>CM049928.1:7030000-9430000 GCA_027405835.1 Asclepias syriaca | reverse complement strand
CGCATCCCGAAGCAACCCGGGACGGGCATCCTGCCTCCGGGAGGGGCAGCTATTCCATTTTTCTCATTTTCCCTCAAATCAACTTCTAAAAATTCATCTCTCTAAAACTTTTCTCTCTACCTTCTCTCTACAAATTTTTGGCAAACTTCCCAAAGTTCAAAATTCGAATTTCCCTCCAAAATTTGAATTTCCACCCAAAAATTCAAAATCCTTCCCTAACCAAAATCCATCCTTCCGAATTCAAATTCACTCCCAGAATTCGAATTCGAATCTTCCTTCCCGCCTAAATTCTCAAAGTCTCTCGAACTTCTCAAATGCCTCCCAAACGCGCCCGTATCACGTCTACCATGATCGTCACATCGGTGGCACATCCTTTCATGCTGTTTCACTCCAGCCCAGCATACCAGGAGAGATGTCATGGGTATATCGGACGCACCATACTGATTGGCAGAGCGCTTGATTGGGCAACAGTACAGACGCTAGAGGTTGAGTAGGAAGTCAGACGCATACTCGACGTACTACCTTACAGTCGAGTCTTCATCGTCACTGAGCCGACATACCTAGAGCTGGTATGTGAGTTCTATGCGTCGTTTATGTACCATCAGGAGCAGATCACATTCCGCATGGGCGGAATAGATCGATCGATGAGCATGGCCGAGTTCGGCATCGCTTTGGGTATCTGGCAGAGAGACGAGCTGGATACGCCCGCCTACACCACAACAGTTCGAGACATCACTTCTGCAGACGTCTCCACTGCTTGGGCTCAGATCTGTATGACGGGTGTTCCCTACCAACATGGCTTTGCGAAAGCCACAGGTATTTATCCTGCCCTTCGTTACTTACATGCCATTATCGCACACACTCTGTCAGGACGACGGATGGCCCCCGGGATTGTCACCCAAATGGAGACATTCCTCTTGGCCAACATGCACATGGGATCTACAGTGGAGATGGCTCAACTTATCACTGTCATCATGCGGGGTTTCTCTACGGACACTCGGAAACAGTGTCTAGGGCTCGGGCCGTTCATCACCAGGATAGCCTACTACATGGAGTTGGACATCGAGGGCTCGGAGCTAACCCAGGTTGCCCCGACCACCATTCCTACGGACCTTACCATTCTACAGAACATGGGGATGGTCGTACGGGATGCAAATGGGCACTACTCCATCCACACGGAGTAGCCAGGACAGGCCTCGGCACCAAGAGTAGTTCCAGCGCATATACCTCCGACCGAGACGTTCGTTCCACGCACTGCCTTCGAACGACATATGTCGCACGGATTGGCAGAACTCTCAGCCCGATATAGTCGAGATATGGAAAGGATCGAGAGACGGCTGACGATGATGGATGACAGAATCACTATGAACACCAGCAGGATCGAGGAGATTTATCAGCATACCTCCCAACTGGTGGAGAACACAGAGGTCTACTTTCCAGCAGACTTCGGTCCACCTAACGACGGCGAGCCGGGTTCTTAGCTTTTCTTTTCCTTTTCTTTTTCTTTTGTTATTTTCGTTCTATGTGTGTGATCATGTCTGAGTTGTATGAAATATGAATCTCTGTGTAACATTGATTGATATGACATAACAACATTGTTTTCTCTATGTTATCTTGTTATTTCTTTTATTGCCTTATTTTCCTTCTTACCCATAGTTATTCGAATAAGTGTGGGGTAAGAGTCTTTTCTGTTTTATTTTTGTTTCTTGTTTTCAAATAAGTGTGGGGTAATTAGAAATGCATGAACACTGAGGACAGTGTCAGACTTAAGTGTGGGGTAGCAGTGCACGGTGCACTGTAGTGGTTTGCGAAAATGTTTGCATGATTTTGCTTGTTTTCCCCGTATTTTCACACCCTTCCAACATTTTTTCAAAATTTTCCATTCTTTCAGACTTCTAAATGCAGTATGATTGGTTAAACATTGCTGATGTCTATGATGTGTAGGTAGAATGTTATGGTTAGTAGGAGACGATGTGATGACTATTTTGAAGTTATTGATTAGGAAAAGGGAATTCCTGATAACTGAGCACAACTTAGTCTGGATTAAAAACCTCAGCCAATTACCTTTTCAAGACTTAACTAGATAAAATTAGACCAGTTGTGGATGTATTGGCAATTAGAATGACTAGATGAGACTCTGAGCTAAAAGTGAAAAGAAACAAAAGAAAGTTAATTAAATAGGGTAGTTTGCCAGCGGCCTTTGCTACTCGAGCACCACTCCTTCGGGGAACTTAAAGCCTGATGCCCTAAGGTCGTGTAGGTCTGGGAGTCATCGGAGTGGGACTCACTACATGGGTAGTTGAAGTTGACGTGTTCAAAGCAGACTTAAAATACCCTGAATCTATAAAGAAAATCAATAAATGCTAAATCATTAAACATCTGATCACCAAGGCTCAGAACTCATAAAGTTGTCTATTGTTAGTATGTCTAGCGATGGGTCGAAGTGTTATCTGGTAGTAGTTAAGACGAGAGTATATTGTGTTGACTATCTGGTCTAGACTAAGTACACACACTACACATCAGGAAGACCTTGTGACTGAGAGAAGAGTTCAATCTAGTTGTTAAGTTGTTACCTGCTTGATTATAACAATCTACTAGAGACATTTGAGACCTTGTTATAGCAACCTAACCAGTCAGACCTATGTTAAGAATTATCTGAATAATTTTTGGAATAAAAACATGACTAGGAAATTTAAGTGACTGCACATATGATTTACTAACTTCAGGTAGACTTTGCTTGAGGACAAGAAAAAAGCTAAGTGTGGGGTTATCTGATATGCATAAATCATATCACATTTTTAGCATGTTTTTAGGCATGATTTAGGGTGAAATTGAGGGCAAATCAGTCCTAATTGTTTATTATTAACTCAATTTCATAGTTTTTATGATTTTGGAAGTGTCAGTTGAAAAGTAGAAGAAAATGGCAAATTTCGGGGCAAAAATGCAATTTTTCAGAAGTTCGGAAGTCGGGGAGGGTATCCCGAATCAGGACGGGCGTCCTGACCTGGTCAACAGGTCGGGAAGGGCGTCCAGGACTCGGGACGGCAGTCCTGACCTGGTCAACAGACCGGGACGGGCGTCCCGAACCAGAATTCAGAGTCCCACATCGAAGTTTTGAAGAAAAATCACTCCAGGAAGCTGCTATAAATACCCCAGGCCTTCCTCAGTTGAATTCATCCCTCTCCACTCGATCTGAGTCATTCAGTGACTTCTAGTGTACAATTCTCGAGTACACAAGTCACTCAAAGACTCAGATTTCAGTATAAGTTTCTTTCTTTCTAGTTAGTGTTTCGTTTTCTTTGTTTCTGAGAAATAGTCTTAGATCTTAGGCTTCGATAGATAGGTTCGTTTCTGGTATTCATAGAATACCCGGGATTTCGTTAGGAGATTCTAAGAGGGCTCGAGGCGTTCGAAGAGTCAGTCCACAGGGTTGGGCTTAAGCTGGGTATTAAGGTAAAGTCCAGCTACTAGGCTGAGGAAGCGTCCTCCGAAGGTTCTGTCGAGCAGAGTCGGGTCGAGCAGTACGACATATACAAGCAGTTGCTCCATCGGCAAGACTAAGTAAAGGGTGATTTCTTTATGGCATCAGTCCCCATGTCCCTCTCTTTATATGTTTGTATTGTAATCTTCCAAATAAGAATTATGTTTATCAGATTATGATTTTTATGAATATTTGTTATACATGTTGAAGTTCTTATGATTTTCTGGAAATAGCCACCTGCTTAATATTCATTATGTTTGCATGTCTAATGTAGTTTCTTTTAAACTAAATGTAGGGTTATAGACAATTCCTAACCATGGTCCATTCATAACCTGTTTAGTTTAACCGGCATCAATTAGTATTGGTGTCTACCATATTAGATAAAATAACCTACAGAACACCCTGTTTGTTAGAGTAGTCTAAGTAGGCTGAGTTGAGCGTTTATGCTGGCGGTTATGGGCGAGCGGCATGATCCCCGAAGTGACATAGGGCTTTCATAGCTGTCTTTAGTTCGAACCGTGAGTAGGGCCGTTTACCTTGGCGATGGGGCGGTTTATTAGATACTCAGATGTGGTACACCTTTAGACTCAGAACATAATTGCAATCCAGGCTAAGATATATCTAAAATACTTGAAGATAGGTCAATCAACATGTAGGAACAATATAACATAGAGTCAGGACATTATCTATAAAACACTTTCAGGCTTAATTAGACTTAAACTTAGTGGAGAATGGATCACTGATGTGCACAAATCATATACCCTTTTTAGCATGTTTTTAGACATAAATTAGGGCAATATTTGAATGTATTTGATCTTAATTGAATCAAATTGACATAAAATTGCTTAAATTTCGATTTTGGAAGTTTCAGGAGCAAATTGGACGAAAACAGCAAATTTTGGGGCAAAAATGCAATTTTTGGAAATGTTGACTTGGTCAACGGTCCGGGACGGGCGTCCCGACCCGGTCAAGCCACCAGGACGGGCGTCCCGAAGCACCAGAATTTGTCCCACATCGAATTTTTTGGAATTTTTCACTCTAGAAAGCTGCTATAAATACCCCAGGCCTCCAGGAGTTGAAATCATGCCTCTCCACTTGATCTGAGTCATTCAGAGACTTCCAGTGTACAATTCTCGAGTACACAAGTCACTAAGAGACTCGGGTTTCAGTTTCAGTTTTCTTTCTTTCTTTAGTGTTTCGTTTTCTTAGTTTCTGAGAAATAGTCTCAGAGCTTAGGCTTCGATAGATAGGTTCGTTTTTGGTATTCATAGAATACCGGGATTTCGTTAGGAGATCCTAAGAGAGAGATAGGGTGCGTGTTCTTAGTCAGATTAGGGTAATTTACATAAGCCCGGGATGTAAGGTAAAGCAATTGCTACTAGGTCTGAGAAGCGTTCTCGGAAGGCTCTGCCGAGCAGAGTAGGATCGAGCAGTCAGGAGCATACAGGAGCTGCAGCGCCGGCTGGACCTGCATAGAGTGGTGATTACTTTATGACAGTGGGTCCCCTAGACGAGGTTCTGTATGTTTACGAATTGTTTTATCTAAATATTAATTTGAATATCAGATTACGATTCTTATGAATATTTGTTTTATATGTTGAAGTTGTTATGATTTTCCGGAAATGGCCACCTACTTAAATATTCATTATGTCTGCATGTCTATTGCCGTTCTTTTAAACTAAAATTAGGGTTATAGACAATTCCTAACCACGGTCTATTCATAACCTGTTTAGTTTAACAGGCATCAATTAGTATTGGTGTCTGCCATACTAGATAAAATAATCTGTGGAACACCCTGTTGGTTGAAAGTAGTCTAGGTAGGCTTAGTAGAGTGTTATGCCGACGGTTATGAGACGATCAGCATGATACCGAAGTGACATAGGGTACCGTTCATTGCTGACTTTAGTCCGAGCCGTGAGTAGGGCCGTTACCCTTAACGATGGGGCGGTAGCGTAGAAACTCAGATGTGGTAGCCTTTAGACACAGAACATAGTTGCAATCCAGGCCAAGACATGTCTAAAATACTCGAATATAGGTCAATCAACATATAGGAACACTATAACATAGAATCAGGACTCATCTATAAAACACTTTTGGGATTAATTAGACTTAAACCTAGTGGAGAATGAATCACCCTCTCATCAAAGTATTTGATGAAGATTGCATAACTGGATCATAAGATAGGAGTTAGGATAAAAGGCTAGTTACTACTAAGCCGTTGCCACTTCCCTGGGAGTACGATAATTAACTTAATAAAATCGTAGATACTTTCCAACAGACTAGCTACACGATAGGTACTCTGCCTTAGGTTCTGATTGATTAAGTGACAACAATTGAATGCTAAAGTGACAGTTAGTAAGACTCAGTCCTTAATTACTCATAATCGACATAGGTAAATAAAACCTATCTTTTAGCATACCAATCGGAACGCATCAGATTTTTGGCGCCGTTGCCGGGGAAATATCATAATGAATTTAGGACTCCTGATCAAAATTCTAGACACCGATCAAAATTCTAGATACTTATGATAGGTAACGGTAGTAACCTAGACTTTAGACCCAACACTTATGTTATACCAGTTAGACAATCAATTTCCGAAATATAGGATTATCATAACTGATTAATTTTAGATGTTATCTGGAATTAAGACACTTAGGATAATCAAATTTTAGAAAATCATTCTAAAACCATATTGAGGAAATTTAACTGCTTTCGAAAAAAAAAAGGAAAAATTTTTTTTTAAAATTTAAAATCCCAAAAAGAATGTATCTTTCTTGCTCAACGGTGAGTTGTTCCTTTTCCCTATCTCTTGTTTTTTTTTAGTTGTTTTCTTTGTTGTTCTTTTTCGTGTTTTTCTTCCTTTATTTAATTTTGAAGAAATAAAAATGGAAATGAGGATAAAAGATATTTTGTTCTGAGTTGTAAAATGTTGGCTCAGGTTTTAATCTGGAAAGAAATTCCATTTTAGAATTTTTCTTAGAGTCATACCGGCTTTATTAGGACGAGTTATGAAATAATTTTTCCTTAGTAGCCAGACCTTTGAATGTTCTATTGAAAAAAGGATGTTCCTTTTATTTTGCTGATAATTGCATGAGATCTTTTAAACCAAAAGGAACTACTGCACCCATTAGGGCATCACCTGATTGAAATCTGCTTTTTGAATGAATATGTGATGTAATGATGTAGTACGAATTGTTTTAGGACAGAAACATGATAAGAAAGTTCATGCATGATAAATTCCGATCTTATCTAGTCTTGTCTAGAAACAATAGGTGACACTGATCACTCCAATATATCTGTGTTCAATAAAACTAATGCTGAACCATAGTTGATTAAGTTAGGTTTTATTGTTACTTGAATTTGATATAGAATGAAGGGATAAGAAAAAGGGTTGAAAATCTAGAAAGCAAAACATTTGTCTAGATTAGGAAACCCTGAGTTTGAGGCTAGTTTAATACTGATGAATTTTTGGATGAAAACTTATTTGCATTGTTTGCTATGTATAATAATTCTCATCTGTGGTTTATTGTTGTTGCAAATTATCTAGTCACTGAATAAGTTCCAAGTGATATGACTTATCAGCAAAAGAAGAAATTCTTTGCTGATTTGAAATATTACTACTGGGCAGTTTCTCTTCTATTTCAAATTTTTGCAGATCAGTTGATCAGAAGATGTGTCTCAGAAGATGAAGGACACAAGATTTTGGAGCATTGCCCTAAAGAATCTACGGGAGACCAATTGATGGCTATCAACACTGTCCGGAAAGTGTTGAAAGCAGGATCTTGTTGACCCACTGTATTCAAGGATTTTGTATCTCTGATACAGTCCTGCGATGCTTGCCAAATAACAGGTAACACATCTTCCAGAGATCATCTACCCCAGCGACGTACACAGAATGTTGCAACCGTTGATATCAGGGGTATTTCGAATCCTTTTCTCTTTCTTCCTTTGAACATAATTACATCATAGTAGTCGTGGAACACTTTTTGAAAATAGCCTGAACCACAGGCATTACCTACTAATGATGTTAAAGTCATGTGCAGATTCTAGTTGTTTTCCAGATTCAGAGTGCCAATGTTTTAGGAAGAAATGTTCAGACTGTGTATCAAATCTGTGAAGTCTGCTAAGTACCACACTTTAGCAGGGATTGCTATGGGAATGACTGACCATTCCAAAAGAGGTAGGAGTAGGTTACTGCAGAATGCTACTCCAATGGGAGATGCATACAATTCCAACTAGAGGAATCATACGGGATTTAGTTGAGGAATAATTCGGAAGCTGGAAACTTTCAGAAGATACCACCACAGCAAAACCCTTACCCGCAGAATCAACAGATGAGATATTGGCAACAATTAAAGTCAGACCAGTGCAAGCAAGTGATCTACGAAGAGGTAACGAAGGGTCGAAGGATATAGAGGAATTTGGCATTGTATCGGGAGCATAGCAACGGAGGAACTTGCATCCCCTGCATACCAATCAGTTGTGAGAAACTTCCCCGAGGAAGTCTCAAATACTTGGGCCCAGATCTACACAACTTGAGCCCCCCTACCACCACAGCTTCGCCAAAACTTCAGGTATCTTTTCTTCCATTCGAGACTTGCATGCCATACCTTCACTAACATTGGCAGGTAGGCACACCAATCTAAAGAAGTCTCATTCCTAGACACGTTCCCCCTGGACACGTTGCTATGATTATGAGAAATCTTACAAATGATTCGAGGAAACAGTCCTTGGGGATTGAGTCATTCCTCAAATGGATATGCCACTACCTGGAGCTTGACAATGAAGGATCGGAGCTGATGTCATCCGTTCCAATATCTAGATTTTGCAGAGTCAAGAACACCTCAGCAATAGCACATGGCTAAGGTGAAGAGCCAATTGACAGATCAGAGAAGACCCTTCTGCTCGCGACATGAAGGGAGTTTTTCTAATCCTCATGATCCTTTACTTTTATTTTCTTCATTTTTGTGTCATGTTTTGTTATTTCTTTGGTTGTTTTATTTTCTCTCTTACACTTAGTTAGTCAAATAAGTGTGGGGTAAGAATTCTTTGTTTGTTTTTGTTTCTTGTTTTCAAATAAGAGTGGGGTAATTAGATATGCATGCACACTGAGGACAGTGTCAGACTTAAGTGTGGGGTAGCAGTGCACGGTGCACTGTAGCAGTTGACAAAATTTTTGCATGATTTTGCTTGTTTTACCCGTATTTTCACACCCTTCCAAAAAATTTTCAAAATTTTTCCGTCATTCAGACTTCTAAATGCAGTATGATTGGTTAAACAATTGCTTATGTCTATGATATGTAGGTAGTATGTTGTGGTTAGTAGGAGATAATTGATAACTATTGCTGAACCCAATGATTAGAAGTAGGGAATTCCTGATAATTGAGCACAACTTAGTCTGGATTAGAGACCTCAACCAATTACCTTTTCAAAACTTAACTAGATAAAATTAGACCAGTTGCAGGATGCATTGACAATTGGAATGACTAGATGAGACTCTGAGCCAAAAGTGAAAAAGAAAAAAAATGAGCTAATTAAAATAGGGTAGTTTGCCAGCGGCCTTCGCTACTCGAGCACCACTCCTTCGGGGAACTTAAAGCCTGATGCCCTAAGGTCGTGTAGATCTGGGAGTCATCGGAGTGGGACTCGCTACATGGGTAGTTGAAGTTGACGTGTTCTAAGCAAACTCAAAATACCCTTAATCTATAAACGAAAGAAATCACTAAGAGCGAAATAATCAAAATCTGATCACCAAAGCTCAGAACTCAGAAAGTTATCTGTTGTCAGTGTGTCTAGCGACGGGTCGAAGTGTTATCTGGTAGTAGTTAAGATGAGAGTATATTGTGTTGACTATCTGGTCTAGACTAGTATACACACTACACATCAGGAAGACCTTGTGACTAAGAGAAGAGTTCAATCTAGTTGTTAAGTTGTTAAACCTACTTGATCATAATAATCTACTAGAGACATTTGAGACCTTGTCATAGCAACCAAACCAGTCAGACCTGTGTTAAGAATTGTCTGAAGAATTTTTGGAATAAAAACATGACGAGAAATTTAAGTGACTGCACATATGATTTAAAATCACTAACTTCACGTAGACTTTGCTTGAGGACAAGCAAAAAGCTAAGTGTGGGGTTATTTGATGTGCACAAATCATATACCCTTTTTAGCATGTTTTTAGACATAAATTAGGGCAATATTTGAATGTATTTGATCTTAATTGAATCAAATTGACATAAAATTGCTTAAATTTCGATTTTGGAAGTTTCAGGAGCAAATTGGACGAAAACAGCAAATTTTGGGGCAAAAATGCAATTTTTGGAAATGTTGACTTGGTCAACGGTCCGGGACGGGCGTCCCGACCCGGTCAAGCCACCAGGACGGGCGTCCCAAAGCACCAGAATTTATCCCACATCGAATTTTTTGGAATTTTTCACTCCAGAAAGCTGCTATAAATACCCCAGGCCTCCAGGAGTTGAAATCATGCCTCTCCACTTGATCTGAGTCATTCAGAGACTTCCAGTGTACAATTCTCGAGTACACAAGTCACTGAGAGACTCGGGTTTCAGTTTCAGTTTTCTTTCTTTCTTTAGTGTTTCGTTTTCTTAGTTTCTGAGAAATAGTCTCAGAGCTTAGGCTTCGATAGATAGGTTCGTTTTTGGTATTCATAGAATACCGGGATTTCGTTAGGAGATCCTAAGAGAGAGATAGGGTGCGTGTTCTTAGTCAGATTAGGGCAATTTACTTAAGCCCGGGATGTAAGGTAAAGCAATTGCTACTAGGTCTGAGAAGCGTTCTCGGAAGGCTTTGCCGAGCAGAGTAGGATCGAGCAGTCAGGAGCATACAGGAGCTGCAGCGCCGGCTGGACCTGCATAGAGTGGTGATTACTTTATGACAGTGGGTCCCCTAGACGAAGTTCTGTATGTTTACAAATTGTTTTATCTAAATATTAATTTGAATATCAGATTACGATTCTTATGAATATTTGTTTTATATGTTGAAGTTGTTATGATTTTCCGGAAATGGCCACCTGCTTAAATATTCATTATGTCTGCATGTCTATTGCCGTTCTTTTAAACTAAAATTAGGGTTATAGACAATTCCTAACCACGGTCTATTCATAACCTGTTTAGTTTAACAGGCATCAATTAGTATTGGTGTCTGCCATACTAGATAAAATAATCTGTGGAACACCCTGTTGGTTGAAAGTAGTCTAGGTAGGCTTAGTAGAGTGTTATGCCGACGGTTATGAGACGATCAGCATGATACCGAAGTGACATAGGGTACCGTTCATTGCTGACTTTAGTCCGAGTCGTGAGTAGGGCCGTTACCCTTAACGATGGGGCGGTAGCGTAGAAACTCAGATGTGGTAGCCTTTAGACACAGAACATAGTTGCAATCCAGGCCAAGACATGTCTAAAATACTCGAATTAGGTCAATCAACATATAGGAACACTATACATAGAATCAGGACTCATCTATAAACACTTTTGGGATTAATTAGACTTAAACCTAGTGGAGAATGAATCACCCTCTCATCAAAGTATTTGATGAAGATTGCATAACTGGATCATAAGATAGGAGTTAGATAAAGGCTAGTTACTACTAAGCCGTTCCCTTCCCTGGGAGTACGATAATTAACTTAATAAAATCGTAGATACTTTCCAACGAACTAGCTACACCTAGGTACTCTGCCTTAGGTTTCTGATTGATTATGACACAATTGAATGCTAAAGTGACAGTTAGTAAGACTCAGTCCTTAATTACTCATAATCGACATAGGTAAATAAAACCTATCTTTTAGCATACCAATCGGAACGCATCAATCACCCTCTCATCAAAGTTATTGATGAAGATTGCATAACTGGATCATAAGATAAGAGTTAGGATAAAAGGCTAGTTACTACTAAGCCATTACCACTTCCCTGGGAGTACGATATTTAATTTAATAAAATCGTAGATACTTTCCAACAGACTAGCTACACGATAGGTACTCTGCCTTAGGTTCTGGCTGATTAAGTGACACCATAGAGACTAAATGTGACAATTAGTCAATTTCAGTCCTTAATTACTCATAATCAACATAGGGTAAAATAACACCTATTTAGCATATCAGTCGGAGCAGCATCAAGGAGTTACAGCGCTGGCTGGACCTGCATAAAGCGGTGACTACTTTATGCTAGTGGGTCCCCTAGACGAGGTTCTATATGTTTATGAATTGTTTTATCTGGATATTAATTTGATACTGAATTTTATATATCATACATGTTTTACAATTTGAGATGCTATTCATTTTCCTGGGAAGATCATAGAGCTAGAATTATAATTATGAATGTTGAACTGTCGTGTCCTTTTAAATTAAACTAGGGTTATAGACAACTCCTAACCAAGGTCTAAATCATAACTGGTTTAGTTTAACAGACTGTAAAAGGTCTGCCAGATTAGGAAGAAATAACAAAACAGATCACCATGTTTGTTAGAGTACCCTAATAAAGCTGAGTTTGTACGCTAGGCCAATCCTAGGGTTAAGTGGCATGATACTGAAGTGACATAGGGTACCGTTCATGGATACTTTAATCCGACAGATGAGAAGGATCATCCCAAGGTAGGGGTGAGTATACCAGGTAACTCGGATATGATAAACAGATGGTTACATTTCATAATTGCCTTAGAGATCAAGATATATCTAAAATGTTCGAAGATAAGGTCAAACAAATTGTAATAACTTAACTTAAATTGACGAATGCATGTCTACTCTTGAATGCTAATTGCTTGTTATGGGTGATTGGGATCACCAATCAATCTCAAAGTATTGATTATCGATTGTCTGATTAGATAAATAAGATGAATATTAGGATTAAGGGATAGTTACTACTAAGCCGTTACCAGTTTCCTGGGAGTACGATATTAATAAATTAAAATCGTAGATACTTTCCAAGAACTAGCTACACGATAGGTACTCTGCCTTAGGTTCTGATTGATTAAGTGACAACAATTGAATGCTAAAGTGACAGTTAGTAAGACCGAGTCCTTAATTACTCATAATCGACATAGGTAAATAAAGCCTATCTTTTAGCATACCAATCGAAACGCATCATACACTAGCAGAAGTAAAAAAATTGCTAAGAGAAAAACAAAGTCATCTTAGTCCTACAACATTACAGGACTTAGCTAATGAAATAACAAAATTAAAATCTGAAATTCAGAATCTCAAAAGTAATAATAATAATTTAGAAAAAAGGATTATATCTTTAGAAAAAGGAAGAGAATTAATAGAAATTCCTAATATTCCTTCACCATTAATAATCACAGAACATGATAATTTTTTATCTACCTTAGAAGTCATAACTTCACAAAAATGGTTTGTAGAAATTTCTCTATTAATAGATGGAAACTTTCATAAAAAATTAACTGTTTTAATAGACAGTGGTGCAGATTTAATTTGTATACAAGAAGGGTTAATCCCGACTAGGTACTTTCATAAAACTACCCATTCACTGAGCTCTGCTAATGGACAGAGAATGAAAATCAGTTATAAGATACCCCATGCCTTTATATGTAAGGATAAAAAATGTATACCAACTAATTTTTTATTAGTTAAGGATATAACTAACTAAGTAATACTTGGGACTCCCTTTCTAAAAAAGATATTTCCTTTGGTTAAAGTAGATCAGGAAGGAATCATAGAAACATACGAGGGTAAGCAAATTAAATTTCTATTTATAACTGAACCCTTAACAAGAGTACTAAATCAAATTGAGGATTCTTTTATAAAGAATAAACAAACTCAAATTAATTTCTTAAAGCAAGAAATACAAATCATATCCTTATCTGATACATTAAAAAATCCTAAATTACAGGATAAAATAAAAATGTTTCATAATCAATTTTCCTTAGAGATATGTAACGATCATCCCAATGCTTTTTGGAGCAGAAAGAAACATATAGTTTCTTTACCATATGAGGATAAATTTAGGGAAATTGACATTCCTACTAAGGCTAGGCCTTGTCAAATGAATGCAGAATATCGAAAGTTGTGCATTCAGGAGATTCACAATTTAGAAAATAGAGGATTAATTCGATCCTCCAAGTCGCCTTGGTCATGTACAGCTTTCTATGTTAATAAACACGCGGAAAAAGAAAGAGGAATACCTAGGTTAGTAATAAACTACAAACCATTAAATAAAGCTTTAAAATGGATTAGGTATCCTATACCTAATAAAAAGGACTTATTGGATAGACTTCATAATTCTATCATATTTTCTAAATTTGATTTATAATCTGGATACTGGCAAATCCAGATATAGGAAACAGATGTTTATAAAACAACATTCAATGTACCTTTCGGACAATATGAATGGAAGGTAATGCCCTTTGGTTTAAAAAATGCACCTTCTGAATTCCAGAAGATTATGAATGACATTTTTAACCCTTATAGGGATTTTATTATTGTATATATGGATGAAATTCTAGTATTTTCACAAAATATAGAACAACATTTTAAACATTTAGCTATGTTTAAACAAATTATTATAAATAATGGTTTAGTTATTTCTAAACCTAAAATGGCACTATTCCAAGAAACTATTAGGTTCTTGGGACATAACATATCTGGTGGGCAAATCATCCCGATCCAAAGAAGCATAGAATTTGCTTCAAAATTTCCTGATATAATAATAGATAAAACTCAATTACAAAGGTTTTTAGGAAGCCTAAATTATATAGCTCCTTACTATCCAAATATGGCTATAGATGCAACCATCTTATATGATCGGCTCAAGAAAAAACCTAAGTCTTGGACTGATGAACATACTAAGGCTATACAAACAATTATACAAAAGGTAAAGATATTACCATGTCTAATGCTAACCAATCATAATTGGGGAAAAATTGTAGAAACAGATGCCTCTGACATAGGATTTGGAGGAATTCTAAAACAAAAATCTCCTCATAATAATCAGGAGTATTTGGTTAGATTTCATTTAGGAAAATGGAACCCTAGCCAAAAGAATTATGCTACAATAGCCAAAGAAACATTAGCTATATTAAAATGTGTGTTAAAGTTCTAAGATGATTTATATAATCAAAAATTTGTTATACGAACTGACTGCCAAGCAGCCAAATATATGTTTGATACGCGAAAATCGTATCACCTTTTTAGCATGTTTTTATGTATGATTTCAGGTGAAATTGAGGGAAAATTGATCTTAATTGTTTGTTAATTACTCAATTTCATGGTTTTTATGATTTTGGAAGTGTCAGGTGAAAAGTAGACGAAAACGGCAAATTTTGGGGCAAAAACGCAATTTTTGGAAATGTTGACTTGGTCAAAGGGTCAGGACGGGCGTCCCGACCCAGTCAAACCGCCGGGAAGGGCGTCTAGGACTCGGGACGGGCGTCCTGACCTGGTCAACAGATCAGGACGGGCGTCCCGAACCCCCAGAACCAGTCCCACATCGAATTTTTGATGAAAAATCACCCCGGGAAGCTGCTATAAATACCCCAGGCCTCCAGCAGTTGAATTCATCCCTCTCCACTCGATCTGAGTCATTCAGAGACTTCCAGTGTACAGTTCTCGAGTACACAAGTCCCTCAGAGACTCATATTTCAGAAAAAGTTTTCTTTCTTTCTTTTAGTTTCTCGTTTTCTTAGTTTCTGAGAATTAGTCTCAGATCTTAGATTACGACTAGATAGGGTTCGTGTTCGGTATCACAGAATACTGGGATTTCGTTAGGAGATCCTAAGAGAGAGATAGGGTGCGTGTTCTTAGTCAGATTAGGGCAGTTTTCTTAAGCCCGGGATGTAAGGTAAAGCAATTGCTACTAGGTCTGAGGAGCGTTCTCCGAAGGCTCTGCCGAGCAGAGTAGGATCGAGCAGTCAGAAGCATACAGGAGCTGCAGCGCCGGCTGGACCTGCATAAAGCGGTGACTACTTTATGATAGTGGGTCCCCTAGACGAGGTTCTGTATGTTTTTGAATTGTTTTATCTGAATATTAATTTGATACTAAATTTATTATCATACATGTTTTACAATTTGAGATACTGTTCATTTTCCCGGGAAGATCATAGAGCTAGAATTATCATTATGAATGTTGAACTGTCGTGTCCTTTTAAATTAAACTAGGGTTATAGACAACTCCTAACCAAGGTTGAATCATAACCGTTTAGTTTAACAGACTGTAAAAGGTCTGCCAGATTAGGAAGAAATAACAAAACAGATCACCATGTTTGTTAGAGTACCCTAATAAAGCTGAGTTTGTACGCTAGGCCAATCCTAGGGTTAAGTGGCATGATAAGTGACATAGGGTACCGTTCATGGATACTTTAATCCGACAGATGAGAAGGATCATCCCAAGGTAGGGGTGAATACACTAGGTAACTCGGATATGGTAAACAGATGGTTACATTTCATAATTGCCTTAGAGATCAAGATATATCTAAAATGAAGTTAAGGTCAAACAAATTGTAATAACTAGCTTAAACTGATGAATGCCTGTCTAATCTTGAATACTAATTGCGTTTGGGTGAGTGGGATCACCAATCAATCTCAAAGTATTGATTATCGATTGACTGACTAGATAATAAGATGAATGTTAGGATTAAGGGATAGTTACTACTAAGCCGTTACCAGTTCCCTGGGAGTACGATATTAATAAATTAAAATCGTAGATACTTTCCAAGAACTAGCTACACGATAGGTACTCTGCCTTAGGTTCTGATTGATTAAGTGACAACAATTGAATGCTAAAGTGACAGTTAGTAAGACTCAGTCCTTAATTACTCATAATCGACATAGGTAAATAAAGCCTATCTTTTAGCATACCAATCGGAACGCATCAGATTTTTGGCGCCGTTGCCGGGGAAATATCATAATGAATTTAGGATTCCTGATCAAAATTCTAGAGACTTATGATAGGTAACGGTAGTAACCTAGACTTTAGACCTACACTTATCTTATACTAGTTAGACAATCACTTTCCGAAATATAGGGTTATCATAACTAATTGATTTTAGATATTATCTGGAATTAATACACTTAGGATAATCAAATTTTAGAAAATTATTCTAAAACCATATTGAGGAAATTTAACTGCTTTCGAAAAAAAAAAGAAAAAAATTTGGAAAATTCAAAACCCGAAAAAAAATTGTATTTTTCTTGTTCAATGGTAAGTTTCCTATCTTTTGTATTATTTTTCTTTTTTTTTTCCCTTTCATAGTTAAATAGTTGTTTTTCTTCCGAATTTTTAATTTTTCACTTCCCGTGTAACTCCACTAACCAGTTTGCTCAGGCTTAAACGTATTCTTCTCTGTAGTTGCATGACTCGAACTTCAGAAGCTAACCTTGAAACACCAGTTGAGAATCCTGAACGTCTCATTCGTACAGCTAATAGGCGAATAACAGAGATGGCTGCTGAAAGACCTCCCCTCGAATCCTACATCCATCCACAGACTGTTCCAGTATCATCCGCCATTCAAATCCCTGGAAACCCTCGCTATGATCTTAAACCGAATGTGATCCAGTAATAATCGGGTTCAGTTTGGAGGAACTGCAACCGAGAATCCGCTAGAACACTTATCTGATTTCTCCTCTCTTTGCGAAGGCCTCAAGGGAGATCATACTGCAGAAGTAACTAAACTCAACCTTTTTCCCTACTCACTGAGGGACAGAGCTAAGAGATGGTTGGCCCAGCTACCTACTAACTCCATCACCTCTTGGGACGAGTTAAGCAAAGCCTTCCTAGAAGAGTACTACTCTGCAGCAAGGGTCCTGAATATCGAAGGGCTCTGTCCAGTTTTACTCAAGCTGCTGATGAGACAGTGATCGAAGCTTGGGACAGATTTAAGGAGCTACTCAGGCTCTGCCCCCAACATGGACTAACCGAAGCATTGCTGATCCAGCAATTTTACGGGGGTATGACGGACATGGGCAAGCAAGTTCTTGATGGACTCAATCCCCAGAGCGGGTTCAATGGAATGAGTGATGTAGATGCTAGAAACGCTCTGGAGAGGCTCTATAGGAATAGCAAGAACTGGCGAACAAGTGATCGAGCTAAGAAGCAACCAGTAAATGCGGCCATAGCCTCCACCGATGATCAATTTGAGGCACTGAAGGCCAGCATTGCTAATCAGCTGAATGCTTTCCAACAAGGGAAAAGCGTTCAGCCAGTATCTCAAGTCGCTCTGCCCGCACCAAGGAATTACATCGTTCCAATCGACCCCATGCAAGAATTCAGGGACATACTGAAAGGCATTGCCAACTCTAACAAGGAGATGATAGAGTCAAACATGAAGGTCCAGGAAGGTCCAGGAAGCTCATGCAGAAAGAATTCAACAAAATGAGAATAGGCAGACGCAGATTGAGCAAATAGTCAGGGATACACAAGCCTCCTTGCAGATATTAGAAAGACAAATGAGACAGTTATCGACCCACCTACCTCATCGATCACAAGGAAAGCTACCTAGCAACACTGGGACCATCCCATTAAATGATTGCAAGACCTTAACTCTGAGATCTAGTAAAACTCTAAATCCTTCTTTCCCAAAATCTTCTCACACTTCTACTTTTGTACAGGAAAAAGAAGATAGCTCTGAGGAATTAACATCGTCAGTAGTTGAAAACAAAGTAGCAGAGAAAGAGAAGAAAGAGTCCATCCTTGAGTACCGGCCAAGAGTACCTTACCCTACAAGACTAATGCAAAATAAAGATAATGAGCAACTCGAGAGGTTTTTCAAAACTTTTGGTAAAATTCATGTTAATTTACCTTTTCTTGATGTTATTTCTGAAATGCCTAAATATGCTAAATTTCTGAAGGATTTATTAGTAAAAAGAAAGATTGACATGGACAAAGTAATTCTTAATGAAGGATGTTTGGCAATTCTCTTGAACAAATTGCCTTCCAAAAAGAAAGATCCAGGTTGTTTCACTTTGCCATGTACAATAGGTAATATTACTAATATGCATGCGTTAGCAGACTTAGGAGCTAGCATAAATGTAATGCCATCTAGTTTATTTGATAAATTAGGTCTGCATGATTTGAAAACGACTAGAATGTGCATACAACTTGCTGATAGGACAGTAAAAATTCCTAGGGGATAATTGAAGATCTCTTAGTAAAGGTTGGAAAATTTATCTTTCTTGTGGATTTTGTTGCCATGGATATGAATGGTGAAAGTGATGTACCCTTGATTCTAGGTCGACCTTTTCTAGCTACCTCTAAGGCATTGATTGACGTCAACAATGGTCAAATAAAACTAAGGGTATAAATGAAGATATGCCTTTCAACTTGAATGAAACCCTTAAGTATCCTATGCATTTAGATGATGATTATTATTCTGTGGATGCATTTGACCATTTGATTGGAACTAACCTGTTGGACTTAATCTCCAATTATCCAGTCTTAAATATAGACTCTTTGGCCCTGGAAAAACCTGACTTTGACACTTCTGATTATGAAACCAGTACTAACGATTTCGTTGAGATAGGTGCTCATGAGTTGGGATTAGAAAAGATCTCTTTAGAAGAGCCCCCAGAAGTGGAATTGAAGGAATTACCAAGCCATCTGTGTTACGACTTCCTAGACGCTGAACAAAAGCTTCCCATTATTCTTGCAGCAGACCTGACTGCAGAACAAAAGAAGTCAACACTGGACATACTCAGAAGGAATAAAAGAGCCTTTGCATACAAAATTGCGGATATACCAGGTATAAATCCTAGTTTTTGTTCGCATAAGATCCTTTTAGAAATGAGTATAAGCCTTGTGTGCAACCTCAAAGGAGGTTGAATCCTAATGTGTGTGATGTGGTGAAGAAAAGGTAATTAAATTACTAGATGCCGGACTAATCTAATCTACCTATTTCTGATAGTGAATGGGTTAGCCCAGTGCAAGTAGTACCCAAAAGGGAGGAATAACAGTTATTAGGAATGAAAATGATGAACTAATTCCTACTAGAACTGTCACTGGTCATCGTGTATGCATTGATTATAGGAAACTAAATACTGCCACACGAAAATCACTTCCCCCCCCTTCCTTTTATTGACCAAATGTTAGAAAGGTTATCGGGACACATGTTTTATTGCTTTCTTGATGGATTTTGGGTTATTTTCAAATTCCTATCTTTCCTGAAGATCAGCATAAAACTACGTTTACTTGCCCTTTTGGAACATTTGCATATAGAAGGATGCCTTTTGGATTATGTAATGCCCCTGCTACATTTCAGCGTTGCATGACCTCTATTTTTGATGACATGTTAGGAGAGTCTATGGAAGTATTTATGGATGATTTCTCAGTGTTCGGTGACTCATTTGTTATCTGTTTGAATAACCTGGAATCTATGCTTAAACGCTGTATAAAATCTAATTTGGTTCTAAACTGGGAGAAATGCCATTTCATGGTTAAAGAAGGAATTATTTTAGGACATAAGATTTCGCAGAGAGGTATGGAGGTAGATAAAGCTAAAATTGAAGTGATCTCAAAACTACCTCCGCCTAAATCTGTAAGATCTGTGAGAAGTTTCTTAGGTCATGCTGGCTTTTATAGGCGTTTCATAAAAGATTTTTCAGTAATAGCCAGACCTTTGACAAACTTATTGGGTAAAGATGTTCCTTTCGTTTTTGATGAGAAATGCATGAAATCATTTAATAAACTTAAGGAACTATTAACTACTGCACCTATTATGACATCACCTGATTGGAGTTTGCCCTTCGAATTGATGCGTGATGCTAGTGATTATGCAATAGGAGTTGTTTTAGGACAAAGACGTGATAAGAAATTTCATGTAATTTACTATGCTAGTAAAACCTTAACTGATGCTCAGGAGAATTACACAACTACCGAAAAGGAATTACTAGCTGTAGTATATGCTTTTGATAAATTTAGATCTTATCTAATCTTGTCTAAAACAATAGTTTACACTGATCATTCTGCTTTGAAATACCTGTTCAATAAAACTGATGCAAAACCAAGATTGATTAGATGGGTTTTATTGCTACAAGAATTTGATATAGAAATAAGAGATAAGAAAAGGGCTGAAAATTTAGTTGCAGATCATCTGTCTAGATTAGAAAACCCTGGATTAGGAGCAATAGATGAAACAGTAATATCAGATAAATTTCCGGATGAGAACTTATTTGCATTATCTACTATCCTTTCTCCTCCATGGTTTGCTGACATTGCCAATTACTTAGTTGCTCACTCTCTCCCAAGTAATGTGGATAGGCAGCAAAGAAAGAAATTCTTTGCTGAATTGAAAAATTACTACTGGGAAGATCCTTTTCTATTTCGAATTTGTAAAGATCAGATGATCAGAAGGTGTGTTTCAGAAGAAGAAGGATATAAGATCCTGGAGAATTGTCATTGTGGACCTACTGGAGGCCATCTGGCTGCCACCAACACTACCAGGAAAGTGTTGGAAGCAGGATTCTATTGGCCTACTATTTTCAGGGATGCAGCAGCATACATTCAGTCCTGTGATGCTTGCCAGAGAACAGGTAATATTTCTTCTAGAGACGGTCTACCCCAGTAGGTGATACAAAGTGTCGAAATATTTGATATCTGGGGTATTGACTTCATGGGTCCTTTTCCTTCTTCCTTTGGAAATAATTACATCATAGTAGTTGTATACTATTTTTCAAAATGGCCTGAAGCCCAGGCATTGCCTACTAATGATGCTAAAGCTGTGTGCAGATTCCTTAAGAAATTGTTTTCCAGATTTGGATGTCTCAAAGCCCTCATAAGCGACAGAGGTGCGCACTTCTGCAAGTCACAATTGCAGAAAGCACTCAAGCAATATGGAGTTCACCACCATTTTTCCACGGCCTATCACCCACAGACCAATGGGCAGGTTGAGGTAACTAATAGAGGTATCAAAAGAATTTTAGAAAAAACTGTAGGAGTTAACCGTAAAGATTGGTCCATAAAATTAGATGATGCCCTATGGGCATTTCGTACGGCGTATAGAACCTCTACAGGATTTTCACCTTACAAATTGGTCTACGGAAAAGCATGCCATTTGCCTGTTGAACTAGAGCATAAAGCATTTTGGGCTTTGCAGAAATGCAATCTAGATGATAATTTGTCTAAGGAAAATAGGATGTTACAACTCAATGAATTGGATGAGTGGAGGTTTAATGCATATGAGAATTCTCTCCAATTTAAAATGAAGAGTAAAATTTGACATGATAACAGACTTAGATCCCAGAAAAATTTTGAACCAGGAGATAAAGTGTTGTTATACAACTCACGTTTGAAATTATTTCCAGGAAAACTAAAAAGTTATTGGTCAGGTCCGTTTACCATTACAGAGGTGTCACCATTCGGAGCAGTCGTCATCGTGGATCAAGATAACATCTCTCAGAAAGTAAATGGGCAACGTTTAAAACTATACCGAGAGCCAATGGACAGGTCTGAGCAAGTCTTTCTGCTCAACGAGTAAAGGGAGTATCTCTTTTCATTTTATTTCGTGTTTTGTTTTTTTTATTTTATTTCTTCTTACCCTTAGTTAGTCGAATAAGTGTGGGGTAAGAGTTTTTCTATTTTGTTTTTATTTCTCCTTGTTTTCAAATAAGTGTGGAGTAAATTAGAAATGCATGAACACTGAGGACAGTGTCAGACTTAAGTGTGGGGTAGCAGTGCACGGTGCACTGTAGCAGTTTGCAAAATTTTTCGCATGCTTTTGCTTGTTTTCCCCGTATTTTCAAACCTTTCCAAAAAAATTTCAAAATTTTTCCGTCTTTCAGACTTATAAATGTAGTGTGCTTGGTTAAACAATTGCTTACGTCTATGATATGTAGGTAGTATGTTATGGTTAGTAGGAGATAATTGATGACTACTGCTGAACTAATTGATTAGGAATAGGGAATTCCTGATAACTGAGCACAACTTTGTCTGGATTAGAGACCTCAGCCAATTGCCTGTTCGAGACTTAACTAGATAAAATTAGACTAGTTGTGGATATATTGGTAGTTAGAATGACTAGATGAGACTCTGAGCTAAAAGTGAAAAGAAACAAAAGAAAGTTAATCAAATAAGGGTAGTTTGCCAGCGGCCTTCGCTACTCGAGCACCACTCCTTCGGGGAATTTAAAGCCTGGTGCCCTAAGGTCGTGTAGATCTGGAAGTCATCGGAGTGGGACTCGCTACATGGGTAGTTGAAGTTGACGTGTTCTAAGCAGACTCAAAATACCCTGAATCTATAAAGAAAATAACTAAATGCTAAAACATTAAAAATCTGATCACCAAAGCTCAGAACTCAAAAAGTTATCTGCTGTTAATATGTCTAGCGATGGGTCGAAGTGTTATCTGGTAGTAGTTAAGACAAGAGTACATTGTGTTGACTATCTGGTCTAGACCAGTACACACACTACACATCAGGAAGACCCTGTGACTAAGAAAAAAGTTCAACCTAGTTGTTGATTTGTTTTATGCCTGATCATAACAAGCTACTAAAAACATCTGAGACCTTGTCATAGCAACCTAACCAGTCAGACCTGTGTTAAGACTTGTCTGAAGAATTTTTGGAATAAAAACATGACTAGGAATTTAAGTGACTGCACTACGATTTAGAATCACTAACTTCAGGTAGACTTTGCTTGAGGACAAGCAAAAAGCTAAGTGTGGGGTTATCTGATACGCGAAAATCGTATCACCTTTTTAGCATGTTTTTATGTATGATTTCGGGTGAAATTGAGGGCAAATTGATCTTAATTGTTTGTTAATTACTCAATTTCACGGTTTTTATGATTTTGGAAGTGTCGGGTGAAAAGTAGACAAAAACAGCAAATTTTGGGGTAAAAACACAATTTTTGGAAATGTTGACTTGGTCAAAGGGTCAGGACGGGCGTCCCGACCCAGTCAAACTGCCGGGACGGGCGTCCAGGACTCGGGACGGGCATCCCGACCTGGTCAACAGATCAGGACGGGCGTCCCGAACCCCCAGAACCAGTCCCACATCGAATTTTTGATGAAAAATCACCCCGGGAAGCTGCTATAAATACCCCAGGCCTCCAGCAGTTGAATTCATCTGATGCGGTTTCCGACCGACGTGCTAAATAGGTATTATTTTACCCTATGTTGATTATGAATAATTAAGGACTGTGATTGACTAATTGTCACATTTAGTCTCTATGGTGTCACTTAATCAGCCAGAACCTAAGGCAGAGTACCTATCGTGTAGCTAGTCTGTTGGAAAGTATCTACGATTTTATGAAGTTAAATATCGTACTCCCAGGGAAGTGGCAACGGCTTAGTAGTAACTAGCCTTTTATCCTAACTCTTATCTTATGATCCAGTTATGCAATCTTCATCAATAATTTTGATGAAAGGGTGATCCATTCTCCACTAGGTTTCAGTCTAATTAATCCCATAAGTGTTTTATAGATGAGTTCTGATTCTATGTTATACTGTTCCTATATGTTGATTGACCTATCTTCGAGTATTTTAGACATGTCTTGGCCTGGATTGCAACTATGTTCTGTGTCTAAAGGTTACCACATCTGAGTTTCTACGCTACCGCCCCATCGTTAAGGGTAACGGCCATACTCACGGCTCGGACTAAAGTCAACAATGAACGGTACCCTATGTCACTTCGGTATCATGTTGCTCGTCTCATAACCGCCGGCATAACACTCTACTCAGCCTACCTAGACTACTTTCAACCAACAGGGTGTTCCGCAGATTATTTTATCTAGTATGGCAGATACCAATACTAATTGATGTCTGTTAAACTAAATAGGTTATGAATAGACCGTGGTTAGGAATTATCTATAACCCTAATTTCAGTTTAAAAGAACGGCAATAGACATGCAGACATAATGAATATTTAAGCAGGTGGCCATTTCCGGAAAATCATAACAACTTCAACATGTAAAACAGATATTCATAAGAATCGTAATCTGATATTCAAATTAATATTTAGATAAAACAATTCGTAAACATACAGAACCTCTTCTAGGGGACCCACTATCATAAAGTAATCACCACTCTATGCAGGTCCAGCCGGCGCTGCAGCTCCTGTATGCTCCTGACTGCTCGATCCTACTCTGATCGGCAGAGCCTTCGGAGAACGCTCCTCAGACCTAGTAGTAATTGCTTTACCTTACATCCCGGGCTTAAGCGAATTGCCCTAATCTGACTAAGAACACGCACCCTATCTCTCTCTTAGGATCTCCTAACGAAATCCTGGTATTCTATGAATACCAAAACGAACCTATCTATCGAACCCTAGGATCTGAGACTATTTCTCAGAAACTAAAACAAAACACTAACAAGAAAGAAAACTGAGATCCGAGTCTCTGAGTGAGTTGTGTACTAGAGAATTGTACACTGGACACCACTAAATGACTCAGATCGAGTGGAGAGGGATGAATTCAACTCCTGGAGGCCTGGGGTATTTATAGCAACTTTCTGGAGTGAAAAATTCCAAAAAATTCGATGTGGGACAAATTCTGGTGCTTCGGGACGCCCGTCCTGGATTGGGACGCCCATCCTGGTGGTCTGACTGGGTCGGGACGCCCGTCCCGGACCGTTGACCAAGTCAACATTTCCAAAAATTGCATTTTTGCCCCAAAATTTGCTGTTTTCGTCCAATTTGCTCCTGAAACTTCCAAAATCAAAATTTTATGTCAATTTGATTCAATTAAGATCAAATACATTCAAATATTGCCCTAATTTATGTCTAAAAATATGCTAAAAAGGGTATATGATTTGTGCACATCATCATCCCTCTCCACTCGATCTGAGTCATTCAGAGACTTCCAGTGTATAGTTCTCGAGTACACAAGTCCCTCAGAGACTCAGATTTCAGAAAAAGTTTTCTTTCTTTCTTTTAGTTTCTCGTTTTCTTAGTTTCTGAGAATTAGTCTCAGATCTTAGATTACGACTAGATAGGGTTCGTGTTCGGTATCACAGAATACCGGGATTTCGTTAGGAGATCCTAAGAGAGAGATAGGGTGTGTGTTCTTAGTCAGATTAGGGCAGTTTTCTTAAGCCCGGGATGTAAGGTAAAGCAATTGCTACTAGGTCTGAGGAGCGTTCTCCGAAGGCTCTGCCGAGCAGAGTAGGATCGAGCAGTCAGAAGCATACAGGAGCTGCAGCGCCGGCTGGACCTGCATAAAGCGGTGACTACTTTATGATAGTGGGTCCCCTAGACGAGGTTCTGTATGTTTTTGAATTGTTTTATCTGAATATTAATTTGATACTAAATTTATTATCATACATGTTTTACAATTTGAGATACTGTTCATTTTCCCGGGAAGATCATAGAGCTAGAATTATCATTATGAATGTTGAACTGTCGTGTCCTTTTAAATTAAACTAGGGTTATAGACAACTCCTAACCAAGGTCTGAATCATAACCAGTTTAGTTTAACAGACTGTAAAAGGTCTGCCAGATTAGGAAGAAATAACAAAACAGATCACCATGTTTGTTAGAGTACCCTAATAAAGCTGAGTTTGTATGCTAGGCCAATCCTAGGGTTAAGTTGCATGATACCGAAGTGACATAGGGTACCGTTCATGGATACTTTAATCCGACAAATGAGAAGGATCATCCCAAGGTAGGGGTGAATACACTAGGTAACTCGGATATGGTAAACAGATGGTTACATTTCATAATTGCCTTAGAGATCAAGATATATCTAAAATGTTCGAAGTTAAGGTCAAACAAATTGTAATAACTAAGCTTAAAGTGATGAATGCATGTCTAATCTTGAATACTAATTGCGTGTTATGGGTGAGTGGGATCACCAATCAATCTCAAAGTATTGATTATCGATTGACTGACTAGATAATAAGATGAATGTTAGGATTAAGGGATAGTTACTACTAAGCCGTTACCAGTTCCCTGGGAGTACGATATTAATAAATTAAAATCGTAGATACTTTCCAAGAACTAGCTACACGATAGGTACTCTGCCTTAGGTTCTGATTGATTAAGTGACAATAATTGAATGCTAAAGTGACAGTTAGTAAGACTCAGTCCTTAATTACTCATAATCGACATAGGTAAATAAAGCCTATCTTTTAGCATACCAATCGGAACGCATCAATGTTCAACAAAGATTTTAAACATGATGTTTCCAAACATATGTTTGCCAGATGGCAAGCCCAATTAGCTCCATTCGATTTTGAAATAATTTATAAAAAAGGTACTGATAATAGTTTGCCTGATTTTTTTAACTCGTGAATTTATATAATGAATAACAATTTTATTGCAGATATGCAGAAAATAGGTGAATCATCTTCAACCCCTTATAGGGGCAGGAGGAGATGTCAAAGCACCTCCTCTTATAGAGGAAGAGGAGGTTGTGGTATTCCAATAATCCAACATGGAGAAAAACAGCTTATAGCTGCCAATCTAACTGGAAAGGCTGCTCCTTTCTATGAAGAATATTTGGCTTATAAGGAATTATGCAGTAAAAGCCAAGAGGGTAATACCCTGTCCTATGCAGCAATGCTGCATGAAGAAGATCCAGACATTCTGAAATTCCCTTTTATTATGAATCCCTATAAAGAAATTATACTTCTTTTGGAAAAAGCAGACCACGAAGACTCCTATATACCTTTATCAGAAATGTTTAATCACCCTACTGGTTTCTACATATTATGTTATATTTCCAGACTTTTTTTTTTAGTTTTAAGAATCAGGGTACTTGGATATAGCAGTAAACTGCTTAGAGGTGATCGGGTGTGCAATGTCACGTGAGTACCGTATATACCACTGATTCTTTCTTATTTTTAATGAAACCATAATTATGAAGTCATGCAGTATATCACATAGGTTGTTAGTTATTAACTAACATGATAATAAAATTGCAAAAATTTTAAAACTTATAGAAATTTACAAAGTTCGAAAAAAAAAACTTTTTTGGAGTATAGGTTTCTATATAAGTGATTGAATTTATATCAATAACAATAAAGCTAACTTTAAAGATGTTATAATTTGTTTAAATTTTAAATTTTAAAATTTAATATTTTAATAATGTAACAAAAAAATAATATAATTTTTTTTATTTTAAAAAATAAATAAAATTAATTCGAACTTCTGTAGACCTAATTATTTTAAATTTATTACTTGAAAATTTATAAAATAACAATATTCAATTGTATATTTAAAAAAATTTAAAAGTATTTTTTTCTATATATATATTATTTGTCACAATAAATAAACATTACAATATTTGAATTAAATTTATATTAAAAAAAATATATGCATCTAGCATTAACGTGCCGAATGTATACTCATATATATTTTATCTTACATATTTATATACTGATTAGTCGAAAAATGGTCTGATGCCACGTGTCGAGGAACCGTGTCGTTTAATGCTCTCTCTCTGCCAAGTGGTGTTTATGTGTCGTCTATGTGTCGTGGAAGGACTGTTATCTTGCAATGCTAGGTGTGACACCATGCGTGATAGTGGTGTTTGAAGAAGAAGGACAATTGCTGGTGGATGTATTTGAATGTACAAGAAAGGCTTCAGAAAGGTTGTGGTGTAGGCCTTGCACACTACACACAACTGGTTGGGGTCTGGAGCCGATCCCCTAATGAGCCCAAGGTAGGGCGAAACCAGTATATTGTTCAGTGGTCAAGGTGTGGCCTCTGGGAGAGGTGCACCGCGCGGGCACGTTGTGAGTCGGAGCCCGTGACAAGTGATGCGTGTACTTGTGTGTACTTGTGCTTGCGCATCCTTGCTGTGCAAGTGGGTGGAGTACCGTGAACTGGTGGCCGGGCTAGGAAGAGGCACTTCGTGACAAAGTGGTATCAGAGCCGACCAGCACGTTGCATCGTATCGTCCTGCAACTCAAACAACAGGAGGTGGTGTTGGACTGCAGCCACATCACAGTGATGAGTTTGGCAAGGGGCGGGCACTGTTGGACGGTCGTGGGAATCCCCTCATTGACACCCATGAAGAAACCATTCGTGTGATAGCGGGCGAGTGGATGTGTACGAGGACGTACATGGAATTGGGTGGGGGAGAGTTTGTGACACCCTGCGTGATAGTGGTGTTTGAAGAAGAAGGACAATTGCTGGTGGAAGTATTTTAATGTACAAGAAAGGCTTCAGAAAGGTTGTGGTGTAGGCCTTGCACACTACACACAACTGGTTGGGGTCTGGAGCCGATCCCCTAATGAGCCCAAGGCAGGGCGAAACCAGTATATTGTTCAGTGGTCAAGGTGTGGCCTCTAGGAGAGGTGCACCGCGTGGGCACGTTGTGAGTCGGAGCCCGTGACAAGTGTTGCGTGTACTTGTGCTTGCGCATCCTTGCTGTGTAAGTGGGTAGAGTGCCGTGAACTGGTGGCCGGGCCAGGAAGAGGCACTTCGTGACACTAGGCCTGCAAAATAGTAAAGTTTATCCGGAGGGTGGTGGTCTCCGATAAACCCTCCGATGCTTAAGTCAGTGATTTGACTGTAAGATGGGTAATTAGACAGAGATGAGTAGAGTGATCTGGCCTTACCCTCATTACCTTTATGGGGGTGGTATTTATAGGGGATTAGCCACCCTTGTGTCAGGTAGATTGGGTGATCTGTTATGTGAAATCTGATGGTTACCGGATTTTGTGGAAAAGATATGAGATCCCTCCTTTTTAGCAAGACGTTAGGGGGATCTTTGACTGTGATCCTTTAGAGAGTCAAATGTTGACCCTCAGAGGCGTGATTGATCAATAGGTTTGATCAAAGTGACTGAAGTGTAGTGACTTCGTCACGAGGTGAGGCAGAGTGGCCACGCGGTCTATGTTGGACTTCTGTGTATGGCAAAGTGGGACTCGACCGTGCCATGCCAGGTGGACAGACACGTGAGCCTGGTGGGTCTCGTATGCTTAGTGTCACTTGCCTTGTCAGCAGTGGGTATTTTCATACCTCTCAGTGGCCCCTCGTCGAAGTACAAGAGAAAAAGGCTCTTTTGCTTTGACGCACTTTCGTGACTTGTTGTGAGTTGATATATTCGGTGAACTCAGAGATCCTGGCGGGGTAGTCAAAGTCTCTGGTGACGGTTGGTTCCCCTAGTGCGGGGTTAGACCCCTATGATGGCGGTTCGGTTACCGAGGGAGCAGTTGACGTTTGCGTGCTCAGAGGTGGCATCGTTTGCGCTTCCCCACGTGTGAGTAATGATGGCGCGGCACGTGAGCTGTTAGAGACTTGACCTTTGGTGTGACTACGACTCGGCTGGAGTCAGGTTCGGGTGAAGCTTGCTGGGGAAGCTTCACCGTTTTTGAATTTCATTTCCTCTTATAAATAGCCCGCTTGCCTTTGTGAAGGACTTTTTTACCTTTCCTTCTTCAACCTTGTGAAACCCTGCATTTTCTTTCCCATACTTACTGAAAAATCCTTCTGCATTCTCTTCCCAAACTTACCAAAAATCCTTCTGCTTCCCTTGATTTGCTCTCGGTGATCCACTCCCTTCTGCAATTACTTCAAGCTCCTTCCATCTTCTACATTATTTCAGGTAAAAGGAGGCATTATTGTTTCGATTTTCTTCCTCTTCTTTTCCTTTTGCTTCTGGTGCTTTGGTTGTTTTTCAAGTTTGGGTGTTTTTGAGGGTTTTAGTGTGTTGTTGAAAGCTTTAGTGTGTTGAGGAAATGGTTTTTTTCTGGGAAAAAGGGGGGTTATAGGCTTTTGGAGTGATTTTAGGATGGGTTTTCGGGCAAGGATTCTTTTCTGGAATGATGAACTGGTTGAAGGCGGAGTGAGCGGACTTTAGTTTCTGAAATGGTGAACTGGTTGAAGACGGAGTGAGTGGACTTTAGTTTCTGATAGGATTTTTTTTGTTTGTAGATATGTCGAATTCAGAGAGTGCCGAGGTCCCTGTTCCCGTAGTCGAGGTGGCATCTAGCCCTTCAACTCCACTTCCCAAACATGCTCTGATAGTTCCAGACCTGTCAATAGTGAGAGGGGGAGGAGAGCCAGTACTTCGAGTGAGGAGAGCTCCAGTGAAGGGGAATAGGAGACTGACTCCGAGCGAACCCTAGGAATGGTCAATGAAATTTTAACATTCCCGGGTGCTCGAACTTCGGCCGAAAGATCTCACACCGGCCCAACTATCCCTGTGGCTATCCCTTTAGACCCTAGGGCGTCTAGGATCATGGGTGGCGGAGTGACAGTCACAGGCTTGTCTTCTGGGGACTTGCCTGACTCCAGCATCCTCGAAGGCGAGGGTGCGGACTCCGACCACTCCTAATAACTCTCGAAAACCAAAAACAGGTTGGAGGGGGACTTCGCCCTTAAGAGAAATACCATTAGTTTAGATCTTCCCTTACTGTCTAGTGAGATTTACCGGAGTAGGTTTAGGTTAATCCACCTTCAAGAGTGCGGGGTCATGTCCAACTCCTATGTACATATTCCATACGACCATTTTCTTTCTGGCCTCAGTTTGCCTTTGGACCTCACATTCTGTGATTTTTTGAACTTAGTTAGATGTCAGCCCGCCCATGTCCATCCAAACGGAGTTAGGTACTTCGTCTCCCTTACTGTATTTGTGTAGGAGAATAGGTGTAGAGGTCTCCGAATCATTGTTAAGGACTTTCTTCACAGTCCTTCGTATGAATAATCTTACACTGTCACTTCGTCCACGTCCTAGCGTAGTCACCCTTTTTGAACCCCCTCCAAACAAGTTGAGTCAGTGGAGAGATAAGTGGGTTTGTGTGGAGTTCAGAATGGGCTTCCCATTTTACCCGAAGTGCAGGACACTTCCTACTTGGCTCCTCGTAAAGAGGAACACCAAGTACTCTGAGTTAGATCGGAGATTTTTAGATTATGTCCGGAGTGAGTTAGGAGATAGTCCCAAAACTCAGTCCAAAGTTTTCCTGACCAGCGAACTAATCGCTGACGAGAGTCACCATGCCTGTGGGATAGGCAGGCCGGTGGCGGACGAACGGAGAAGAGAGTTGGGCCTCGTGGACAACGAGGAGTACCCTATGTGGAGACTGCACTCGGGGAGGGTGTTTTCAAATGAGTGCCCAGAGTGTTCAAATCCACGAAGTGCGGGCTGCCCCGTTGCAAAGGGTAGAGTGGGTTGACGGGGTCTTTTAACTTGTTGATTTTTTTCTCTCTTTTTTTTTATTTCTCACTTGCTAACTTCGCTTTGTCTGGTTGTGGCAGATATTAGGCTGAACTTCATGGCGCGCCGCGAAGTGGAGAGGCGAGCCCAGGGTGGCGCCATGCAGCGGGGCGATGTAAACTCTGCCCGTGCAGTGGACCAGTCCACCGTTCCAGTGGGTGCAGGGGCTTCATCAGCGGGAGCTCCCAGCCCGTCTACATCAACTCGCACTCCGGCTGGGAGCTTGCCTCAACCACCCCGTTCCAAAGGGAAGGAGCTCGTTCGCTCCGCTCCAGCTAAACGTGGCCGCGAGGGGGAGGAGACGGAGCTAAGGAAGAGGGCTTCGCAGGGGCCCAAACTGTCGGAGTCCTTCGAATTGAGGGAACTGGCACCTGCCACGGCCGAACGGGTGGCACTCTGTGAGGCACAAGGTGGTGGCCCTCTTGGGACTTCGTCCTACCCCTGAACCCAGGAGGGGTTCAAAGCTCCGGAGTCAAGGAGGGAGCTGGAGAACTTGGCCCGCGAGGTCCATCGAGCTTCGCCTCCCCTGGTCAACCTCCCTCTGTTCGACCATAGGTCCAGGAGGTTCTTCGGGAACGCGATTCTTCACCGGGCCATGGACTCCGACTTGGCTCAAAAGCTTGGGCAGGCTTCCATGGGCGCAGAGATAGCGGTCGGGCATATCGGGGCCCATCTATCTCAGGTAATTCGTCAAGTCGAAGTACTGGTACTTCTTGTTTTTTTTTAATCTTTTTTACTCACTTTTTGTTACTTGTTCCTCAGGTCTCCGCCTACATCGCCCATATCTCCAGGCTTGCTTCCAATTGCAAGACTTCGCAGGTTGAGCTGGAAGCCTTGGAGAAGAAGTATGAGGAGCTGGAGAACCAGCTCTCCGCCAAGGACCAAGCATTGGTTGTTGCAGAGGGCAAACTCTGATCAGCTGAGGAGAACGTTGCACTGGTGGTTGCGGAGAAGGACAAGCAATCCTCTAGCCTGTCTATCCTCGGTAGGGCTAATGAGGATTTGAAGGTCCAACTTCGTGACTTCGACAAGAGGCTGAAGGAGGAGTGCTCGAAGAGGCGATCAGCGGAGACGAGGGTGGCCTTTTTGGAGTCGGCGGAGTACACTACCCAGGTAGTAGACAGGTTCCGTTACTCCGAGAAGTACAAGGAGGAGGTGTATGGGCTGGCCAGCGGATTTTACAATAGGGGATGCACCCATGCACTTCGCTGCCTGCACCACCTCATCCCTGACAAGGCGCTGCTGTGCAGGATTTTTGAGGGCTCCTATGCCAATCCCGAATTTAGGAACGGATGCGACTTTGTCCCGTTCACTGAGGGTGAACTGGCGGAGATTGCAGAAGGCGACGAGAAGGAGGGCAGGCATTGGAGTCCTCCTGCACCTGTACAGCCAGTCCTGGAAGATCTGTGTCTTCAGTTGCAGAGAGAGGCTGATGGGGGCGAAGTCGTCGAGACCGAGGTTACTCTGGTTTCTTATGTTGCTCCTGACGACATCGCTGCGGCCCCTGGAGAGACAGCTACGGCTGCGGAGCCCGAGGTAGGGGAGCGGGCCATAATTATTTTGGATGCTTCAGCCGAAGTGGCTCCTCCTTCCGTCGAAGCTCCCCCCTCTGTATAAATTTTTGTTTTTCTTGTAAATTTTTTGTAAGTTAATGAAGTTCGCCATTTTGTCATCTTCTCACTTTGAGTTTTTATTTACGTATCTTGTACCTCGTCCAATAAGCCAAGAAAACTTGAACTTCTAATAACAACTTGAATTTTAATAATAAGCTTTCCACAAACTTTAAGGATGATAACTCCGAAAAACTTTAACAACATTGAAACCATAAACCTCAAGTGTGATGACTCCGACAAACCTTAACAACTTGAAACCATAATCTTCAAGTGTGATGACTTCGACAACTTGAAACCATAATCTTCAAGTGTGATGACTCCGAAAAACTTTAACAACTTGAAATCATAAATATAAACATTTTGGGGACTTCACCAGGGACCTAGCTTGTAACTGGTTGTGGCGGAGTATTTATTGAGGTTTTGACTTCGCCAAAATCTTTGTGAGAACTCAGATAAAATATTTCTTCAAGTGGTTGGCGTGCCAGGGATTGGGAAGTATTGTTCCTTCTTGGTCCATGAGGCGGAATGTTCCCCGGCGGACTTCGTCTTTGATCAAGTATGGGCCTTCCCAATTCGGTGTGAGTTTGTTTGCTGTGATGTGTCTTGCAGTCCCCTCGATTTTTCGGAGTACCCAGTCTCAGACTCCTAATGGCCTGTTGACCAAATTTTTGTCGTGGGTGAGTTTGGTTGCCAGCTTAAACTTATCTGCTCTTAGGCGGGCAGTTATTCGCTTTTCTTCTAGTAAGTCCAGGTCTAAACAGCGTTGGCGCTTATTACTCTCCTCGTCATATGTAGAGATTCTGTATGATGGGAGTGAGAGTTCGGCTGGTGAGACTGCCTCTGAACCATAAACCAGGGCATAGGTTGTTTCTCCTGTGGGGCCCCTAGCCGAAGTCCGTACTACCCATAAGACGGCTGGGAGTTCGTCAACCCATTTGTTGGACTTCCCTTCCAGACCTTTTTTCAGTGCGGCAAGGATCAATTTGTTGGCTGCTTCGGCCTGTCCGTTTCCTTGCGGGTGTGCAACAGATGACTTCTAGTGTTTGATTCCTAGGCGGGTGCACTCCACCGTAAACTTAGTGGTGAACTGAGTACCGTGATTGGACACGATGGCACGTGGTACTCCGTACCAACACAGGACGAAGTCGTGGAGGAAGTTGAGCGCGTTCTCCTCCGTGGGGGCGGCCAATGGCTTCGCTTCGATCCATTTGGAGAAGTAGTCGACATCCATGATCAAGTATTCGTGATGCCCGCGGGTCTTGGGGAATTTGCCCATAAGGTCGATTCCCCACATATCGAAGGGCCATGCTGCTAGTACAGAGGTCTGCGGAACTGACGGTAAGCGGGGAACGCTGCTAAACTTTTGGCAAGTGTCACAGTGTTTCACGTAGTTCTCTGCATCCCTTCGTAGTGTCATCCAATAATAACCCTGATTGATCACCTTTTCTACCAAGGGTCTCGATCTGGGGTGTCCATCGCAAATTCCCTCATGTAATTCTTCCAGAATTGTCTGGGTGAGGTCGGGCGGTACACATCGGAGAAGTGGCTTGGAGAAGGAGCGACGATACAGGATATTGTTGAGTACAGTGTATCGTACCGATCGTTTGCGAATTTATCTGGCTTTGGCCTTGTCTTCTAGCAGGATATCTGAGGATATGAAGTCCTTCAGCTCGTCGATCTATGTGGGGGAGTCAGGTGTCGAAGTCAGGATCGGCGATATATGTTTTGGAGAGGATATTTGAATTATCTGGACGTCGAGGTCGTTGGGGGCTTCTCCAGATGCTATTTTAGCCAGTTTGTCTACTACTTCGTTGTGGATGCGGTCTACTTTGGTAAGGGCGAAGTGCCGAAACTGAGCGGCCAGCTGGGATACTCTTTCCGCGTAGGCCTTTAGGTTGTCAGAGTTGACCGTGAACTCATTGTTGACCTATCCCACCACAATCTGGGAGTCACTGAATACCTTGAGCGATCTTACTCCCGAATCCAGAACCCATTGCATCCAGATAACCAAGGCCTCGTACTCCGCTTGGTTGTTGGATAGGGGATAGTCGAGTCGGACGCAGCGGACTTCCTCGTGTTGCCCGGAGGGGGATGTAATGGTGGCCCCTACTCCGACTCCGCTTGCATTTATGGCTCCGTCCACCATCATTGTCCATGTTTCGTTTGTCAGGAGTGCGAGGGTCGTTTCTTCATCGGGGGTGACTTCGAAGAAAGACAGTTTGGCCAGAAAATCTGAGAGGGCTTGGGCCTTGATTGCAGCTCGGGGTGCGAAAGTGAGGTCCAAGCTGCATACTTCGATGGACCATCGAAGCATCCTTCCTGATTGATCCAGTTTGTGAAAGATCTATTTCAGGGGATGGTTGGTGTACACTACTACGGAGTGGGACTCGAAGTACGCCCAGAGTTTTCTCGTGGTGATGACCAAAGCGTAAGCTAGTTTCTCAATGTATGTGTAGCGTACTTCGGCATCCCTCAGAACTCTGCTTACGAAGTATACGGGAAGCTGTTGGCCGTTCGTCTCCAGGATTAAGGCGGCTGTGATTGCTTGTTGTGCATCTGATAGGTACAAATACAAGACTTCGCCCGAAGTAGGGGCGCTCAGCAGTGGTGGGTTCGCCAAGTAGCTCATTAGATCTTCCCAAGCCCTTGTGCATTCTTCGTCCCATCGGAATGTTTTTCCAGCAGTTTTTAAGGCTTTAAAGAATGGCATGCACCTCTCAGCGGACTTGGACACAAATCTTCCCAGGGCGGCTATGTAGCCATTGAGACGTTGTATGTCCTTCAGACACCGGGGCTCGGCCAAGTTCCGTATTGCTTCGATCTTTCGAGGGTTGGCTTCAATCCCACGTTCGGACATCATAAAGCCGAGGAATTTCCCTGACTTTACTCCGAACGTGCATTTCGCTAGGTTGAGCTTATGTCCGTACTCCGAAAGCGTGGCGAACGTTTCTTCTAAATCATCCAGGTGAGAATGTCCCTGTCTGGTCTTGACGACCATGTCATCCACATAAGTTTCCACATTCTGGCCTATGTGACTTCACAGGATTTTGTTCATCATCCTTTGGTAAGTGGCACCTGCGTTCTTTAGTCCGAACGACATCATGTTGTAACAGTAGATAGCTCCTGCGGCCCGGAAGGATGTGTGGATTTGATCTTCTAGTCTCATTCAGATTTGATGGTAGCCAGAAAATGCATCCATGAAGCTGAGGAACTCAAATCCCGAAGTGGAGTCCACAAGGGCATCGATGCGGTGTAGTGGGTAACAGTCCTTCGTGCAGGCTTTGTTCAAGTCTGTGTAATCCACGCACATTCTCTACTTCCCGCTGGCTTTTTTGACCATTACTACGTTGGCCAGCCACGAGGGGTATTCAACCTCGTGGATAAACTTCGATTACAGCAGTTTCCAGACCTCGGCTTGCATTCCTTTGAGTTTGTCCTCTCCGAATTGTCTGGGCTTTTGCTTCACTGGTTTGAATGTGGGGTCGATGTTGAGCCTGTGTTCTGCGATGTCGGGGGAGATCCCGAGCATGTCATGTGTGCTCCAGGCGAAGTTGTTGAGGTGGGTGGAGAGGAACCGGGCCATCTCCTCCTTCATCGACTGTGGCATCTCGCTTCCTATTTGGACTTTTTGGTCAGGATAATTAGGGTGTATCGCGACCTCGTCGAACTCTTTTATTTCAGGAGTGTCTATTACCAGTGAGAGTGTCGACTGGGCAAGGGTGGTGACTTCGGCGTGTTCTCTGGTCGTTATGACTGACCCAATCGTCGCTGGAGGCGGCTCGATTTCAGAGTGCTGTTGGGACTTTACCATGTGGGCGAGTAGGCTTTTGGGGCTGCTGTTAATGTAGCCCACTCCGCCACGGGTGGTGAACCGGACTTGTTGATGCGATGTGCGTCGGAGTCCCGAGAATGGCATTGTAGGGGGAGTCAATGTCTACCACATAGAATTTGATCTCCTCTTTGCGTGTGCAGGCACCAGAGCTAAGAGTGACTTTAATCTTGACCGTCCCCTTGACATTCACCTTGTGAGCGGTGAAGCCTTCCAGAATCATATTGTTGGGTTTTAGGTGGCTGTCATTCATCCCCATCTCCTTAAAACACTTGTGGTACATGATATTTTTTGTGGCTCCGGTGTCAATCAGTACTCTCCTGACTCGGCAGTTGTCGATTCCCTGTCTGGTCATGCCCACTTCGAGGACGATGGGGGTGATACGGGCCTCTTCGTTCAACTCAAGGTCTTGATCGGAGAAGATGATCGGCTCATGTGGGAACGTGCCGAAGTGAGACTCCGGGGAAGGCTTACTCAAGTTATAGATTTTCCGCTTTATCTTTTTGATGGATTCGTACCGAGGAGTTATGATCTCAATTACTCGGTCGAACCTTCCCTCGAGCTGTTTGTCCGGCTCGCGCCCCTTCTGCTGCCCTTCTCGGGCTAGCCTTTCGATCATCTTTTTGAACTTATAACAGTCCTCGGTAGAGTGTCCATAGTCCTGGTGGAAGCCGCAGAATTTCGCCTTGTCACGGGCAGATCGGCTGGAGGCTCGCACCGGCGCGGGCTCTCTTACTCCGAGCTTGTCCCTGACGGTAGCGATGAGGTGTTCTTTGGACTTCATCGGAGTGACGGCTTCGGTCCTACGCATTCTGTTCTTACCCTGTCGGCCCTGGGGGGATGCTTCCTTGTACCTTTCTCTTCTCCGGTAGTGTGACCCCGGAGAGCTCCCTTCGGCGAGGGCAACCTTTTGGGCCACATTGAACACTTCACCGATGGTCTCGGGCTTGCAGAGTTGGAGTTCCGTGTATAGCATTTTTGATCGGAAGCTGCTCTCGAAGCAGGTGATAGCCGTGTCTTGGGTAATCCCGTCGATCTCATCGTGCACTTTCTTGAAACGCTCTAGGTATTCGAGTAGGGTTTCATCGTCCCTTTGCTTGACGTTGGCGAGGTCGCCTCTAGTCTTAGGGATTATTCCTGTTGTACTGAATTTATCCACAAAGGCTTTCTCGAGCATTTGCCAGGAGTCAATTGAACCTGGTTTCAGAGAAGAAAACCAAGTCAGGGCTCTATCATTCAGGGTGCCGGGGAAGGCTGATACGACAGTTGACGTGGCCGAAATTCCGAGTGATTCGGTCAAAGTTGTGGGTTTACGCTGAGGGATGCGTGAGAAGAAGTTAAGCACCAAACTAGTGGGGTTTGTTCGTGGCTGAGAAGTGCAGAAAGTGGGAGGAACATTCTCCTTAAGTTTAGGAGTTAGTTATCATTCTGTTTTTCCATTTTCACACTTCTCCTTAAGTTTAGGAGTTAGTTATCATTCTGTTTTTCCATTTTCACACGTTTCAATTCAGTTAACTTAGTATAGGGAATCACCCTATAAATAGTCCATCTCTGTATTCAGTATGGAGATCATCTCTTAATCAAACATTCAACCTTGTTGAGTAATCTCTGACTCTATTCTTTCCTTTGATAGTGTTCGGATAAAAACTACCCTTCTGGAGTGTGCAACGACTCGAATAGTTGCGTATTGATACTAACCTGTATCAACTGGTGCACTCGTTGAGAGCGATGTCAACGTCAACGTCATCATCACCAAATGACAGCATTGCAATGCTAGCCGAGCAATTGGCTACCATCATGAAACGACTGGATTCGTTTGATCAACGCTTCACCATTTATGATAATTCCATCGTAGAGGTCAACCAGAGGCTTGTTGCGGCCTCCACTTATGGACCACAACAATCCACTGCAAAAAGCTCAAGGATAGCCACACGATCAGGCCATGACTCGGCTGGACTTCTCCAAATGCGTAATAACAGGAAAGAGTTGGATGGTCCTAAACCATTCAAGATAAGGTTGGAACAACCCCAATTCAACGGCAACGATCCGCAGGCATGGGTATTTAAGGCAGAGGAGTATTTTGATTATTACCAAATTCCGGCAGACCAGCGACTTCGTCTCGCTTCTCTTATGATGACAGGGGATGCTTCTTCTTGGTATCAATACCAGAAGAACAATAATCTACTGCATACATGGCACTATTTTGTCGAGGAAATCAAGGAGCTCTTTGACAGTGACTACCGCAAAGATTTCTTTGGGGTTCTTTCGAAAATGTGTCAAACCACCACGGTCGTTGCATTCAGAACTGACTTCGAACATGTACTGAATCGAATTACAAACGCCACCGAGGAGCAACTAATAGAAATGTGGACAGCAGGCCTCAAGCCTCCATTGAACAGAGAACTCGAACTGCGCAAACCGCTCACCCTACAACAAGCTTTCTCGTTGTCTCAAGATCTGGAGACCACGATGGTAGACACCTTCGCGGCCTGGCAGTTAGTTAACCATAAACATTGGCAGACTCCAGCTCGAAATTCTACGTAGGCACCAACCGGAGTCCAGTCGCAGTTTTAGCCAGTTACACCACCGATTCCGGCTAAACCGGTCTCATCATCACCTCATGTTCGGCGTTTAACCATGGCTCAGAAACAAGAATACGATGCCAAGGGTTTGTGTTATAAGTGCGATGGCAAATGGCACCGGGGTCACCATTGTGAAACCATCTTATTAATGTTTTTGAACAACGATGACAGGGATGATACTGCCAACACCGAGGAGGGAAATTCAGAGGAGCAAGGGGCTGTAGTAGGCGCTGATATTTCATCCTTGAACAGCATGGCCGGTACTTCTACTCCGCGATCTTTACAATTTACGGGGTCGATTAATGGGGTCCCGGTGATCGTACTCATCGACGGAGGTTCGTCGCACAATTTTATCCACCCGGATGTGGTCGAAAGATTGAAGATTGAGGTCGATACAGTTCCAATATTTCGCGTGTATGTGGGGAATGGAGAATCACTGCAGTGCTCTCAGTTATGTCGAAATATTCCTCTAGAGCTCCAGAAACATATTTTCAGCATTGATATGTACGTCTTGCCGATCCATGGTCCTGGGGTGGTTCTCGGGATACAATGGTTGGGTTTGCTTGGTCGAGTCACTCACGACTACGCCGCCTTAACCATGGACTTCTCTTTGGAGGGACAACGCATTAAGTTAAAGGGAGATCAAGCCGCAAGTAAAAGTATCACGCTCCACAGTTTGCAAGCTTTATGTGCTAAGAGCCAGTTAGAGGAAGCATTTGAGCTGTTTTTCTTGGAACCACCTGGGGAAGCAGGAGCTCAATTCATGGTGCCAGAAGACACACCTCAACCAGTTGCTGAGCTGCTCAAAAAATATGCTACAGTTTTCGAGGAGCCAGTTGGATTACCCCCTCTTAGATTCTATGATCATCGGATCTACCTCAATCCGGGAACCAAACCGGTCAACGTGAAGCCGTATCGATATCCCCATTTCCAAAAAATGCAAATTGAGAAGATGGTATGGGAAATGATGGATCAAGGGATTATACGCCCAAGCAGAAGTCCTTTTTCAAGCCCGGTATTATTGGTTAAAAAGAAGGATGGCTCGTTTCGATTTTGCGTGGATTACCGGGCACTAAATGCGGTTACGGTGCCAGATCACTTTCCCATTCCGACCAATGACGAATTATTTGATGAACTTGGCTCTGCTCGGGTGTTTTCAAAGTTAGATCTCCGATCCAGTTACCACCAGATAAGAATGCACAGCGAGGACGTATACAGAACGGCTTTTCAAACTCACGACGGCCATTTTGAATTTTTAGTCATGCCATTCGGGTTGACGAACGCCCCTTCGACATTTCAAGCGTGCATGAACAAGCTTTTTCAGCTGTATTTACGCAAATTTATCATTGTTTTCTTCGATGATATTTTGGTTTTTAGCGCAACATTGGAGGACCACGTTCGACACTTGGAACTTGCATTGGATTTATTAAAATCCAATCAATTTTTCGTGAAAATGGGCAAGTGTGTGTTCTGTACACACTCCGTCGACTACTTGGGCCACGTGATTTCAGAGGGTTGTTTGAAAGTGGATCCAGGGAAGATCCAGTCCATGATTACTTGGCCGAAGCCCAAGACACGTAAACAGCTCAGGGGATTTTTGGGATTAACCGGTTATTACCGGTGTTTCGTGAAGAACTACGCTTTCATCGCTGCGCCTCTCACCAACATGCTTCGCACAGACAACTTCACATGGTCACCGGAATCCGACGCCGCCTTTGAGCTACTGAAAACCGCTATGACCACGGTACCTGTCCTCAGTCTTCTAAATTTCTCAGAGACTTTCATAATCAAAACTGACGCCTCCAATGTCGGCATCGGTGCAGTTCTGATGCAATCATGTCATCCGATTGCGTATTTCAGCAAGAAACTCGGTGTGCGCAAACAAGCGGAGTCCGCTTACCATCGGGAACTTCATGCCCTAGTCGAAGCAGTATACCGTTGGCGGCAATATTTGATAGGCCGGGAGTTTGTCATCCGCACCGATCAGAGATCTCTCACCGAGTTATTCACCCAGGTAATCCAAACCCCTATGCAACAATATTATGTTCGGAAGCTGTTCAGATTTAAATTCCGGATAGAGTACAAGGCTGGTCCTTCCAATCGGGTGGCGGATGCCCTCAGTCGCCGGGAAGAAGGAACTGAAACTCTGCAATTCATGCCCATTCTTTGTCAACCACCACCTTTATTTTTTACGGCGCTGCAAGAGGAGAACCGAACCCTCGGGGATCTAACCGAGATGCACCAAGTCGTAGTAGCAGGTCGTCTGGCCGACCCATTCTCTGCCCACAACGACTTGTTGTATTACAAGCACCGACTTGTTCTGAGTGGGCAATCAAAATTGAAAGAAGACCTCCTCCGTGAATGCCATTCATCGCCGACAGTTGGACACCCTGGGGTTGAGAGGACTTTTCGGCGGTTGGTAGCCGCGTTTTACTGGCCTAAGATGAGGGATGATGTCCGTCGCTATGTCGCCTCATTCAGTGTCTGCCAAACTACCAAATATAGCACGCAGCCGCCAGCAGGATTGATGCAACTACTACCGATCTCGTTAATGGTATGTGACCAAGTCACTATGGACTTCATAGTTGGTCTTCCGCCGTCGCGAGGTTATACAGCCATCCTGGTGGTCGTGGATCGCCTTACGAAATACACTCACTTGGGTGCCTTGCCAACTAATTTTGACGCACCACGAGTGGCTACATTATTCACGAAGATTGTGGTGAAATAACATGGATTTCCGTCATCCATTGTGTCCGATCGCGACACGATATTTCTGAGTCAGTTGTGGACAGAGCTAATGATGAATAGTGGGACAACACTTAAACACAGCACCGCCTACCATCCTCAGACGGATAGGCAAACGGAGGTCACAAACCGAAGCGTGGAGCAGTATTTACGGGCCTACACTCACGCTCGGCCTACGCGATGGGTGAATTTCTTACCATGGGCGGAGTATGCACTGAACACATCCCACCATGCAGCGCTGAATATGTCTCCATTTCAAGCATTATACGGCAGGCCTCCTCCGACTATTTTACCCTACCAATCTGGTTCGAGTAAAGTAGCTATCGTTGATTCACTGTTACTTGACCGGGCTGCTCTATTGAAGACTCTACGAGACAACCTCACTCGGGCACAAAACAGAATGAGGGACTTAGCCAACCACAAACGACGAGACGACGAATTCCACAGGTTGGGGACAAAGTACTCTTAAAGCTCCGCCATATCGTCAAGGTTCTGTGGCTCGCCTAAGTCGCCAAACTTGCTCCTCGTTATTACGGCCCATTTACAGTTCTGGAGCGCATCGGCGAAGTTGCTTATCGCCTGGAGTTACCAACCACCGGAGGCCCGAATTCATATGTTTCCACATCGCGCTGTTGCGCCATTTGTCGAGGTACTGGAACACTTAAACCCACAGCTTGGCCTGCTGAATTTGTGGATCACCAGCCGCTTGTCAAGCCGGCAGCAATACTCCAAAGGCGCACAGTTCTTACCAACAGCACACCCGAGGAGGAGTGGTTAATCGAGTGGAGTGACGGAAATTCCGACTCTGCTACCTGGGAACCAGCAGCATTAATCCATGCACAATATCCGGGTTTACGACTTGCGGACAAGTCGAATCAAAATGGGGGAGTGATTGATACGGATGTTGACGGGCCGAAATTCCGAGTGATTCGGTCAAAGCTGTGGGTTTACGCAGAGGGATGCTTGAGAGAAGTTAAGCACCAAACTAGTGGGGTTTGTTCATGGCTGAGAAGTGCAGAAAGTGGGAGGAACATTCTCCTTAAGTTTAGGAGTTAGTTATCATTCTTTTTTCCATTTTCACACGTTTCAATTCAGTTAACTTAGTATAGGGAATCACCCTATAAATAGTCCATCTCTGTATTTAGTATGGAGATCATCTCTTAATCAAACATTCAACCTTGTTGAGCAATCTCCGACTCTATTCTTTCCTTTGATAGTGTTCGGATAAAAACTACCCTTCTGAGTGTGCAACGACTCGAATAGTTGCGTATTGATACTAACATGTATCAAAGACCTTACACAGTATCGCCTCGTCAGTCGTGACGAGGTCCATGGATGATCTGTATTTGCAAATGTGTTCTTCGGGCTTTCTTTGACCAGTATAGTAGATGAATGTTGGGATTTTCAATTGTGGGTCCGGTATGGTGTGGTGGATCCCTCCGCAAAGGGCCCGGTATAGGCTGGTCGATTCTTCTTCGGCTCGTCCTTCCGGGTTGGCTCTGGACTTCGTTCTCGTCTGTTTCGCTTCGACTGTGTCCGTTGCGGCATCCCCTTTCTCTTCTGTTCGGCTGGCTAGACTTGACTCTCCCCCCACTTCGCTGATGGATCGAAGTGGTTTTGTGTTCTGGCCCCTAGTCTGCCGACTCGCTCATTCTTAGATCGGGGGTCGGCTCTCTGCGGGGTCTCGGTAATCATCGGAGGAGTGAGGAGGTGAAAGGCCTTGGCGACGGTACGCAGCGCGGAGTTGCTTCCATTGCTTTGAAAGATCACGCTCTGCTCGAAGTCGCTCAATCTCCTTCCGTAGGTCCTCGACTTCGTTGACCCGCCCGTTGTCCGTAGTCCGCTTTCCATTGAGATGGTCGCGTAAGTCAGGCGATTTGCGGGGTGAGCCGCGGGGGCCTAAGCGTTCCACGACTGATCGTGGTTGTGGTCGGTCGGGGATGGAGGATTGAGCCGCGCGATGGGTCTCATGGTGAGACATGGGGACCGTGGTGTCAGGGCGGCTCCTCCGTTCACTCGGAACAGACGAGAACGAAGTCCGTTCACTCCGAACTAAGTCCCTGGTGTCAGGGCGGCTCCTCCGTTTGTGCATAGATATAACATCTCCAACCATGTAGTACCTTAATGCTTGCTGAATTATAGTCGGTTCACTAGGACAGGATTCTATTTGGTTTTTCTGTTAATTGTGAGTAATTCTGAGTCAGTTGTGGACAGAGCTAATGATGAATAGTGGGACAACACTTAAACACAGCACCCGCCCATCCTCACGGATAGGCAAACGGAGGTCACAAACCGAAGCGTGGAGCAGTATTTACGGGCCTACACTCACGCTCGGCCTACGCGATGGGTGAATTTCTTACCATGGGCGGAGTATGCACTGAACACATCCCACCATGCAGCGCTGAATATGTCTCCATTTCAAGCATTATACGGCAGGCCTCCTCCGACTATTTTACCCTACCAATCTGGTTCGAGTAAAGTAGCTATCGTTGATTCACTGTTACTTGACCGGGCTGCTCTATTGAAGACTCTACGAGACAACCTCACTCGGGCACAAAACAGAATGAGGGACTTAGCCAACCACACCGACGAGACGACGAATTCCAGGTTGGGGACAAAGTACTCTTAAAGCTCCAGCCATATCATCAAGGTTCTGTGGCTCGGCCTAAGTCTGCCAAACTTGCTCCTCGTTATTACGGCCCATTTACAGTTCTGGAGCGCATCGGCGAAGTTGCTTATCGCCTGAGTTACCACCGGAGGCCCGAATTCATAATGTTTTCCACATCGCGCTGTTGCGCCATTTTGTCGAAGGTACTGGAACACTTAAACCCACAGCTTGGCCTGCTGAATTTGTGGATCACCAGCCGCTTGTCAAGCCGGCAGCAATACTCCAAAGGCGCACAGTTCTTACCAACAGCACACCCGAGGAGGAGTGGTTAATCGAGTGGAGTGACGGCAATTCCGACTCTGCTACCTGGGAACCAGCAGCATTAATCCATGCACAATATCCGGGTTTACGACTTGCGGACAAGTCGAATCAAATGGGGGAGTGATTGATACGGATGTTGACGTGGCCGAAATTCCGAGTGATTCGGTCAAAGCTGTGGGTTTACGCAGAGGGATGCTTGAGAAGAAGTTAAGCACCAACTAGTGGGGTTTGTTCATGGCTGAGAAGTGCAGAAAGTGGGAGGAACATTCTCCTTAAGTTTAGGAGTTAGTTATCATTCTGTTTTTCCATTTTCACACGTTTCAATTCAGTTAACTTAGTATAGGGAATCACCCTATAAATAGTCCATCTCTGTATTTAGTATGGAGATCATCTCTTAATCAAACATTCAACCTTGTTGAGCAATCTCCCGACTCTATTCTTTCCTTTGATAGTGTTCGGATAAAAACTACCCTTCTGGAGTGTGCAACGACTCGAATAGTTGCGTATTGATACTAACATGTATCAAAGACCTTACACAGTATCGCCTCGTCAGTCGTGACGAGGTCCATGGATGATCTGTATTTGCAAATGTGTTCTTCGGGCTTTCTTTGACCAGTATAGTAGATGAATGTTGGGATTTTCAATTGTGGGTCCGGTATGGTGTGGTGGATCCACTCCGCAAAGGGCCCGGTATAGGCTGGTCGATTCTTCTTCGGCTCGTCCTTCCGGGTTGGCTCTGGACTTCGTTCTCGTCTGTTTCGCTTCGACTGTGTCCGTTGCGGCATCCCCTTTCTCTGTTCGGCTGGCTAGACGGTTGACTCTCCCCCCACTTCGCTGATGGATCGAAGTGGTTTTGTGTTCTGGCCCCTAGTCTGCCGACTCGCCTCATTCTTAGATCGCGGGGGTCGGCTCTCTGCGGGGTCTCGGTAATCATCGGAGGAGTGAGGAGGTGAAAGGCCTTGGCGACGGTACGCAGCGCGGAGTTGCTTCCATTGCTTTGAAAGATCACGCTCTGCTCGAAGTCGCTCAATCTCCTTCCGTAGGTCCTCGACTTCGTTGACCCGCCCGTTGTCCGTAGTCCGCTTTCCATTGAGATGGTCGCGTAAGTCAGGCGATTTGCGGGGTGAGCCGCGGGGGCCTAAGCGTTCCACGACTGATCGTGGTTGTGGTCGGTCGGGGATGGAGGATTGAGCCGCGCGATGGGTCTCATGGTGAGACATGGGGACCGTGGTGTCAGGGCGGCTCCTCCGTTCACTCGGAACAGACGAGAACGAAGTCCGTTCACTCCGAACTAAGTCCCTGGTGTCAGGGCGGCTCCTCCGTTTGTGCATAGATATAACATCTCCAACCATGTAGTACCTTAATGCTTGCTGAATTATAGTCGGTTCACTAGGACAGGATTCTATTTGGTTTTTCTGTTAATTGTGAGTAATTCTGAGTCAGTTGTGGACAGAGCTAATGATGAATAGTGGGACAACACTTAAACACAGCACCGCCTACCATCCTCAGACGGATAGGCAAACGGAGGTCACAAACCGAAGCGTGGAGCAGTATTTACGGGCCTACACTCACGCTCGGCCTACGCGATGGGTGAATTTCTTACCATGGGCGGAGTATGCACTGAACACATCCCACCATGCAGCGCTGAATATGTCTCCATTTCAAGCATTATACGGCAGGCCTCCTCCGACTATTTTACCCTACCAATCTGGTTCGAGTAAAGTAGCTATCGTTGATTCACTGTTACTTGACCGGGCTGCTCTATTGAAGACTCTACGAGACAACCTCACTCGGGCACAAAACAGAATGAGGGACTTAGCCAACCACAAACGACGAGACGACGAATTCCAGGTTGGGGACAAAGTACTCTTAAAGCTCCAGCCATATCATCAAGGTTCTGTGGCTCGGCCTAAGTCTGCCAAACTTGCTCCTCGTTATTACGGCCCATTTACAGTTCTGGAGCGCATCGGCGAAGTTGCTTATCGCCTGGAGTTACCACCGGAGGCCCGAATTCATAATGTTTTCCACATCGCGCTGTTGCGCCATTTTGTCGAAGGTACTGGAACACTTAAACCCACAGCTTGGCCTGCTGAATTTGTGGATCACCAGCCGCTTGTCAAGCCGGCAGCAATACTCCAAAGGCGCACAGTTCTTACCAACAGCACACCCGAGGAGGAGTGGTTAATCGAGTGGAGTGACGGCAATTCCGACTCTGCTACCTGGGAACCAGCAGCATTAATCCATGCACAATATCCGGGTTTACGACTTGCGGACAAGTCGAATCAAAATGGGGGAGTGATTGATACGGATGTTGACGTGGCCGAAATTCCGAGTGATTCGGTCAAAGCTGTGGGTTTACGCAGAGGGATGCTTGAGAAGAAGTTAAGCACCAAACTAGTGGGGTTTGTTCATGGCTGAGAAGTGCAGAAAGTGGGAGGAACATTCTCCTTAAGTTTAGGAGTTAGTTATCATTCTGTTTTTCCATTTTCACACGTTTCAATTCAGTTAACTTAGTATAGGGAATCACCCTATAAATAGTCCATCTCTGTATTTAGTATGGAGATCATCTCTTAATCAAACATTCAACCTTGTTGAGCAATCTCCGACTCTATTCTTTCCTTTGATAGTGTTCGGATAAAAACTACCCTTCTGGAGTGTGCAACGACTCGAATAGTTGCGTATTGATACTAACATGTATCAAAGACCTTACACAGTATCGCCTCGTCAGTCGTGACGAGGTCCATGGATGATCTGTATTTGCAAATGTGTTCTTCGGGCTTTCTTTGACCAGTATAGTAGATGAATGTTGGGATTTTCAATTGTGGGTCCGGTATGGTGTGGTGGATCCACTCCGCAAAGGGCCCGGTATAGGCTGGTCGATTCTTCTTCGGCTCGTCCTTCCGGGTTGGCTCTGGACTTCGTTCTCGTCTGTTTCGCTTCGACTGTGTCCGTTGCGGCATCCCCTTTCTCTGTTCGGCTGGCTAGACGGTTGACTCTCCCCCCACTTCGCTGATGGATCGAAGTGGTTTTGTGTTCTGGCCCCTAGTCTGCCGACTCGCCTCATTCTTAGATCGCGGGGGTCGGCTCTCTGCGGGGTCTCGGTAATCATCGGAGGAGTGAGGAGGTGAAAGGCCTTGGCGACGGTACGCAGCGCGGAGTTGCTTCCATTGCTTTGAAAGATCACGCTCTGCTCGAAGTCGCTCAATCTCCTTCCGTAGGTCCTCGACTTCGTTGACCCGCCCGTTGTCCGTAGTCCGCTTTCCATTGAGATGGTCGCGTAAGTCAGGCGATTTGCGGGGTGAGCCGCGGGGGCCTAAGCGTTCCACGACTGATCGTGGTTGTGGTCGGTCGGGGATGGAGGATTGAGCCGCGCGATGGGTCTCATGGTGAGACATGGGGACCGTGGTGTCAGGGCGGCTCCTCCGTTCACTCGATCGTCGTGACATTCTGAGTTTCAGAAATGAGAATGTAAGATGTTTTACGTTTCCCGGTAACGGAACCAAACTTATTCGTTGAAAAATGGTCTGATGCCACGTGTCAAGGAACCGTGTCGTTTAATGCTCTCTCTCTGTCAAGTACTTGTATCTTGGTCGTCTATGTGTCGTGGAAGGACTGTTATCTTGCAATGCTAGGCCTGCAAAACAGTAAAGTTTATCCGGAGTGTGGGGGTCTCCGGTAAACCCTCCAATACTTAAGTCAGTGATTTGACTGTAAGATGGGTAATTAGGCAGAGATGAGTAGAGTGATCTGGCCTTACCCTCATTACCTTTACGGGGGTGGTATTTATAGGGGATTAGCCACCCTTGTGTCAGGTAGATTGAGTGATCTGTTATGTGAAATCTGATGGTTACCGGATTTTGTGGAAAAGATATGAGATCCCCTTTTTAGCAAGACGTTAGGGGGATCTTTGATTGTGATCCTTTAGAGAGTCAAACGTTGACCCTCAGAGACGTAATTGATCAGTAGGTTTGATCAAAGTGACTGAAGTGTAGTGACTTCGTCACGAGGTGAGGCGGAGTGGCCACGCGGTCCATGTTGGACTTCTGTGTATGGCGAAGTGGGACTCGACCGTGCCATGCCAAGTGGACAGACACGTGAGCTTGGTGGGTCCCGTATGCTTAGTGTCACTTACCTTGTCAGCAGGGAATATTTTCATACCTCTCAATATATATATATATATATATAGAATTACAAACTTTCTAATCACATTTGTTGTAATTTTATTGAGTTTTAATGCTTTTCAGTGGCCACGCGGTGAGGCGGAGGTGAGGCGGAGTGGCCACGCGGTCCATGTTGGACTTCTGTGTATGGCGAAGTGGGACTCGACCGTGCCATGCCAGGTGGACAGACACGTGAGCTTGGTGGGTCCCGTATGCTTAGTGTCACTTACCTTGTCAGCAGGGAATATTTTCATACCTCTCAATATATATATATATATATATATAATATATATATATATATAATATATATATATTATAGAATTACAAACTTTCTAAAATTTTATTGAGTTTTAATGCTTTTCAGTGATAGTTTTTTTTTTTAATATTTTATTTCTAACCAAATTTTGTTCACAAATAATAATTTATAGTGAAGTCTTAATAGGAAGAAATTTATTGATGATAAGTCTTTTTATACTTTTTAAATATTAAAATATTAAAATATGGAAACAGAGACGGAATTTGCAAATGCCCGAACAACTAACTTTTGAGCAAAGTTTCTGTGAGCTGCCCGCCACCACCACTGATCATCAAATGTCAATTTTGGTTGACAAATAATGTAGCCTGCCCTAACTGGTTGACTATGGAGGAAAACCTAGCAAATACAGGATGGGAACTTTGACGTTTCTTTTCTCCTTTGTCAATGACTTCTTCTTCAGATTCCTATTTCTGTTTCTTTTATTATTTCCGGGATATTTTTTTATTCGTCAATTAATTCAACTGCCAACAACTCCCCCCCCAAAAAAAAAAATCCAAAATACAGAACATAGAAGATTTCCTTTTCTGGTGGTATTAGAAAATGGATTATACAGGGACTTTTGTAGTTGTAAACCCATGAAAAAATTGGGTTTCGAATTCAGTTAGTAATTTATGGCTGGAAGCAGTAGCAAAGAAGTGGGGCTGAGGCTGAGGGCTGCGGCGGAGGCGGCGATTGAATGTATTGGTTTGGGTCATGATGTAGCAGAGGACCTTAGGCTTAAGTACTGCAAAAAGCAATCGCGGCTGATTGGTATTGATGATGATCAGGTACGAGATATTGCTATTCCTGGAGGGATATTGATCAGAAATGTTCCAAAGTCCATCAACTGTGATAAAGGCGATCGCTTGCGTTATAGCTCCGATGTTCTCTCTTTTCAGCAGGTCTGGTCAACCATTAGACTTTAATTATTGTTTTCTGGTGGTTCATCGTTTGATAATTTTTACTTTCATTCTCTTCTGTGTTATTGATTTTTTCCTCTTCTCTACTGCTTGTTGTTGCAGATGTCAGAACAATTCAATCAGGAATTAGCTCTTTCTGGAAAGATTCCCACCGGCCATTTCAATGCTGCTTTTGAATTTACTGGTTGCTGGCAGAAAGATGCTGCCTACACAAAGTCCCTTGCTTTTGATGGCTTCACAATCACTCTCTATAGCATTGCATTAGAGAAATCTCAAGTAGCTCTGTCTGATCATGTTAGGCAAGCTGTCCCTTCAAGGTGGGATCCAGCTGCATTGGCCAGGTAAGTAAACGTATTAATTTCTCAGTTGGGAGTATTTATACTCTAACTGTGTCCCTTGATATTTGCCTTTCAATTTCATAGTTATTACACCTTTCTCCGGGCCTGTCTAGGTAGCTGTCTATATCATTCCTAACTCTTCACTTAGTGCTGGACTGTTTTCAGATGCTAACTTTTTTTCATTACCATCTACCCATCTGTTTGCATGTGCTAGTTTGATTTGAAACGCCAGCGTTTTTAATTGAAAAAACTGATAAGTAATATCTTAAGGGGGAAAAAAGAAGAGAGAAGAACTCCATCTATTTATTTATGCCACCCAATAGTTGATTTTTATTTTTTTATTTTTTTATTTTGCAACTTTCATCATTAAAGACCCACCTTCAAGAAAATTCTGAGCTTTGAGTTGGTGGTTCTCATATTATATATGAAGAATGAAAAAAGGATAAAACAAATGATCCTGAATATCTGGCATTAGAATTTGGAAAAATTTCACTACATATGGTTATGGAGGTAACATTATAGTCAAACATGGAGGCACTGTGAAAATTTCAAATGTCTCTATGTGTACATGCTTGGGTTAACTAATATAAAAGGAAGAAAACATTGTTTCAAGAAACATGTCAGCAGAATGAAATGAGCAGATGTAAGATGTGGTTTGAGTATGGAAAAGATTAATACGGCAGATAATGGTTTGGTTTGAATGAGAATATGAGGCTTGGAGGCAATTCTTAATGCAATATGATTTTAGTAGAGGGGGTGATGTTTTGAATGTGTTAGCAAAATTTGGGTGGTTATTACTAGAGTCAGGAAATAGAAGTGGCAGGTGCAAAGTTGTCCTCTTGACTAATAAGTCGTAGCCTGACGGACAAGATTTTCAATGTTTAAAGCAAGTTATGGTTTGCAATGTATTAGATTTAAGAAACAGAAAAAGCATGAACAAAATTATTTTCTCAGGGATTTTTTTACCTATTTGACACATTGTCATGCTCATTGAACTTGATACATGCAACTAACACATATTTTATTCTGAGATAAATGAAATGCAACCAAATTATTCCCTGTCCTTTGTGGTGGTTGACGATATTTGGTTTTGTGCATAGATATAACATCTCCAACCATGTAGTACCTTAATGCTTGCTGAATTATAGTCGGTTCACTAGGACAGGATTCTATTTGGTTTTTCTGTTAATTGTGAGTAATTCTTTAATTTTAGTAGTCCCAGTGTGTTTAATTTTTTGACTTTTGCTGCATAAAAAATAGAAATGAAGATATTCATTATTGAACAGACTTAATAATGGCAAAAGGGGTCTTCCCTTAAACAGTTGGATAATGCTCAATTGTCACCAAAGAAATGAGATCTTTAAGTAAAACATTTGGTAAATATAGAAGCATACTGCCTTGGAAATGTCATCTGATGAGCCCTGGCTAGTGTTGATAGTCAGGGTGGTTATTTAGTAATTTGATTAGACCCAGATTCACAAGTTTGATGGTAGGTTTACAGATCAGCAGCATAGTTATTTTTCTGGATGTAATAGACTGTACTTAGGAAACTGTTATCAAACAAGATAAAAAAAAATCTTCCTCATCTAACTTTATAAAATATTTTAATAAGATGCACTATTTTTCATGCCATTATTTCGTACCAATGATGGGTATTATAGGAAGTATTGAAGTTTCTGAAAAGCTTTTACACCGAGGTGACATTCAGTTCGGGATTAATGACAATTTGATGGAGGGAAAGAGAACTTTGTTATTCCAATTGGAAATGGGGTGATGAACTTGATCACAACTGATATAAGATATTCTTTACTCATAATTCATATTCATCATGGGGACCTTGATATCAGAATTTTGGATGGTTGTTCTTATAATTATGAATGTGAGCTAAAAAGTTTAAATACCTTATGAGGATAAATATGTGATCAAGGGCCAGTACAACCATCAAGATAGGAGTATGATACATATTTTCTGCCCATTAGTAAGAACTGTTCTGTGTGATTGCCATAGGGAGAAGCAAGGGAGCATGGGAGAAAAACAGTTGTCATAGATTGGACTATAAGCTTATTTACTAGGGTATGGAAGTCTATGTGCACTGTACCTGGGTCGAAGGGCTACATGAAAATAAAAGAGAGGGTGGGGGCTTTGTAACTAGCGGATGACACTATTTCATTATTGTATCCAAGTTCAAGTAGGGTATCCTTAGGTGAGACGAGTGTTGAAAAAACAGTATAGCAGCACCAAATTATGAATTTCCCCCAGAAGTATGGTTTCCTCTAGAAATTATTCTCAAATATTCATTTGAATTTTGATTGAGTGGTGATTACTATTCTAAACTAGCTAATTTCCTGCAAGGAACAAAATAATTTATTATTTTACTTGGATTTTGAGGATAAACAAATTCAATCAGAAATTAGTCAATTGCATGCAGAAAATATTTCTTGAAAATGAAAACACTGATCTCCTTTGGGTTTTTTCCCATATTTATCCTGGTGAGGTTATGGAATAGCACAGTATTTAATTTCAGATGTATTCTCCCAGATAAGTAACTGTCTTCTTAAATTGATTTTCACTATTGCAATCACAAATTCAATATCTTTGTTCCATAGTTGAAGATGTGTTTCTTAAAGTTTATCTCATTCTAATTTTTAAGTTTCCTTCTTATACATGTCTTTTAGAATAGACTGTAACAGCTCTTATAAAACTTCATTATGTGAAGAAGGTATCTCAAAACCTAAACTAACTTGAAGAATTCTAGGTTTATAGAGAAATATGGAACACATGTGATTGTTGGTGTAAAGATGGGGGGAAAGGATGTTGTATATGTCAAGCAGCAATATTCATCATCTCTTCAGCCTGCTGATGTTCAGAAAAAGTTGAAGGATGTTGCAGACAAGAGGTTTAGTGATTCAAGTGACCCCTTTGGCACTCATCCTGATAATGTATGTGATTAAGGCAATAATTAGCAGTAATGCTATGATCTTCTCTATACATATATCTATGTATATATATTGTATACATGTTTGTGTGAGTGTTTACATGCATGTTGGTTCTGTGGATTGTTTGTGTCTGTTATGTTTGTCTGTGAAAGTATCTATCGCTTTGTAGTTTTGGTTTTCTGTTCTAAAAGTACATGGTCCTAAAGATCTGTTCTTCATGGTCATTAACTCCTTCAAGTTTACTGTTTATTGCATGAACTCAATCGTTTAGTTGGCTTTTTAGTTTTTCTAGAGCTTATTATTCTCAAAATGGCAGTCTCAAGGATGATGGTTGACATCCTTGGCTGCTCTCTGTTGCTATAGTTTTTCTAGGAATAAGCTGCCCTTTGAGATATTAGTTGTGTATCACGCTGAATTTTTCTCTGCTAAATATTGCCCTTGTATTCATGTACTTTTTTAAAAGTGACATGAACATTATCAATGTTTTTCAGCTTCGCAACAACGAAAATGCTCACAACTTAATGGAAACTGGCGGAGGGAGTATTTATTCACAGAATGAGGTAATTTGCTTGCAAAATTATGAAGTCGTCAATTTACTGATACTTACCTCTTATCAGTAAGCATGCATTGGAAGTATTTAGATCTACATGTATGAATGTTCAATTATATAACTGGAGTTTTTCACATAGGTCTCTTGGCTTCTGTTATGCCAGAACATATCTTGGAGAATAATGATATTCTCTATGTATCAGGTGACTCCTACAGTTTCTAGATTTTAATGCTCATTTTTTATATTGAATGCAGGACATAAATTTCTTTTGTAGAAGGAATGGTGGAAACAGTAGTAAGAATATATCCCATAGTAAATGGTGTCAATCTGTTCCACTTGAACCTGACGTGATCTCAATGTCCTTCATTCCTGTCACATCATTGTTGAGTGGAGTTGATGGGAGTGGATTTTTGAGCCATGCCATCAACCTGTATCTGCGTTGTAAGCCCTTACTATAATCCTATTCTATTGAACATGCATTATTCCAAATTGATATACTGTTATCTCATTTATTTGTTTCATGTTTGATTTCTTTAACACATTATCATGTTTCAAGCATGACTTTCTGTGGTAAAGTTGCAGTGTGTGGCACACTAGTATCAGATTTTCCTTAATGAGAAGTATTCTGCAATTATTTGTAGTCATAATGCTTGCTTACATCAACTGCCTGCTTATGGTAATCTCAAATCAAATATTTCTATTAGTCCAACAACTCACACTTTAGCTTCCTTTATTGACACATTCAAAAGTTTCTAAGACTTTCCTTTTCTTGGAAAAATGATAATATTATGTGAAGGGGAAGTAATTAAGTTTATGCTGATGGTCCTTTGGGATTCAAGAATTCTGCTTCCCTCTTTAAGTATGCTTCCACATTTTCTTTTGTTTCTTGCCTTGTGATGTGTAAAATTTTCTAAGATGAATTGAAGCATGTTGATGGAGGACAGGAAATGGATTGAGAATTGGAATTTTCTTCTGAAGCAAGGACTCTACGAGAGTCTCTCTTAATTTGGAACATTTTTTTTTTAATGAAACATGTCTCTATAGTTCAGTACTAGGCCAAGAGGTTGTTGATGTTATCAGAAATCATAACAATATTGTAGTAATGCTAGGAGATTCAAAAATGATCATTTCATGCAAAATGCAAAATAAATCTGTAGCTTTGATGTGCAGATAAACCACCAATTGAAGAACTTTTTCAGTTCTTTGAGTTTCAACTTCCCAGGCAATGGGCACCAGTATTTGGCGATGTTCCAATAGGTCCAGAAAAGAAGCCAAGTGGTGCTTCTTTACAGTTCAGCTTAATGGGTCCAAAGCTTTATGTTAATACAAATCCGGTAATGGTATCTCAAGTTAAACTTCTCTTGAACTACACTTCTGCAGATTCCTGTATTTTATATCAGTGATGACAAAGATTAAATCTTTAGTTCATACTTTGATAAAGGGAACGAACATTTGAAAGGGAATCTGATGAATTTTGTTTGGCAGGTTGAAGTGGGAAATAAACCCCTGACTGGGCTTCGGCTTTACTTGGAAGGAAAAAAAAGCAATTGTTTAGCCATCCATTTACAGCATCTTTCATCATTGCCTAAAAGCTTCCATCTTCAAAGTGAATCTAATGGAAGCTTCAGTAATTCTCATGATCGCAGGTATTACGAGAAGGTTCAATGGAAAAGCTTCTCTCATATATGTACTGCACCTGTTGAATCTGATGATGATCTCTCTATAGTTACTGGTGCTCAATTTGAAGTCACAGAATCCGGGATGAAAAGTGTTCTCTTTTTAAGACTCCATTTCTCCAAAGTCTTGGGTGCAACAGTTGTTAAAATACCCGAGTGGGATGGTTCTCCAGTTCTTAACCAAAAATCTGGAATCATCTCAACTCTGATCAGCACCCGTTTTTCCTCTGCACAGAAACCTCTACCACGGCCAGGTGATGTACACATCAACTCTGCTCTATATCCCGAAGGCCCTCCAATGCCAACACAAACCCGTAAGCTTCTGAAGTTCGTTGACACGACAGAGATGACAAGAGGTCCACAGGATCCTCCTGGTTATTGGGTTGTTTCTGGTGCTAGGCTTGTTGTTGACAGAGGTAAGATATCTCTTCGTGTCAAATACTCTCTTTTAACTGTGATTTTCCCAGATGAGGAGCCACCATTCCATGGATTATAGATGTATGTATAAGATATGAACCAAAAAAAAATATATATATATATATATATATGTATTGACAAAACTTGTATTTGTATTATAGATGTATTATTTACAGAGGTTTTCAATTTCAAGCAGACTTGCATTGTGATGTAGATGAAAGAGAAATTACAGAGTTATGCTTGTTCTTATTTGTATGCAACATTTGTGAGGAGAGGAAACAACAAGTAGGATACAACACCTATAAGGATCAAATTCAAGACAACCAACCAAACACACTTGACCTAATTCACCACAAAGAATATACCAAGATAATCACCAATAAAAAATAGCAGCACATTAAGCAACAAACCACAACTAAATACGAAAATAAAAATGCAAACAACACACGATTTTATACGTGGAAAACTCCTTCGATGTGAAGGATAAAAACCACGGGACTTATAGAGAGTCCGCTCTCTTCTTCTCTTATTATACAAATTGAGGGTAAAAACACCCAAACCAATTTACAAGAATGTCACAGTCCACCAACAACAACATACATAATAACCATCAACAATAGAGAAGGAAAAATTTGAAATATCACCGCAAAAGCTGCGATAACAGAAGATCCGTAGTTGCGATTGACGTAAACATTGAACAGATTGAAGTGCTATGTGTTGGGAACAATCTCTGAAAATTTCAACTCAATCCAACGGTCGGATCTCCAGCGATGATCAAGTTCGGGCAAGCTGTCCAAGAAAAACAGCACTGCCCCTCCACTCTATCTCTCTGTTTTTTTTTTCAGTCAACAAAAGGAAAAGTCCCCCAAAACAATTTGTGCCCTCCACTAAGAAAATAGTGGAATGGGCTGGACCCACAACAATCTCCCCCTCCAGCCCAATTCGGAGAAGATCATACGCAAACCACGTCAAACAAACATACCTGCAAGCTTGGAACAAAACTCAAGCTTGCCTCCGAGAACCATCTTTTTCAGCATATCGGAGCCATTCCTGTTTGTGTGAATCTTCTTCAACTTCATTACTTGCTTTTCAATGATATCACGCAACCAATGATACCTCACATCAATATGCTTTGTGCGAGCATGGTACATGGTGTTTTTGTTCAAGTCTATAACACTTTGACTATCGCAAAACACAACATACTCATTTTGCTTCAAACCCAACTCTTGAAGGAAACGCTTCAACCAAATCATCTCTTTGCCTGCTTCCACTGCTGCTATGACTCTGCCTCAGTTGTTGACAAAGCTACACACTTTTGTAGCTTGGATTGCCATGAAATGGCTCCCCCTGCAAATGTAAACAAGTAACATGAGGTAGACTTTCTGTTATCAAGATTTCCAGCCATGTCAGCATCTGTAAATCCCTCAAGAATAGGCTCACCGCCTCCAAAACACAAACTCAGCTTTGAGGTGCCCCGCAAATATCTCAAGATCCACTTTATAGCTTTCCAGTGAACCTTGCCTGGATTAGCCAAGAATCTGCTAACTAATCCAACAACATGTGCTATATCCGGCCTTGTACACACCATAGCGTACATCAATGAACCAACAGCAGAAGAGTAAGGAATATGAGACATGCTTTCATTCTCTTTCTCAGAAGTAGGACAACAACGCTTGCTCAATTTGAAATGACCGGCAAGTGGTGTATTGACTGGCTTGGCATTCTTCATATTGAACCTTTCAATCACTCGTTCAATATACTTCTCTTGTGATAGCCAAAGCTTACCAGCTTTTCTATCACGAACAATTTCCATGCCAAGAATTTGCTTCGCAGGACCCAAATCTTTCATTTCAAAGGACTTTGACATATCCACTTTCAACCTGCGAATCATCTCAACATCTTGTCCCACTATCAACATATCATCAACATACAAACAAAGAATAATGAAGTTATCATCAGAGAACTTTCTAAAATACACACAAGGATCTGCAGTAGTATGCATGTACCCATTACCACTCATGAAGGAATCAAACTTGCGGTACCATTACCTTGGTGCTTGCTTGAGCCCATAAAGACTCTTTTTCAACTTGCAAACAAAATTCTCTTTTCCTTTGACTTCAAATCCTTCCGGCTGCTCCATGTAAATTTCATCATCCAAATCACCATGTAAAAATGCAGTTTTTACATCAAGTTGTTCAAGCTCAAGATCCAAACAAGTCGCTAGGCCCAAAATCATGCGAATGGAAGTCATCTTCACCACTGGTGCAAAAATCTCATCGTAGTCGATGCCTTTCTTCTGATGGCATCCCTTCACCACCAGTCTTGCCTTCCGTCTCACTAGCTTTTAGCCATCTTTCTTGTTCTTGTACAACCACCTGCTCTTCAAGACTTTCTTCCCTTTTGGACGCTTCACCAAGTCATAGGTTTCATTCTTCTTCAAAGAATCCATCTCCTCTTGCATAGCCTTCAGCCAATGGTCTTTGTCTGGATGTGACAAGACCTCTTTAAGGCTTTCAGGCTCCCCCTCATCAGTGATTAGGATATACTCTAAACGTGGATAGAGTCTTGAAGGTTGTCGAACTCGGGTTGACCTTCTCAATGTTGGCTCTTCCACCTGTGGGCTGATTTGCTCCCCTTGATTAGAAGACTATCCACTTTCAATTTCAACAGCTTCATCATCAGGTTGTGGCACAATCTCTGGTTGTACCTCTTCAATATAGTCATGTTCATGAGTAGATTCATGACCATCATCGGGAACATCACCTGTCTGTTGAACATCTGGAACAGAAACATGAGACATATCAGTAGCACCATGAGATAAATCAGTATAATATGTATTACCAGCACCAAAGAGATGAAAACTCATCTTCTGCTCGTAAAATACAACATCTCTACTCCTCACAACTCTTTTCTTTGCTGGATCATAAAGCTTGTAACCAAACTCTTCATCACCATATCCAACAAATACACAAGGAGAAGTCTTGAAATCAAGCTTCAATCTCTGTTCCTTCGGTACATGCATGAAGGCCTTGCATCCAAATACCTTCAAATGGGAATAAGAAGGATCTCTCCCAAACCAAACTCTCTCAGGAAGATCAAATTCCAAAGGAACTGATAGTGCTTTATTTATCAAGTACACATTGGTTCCAACTGCTTCTCCCCAAAATGACTTAGGAAGATTGGACATCCTAAGCATACATCTCACTTTCTCAATAATAGTTATGTTCATCCTCTCGGCAACACCATTGTGCTGTGGGGTACCAGGTTCTGTTCTTTCATGCCGAATTCCATATCTTGAACAATATGCTTTAAACTCATTTGAAGTGTATTCACCTCCATTATCAGTTCGGAGACACTTCAATTTGCAATCTGTCTCCCTTTCCACCATGGCATGAAATTTCTGAAAGATACCAAACACATCGCTTTTGTCCTTCAACATATAAACCCAAGTTCTCTGAGTAGCATCATCAATAAAAGTAACAAAGTATTTGTTACCACCAAGTGATTCCACCTCAATAGGACCACACACATCAGAGTAAACCAACTCTAGCTTCAATTTCTTTCTCTTGGATCTCCTCGGAAAAGAAACTCTATGCTGCTTTCCTGCTAAACAATGATCACATGGGTCAAGAGAAATGGTAACATCAGCAGGAAAGAGACTTACCAGCCAACAACTTTATACCCTTCTCACTAACATGGCCCAATCTTCGATGCCATAAGTTAGGAGAAGTTTTCTCCTCGACAACATTCAACTCATTAGTACACACTTTCAAGTGTGTCTTATACAAGGTGCAACAAAGCTTGCCACGAGCAACAGTCAAAGAACCCTTAGACAATTTCCATTTACCGTCACCAAAAGTATGCTTGTAGCCTTCTTGATCAAGTACATTAGCAGACAATAAATTGAGGCATAAATCTGGAATGTGGCGAACATCTCTCAAAGTCATATAGCACCCAACATTGGTTTGAACTCGAATATCTCCAATTCCAACAATACTTGTTGAACTCTGGTTTCCCATCTTCACACTACCAAAATCTCCAGCTCGGTAGTTAATAAAGTATTCCTTATGAGGAACACAATGATAAGAAGCCCCTGTATCAACAAGCCATTCAGCATCATAATTATTAACATGACAACAATCACCTACAGTACAAACCAAAGAAATACTGTCATCCGAAGTAGAAGTTGTCGCTGCTGTATTCTTGTCATCACCCTCTTTGAGATGATCATTTTTCTTCTTTTGCTGGTCTCTTTTCATCTTATAACAAAACTTTTGAATATGGCCAGGTTTGCTACAATAGTGACATATCATGGGTTCTCTCCCATCCTTGGACTTGGACTTGTACTTTGACTTGTCATGCCCATTGGGACCTTTACTTTTGCTTCTTCCTCTATTCTCTACCACAAGTGTCTGTGAAATATCAACAACCATCTTCTTTCTTCTAAGCTCTTCATTGAACATGCTCTCTTTAATGACATCCAATGAAAGCACACCATCTGAAGCTGAGTTGCTGATTGACACAACCAAGGTTTCCTAACTATCTGGAAAAGAACTCAATAGGAATAAAGCCTGCAACTTATCATCAAAAATAATTTTCATCACAGTCAACTTGTTAATGATATCTTGAAAGTCACTAACAAGCCTCTTAATCAACGAGGCCTTGTTATGAGCAGTCTTTCTCTTATAAAGACCCTCCAATTTTCTCCACAACTCGAGTGGCTCAGTCTCTTGGGATACATGATTGAATATGCTAATATCAATCCATTGTCTGATAGTCCCCAAGTTCTTTCTCTTCAACTTTTCCCATTCTCTATCCGTCATCTTCTCAGGTTTAGTGGGCATATCATCCTTCTTGGTTTTATTCACATCAATTGGGTCAAACAAATCTTTACAATACAGCAAATCTTCCATCATAGGACGCCAAATGGAATAATTAGTTGATGTTAATTTAACCATAGAATTATTTCCAGACTCCATATCTACGATTTAAACCAATACCAATGCTCTGATACCAAATGTGAGGAGAGGAAACAACAAGTAGGATACAACACCTACAATGATCAAATTCAGGATAACCAACCAAACACACTTGACCCAATTCACCACAAACAATATACCAAGATAATCACCAATAAAAAACAGCAATACATCAAGCAACAAACCACAACCACATACGAAAATAAAGATGCAAACAACACACGATTTTATACGTGAAAAACCCATTCGATGTGAAGGATAAAAACCACGGGACTTATAGGGAGTCCGCCCTCTTCTTCTCTTATTATGTAAATTAAGGGTAAAAACACCCAAACCAGTTTACAAGGATGTCATAGCCCACCAACAACAGCATACATAAGAACCATCAACAATAGAGAAGGAAAAATTTGAAATATCACCACAAAATTACAGGTTGCACCAGCTGCGATAACAGAAGAGCCGTAGTTCCGATTGATGTAAACATTGAAGAGATTGAATTCCTATGTGTTGTGAATAGTCTCTGAAAATTTCAGCTCAATCCAACAGTCGGATCTCCGGCGACGATCAAGTTTGGGCAAGCTGTCCAGGAAAAATAGCACTGCCCCTCCACTCTCTCTCTCTCTTTTTTTTTCAGCCAACAAAAGGAAAAGTCCCCCAAACAAAATTGTGCCCTCCACTAAGAAAATAGTGGAACAGGCTGGACCCACAACAATCTCCCCCTCCAACCCAATTTAGAGAAGATCATACGCAAACCACGTCAAGCAGACATACCTGCAAGCTTGGAACAAAACTCAAGCTTGCCTCCGGGAACCATCTTTGTCAGCATATCGGCGCCATTCCTGTTTGTGAGAATCTTCTTCAACTTCATTAGTTGCTTTTCAATGATATCACACAACCAATGATACCTCACATAAATATGCTTTGTGCGAGCATGGTACATGGTGTTTTTGCTCAAGTCTATAACACTTTGACTATCGCAAAACACAACATACTCATTTTGCTTCAAACCGAACACTTGAAGGAAACGCTTCAACCAAATCATCTCTTTGCTTGCTTCACTTGCTTTTATGTACTCTGCCTCAGTTGTTGACAAAGCTACACACTTTTGTAGCTTGGATTGCCATGAAACTGCAAATGTAAACAAGTAACCTAAGGTAGACTTTTTGTTATCAAAATCTCCAGCCATGTCAGCATCTGTAAATCCCTCAAGAATATGCTCACCGCCTCCAAAACACAAACTTAGCTTTGAGGTGCCCCGTAAATATCTCAAGATCCACTTTACAGCTTCCCAGTGAACCTTGTCTGGATTAGCCAAGAATCTACTAACAAATCCAACAGCATGTGCTATATCCGGCCTTGTACACACTATAGCGTACATCAATGAACCAACAGCAGAAGAGTAAGGAATATGAGACATGCTTTCATTCTCTTTCTCAAAAGTAGGACAACAATGCTTGCTCAATTTGAAATGACCGGCAAGTAGTGTATTGACTGGCTTGGAATTCTTCATATTGAACTTTTCAAGCACTCGTTCAATATACTTCTTTTGTGATAGCCAAAGCTTACCAGCTTTTCTATCACGAACAATTTCCATGCCAACAATTTGCTTCGCAGGACCCAAATCTTTCATTTCAAAGGACTGACATATCCACTTTTAACCTGCGAATCATCTCAACATCTTGTCCCACTAGCAACATATCATCAACATACAAACAAAGAATAATGAAGTTATCATCAGAGAACTTTCTAAAATACACACAAGGATCTGCAGTAGTATGCATGTACCCATTACCACTCATGAAGGAATCAAACTTGCGGTACCATTGCCTTGGTGCTTGCTTGAGCCCATAAAGACTCTTTTTCAACTTGCAAACAAAATTCTCTTTTCCTTTGACTTCAAATCCTTCCAGATGCTCCATGTAAATTTCATCATCCAAATCACCATGTAAAAATGTAGTTTTTACATCAAGTTGTTCAAGCTCAAGATCCAAACAAGTCGCTAGTCCCAAAATCATGCGAATGGAAGTCATCTTCACCACTGGGGCAAAAATCTCATCGTAGTCGATGCCTTTCTTCTGATGGCATCCCTTCACTACCAGTCTTGCCTTCCGTCTCACTAGCTTTTAGCCATCTTTCTTGTTCTTGTACAACCACCTGCTCTTCAAGACTTTCTTCCCTTTTGGACGCTTCACCAAGTCATAGGTTTCATTCTTCTTCAAAGAATCCATCTCCTCTTGCATAGTCTTCAGCCAATGGTCTTTGTCTGGATGTGACAAGACCTCTTTAAGGCTTTCAGGCTCCCCCTCATCAGTGATTAGGATATACTCTAAACGTGGATAGAGTCTTGAAGGTTGTCGAACTCGGGTTGACCTTCTCAATGTTGGCTATTCCACCTGTGGGCTGATTTGCTCCCCTTGATTAGAAGACTCTCCACTTTCAATTTCAACGGCTTCATCATTAGCTTCATCATCAGGTTGTGGCACAATCTCTGGTTGTACCTCTTCAATATGGTCATGTTCATGAGTAGATTCATGACTATCATCGGAAGCATCACCTGTTTGTTGAACATCTGGAACAGAAACATGAGACATATCAGTAGCACCATGAGATAAATCAGTATAATATGAATTACCAGCACCTAAGAGATGAAAACTCATCTCGTGCTCGTAAAATACAACATCTCTACTCCTCACAACTCTTTTCTTTGCTGGATCATAAAGTTTGTAACCAAACTCTTCATCACCATATCCAACAAATACACAAGGAGAAGTCTTGAAATCAAGACTCAATCTTTGTTCCTTCGGTACATGCATGAAGACCTTGCATCCAAATACCTTCAAATGGGAATAAGAAGGATCTCTCCCAAACCAAACTCTCTCAGGAATATCAAATTCCAAAGGAACTGATGGTGCTCTATTTATCAAGTACACAGCGGTTCCAACTGCTTCTCCCCAAAATAAATTAGGAAGATTGGACATCCTAAGCATACATCTCACTTTCTCAACAATAGTTCTGTTCATCCTCTCGGCAACACCATTGTGCTGTGGGGTACCAGGTTCTGTTCTTTCATGTCGAATTCCATATCTTGAACAATATGCTTTAAACTCATTTGAAGTGTATTCACCTCCATTATCAGTTCGGAGACACTTCAATTTGCAATCTGTCTCCTTTTCCACCATGGTATGAAATTTATGAAAGATACCAAACACATCGCTTTTGTGCTTCAACATATAAACCCAAGTTCTCCGAGTAGCATCATCAATAAAAGTAACAAAGTATTTGTTACCACCAAGTGATTCCACCTCAATAGGACCACACACATCAGAGTAAACCAACTCTAGCTTCAATTTCTTTCTCCTGGATCTCCTCGGAAAAGAAACTCTATGATGCTTTCCTTCTAAACAATGATCACATGGGTCAAGAGAAATGGTAATATCAGCAGGAATAAGAGACTTACCAGCCAACAGCTTTATACCCTTCTCACTAACATGGCCCAATCTTCGATGCCATAAGTTAGGAGAAGTTTTCTCCTCAACAGCATTCAACTCATTAGTACACACTTTCAAGTGTGTCTTATACAAGGTGCAACAAAGCTTGCCACGAGCAACAGTCAAAGAACCCTTAGACAATTTTTATTTACCCTCACCAAGTGTATGCTTGTAGCCTTCTTGATCAAGTACATTAGCAGATAATAAATTGAGGCATAAATCTGGAATGTGGCGAACATCTCTCAAAGTCATATAGCACCCAACATTGGTTTGAACTCGAATATCTCCAATTCCAACAATACTTGTTGAACTCTGGTTTCCCATATTCACACTACCAAAATCTCCAGCTTGGTAGTTAATAAAATATTCCTTATGAGGAACACAATGATTAGAAGCCCATGTATCAACAAGTTATTCAGCATCAGAATTATCAACATGACAACAATCACCTGCAATACAAACCAAAGAAATACTGTCATCCGAAGTAGAAGTTGTCGCTGCTGTATTCTTGTCATCACCCTCTTTGAGATGATCATTTTTCTTCTTTTGCTGGTCTCTTTTCATCTTATAAAAAACTTTTGAATATGTCCAAGTTTGCTACAATAGTGACATATGATGGGCTCTCTCCCATCCTTGGACTTGGACCTGTACTTTGACTTGCCACGCTCATTGGGACCTCTACTTTTGCTTTTTCCTCTATCTCTACCACAAGTGTCTGTGAAATTTCAACACACATCTCCTTTCTTCTAAGCTCTTTAATGACATCCAATGAAAGCACACCATCTGGAGCTGAGTTGCTGATTGACACAACCAAGGTTTCCCAATTATCTGGTAAAGAACTTAATAGGAATAAAGCCTGCAACTCATCGTCAAAAACAATTTTCATCACAGTCAACTTGTTAATGATATCTTGAAAGTCACTAAGATGCTCAGAAACAGACTTCCATGGCTTCAACTTGAGACTAACAAGCCTCTTAATCAACGAGGCCTTGTTATGAGTAGTCTTTCTCTCATAAAGACCCTCCAATTTTCTCCACAACTCGAGTGGCTCAGTCTCTTGGGTTACATGATTGAATATGCTAATATCAATCCACTGTCTGATAGTCCCCAAGGTCTTTCTCTTCAGCTTTTCCCGTTCTCTATCCGTCATCTTCTCAGGTTTAGTGGGCATATCATGCTTCTTGGTTTTATCCACATCAATTGGGTCAAACAAATCTTTACAATACAACAAATCTTTCATCATAGGACGCCAAATGGAATAATTGGTTGATGTTAATTTAACCATAGAATTATTTCCAGACTCCATATCTACAATTTAAACCAATACCAATGCTCTGATACCAAATGTGAGGAGAGGAAACAACAAGTAGGATACAACACCTACAAGGATCAAATTCAAGACAACCAACCAAACATACTTGACCCAAATCACCACAAACAATATACCAAGATAATCACCAATAAAAAACAGCAGCACATCAAGCAACAAACCACAATCAAATACGAAAATAAAGATGCAAATAACACACGATTTTATATGTGGAAAACCCCTTCGATGTGAAGGATAAAAACCACGGGACTTATAGGGAGTCCGCTCTCTTCTTCTCTTATTATGAAAATTGATTGTAAAAATACCCAAACCAGTTTACGAGGATGTCACAGCCCACCAACAACAACATACATAAGAACCATCAACAATACAGAAGGAAAAATTTGAAATATCATCACAAAATCGCAGGCTGCACCAGCTGCGATAACAGAAGATCCGTAGTTCCGATTGACGTAAAAATGCAAAAAATTGAAGTCCTATGTGTTGGAAACAATCTATGAAAATTTCAGCTCAATCCAACGGTCGAATCTCCGGAGATGATCAAGTTCGGGAAAGCTATCCAGGAAAAACAGCACTGCCCCCTCCACTCTCTCTCTCTCTGTTTTTTTTTCAGTCAACAAAAGGAAAAGTCCCCCAAAAAAACTTGTGTCATCCACTAAGAAAATAGTGGAACGGGCTGGACCCACAACAACATTTACAATATCTTTAAAGCTATATATATATATAATTTATTTTTTGTTTCATTATACATAATACTAAATTTTAAAATACGTATCTAAAATAATAATAAAAATATTTTATATAAGTGCAAGTAATTAAACATTATCACATTTAAAATATAATTAAATAAATAAGTATTAATATTATTATAAAAAAAAATCTTTTACAATTTATTAAATCTGCTTGCGGGTACAGCCTAAAATGGCTCCAACTATACAATAAAGTAATAGTTTTTGGACTTCTTTTGAGACTTTAAATATCAATAAGACCATTCAGACTTCAAAAAGGGAAAGGCATTGCAGGTGAGCAAAACAATACGGTTGAAGAAGTTGATCAACTTCATCGGAGCGTAAAAAAATTAAAATGGAACAATGTTGCAGCAGAACTAGAAGGCCATGTGAAGAATGACTACAGCATGACTGATGCTAGTAATCACTGGGCAGGGATTTCCTTTGCAGCTACAGTCCAAAGGAAAGTCATACATCGAGATTTCTATACGGGTGAGGATGAGGAAGATCCTCTAGATGATTTAACTTCAGCTGATGTTTTTCAGCCACAGGAAGACAACGAGGGGTTGGAAAACTGTCCATACGTGGAACTGAATTAGGAAAGATACAAACAAAATTGGAAACCATGGAGGAGGGCGTTGATACTTAAAGTGTTGGGTAAAAACTTTAGCTTAAAGATCATTGAACCTAGAATCAAACAGGTATGGAAACTTAAGGAGGGATGCGAATTGGTTGACCTAGATAAGGGATACTTCATTGCAAGATTTTTCTCAAGAGAAGATTACCTCAAAGCTTTAGAGGGAGGCCCGTGGTTAGTACTTAACCACTACCTGATGGTATCTAGATGGAGACCAAACTTTGTCCCAACTGAAACCAGTTTTATATCTGCCAGAGTATGGATTCGACTGATAAATATACCAATAGAAATGTTCTATGAGGAAGCACTGATGGATATGGCAAGCAGAGTGGGAATGACTATTCGGGTGGAACAAACATCAATCGATGTGGTGAGGGGGCTTTTTGCTAGAGTTTGTGTGGAGATGAACCTCCAGCAACCGTTGACACCAGTGATCAACGTCATGGGTCGAAGACAGGAAAATGAATATGAAGGTCTATACTGTGTCTGCTATAGATGTGGGCAATTTGGACATCAGATTGATCTTTGTCCGTTGGAAATTGACGGAGGAGAAAAAATTCATGAAGATCAGCAACGAATGAGTCGGCATGTGGAGCCCCCACGAGCGAACAAAATGGTGAATGACCAAACGGACAAAGACCGTCATTCCTCGCCGAAACAGTAGAAAGGTGAGACATTCCAAGGTCGCAGTCGATTCACAAACAAGGAAAGCCACACGGCTCGAGGCGAACTGCAGAGGGTAGCAGGAATGTCCAAGGACGCTGACAAAAGGTCACACTCGCAGCAGGGACGTCATCAAGGTTCTTTGTGCTGGCAGATCTTCAAGATAAAGAGGGAATTGCAGAAAAAATTTTAAAGTTAAAACAAAAAATACAAAATATCCTAGACCCAATCAACCCTGGAGGGAAAGCCCATGCTCGATTAGGTGGGGTGAAAGGTAAAGGAAAAAAAGATATTGGACCTAGTAGTAAGCCCAAGGAAGTAAAAGGGGGAAGAGATTCTGTAATAGATACCCAACAGGATTTGAAAATAAGTAGAGGCAAAAAATTTCTGAACTTGGGAGTGAAACAAAAAGGGAGCAGTAGTGCTTACGACCCGCTGAATCAATTGTCAAAACACTCTAAACATATGGAAATTGACTTTGAATTGCCGATGACGGTCTTGATGGAGGAGATGAATACAGTTCACCAAGATGGTGCGGGCCATGCAACAGAGGTAAGTTCTCCAACCCCAAATACCTAATTTTTATGATTAGTAAATTCCTCTTGTGGAATTGCCAGGGAGCTGGCTCGAAACTTACTCAACTTCACATTAAAGAATTGGTTAATTCTTATAAACCGGAGCTTTTTGCAATTTTGGAATCTTGAATTCACAATAATAAACTAAAATCTTGCTTAAAGAAGGTGGGATTGGATGGTTTATTAACTGTTGAAGCTATTGGATATGCTGGTGGCATATGAATTACTTGGGATACAAGTGAAATTTCAATTAAACTGTTGGCAGCCCATGAGTAGGCAGTTACCGTCACTATCTCTGATAATGGAATATCGAAGTTTCTACTGTCCATTGTCTATGCCTGGCCGAACTGGGGGTATAGAGAACAACTGTAGGAATACTTTATGGAGATTGGGCAAGTCTATCTTTGATGCGTTCCGATTGGTATGCTAAAAGATAGGCTTTATTTACCTATGTCGATTATGAGTAATTAAGGACTGAGTCTTACTAACTGACACTTAGCATTCAATTATTGTCACTTAATCAACCAGAACCTAAGGCAGAGTACCTATCGTGTAGCTAGTCTGTTGGAAAGTATCTACGATTTTATTAAGTTAATTATCGTACTCCCAGAGAAGTGGCAACGGCTTAGTAGTAACTAGCCCTTTTATCCTAACTCCTATCTTATGATCCAGTTATGCAATCTTCATCAAATACTTTGATGAGAGGGTGATTCATTCTCCACTAGGTTTAAGTCTAATTAATCCTAGAAGTGTTTTATAGATGAGTCCTGATTCTATGTTATATTGTTCCTATATGTTGATTGACCTATATTCGAGTATTTTAGACATGTCTTGGCCTAGATTGCAACTATGTTCTATGTCTAAAGGCTACCACATCTGAGTTTCTACGCTACCGCCCCATCGTTAAGGGTAACGGCCCTACTCACGGCTCGGACTAAAGTTAGCAATGAATGGTACCCTATGTCACTTCGGTATCATGCTGCTCGTCTCATAACCGCCGACATAATACTCTACTCAGCCTACCTAGACTACTTTCAACCAACAGGGTGTTCCGCAGATTATTTTATCTAGTATGGCAGACACCAATACTAATTGATGTCTGTTAAACTAAACAGGTTATGAATAGACCGTGGTTAGGAATTATCTATAACCCTAATTTCAGTTTAAAAGAACGGCATTAGACATGCAGACATAATGAATATTTAAGCAGGTGGCAATTTCCAGAAAATCATAACAACTTCAACATATAAAATAGATATTCATAAGAATCGTAATCTGATATTCAAATTAATATTTAGATAAAACAATTCGTAAACATACAGAACCTCGTCTAGGGGACCCACTGTCATAAAGTAATCACCACTCTATGCAGGTCCAGCCGGCGCTGCAGCTCCTGTATGCTCCTGACTGCTCGATCCTACTCTGCTCGGCAGAGCCTTCGGAGAACGCTCCTCAGACCTAGTAGCAATTGCTTTACCTTACATCCCGGGCTTAAGCAAATTGCCCTAATCTGACTAAGAACACGCACCCTATCTCTCTCTTAGGATCTCCTAATGAAATCCCGGTATTCTATGAATACCAAAAACGAACCTATCTATCGAAGCCTAAGCTCTGAGACTATTTCTCAGAAACTAAGAAAACGAAACACTAAAGAAAGAAGGAAAACTGAAACTGAAACCCGAGTCTCTCAGTGACTTGTGTACTCAAGAACTGTACACTGGAAGTCTCCGAATGACTCAGATCGAGTGGAGAGGAATGATTTCAACTCCTGGAGGCCTGGGGTATTTATAGTAGCTTTCTGGAATGAAAAATTCCAAAAAATTCGATGTGGGACAAATTCTGGTGCTTCGGGACGCCCGTCCTGGTGGCTTGACTGGGTCGGGACGCCCGTCCCGAATTCGGGACGCCCGTCCCGGACCGTTGACCAAGTCAGCATTTCCAAAAATTGCATTTTTGCCCCAAAATTTGCTGTTTTCGTCCAATTTGCTCCTGAAACTTCCAAAATCGAAATTTAAGCAATTTTATGTCAATTTGATTCAATTAAGATCAAATACATTCAAATATTGCCCTAATTGATGTCTAAAAACATGCTAAAAAGGGTATATGATTTGTGCACATCAATCTTCTTGGAGATTCACCAAAGCTCTGAGTTGATCTATACTTGTGGTGATATTCAGTATAACCTGATCTGAGTGACAGAATCTGCCTGCTATCGACTGATCCATAGAATAGATCCTATTAGTAAGATTATCTATCTGCACATATAAGACTGATTGAAAACCGTTAGTGCTACCCTCAGATGACGGTGTATGATCGGTGGGAGCTGGTTTAAACTCTGGAGATGTGGGTGAATTCGGGGTATGATCAACAAAGGTTGGCAAATTTTTAGGAGCTTTAGGGGTAGAAGTGTGAATTGGTGATTTCGGTTGTTCGTCCCTCGGAGGAAAAGTGTCTTCAGAGGGATCCTCTTCTTCAGAACTTGGTACACATGCATTTAGGAATTTGTTTACTAGAGCACTAGTATCTTCGCTCGAGTTTATTTCTATTGGTTGTAATGGATTAGCTTCTAGAGGTGCCTTGTTAACATGGTTAGATTGTCCTCCAGGTTTCTTTTTCTTTCGAACAAGAGTTTTGGGATTTTCTAACCGTTCTACTACTTAGTTAGTAGCTGCTCTTGTCCTCTTCATCTATAATTGCAAAGTTTGGATTAGATTAATTTCTAAAAATAATATTTTCAGAAATTATAGAAAAATAAAATAAGAAACATAAAAAAAACTACAAACAAGAAAAATTATATTTTATTTTATTTATATATATATTTTTTCTTTTTCAGTTTTATTTTCTTAGTATGGTTGTAGAATAATTTTTAAAATTTGATGAACCTAAATTTCTTAATTTTAAATAATTTCTAAAATTAATTATTTAAGAAAACCTTATAGTTCAGGAAATTGATTGACTAATTCAAATAAGTGTAGTTGTTTACTAAGGTATAGATTACTACCGTTACCTATCATAACCTTATAGAATTTTGATCAGGAATCCTAAAATTTTATGAATGTTCCCCGGCAACAGCGCAAAAAATCTGATGCGTTCCGATTGGTATGCTAAAAGATATGATTTATTTACTTAAATTGATTATGAGTAATTAAGGACTTAGTCTTACTAACTGTTATTTTAGCATTTAATTATTGTCACTTAATCAATCACAATCTAAGGTAGAGTACCTATCGTGTAGCTAGTTCTTGAAAAATATCTATGATTTTAAAATTATAAATATCGTACTCTCAGGGAGCTGGTAAGCAACTATCCCTTAATCCTAACAATCATCTTATTTATCTAATCAGTCAATCAATTATCAATATCTTGGATTGATTGGTGATCCCAATCACACATAACAAGCATTTATCAAGCATGCAAGAGTTATCCTCTAGACATATATTTTGATGTATATATACTGTTTCTACAAGTTGGTTGACCTATCTTCGAATATTTTAGATATATTTTGGTTTAGAATGCAATTATGAACTGTATCTGCATGTGTACCACATCTGAGTTACCTTATGTATTCACCCTACCTTAATGATGACCCTTCTCACGTTTCGGGTTAAAGTATCCATGAAAACCTGTGTCACTCATGAAATCATGTCACTCACCCTAATGCCGGCATAACGCCCAAACTCAGCTTCATTAGGCTACTTTAACAAACATGTGATCTGTAAGTTATTTTACATAATATGATAGACCTTAATATATTCTACCCTAACTTAAAGCTTGTTAAACTAAACAAGTTATGATGTAGACCATGGTTAGGAATTGTCTATAACCGTTCATTTAGTTTAAAAGAGCAAACAGATTATCAGACATGCAAAATATGTATAGCATAACAATCATAATTCAGTATTCAAATTGATGTTTAGACGAACACAACACAAAGATATATAGAGAGGGTCTAGGGGACCACCACCATAAAGTATTCACCTTTATCAGGTCTATCGGTATTGCCAATACTTGTATACTTTGGGTTGCTCGATCTGACTCTTATCGACAAAACTTTCAGAGAACGCTTCCTTAGCCTAGTAGCAATTGCTTTACCTTACATCTTGGGCTTAAGCAATGCCCTGTTGACTAGCTATTCGCTCACCTAATGCTCTCTTAGGATCTCCTAATGAAATCCCGGGTATTCTATGAATACCGAAGACGAACACTATCTAATCGAATTCTCGGAATCTGAGATAAACACTCAAAAAACAGAGAAAATGAGACACTCTTTATTACTAGATGGCTTGTGTTGAGTGCTGAGGAATATCTCTAACCTTCCAACCCCTAGGGTATTTATAGGCGTGAAAAGGAAGATGTTTTAAATGAATTTTCGATGTGGGACAGACATTTTCTGCTCAGGACGCCCGTCCCGACGCCTTGACCTAGTCAGGACGCCCGCCCCGAGCCTTTGACTCGGTCAGGGCGGGGTTCTGGCTCTGGGACGCCCGCCTAGAACTCAGAACTTCCAAAAATTGGATTTTAACCCCGATATTTGCTGTTTTCATGCAATTTACTCTTTAAACTTCTAAAATCACAAATCATACAAAAAGATGTCAATTCAATCAATTAAGATCGATTTGGTTCCAATTATACCATAAATTTGTGTCTAAAAATATGTTAAAAATGTAATATAATTTGTGCATATGAGTGCATCTGATGTGGAATCAACCTTACATGCTCTTAGAGACTGTGGCAGAGTAGCCGGAGTCTGGAAAAAATTGGTACCTCTATATAGATGGCACCAATTCTGGATAGAGGACGATGTAGTAAGATGGATAACTGATAACGTGAAGCAGGAAAGAGGAATTCTAGAAGGTTTTCAAAATTGAAAATATGTTTTTTTGTCAAAGTGTTCAAGCAATTTGGAAGAGCCGAAATCGATGTCTTTTCAATAAGAGAGAGAGAGAAAGAGAGACACCACCACTCACGGTAGCAAAAAATATTCTGTTAAGTACATATTACATGCTAACAGATTTTAATCCTGATTAAAAGGAGGTAGATGTTAGACTGTAGTATTACTGAGGATTCCTAACTATTTGTTATTTGATATACACTTGTTGTATAGTTTATTTCGTATTAATAATAATACTTCTTTTATTAAAAAAAATATCAATAAGACCAAATATTCAATACTGGCAGACTGGCGATGGTTTTTTTTTTCTTTCGGAGATGACAAATTATAATTCCGATCATTCTTTTGTCCGTTTCTTTCTTCTCAAACGGATTTCAATTCTTTCTTCTTTCCTCTTCAGTCGGTGACGACTGTTTATTTTCTATGCTCACAATTTCTTCTCACCAAGTTGATGCTCCCCAGGGTTTTACTGTTCTTACTAATTCAAGAATCAATCTATTTGGGGATAAATCAAGTAAAAAAAGAAGAAGAAAATTCGTTTCTTGAGGATACAAGTTCTATGCTAATCAAGGTATAATTGGTGAATGATGACCCTTTTACAGTCCGCAGCTAATGCTTTTTTTATTCTTTTCTTGAATCTGTGTATTTTTTTGAGTTTTTGAAGTTGTATTATATTATGCCAAAGAATATAGATTTGTGGGTCAAAGGTAGAATTACTTCTTGTTTCCTATGTCGTCGACTGATCAGTGTGGGTCTAGCTTTCTCGTGGCTCTGCCGGATGACATTTTCACCATTGTAACCAGGTCCCTCTCTTCGAGGGATGTCTGTAATCTTGGTCTATGCTGTCGTGCTCTGTATGATTTAGTGGCCTCTGATAAGGTTTGGCTTGTTCAATGCCAAAGACTTGGGTTACTTCCCAATAGGGAACTTATTGAATGGAGGAAAGAAGTTTCGTCCTACAAGGTCATATACCGGTTTCTTGAGGGTGTTCAGCCATTGTTTGGGATTTGGGTTCACCAAAATCCTGAGCTTGGAAATGTAGTCTATGTAATGCCTGGTTTTGTTTCTGTTGTTGGGTGTCGAATTATTCCACAAGAACTTGGCCCCTTAGGTATTGAAGATGGCCCTATTCTTTGGTCACCTATATTCGAAATTGTTTGTGATTTTGAGGGATCTGTCAATTTTTTTCTGCATGGAAGGGAGAAAGAGAAGGACTATGTTTATCCTGGTTCCTTGACAGCAGTAGATAGGTCTTGCAATGTACTTCTTCTGGAGGTTGAGCCTAGGCATCGGGTAAATGGTGGTAAATTGGCTCATAGTAAAAGCTTTGTGCATAATATTGACATGGATGTGGAGCTGAGCTGTGAGATTTTTCGATCAGATATGGGTATTTCAAAGTCGCAGAGAATAGTTGAACAAAATACATTGAAGGTGCCTTTTGGTCGGCTGGCATTTGGGGATAGGAGGAAGCTACTAGACTTAGTCACCGGGCAAGTTCGCCAAAGCATTCCAGAAGCACAAAGCAGGCTTCTGTTTCCTCGTTTAAGAGGTGAGGAGAATGATTTTTTACAAGATATGGAACTTTTGCGTGAGCGTAGGTTACTTCTTATGCAGATGTGTAATGTTGTTGGAAATCACTCAGATTCAAAATCTGGTTCTTTGTTGGTGCAAGATCCTAATCAATTAGATTTGAGGGAGGTCAGAAAAAGTCTCAAATGTACAAATGGTTGTCAAATTTCTCAATTTGGCGCTAACAACTCTACCCAGTGCACCAAAAAGAAGTCCTTTGCTGGATACTTTAGAGATAGTCTTAAGCATATACTTGGGAAATCAAATTCAATTAATGGCAGCCATGAAAGTTCGAAAAATAGTTCTTTCACCAATGCTAATAAGCATGCACAACTTCAAGAATTTCTGCATTCAGGAGATACTGTTGGATTGGCTCTTCATGCTTCAACCATAAAATTATCTTCATATAGAGGGTGGCCTAATATGCATGACAGTCGATTTGCACTTTACAAGTTGCCTATAACTGAACCAACAGCAGGACAAGAATATTGTGGTCTGTGGGGAGGTACATTTGGTTGGCCTCCTGGGAAACCTTCTGAAGACAAGCTTGGGAAGGCTCTTTTTTTTCTTTTGCTCTCTTATGAAAGGTCCCAAGGCCAGAATCTACTTATAGCTACCAAGATCTTAGAAGGTACTCATTATGTTCTTCATCCAAATGGCTCAGCTATGTTCATAGTGAATATTGATGAACCTTCAACTGATACATTCCCTTGGGAAACCAATGGAGATTTGGATCTTCTTGAAATAAAACATGCATTTGCTGGGGAAGGTATTGCAAATGGCTATGGTTTTAGGTATCCTGGTTCAAAACCTGGTTCACTCTTTGTGATTCAAGATAACCTGCTTGCTTTTCTATGGAAGGAGTCTAGGGCAGTTTTGATCTTGCAAAGACTTAACTTGCAATCACTTTTAAAGAAAGGAGAACAAGTTCCAGCATTATCTCCAGTTTCGAATTTTTCATACTTGACCAGGTCCTACTCAAATGTATATGCTGGCTTTTCTAATTCGTCAAATTGTCTATCTTCACCAAGGTATGCATTAGCAGATCTCTATCTTCAGTTATTGTTTGCTTGAAATCCATTGCTAATATGATTATATGTATCAGTTAGTTATTCCATTTCCGCTTTTTCTATATTTCTGTTGTTTTTTGTTTGTCTAGACTTACCTATAAACTTTGGTAGAAGTAAAGCAAAGCAATCCATATGGTGTTAACTTTTATAATGCAAGGACCGATCTTTTGATAGGGGATTCTTTTTGAAAATTTGTTTGATTCATCACATGTAAGGAGAGTCTTCCATACCTTATGATTTCAGTATATTATGCATGTTAATCAGTTAGCCTCATCAACCTGAAACCTGCTTGGATATAGATACATATTATTTGAGAACCCGAAAAATTCTTTCAACAATGCCTAACAAAGAAAGATGCAATTTCAACATCATAAGCAGACATGGAGAAGAATCCGAAATCTTTATATATGTGAAGTTGACTTTTTTATATTTTGCAGTAGTAAAAACATATCTTTGATTGAATGGAATTTCTTGCAGAACACATATAACTTTCCACTACTATGAGAGTAAAAAACCAATTCATTAAATTCATCTGTGGTTATTGTACTTGTTAGTAGATGGGATAATCCATCAACTTGGTACCTAATTACATAAAATTTCGCCATTTACATTCGTGAAGAAATTTCTCCAACAGGAATCTAGTTAGCAAAAAAAAGACATAATTTTGGGAACAATATTTTGCTTAATGTATTTAGATCTTTTTACCTTATATAATATTGCTGTTTGGCTTCTTTCAGATGATTACATCCCTTGGTTTTTTTATTTGGAGGAGCGGAAAAAAGAATGATGTATTAACCCTTTCATTACAACAGGTAGAAGAATCATTTCTAGAGCTATACTGCAATTGCAGAATGCAAAACCATGGATTTTTTATCAGCGTTTGAAGCAAAATGTGAAGTTTTTGAGATTTTATTAGTTATATATTTTGATGGGCTGCCTTTGGCTGTGTAAGTTGTGTATAGGAATGGACAATTTACATATGGGAATAGATAAAAATTATGATCAAGATCAGGTTTTCTTATTGTCTTTTATTTGCCTTTGTTCTCTGTTGTCTAGAAATTATTAGGGATCTGAGTTGCTTATTTATTATTAAATTTTTTTTCAATGTTGACTTTTAAAAAAATGTTGACTTTTTTAAAATTAATTAGAATTCGATAATAAGTAACTTGATGACTAAAAGATAAGGGAAAAAATATATTGAAGAAAAAATAGAGCAAAAATATTGTCATAACGAGCCAAAATAGTATGCTAAAATAGAGGTAAAAAAAATGAGCCAAGAAGAGGTGATTCAAACTTTCAATTTCGTTCAAATAAATATCTTATTTGGAAGTAAAAAAAAGAAAATGAAAATAATAATTTTAGGATTGGATAAGATAAATGTCATTAATTTCGATCCTATCCCATAAAATATCTTGGGGGGAGAAAGGGAATAAGTTAAAATAAAATTAAAAAAAAAAAAAAAGCCACGTATACCAATTATTTGTTGCTGTGTGGAGCATTTACATGACCAATACGGTGATATTATCATCTCCATTAAAGGCGTAGACAGCTCTCGTGGCGGTGCCGCAATTGTTTCCTAACTATCACTTTCTGTCAACTGCATATGAATAAAAGCTGACCAAAAATTAAATAAATAAAATTAGAAAAGCAGATTCTGAATTAAAAATTTTTAAAAAAAAAAAAAAAATATATATATATATATATATATTATTACTGATTTATCCCATTATTTCTTTGTGTTAAAGGGAATAAAGTTTGCGAAAGTAAAGAATAAAAAACATGGAAACACCCACTCAAAGTTAAAGTAAAATTGCATAGACCGATTCTCATCTTCAAATCCAAATTGAAGTTATAATTGATTTATTAACAGTTCTGCTGTGCATATATATTGGATCATAGCAGTCGAAGAGAGAGAGACAGACAGAAGAAGAGAGGCGATTTGATTTGATTAGCTCTTGTTGTTGTTTGCTGCTATCGGCAGGTGTGTATTGATTTTTGTATTGTATTGTAAGTTGTTGTTCATTGTTGTTAATGTGATTTGTCCAGTTTGAGTTTTGATTGCTGATTTTATTCTGTTGTTAGCGGATTAATTCGGTATTTCGAGAATTCAGTGGTTTTTTTTTTTTTAGAAGGTTCATGATCGATTTATTTGGTTGTGGTGATTTTGAATTAGTTTGACAGTGGAACTTTTGTAATTGTATAATTGAAAAGTATCATTGTTGTAATTATTTTATTTTATGAATTTCCAGTGATCTAATACCGGGCAGGATTTGTAATATTGCCTAATCGAAGAATTCTTTATTGTGATAGGTTTTCAGTTTGTTGTGCAATGAAGACTATATATATATATATATATATATAAACACATTTATGTATGTATGTATCAAGATTTTGAAAACCTATGAAAAATTTGAATGTTTAAGAAGGAAATGGGCAATTTTTTATTCGTTCAGCGTTCACTCTTCTTAACAAAGACAACTCTCTAGTTTTATCTGCATTGCACCAGGAAACAGCTGATAAAATAACTTGAATATTTGTTCTTTCGCTTTTTTTTGGTGGTTCTACCAAGTAATATAGTCTTTTTTTCTTGTGCTGGTTTTGTAAATTCTACACAGCATTTTGTTCATGTATATAGCACAATTAACCTTCCTTGAGGACATATCACACATTGTTTTCCTAGTTTCTGATTTTCTGCTGAGTAAGCAGATAACTCATCTTTTTGCTCTTATTTTTGTGCTGCTTCTGAGTTGGGAAAAAGAAAGCAGTAGTAGAAGCTTTGAGGGCATCTTGACTTGTTATGGAAGAACCTATTTGGTTGAAATTAAACTCCTGCCATGAATTGTTGTTTTTAAGTTAACACTTCGTTGGCTCCAGAGCCTCGTGAAAGAGTTTTCTTTTTTAAATTTTTATTTTTATGCTTTTGCTTTGGTACCAAGTTGATGAAAGAGTTATTTGACTTTATGTGCATTTCTTAGCATTGCTGTGGTTCGCAAGCAGTCTGGACTTTATAACTGAAGAAGTTTTGAGAGTTAGAAGATTAGAAGATAGTGAATTCTGTTAGCGAATAAAAGGTAAGATGAAGAAACTCACAGCAAACTGTTCTATTGCATAAATCTACCTACTCATCTAAAACTGTTACAATGACATAGATAAATGAAAAAAGCAAGGATTAAATGGTAGAGAACTTAAACATTCAAGATCGGATAAACTTGAACCCAGAAAATCTGAGTCCAGATATTCCCAACCTAAATGTACTATAATCTCTAGAAAATCTGAAATTTGAGATTACTACAAAAAAGAAAAAGCTTCAATAATTGAGAATGCGCTCTAAAATCCTAGAGGCACAAACATGCTACTTAAGGTTGACATATATTTGTTGGAGAACAAAAGTAAACTTTCTGACATTTTAATGAAGATTTCTAAAAGAATAATATAGCAACCTTGATGCTTGTTGGATAGAATGACATGTTAAATTTGTTTCAGAAATGAAATTGGAATATAATGCTTTTATCTTTAATACTTCTCATAGTTTTAAATGGTATTGCTCATACAAGCACCTAAGAGCATATTTATTTATTCGTGATGTAGATCGAGTGACTAATTTTTGCTCCTTGTTGGACAGCTTTTCAAAAAAAATGGCAGCCGAACTTGTCAATGCTGCTACGTCTGAGAAGCTTCCTGAAATGGATTGGATGAAAAACATTCAAATTTGTGAATTAGTTGCCGGGGACCACAGGTAAAATCAATAACTGCATCATAATGTATGTTTATGTTATTCGGTTACTTTTCCCATCGTCTTTATCCTTCTTGATATGGCTGAGAGTTAATTGATTTATGTTCTTGGGTTTGAATGTTTTCTTATTGTTATTTCCAAAAAAAAAAAAAAAAAAAAAAAATCTAGAAAGAAAATTAATGTGTCAGATTTTGTGTTTAACCGTAGTAATTCCCTTTCTTTAAACTTTCCACTTATTGTTTTCTTCTACCTTTTGTTTATTTACCCAAAAAAAGGAAGGGTAGGCAGGAGGGGGGAGTCTTCAAATTTGAAATGCTACCTGTCCTGGTGGCTTCTTCTGGTAAATTGTGCTTGTTATCATAAGTTTGCTGATTAATGATTGATGCACATGGAGTGCCTCTGACTCAATTTCTTCCAATCTGTTTGGACAATTTGATGCACTTTTATGAACTAAGGCTTGTTAACTGTTCAAAGAAAAACACACTCCCATTTCATGAATAACCAATTTTGATCACCTTTCTGATTTGAACATACAATAGCTTTGCATCTCAAATACTGATTCATTATTTTTTGTTGGGTGTCAAATTTACAGGCAAGCTAGAGATGTTACTAAAGCTATAAAGAAACGCCTGGGAAGTAAATATGCAAACACCCAACTATATACTGTAATGGTGAGCATTGTCAACATTCAAATAGGATGGATAAAAATTTAAGAATAGCCCTCTGTGATGTGGTCTCTCTCTTTATATAATGCCTTTGCACCTTGTTACAATAACATATCCGTGATGTGATGTGGTCAACATTCAAATAGAAGAGACTCTTGGTATCATAAGCTTCCATATTTCTGCTTTGCACCTTGTTACAATAACATATCTCTGGTGATGTGCAATTTGATTGATGGATATTATACCAATTACCAAAGAGAATTCTGTAGTAAGATAAAGAATGCAAAACAGTGATGATGATGTTGGTATGATTGTTTTACAAATTAGTTTGTTATTTTAGTAAGACTTATGCTTCTAATTTTTTTACTACTGGTCTAATCATTCAAAATAAATAACAGACAAAAAATAAAATGCTGCAAAAAATAAAAAGAAATAACATCTCTATGCCAGAATTACATATTCTTGTACCATTTTGATGCCACTTCCACACTATTATTTCTTAATATAAATGTGATGTTAGTTAGTGGAGTCTTTTTCCAATTGTTTAAAACAAGCTGCGGCCCTTGTGAAGCCAAAACCTGCTTAAGCATCTTTTTTCTTTTGCTTTCTCACTTCTGATTTAGCATTAAAATCTGTTTATAGATGTAGGTTTAATCAGTTTTTCTTGTTACTGCTGTTAAGAGTAAGCATGCTATATCAAACTTTAAAGGAATCAAAACAACAACATGACTTAAACCTTACTTGGAATTTCTCCTGTAAAGTATCACTTTTACCTCATTTACAGAAATATGGTTTTTGGGGTTTGTTATTTTTCTTGAAGATGCAATAAATATGTGGAAATAGTTTAAATTATATAATGATTTAGTTGCATCAGGAACTTATAAATCTGTTGTGATGCATATTTTGTTCTTAACAGCCTCTTTAACACAATTATGGCTTTTCTTTTGGGAATAAAATAATTTAACAATCATCCAATTTTCAGTTGTTGGAGATGTTGATGAACAACATTGGTGATCCAGTTCATAGGCAGGTTATTGATACAGGAATCCTCCCTATACTTGTAAAGATAGTAAAGAAAAAGGTGCATATTTCTTTGAAGTATGGTTCTGAGTTGTTCTTGCATACATACATATATATATATACACTGTGTATATATATATCTATATTTTCACTTGTCTCTTCTATATCTTTTCTTTTTGACTAGCTATATTTTATTTTATCTTTACAGTCTGACCTACCTGTACGTGAGAAAATATTTCTACTGTTAGATGCTGCGCAAACATCCGTCGGAGGACCTACAGGAAGATATCCTCAATATTATTCTGCCTATTATGAATTAGTGGTACACATCCAATATGCTGAGTGTATAGTTACTCCATCCAGTCGTTTGTTTCTTAGTTATAATTTGCTACCTTCATGGAATAAATGTTGATTGATACAGCTGATTCTAGGGTTTGGTTTGTCGTCTTTGACCTATGCTTCTTGGTGGTTTTCCTTGATATTCTGTCTCTCAATATTCTGTCTTGCTTATTCTTCATGGGAAAAACTTTAAATTTCCAGTGGAGAACAACACCATAAATACAAAATTTGTCCTTGTCAAGCAGTCAATGATGCATTTGGCATTTCATTCTCCTATTTGGATGAGGATGTCATTGATAATAACTTGATATTTTATACTGGTGGTCATGGATGGTTTTACTGTAACATCATTTTGGTTAGAAGGAGGCTTTAATAAGGTGCATATTTATTATTCTTATCCCTAGTAAGAACACATGAAAAAAAGAACAGAAAAGTTGATTATTTAGTTCCAAGTTCTTTTCATTTATTTATTTTTTCCTTATATTATTTAAAATGGGATGATTGTAGGAAAGGCTACTGATGTGTCTGTTGAGTGGCTCCTGCGCTTGCTATAGGTGAACTGAAATGGTTAGAGATTGAAAGTGCATAGAAGAGAATCCACTGACTACAGATAGATGAGCTCATAACTTTGTGAAAAAATGTTGCTAGTCATTTGCCTTGGGTAGGGCTGTAAATTAGGAGTGCCTACACAGCCTAATTCTTTTTGGACCTAGCTTGATGTTGGACTTTGCTGAGCAAATCCTGTTAAAAAAACAAAAGAAAAAGAAAAAGTAAGGCCAAGTTCAAGCTCTTTGAGCCTGACATCTCTTAATTCCATCTCTAATAAACTATGGTTGTTTCCATTTTGTACTCAAATAGTACACTGAGATTTTACTAATATGTGGTGTGAGATATATATAGTAATAGTTACATACTCTTAACTTTAGAGGTAAAAGTGCTAGAAAATCCAATAATTCAATTCATGTGGCCTTTCATATATTATATTTGTTTTTGAAATGGTTGAAGCTCTAATGTTTTTGGAGTTGCTTTACTTAAGCTGAATCGTGTTATGGGGTGAACTTTTCATCTTTTGAAATAGACTCTCTAATGGTTTTAGTTCAATTCTGTCTAGAATTTGCAAAAAAACATAAATTTCTCTGCAACTTTTTTGGTTTAGTACAAAACAGTTTTTTTTCTTTCCGTTTTTTTTCTTCTTATTCTTCAATTGCATGTGAATCTGTGAATTGAATGAAACAAAAGTATACTTGGTGATTGAAGTTTTGCATATATTTTTCTTTTCTAGACATTCTTTTAGAGATTCACGTACTCCCATGGAGTTGGGGGCATACTATAAGGTGAAGAATGGGGTAAGCCAGAAGAAGGTGGAGGTGGCACTTAGGAATAAGAGAGAGAGAATTAATGTTAAGGACCATTCATTATCCTTTTTTGGTTCAAGTAGCTCATCCTAATTTTGGTTGCTAAGGCAAACTTCTTCATGTTTTTATTGTTTTGAAATCTTAAGAGTTATTCCTGCTAAGGAAAAATAAGGGGGAAATAGGACTTTTTGGTTGGATCTAATGCAGCTTGAAGGCTTACATTCGAATCTAGTATGAGGTTGGTCATCTGGTGTATAGAAAACCATAATATGTTCTTTCAAATAAATTATTTGTGTTTATGCTGTGCATTTATCCTGTTTACCAAAACATGTTAAATGAAATTTCTTCTTGGTGCTATCAGTGCCAATACAAGTTCTGTTTTCCAGGTCTATACTGTGACTTACACTTGTAATCTTCCCTTGTGTTGATCTTTCTTGGCATCTTACAGATTAACTTGTTTTGCTGTATATTATTGTTCCTTTGATAAATTTCAGAGTTCTGGGGTGCAATTTCCTGAGAGGCCCACTGTTGTTCCAAAAAGTCAAGCCGCATCAGACATGAATAACAATAGTCCATCTGATTCGGAGCGTTCTACCTCACATAGTGGAAAGAATGTGCAAGCAGAGCCTCAAAAGATCCCTGATTCCAGGTAATTTTCTTGGTTCATTTTCTGGACCAATCTATATCCTCTTTTTTTAGCCAATCGTCCTAAACTTAAGAATTTTCATTTGCTGGAGGCCTGGAGATAAGCTTTACTGCATTCATATAAATGATTTCAAATGAGAAAGAAACAATGTTTCTGTTTGTTTTCTATGCATTTCTTGGATATTTTGGTAAAATTGGAGTGAAATGATTTGATTTTTGCTTGGAAGTTTTGTCCTTTGATCAAAAAGAGCCCTGCCCCAGCAGCGCCTTTTTTACACCACAATCTCAATACGAACTCAATATTTATTTAAGTTACAGATGAGGAAATATGCCTTCAGATGCATTAACACAGAGATCTTTTTTAGCCTTAAATAGTGATTGAATGATATTCAATTTCTTCTATAGTGTCCCTTTCACTGTGTTTATACTGAAGTTTTTCAGCTCTAGATTGCTGCTCATAAAATTTTAATGTTTCTAAAAGATATAAGAAGGCTGCTTAGTTTGGGTAGAGAATAATTTTAACAGTAACAATTTTTGGTGTAAGAAGCTGATAGCTGCAATTATGATATGGAAATGGAAGTGATTTATCTGTGGTAGTGAAAGTTGGTATTGGGAGTTTTCTGTGTGGAATGTAAGGGTGCAATGGAGGTGTGGGACAATATTGGTAATGTCAATGACTAGGGTTTAATTTTAGGATTAGGGTTATGAAGAATGAAAAGAAAATACAGAAAGATTACTCAGTTTAACTAGCAACTAGGCCTGAAAAATAAGATTAGGGTGCAGATAACAAAGAACAATGCAGTAGTGAAAGATCACTCATTAAAACTGTCTACATAAATACCTTCTTTTACCCCAATAGCGGGATGAACATTTATTGATCAATTTCACTTATCCTGGCATTTATAATGTTGCAGACATGGAATCTAATAGTTGATTTTATGTCGTAGCTACATGTTGATAAATATCATACTTCCTTTCTTTTCCTTTTCTTCTTTGATATGTTGCACAGTTGTAGACTTCAGAAATTATCTCGCTGGATGTGCTATATTATCTTGTTAATATTTGGGTTAATGGAAATTAAGGATATTTAAGAATAGTCAAAAAACTACGGCTACTTGATAAGAGAAGGAGCTAATTTTATTTATCTTTTACCTATTTCCTACTTATATGTTCACATTAGAAGTTAGTTTCCTTATTCTAAAACAACTTTAAAAGCCATTTGCAGTATCCTTCAGAAGGCTGGAGCTGCACTGGAGGTGTTAAAAGAAGTGCTTGATGCTATTGATACTCGGCAACCTGAGGTACTTTCACTGGTATTCTTTTTTTCCATAAATGTGTAGCTGTCAAATTTTAAAGTGCAGATTAATGCGTTAAATATTTTGCTTGCTAAGGTTCTATACAGTAGGAATTTAGTTGTACAGTTGTTCTCTTTGTTCTTCTGAACAAGAATATTGCCTATTGTTACTGAGACATTTTATCAACAGAAGTTTAGTGCCACATGATGTGTTCTCTTCATGGTTGTCAGTTAGTTTCTTGAATTTTATGTTTATGGAAGATATAATTCAGGATGTTGCTATCCACTGTGCAAGCATAATTTTGCACTTTTAGGGATGGAGTCCTTCCGTTCCTGAATCCTCTCTGTTGGATATGTGAACAAATTCAGAATTCTTGTCTTTCTATTAACCAATTTCCTCTTTAGACATGAAATAGCACCCGCTTATCTTATTTTGTTAACTTTCTTTTCCTCTTGACTACTTGCATTACTACTTATAGTAGCTGTTATTGTTTTCTGGAAAACAACTAGAAGCCATTTCTGTATTAGTCTGTATTCTGATGATTCACACTATCTTGCTTTTGTGATTTGATGGGTCGGTCTTAATTTGAAGATAGCACTAGTTTCCTCTGTAATTTTGCTCTTATTTGTTTTTCTTTCAGGCAGCAAAGGATGAGTTCACTCTTGATCTTGTTGAACAATGTTCATTTCAAAAGCAACGAGTAATGCATCTTGCGGTCACTTCAAGGTAGGACTATAATTGACCGTTGATATTTTCCTGTGGCTTTCAGATGCATTGTTTCAATTCTTATTTCTTTTTCAAAATATTCTTTTGAATAAGATTAGCAATAAGCATGTGTCGTTGTACTAGGAGAACTATTTAATATATCAGAATTACGTAATAATTCAATAAAAAAATACTTACTATGTCATGACAGCTACATTTGGTGTTGCAAGGTTGAAATATTGAGGTATATCCTCAAAACACTTACTATAAGTGTTTGCTAAATTTTTTTCATTTTATAATTCTTTCGTGAGAAGTTTCTATATTGTCAATCTTTTCCTCTCTCTTCTCTTTTTCTAAATTTACTATGTGAACCAATTACCAACATAAAAAAGAAAGTTACTATTAGGACATTTAATTTCAGTTAAATATCTTCACATATGGGCAAACTTGTACAGGAAAAAAAATATATATATATATATATATATATATATGTATGTTAAAAACCACATCAGATGATTCAGAATATTATGCATATGAAAGAGTATGCCGAAGGTCTGTGTTATCTAAACAGACAGTTGAAGTAGCATGGAGCTTCTGTTTCCTTTTTATTAAATGAGATATTAGGTGTGTGTTTAACTATATGCTTTTATTTAGCGCTATGCATTTGTTGACAGTATTTGTGAACCATTTGGTATACATCAAACTATTATGAAAATAAAATAACATGAATCATGCACATATTGTTTTCAAGGTCTTGTGGATCATTATTTCATGCTTACATGAATCATTTGTTATACATGTGTTGTATCTCTGAAGTCTTTTGTTGGAATAGTTAAGCACGTCAATCTAGAAATATCACTGATTTAGTTTCTATCAAAATATCAACCTATGATATGTTGTTCATCAAATTCTTCAGAGCTCAATAGGAAATAATTCTTAAAATCTTCCATGAAATGATGAGCCTTGTTTCTCTTTCTGTAATTGTGGAACGCTGACCCCGTGCCAACTATGGCTGCTACTCCCTACTTAATGTCAAATGTATATTATCTCTTTATGCAGCTTTCATGCATATTTCCCATTTATTTGTTGCAAATGAAAACCAATTAGTGTGAGTATTCTTTTTTTTTTCTTTTTTTTTTCTTTTTCTATAATTGAAATTGTATTAATGTGGTAGTTAATTACAGGTATAAATTATAGATTGAATCTACATAAAAGCTTTCCTTAGAAGGGCATATTAGTCGAACAAAGTAAAGAAATAGTGGATGTATAAAATATCCAAGTTCAAATTCTCTCTTTTATATTAGATATTAAATATACTTAGGTTAGATTTCATAACATTGATACATTAAGATTTAGCATATCCCACTTCTCTTATCTACTATCCTTGGTTTTCATTTCTAACTTCTGAAACAACAAAATTATAAAAAAAAAAGAAAGAAAAATGAAAGGAAAAAAAAAAAAAAAAAAGAAAAGAAAAGAAAGGGTGTGGGGGCTTTAGCATTGTATGTGGAAGATGATTTCCTTTGATGACTCCAGGGATGAAAAGGTAATTTCTGAAGCAATTGAGCTGAATGAACAACTTGAGAGAGTTCTCAAAAAGCACGAGGCAATTATGTCGGGTAGGCCAACATCTACGTCAAATTATGTTTATCACGAAGAGGCAGAGGAAGAAGAGGAACCTGAGCAGGTTTTTAGAAGGTATACATTTTTCATCTGTTCTGTTTTGAGAATTTGGAATTGCAGCTTAAAACTGCTAAATGCTACCATTTTTGAAAGAGATAGGTAGGAAAATGAGATATATTTTCTTTGATATTTCTTGAAGCACCAAGATTTATGATTCCAAATCACCTAGATGTTTGGATTAATAGGGTATTATAAATAGTATCTTCTTAAGAGTAAGGTACTCTTTCTGTCCACTGATTTTACTAATTAATGTTGTAGGTATTAAGTTTTGTCAAAAGAAATTCATAATCTTATGATAAACAGCCATTCTAACCTTTATATTTGATTTTATGATAACTCTGCTGTAAGTCAAGTCTCAGTTCCCCCTGCAACATAACCTTGTTCATCTTCTGCCAGAATTTCTAATGAAACTATTAAGTAGATAACCTCTCAAAAGATTTAAGTACCATCTTTCAAACCATCCCATTGTGAACCCCTACAATATCTACCAAAAATCCTTTTTTCCAGACTCAGTTTTTGATCATCCCTCAGTCAAAGCACTTACTCCATTTCTCACTTTGCAATGCCCTTTCAGTCACTGCTGAAGAACAACATGTCACTCTTCAAGTTTCCCAGAGAGTTTCCCTAGATGGATTCGAGAAGGCTGTAGTAGATTTTCATTTGACTTTATTCATACATCTATTAGATTTTTAGATCACATATAATATAATTCTTTACCCAATTAGTTTAGTGCTACGAGGCAGCATTGCCGAGCTTATTAGGTATGTTTATTTTGTGAAATTTCATTTTAGGAAAATCCAAATTTGTAGTGTATTTGATTTATGAGGAAATGGAGTATTTCTCTTCTAGTATTATTTTCACCTTTATTTATTTTTGTCATTTGAGGTTAAAGTAAATAGAACTGGAATCTGCAGGATCAGGAAAGGAAAGGCTTGTATTCAACCTCAGGGTGAAAACCCCGAAAATAATCAAACTATAGGACTGCTTGCTCTTTCTGCTCGAGGGGAAATGCTTAACCGCCCGCTTATACGGAGCCTATCTTCAGAAACAAAGCCAGACTCAGATATAGGTAAACCTACTGTGGCAATTCCACCACCGCCTGCAAAACATTTTGAGAGGGAGAGATATTTCAAGGAGAATAAGGTTGCTGATGGAAATTCGCTGCGCAGTCACATGAGGGGCCTTTCATTGCATAGTAGAAACGCCAGCAGCTCTCGTAGTGGCAGCATTGATTTTAGTGACTGAGTGTCCTGACAAACCATCCCCGTCAAACCATACCCTTCAACCAGAAGTGTTAAATCTTTTGTGGGGATGTATTTGAAATGGATCTTTATTTTGTCTGGTAGGAAGCATTATTGCGGGAGATAAAAGAGTTTATAAACGTTAAATCCTTGGGAGTCATTAGTTCTTGAGATGTTATACTGTAATATTGGATGTTGGTTTACTGAATATTCTTTATTACTTTGGTTTCTTAATTTTTATCTTAAAAATAAATAAATTCTCCAAAGAATTATTAAATGCGTGGACTTTATGAAAAAAAAAATAAAAAATCTAATCTATACAAAGAATGACTACGATATTTATCAGTTTGTTAATCGTTGTGATTGAAAAAAATGCATTTCCTTTCTTGTAAATTGGTGTAAATAAAAATCTTTAACTTTCCTTTCTATTTCACTAATGTTATGCTTCCTTCAAGCTAAAACCAGTGGGTGTATCTACATGGATGATGTCGGCTATTTATATACACCCATGGATGATGTTGGCTATTTATGAATCGACGCAAAGGTTCTTATGAAATTATTATGAGATTAAATGATCCATGGAATTATTAATTATTAGGAGATTACATGATTTATAGAATTATTATGAGATTACATGATCCAAATGGTTGGAGTCATGAACATACCGTGGTTAATTCTGAGAGACTTTAATTAAATTATAGATCCAACGGAAAAAAAAAAGGAGGGTGACTGGTGCCACAGTCCCACCTCATGTACTTTTCTTAGGCAATCAATGATTGTGGATTGTTTGACCTAGGTTTTGAGGGTCCCAAATATACTTGGAATAATATGAGAAAGGGGTTGATAACGTGTAAGAAAGGTTGAACAGGGCGTTTGGAAATCAACAGTGGTTACAGAGATTTAGGGATTGTCAAGTGAGGCATTTACCCCGAAGTAGATCATATCACAAGCCCCTAATTGTCCAGAATCTATTGGCTGATGGGAGACACGGTGCTGAAAACATTTTCGGGTCTAAACTGCATGGTTCACCTGTCCTAAATTTGAATAGCTAGCCACCAGGTGCTGGTCGGCAACTGAGCGTGAGGAGTTAATGCCAACGTTGAACACCTTGGGAGACACGTTATCCCGGTAGAACCGACAGGTATTCGGAAACATTTTTTATAGAAAGTTTAGGTGTTTGGCGAGATTGGCTGGGGAGTAAAGAAGATTGAAAACTCAGGTCAATCATCATTTGGAGCAACTAGAAAGTAAACCGAGGATGGAATTGGATGTAGTACTAGAACAAGAGGAAATGTATTGGAAACAAAAATCAAGGATCTCATAGCTAAAGGAAGGGGAGCGTAATACAAAGTTTGTATGAAAGTTCTTAGCCAACACATTGTGAAGGAAACAAAAATCAAGGATCTATTTGTGTTGTGTATGAAAGTTCTTGTGAAGGAAGTCCGGGAACAGAAGTGGAAAACATTCAAACCATGCCGACAAGGTCCGGAGGTGTTTCATATCTTTTTTGCAGATAACTTGCTATTATTTAGAGAAGCATCTTTCTCCCAAGCAAGATTGATGGAACATGTCTTAGCTGACTTTTGTGGAGTATTGGGGCAGTGAGGATCTGATTTTCCCAAACACACCGTCATTATGTTCTAAGTTTCAAATTCAACCGACATCCAATTAAGGAGAAAGGATTTTGATTTTTTGGTGGATAAGGCTAATAAGAAGGTAGTTGATTGGAAATCAAAACTCTTGTCACCGGCAGCACGCTTAGTCCTCATCAAATCCACATTAATAGCAATACCTAGCTACACTATGCAAACAGCTATGATCCCGCGATACACAATCCAAGCAATAGGATGTCGGGACTTGTTTTGGGGCACAAAGGTGACTGGAAAAACACTCCATACAGTAGGTCGGAGACGTATATGTAGACCAAAACTTGATGAAGGTTTGAGAATTTCGATTTTAAGGGACATGCCTGGAAATTGGGTGTGGCTAAGCAAGGAGGGGTTGTCAATACTGTCCTAAATCATAAATATGGAGGATGGGATACACTGACGAAGGAGGTTAGGAAATTAAAAGTTGGATTAAATGCAATATTCAAAGGGGTGTGGCCTAATATTTTTAGGATTCTTGTATATAATTTATGGTCAAATCATACATGGTAGGAGTTTTTTGGACGATCCGTATGTTCTTGCAAAGAAATGTTGGAGATCCTCTTAATGTGGACATAAGGATTGGTTTTTTTTGTAATGCTGTGATTATAGCCGTTTGATTTGAATGGAAATCAAGACACGGTTTAAACCAAAAAAAGATATGCTTCCTCCAAGCTAAATGCCATCTCAAAATGAGATCTTATTTTTATACTTTTTATTATATTTTAAATTTATAAATACTTATTAAATTTTTTTTTTTTTTTTTGAAATGAAATCTTATTTAGTCGGTAATTTTTTATCTTTTAAAAATTAAGTCTTTGATATATATATATATTTATAATCATTGTCCTTCATCTTTTTATTTATTATATATATATTTTTGATGAGGTTTATTATATATTCTTAAATAAAATTTTATTTTTTAATGTAATTTTAAAAAAAATAAAAAATTAGCCGGTAGCCCCGAAATCCTCTGCACCCGAATGTATAAAAGGAATTCTCGGAATGAGTTGGGGGTATAATTAGTCTTTACTAAATTCTGCGCAACGGATACCTCATTCTGAATTCTCTCTCTTCTCTTTCTCTTACTCTTCGTTTTCTCCCTGTTTCTTGAAGATTTTAACCATGGATACAGGGCGCCTGCACAAAAGAAAAAAATCTTTTGATGAAAACGTATGTGAATTTTGTGTCTCGTTAGTTTTCTTCAAGTTCTAAAGTTTCTGGGTTTTTTTTAAAATTTTTTTTTTTACCTCAATCTCAATTTCCCATGAATTCAGAACAGCTTTTCATGATTTCGTAATATTTTTGTGTAAATTACTTGTTTTGGGTCTTCGCTGCTGTTTCTATGGCGAAAGCCTGTTTATATTCCCCTTTTTACATGGCATTTTCATGAGAAATTTGGATTATCATGGTTTGAATTTCAGGCTAAAATGATTATCTGTCGATTTCATCTCTGTTCTTTCTTTTTTCCCCAAATCTAATGGTCACTGTGACATTTATGATTGCTAATAGTTTTTGCGTGCTGATCAATCACTAGTTTTTAATATTTGTTCTCATTACAATCACGATCACGTACGTTCTCAGGATATGGATATCGTGTTTTTTTTCCTTTGCACTTTAATATCATCGTGTGGTTATTCATGACTTTTGTTATTCTGGGATTTTCTCAATAATTTACAACCTTTTGTGGAAATTGAAACTCACCAGTGAATTACTTTCTTGTTTAATCTTTTCAGTTGGACAGATTCATTCCCAATCGATCCGCTATGGATTTTGACTATGCACATTATATGGTCACAGGAGGAAAGGTCATAAAGGAAAACAGTGCTCCTAACTCTCCATTTAAAGAATATTATAGAAAGCAGCTTATCGAGGTTTTCAACATGAACCGAACAAGGATTCTCGCCTTCAAGAATAAATCGCCAACTGTGGAAGAGATTGGTCAACAACCTTTCTCACCCATTCGTCAAGTGGAATCTGTCAAACAGAGGAGATACATTCCTCAAGTGAGTCTCTCATTTTTCTTTTCAGATTTAGTCATGGAAACTTCAACATATCGTGATTCTAATGGTTTCTTGATTTCTTTTCTTTATCTTTTTGTTGTTGTTTTTTTTCTTTTTTTTATAGAAACCTGAAAAGACTTTGGATGCTCCTGACATCATTGATGACTTTTATCTGAATTTGTTGGATTGGAGCTGCAGCAATGTTGTTGCTATTGCGCTTGCGAATTCTGTTTACTTGTGGGATGCTTCTGATGGCTCTACTTCTGAACTTTTTGAGATTAGTGCTGATGATGGACCGGTTACAAGTATAAGATGGGCTTCGGATGGGAGACACCTTGCTGTTGGCTTGAATAATTCACATGTACAATTGTGGGAATCCATGACTGGGAAGATGGTAAGTGTCTCCTTCTGAATCCTTTCTATATATCCTGAAAAAAATTCAGAATCTATGTTTGTTCATTTTCTATACGTGTGGTGTGTCTTCAGTCTTATATTCTGAAAATGTATTGGAGTCAGTGGGTTCTCCATTTATAGCTGTAGATGCATTAATTTTATTTTCGTCTTCCTTGCTGAGCAGTTAAGGACTTTGAGAGGGTATCACAGATCAAGAGTTGGTTCACTTGATTGGAATGGTGACATTTTGACAACAGGGGGACTGGATGGTATGATTACTAATAATGATGTAAGAATAAGGTCCCATTTTGTAGGAGCTTATAAGGGACATAGGCTTGAGGTTTGTGGATTGAAATGGTCTACCTCCGGCCAGCAATTAGCAAGTGGAGGTACTGATAACTTGGTGCACATATGGAGTCTTTCAACTGCTTCTTCTACTCTTAACACTAGATGGATTCACCGCCTTGAGGAGCACACATCTACTGTAAAAGCTCTTGCCTGGTGTCCTTTCCAAAGTAACCTGCTTGCATCTGGTGGTGGCATCAACGATCATAGCATAAAAATTTGGAATGTCCACTCTGCAGCATGTTTGAACTCTGTGAATGCAGGTTCACAGGTTTCTTCCTTGATTTGGAATAAACACGAACGTGAGGTTTTGAGTTCTCATGGCTTCAATGACAATAATCTTACTCTTTGGAAGTACCCTTCTATGGTCAAGATAACAGATCTTTATGATCATACATCAAGAATCCTCTGTATGGCTCAGGTAAAATGAAATACTGATGCTCATCCATCATGTCAGTTTTATGTCTTCTGCTGATGTAATTCCCCCTTTATGTTTCCTTTGGCCTGTTACAGAGTCCTGATGGCTACACTGTTGCAACTGCTGCTGCAGATGAAACATTACGAATTTGGAATGTATTTGGTGATCCTAAGGTAGCTAAGAAGAAGCCTTCTGCTGAAAGAAAAGAAGATCCATTTCCTAACTTTGCTCGCATCAGATAGTTAATTTGAAGAAGATATTAAGGTTGTGAATGTTCTGGTGAAAACATTTGAGATCATATTCAACAGGTATATGAAATGTTTTTGTTCTTCTTCATTGAAACCTTTCTTCACTAGTGCACCTACTTAAGGTATAACCCTAGTTGTCCTAGGTCTGTTTTCAATTGCTTGAATGAGCTACTTTTAACTTATTTAAGTGAAAAGTTGGTTTTTTGAGTTTTTCTTAGTTACACTTTCTCTTCTAATTCAGTGTATAATCTCAATATCTAAGAGGTGCTTATCATGATTTAATTTGGCTACTAGTTCTTCTTATTGTCTTTTGAAACTACTTTTCCTAAAGAATTTAAATAGCTATAATGAAAATTCTTCAACAGTTGAGAATGAGCTCTAAAACCAAAGAGTCACAAGCATGCTTAAGATGACATAATATTATCTCGACATTTTAAGCTAGCTTTCTAAGAGAATAATGTAGGAGACTAGCTGCTGGTTGGATAGAATGACCTATACATGTTAAATTTGTTTCATAGATGCAGTTAGTATATAATGCCTTTACCAGTTCTTTTCTCTTATAGTTCCACATAAATGTGACCGTGAAATTTTAAATTTGACAAGAATATTCCATAAATCATCTTACTCCAGAGAAAAAACACATGATGAAATATGAGCATCTTGAAATTTCTTTTCTCTGGAGGAAGATTTATGAAATATTCTTGTCAAATTTAAGATTCCATAGTCATATTTTGTGGAACTTACCAGGTTTATGAGAGCTTTCAATGGCGCTTATGCTCTCATCGGAAATGCTTGCATTTTGAAGTGTTCAGATATATGCTATATATAAGCATCCTTCCTGGAGAAAATCGTATTCCATGTAGCTTACATGTGGTATGAACCTCAACATGAATCATCTTATGGAAAAAATGCAAGCATTCTACTGGTGAAGAAAACTAAGAAAACCCTGAGGATAAGTGTTCAGTTTTTTTTTTCCACAACTCTTTAATTTCTGGTTTCTTGATTTAACTTTGATGGACTTCTTTATGATTTGCTGATCATTATACGCAGGGCTTCTGGATTGTAGTTCAGAGTGCCGGAAGCACTCCTTGTAATGTAATGGGGGAAAAGCTGTTGACTTGTAACCATATCTGTGGTCCTAAATATTTGTTAGTAAAGAACCATCCACCTTTTACTGAAAGAAGATAGAAGGCTGCACATTCGCACACCATTTGGTTTGGCCAAAGATATGCTTAGCTAACATGATTAACTATCATATTACTCATTTTTGCAGATTGGATGCTGATATTGGGCGGTCTACTGTGGCGAATGGTGTTTTGGGCCTTGTGGTAGGTGTAATCACAACATTAGTAAGTCCTATGTGGCTTTTCTTCTATAGGAATTTGTTTCAATTCAGTATATAGGTATTACGAATAGAATCATAGCAGGAAATTTATCCTCAAGAATTTATTAATGAGGTTTCTCTGTCTATATAATAATTCTTAAGATTATTATTATTGATTGTTCACAAGTGCAAAAAAATGAGTGATTTTTCTAACTCCCTTTCACCGTTGCTTGTCCATGATTATGAATATTTGCAGACTAGACGACCAATTTAATATAAGCCTCTGGCATTTATTTATGGGGATCTAAAAGGTTCTTATCACTTGCACGATTCCTTTTAGATAAGTAAAAACATAAGTCTGGAAACAGAAGCGTAACTTCTGTGCTGGCGAATTTACAAAGGACAACAAACATGGTTTTTCATGGAACCAGATAGAGATACAAAATTATTGTCTCTAGGAATGTGTATTGAAGAAAGAACATATTCATATTATCCCCTAAAATACAATAAATCCACCTATAGAAACATATTTTCCCAAACAAACAAACAATAAAAAAGAGTTCTGTTTCTTTACAGAATGATGATTATGTACAGAAAAAGGAGGCTATTGTTACATCTTCTGACAGTTTTCAATCACTTTGATTTCAAACTCTGGCAAAGTTTGTCCATCACCATGCAATATATATTCTATTTGTTTATTCCACTCTGTCAATTATGTTGAGTTTCTGCTCATTGCTAAGACTAGATTGAGGTTTCTCCACAGCAACCATTTTCTCAGCAGATTCACTACTCTCAGAATAGCTGCTATTTTTGTGCAACTTATTGGATCCTTCCTCTGGGTCGAAGTTGTGGCTTGCACTTCTCTCTTGAATAATCTGTATATTGTTTCTCACATCTTGTTGTGTCTTTTGGTCCTTGTTAGTTAAAGTTGGTGATGGACTGTTTGCAACGTTTTGCTGATCAATTCTCTGAAGGGCTGGTGGTGCTCTGATTGATGGCTTTGCATTTTGACCTTTGGCATCACCAATCTGGGAGCGACTCACCAAATAATTAAGCCACAAGAGCAGTTCATGGATACAAGCCTCTGTCTTCTGCCTGTCCGCATGATGGAGTGTCTCGATTACAATAACTTCATTAGGTCTAACTGTCTGACGACCCGATTCAGATCTGCAGAAAGTAAGGACCATAGTTTCCATGAAGTCAGTCCATTGTTGTAGATTACTTGTGTGTGCTACTTGCAAAGTAAAATATTATTTTGACAAATATTGTATGTACTACTGATCTTTTGTTGTCACTTACCCAGGGCTTGCCCACTCCCCAACCCAGCCGAAACCATGATGGGCTCTGTTTCAAAGAATTCATTGAGAAAGTTGAAATTGTAAAGGATGCTTTTAGAATTAGAGAGACGAGAAAGAAAAAATGATTTATTTATCAAAATTAATTCATACTTGGCTGTATTTGTGGCAACAGGAACCAGCCATTTTAAGGTTCTCTCCATTTCAGCTTTGATTTCTGTAACACTAAGCTGAAAAATGAAAAGAAAAACATATATTAAGAAATAGAGACACTTAATTGCAGCATTTCTAGATGTTACATTATATACCTCTTCCTTGACATGAAAAGAATGGAGTTTGGATCGCAAAGAAGATTTTATATTAGGAGGCAAGCTTTGGTATAAAGTTTTTCTTGCATTCGGTGGTATCGAACTTGCTCGCGATACCTGCTCGCACAGGGAGTGAGTAGAATCAATGAATTGTTTTATCAGTCACAAAAACTGTAGAAATGCACTAGTAAAGACAACTATCCCAAGATGGGTTTTCCTCTTTTCAATCATGATAGATGGCAAATGGAACCAAGCAGATTATTTGATCGTTTTATCTTTTCTACGATGAAGTATTTGCCTGCAAACCAAAAAACTCCATTGCCATTCGTAAGCATTTAGGGGAAATAATCAAAGATAAAGTCTATTCAGAAATCTTAACAGGGACTAATATCAATAAGCACAAATGCACTAATCAGAACTCTTTAGAAATCTTAACATACAAAATTTTTGTAATCCCAGTTGAAGTAAATGCTTATCAACATACATGGTTTTGGAACGTTATTAATGATTTTTCTTTAGAATTCAAATATATGATAGATTCACTACTTACTTTTTTATGCCAATATTAATCACTAATGCTAGTACTACACCTATACAGCTCATCTCAAAGCATGTTTGAAAATTTTTTTGCTTGTGTTTAACATGTTTTGTAAACTATATATAATCATCATTCAAGTAGCAAGTTAATTCATTAAAAGTGTTACCCATCTTCATGAGTGACATAAAAATGTCTAGAAGAAAGCAATAAGATGCCAACCATCTCTGAGCATGCAGTAATGAAGGGCACTTACTATGGAATCAATCAGGAGAATGATATTAGCATAATGTAATGCAAGGCCAGAAGGTCCCAATCTTGATGATTTTTCCTTGGTTGCATCTTCATCATCTGTTGGTCATGAACAGGAAAATATAAAAAATAAATAAATAAATAAATACAATGCAGAAGGAGGGGGTGGGGGGTGGGGGTGGGGGGAGGGGGGTTGTATGGGACTGTTTGCATCTTATTTTCCATGACAGGAATATGATACTTGAACAGATTCACTTGAGGAACTGCATATGTAAACAGAATAAGGCCTCTAGTAGTTACTATGTTCAATTTAAAAAGAAATTATTGCAATGAAGATTGAGCTAATAATACCTTTGTTACCAAATACATTATTTATCTCACGATTCAAAAAGAGGACAATATCCACAAGCTTCTCCATTACCTGTATATGCCAGTTTCACTATATTTGTTAGGCAACATTCTACACTTATTGCATTAAAACAAAACAACTGATTTTTTTGTAGAGATGCAATATGAATAACTTTATGATTGTAGCTTGTCATCTATTTACCAATGATATGACTGCATAACATGCAGTAGTCTTTCTGTCCACCACAGGTGTATGTCTGAGTGTTCCAGGTGTATAAATGAGGTTTTAGGAGATGGGCACATATATGCTGGGTCAGTTCTCTTGAATTATTAACCCAGATTGGGATGATGCAGTAAACTAATGAAAAGATGAATAACAGGTATGCTGAGAATTTTTTATTTTCATTTTTCAAAAGAAAAATGTAGAAAGAAAAATAGAACAAAAGAGGATGAGCTCCCTGGAGAAAGTAAAAAGATATATATATATATATATATATATATATATAAACTATCGATGCAATCCTCGACTCTATTTGTGAGTCTATCAATCATTTTCCCAATAACATTAAATGCTACTTCTCAAAGAGATCCTAGGAAAATAACTTAATTTACAAAGTAACTTGATAAGCATTATATTGATGACTAAAAATAATGTTGATCATCTCCAGCAATCTCACACAACAAGTTGCACAAAAGATCAGAATTAGTCTTAATAAAGCCACAAAAATTTATCAGCTTAAATTCTAGAACTGTGTTAGACAAGACATACTTGTAATCCTCCAGACTAGACAAAGTCCTAAAACTTGTTTAACATGTGACTATGACGGAAAATATGGTTGTCCAAAAACCTTGCTTCTATCCAAAATCTAACTCAAGGTTTTAGGTCACCATGTAGTTTTTCCATCATAGTATTTTAGGACAAAGATTCAGGGAAGACGATTGGACGTACTTAGATAACAAGGGCAAATTACCGCCATTCTTTTGTTTCAAAATTTTGGTCATCCAATAAAGAGAAAGTTAGTCTTCATCATCACCAACTTGAACATCAGTCATTTAGGGTCATTAAAACTATATTCCTTCTTTATTTCAAGGTCTAGAGTGTGAGAATTTTCATTGTTATGTGTGTGAACTTTCTACATGTAAGTGTACCTTTTCCAGTGAGTAATAAAAGAAGTTATATTACTTTCTACTCACTCATATTGATAATTAGTCCTTCTATCATTCCCAATGTTTCTATAGCCAAATGGTTTGTATCATTCACTGATGATTGCACTCATGCTACTTGGCTTTTTTTTGCTTAAACATAAATATGATGGCAGTACTTTTCTCCCAAATTTTTACTTGAAAAACTGTTGCTTACTATCTTCATGCAGAATATTCAGTAAAAGAGCTTTGAAAGAGCATGATTATTACTCTTAAATCTTAGTAACTACTTGAATGGGACCAAGAGAAGAGCATAAACAACGTTCCTGCAGGCCTTCTGATTTCAGTCACTTTATTCCATTCTTACACATTTCCAGAAAAAGATCTTCATTCCACTAGAGAGGCAAGATATCATTTTTTTTTCTTTTTTTTACGAAGAATCCTTTGGTTATGATTTGGGAGAAGAAAGTGGTGCAACATGTCACATATCATCTCCACAATGTTCTAACATCTTTAACAGATGTTTTCAGTAAGTCAATCCACCATAACTAAACAATTGTTGCAATAGTCTTTTACCAAAATGAACTTATTGAACTAAATGCATTTCATACAATCTGACATACTGGGCCTAGCTCTATATCAATCAAGAGAACTAGCAGTCTGATTATGTCCACAGAAATTATCTATTTCCAGCTCCTTGCACTTTAATGCCTACAAAGTTCTTTTCTTCTTTACAATCTAATTCGATTTCAATGCTGTGCTCGTTGTAGTATAGAAAATTTACATGTTTCCAGAATTTGTGGTTCTTTGAGGATCCATGGAGCCATCTCAAATGTTGAGTACTATGGAAAATATTGCATCTTATTAATTATGGAAACCCCACTGATTAATCCCCCTGTTACATCCTTGATTAAATCATCTCTGATTATGATTAGACATAATCTATTGAATGATAAACATGGGCTAATATACCTAAGCTTGATCTTGCTTCTAACACTTGAGCACTCAGACCATGAAGAAACTGTGTGCTATACAAAATGAAAGGCACAGTGTGACAATAACTTATTCTGCAATCAACTCTATGTTTAGGAGTTTAAGAATCTTTTGAATGTAACTTAAATGCTCGTAGTCATAATGATGGGAAAAGATAGGAATATGCAAGGAAGAGAAAGATCTATAGCTTTGATATGAAACTAATTTTTACAGCAGTGATGGACTTCTGGGAGAGGGTATAGAAAGAAACAGGTTACAGAAAGCAACTGGGAATATGAAAGTCAGAGGCAAAACCTATTTCATAATTGTCAACAGAAAATGCTCCTTCTCCTCTCCTCTCCTCTCTTCGGGGCCCAAGGGAAAAAGGCATTTGTTGACCAGCCAAAATAGTGCAAAAAACTACCCAAATACAGTATGAAAGTACCTTTGTCAAAATTTTCATTCAAGGAAAGATACAGATCTGAGATAATCAAAGTAGAGGACAGCATTGCTGAATACCAGTAACTTTTCATTCAAATTGTTCCTTTTATTTTTGAGAGATCATAAGAATAGATAAAATATGTAACTATAATTTACTTTAAACATTTCTCAAAAAGGTGAAAAGCATAATTCATCAATTTTAGTCCCTTAATTTTCAAGTCTTGACCATTTTGGTCATTCACAATTACTTGTAACTATCTAGATCCCTTATCTATTTTTATTTTAAACTATTCCTAAACACTAGAATCTAGCTCAGATTTGCCTTGGACATGCAAGTGAGGAAACTTTGGTGGAGGAAAAATAAGTAAAATATAACAAATACCCCATAAAACACTGAAATCCAACTAATTTTTTATGTGACTTAGCAAGAAAATACCAGATTAGAGGTATATTTGTTATGAACTACCTATTTTGCCTCTAAAAACAACACCGCGGGATATAATGTAATGTTACATGCATAAATTCCAACACTTTTTGTGTCAAAAGGACCAAAATAGTAAATGAAATTGTTAAGGCATCTAAGTTCTAAAAATTGTAAAGGACAAAAGCTTTATAAAAGGGACTAAAATGGTCCATTATCCAATTAAAAAATATGATTAAACAAAACATATTTTTTAATTAGAGAAATCAAAGACTAACCAAAGTTTAAAAGTAAATCAGAGGTGGAGGTGTTATTTGGTTTGGATTTCTACAAAACAACAGTGAATCAATGTGCTTTCTTTGTGCTTCATTATATCGAATTAGGAAATAAAATGGAAAGTAAGGGACAAAATAAGTACCTCTTCCAAACTTCGAGACCATAGTGACTTTTTCTTTAGGCTCCGCACGAGCTTTCTTTGTGCCTTTATGTCTGCTGCCAGAATCGCCTGGCTGTTACCTAGCACATCAAATGTTGCATGTAAATCAGAAAATGGAGCTACTGTTAAACCAAGTTATAGTTTTTGTTAATGGGGAAACTCCATATCATACTCTTGTTTTTGTTAAACCAAGTTACATTGTCACATGTTCTAAAAGTTTGAAGTTAAATTTATTTTCCTAACAGATCCTCTCACAAGTGGGTCAATCACAAATTTTCTTAACAAAGCTCAACATGTGCATAATTACATAATAATCAACAAATGAAAAGCAATAACAGGAATTAAAACTCAGCACCTAGTGCTCTGATACCATGTTTTAATTGAGTAAAATTGTCACTTACTCTAAAATCTTAAGCTAATAAACAAAGGTTAAAATTTATCCTCTTGAAAGTTTTGATTGTGTTCATCCTCATTTCAAATCCTTTGAAATGTATATTCCTAGGCTACTCACGTCAACATATGGGGTATAGGCGTTATTGACTTACTCTTGGTAGGTATACTATCTTTATTGATATCTCCTTTTTAGAAAATACATTCTTCTATCCAACCACTAGTCCTATCAGTTACTCTAAAATCTTAAGCTAATAAAGAAAGGTTAAAATTTATCCTCTTGAAAGTTTTGATTGTGTTCATCCTCATTTCAAATCCTTTGAAATGTATATTCCTAGGCTACTCACGTCAACATATGGGGTATAGGCGTTATTGACTTACTCTTGGTAGGTATACTATCTTTATTGATATCTCCTTCTTAGAAAATACATTCTTCTATCCAACCACTAGTCCTATCAGTTAGGGGAGGATATGATTTAAAGATATAAAGTGTTACATTGTCTATTTCTACTTCGTAAAGGTATTCTTCATGCCTATTCTTGTCGTAAGCTCCTCCTTAGTAATGTCTTGTAATAAATACCTTTTCATATGATATTGTCTCAAGTGATGAATTCCCCATTGCATTTAGGAAAGGTAAACAACAATGCCCTTATTTTATTTCTTTTGTTGCTTGCTGTGACTATTTGTCTCCATATTCTTGTTCAGTCAATGTATCCATTTACTCTATTTCTCTTCATAAGTCAGTTCATGAAGCCTTTTCTCACCCTGGTGGACATGATACTATGATAGAGGAAATGAATGCCTTAATTGCAAATGGTATTCAGAACTTGATGGACTTACCTCTTGACAAGAAAGTTATTGGGTGTAAATGGGTATGCGGAATCTCATAGTTGTGTCATTTGAGGGAGTCTTAGAATTGAACTATCTCAAAGTAATGCGTCTAGACATTACATAACTCTGTTAGTGTCGGTAAAGAACATAATCTATGCTACTCGAAAGGAGCAGTAGACATGAGATTATGCAAAAGAATCATAGAAATACTAGTATTGAGTGTTATTTAAATGCAAATTGGATATGCTTTAAGATTAATAGAAGAGTCAACTCAGGATATCTTGTCTTAATGGGATGGAATATTATCATGGGAAGCAAGAATAAAAATGCAGTGTCAAGATTGAGTGTAAAATTAGAATATATTAGAGTTATGTCACAATTTGTTTGAGAAATTATGTGACTAAGCCAACCCTTAATTGAAGTTGGCCTTAAATCTTGTATTCCAGCAAAATTACGGTGTGATGATCAAGTGGTCCTCCATATTGCCTCAAATATCATTTCCCATGAACAGACCAAACATATAGAGAGTGATTATCACTCCGTTTGAGAAAATATACAAGAAGGACTAATCTCTATAGAGCATGTAAGAACAAGGGAAACATTTCTACCAAAGGTTTAAAAAAGGAACTGAATGCATTATGTTTGTAACAAGCTGGGCATGATTAACATTTATGCTCCAACTTGAGGGTGAGTGTTGGAGATTCATAACTATATGATTAGAGATACATAAATATGCCAATTAGTGGATCAGAGACGATTAAGGTATTAAAAGTTGATTAGGAGATTTGATTAGATTACATAATATTAGGAATTTACTTATGTAATTTGTATCTTTGTGTATAAATTAAAGACCCCCATAATACAATAACACACAGGAGTTATAGAATCAACTTTGTTTACATTAGCCAACAGTCAGGAGTAACTGGAATTATATGTGTCTTTCATTTCTTTTCCAATCTCACAATCAATTTTCAAAAACTTTAAAAAGTTAAATAATTGAATCCTGCGGATCATATTTTTTATCTTTCTTTGACAAAGAAGTTTTAAATATCGAAACTAACAAAAACAATGAAATTTGTAAATGTACATGGAAGTTATCCTTGCAATTTCCATTTCTGGTTGAACTAGAACTTGTCTTTCTATGTCGCTCTATGTGGCAAGTCATGAAGAAAATGCATCTTTAAAAAACAAACTACTTTCCAAATGCTCATAAAGATACTCATAAGAACAATGAGCTCACCTCTTTGATTAGGATTTGATATTCGCTCTTCCAAACACTTAAGCCGGTATTCTCGGTCATATTTATCCAATCTATGCAACTCCTGATACAACTCCTGTAGAGAGAAAAATTAAGATAATTTGTTTGGTCACACTCTTTAGATGTCTAAAACAACATGTTCCATACTATAAGACCCTTTAAGCCCAACATCATAGAATGGAATTTTGGTTAGAAAGAACTATGACGTCCATCTTAGAACACATTTGTGCTTTAAAATAACTTCTTGTTTTTTTGCTAATTTTAACTGAAATGCATAAATAAAGTTGAAAAATTACAATAATGATAGGTCCAAAAACCTCATAGCAAAAAAAAAAAAAAAGACTTGATTGTCTATTGTGAAAAATAAATATATGGAAAGGATACAGCTATGTATGAATGAAATAACATATCAACCTTGACATTGCTTGATCCCAGTTTACAATACAACAATAGTTAACTTTTAGAAGTATTCACTTCTGGTGAATGTTGTTATATATCATGCCAATAGCTTTTGATGCACTTTAGAATTTGTGGTTGCAAACATAATTTATAATAGGATTATGATTTTATTATTTATATTGAAGTATTTTCAGATTTATAGTCATGTTGAGATTTATTTTCCTTTTAAGATCACTAGAACGATTATAATTTGTTTTCCTTTATTCAAGTCAAGAATGTTTTAGGGGACCATAAATAACATGGTTCTCTAGAGTTATGATCAGAATTTTCAATATTTCTGTAATTTTATAATTTCAGTTTTTGAAATGTTTTATCAAAACTTGATTTAGAGACCATAATTTTTATCCATGATTTCTCACTACATCACCGCACATTAAAATTTTATTTTTAAACCAAACAATAGCCTCTTACGGAGTCGAATCCATGATGGTGATGAAGACAGGGAGATCTTATTGACAAATTAAGAGAATCAGTTAAGGGCCTTAGAACAAAGTTTTGGGAAAAAAATTCAAAGTAATTGAGAGACGTTTCAATGAGGTTGTGAATTGACTTGATACCTTAAGGATCAGTCCTAATCGAAAAATAGATGCAGATAGGCAAAAACCAGTAGTTGCGGTTGCTCAAGCGGATCCTATATATACCTAATCCCTTATATAATCAAGGGACGAATGATGGTTATATTGAAGACACCATATAAAAGAAAGACTTGGAGAGAACAATGTCAGTTGGAATCATTATGAAGATTGACATAATTACAAAGACAGGGCTAAGGCCAACTTTGGTGCTAGGACTTATCATGTCAGAGAGGTAATAATGAGGATAATTATAGAGGTGAGAATCAATATGATAATGATTTCCGGACTAGAGGTAGATATACCGTATTTTTATTTTTATGGAAACTTAAGAATTGAAGAATTTATTGATTAGATAACTGATATGGATAACTTTTATTTATTTATTTTTTTTTAAACACATGGAAGTCCTTGAACAGAAGAAAGTTAGGTTAGTTAGTAGCATGCAGGTTAAAAAGGATTAAAAAGGATGTCCATTTGTAGGATGGGAAAATTATGAAGCAAGAGACGTTGAGAAGGACATGTGCCTATTAGAGAATGGTACAGGATGCAGAAATTGTTAAAGGGGAGTTTCTCCCTTCGGATTATGAACAAATTTTGCTAAAACAATATCACATGTAACAACAAGCCATGAAGACAATGCAAGAATATCCTTTTGAACTTATGAGATTAGCATGGAGAAATGACTCGTGGCGAAAGTAAATGTCAACAAGTAGTAAGATACTTAGGGGGATTTATGCCACAACTCAAAGATAGAATCAGTGTCCAAGTTACTAGATCTAATTGAAGCAAAAAACATGGTTATGAGGGCTTAATTATTTACAAGAAAAAGGTAGATAATACTCTAATTCAAAAGTTATAGTGGGGAAAATCATGAAATACAATGAACAAAAAACAAAAGGGCCCTTGGGAAGTAGGAATCACTATATATGTAAAAGAGAACCTTTCAAGATACTCACTACTAGATCACAATAGGTCTCATAAAGGAAGGGTTTAACAGGAATTGGTCATCATTTCCTGCCAATGATTTCATCTCCCTAAGTTTCTCAGAAATGGGGATTTCGTAGTTTTGAAGTTTTTTTTGCTTTTACTACTTTGGTTTTATGGTTGTCATCTAAAATTTAGCAGCTCTCTGAATGAGGAGGTAGATTCCTGAATTTTGATGACAGAATTATTATCAAGGTGTTCCCTTCTGTCCTTAATGCTCTTTCATCTCAAGGATGATTTCCAGCTTTTTGCCCCTAAGGAGCGATAAGGATTAATGAGGTATGCTCCAAGCCAGTCATTTATTTTATCAAGCTTGAGTCCTGATTTCCTCTTATCAGAAACTATTTGGGGGGAGGTGGGGATTTGAGATACAATACGGCCTTAAGGGCTAACACTAAAAAGAAAGAGCTCTATGTTACTTCCCAACAAATTGGACACCTGAGGCCTTTTGTGATTACAAATCTAGACCTGTCAATAACAAGTTTTCTTTTTCTAACCTTCCTCTTCCTCAACCAAAGCCTATCATGTCTTAGAGAAGTCTAGGAACTAAAAAATCATCTTATATGACATGGTTCATATTCCAGTTTATAAATTTGCAACCTGCAATGCCTATATTGGTCAAAGAGAGGAGAGAACCTAGGATAACTTCAGCAAATCTTGACAACTAGAAGAAAACATAATAGAGAACGGAGATATGATCTATCTAAAAGCCTAAGTTGACAAACTAAGCATTTTGTTATAATTTCAGAAAAATAAAAAATCATTTCCCCCTTTGTTTGGAAAAAATAATAATAATAATAAATACAAATCAAATAGATTAGATGCAATCATGTAATGATTCAAATGCAAACACTAGCACACAAATATACTTATTTTCTAATCCATCCTATAATTTGTACTATTATATGCCATATTAAGTATTTTAATTTTTTATAAACTGTTAGTCATTCCATTCAACACAGTGCCTCTCCCCTCAAAAAGAAACCAAGCCTTTACACTACAGAAAAAAATCACGAACTGATTCTTCAAAACTAACTAATGAGTATGGCATGGAACTTTTGCTACATTCGGTTAACAATATACAACAATCATTCTACATCCTGAAAGTCTTACTGCTATCTTCAATATTGGAAGGGAAAAAAAAAGAAAAAAAAAAGAGAATTAATTTCAAAACTTAGCCATAAATTAACTGAAACACTATGCCAGGTACGTATGTGCCTGTGTTATTCCATATGAGGACAGGTGCTCCAAGAAAGAAATTTTTATGTCATGTATTTTATAGCATGTTCAATAATTCTCCTCACTTATCATTGTTCCAAACCTAGTTTGTGTGTTACATTATTTATATTTCCCCATGTAGTTAAAATTTCAGGTTTGTTGCCAATATAATATCTTTGAGTATTTTATTAACCAGTAAAAGGTACTAACAGCTGTATGTTGCATAAAGACCATTAACTGCTGCATCAATGATTCAGCTTCATTCTGCAACTGCTTCTGAGCAGTTCGATCTCTACTATGCCTGAAATTTTCAAGATATAAAACACACGTGAACAATATGTTATCAATGTCTTTAACTTGGCAATATATTTTTTTTTATTATTATTATTTTGTCAAAAATAGAAACTAAAAGTTTTAAGCGTATAAACTTATCCCCTATCTATTAGGGTGAACATTAAACATGGTATTAGAGCAAAAAGTACATCCCACAAGAGAACTTGGGCTCCCCCATTCATTGGTTATTATTTACATTCTTTGCCTATTATTGAGAATTTGTGTTAGCCTACACATGAAGGGTAGTGTTTAAGTGGTTAATCTATCTCTCCATTAGTTTAAATTTTTAGAGATAAGTTAAAAAATTTAACATGGTAACAACAAAGCAAGTGATCCCGTGTTCGAGTTGCTCTATCAAATTTGTTAATTATTATCCACTGTGTTATTGAGAATTTGAGTTCATCCTTTTGGTCCCATCATATTTGCTGATTATTGGAAATGTGATGGAAAGTGATTGAGAATTTGTATTTGGCCTACACGTGAGGGTGTGTTTTATCTATTAGCATAAGAATTTAACGAAAAGCATATTCCTTGTATCCCCTTTTACTAGTCACAACTTTTTTCTCTTTTTTTTTTTTTTTTCTTTCTTCTATCTAAATAATCTTATGATGTCATATAGTATTTATTTTACTTTCTCCTATTGGATCCTTGTCCCTTACTGTTTTGACATCCTACCAAACAAATGTATCTACTGTTTTCATTTGCATGGTGTTAATTCATTCTTTCTTTTTTTTTTTTTTTTTTTCCCCTTCAAAACTCCTTTAAGCATATACATGTTGAATTATGATGATTACATAAGAACAGAGATGTTATTATGCCAAAATAACATAGGAATAATTCAAGTGAAAAATAAATAAATAAAGAAAGAAAAGTAAAAGAAGTTACTTCTCAAAGAAGCGGTCCAAGTTGTGCCACTGAGGGTCTTTACAACGATTTCCAAAACGAATAATTTCTCCAGCAAAAACCCTTAGCTCCTCCCTGAAATATGAAGTAAAAAGTAAATGGTGAACTATAATCTTGACAAAAACTATGAAAATCAACAAGACATCTCTAAAGAGGCACAAAACTTTTCTACTCCCATTTCCAACCTCTTGTCTGTAGCAACAATTTTCAGAAGTTCATTAATGTCCGTTGAAACTAATTGTTGCACACCCTCAGAAGGAAGCACCACTTCTTTTAGTATTCTAATGCTTCGTCTTGATAGAGATTGCATGATATTTGAACCTTTTACAATAGTGTTGGCAACCTCAAAAGACAAAATTGAGAGTTCATTGTTCTTGGTTGTCACTCCAGAAACAAATCCGTTGGGATTCAAACTGGTCATGGTACTTCCAAGTGTGTCTAATACTTCAACAGCCCTTTCAAGTCCAGCCGAGCCAGCTTTTCCCAAAAGTGAACTCACTTCTGAAACCTGTAATGTTTCCACACCTCATTCAAAATTTAACAAGAAAATATAATTCTTAACCCTCCTTAATTACATTTGAATATCCATTCTATAGCATCCAAAATTGAGAAGCTAAAAAGAGTATATTCCCATGGGTTTCAAAATGGATTGGATGGCATTTAAACATAAATGGATTTGGATATCCATTTAGAAACTGAAAAAGTGTACATTCTTAAGGGTGTCAAATGGATAGGATACCATTTAAATATCCAAATGGATAAGGATTTCCATTTCAAGGAAGGTGGATACCCATTAATTCATTTATACTTTTCATTTAAGCTATTAATAGCATCTATATCCGTTTAATGTGGATGGATTTCAATGTTTTATTGGATTTAGAAACATTTTGCAACCTATATATATTCCAAATATACTTTCTAAGCATCAATGGCCATTATGTAAGCCTTCAATGATTTAGTTCAAACCTATAAGATCTATTCTTATTTCAGTTGCTATAGGAACTTAAACTTTGCTTACCTATGACTATGTTATTCTGTATGAATTTGAAATATAAAATTTGCAAAAAATGATCACAGACAACTGTAACGATCAAACTCAATACAAATATTTCACCTCATGAGCACTTAGTTGCAGAAAGGAATACAGCTTACATATATGGGAATGTAATAACAGTAGAAATTTGAAATATATATCAAATATAACAAAAAAACTAAAAAATGACAACAATCGTCTCATAAAAGGTAAGGTTAAGAAAGAACGCTATATGGGACACAAAAAAGTAACCTAAAACATTTAACTCATGTTTATCCACTGATATTCATCAGTATGTTTTTCTTTCTACCTTACAAACCTTTTCAGGCGTCACTTCCCTTCTACCCCTTTCATCTGACATGTTTACTTCTCTTATTCTTGTTTTTGTTGAATACAGAGGCATAGCAATCATGAGCTCTTGTTTTTGCTTTTCATCATTCATCAAAATTAATATCTACACAAACTCTAAGGAGGCCTCATTAAATGCAATAATTAGCAACTGTAGCAAATATTAAACTTTTTTTTTTGTAGATGTATGTCACATCCTAACTACCACATGGTTTGATCAAGTAACTGAAAAGGTACTATTATTAAGAAATTTGGATGATACCTTAGCCCTCCGGGATCTCGATTTCTGCAATGAACTCCTCTTAAATCTCGGAATCCCATCATAAAATTCATCTTCACTGCTAGCATAACCCCCAACCAAATTAGCAGATGCCTCTGCTAATAAAGCTTCTTCTTTGGCTTGTACCTTCTCCAATTTTTGGGGCACTTGAGGTGCCACAGATAGTTTTCTAGCCTCTGTTGTGTTAGGCTGCAAATCATACTGGTTTTCCAAATTTCTGTTGGAATTCGTATTAGCATAGGGATTTGAATACTTTTTACCGCTTCTAGTAGTCGAATTCTTGGATTGCCGCAAACCCATGTTTTCTTGAATTTATGCAACAAAATTCAAAATCTACAAAAACCAAGAATAATTTAGGAACAAAATGATCATTTTGCACAAGGGAAATATGAACTATTTACATGAAATTTGGAGTTGAAAAACAGGATAGGGAGTTGAAAAGACGGAGAAAATGGTCACAGTGGAAATAGAGACTGTAATAATGGTGGGTTTGGGGAACCGTCAGAATACGATCAAGTCGTCGTCTAAAAGTCCAAGCCAAACTAACTCTGCAGCCGCGCCAAAATCTGATTTTAATAAAAAAAAATTAAAATTATTATTTTATACGACGTGTTGACCACATTTCCTTACTTTTTCTGTCATAATACATTCCTATGGCAAATTATGGGGACACATCCTTTTTTTTTAGCGACACACCCCCTTTTATTAGGGATACACCCCCATAATTTGCCATAAATAAAAGATGCCATAATTTGCCATAAATTTGTTAGGGACACCCCCTTACGTGGATTTTCTTTTTCAATCTTGTACTCCGGTAAGTTTTTTACTATCTTAAAAAGAGTTTTTACATAAAATTTTTATTGTTAATTTTTATTTTATATTTTCTTGCACAAATGTGAGAAGAGAACGAATTTAGATGCCTAAATTTTATTTTTTAAAAAAATAAAATAAAATAAAAGATGCCTAAATTACTTACAGTTTGTATATTAATATATATATATAATATATATATATATATATATATATATATAAAGTTGTGAATAATAACGGCTATTTCCTTAATTTTATTTTCGTACATCGGGCTAACCTGAACAGCAGCTAACTACAACAAATCAAATTTGTTTCTGCTTTTTTGCCCGACTGTCACTATATTTGGTGCTGCACGTTTCATTTTTGTTATTTTCTTTTTTGTCAGATCACAATTACTTTCTATTCATTTAATATTTAATTTTCGATTTTGTAATATTAACAAGTTACTCTTTGTATTGTATTGTATTAAGTTAAATTTTTTAAATTATATAATTAAAGTTATTACGTAATAATTATTAGTTATGCAGTTATATTATTAATTTTTTTAGAACTAATAAATGCTCAATTTATAAAAAACTTACCGGAGTACAAGGTTGAAAGAGAAAATCCACATAAGGGGGTGTCCCTAACAAATTTATGGCAAATTATGGCATCTTTTATTTATGACAAATTATGGGGGTATGTCCCTAATAAAAGGGGGTGTGTCCCTAACAAAAAGGGTGTGTCCCCATAATTTGCCTATTACTATTATACGAAAAAAAAAATGCCTTTCTTTGTTTTTTTACTCACTCTTTAAAAATAATATTTTTAATATTATAATGTGTTATATCCTTCTCACAAATATTATAATATTTTATATTATAATATTTCTACCCTAATAAATGAAAAAAATATATTATAAATTTAATAATATATTTTTTATATACTTTATATAATATAATATCTAAAATAATATTTAAAGTAATTCTGATTTAGCCGCATGTCAAGGCTCGCGTGGCATGTAATGTGAGGGTTCTCAAATTTTTCATTCAACAAAAAAAAATAGAATTTTTTTTAATTAAAAATATTGAAAGACTTCAAAATTAAAAAACATGATAACACCTAAGAAATTTTTAACAACATATTTTAATATGGATTTTAATTTAAAATTTTTGCTAATTATTATCTTTAGATTTATTTACTATTTAAATACAGAGATTTCTTTAAAAATAAAAAGATTTTCTTTTATTATATATTAATATTACAAAATATTCTTTAAAAAAATAAAATATTAGATAAGTAAAGATAATAAAAATAATAAGAATTTAATAGGATTAAATCACATTTTAAATTTGAATTCTAATATTACTTCACCAAATTTAACTCAATTTTTTTATTGAAAAAATATTAAATAATTTTTTTTTTAAAAAAAAGATAATTTTACCTCTACAAATGACTTAAAAAATATATTAAATAATTTTACAAAATTTTTTTCTTCTCTCAAAAGATATATAATTAAAATAAATATAATTAAATAATATATATAATAATGATATTGAGATAAATTTTTATTTCCTTTTTAAAATTAAACTAGTTTAAGTTTGAATAGATTTAGCGAAATTATCTATAAAATCTTAATCCTATTTAATTTTCTATGAAATAGTATTTATCTAAACACATGTTATTTATAAGTCATTCAAAAAAAATTAATTCACATTGGTATATGTACAATTATACCTCACATAATAATATTTTCAGTTATTTATATTAATTATTATATCATATCTAAAAGATTCTCAAAATTTTATATTTATTATTTTGTTTAAAAGATAAATATTTAAATAAATTAAGAAAGTCCAGCAAAACTATAAATACTCATTCAATCACAAATAATGTTTGAGAGTTAAATTAGGGTTTTGAGAGGTTAAGAAGAAAGCGATAACCTTGGAGTCACATCTATGGAGGGTCTCCTTGGTCTCCTTCCCGAAGACTGTCGTATAGAGATTCTTTTAAGATTACCTATCAAATGATTCTCCAATTTAAATGTGTTTCCAAATTATGGTATGATTTATTAACGAGTTCTTATTTTATTAATAGACATATGAAATTCAACAAGAAGAAAAATATTTTATTCATCTCTGATTTTGAAGATAAATACTCATCTTTTAATTTAGAAGATGAATCTTATACGGACGTATCAAATTCAGATTTTGAAATTTGTGATTTGATTGGATGCTGTAACGGAATCATTTGTCTTCAAACAGACGAAGACGATATTGTTTTGTTGAATCCTTCTACGAGGGAATTTAAAGTTCTTCCCCCCTAACGCTTCACAACAACATTGTAATACAAAGTAAGGGATTTGGTTATGATAATTTGAACAATGACTATAAGGTTATTTTGACTCTATCAATATTTCATAATGATATATTTCATGAACAAAATGGTTATCCCTACACCATGGAAATTGCAGTATACAGTCTTAGATCAAATAGTTGGACAAAATTAAAAAATAAAAATACAAAGTTTTTATCTACAACATCACAATCTGTTAGTTTAGTTAGTTCAAACTTGTTCTTTAATGGAAGAGTTCATTGGAATGCATATGATTGTTATTATAATGATCGCGGTAGACTTTCTCATTATCATCCTATGATCTTTTCTATGGACCTTAGTGGTAAAGCATTTCGTAAATTCCAATACCCTAGTGATGTATTATTATGGAAAAACAAAAATTATCAAAGAAATCTTAAGGTTATAGGGGGTTTTCTTTCTCTCATCCTGTTCCAAAGATTGAAATATATATCCACTGAACTTGAACCATATGTTGATATTTGGTCAATGAAAGAATACGGAGTAATGGAATCTTGGTCAAGACAATATAGAATAGGTCCTTTTGTTTCAATCGAAAGCCTTTTATCAATAAGGGTGAATGAAGACGATCATCTCCTTCTTCAAATGGGTATAGTCAAACAATACGAGGATAACCAAAAATATCGTGAATTTGTTAGATGGAATTTGTCAAAAAACAAACAAGTTCCAAAATATTATCTTAAATATTATCTTGAAGATTTTGATATTAATGGTGGTGTTTTATGCTATACCCAAAGTTTAGTTTCAATCACGAAGGAAGAGTAAATTAAATTCTATGTAAGTTTTTTTTTTTTAATAAAATAATATATATTATAGTTTTTTTTTATAAAAATTTATTAAGAGACAGTAGTGGAATTAAAGTTGGTGATGGACTGTTTGCAACGTTTTGCTGATCAGTTCTCTGAAGGGCCGGTGGGGCTCTGATTGATGGCTTTGCATTTTGACCTTTGACATCACCAATCTGGGAGCGACTCACCAAATAATTAAGCCACAAGAGCAGTTCATGGATACAAGCCTCTGTTTTCTGCCTGTCCGCATGATGAAGCGTCTCGATTACCATAACTTCATTAGGTCCAACCCAGCCGAAACCATGATGGGCTCTGTTTCAAAGAATTCATTGAGAAAGTTGAAATTGTAAAGGATGCTTTTAGAATTAGAGAGACGAGAAAGAAAAAATGATTTATTTATCAAAATTAATTCATACTTGGCTGTATTTGTGGCAACAGGAACCAGCCATTTTAAGGTTCTCTCCATTTCAGCTTTGATTTCTGTAACACTAAGCTGAAAAATGAAAAGAAAAACATATATTACGAAATAGAGACATTTAATTGCAGCATTTCTAGATGTTACATTATATACCTCTTCCTTGACATGAAAAGAATGGAGTTTTGATCGCAAAGAAGATTTTATATTAGGAGGCAAGCTTTGGTATAAAGTGTTTCTTGCATTCGGTGGTATCGAACTTGCTCGCTATACCTGCTCGCACAGGGAGTGAGTAGAATTAATGAATTGTTTTATCAGCACAAAAACTGTAGAAATGCACTAGTAAAGACAACTATCCCAAGATGGGTTTTCCTCTTTTCAATCATGATATATGGCAAATGGAACCAAGCAGATTATTTGATCGTTTTATCTTTTCTACGATGAAGCATTTAGTGATATTTGCCTGCAAACCAAAAAAATCCATTGCCATTCGAAAGCATTTAGGGGAAATAATCAAGATAGAGTCTATTCACAAATCTTAACAGGGACTAATATCAATAAGCACAAATGCACTAATCAGAACTCTTTAGAAATCTTAACATACAAAATTTTTGTATTCCCAGTTGAAGTAAATGGTTTTGGAACGTTATTAATGATTTTTCTTTAGAATTCAAATATATGATAGATTCACTACTTACTTTTTTATGCCAATATTAATCACTAATGCTAGTACTACACCTATACAGCATGTTTGAAATTTTTTTTGCTTGTGTTTAACATGTTTTGTAAACCATATATAATCATCATTCAAGAAGCAAGTTAATTCATTAAAAGTATTACCCATCTTCATGAGTGACATAAAAATGTCTAGAAGAAAGCAATAAGATGCCAACCATCTCTGAGCATGCAGTAATGAAGGGCACTTCCTATGGAATCAATCAGGAGAATGATATTAGCATAATGTAATGCAAGGCCAGAAGGTCCTAATCTTGATGATTTTTCCTTGGTTGCATCTTCATCATCTGTTGGTCATGAACAGGAAAATATAATAAATAAATAAATACAATGCAGAAGGATGGGGTGGGGGGAGGGGGGTTGTATGGGACTGTTTGCATCTTATTTTCCATGACAGGAATATGATACTTGAACAGATTCACTTGAGGAACTGCATATGTAAACAGAATAAGGCCTCTAGTAGTTACAATGTTCAATTTAAAAAGAAATTATTGCAATGAAGATTGAGCTAATAATACCTTTGTTACCAAATACATTATTTATCTCACGATTCAAAAAGAGGACAATATCCACAAGCTTCTCCATTACCTGTATATGCCAGTTTCACTATATTTGTTAGGCAACATTCTACACTTATTGGATTAAAACAAAACAACTGATTTTTTTGTAGAGATGCAATATGTATAACTTTATGATTGTAGCTTGTCATCTATTTACCAATGATATGACTGCATAACATGCAGTGGTCTTTCTGTCCACCACAGGTGTATGTCTGAGTGTAAATGAGGTTTTAGGAGATGTGCACATATATGCTGGGTCAGTTCTCTCCCAGATTGGGATGATGCAGTAAACTAATGAAAAGATGAATAACAGGTATGCTGAGAATTTTTTATTTTCGTTTTGAAAAAGGAAAAAGTAGACAGTGTAAAGAAAAATAGAACAAACAAAAGAGGATGAGCTCCCTGGAGAAAGTAAAAAGATATATATATATATATATGAACTATCGATGCAATCCTCGACTCTATTTGTGAGTCTATCAATCATGTTCCTAATAACATTAAATGCTACATCTCAAAGAGATCCTATGAAAATAACTTCATTTACAAAGTAACTTGATAAGCATTATATTGATGACTGAAAATAATGTTGATCATCTCCAGCAATCTCACACAACAAGTTGCACAAAAGATCAGAATTAGTCTTAACAAAGCCACAAAAATTTATCGGCTTAAATTCTAGAACTGTGTTAGACAAGACATACTTGTAATCCTCCAGACTAGACAATGTCTTAAAACTTGTTTACCATGTGACTATGATGGCAAATATGGTTGTCCAAAAGCCTTGCTTCTATCCAAAATCTAACTCAAGATTTAGGTCACCATGTAGTTTTTTTATCATAGTATTTTAGGACAAGGATTCAGGGAAGACGATTGGACGTACTTAGATAACAAGGGCAAATTACCCCCATTCCTTTTGTTTCAAAATTTTGGTCATCCAATAAAGAGAAAGTTAGTCTTCATCATCACCAACTTGAACATCCGTCATTTAGGGTCATTAAAAGTATATTCCTTCTTTATTTCAAGGTCTAGAGTGTGAACTTTCTACATGTAAGTGTACCTTTTCCAGTGAGTAATAAAAGAAGTTATATTACTTTCTACTCACTCATATTGATAATTAGTCCTTCTATCATTCCCAATGTTTCTATAGCCAAATGGTTTGTATCATTCACTGATGATTGCACTCATGCTACTTTGCTTTTTTTGCTTAAACATAAATATGATGGCAGTACTTTTCTCCCAAATTTTTACTTGAAAAACTGTTGCTTACTATCTTCATGCAGAATATTCAGTAAAAGAGCTTTGAAAGAGCATGATTATTACTCTTCAATCTTAGTAACTACTTGAATGGGACCAAGAGAAGAGCATAAACAACGTTCTTGCAGGCCTTCTGATTTCAGTCACTTTATTCCATTCTTACACATTTCCAGAAAAAGATCTTCATTCCACTAGAGAGGCAAGATATCATTTTTTTTTTCTTTTTTTTACGAAGAATCCTTTGGCTATGATTTGGGAGAAGAAAGTGGTGCAACATGTCACATATCATCTCCACAATGTTCTAACATCTTTAACACATGTTTTCAGTAAGTCAATCCACCATAACTAAACAATTGTTGCAATAGTCTTTTACCAAAATGAACTTATTGAACTAAATGCATTTCATACAATCTGACATACTGGGCCTAGCTCTATATCAATCAAGAGAACTAGCAGTCTGATTATGTCCACAGAAATTATCTATTTCCAGCTCCTTGCACTTTAATGCCTACAAAGTTCTTTTCTTCTTTACAATCTAATTCGATTTAAATGCTGTGCTCGTTGTAGTATAGGAAATTGACATGTTTCCAGAATTTGTGGTTCTTTGAGGATCCATGAAGCCATCTCAAATATTGAGTACTATGGAAAATATTGCATCTTATTAATTATGGAAACCCCACTGATTAATCCCCCTGTTACATCTTTGATTAAATAAATCTCTGATTATGATTAGTCATAATCTATTGAATGATAAACATGGGCTAATATACCTAAGCTTGATCTTGCTTCTAACACTTGAGCACTCAGACCATGAAGAAACTGTGTGCTATACAAAATGAAAGGCACAGTGTGACAATAACTTATTCTGCAATCAACTCTATGTTTAGGAGTTTAAGAATCTTTTGAATGTAACTTAAATGCTCGTAGTCATAATGATGGGAAAAGATAGGAATATGCAAGGAAGAGAAAGATCTTTAGCTTTGATATGAAACTAATTTTTACAGCAGGGATGGACTTCTGGGAGAGAGTATAGAAAGAAACAGGTTACAGAAAGCAACTGGAGAATATGGAAGACAGAGGCAAAACCTATTTCATAATTGTCAACAGAAAATGCTCCTTCCCCTTCCCTCTCCTCTCTTCGGGGCCCAAGGGAAAAAGGCATTTGTTGACCAGCCAAAATAGTGCAAAAAACTACCCAAATACAGTATGAAAGTACCTTTGTCAAAATTTTCATTCAAGGAAAGATACAGATCCGAGATAATCAAAGTAGAGGACAGCATTGCTAAATGCCAGTAACTTTTCATTTAAATTGTTCCTTTTATTTTTGAGAGATCACAAGAATAGATAAAATATGTAATTATAATTTACTTTAAACATTTCTCAAAAGGTGAAAAGCATAATTCATCAATTTTAGTCCCTTAATTTTCAAGTCTTGACCATTTTGGTCATTCACAATTACTTGTAACTATTTAGATCCCTTATCTATTTTTATTTTAAACTATTCCTAAACACTAGAATCCAGCACAGATTTGCCTTGGACATGCAAGTGAGGAAACTTTGGTGGAGGAAAAATAAGTAAAAATATAACAAATACCCCATAAAACACTGAAATCCAACTAATTTTTTATGTGACTTAGCAAGAAAATACCAGATTAGAGGTATATTTGTTATGAACTACCTATTTTGCCTCTAAAAACAACACCGCGGGATATAATGTAATGTTACATGCATAAATTCCAACACTTTTTGTGTCAAAAGGACCAAAATAGTAAATGAAATTGTTAAGGCATCTAAGTTCTAAAAAATTGTAAAGGACAAAAGCTTTATAAAAGGGACTAAAATGGTCCATTATCCAACTAAAAATATGATTAAACAAAACATATTTTTTAATTAGAGAAATCAAAGACTAAGCAAAGTTTAAAAGTAAATCAGAGGTGGAGGTGTTATTTGGTTTGGATTTCTACAAAACAACAGTGAATCAATATGCTTTCTTTGTGCTTCATTATATCGAATTAGCAAATAAAATGGAAAGTAAGGGACAAAATAAGTACCTCTTCCAAACTTCGAGACCATAGTGACTTTTTCTTTAGGCTCCGCACGAGCTTTCTTTGTGCCTTTATGTCTGCTGCCAGAATCGCCTGGCTGTTACCTAGCACATCAAATGTTGCATGTAAATCAGAAAATGGAGCTACTGTTAAACCAAGTTATAGTTTTGGTTAATGGGGAAACTCCATATCATACTCTTGCTTTTGTTAAACCAAGTTACATTGTCACATGTTCTAAAAGTTTGAAGTTAAATTTAATTTCCTAACACACCCTCTCACAAGTGGGTCAATCACAAATTTTCTTAACAAAGCTCAACATGTGCATAATTACATAATAATCAACAAATGAAAAGCAATAACAGGAATTAAAACTCAGCACCTAGAGCTCTGATACCATGTTTTAATTGAGTAAAATTGTCACTTACTCTAAAATCTTAAGCTAATAAAGAAAGGTTAAAATTTATCCTCTTGAAAGTTTTGATTGTGTTTACCCTCATTTCAAATCCTTTGAAATGTATATTCCTAGGCTACTCACGTCAACATATGGGGTATAGGTGTTATTGACTTAGTCTTGGTAGGTATACTATCTTTATTAATGTCTCCTTTTTAGAAAATACATTCTTCTATCCAACCACTAGTCCTATCAGTTAGGGGAGGATATGATTTAAAGATATAAAGTGTTACATTGTCTATTTCTACTTCATAAAAGGTATTCTTCATGCCTATTCTTGTCGTAAGCTCCTTCTTAGTAATGTCTTGTAATAAATACCTTTTCATATGATATTGTCTCAAGTGATGAATTCCCCATTGCATTTAGGAAAGGTAAACAAGAATGCCCTTATTTTATTTCTTTTGTTGCTTGCTATGACTATTTGTCTCCATATTCTTGTTCAGTCAATGTATCCATTTACTCTATTTCTCTTCATAAGTCAGTTCATGAAGCCTTTTCTCACCCTGGTGGACATGATACTATGATAGAGGAAATGAATGCCTTAATTGCAAATGGTATTCAGAACTTGATGGACTTACCTCTTGGCAAGAAAGTTATTGGGTGTAAATGGGTATGCGGAATCTGATAGTTGTGTCATTTGAGGGAGTCTTATAGTTGAACTATCTCAAAGTAATGCGTCTAGACATTACATAACTCTGTTAGTGTTGGTAAAGAACATAATCTATGCTACTCGAAAGTAGCAGTGGACATGAGATTATGCAAAAGAATCATAGAAATACTAGTATTGAGTGTTATTTAAATGCAAATTGGATATGCCTTAAGATTAATAGAAGAGTCAACTCAGGATATCTTGTCTTAATGGGATGGAATATTATCATGGGAAGCAAGAATAAAAATGCAGTGTCAAGATTGAGTGTAAGATTAGAATATAGTAGAGTTATGTCACAATTTGTTTGAGAAATTATGTGACTAAGCCAACCCTTAATTGAAGTTGGCCTTAAATCTTGTATTCCAGCAAAATTACGGTGTGACGATCAAGTGGTCCTCCATATTGCCTCAAATATCATTTCCCATGAACAGACCAAACATATAGAGAGTGATTATCACTTCGTTTGAGAAAAAATACAACAAGGACTAATCTCTATAAAGCATGTAAGAACAAGGGAAACATTTCCACCAAAGGTTTAAAAAAGGAACTGAATGCATTATGTTTGTAACAAGCTGGGCATGATTAACATTTATGCTCCAACTTGAGGGTGAGTGTTGGAGATTCATAACTATATGATTAGAGATACATAAATATGCCAATTAGTGGATCAGAGACGATTAGGGTATTAGAAGTTGATTAGGAGATTTGATTAGATTACATAATCTTAGGGATTTACTTATGTAATTTGTATCCCTGTGTATAAATTAAAGACCCCCATAATACAATAACACACAGGAGTTATAGAATTATCTTTGTTTACATTAGCCTACAGTCAGGAATAACTGGAATTATATGTCTTTCATTTCTTTTCCAATCCAACAATCAATTTTCAAAAACTTTAAAAAGGTTAAATAATTGAATCCTGCGGATCATATTTCTTATCTTTCTTTGACAAAGAAGTTTTAAATATCGAAACTAACAAAAACAATGAAATTTGTAAAAGTACATTGAAGTTATCCTTGTAATTTCCATTTCTGGTTGAACTAGAACTTGTCTTTCTATGTGGCTCCATGTGGCAAGTCATGAAGAAAATGCATCTTTAAAAAACAAACTACTTTCCAAATGCTCATAAAGATACTCATAAGAACAATGAGCTCACCTCTTTGATTAGGATTTGATATTCGCTCTTCCAAACACTTAAGCCGGTATTCTCGGTCATATTTATCTAATCTATGCAACTCCTGATATATCTCCTGTAGAGAGAAAAATTAAGATAATTTGTTTGGTCACACTCTTTAGATGTCTAAAACAACATGTTCCATACTATAAGACCCTTTAAGCCCGACATCATAGAATGGAATTTTGGTTAGAAAGAACTACGACGTCCATCTTAGAACACATTTCTGCTTTAAAATAACTTCTTGTTCTTTTGCTAATTTTAGCTGAAATGCATAAATAAAGTTGAAAAATTACAATAATGATAGTCCAAAAACCTCATAGCATAAAAAAAAAAAAGGACTTGATTGTCTATTGTGAAAATTAAATATATGGAAAGGATACAGCTATGTATGAATGAAATAACATATCAACCTTGACATTGCTTGATCCCAGTTTACAATACAACAATAGTTAACTTTTAGAAGTATTCACTTCTGGTGAATGTTGTTATATATCATGCCAATAGCTTTTGATGCACTTTAGAATTTGTGGTTGCAAACATAATTTATATTAGAATTATGATTTAATTATTTATATTGAAGTATTTTCAGATTTATAGTCATGTTGGGATTTATTTTCTTTTTAAGATCACTAGGACGATTATAATTTGTTTTCCTTTATTCAAGTCAAGAATGTTTTAGGGGACCATAAATAACATGGTTCTCTACAGTTATGATCAGAATTTTCAATATTTCAGTAATATTATAATTTCAGTTTTTGAAATGTTTTATCAAGACTTGATTTTGAGACCATAATTTTTATCCATGATTTCTCACTACATCACCGCATGTTCAAATTTTATTTTTAAACCAAACAATAGCCTCTTACGGAGTCGAATCCATGATGGTGATGAAGACAGGGAGATCTTATTGACAAATTTACAGAATCAGTTAAGGGCCTTAGAACAAAGTTTTGGGAAAAAAATTCAAGTAATTGAGAGACGTTTCAATGAGGTTGTGATTTGACTTGATACCTTAAGGATCAGTCCTAATCGAAAAATAGATGCAGATAGGCAAAAACCAGTAGTTGCGGTTGCTCAAGGGGATCCTATATATACCTAATCCCTTATATAATCAAGGGACGGATGATGGTTATATTGAAGACACCATATAAAAGAAAGACTTGGAGAGAACAATGTCAATTGGAATCATTATGAAGATTGACATAATTACAAAGACAGGGCTAAGGCCAACTTTGGTGCTAGGACTTATCATGTCAGAGAGGCAATAATGAGGATAATTATAGAGGTGAGAATCAATATGATAATTATTTCCGGACTAGAGGTAGATATACCTTATTTTTATTTTTATGGAAACTTAAGAATTGAAGAATTTATTGATTAGATAACTGATATGGATACCATTTTTTTTTTTTTTTAAACACATGGAAGTCCTTGAACAGAAGAAAGTTAGGTTAGTTAGTAGCATGCAGGTTAAAAAGGATGTCCATTTGTAGGATGGGAAAATTATGAAGCAGGAGAAGTTGAGAAGGACATGTACCTATTAGAGAATGGTACAGGATGCAGAAATTGTTAAAGGGGAGTTTCTCCCTTAGGATTATGAACAAATTTTGCTCAAACAATATCACATGTAACAACAAGCCATGAAGACAATGCAAGAATATCCTTTTGAACTTATGAGATAGCATGGAGAAATGACTCGTGGGGAAAGTAAATGTCAACAAGTAGTAAGATATTTAGGGGGATTTATGCCACAACTCAAAGATAGAATCAGTGTCCAAGTTACTAGATCTAATTGAAGCAAAAAACATGGTTATGAGGGCTTAATTATTTACAAGAAAAAGGTTGATAATACTCTAATTCAAAAGTTATAGTGGGGAAAATCATGAAATACAATGAACAAAAAACAAAAGGGCCCTTGGGAAGTAGGAATCACTATATATGTAAAAGAGAACCTTTCAAGATACTTACTACTAGATCACAATAGGTCTCATAAAGGAAGGGTTTAACAGGAATTGGTCATCATTTCCTGCCAATGATTTCATCTCCCTAAGTTTCTCATAAATGGGGATTTCGTAGTTTTGAAGTTTTTTTGCTTTTACTACTTTGGTTTTATGGTTGTCATCTAAAATTTAGCAGCTCTGAATGAGGAGGTAGATTCCTGAATTTTGATGACAGAATTATTATCAAGGTGTTCCCTTCTGTCCTTATGCTCTTTCATCTCAAGGATGATTTCAAGCTTTTTTCCCCTAAAAACAACCAAACTTCCATACACCTAACTTGAGTTAATTCCTCATTAGGATATGATTATATCTTAATGTGTTCCCCAATTATACCGTATCATCAACACATCCTCATTTATGAGGCACAAGGTTCTTCCCCCATATGATTATCAAATAATATTGAAAATTAATGATCATCGAACATAAGTATGAAAGACAAAAACAAAACTTAGTATACGATAAGGATTAATGAGGTATGATCCAAGCCAGTCATTTATTTTATCAAGCTTGAGTCCTGATTTCCTCTTATCGGAAACTATTTGGGGGGAGGTGGGGATTTGAGATACAATACGGCCTTAAGGGCTAACACTAAAAAGAAAGAGCTCTATGTTACTTCCCAACAAATTGGACACCTGAGGCCTTTTGTGATTACGAATCTAGACCTGTCAATAACAAGTTTTCTTTTTCTAACCTTCCTTTTCCTCAACCAAAACCTATCATGTCTTAGAGAAGTCTAGGAACTAAAAAATCATCTTATATGACATGGTTCATATTCCAGTTTATAAATTTGCAACCTGCAATGCCTATATTGGTCAAAGAGAGGAGAGAACCTAGGATAACTTCAGCAAATCTTGACAACTAGAAGAAAACATAATAGAGAACGGAGATATGATCTATCTAAAAGCCTAAGTTGACAAACTAAGCATTTTGTTATAATTTCAGAAAAATAAAAAATCATTCCCCCTTTGTTTGGAAAAAATATTAATAATAATAAATACAAATCAAATGAATTAGATGCAATCATGTAATGATTCAAATGCAAACACTAGCACACAAATATACTTATTTTCTAATCCATCCTATAATTTGTACTATTATATGCCATATTAAGTATTTTAATTTTTTATAAACTGTTAGTCATTCCATTCAACACAGTGCCTCTCCCCTCAAAAAGAAACCAAGACTTTACACTACAGAAAAAATCACGAACTGATTCTTCAAAACTAACTAATGAGTATGGCATGGAACTTTTGCTACATTCGGTTAACAGTATATAACAATCATTCTACATCCTGAAAGTCTTACTGCTATCTTCAATATTGGAAGTTGAAAAAAAAAAAGAAAAAGAAAAAGGAGAATTAATTTCAAAACTTAGCCATAAATTAACTGAAACACTATGCCAGGTAGGTATGCGCCTGTGTTATTCCATATGAGGACAGGTGCTCCAAGAAAGAAATTTTTATGTCATGTATTTTATAGCATGTTCAATAATTCTCCTCACTTATCATTGTTCCAAACCTAGTTTGTGTGTTACATTATTTATATTTCCCCATGTAGTTAAAATTTCAGGTTTGTTGCCAATATAATATCTTTGAGTATTTTATTAACCAGTAAAAGGTACTAACAGCTGTATGTTGCACAAAGACCATTAACTGCTACACCAATGATTCAGCTTCATTCTGCAACTGCTTCTGAGCAGTTCAATCTCTACTATGCCTGAAATTTTCAAGATATAAAACACACGTGAACAATATGATATCAATTTCTTTAACTTGGCAGTATTTTTTTTATTATTATTATTATTTTGTCAAAAATAGAAACTAAAAGTTTTAAGCGTATAAACTTATCCCCTATCTATTAGGGTGAACATTAAACATGGTATTAGAGCAAAAGGTACATCCCACATGCGAACTTGGGCTCCCCCACTCATTGGTTATTATTTACATTCTTTGCCTATTATTGAGAATTTGTGTTAGCCTACACATGAAGGGCAGTGTTTAAGTGGTTAATCTATCTCTCCATTAGTTTAAATTTTTACAGATAAGTTAAAAAATTTAACATGGTAACAACAAAGCAAGTGATCCCGTGTTCGAGTTGCTCTATCAAATTTGTTAATTATTATCCACTGTGTTATTGAGAATTTGAGCTCATCCTTTTGGTCCCATCATATTTGCTGATTATTGGAAATGTGATGTAAAGTGATTGAGAATTTGTATTTGGCCTACACGTGAGGGTGTGTTTTATCTATTAGCATAAGAATTTAATGAAAAGCATATTCCTTGTATCCCCTTTTACTAGTCACAACTTTTTTCTCTTTTTTTTTATTCTTTCTTCTATCTAAATAATCTTATGATCTCATATAGTATTTATTTTACTTTCTCCTATTGGATCCTTGTCCCTTACTGTTTTGACATCCTACCAAACAAATGTATCTACTGTTTTCATTTGCATGGTGTTAATTCATTCTTTCTTTTTTTTTTTTTTTTCCCTTCAAAACTCCTTTAAGCATGTACAGGTTGAATTATGATGATTACATAAGAACAGAGATGTTATTATGCCAAAATAACATAGGAATAATTCAAGTGAAAAATAAATAAATAAAGAAAGAAAAGTAAAAGAAGTTACTTCTCAAAGAAGCGGTCCAAGTTGTGCCACTGAGGGTCTTTACAACGATTTCCAAAACGGACAATTTCTCCCGCAAAAACCCTTAGCTCCTCCCTGAAATATGAAGTAAAAAGTAAATGGTGAACTATAATCTTGACAAAAACTATGAAAATCAACAAGACATCTCTAAAGAGGCACAACACTTTTCTACTCCCATTACCAACCTCTTGTCTGTAGCAACAATTTTCAGAAGTTCATTCATGTCTGTTGAAACTAAATGTTGCACACCCTCAGAAGGAAGCACCACTTCTTTTAGTATTCTAATGCTTCGTCTTGAGAGAGATTGCATGATATTTGAACATTTTACAATAGTGTTGGCAACCTCAAAAGACAAAATTGAGAGTTCATTGTTCTTGGTTGTCACTTCAGAAACAAATCCGTTGGGATTCAAACTGGTCATGGTACTTCCAAGTGTGTCTAATACTTCAACAGCCCTTTCAAGTCCAGCCGAGCCAGCTTTTCCCAAAAGTGAACTCACTTCTGAAACCTGTAATGTTTCCACACCTCATTCAAAATTTAACAAGAAAATATAATTCTTAACCCTCCTTAATTACATTTGAATATCCATTCTATAAGCATCAAAAATTGAGAAGCTAAAAAGAGTATATTCCCATGGGTGTCAAAATGGATTGGATGGCATTTAAACATAAATGGATTTGGATATCCATTTAGAAACTGAAAAAGTGTATATTCTTAAGGGTGTCAAATGGATATAAATGGATAGGATACCATTTAAATATCCAAATGGATAAGGATTTCCATTTCAAGGAAGGTGGATACCCATTAATTCATTTATACTTTTCATTTAAGTTATTAATAGCATATATATCCGTTTAATGTGGATGGATTTCAATGTTTTATTGGATTTAGAAACATTTTGCAACCTATATATATTCCAAATATACTTTCTAAGCATCAATGGCCATTATGTAAGCCTTCAATGATTTAGTTCAAACCTATAAGATATATTCTTATTTCAGTTGCTATAGGAACTTAAACTTTGCTTACATATGACTATGTTATTCAGTATGAATTTGAAATATAAAATTTGCAAAAAATGATCACAGACAACTGTAACGATCAAACTCAATACAAATATTTCACCTCATGTGCATTTAGTTGCAGAAAGGAATGCAGCTTACATATATGGGAATGTAATAACAGTAGAAATTCGAAATATATATCAAATATGACAAAAAACTAAAAAATGACAACAATCGTCTCATAAAAGGTAAGGTTAAGAAAGAACGCTACATGGGACACAAAAAACTAACCTAAAACATTTAACTCGTGTTTATCCACTGATATTCATCAGTATGTTTTTCTTTCTACCTTACAAACCTTTTCAGGCGTCACTTCCCTTCTACCCCTTTCATCTGACATGTTTACTTCTCTTATTCTTGTTTTTGTTGAATACAGAGGCATAACAACAATCATGAGCTCTTGTTTTTGTTTTTCATCATTCATCAAAATTAATATCTACACAAACTCTAAGGAGGCCTCATTAAATGCAATAATTAGCAACTGTAGCAAATATTAAACTTTTTTATGTAGATGTATGTCACATCCTAACTACCACATGGTTTGATCAAGTAACTGAAAAGGTACTATTATTAAGAAATTTGGATAATACCTTAGCCCTCCGGGATCTCGATTTCTGCAATGAACTCCTCTTAAATCTCGGAATCCCATCATAAAATTCATCTTCACTGCTAGCATAACCCCCAACCAAATTAGCAGAAGCCTCTGCTAATAATGCTTCTTCTTTGGCTTGTACCTTCTCCAATTTTTGGGGTACTTGAGGTGCCACAGATAGTTTTCTAGCCTCTGTTGTGTTGTGTTAGGCTGCAAATCATACTGGTTTTCCAAATTTCTGTTGGAATTCGTATTAGCATAGGGATTTGAATACTTTTTACGCGCTTCTAGTAGTCGAATTCTTGGATTGCCGCACACCCATTTTTTCTTTGAATTTATGCCCCCCATAAAATTCAAAATCTACAAAAACCAAGAATAATTTAGGAACAAAATGATCATTTTGCACAAGGGAAATATGAACTATTTACATGAAATTTGGAGTTGAAAAACAGGATAGGGAGTTGAAAAGACGGAGAAAATGGTCACAGTGGAGAGAGAATAATGGTGAAAAAGAGAGCAAATATTTGTAGAAATGGAGACTGTAATAATGGGTGGGTTTGGGGAACCGTCAGAATTCGATCAAGTCGTCGTCCAAAAGTCCAAGCCAAACTAACTCTGCAGCCAAAATCTGATTTTAATAAAAAAAATTTAAAATTATTATTTTATATGAATAATTGGTGAGTTTGATCTCAAACAAATTTATTTTTGGCAAGCTGAGTCCCAAAATATTTTTTTTAACTTTTAATGTCCCAAACTTTTTTTTATAGAGAATAATAAGGTTAATCTTGACAGATTCTGTCAAAATTTCTAAAATTTTAACGGTTATTTGTCTTTAGTTAATTAAAGACAAGGATAAAAAAGTCATTACATGTGAAAATAAAGAAAGAAAATAATAATAATAATAAAATATTTAAACGTAGAGATAAAAATGTCCTCATATTTTTTTAATTTTTATTTTGAAAATGTCTTCATATTTAAATTTTTAAAAATAAAAAATTTATCAAAATAGTGAGAATATCAAAAGTCGTCGTCAATCTTCTTCTTCTTCTCTCTGACACGAGATTTTTATCTTTTTCTAACATCTTTGAAGAAAGGAAAAAGAAATAAAAGTAATTGAAGAAGAGGTCTTTATAGAAAGAAAAAAGAAAAAAACGAGAAAGAGAGATTTAGGAAATTAAAATTTTAACCAATGGAAAGAAATAAATTTATTTTGTTTCAAGAGAAAGAGGACAGTGGTGATATTGAAATACTCAGTGAATCTTCAATCATTAAAACTCATTTGACAAATCAAAGTTGTTCTAGACGACAAGAAACGAATTCAAGTGGGAGCAAAAATGGAATGTTAAATTCAAAGACATTTGAATCAATGTTTGAGTAAGTATTCGCATTCCTTATCATGAATATATTTGAGTAAGTATTTGTGTTGTAATATTTTATTGATATAAGTCTATTGATTCTATTTGCAGGTTTAAACACATTTGTTAATGCAGAATTGACCATCCAATACGTAGGAAAATATTGATGGTGGTTGTTGGGGGTAGTTTTGCCATGCTGCTGGAGTTTTTTTCCCTTCTCTAGAAACTTGTAAATGAAATCAATATACGATATGTATTCTTATGGTGGTTTTATCTTCAATTTTTAGGAAGCAAAGCTTTTTTTAGTAGGAAGTTAATTCAGTTATCAATTCAACTTTTGAACTTGTGGTTATCTTGAATTTCAATTTGTATGAAATCTAAAATTGTTCCAAGGGTCCAATCATTATTTTTGACTAGAACCTTTCTCTAGAGAATACATTTACCTTTTGTTTTAAATTGTATAAAATATCATCCAAAGTAATTTATGTAATATGAGGGAATAATATAAATTTTTAGCAACTATCAAGAGCATCAACATTTTTTTTTGTTAATAATGAAAGTTTTTCTCCCAACAGAAATATTCCAGTTGATAAGCATCGAAGTTTTGTAAAAAGAATAAATTGTAATAAAAAAGAGCAACATAACGAATCTTTAGCTAGTAAAAAGAATAAGTTGTAATAGAAAAGAGTAATATAACGAATCTTTAGCCAGTAAAATCTACAAGAAACATTATTACAGTCAAATAATAGGACAATATTTTCAATAAAAACTTATGTCACTCCACAAGATACAACAAAAAATTATCCACATGTACACTAGTCCCTTTATTTGGCCAGCTTAGGCCGACAAATGAAAGAGTGGAAAGAACTTCTGAGTGAAGAGGGAGAAGTGTTTGTTTTTGTGCATGTTTCCCCCCACCTCTAACTCTAGTTCCGATTAAGAGAACGTTAAATGGTTTACATGCGTTTGACAAAAAAAAAATAGGGTGTATATTGTTGGTGATTTTATGACAATGAGGAGTTACATGGTAAAACCTACAACCACTGTAGATGAAGGTATTCCCAATATCAAATTATATTTGTTCTGATTTGCAATTTACAAATATTCATGTTTTGATAGCCTTCAAAGCTCTTGTAGAAAAAAGGATACATGTTTCCCTATAATTGATGATGACTAATTGTGGATTTCCTATATTTACTTAAAATGTAATATTTCAATATGTTCTATAACATTATTTAAAATAAGTAAATTTTTTAATAGCCTGAGTACACAATTATTGGATGGGTGGTGTCCGGTATTATTAATTTTGATGAAGCGTCAGTATCTTCTTTTGATGAACAAATCACAAGAGCTTGAAGATCTATGGGTAAGAAGAGGATGAACCAGAATTTAAACTCAGATTCATATTATAATTTCTCTTCTTTTGTTTTTCTTTCTCTTTCTACAAAGACGCTCTTATTCTTCTCTATTTTTTTCTTTTTTCTTTCTTCAAAGATGTAAAAAACTGATAAAAATTTTGTAGGAAAGAAGAAGATTGACGAAAGATTTTGATATCCTTTGATAGATTTTTTATTTTTTAAATTTTAAATGTGAGGACATTTTTATTCCTTGTTTAAATATTTCTTTATTTATTTTCATATGTAATGACTTTTTTATCATTGTCTTTAATTAACTAAAGACAAACAACCGTTAAAATTTTAGAAATTTTGACAGAATCCGTCAAGAAGGACCTTATTATTCTCTACAAAAAAAAGTTTGGGACCTTAAAAGTCAAAAAAAATATTTTGGGACTCAACTTGCCAAAACTAAATTTGTTTGGGATCAAACTCACCAATTATTCTATTTTATATATAATTTATTTTATACGACGTGTTGATCACATTTCCTTACTTTTTCTGTCATAATATATTATTATACGAAAAAAAAGAATAATTTGTTATATGTCTGCCTTTGTTTTTTTACTCGCTCTTTAAAAATAATATTTTATTAATATTTTTTACACTTTTATCCTTCTCACAAATATTATATATATATATATATATATATATATATATATATATATATTTGATTCTACACGAATCTGTCGAAGGGTAAAAAAGTAATTTAGAGTGCCGGGAACTCGGAGAGCTTTGTAGTTGGGATTGCTAAGAAGGCTTTTTTGAGAGGGCGAAGTATGAATGTCAGGACGTGGTACTTCGCTGAGCGTATGTGGTACTTCGGGGTAGCACACTTAGCTTCTGATCAACCTGCAAAACAAGTAGGTTCGATGGGGAGTTTGTACCCCGTGAACTCTCCGATGCTTAAGTCAATAGAGTGTTTATGTGGATATCTGAAAATTAGAAAAAGATCCTTACCTTATCTTCAGATCTCTCTTTTATAGGAGTCTGATAATGATTGTACCGTTATGATTCTGGACAGTTTCGACCGTTACGGGTAACGGGTTTCCGTTTTATCTGTTTAGGGGTAACAGAGTATAAATGATGGAGTAAATATGTAACGTCCCCATTTTATGAGGCCCATAAAGTGGTATTTATGTCACCACGGGGGTTTTCTCGGCCCACGGATCAGTTACGTTCCTTGGAGGAATTTATGTTGGTTCAGTGGCCCCTCGTCGAAGTATCAAGAAGCAAAGTGGAAGATGCTTCGGCGTAATGTCGACACTTAGCATTTTTTCGGACGCTGGAATGGTTAGGGTTTCTGACGGGGACTAGCTGTCTTTTCGACTAGCTGCCTTTTCGTTTGTCTTCAGTCATAAATGTCAGAATGTCAATCGGCAGAAATCTTTTTATCGTCCCAATGTCTTGATTTTGGTAAGTAATCATTGCAGAGACTTTCTCAAAGCCTTTTAGTTTCTTCCTTCCCCTATATTTTTCATTTACACTTACTTGCATAACTTTTCTGCCATTAACGCTCTGAAGATTCCTCTGTTTTCTGATATCTTCATCTTTTTCCTTCAGTTTTCTTCTCGAATTCAGACACTCAAAAAGGTAAGTTTTGTCTGTTTATGGCTTTGGGTTTAATACTGTATGGGTTTAAACTGCTGTTTTTTGGGGGATGGAATGGTTCTGTATTTCTGTAGGATTGGAGAGTTTTGGGATGTAAGTTTCGAGTAGCTTTGTACTTGCATGGGGTTCTAAATATTGGGCTTCCATTCGCAGGTAGGATATGGCTGCTCGAAAGGAAAATGATAGGGAGGTTGAGGATTTAATGGAGGAAGGTTTTGGGAGTCCTCGACCTGTAGCAAAGAGGGCAGCCCGGGGTGAAGTTCCAGTAGGAGTTCCTTTTCAACCACCCATGCCTGGTCCTCCTTCATTTGACTTTCCCTTAGGTAGAAATAGGATCACTAGGGAACAAGATGTCTCATTTGCCCGCAAATATAGTCTTGACCCTAGAATTTATAAAGTTTTTGTTGAACCTTTAGCCGGGAAGATGTCTCTTCGTCATATCCCTGTTCCCTTGGCCCATTTTGAAGTGGGGTTCCATCTCCCTATGGACTCTGCCTTTGCAGACTTTCTAATTTTTGCTCGAGTCCAACCTGGGCAGGTTCATCCGAATACTATCCGTACTGTGTTTTGCCTTATTTGTCTTTGTCGTCGGTTGGGCTTTGAACTAACCGATAATATCCTTAGTATGTTTTTTTCTTCACTTCGGATGTCTGATAATACTCTTTCTATTCGCCCCCGTAGGAATAGAGTTTTGCTCTACGATTCTCCTCCCAATAAAGTAGATTTTAAGGAGAGATGGATGATGATGGAGTCTCGTATTGGTTTTCCTTTCCGCCCATCTGTTAATGAGAATTTTCAATGGCCTCAAATCCAATATCCTTCTACCCTTAGCCACTCTGAGAAGTCCTTTTTGGAGATTATTACTCGAGACCTAGGGGATGACCGTCAGACCCAGACCCGAGTGTACTCCTCTGAGGATTTACTTAGTGAGTCTAGCTTGAAGTGGTGCGGAATAGGGCCTGGTTTGTCGGAGAGGAAAAAGGAGTTGGGCTTCGCGAAGGAGGAGCCAAATGAGGACTGGACAATACACCCCGGGGGTGTTTTTTCTTTTCAGTGTGAACCATGTTCTCTTACTGCTCGGGGTTGTCGGACTGGCAAGGGTATAATTTGTATACTTCTGTCTTTTCCTGTCCTCTTACTTTGGTATTAACTTCTTGTTGTTTTGTAGGTCCGACAATGTTTAAGACAGTGTGGGGAGATCGGGAGGAAGAAAGAGATGTTCGTCAAACTCACCTAAATTCCTTACCCCGATTTCCACCACTCCTTATAGACCGAGGGGCCGCTGGTGACACTCCCCTTACCTACCCTTCTTCTGCTGAACCTTCCAAGCACGGTAGGGGAGTGCGTAGGCCCCGAGAAGAGGTAAGGGACTAGACTCCACGTTCGGCCCCTGAACCTCGTAGGGAGGCTACTCCAGAGGTGAGAGAGGGTGAAGAACAACTTCGTCCTCGTCAAAGACGGAGGGTTTCACCTCGGCGACCTGCTGAAGGCTTACCCACTTCTTCTCCAGCTTCGCCTGCTTCTGAGGATGTTCTGGACGCAGTCCCGTTGGCGGCATGCCGAGCTTCTGGGTCCACTCCAGCTGAGCCTTCTCCGGCTGATGACTTAGGGGATGCTCCTGCGGGTGAACCTGAGGTAAGTTCAAAGTCCCCCGGTCCTTCTTGGCTCCAACCGGGGTTCGAGCTACCTACTGAGAGGACTCCGCCTCTTAATAACCTTCGGTTCAATAATCCCTATGTTGCGGCTTTGCTTGGTGGAGCTATCTTGGAGTGGGCTCACGATGCTGAGAGCTTGGCAGGCATGAGCGAGATGGGGGTGGAGGAAGCAGTCAATCGAATTGGGGCTTTGTTTGCTCGGGTAAGTTCCTTAGTTATATTTTTTTTTGTTTCTTTTGCTTCTCTTTGGAATGATCTCTGACTTGCTTCTTTTTGTAGGTTTCTTCTTTAGTTCTTCATGTGTCTAGGTCCCGAGCAACAAAGTAGACTGAGCAAGCGGCAGCTGATGCAGAATGGCGAGCTGTCAACGAGCCTCGACTGCTTTCGTTGGAGCAAGAAGTAAGTAAACAAGCTACACTTATAGAATCGCTGAATGCTGAGAAGCAGTATCTGTCCAACGAAGCAGAGGAGGTGAGGAGGTTGTTGGCTGGTCTGAAGGTGCGGACTTACGACTTGAAAACTGCCAATGACAAGCTACAAGCTGAAAATACTAAACTGAACTCGGCTAGAGATGAAGCTATTGCTAGCCGGCTTTCCCTGCAGGAGGAGCTTGAACATTGTCGTTCAGAAGAATTTAAAAGGAAAATCATTGATGATTTCAAAAGCTCTCCTGAGTATCAAGCAGAGGTTAGCTATGAAGCCAGTTCTTTTCTGGACAAGGGATGTGTTCATGTCATTAGGCAGCTGCATCCGTTTTTTGAAGACAAGTCCGTTCTCTTTCAAGCCTTCAAATCTAATTTTGACAACGACTCTTGCCGTCAAGGAGCAGACTTCGTCCCATTCACTTCTGAGGAGTTAGAGGCGCTTTGGGAAAGGGATGAAAAGAAAGGAAAACCATTTTGGACCCCGCCCCAGCCTTCTTCTCCTACTTTCTCAGATATGTTGGGCGAAGGACCAAGTTCTGCTGCCCCGGGCTCCAGCTCTGCTGCCCCATAGACTTGTAATAATTTTGGCAAATGTTGAAGTGTAACTTTCCTTTCAATACTATGAATTTTTACCGAGTATTGTTTATTTCAACACTTTGACCCTGCGCACACCTCTTCAAGAATGTGACAATTCGATAGTGATAAAATTTACCAAGTAAAAATCTGAACTTGATACTTCGAATCATGGCAACTCCATCGCAATAAAATTTACCAAGTAAAAATTTGAACTTGATACTTCGGATCATGGCAACTCTATCGCAATAAAATTTACCAAGTATAAATTCGAACTTGATACTTCGTAGCAGTCAACATTTTCCTCAAGTGTTTAACTAGATTCCTTGTAGTCAAAAATTACTTCGTATTTCAAAACTCCGAGTATGCTTTCAACTCGGTATTGTATTCAACTTCCCAAGCCTTGACTTGGTGCTTTGTAACCACGACCTTTCTCGTGGATTTCCTCCAAGCCTTAGCCTGGTAATTCGTCACCACGACCCTACTCGTGGGTTTGTATCTTTCGAGATCGTGCTCGAATTTAGACTTAAATAACACTTGTGCTCGAAGTTAAATTTGTATAATAAATTTCACTTTTGGAAATTCAATAACTCGCCTTGATTTGATATTCAGGACAAAGTTTGCCCAAATGTCTTTCATACAAAGTACCTTTTTAGGTGATTTACATGCCACGGATTTGGGAGAAAAACGCCATCCTTGTTCATGAGTTTGTAGGTTCCGGGTCTTACTTCATGTTTCACGAGGTACGGGCCTTCCCAATTTGGGGTCAGCTTGTTTACTTGTATGTGCCGTGCCGTGCCTTCAATTTTCCAAAGTACCTAGTCTCTGACCTTTATGGGTCGTTTGAACAACCTCTTGTCATGAACTTTTTTGGTCTTTTCCTTGAATGATTGTAACCTTAGGCGGCTTGCTATTCTTCTTTTCTCTAGTAGGTCTAGCTCCAGACTTCTTCTTTCTTTGTTGGCATCTTCGCTGTACATTGCTACTCTGGCTGTGGGCAATGCCACTTCGGCTGGTGCTACTGCTTCTGATCCGTACACCAACGCGTAGGCCGTTTCTCCGGTGGGGCCCCTAGTCGAAGTGCGTACTGCCCATAGAGCAGGGTTCAATTCATCAGCCCATTTGTTGGACTTTCCTTCTAAATTCTTCTTTAGTGCTGCTAACACTAATTTTTTGGCAGCTTCTGCTTGTCCATTCCCCTGAGGGTGTGCTACGGATGACTTCCAGTGTTTGATGTGCAATCGTTGGCATTCTGCGGTGAACTTTGCTAAAAATTGCACTCTGTGATCCGTAATGACTGCCCTGGGTATCACGAAGCGGCACAGGACCTGCTCTCGGAAGAACTTAGAAACATTTTCCTCCGTGGGATTTGTGAGGGCCTTCGCTTCAATCCATTTTGAAAAATAGTCCACTACTATGACCATATATTCACATCTGTTTCTTGTCCTTGGGAATTTTCCCATTAAATCAATGCCCCACATGTTGAATGGTCAGGCTGCCACTACCGGGGTTTGTTCAATCGATGGTAGTTGAGGTATAGTCCTGAAAATTTGACATGTTTCACATTTTTTAACATACTTCCTGGCATCCTCCTTGAGCGTCGGCCAATAATAACCTTGGTTGATTACTCGTTCTGCCAAAGCTCGAGCCCCTGGGTGTCCTCCGCATTCTCCTTCGTGTACCTCGGCTAACAGGTCGTCTACTTGAGATGGAGGGATACAACGAAGTAGAGGTCTTGTGAAAGGCCGTATGTATAATACATCTTCATGAACTGTGTATCTTGCAGACTGTCTTTTGACTTGTCATGCCCGGGTAGCGTCATCTGGAAGAGTCCCATGCTGGATAAAGTCTTTTATTTCTTCATCCCAGCTTGCCGAAGTAGGGCGTAGGCACTGGATAGCCTCTAGTTCAACATCCGTGGGTGCTACTTCAATAGGAATGTCCTCTTCGTTGGGCGTTTCTCCAGATGCAATCTTTGCTAGTCTGTCTGCTTGCTGGTTGTCCTTCTTGCTGATCAGGGACAGCGAGAAAGAAGGAAATTTATCTCTCCAATTTCTGGCCTTGTCTACATAAGGCTGTAATCCTTCTGATTGTACTGCGTAAGTCCCTTGGACTTGATTCACCACCAGTTGTGAATCGCTGTATACTTTTAGGAATCAGATATTCGCCTCATGGGCCCATTCTAATCCTTTCAGCAGTGCTTCATACTCTGCTTGGTTGTTTGAAAGATCTGGCTTTAATTTGATGGCCCGCATATATGAGTACTCTTTGTTTGGTGATGTCAATACAAGTCCAGCCCCGACTCCGCTGGAGTTTACTGCCCCCATCGACTTTCAGCTCCCATGGCTCTTTGGTAGGCTCGACCATCTCCAAGCTGTCTTCTGTGAACGAGCCTTCTGCGAGGAAATCTGCCAGGGCTTGTGCTTTGATGGCTGTGCGAGGTTTGAATGTAATATCTTGCCCGCACAGCTCGATAGACCAGCGCAGCATTCTTCCAAATTGGTCCAGCTTGTGAAAGATTTGCTTTAGCGGAGCATTAGTGTAGACCACGATAGGATGAGACTCAAAGTAGGGTCTCAATTTCCTTGCGGAAATAACCAAAGCATATGCCAACTTCTTGATATTAGAGTATCTAGACTCTGCATCGTTTAAAACTTTGCTGACGAAGTATACAGGGTGTTGTTTCGTCCCCTCTTCCTTGATCAGAACTAACGCCACAATCACATCTGAAAATGATAAGTATAAGAAGAGTATCTCACTGTTGTTCGGAGTTCATAGCAAAGGAAGGTTTAGGAGATAATCCTTCAAACTTTTCCAAGCCTGACTGCATTCCGGAGTCCAGACAAAGTTATTCTTTGAATTCTTCAAAGCTTTGAAGAATGGGAGGCACCTCTCTACCGATTTTGAAACAAATCTCCCTAATGTTGTGATGCATCCATTCAGCCTTTGGATATCTTTGACACATTTGGGCTCAGTGAGCCGGGCTATGGCCTCCAATTTTTTCGGGTTAGCCTCGATCCCTCGTTCGGATGTCATGAAGCCTAGAAACTTACCGGATTTTACCCCAAACGTGCACTTCGTAGGATTGAGCTTGAGGTTGTACCTCGCCAAGTTGGAGAAGGTTTCCTCTAAGTCCTCAACATATGCCTCTATATTCCTTCCGATTTGGCTTCAGAGGATATAATTCATCATTCGCTGATACGTCGCCCCTGCATTCTTTAATCCGAAGGGCATGACATTATAGCAGTAGATGGCCCCTGCAGCTCGAAACGAGGTATGTACCTGATCACTGGGCTTCATTTTTATTTGATGATACCCGGAGAATGCGTCCATGAAGCTCAGGTACTCGTATCATGCTGTTGAGTCCATCAACGCGTCGATTCGAGGTAGCGGGTAGCAGTCTTTGGGGCAAGCCTTGTTGAGGTCCGTGTAGTCTACGCACATTCTCCATTTGCCACTAGACTTTTTAACCATTACCACATTGGCGAGCCAAGTGGGATATTTGATCTCGCGAATGAATCCGGCTTGCAAAAGCTTATTTACCTCTTCCTTCATGCCTTGTATTTTATCTTCGCCAAATTGTCTGGACTCTCGTTTAATTGGGCGGTATGTTGGGTCTATATTCAAGGCATGCTCGACAACTGAGGTGTCGATTCCGGGCATATCCTCTATGCACCATGCAAAGCTCTGTTGGTGCTCTTTGAGAAATTTGATGAGGTCTTGCCTGAGTTGATCTATCACGTCTCTCCCGATTTTGACGAGTTGTTTAGGATAGGCGGGATTTATCTCTACCTCGTCATATTCTTTGTCCCGTGATACTTCGGCCACTGGGTTGCAATTTTGTTTCTCCGCGTCTCCTTGCACATCTTGGTTGCGATCTTCAGTCACCACATTGTCGCGATCTTCTGTCACCACATTGACCCTTTCGACTTTGTCTGAGTGGAAGAGGGAGTTAGGCTTTGCAGAGGAGAGTCCGAACCAAGACTGGACCATACATCCCAGGGGTGTTTTTTCTTTTTAGTGTGACTTGTGTAATTCTACTGCCCGTGGGTGTGGAAATGGCTGGGGTAATATATGTTTTTTTTGTACTTCGCAAGGATTCTAACTTGGTTATTTTGTCGCAGGTCCTACTATGTTAAGTAAAGCTTGGGGAAACCGTGTGGAGGAGAGGGATGTCCGACAATCACACTTGGACTCCCTACCTCGGTTTCCTCCTCGCTTGATAGACCGGGGTGCAGCGGGGGAGACCCCTCTCACTTATCCATCTTCTGCTAGTCCGTTTGGGCGAGGTAGAAACCTTCTTCGAGCAAGAGATGGGGAAGTGAGAGGTAGGACTCCTCGTTCTGCACCCAAGCCTTGCCGGGAAGCAACCCCCGAGGTGGTGGAGGACGAAGAGCAACTCCGCCCGCGTCAAAGGCGGAGGACTTCTCCTCGGCGCCCCTCTACTGAGGTAACCTCTTCCCCTTCTTCTCCCATTCCAACAGATGCCCTGGATGCAATGCCCTTGGCATCCCGAAGGGGTCCTGAGCCTGGCCCTACTACCAAAGAGCCTGCTCCAGCTGCTGAAGCTGAGGCCGTTCCCGTTGCCGAAGCGGAGGTAGATTATGGGAACCCCGACCCTTCATGGCTCCAGCCGGGGTTCGAGCCGCCCACTGAGGAGGGAGCCCTGCAAGCTTTAGCTGTAGAGATATCTGCCCAAACTCCTCCCCTCAACAACCTCCGTTTCAACAATATGTACGCTGCAGCTTTACTTGGAGGTACCATTTTGGACCGAGCTCACGACGCAGAGAGTTTGGTCGGGATGAGAGAGATGGGAGTTGAGGAAGCCACTAACCGGGTTGGTGCTCTGATAGCTCGGGTAAGTTTTCTCCATCTTTTGCTTCTTTCCTTTGAGCATTTATGAAATGTCTTTTATAACCTTCTTCCTTTCCTCTTTTTTAAACAGGTTTCTTCCTTAGTTCTTCACATTTCCAAGTCTAGAACTTCGGAGCAAACCGAGCGAGCAGCAGCTGATGCAGAGTGGTGGGTGGTCAACGAACCTCGCTTGGCTGCTCTGGAATCAGAAGTGGCTAGTCAAGCTTCGCGCTTGGAGTTAGCCAATTTTTAGAAGCTCCAGATGGCTAGCGAAATGGAGGAGTTGAAGGAGCAGTTGGCCAGGGCAGAGGAAAGAAACGCGGAGTTGCAGGTGGCTAACAATGACTAAATTCGGCCAGGGATGAGGTTGTTGCTAGTCGGATCTCCATGCAGGAGGAGTTGGAGCATTGTCGATCAGAGGATTTCAAGAAGAAGATAGTTGATGACTTCAAGAGTTCTCCTGCATACCATGAAGACATCGGTCGTGAGGTTGGTTCTTACTTGGACAAAGGATGCACTCCGGGAACGGGATGAGAAGAGGGTAAGGCCTTTTTGGAAGTCACCTCGGCCTACTACTCCCACCTTCTGGGACATGCTTGATGAGGGATCAAGTTCGGCAGCTCCTTGAAGTTTTTTTTTGTAATTAGGACTTAGATTCCTCAATGTAAACTATTTTCTATACTTTGTACCCCATTTTTGGAAGCTTCAATGATGTCTTGTTTTTGTTTAACTTTTCTCGTTTGATGAAACTTTCTAACTTTTGAACTTCGCGATCGCAAGGTTGCTTACTTGATAACTTGTATTCTTCTAAGTTCTTCAACTCTATACTTCGTAATTACGAGTCTTTATATGGCCTTGAATTTTTTCCAAATCTTTTTTAACTTAGCACTTCGTAACCACGAACGATCTCTTGATATTTTAAATCTCCAAGTTCATTTTAACTTGGTACTTCGTAGCCACGAACTGTCTCGTGGTATTTTAAATTTCTAAGTTCACTTTTAACTTGGTACTTCGTAGCCACGAACTATCTCGTGGTATTTTAATTATCCAAGTTCACTTGTAACTTGGTACTTCGTAGCCACGAATTATCTTGTGGTATTTAAATTTCCATGTTCACTCTTAACTTGGTACTTCGTAACCACGAGAGTTTACTCAAATGATAATTTACTTTCTTTCGAGATCGTGCTCGATACTTCGTAACCACGAGATTTTACTCAAATAGTAACTTTTATTTCAGCAGAATACTTTCAGAAACTGTTCAAAAAATTGTTTTCAAGATGACTTGATATTCAAAACGATGCTTACTAGACGCCCTTTATACATAGTACCTTTTTAAGTGATTTACGTGCCACGAGTTTGGTAGGAGAATGCCATCTTTGTTCATGAGTTTGTAGGTGTTGGGTCTTATTTCATGTTTCACGAGGTACGGTCCTTCCCAGTTTGGAGTCAGCTTGTTTGCTTTTATATGCCTCGTCGTGCCTTCTATCTTTCGAAGTACCTAGTCCCCAATATTTATTAGTTGCTCGAATAATTTCTTATCGTGGGTTTTTTTGGTTTTTTGCTTGAATGATTGCGACCTTAGGCGGCTTGCTATTCTTCTTTCCTCTAGCAGATCTAGTTCCATGCTTCTTCTTTCTTTGTTGGCATCTTCGTTGTACATCGATACCCTTGCTGTGGGCAATGCGACTTCGGCTGGTACTACCACCTCAGCACCGTACACCAATGCGTAAGCCATTTCTCTTGTGGGGCCCCTAGTTGAAGTGTGGATTGCCCATAGAGCGGGGTTTAGTTCATCAGCCAATTTGTTGGATTTTCCTTCCAAATTTTTTCTTAGTGCCATTAACACCAATTTGTTGGCAGCTTCTGCCTGACCGTTCCCCTGAGGGTGTGCTACAGATGACTTCCAGTGCTTGATGTGCAACCTTTGACATTCTGCAGTGAACTTTGCTGAAAACTGGACTCCGTGATCGGTACTTACTGCCATGGGTATCCCGAAGCGACATAAGACATGTTCTCGGAAAAACTTAGAAACATTTTCCTCTGTTGGGTGTGTAAGGGCTTTTGCTTCTACCCATTTTGAGAAATAGTCCACTGCCACTACCAAGTATTCACATCCATTTCTTGTTTTTGGAAATTTTCCCATTAGATCCATACCCTACATGTCGAATGGCCAGGCTGCCACTACCAGGGTTTGTTCAATCGAGGGCAACTGTGGAATGGTTCCAAAAATTTGGCACGTCTCACACTTTTTGACGTATTTTCTAGTATCTTCTCTGAGCGTTGGCCAGTAATACCCTTGGTTGATTACTCTTTCAGCCAGAGCTCGGGCCTCGGGATGTCCTCCACATACTCCCTCGTGTATCTCAGCTAGCAGGTCATTGACTTGAGACGGAGGGATGCAACGAAGTAAGGGCCTCGAAAAAGATCGCATATACAATACGTCTTCGTGGATTGTGTACCTCGCGGACTGTCTTTTGATTTGTCTGGCCCGAGTAGCATTATCTGGGAGGGTCCCTTGCTGAATGAAGTTTTTTTATTTCCTCATCCCAATTCTCCGAAGTGGGGCGTAGGCATTGAATTAACTCCGGTTCTTTGATCGCTGCTGGTACCCTTTCTATAGGAATGCCTTCTTTGTTGGGTGTCTCTCCAGAGGTAATTTTTGCAAGCCTGTCTGCTTGCTAATTTTCTTTTTTGCTGACTAAAGATACTGTGAAAGGGTAAAATTTGTCTCTCTATTTTCTTGCTTCGTCTACATAGGACTGTAAACCCTCCGATTGTACTGTATAGGTCCCTTGGACCTGATTCACCACCAGTTGTGAATCGCTATATACCTTCAGATCCTTGATGTTAGCTCCATGGGCCCATTCTAATCCATTCAACAACGCCTCGTACTCCGCTTGGTTGTTTGAGAGATTGGGCTTCAATTTGATGGCTCGTATTTTCGTGTATTCTTTGTTAGGCGAAGTTAAGACAATTCCTGCTCTGACTCCACTGGAGTTGACTGCTCCGTCGACTCTCAATTCCCATGGTTCTTTTGTAGGCTCAGCTACCTCTAGGCTTAATTCTGTGAAGGACCTTTCTACGAGGAAGTCTGCAAGAGCTTGTGCCTTGATTGCTGTCCGGGGCTTAAATGTGATTTCCTGCCCGCATAACTTGACAGACCATCGCAACATTCTCCAGGATTGATTCAGTTTATGAAAAATTTGTTTGAGCGGGTCATTAGTGTAGACTACAATAGGGTGAGATTCGAAGTATGGCCTTAGTTTCCGTGCGGAAATCACTAATGCTTATGCTAGCTTCTCAATATTAGAATACCTGGACTCCGCATCATTCAGAACTTTGCTGACGAAGTATACATGGTGTTGCTTTGTTCCTTCTTCCTTTATCAATACTGATGCCACGATCAAGTCAGAGAAGGACAAGTATAGGAAGAGTGTTTCCCCTATGCTCGGAGGTCATAGCAGGGGAAGATCTAATAGATGGTCTTTCAGGCTTCTCCAGGAGCGGCTGCATTCCAGAGTCTAGACAAAATCATTCTTCGAATTTTTCAAGGCTTTGAAGAATGGAAGACACTTCTCTGATGATTTTGAGATAAATCGTCATAATGCAGCAATACATCCGTTTAGTCTTTGGATGTCTTTGATGCATCGGGGCTCAGTGAGCCGAGCTATAGCTTCCAATTTCTCCGGATTGGCTTCGATTCCTCGCTCAGATGTCATAAAACCTAGAAATTTGCCTGATTTCACTCCAAACGTGCACTTCATCGGGTTGAGTTTGAGGTTGAACTTCGCCAAGTTGGAGAAGGTCTCTTCTAGGTCCTCCAGGTGTGAAGTGCCATGTTTGGTTTTGACCACCATATCGTCGACATACGCTTCTATGTTCCTTCCGATTTGGCTTCAGAGGATGTGATTCATCATTCGTTGGTATGTCGCTCATGCATTCTTCAATCCTAATGGCATAACATTATAGCAATATATGGCCCCTGCAGCTCGGAACGAAGTATGTACCTGATCACTTGGCTTCATTTTTATTTGATGGTATCCTGAAAAGGCATCCATGAAGCTTAGATACTCATATCCCGCTGTTGAATCTACCAATGCGTCAATCGAGGCAGCAAGTAGCAGGCTTTGTTGAGGTCGGTATAATCCACGCACATTCTCCATTTTCCGGTGGACTTCTTGACCATTACTACGTTAGCAAGCCATGTGGGATACTTTACCTCGCGAATGAACCCTGCTTTCAAAAGTTTATCTACCTCCTCTTTCACGCCTTGTATTTTCTCCTCACTGAATTGCCTAGATTTCTGTTTTATTGGGCGGCACGTCGGGCTTATGTTCAGTGCGTGCTCGGCAATGGAGGTGTCAATACCTAGCATATCCTCTATATACCAGGCGAAGCTATTTTGATGATCTTTTAAAAACTTGATGATATCTTGCCCGAGTTGATTTGACATCTCTCTTCCAATTTTGACAAGTTGTTCAGGATAGCTCGGATTTATCGCCACTTCATCAAACTCGCTCTCTCGCGATACTTCGATGACTAGGTCACAGATTTGCTTTTCCAATATCCTTTGTATCATCAGGCCATGCTCTTCCGTCACTACATTGATGTTCCCGACTTTAGCGGGAGAATCCCTTTTCCTTTTTATCTTCATGATTTGCCCTAGCAAACTTCGTGGGCTACTTTTCACAAACCCAACTCCTCGCGAAGTGTTGAACTTCACTTGTTGGTGGGATGTAGAGATAACTAAGTCAAAAACGGCGTGGAAAGGTGTCCCTACTATGACATTGTAGGGGGATTCTAAAACCACAACATAGAACTTGATCTGTTCAGTCCGTGCTTTGTCCCCTTCACCAAGGGTGACTTGTATTCTCACTGTTCCTTTAACCGGTACCTTATGTGGCGTGAACCCCTCCAGTACCATTCTGCTAGTCTTGAGATGCTCTTCTTTCAAGCCCATTTCTTCGAAACATTGCAGATACATAATGTTCTTTGTGGCTCCTGTATAGACCAAAACCCTTTTCACTGTGCATTTGTCGATTCCTTCTCGGGTCATACGCATCTCGAGAACAATTGGACTGACTTTTGCTTCCTCATTACTTTCTAATTCTTCATTGGTGAAAGTAATGACTTCCGTTTGTTCAAATTCATACTTCGGAACGAGGTATGATTTGGTGAGGTTGTATATCCTCTTCTTGATCTTCTTGACGGAAGTCAACTCCGGGTTAATCATGTTGATTATCCTTTCTCCCTTGTCCTTCTGCTGTTGCATACCGGCAATGTATTCTTTCAAGCATCCTTCCTGAATGAGCTTTTCAATTGCTCTTTTCAGTTGGAAGCATTCCTCCGTGGTGTGACCATAGTCTCTGTGGAATCCACATAACTTGGTCTTATCCCGCGTAGCGCATGAATGTGACTTCATCGGGGCAGGATCCCTTACTCCATATTTCTCTTTTATCACTGCAATTAGACTTTCCTTTGGAACATTCAAATGTGTAAAAGTTTCGAATTTCTTACCTCAATTTTTATCTCTTCGTTCAGAAAAACTCGAGGCCACGTCCTTTGGGTGCTCGTGTTGTTTATCATTCCTTCTTGTGGTGGATTTGAGTGCACTGCTCTCAACTAATGCTACTTTTCGAGCAACGCTGAACATTTCACCAATGGTCTCTGACTTTCTCAGCTGAAGCTCGGTGTATAGCATCCTAGATCTGAATCCTCCTTCAAAACAGGTGATGACAGTATCTTGGCTAATTCCTTCGATGTCATCGTAGGTCTTCTTGAATCTTTCCAAGAAGGAGAGGAGAGTTTCATCCTCTCGCTGCTTGATATTAGCCAAGTACCCTCTCATTTTTTGTATGGTTCCTGCAGTACTGAAATTGTCCAGGAATATTTTCTCTAAGGTATGCCATGAGTCAATGGTACCTGCTTTTAGAGAAGTGAACCAGGTTAGAGCTTTGTCGGATAATGTGCTCGGGAATGCTTTGCATAAGATGGCTTCATCATTTGTGACTAGCCCCATGGTCGACTTGTAGCGGCACACATGTTCGAGGGGTCGGGATAACCCCGAGTATAGGACGAATTGCGGGATTTTGAGGCTTGGATCGGGGGAGACATTTTGGATCCACTTGGTGAAAGGTCCTAGTTCGATCGACCTGGATTTATGAACTTTGGTGGAGTTCTTTCCTTTCTCCAGACTATATTCGGGGGAATGCTTTCTGGCCCCTCTTTTATGAACAGGCTTCGAGGAATGATGACTTTCCCCTACTTTGCTGACCGCCTGCTTTCTACTAGTCCGTGTTCCACGCCTCTCATCTTTTTTGGTGGCTGTTTGTGTTCGTTGTGGAAGTTCTGAGGGATCTCCGAAAAATCTTGGAGAGGGTAGATCCTCATCGGCCTTCCTGAACTCAGCCCTCAACTTTAGCCATTATCGTGAAAGCTCTTGATCCTGTTTCAATTGTTCATTTTCTCTTTGCAACCGCTGCAACTCTTTCTCTGTTTCCCCAATCTTTTCTAGACGGGACGACGACTGGAACTAGGTGAGGACGAAGAATGTGATATTCTTGTCCCAGTTTCTCAGAATGATGATTGTCGGACAGTGCATCCTTCTCCTAAATGTCTAGACATGTTGATTTGTGAAGATGAATTTTCTGGCTGAAATTCCCGGTAACGGAACCAAACTGATTCTGCAAGAATCTGTCGAGGGTAAAAAAGTAAATTAAAAGGCCGGGAATTCAAGAAATGTTTGGATGGATTCGTCTGTAGGAGACTTTGAATTGGTCAAAGTCAATGGGACGGATACTTCGGGTGGTGGCCCCTTGACGAACTATAATTCCGGAAGCTATACTTCGCGATGTGGGGTCAGAGTGAACGTACTTCGCGATGCTATGCTTCTTCTATCAAGTACCTACAAAACAAGTAAGTTCAATAGGGAGTTTGTTCCCCGTGAACTCTCCGATGCTTAAGTCAGTAGAGTATTTGTGTGTATTTTTTGATATCTGGAACCCCTTACCTTTTGTTCAGATCTCTCTTTTATAGGAGCTTGTCTGATGGTGTCTCGTCTGTTCATAAGTTTCCCGTTGGAGCTTTGGGCTGTTTTGACCGTTGTAGATAACGGGCTATAAATGTGGTCTTTAAAAGAGGTAACGTCTGCTCTTTATGAGACCTATTAATTTGAACTTATGACGTAAGGTGAGATCAGGGGCAGTTAAGGCGTGATAAAATTACTATTCTGCCCCTGAGGTACGTTTCTGATTGTTCAATATATATATATTGAGAAATATAAAAGTACCATGTACTGACGTGGAGTAGAAGATCTGACATGTCAGTCCACCGAGCATATCGGGGTCCACAACTCCGCCAAGGCGCCGAAATCCTCGATCTTGACTCTCAGGCAACCCACTTCGTTAATACTTTGGCTACGAGCTATTCAAGATTCTTCCAGAATATTCCCTAGGAAATATCTTTTAGTTAACCGTTTATCTTAAGATAACTCGGTTAAAAGATCTCACGGAAAATCTCTAAAATAGTGGGATATTTCCATCATTTGGTAACTGCCAGATTCTGCGTGTTACATTCCCCGAATTACCTATCTTTAGAATGATTTGTATCTATAAATATGCCATTCTAAGAACTCTGTTATGAGGGTTCAATAGAGACCCCTCACCATCTGTTTTGCAGATATCGTAAGGAAGAACTCTTCAACAAACCACGAGCGAAACAGCCACTTAGGCGGAGATATTTTGGTAGAGATCATCAGACGACGCCGGTTAATCAACACGTGACATCAATTCAATTTTCGACGAATTAATATATATATATATATATATATATATATATATAATTATAAATTTAATAATATATTTTTATATATATTTTATATAATATAGTATCTAAAATAATATTTAAAGTCATTTTGGTTCAGCAGCATGCCGAGGCTCGCGTAGCATGTAATGTGAGGGTTCTCAAATTTCTCATTCAGCAAAATAAAATAGAATTTTTTTTAATTAAAAATATTGAAAGACTGTAAAAAGATGATAATAACTAAAAATTTATAGGTTAGTATTTAATAAATTTAATTTTAAATTTTTGATAATTATTATCTTTAAATTTATTGACTATTTAAATAAAGAAATTTCTTTTAAAAATAAAAAAGATTTTATTTTATTATATATTAATATTACAAAATATTCTTTAAAAAAATAAAATATTAGATAAGTAAATATAATAAAAATAATAAAAATTTAATAGGATTAAATCACATTTTACATTTGAATTCTAATATTACTTCACCAAATTTAACTCAAATTGTTTTATTGAAAAATTATTAAATAATTTTTTTTTAAAAAAAAAGATAATTTTACCTCTACAAATGACTCTAAAAAATATATTAAATAATTTTACAATTTTTTTTCTTCTCTCAAAAGATATATAATTAAAATAAATATAATTAAATAATATATATAATAATAATATTGAAATAAATTTTTATTTTCTTTTTTAAATTAAACTCGTTTAGGTTTGAATAGGTCTAGCGAAATTGTCTATAAAATCTTAATCCTATTTAATTTCCTATGAAATAGTATTTATCTAAACACATGTTATATATACGTCATTAAAAAAAAATTAATTCACATTTGTATATGTACAATTATACCCCTCACATAATAATATTTTCAATTATTTATATTAATTATTATATCATATTTAAAATATTCTCAAAATCTTATATTTATTATTTTGTTTAAAAGATAAATATTTAAATAAATTAAGAAAGCCCAGCGAAACTATAAATACCCCTTCAATCACAAATAATGTTTGAGAGTTAAATTAGGGTTTTGAGAGGTTAAGAAGAAAGAGATAACCTTGGAGTCACATCTTCGGGGAGGAGACTGTCGTATGATTTATTAACGAGTTCTTATTTTATTAATAGACAAATGGAGTTCAACAAGAAGAAAAAGATTTCTTGAAGATGAATACTCATCTTTTAATTTAGAAGATGAATCTTATACGGACGTATCAAATTCAGATTTTGAAATCTGTGATTTGATTGGATGCTGTAACAGAATCATTTGTTTTCAAACAGACAAGACGATAGACGATATTGTTTTGTTGAATCCTTCCACGAGGGAATTTAAAGTTCTTCCCCCCTTCACACTTCACAAAAATGTTGAAATAGAAAATAAGTGATTTGGTTATGATAATTTGAACAATGACTACAAGGTTATTTTGATTCTATCCGTATTTCAGAATGATATATTTCATAAACAAAAAGGTTATCCCTACACCACAGAAATTGCAGTATACAGTGTTATATCAAATAGTTCACAATCTGTTAGGTTAAAAAATAAAAATACAAAATTTTTATCTACAACATCACAATCTGTTAGGTTAGTTAGTTCAAACTTGTTCTTTAATGGAAGAGTTCATAGGGATGCATATGATTGTTATTATAATGATCTATGATTGTTATTATAATGATCTATGATTGTTATTATAATGATCGCGGTAGACTTTCTCATAATCATCCTATGATCTTTTCTATGGACCTTAGTGGTAAAGCATTTCGTAAATTCCAATACCCTAGTGCTGTATTATTATGGGAAAACAGAAATTATCAGAGAAATAGGGTATAGGAGGTTTTCTTTCAGTAATCCTATTCCAAAGATTGAAACATATATATGCTGGATTTGAGCAATATGTTGATATTTGGTAGATGAAAGAATACGGAGTAATAGAATCTTGGTCAAGATAATATAGAATAGGTCCTTTTGTTTCAATACTGAGCCCTTTATCCATAAGGGCGAATGAAGATGAAGACGATCATCTCTTTCTTCAAATGGGTACAGTCACACAATACGATGATAGCGAAAAAGATTGTGAATTTGTTAGATGGAATTTGTCAAAAAAACGAACAAGTTCAAAAATATTATCTTAAATATTTCAATATTAGTGGTGGTGTTTTATGCTATACCCAAAGTTTAGTTTCAATCACGAAGGAAGAGTAAATTAAATTCTATGCAAGTTTTTTTTTTGGTAATAAAAAAATATATATTTTTATTATTTTTTATAGTTTTTCTTTTTAAATTTATTAAGAAACGATTGTGGAATTAAATTCTTTTTTAATAATCATTTAGAAATCATAAAATTTGAGATATAATAAAAACAAAATACAAGATAATTATTATAAAGTTAATCCTTAAATTATAATAAATATTTTAAAAATAATAACAAAACTGAAAAATATTATTTTAAATAAATAAATAAATTTTAAAAAATTATTATAAAAAAGTAAACTATTTCAATAAAAGAGATTAGTACGTACAAAACAACGATTGTTTGAGCGCGTTTATACTCGATTCATTTATTAAACAAATCAAATTCAAATAATTTTTAAAATTAATCAATTATATTTTTATTTCTTTAAATGATTAAACACTTAAGTTATATAAATTTTTTTTGTTATTTTACAAATTTGAAGATGTGAAAAAGTTTGATATTTTAAATTTTATTATTTTAAATTTTTTTTGGATACGATATAAATTTGAATTTAAATTTAATTTTAAATAAATTTAAGACTTAAATGATTTTGTTCAAAATATTAAATCGAACGAATTCAAGTGTTTGAAAATTAAACAAACTAAGGTCAAACGTCCAATATTCGATTTTATTCCTTTAGAACTTTATAAGTATACTTAATTAAAAATTAATCTTTTAAAATAAAAATTTATTAAAAATCTAAAAAATATGAAGAAACAAACATTTCATACAAATATATATATATAAAGTAGCAAATAACAACTGCCACCACGACAATTGACCAGAAGTCAATAACTGGCGTAGAAAGCGACATTTATAACGCACCACTCTAAATCGTGGGTTCCCCATTCTCTCTACGATCTAGCCCGTTCTCCATAATGGCTATAACAAAAACACGACCTCATGACCATTACCAATGATATGACTGCATAACATGCAATAGTCTTTCTGTCCACCACATGTGTATGTCTGAGTGTTCCAGGTGTACAAATGAGGTTTTAGGAGATGTGCACATATATGATGGGTCAGTTCTCTTGAATTATTAACCCAGATTGGGATGATGCTGTAAACTAATGAAAAGATGAATAACAGGTATGCTAAGAATTTTTTATTTTCATTTTTCAAAAGGAAAAAGTAGACAGTGTAAAGAAAAATACAACAAAAGAGGATGAGCTCCCTAGAGAAAGTAAAAAGATATATAAAAACTATCGATGCAATCCTCGACTCTATTTGTGAGTCTATCAATCATGTTCCCAATAACATTAAATGCTACTTCTCAAAGAGATCCTAAGAAAATAACTTAATTTACAAAGTAACTTGATAAGCATTATATTGATGACTGAAAATAATGTTGATCATCTCCAGCAATCTCACACCACAAGTTGCACAAAAGATCTAGAATTGTGTTAGACAAGACATACTTGTAATCCTCCAGACTAGACAAAGTCCTAAAACTTGTTTACCATGTGACTATGATGGAAAATATGGTTGTCCAAAAACCTTGCTTCTATCCAAAATCTAACTCAAGATTTAGATCACCATGTAGTTTTTTCATCATAGTATTTTAGGACAAGGATTCAGGGAAGATGATTGGACGTACTTAGATAACAAGGGCAAATTACCCCCATTCCTTTTGTTTCAAAATTTTGGTCATCCAATAAAGAGAAAGTTAGTCTTCATCATCACCAACTTGAACATCCGTCATTTAGGGTCATTAAAAGTATATTCCTTCTTTATTTCAAGGTCTAGAGTGTGAGAATTTTCATTGTTATGTGTGTGAACTTTCTACATGTAAGTGTACCTTTTCCAGCGAGTAATAAAAGAAGTTATATTACTTTCTACTCACTCATATTGATAGTTAGTCCTTCTATCATTCCCAATGTTTCTATAGCCAAATGGTTTGTATCATTCACTGATGATTGCACTCATGCTACTTGGCTTTTTTTGCTTAAACATAAATATGATGTTAGTACTTTTCTCCCAAATTTTTACTTGAAAAATTGTTGCTTACTATCTTCATGTAGAATATTCAGTAAAAGAGCTTTGAAAGAGCATGATTATTATTGGTATATGTACAAATATACCCCTGCATCATAGAATATCCCGAGCAATCCACATACAACACACCACCATATCTAATTATTATATTATCGTAACACAAAATATCTAAAAAAAACCCATAACACAAAAAGCCCACACACAGTAGACAATAATAGATAAATACCCCTCTGAGATGAGGGAGGAATAAAAACGAAAAATATACCAAGAACCAGAGAGAGAACTTCGAGAGAAAAAACACACCAAGAACAACGTAATATCTCCAAGAAAGAGCACATCAAGAACAATGAAATACCTTCAAGAAAGGCATATCTCAGGAGAAAGGAGGAACAAAGGAAAGGGAATTTAGAGTAGCCAGAGTCAGGCCACATCATATTGGCGCCCATCGTGCTTTTTCAAACGATTATATCTACGAAAAAAGAACATGACAACCCATAGCCGTGATTCTAAAAACCCTAATACCCTTCCAGAAATTCTTGCCATATCCCTAGGCATCCCTCTTCCTGTCCCTGCCAGTAAACATCAACCTCTAGCAACCGCCTCTGCAATCGCTAACGACAACCAGCGTCAACAATCCTCGTCAGCACACCCACCGCACCAACCCAAGGACGCCTCAGTCCCGTCCACATCGCACCGCCACGCCAAGAAGCCCGATCGCCGATCACATTCTATTTCAATTCGGCAAGATCAACAGAACGTCAACGTGCCATATGACGATATTCTACAGAATTTAAGAAATATCGCCAATTACGTGCGATCCAAACGATCAAGATTAGACCCAGAGTTAATAGACGACGCCACATCTCAGTTTCCCGAAACCATCGGATCCTCCCCAAAACGCCACCGTAAATCTTTACCGACGAAACAACCCAATCACCCCGCCATCAAACCATCAAGGCAAGACAAACAACAGGAGCACAAATCCATATGTTCCGATACAGATGTACACCAACAACCATTTTCACACCCTCACATCAATATAGTCCCACCAGCTTCACCCGCTCCCCTAAAACAAACCCCGATTCTTCAAACACTTCCGGGTAATTTAGCACACCAAATGCTATACCAAAACCCTTTACAACAACCGCAAGCACCAACACACACATGGTATATCCCACCACAAAACCTCGGAACCCAAAAATTCCCCCAACCCCATCAAAACGACCAACAACCATTTTCACACCCTCAAATCAATATAGTCCCACCAGCTTCACCCGCTCCCCCAAAACAAACCTTGATACCCCAGACACTTCTGGGTAATTTAGCACAACTAATGCTATATCAAAACCCTCCATAACAACCGCAAGCACCAACACACATGGTATATCCCACCACAAAACCTCAAAACCCAAGAATTCCCCCAACCCCACTAAAACGACTAACAACCTGCCGCACCCGTCCCCAGACCCACACCCGCAAACGCACAATTCAGGAAGCTATGCGACCAGGTTCAGATTGAACCCCCTCAACTAATACCAAATGACGACATCCTCCCTTGGAACACACTCGATAGCAACCCTCTAGCTCCGACATATGTCAAGGGTCCGTTACCACCAACATTCCAGATTATCACATTCACCCAATATACCGGATATTCTGATCCCGAAATTCACCTCAAACAGTTCACAACAACAATGGTCATGCACGGAGCAGATGATTTCTTATTATGCCGATGCTTCCTGATGACACTAGCTGAACAAGCACAATCATGGTTCGACAGCTTACCCGTTGAATCTATTTTCTCATTCAGACAACTCGGCAACAGTTTTTTAGAACACTTCGAAGCATTCCGAACAGATAAAAAACATGTCTTGAATTCTTACAGATTCGCCAAAATATAGGGGAACCCCTGTCATCGTACCTTCAACGGTTCAACAAAGAGGTATTACTCACTAAAGACTGCACAGACTCTTTTTATGTCTAAGCATTCCGCAACAGCCTCATCAAAGGGGAGTATTCGCACCAATTAATCCAGGAACCACGGACCACACAAGAACTACTCACACAAATCGGAGCATGGATAAAAGCTGAAAAACTATCCTCCTCCATGGCAACTACTCAAGCACAAGACGCTGCCCGTAACAGCACACTGACCACACCCAGATATCCCCAAGCCAGAAACACCCAACCTCCAACCCGATTTCCACATCTCGAATACAGAACTCAAACGACAACACCCAACACTGACCAACGGACGCCCCGTTACCCCAAATATAATACCCCCCAATTCACACCCTTAACTTCCGATAGTGCCACCATATGGCAAAATATAGAATCGTCAAGCATATTACAAGTTTCACGCCCGATGCCATCCCCAATTGAACACCAAAATCAACAACATTTCTGCACATTCCACAAAGAAGTTGGACACACAACATGAAACTGCTACGCTCTAAAACAAGCAATCGAAGCAGCAATCCAAATAGGACATTTATGAGAGTACATCCGGATGCTAAACACAACCACGCCAACTACCGATAATCTCCCACGTACCGACACAACCCTCCCTCACATCATCAACCTCATAGATGATAATAACCACCATTATGAAAAACCACCACAAAAACGCATCAAATTTGCCGAATCCGATCAAAAAACCAATACCCCACTAATAATTTCTTTACACATTCAATCATACTTCGTCTGACGCATATTGGTAGAAAATGCACCTAAACGACAATCTCATACAATCATACTCTACACCAATAATCGATTTTTTGGCACCACTACCCACTCTCGCGGCATCGCCAAGTTATTACTTCAATGGGGACCACCTTTCCATCTCCAACAGCAAACAACCACTTTCGTCATAGTATATTCACCAGACCTTGGATAATGCAAGCACAAATTCGCACATTTCGCAACGATATGATCATATCTTTACCTTCCGGACCCTGGATAATTATCGGAGACGAACCAATCCAACAAACTTACTACCTCACAAAAAATACACCACCAAAGGTTTCAGCCGATTCTTCTGATGAACCCGATCGTAACCTGACCCCCGTCGACCACTTCGAAACATTCAGCATCGATGTCACACATCCAGAACGCCAAATCAGAATAGGTGCTTCCCTCCCGAATCAATTACAACGACAAATTTTAGAACTTGCGGCAGAATTTTCTCATATTTTCGCCTGGTCACCCACAGACCTAGGACTCATCCCGCGCTCCTTCATGGAACATAAGTTAGGAATTCCCCCATGCGCAAAACCCATCACACAAAAACGCCGCTCTTTTAATACCGAAAAACAAAACATCATCCGCAAAGAAATATCAGACCTGCTTCAAGCTGACGTCATCCGCAAAGTTCAATTTCTCCAATGGCTAGCCAACCCAGTCGTCGTACCAAAATCAGGTGGAAAATGGCGAGTTTGTATCGACTTTACTTCCCTTAACAAGGTCATCCCAAAGAAGCCATACCCCCTCCCCCGCACGGACCTACTTGCTGACGCCACAGCAGGTTATAACTTGCTATCATTCCTAGATGCTTACAAAGGCTACCACCAAATCCTAATGGCAGAAGAAGACGAAGATAAAACCGCTTTTGTCACACCGGAAGGACTTTTTTATTACAAACGCATGCCTTTCAAATTAAAAAATGTCAGAGAGGACTTTCAAGACATGATCAACCGGATGTTCAGTTCGCAAATCGGCAAAAACGTCGAAGCATATATTGACGATATATTAGTCAAGACCCTTTCAATATTAAATATAACCCAAGATCTTTGGGAAACGTTCCAAACCATACAGGACTTCGGTCTAAAACTCAATCCCGAAAAATGCACATTCGGAGTAAGTACAGGAAAATTCTTAGGTTTCATGATTTCCCAACGCAGGTTAGAAATAAACCCATCCAAAATCACAATAATACAGAACCTCAAATCCCCAAGAAATATTAAAGAAGTACAACGGCTCAACGGACGGATCGCAGCCATCAACCGTTTCCTTTCAAAATCTCGAGAAAAATCTCTCCCTTTTTTTTCGCTCCTCCAAAAACGAAAATATTTCGAATGGACTCCCGAATGCGAGAAAGTTTTCCAAGACATAAAACAATACTTACAAAATCCACCTATCCTAGTCCCCCTGATACCCGACGAAACTCTCCACCTATACATATCTATTTCACCTTCAGCTATTAGCGTCGTCCCCTGCGCCGAACGCGACAAGGTTTTTCACCCCGTTTACTACATCAGTCATGTCCTACAACCTGCCGAAACTCGATATTCACCTCTGAAAAAGCATATCTTTGCCCTAATAATGGCAACACATAAACTTCAACATTACTTCTAAGCCCACACATATGCATGCACACGCAAGTTCCTATTCACCAATCATTGCACAAAGCCGACGTTACCGGCCGCATTATGCGATGGGCCATAAAACTTTCAGAATATGATATCGAATACACACACATAAGATATATAAACGCCAACGCATTATCTGATTTCATCGTAGAATGTACCGACTTACTCCTCCCATCCACATAAAATCTGCTCGAAAATAACATCCCAATCGATTGTTGGACCATCCACGCAGACAGTTCCGCAGCCGAAACCAATCGAGGCGCTGGTATCGCCATAACATCACCCGAAGGCTCCTAACTATTTTACGCCTTAAAATACACATTCGCAATCAACAACAATGAATCTGAATACAAAGCCATCCTTGCGGGATTACGAATCGCCCGTAATCTACATATTTGAAACCTCCGCATACTTACAGATTCTCAAGTCGTTGTCGGACAAGTTAACGGAGAATTCGAAGCAAAATAAGACAACATGCAAAAATATCTATAGTTAGTATCCGTTTTCTTCAAGAATTTTCAATTCTTAAAAATTGAACACATAACTCGAAAAGCAAACACCGAGGCCGATGCCTTATCCAAATTGCACACCGGCGACACCTTAGACGGCACATGGATAGAGCCCCTTATGCAAAAGTCCATCGACGGCCTCCCAATCTTGAATATTTTCCAAGAACCTTTATGGATGACACCTATTATACAATACATCACCAGCAACACAACCACAACTGACAAAATCCAAGCAAAACAACTCAAAAAGTCCGCATCACGATATGGCCTCCTAAACGATCAATTATAATGACGACATTACTCATGGCCTCTCCTCAAATGTGTACCCGAGACCGAAGGAAATTACATTTTGTGAGAAATTCACGAAGGCATATGGGGATCTCACATTGGCGCATGAAGCCTAGCCCGCAAGGTCATTCGCACAGGATATTTTTGGCCCTCTATAGAAACCGATGCTACAACACTAATACAACACTGCTCAAAATGTCAATTACACGCCAACATACATCACATGCACACTGTGGAGTTCCACTCTATTAGCAACCCAATTCCTTTTTACCAATGGGGAATGGATATCGTAGGCCTTTTCCCGAAAGCTAAAGGCAACAAAGAATTTCTTATCATCACCATCGATCACTTCACCAAGTGGGTAGAAGCAAAACCCGTAGCCTCCATCACAGCGCATGTTATCTGATACGCGAAAATATATGTTTTAATGTGAAATTGAGAGTAAATTGACATTAATTGTTTACTATTTACTTGATTTTACGGTTTTTATGATTTTGGAAGTGTCAGGTGAAAAGTAGACGAAAACAGCAAATTCTGGGGCAAAAACGCAATGTTTGGAAATGTTGACCCGGTCAAAGGTCCGGGACGGGCGTCCCGAACCCAGGACGGGCGTCCCGACCCAGTCAAACCGCCAGGACGGGCGTCCTGAACCGGGACGGGCGTCCCGAACCTGGTCAACGAATCAGGACGGGCGTCCCGAGCCGCCAGAAGCTGTCCCACATCGAATTTTTCAGAGATTTTCACTCCGGGAAGCTGCTATAAATACCCCAGGCCTCCAGCAGTTGAATTCATCCCTCTCCACTCGATCTGAGTCATTAAGTGGTTTCCAGTGTACAATTTTCCAGTACACAACTCACTCAAAGACTCGGATCTCAGTTTTCTTTCTTATTAGTGTTTGTTTTAGTTTCTGAGAAATAGTCTCAGATCTTAGGTTTCTATAGATAGGTTCGTTTATGGTATTCATAGAATATCCGGGATTTCGTTAGGAGATCCTAAGAGAGCTCTAGGCGTTCGAAGAGTCAGTCCACAGGGCTAGGCTTAAGCCCAGGACGTAAGGTAAAGTCTAGCTACTAGGCTGAGGAAGCGTCCTCCGAAGGTTCTGGTGAGCAGAGTCAGGGCGAGCAATACGACATATACAGCAGTACGCTCCGTAGGCAAGACTTCGTAAAGGGTGATTTCTTTATGGCATCGGTCCCCATGTCCCTCTCTTATATGTTTTATTGCTTTGTTCTAAATATGAATTATGAATATCAGATTACGATTTTATGAATAGTTGTGTTATATGTTGAAGTTTTTATGTTTTTCCGGAAATAGCCACCTGCTAAATATTCATTATGTCTGCATGTCTAATGTAAGTCTCTTTTAAACTAAAACTAGGGTTATAGACAATTCCTAACCACGGTCTATTCATAACCTGTTTAGTTTAACAGGCATCAATTAGTATTGGTGTCTGCCATACTAGATAAAATAACCAACGGAACACCTTGTTTGTTAGAGTAGTCTAGGTAGGCTGAGTAGAGAATTATGCCGGCGGTTTTGCGACGAGCAGCATGACCCCGAAGTGACATAGGGTACCGTTCATTGCTGACTTTAGTCCGGGCCGTGAGTAGGGCCGTTTACCTTAACGATGGGGCGGTAGTGTAGAGACCTCAGATGTGGTACACCTTTAGACACAGAACATAGTTGCATTCCAGGCTAAGATATATCTAAAACACTCGAATATAGGTCAATCAACATATAGGAACAGTATAACATATAATCAGAACTCGTCTTTAAAACACTTTTAGGATTAATTAGACTTAAACCTAGTGGAGAATGGATCACCCTCTCATCAAAGTATTTGAAGAAGATTGCATAACTGGATTATAAGATAGGAGTTAAGATAAAAGGCTAGTTACTACTAAGCCGTTGCCACTTCCCTGGGAGTACGATAATTAAATTAATAAAATCGTAGATACTTTCCAATAGACTGGCTACACGATAGGTACTCTGCCTTAGGTTCTGGCTGATTAAGTGACACCATAGAGACTAAATGTGACAATTAGTCAATCACAGTCCTTAATTATTCATAATCAACATAGGGTAAAATAACACCTATTTAGCACGTCGGTCGGAAACCGCATCATTATCAAAGATTTTTTCTGAAACGACGTCATCACGCGGTTAGGAATACCCCGTATCCTCATTACCGACAACGGCAAATAATTTGAAGCGCAAGAATTCCAAAACTTTTGTCAAGACCTACACATAGACCACCGCTTCACATCAGTTGGATATCTACAGACAAACGGCCTAACAGAAGTTACTAATCGAACTATCGTGCAAGGTTTAAAAAAATGGCTGGATTCAGCCAAAACAAAGTGGATCGACGAATTGTCAAACGTATTATGGTCATACCGTACAACACCCCACTCCCGCACCCTAGAAAGCCCGTTATCTTTATGTTTTGGCACCGAAGTATTACTCCCAGTAGAAATTAGATCCCCATCCCCCGTAGTAGATAACTTTTCAATCGAAGGGAACGACCTTAAAATCAACGAAATTTTGGCATTACTTGATCATATTGGATCTAACACGGCCATTGGAGAATATAATTACAAACGGTCCCTAGCCAAACATAAAAACTCACGGATGCGACCTCATACTTTAACTATAGGTGACCTTGTCCTTCGAAAAAATTCCATCAGCCGTCAAGAGCCAACCCGAAAGCTCGACGCAAAGTGGGAAGGACCTTACATCATTACTAAAGCAAATTCAAATAGAAGTTTCCATTTGAAAGACCACAAAGGCAACATTCTCACCCGAATGTGGAACGCCGCCAACCTTCGCAAGTATTATCCGTAGCACCCGTATCTCCCAGACGTAACCCCGAACTTAACTAGAGAATCGGTAATTACACTTGTACTTTAATTCATACCCATTTTCCGTAACATTGAATGATCACATTCAGCAATCATAACTCCACCAAATACAATTCAATAAAAAGCATTTCCTAAAACGCATGCTAAATAGTTCATCATTACACCTCCCCCCCCCTCTCATTCACACACGCACAAATCTAATTATCATTTTCAAAAGATTTACATTTAAAATATTAGTCAACATAAAACCAATTCCACCACAAAATCATAACAGCCGAAAGTAACACAATATATTGATATTTTCCTTCACAAAATTTACAAATTACAAAATTATACATTTACTGATTCATCCCTCAAAACAACATTTTCACCCTCCTCCCCACCCGTTACTACCCCCTCCACCGGGGCATCTTCTTCTACCTCTACCCCATCCCCCGAATCCTCCCGCTTACCACCACTTTCGGCAACTAACTCGTCAAAGTCGAACGGTCCCCCTTCCCAAGGGTACACATTCCCCTCTGACGATGCCACCAAACCCTAAAACTGTTTTGGCAGTTCAAATGAAGGATTGGTCTGTTGAATGTGATCCCTCAGCACAGTCAAAGTATCACCAGCCAAGGGAGCCGCCACTCGAGAAAACAACCTGTAACAACGTTCATCCTTAAAGAACGAAGTTACAATCGCTTTCTCTGTCTCAGCATTAATCAAACCCTCCGGCGTTTCGTAACGGTCCTGCAACCTCAGTCTCCTCTTCCCATTTCCTCCTCACTAGCTCCAGTTCCCCCACCTTCAGCTTCTCCCTTAGCACATCCTGTCGTACCTCCTCCAATTCCTCCCCTGCTTCCGCAACCTCTCCTCCAACTCTCACACCCTCTTTTCAGTAGCCTCCTTAGCCACCATGGTATCCTCCCTCCCCTTCCAAGTCAAGTCCTTTTCCGCTTCCAAACTCTCATAATTATAATGAGTTAGCCGGAAGCGGTCCAGAAGCTCAACCTCCGAAAGCATTGCTTATACGAAACAACCCAAACAAATGACAAATAAGTAATCACATTTAAGATACATATTTTTCTATTTCACCACCACCCCCCTTTTAAGCTAACCAACAAATTCACCTCAAATTTCTGCTAATACATCTGACCGATAAGCACCTCAGTCGACACCTTCTCCACAGCCTTCTTCATACCCGGGGGAAAATAATACTGAAAAAGGTCATTGCAACCCCCAGACCCCCCATCGTCAGGTTCGATGGTATGTCCCAAGCAAGGACATATCTCCCTTTTCCCACTTTACCTGACCCCCAACCTCCCCAGAAACCCCACCCTCAACCTTTAACCGCTTCTTCGGTGGAGAAACATCACCCGAAACTTCCACCTCCACCACCACCTCCTTCTCCTTCCCCTTCCCCTTCACCGTCTCCTTCACATGTCCCTTCCTACCTATCGGAGAATGTACTTCCTTCTTCTTCTCCCCAATAACCACCCCCTCCCCCCTAACCACCTTGTCCGCAACCCCCCCTTCCTTCTTCTCAGCGTCCCGGAACATCCCTAGATAATAATACCTATGGGTTCCGATAATAAAGCTAAAGCTTCTTTTGTCAAGCATAACCGAAAGAATTTTAATTTTACCAATAGTTTTCTTTTTTCGCTTATCAAGGTTGTTCTGAACCATTTTCATCACCAAGTTTTTCCCTGAAAATAACAAAATCAAACAATTCAAAACATCAGCTTTCGGCAAATAGACTTCAAAGAAAAAAACAAAACAAAAATAGAACCCCCCACTCCCGCTCCCTCCACTCCACCCACGTAATTTCTGGATGTCCAGTCTAGAGTCAAATTCCAAACTCGCATGCCTCATTAGCGTCTTCGACCAATCCTCCCCCACAGATAACTCAAACCGATACTTCGACAAAGTTTTAGCATTATGATAATCCCGCCCATACCCCTCCGGCACATCATTACTCAAACTCTTGCGATTATTCCAAGGCAACAAAAGTCTATTATTACCGAAACTATGATACTTTACATAGAAAAATTTATTCTTCCATGAATGAATACTAGACGGTCCCAAAATCAACGGCCGAGAGCTACGACGAGCTATATAAAAAAACCCACGACCCTCAGGTGTTGTACACTTTTGACACAAATAATAAAGTCTTCGCCATAACTCCAGCCGACATTCACATTCGAAAGCCCTACACGCCATCAAGAACCCCATAGTAGTCCGAATGACGTTCGGCATCAATTACCCCAATTGCACCCGATAATACTTACAAATATCCACAAACAAGGGATGCAACGAAAATCGTAACTCTGCCCGAAGGTGAGCCACATACGTCGTTACACAATCCGCAGGTGGCGTATGGATTCGTTGGGACTCTTTCGAACAAATAGTCTTAAAGGTTATGGGAAAATGATAATATTCCTGAATGCCTTCCAAGTTTCGAGATTCGGATACAGTCATCTTATACTAAGGAACTTGAGGGCTATCTTTTTTTTCACAACCTTTAGTTTTCAGCTCTTTCCTTACCGGTCCTACTTCATCTATTGGCCTCCGGTAGGCCATCACAGAACTTACATCTTTCTCATCCAAGAGAGGGAAATAAAAGTCCTCTCCATCCATCTTATATAACACACTAGCGTCTGATCCCCAGACAAACCCACAGGACCCATCCATTCCACCAACTCTTCAAACCCCACAGACCTCTTAGAACTGTCAGACGAACTCTCCTGCCCACTAGCAAGAACCGTCTTGTCAGAAGAACTCATTTTCCCCCCTTTTTTTCCCTTTCTTCTTTTTTCTTCTTTCTTTTCTTTTCATTTTTTTTCCCCTAAAACCAGGCAATTCTTTATCTTCCTTCCCTCGTTTTCCCAAGCCCTAACCCAGAAAATGCAAAGCAACAAAACAACAAGTACCTGAAATTCATCGAGGAGCCATGTTTAGCACAGACAGTCCAAGCACAATCACACAAAAGCAATAGCACACAAACACTGCAGACACAACACAAAAACATGATACACCAGTTAAATCCATATCCAACACCGGTCACCACCCATCACAAAACCATAAACACACAAACATCACTATCACACCCACCACAAAATCAGCAAGATTCACCCACATTTTGTGCATTAAAACAAGCAACAACAGTACCATAAACAAAATACTAACCTGGCAACTTAACAACACTACAATCACCCTTTTCCGTCACTCCAAACATAATCTGTGCACAACACTGCAAACGAACGTACACAAAGAAACTTAAGAACACCTTACACCCGCAAAGACAGATGAAAATTCTCAAAATGCACGAAGACAAAAACGAGATAACGTAGAGATATTCAAACGTCTCCCCCCATGTTACCCTCTCTCTATCTTATACATATTTGAAAGAAGGCATCACACTGGATCCCAAAATTCTCGCGAAACTACAGTACATATATTTTCAAGTCTGCACAAGCCTTCACGCGAGCACGCTTTCCACACATCATCAGTCGAACAGTCGCCACACGCCATCTCGTCTACCGAAGCGTCAGACACGTCTTTTCACAACCACGCACGCACCAAAGATCATCATTACAATCTGATACCCCAACTTCCCAAAACAATGAGCTATTCCCAAAACCTACAATCCACAAAACCACGCCACAACTATCTCCCCCACCCGGAACCCCCCTTGATTATCTCTTTCCATCATTCGATCACCCGAAACCCCCTCCTTCCATTTTTTTCCTTTTTCTTTTCTGCTTGTTCAATAACATCCGGTCACACCCATTATAACAAAACCACACCGTCACACTTTCAATAACATCCATATAAGCATCCCGAACCCTAAAAAAAATGCTTATAGTATATGTACAAATATACCCCCGTAGTATATGTACAAATATACCCCCGTAGTATATGTACAAATATACCCCTGCATCATAGAATATCCCGAGCAATCCACATACAACACACCACCATATCTAATTATTATATCATCGTAACACAAAATATCTAAAAAAGCACATAACACAAAAAGTCACACCCAGTAGACAATAATAGATAAATACCCCTCTGAGATGAGGGAGGAAGAAAAATGAAAAATATACCAAGAACCAGAGAGAGAACCCCGAGAGAAAAAGCACACCAAGAACAACGTAATATCTCCAAGAAAGAGCACATCAAGAACAACGAAATACCTTCAAAAAAGACATATCCCAAGAGAAAGGAGGAACAAAGGAAAGGGAATTTAGAGTAGCCAGAGTCAAACCACATCAATTACTCTTCAATCTTAGTAACTACTTGAATGGGACCAAGAGAAGAGCATAAACAACGTTCCTGCAGGCCTTCTGATTTCAGTCACTTTATTCCATTCTTACACATTTCCAAAAAAAATCTTCATTCCACTAGAGAGGCAAGATATCATTTTTTTTTCTTTTTTTTTACGAAGAACCCTTTGGTTATGATTTGGGAGAAGAAAGTGGTGCAACATGTCACATATCATCTCCACAATGTTCTAACATCTTTAACACATGTTTTCAGTAAGTCAATCCACCATAACTAAACAATTGTTGCAATAGTCTTTTACCAAAATGAACTTATTGAACTAAATGCATTTCATTCAATCTGACATACTGGGCCTAGCTCTATATCAATCAAGAGAACTAGCAGTCTAATTATGTCCACAAAAATTATCTATTTCGAGCTCCTTGCACTTTAATGCCTACAAAGTTCTTTTCTTCTTTACAATCTAATTCGATTTAAATGTTGTGCTCGTTGTAGTATAGGAAATTGACATGTTTCCAGAATTTGTGGTTCTTTGAGGATCCATGAAGCCATCTCATATATTGAGTACTATGGAAAATATTGCATCTTATTAATTATGGAAACCCCACTGATTAATCCCCCTGTTACATCCTTGATTAAATCAATCTCTGATTATGATTAGTCATAATTTATTGAATGATAAACATGGGCTAATATACCTAAGCTTGATCTTGCTTCTAACACTTGAGCACTCAGACCATGAAGAAACTGTGTGCTATACAAAATGAAAGGCACAGCGTGAGAATAACTTATTCTGCAATCAACTCTATGTTTAGGAGTTTAAGAATCTTTTGAATGTAACTTAAATGCTCGTAGTCATAATGATGGGAAAAGATAGGAATATGCAAGGAAGAGAAAGATCTTTAGCTTTGATATGAAACTAATTTTTACAGCAGTGATGGACTTCTGGGAGAGAGTATAGAAAGAAACAGGTTACAGAAAGCAACGGGAGAATATGGAAGACAGAGGCAAAACCTATTTCATAATTGTCAACAAAAAATGCTCCTTCCCCTCCCCTCTCCTCTCTTCGGGGCCCAAGGGAAAAAGGCATTTGTTGACTAGCCAAAATAGTGCAAAAAAATACCCAAATACAATATGAAAGCACCTTTGTCAAAATTTTCATTCAAGGAAAGGTACAAATCCGAGATAATCAAAGTAGAGGACAGCATTGCTGAATGCCGGGGCTTTCCCTAAAATGACCCAACTTTTTAAAATTTGTCCCGGTTTAACCTAGTTTTTCAAACTATTTCCCAAACTAACTTGAACTCGTTCACAAAATGAGTTCTAATGGAACCTACTAATTTTTTTAAAAAATTTTCTCTTTTTTCTTTTTCTCTTTTTCTATTTTTATCTCTCTTTTTTTTTTATTTTTAAAACCTCTCCGTTTCCTCCCTCCGTTTCCTCTCTCCGTTTCCCCTCTTTTCATTTTTTTTATTTTCTTTCCCTTCCAAACCCATCTTCCCCCCCACTTTCCCTTTTCTTTTCATTTTTGTCTGTTCTCCACATAAACCCTAGCTCACAACAAAAGGGATATATGAAGAAGGGATATATAATATATATATATATATATATATATATATATATATATAAAAGGAAACCTACTATCAGAACCCTTAAAAAACAAAAGGGTAAAAATTCAAATAATTTGACGCTGCTCCCGACCCAGCGTTGATTAGCTTTAAACCCCGGAGTAATAGAAGAACAATTGAAGGAAGGAAGACGAAGAAGATGAAGAAGATGGCAGAATTTCCATCTGGAAACCATACGAATCTCAATCAAGAAAACGAACCCAAAAGAGTGAAGAAAACTAAACCCCAATTCAGACCTGCTGCAGATGATACCAAGCCTATTCTACAAGACCCTGTAAGTTAAAACTCTCTTCTCTATTTATTTTTCATTTTACATTTTTAGCAATTCATAAGATCCTGTGGAGTAATGGGTTCTTGTTAATTTCAACCCTAATGTGTTTTTTTTTAATGTTTTTTGCCTTTCTTCGGGGTGGTTATGGTTAGATTCTCAGAGCAGACCCCATTGAGACGGAAGAAGCTGTGCTCCGATTGCCTCCTTTTCCTGTTCCCATTACCAAAACCAGTTTCAATGTTTAAACATGAATGCAATTTTCAGTTTTTCTATGGTATTTCTGTCATTCAAGAATTTTGAAATCTTTTGGATGTTCCCCCCACCAAAATCTTGATTTGTTTCTTTTTCAATTACATTATGTGTTTTTCTTTTTTCGATAATAATATGTCTATATATTTTACATTACATAGAAGAGGTTGTATAAACTTTTGTACCAGTAGCCCTTACCTATATTTACCAGATTTAAAAAAAATAAAGAAAATTGTTCATAACATATCCTGAGGAGAAGACAATGGCTGGCTATGGAACAGAAAAGTAATGAATAATTATATGTGAAACATTAGGACTCATCTTCTCAATGAGTCCTATAATTCAGTACTAGAATTTATCACGTTTGAAAATTATGTGAAACATTAGGACTCATCTTCTCAATGAGTCCTATAATTCAGTATTGGAATTTATCACGTTGAAAATTATGTGAAACATTAGGACTCATCTTCTCAATGAGTCCTATAATTCAGTACTGGAATTATTTACGTTTGAAAATTATGTGAAACATTAGGACTCATCTTCTCAATGAGTCCTATAATTCAGTACTGGAATTTATTCACGTTTGAAAATTATGTGAAACATTAGGACTCGTCTTCTCAATGAGTCCTATAATTCAGTACTGGAATTTATTCACGTTTGAAAATTATGTGAAACATTAGGACTCGTCTTCTCAATGAGTCCTATAATTCAGTACTGGAATTTATCACGTTTGAAAATTATGTGAAACATTAGGACTCATCTTCTCAATGAGTCCTATAATTTAGTACTGGAATTATTCACGTTTGAAAATTATGTGAAACATTAGGACTCATCTTCTCAATGAGTCTTATAATTCAGTACTGGAATTCATCACGTTTGAAAATTATGTGAAACATTAGGACTCATCTTCTCAATGAGTCCTATAATTCAGTACTAGAATTTATCACGTTTGAAAATTATGTGAAACATTAGGACTCATCTTCTCAATGAGCCCTATAATTCAGTACTGTAATTTATCACGTTTGAAAATTATGTGAAACATTAGGACTCATCTTCTCAATGAGTCCTATAATTCAGTACTGAAAATTTAGTACTGATAATTTTTCCTTCCTGAATTATAGGACGCATTGAGAGGATGAGTCCTAAGTAGGTTCTGATAGTAGGTTTCCTTTTATATTATATATATATATATATATACCTTCTTCATATATCCCTTTTGTTGTGAGCTAGGGTTTATGTGGAGAACAGACAAAAATGAAAAGAAAAGGGAAAGTGGGGGGAAAGATGGGTTTGGAAGGGAAAGGAAATAAAAAAAATGAAAAGAGGAGAAACAGAGAGAGAGAGGAAACAGAGAGGTTTTAAAAATTTTAAAAAAAGAGAGATAAAAATAGAAAAAGAGAAAAAGAAAAAAGAGAAATTTTTTTAAAAAAATTTAGTAGGTTCATTAGAACTCATTTTGTGAATGAGTTCAAGTTAATTTGGGAAATAATTTTAAAAACTAGGTTAAATCGAAACAAATTTTAAAAAGTTGGGTCATTTTAGGAAAAGCCCCCTGAATGCCAGTAACTTTTCATTTAAATTGTTCCTTTTATTTTTGAGAGATCATAAGAATAGATAAAATATGTAATTATAATTTACTTTAAACATTTCTCGAAAAGGTGAAAAGCATAATTCATCAATTTTAGTCCCTTAATTTTCAAGTCTTAGACCATTTTGGTCATTCACAATTACTTCTAACTATTTAGATCCCTTATCTATTTTTATTTTAAACTATTCCTAAACACTAGAATCCAGCTCAGATTTGCCTTGGGCATGCAAGTGAGGAAACTTTGGTGGAGGAAAAATAAGCAAAATATAACAAATACCCCATAAAACACTGAAATCCAACTAATTTTTTATGTGACTTAGCAAGAAAATACCATATTAGAGGTATATTTGTTATGAACTACCTATTTTGCCTCTAAAAACAACACCGCGGGATATAATGAAATGTTATATGCATAGTTTCAACTGGATTCCAACACTTTTTGTGTCAAAAGGACCAAAATAGTAAATGAAATTGTAAAGGACAAAAGCTTTATAAAAGGGACTAAAATGGTCCATTATCCAATTAAAAAATATGATTAAACAAAACATATTTTTTAATTAGAGAAATCAAAGACTAACCAAAGTTTAAAAGTAAATCAGAGGTGGAGTGTTATTTGGTTTGGATTTCTACAAAACAACAGTGAATCAATATGCTTTCTTTGTGCTTCATTATATCGAATTAGCAAATAAAATGGAAATTAAGGGACAAAATAAGTACCTCTTCCAAACTTCGAGACCATAGTGACTTTTAATTTAGGCTCCTTACGTCTGCTGCCAGAATCGCCTGGCTGTTACCTAGCACATCAAATGTTGCATGTAAATCAGAAAATGGAGCTACTGTTAAACCAAGTTATAGTTTTTGTTAATGGGGAAACTCCATATCATACTCTTGCTTTTGTTAAACCAAGTTACATTGTCACATGTTCTAAAAGTTTGAAGTTAAATTTATTTTCCTAACACACCCTCTCACAAGTGGGTCAATCACAAATTTTCTTAACAAAGCTCAACATGTGCATAATTACATAATAATCAACAAATGAAAAGCAATAACAGGAATTAAAACTCAGCACCTAGTGCTCTGATACCATGTTTTAATTGAGTAAAATTGTCACTTACTCTAAAATCTTAAGCTAATAAAGAAAGGTTAAAATTTATCCTCTTGAAAGTTTTGATTGTGTTCATCCTCATTTCAAATCCTTTGAAATGTATATTCCTAGGCTACTCACGTCAACATATGGGGTATAGGTGTTATTGACTTAGTCTTGGTAGGTATACTATCTTTTTTGATGTCTCCTTTTTAGAAAATACATTCTTCTATCCAAAAACTAGTCCTATCAGTTAGGGGAGGATATGATTTAAAGATATAAAGTGTTACATTGTCTATTTCTACTTCATAAAAGGTATTCTTCATGCCTATTCTTGTCGTAAGCTCCTCCTTAGTAATGTCTTGTAATAAATACCTTTTCATATGATTTTGTCTTAAGTGATGAATTCCCCATTGCATTTAGGAAAGGTAAACAACAATGCCCTTATTTTATTTCTTTTGTTGCTTGCTATGACTATTTGTCTCCATATTCTTGTTAAGTCAATGTATCCATTTATTCTATTTCTCTTCATAAGTCAGTTCATGAAGCCTTTTCTCACCCTGGTGGACATGATACTATGATAGAGGAAATGAATGCCTTAATTGCAAATGGTATTCAGAACTTGATGGACTACCTCTTGACAAGAAAGTTATTGGGTGTAAATGGGTATGCGGAATCTGATAGTTGTGTCATTTCAGGGAGTCTTAGAACTGAACTATCTCAAAGTAATGCATCTACACATTACATAACTCTGTTAGTGTTGGTAAAGAACATAATCTATGCTACTCAAAAGGAGCAGTGGACATGAGATTATGCAAAAGAATCATAGAAATACTAGTATTGAGTGTTATTTAAATGCAAATTGGATATGCCTTAAGATTAATAGAAGAGTCAACTCAGGATATCTTGTCTTAATGGGATGGAATATTATCATGGGAAGCAAGAATAAAAATGCAGTGTCATGATTGAGTGTAAAATTAGAATATAGTAGAGTTATGTCACAATTTGTTTGAGAAATTATGTGACTAAGCCAACCCTTAATTGAAGTTGGCCTTAAATCTTGTATTCCATCAAAATTACGGTGTGACAATCAAGTGGTCCTCCATATTGCCTCAAATATCTTTCCCATGAACGGACCAAACATATAGAGGGTGATTATCACTTCGTTTGAGAAAATATACAAGAAGGACTAATCTCTTTAGAGCATGTAAGAACAAGGGAAACATTTCCACCAAAGGTTTAAAAAAGGAACTGAATGCATTATGTTTGTAACAAGCTGGGCATGATTAACATTTATGCTCCAACTTGAGGGAGAGTGTTGGAGATTCATAATTATATGATTAGAGATACATAAATATGCCAATTAGTGGATCGGAGACGATTATGGTATTAGAAGTTGATTAGGAGATTTGATTAGATTACATAATCTTAGGGATTTACTTATGTAATTTGTATCTTTGTGTATAAATTAAAGAACCCCATAATACAATAACACACAAGAGTTATAGAATTATCTTTGTTCACATTAGCCTACAGTCAGGAATAACTGGAATTATATGTGTCTTTCATTTCTTTTCCAATCTGACAATCAATTTTCAAAAACTTTAAAAAGTTAAATAATTGAATCCTGCGGATCATATTTCTTATCTTTCAATGACAAAGAAGTTTTAAATATCGAAACTAACAAAAACAATGAAATTTGTAAATGTACATGGAAGTTATCCTTGCAATTTCCATTTCTGGTTGAACTAGAACTTGTCTTTCTATGTGGCTCTATGTGGCAAGTCATGAAGAAAATGCATCTTTAAAAAACAAACTACTTTCCAAATGCTCATAAAGATACTCATAAGAACAATGAGCTCACCTCTTTGATTAGGATTTGATATTCGCTCTTCCAAACACTTAAGCCGGTATTCTCGGCCATATTTATCTAATCTATGCAACTCCTGATACATCTCCTGTAGAGAGAAAAATTAAGATAATTTGTTTGGTCACACTCTTTAGATGTCTAAAACAACATGTTCCATACTATAAGACCCTTTAAGCCCGACATCATAGAATGGAATTTTGGTTAGAAAGAACTATGACGTCCATCTTAGAACACATTTGTGCTATAAAATAACTTCTTTTTTTTTTTTTTTTGCTAATTTTAACTTAAATGCATAAATAAAGTTGAAAAATTACAATAATGATAGGTCCAAAAACCTCATAGCAAAAAAAAAAAAAAAAGGACTTGATTGTCTATTGTGAAAAATAAATATATGGAAAGGATACAGCTATGTATGAATGAAATAACATATCAACCTTGACATTGCTTGATCCCAGTTTACAATACAACAATAGTTAGCTTTTAGAAGTATTCACTTCTGGTGAATGTTGTTATATATCATGCCAATAGCTTTTGATGCACTTTAGAATTTGTGGTTGCAAACATAATTTATATTAGAATTATGATTTAATTATTTATATTGAAGTATTTTCAGATTTATAGTCATGTTGGGATTTATTTATTTTTAAGATCACTAGGACGATTATAATTTGTTTTCCTTTATTCAAGTACCTATTAGAGAATGGTACAGGATGCAGAAATTGTTAAAGGGGAGTTTCTCCCTTCGGATTATGAACAAATTTTGCTCAAACAATATCACATGTAACAACAAGCCATGAAGACAATGCAAGAATATCCTTTTGAACTTATGAGATTAGCATGGAGAAATGACTCGTTGGGAAAGTAAATGTCAACAAGTAGTAAGATATTTAGGGGGATTTATGCCACAACTCAAAGATAGAATCAGTGTCCAAGTTACTAGATCTAATTGAAGCAAAAAACATGGTTATGATGATTACATAAGAACGGAGATGTTATTATGCCAAAATAACATAGGAATAATTCAAGTGAAAAATAAATAAATAAAGAAAGAAAAGTAAAAGAAGTTACTTCTCAAAGAAGCGGTCCAAGTTGTGCCACTGAGGGTCTTTACAACGATTTCCAAAACGAACAATTTCTCCCGCAAAATCCCTTAGCTCCTCCCTGAAATATGAAGTAAAAAGTAAATGGTGAACTATAATCTTGACAAAAACTATGAAAATCAACAAGACATCTCTAAAGAGGCACAAAACGTTTCTACTCCCATTACCAACCTCTTGTCTGTAGCAACAATTTTCAGAAGTTCATTCATGTCTGTTGAAACTAATTGTTGCACATCCTCAGAAGGAAGCACCACTTCTTTTAGTATTCTAATGCTTCGTCTTGAGAGAGATTGCATGATATTTGAACCTTTTACAATAGTGTTGGCAACCTCAAAAGACAAAATTGAGAGTTCATTGTTCTTGGTTGTCACTCCAGAAACAAATCCGTTGGGATTCAAACTGGTCATGGTACTTCCAAGTGTGTCTAATACTTCAACAGCCCTTTCAAGTCCAGCCGAGCCAGCTTTTCCCAAAAGTGAACTCACTTCTGAAACCTGTAATGTTTCCACACCTCGTTCAAAATTTAACAAGAAAATATAATTCTTAACCCTCCTTAATTACACTTGAATATCCATTCTATAGCATCCAAAATTGAGAAGCTAAAAAGAGTATATTCCCATGGGTGTCAAAATGGATTGGATAGCATTTAAACATAAATGGATTTGGATATCCATTTAGAAACTGAAAAAGTGTATATTCTTAAGGGTGTCAAATGGATATAAATGGATAGGATACCATTTAAATATCCAAATGGATAAGGATTTCCATTTCAAGGAAGGTGGATACCCATTAATTCATTTATACTTTTCATTTGAGTTATTAATAGCATCTATATCCGTTTAATGTGGATGGATTTCAATGTTTTATTGGATTTAGAAACATTTTGCAACCTATATATATTCCAAATATACTTTCTAAGCATCAATGGCCATTATGTAAGCCTTCAATGATTTAGTTCAAACCTATAAGATCTATTCTTATTTCAGTTGCTATAGGAACTTAAACTTTGCTTACCTATGACTATGTTGTTCTGTATGAATTTGAAATATAAAATTTGCAAAAAATGATCACAGACAACTATAACGATCAAACTCAATACAAATATTTCACCTCATGAGCATTTAGTTGCAGAAAGGAATACAGCTTACATATATGGGAATGTAATAACAGTAGAAATTCGAAATATATATCAAATATGACAAAAAAACTAAAAAATGACAACAACCGTCTCATAAAAGGTAAGGTTAAGAAAGAACGCTACACGGGACACAAAAAACTAACCTAAAACATTTAACTCATGTTTATCCACTGATATTCATCAGTATGTTTTTTCTTTCTACCTTACAAACCTTTTCAGGCGTCACTTCCCTTCTACCCCTTTCATCTGACATGTTTACTTCTCTTATTCTTGTTTTTGTTGAATACAGAGGCATAGCAATCATGACCTCTTGTTTTTGTTTTTCATCATTCATCAAAATTAATATCTACACAAACTCTTAGGAGTCCTCATTAAATGCAATAATTAGCAACTGTAGCAAATATTAAACTTTTTTCTGTAGATGTATGTCACATCCTAACTGCCACATGGTTTGATCAAGTAACTGAAAAGGTACTATTATTAAGAAATTTGGATGATACCTTAGCCCTCCGGGATCTCGATTTCTGCAATGAACTCCTCTTAAATCTCGGAATCCCATCATAAAATTCATCTTCACTGCTAGCATAACCCCCAACCAAATTAGCAGAAGCCTCTGCTAATAATGCTTCTTCTTTGGCTTGTACCTTCTCCAATTTTTGGGGTACTTGAGGTGCCACAGATAGTTTTCTAGCCTCTGTTGTGTTAGGCTGCAAATCATACTGGTTTTCCAAATTTCTGTTGGAATTCGTATTAGCATAGGGATTTGAATACTTTTTACCGCTTCTAGTAGTCGAATTCTTGGATTGCCGCCACAAAATTCAAAATCTACTAAAACCAAGAATAATTTAGGAAAAAAATGATCATTTTGCACAAGGGAAATATGAACTATTTACATGAAATTTGGAGTTGAAAAGACGGAGAAAATGGTCACAGTGGAAATGGAGACAGTAATAATGGGTGGGTTTGGGGAACCGTCAGAATTCGATCAAGTCGTCGTCAAAAGTCAACGTCAAAAGTCCAAGCCAAACTAACTCTGCAGCCGCGCCAAAATCTGATTTTAATAAAAAAAAATTTTAATTATTATTTTATATATAATTATTTTTTAAGACGTGTTGACCACATTTCCTTACTTTTTCTGTCATAATATATTATTATTATACGAAAAATAATTCATTTGTTATATGCCTTTCTTTTTTTTTTTCTACTCACTCTTTAAAAATAATATTTTATTAATATTTTTTACACTTTTATCCTTCTCACAAATATTATAATATTGTATATTATAATATTTCTACCCTAATAAATGAAAAAATATATATTATAAATTTAATAATAATTTTTTATATATTTTATATAATATAGTATTTAAAATAATATTTAAAATCATTCTGGTTTAGCCGCATGTCGAAACTTACGTGGCAATGTGAGAGTTCTCAAATTTCTTATTCAGCAAAATAAAATAGAATTTTTTTTAATTAAAAATATTGAAAGACTTTAAAATTAAAAAAGATGATAATACCTAAGAAATTTTTAACAACATATTTTAATATGAGTTTTAATTTAAAATTTTTGATAATTATTATCTTTAGATTTATTAACTATTTAAATAAAGAGATTTCTTTAAAAATAAAAAGATTTTCTTTTATTATATATTAATATTACAAAATATTCTTAAAAAAAATATTAGATAAGTAAATATAATAAAAATAATAAGAATTTAATAGGATTAAATCACATTTTAAATTTGAATTCTAATATTACTTCACCAAATTTAACTCAATTTTTTTATTGAAAAAATATTAAATAATTTTTTAATTTTTAAAAAATAAAGATAATTTTACCTCTACAAATGACTTAAAAAATATATTAAATAATTTTACAAATTTTTTTTCTTCTCTCAAAAGATATATAATTAAAATAAATATAATTAAATAATATATATAATAATGATATTGAGATAAATTTTTATTTCTTTTTTTAAATTAAACTCATTTAGGTTTGAATAGGTCTAGCGAAATTGCCTATAAAATCTTAATCCTATTTACTTTCTTATGAAATAGTATTTATCTAAACACATGTTATTTATAAGTCATTCAAAAAAAATTAATTCACATTGGTATATGTACAATTATACCCTTCACATAATAATATTTTTAATTATTTATATTAATTATTATATCATATCTAAAAGATTCTCAAAATCTTATATTTATTATTTTGTTTAAAAGATAAATATTTAAATAAATTAAGAAGGTCCAGCAAAATTATAAATACCGCTTCAATCACAAATAATGTTTGAGAGTTAAATTAGGGTTTTGAGAGTTAAATTAGGGTTTTGAGAGGTTAAGAAGAAAGTGATAACCTTAGAGTCACATCTATGGAGGGTCTCCTTAGTTTCCTCCCCGAAGACAGCCTTATAGAGATTCTCTTAAGATTACCTATCAAATCGATTCTCTAATTTAAATGTGTTTCCAAATCATGGTATGATTTATTAACTGAGTTTTTATTTTATTAATAGACATATGGAATTCAACAAGAAGAAGAAGATTTTATTCATTAGTGACCTTGAAGATGAATATTCATCTTTTAATTTAGAAGATGAATCTTATACAGACTTATCAAATTCGGATTTTGAAATCTGTGATTTGATTGGATGCTGTAACGGAATCATTTGTCTTCAAACAGACGAAGATGATATTGTTTTGTTGAATCCTTGTATGAGGGAATTTAAAGTTCTTCCCCCCCTAACGCTTCGCGGCAACGTTGTAATAAAAAGTAAGGGATTTGGTTATGATAATTTGAACAATGACTACAAGGTTATTTTGATTCTATCCATATTTCATAGTGATATACTTTATAAACAAAAAGGTTATCCCTACACCATGGAAATTGCAGTATACAGTATTAGATCAAGAAGAAATTAAAAAATAAAAATACAAAATTTTTATCTACCTATGATCTTTTCTATGGACCTTAGTGGTAAAGCATTTCGTAAATTCCAATACCCTAGTGCTGTATTATTATTGGAAAACAAAAATTATCAAAGAAATCTTCAGGTTATAGGAGGTTTTCTTTCTGTAATTCTATTCCAAAGATTGATACATATATCGGCTGAATTTGAGCAATATGTTGATATTTGGTCAAGCAATATGTTGATATTTGGTCGATGAAAGAATACGGAGTAATAGAATCTTGGTCAAGACAATATAGAATATGTCCTTTTGTTTCAATCATGAGCCCTTTATCAATAAGGGCAAATGAAGATGAAGACGATCATGTCCTTCTTCAAATGGGTACAGTCAAACAATACAATGATAACGAAGAAGATTGTGAATTTGTTAGATGGAATTTGTCAAAAAATGAACAAGTTCGAAAATATTATCTTCAATATTTTGATATTGATGGTGGTGTTTTATGCTATACCCAAAGTTTAGTTTCAATCACGAAGGAAGAGTAAATTAAATTCTATGTACGTTTTTTTTTTTAAGTTTTTCTTTTTAAATTTATTAAGAGAGAGTAATGGAATTAAACAAATTAACTGTAAGTGTAACTGGTCACGAACATTCACTCTCCACTCTCTTTTCTTTGTCCAATTATGTCTGACTTTTTTACCAAATCCTTCTCTCATTGATTCTCTTCACCAAGTCTGAAGTTTTAGACTTTACAAACCTTCAATAACCCTTTGATCGCTCATGATCCCGGATGGAATAAGCTGGCAGTCTACCACGGATCATCTCTCACCCCCGAATCCTTGATTTGGCCAGGAAAGACTGCAAGGCTTTGGGCCCAGGAAGGGAAGGGACAGCTTCTGGAACATTGTTTCACAAAGAATTTGGAAGGTCAAAAGGTGAGGATCATCCCATTCCCTTGTTTGGTTCTTCCATTAGCGTGTGAGAAAGAAGCTCGTGGTTAAACACTTAAAGTTATATAAAGTTTTTTTTAAACTACAATTTTTATGGGCTTTGTAAAAAATGTTTGTATGAAACTTTTTTATTATGGTTGCAGTTGGTTTAATCTGTTGATTCAGGGAAAATTACTTTTGCAGTTTCTTCTTTATCTATGCTAAATCTGTAATCAAGAAACTGGTAGTAGCTATTGTTATGTCCTTTCGATTTACAGGTGCAGAACTTGGGTCTTTTTGTTAGAAATGTTAAATATAGAGATACAAAGTTGCTATGATGGGAGATATCCATTGCTATTTGTACTTGAATGAATCTATTCTTTGGAAGCATGCATTATTCTTTTGGGCAAGTTACACGAATGTTTAATATATATATTGAGCCGACATAAATTTCCCAAATAAAGTAACCGATTTGGAGGATCGGAAAACCTCCCCGGTGGCATAAATACCACTTTATGGACCCCATAAATGGGAGACGTTACACAATTACTCCCCCATTGATACTCCGTTACACCTAAATGGTTAAAACGGTAAATTCATTACTCATAACAATCCGTAACGGTTGAAGACCATAATAGCACAATCAATAATCAAGTCCCCATAAAAGGGAGGTCCAAACAAAAGGTAAGGGTGAATTCCTATTTTTCCAGATATCCACAATACACTCTACTGACTTAAGCATGGGAGAGTTCACGGGGCACAAACTCCCCATTGAACTTATTTGTTTTGTAGGTTGATCAGAAGCTAAGTACATTACTCCAAAGTATCGTATACGCTCAGCGAAGTATCACACCACACTTCGCCTTCTCAGAAAAGCCTTCCTAGCAAACTCAGCTACAAAACTATCCGAGTTCCCGGCACCCTAAATTACTTTTTTACCCCTTGACAGATTCATGTAGAATCAGTTTGGTTTCGTTACCGGGAACATTTTATTCACTCTCATAATCCTCATCCATTAATCTCCTATTATCATGTCTCGATCCGAAGGACACACTGTTCGTCAATCTTCTCACCGACAAGAGAGGACGAGGACGAGAATGTCCGTGATTCTACATTAATCTGTCAAGGGGTAAAAAAGTAATTTAAGGTACCGGGAACTCAGATAATTTTGTAGCTGAGTTTGCTAGGAAGGCTTTTCTGAGAAGGCGAAGTGTGGTGTGATACTTCGCTGAGCGTATACGATACTTCGGAGTAATATACTTAGCTTCTGATCAACCTACAAAACAAATAAGTTCAATGGGGAGTTTGTGCCCCGTGAACTCTCCGATGCTTAATTCAGTAGAGTGTATTGTGGATATCTGGAAAAATAGGAATTCCCCCTTACCTTTTGTTTGGACCTCCCTTTTATGGGGACTTGATTATTGATTGTGCTATTATGGTCTTCAACCGTTACGGACTGTTATGAGTAATGAATTTACCGTTTTAACCGTTTAGGTGTAACGAAGTATCAATGGGGGAGTAATTGTGTAACGTCTCCCATTTATGGGGTCCATAAAGTGGTATTTATGCCACTGGGGAGGTTTTCCGATCCTCCAAATCGGTTACTTTATTTGGGAAATTTATGTCGGCTCAGTGGCCCCTCGTCGAAGTATCGAAGAACAGAGGAAAAGATACTTCGGCGCTATGTCGACACTTAGCAATTTTTGGGTGTTGGAAAAGCTAGGGCTTCTGACGTGGATCAGCCGTCTTTTCGATTTGCTGTCCTTTCGTCTATACCCAGTAATAAATGTCAGAATGTCAGCCGGCAAAAACCTTTTTATCTTCCCAATGCCTTGATCCTGGTAAGTAATCATTGCAGAGACTTTCCCCAAAGTGTTTTGATCTCCTCCTTCTCCTATATTTTTCATTTACATTTACTTGCTTAACTTTTTCTGCCATTAACGCTCTGAAGATTCCTCTGTTTTTCTGGTATCTTCACCTTTTCTTCGGTTTTTCTTCTCGGCTTCAGACATTTTAAAAAGGTAAGCTTTGTCTGCTTATGGTGATGGGTTTAATATTGTAAGGATTTGAACTGTTTATTTCTGTTTTTTGGGACTGGCTCTGTATTTTTGTAAGATCGGAGGGATTTTAGGTTGTTAGTTTCGGGTAGCTTTGTACTTGCATGGAGTTCTAAGTATTGGGCTTCCATTCGCAGGTAGGATATGGCTGCTCGAAAGAGAAATAATAGGGAGGTTGAGGATTTGATGGAAGAAGGTTTCGGGAGCCCTCGACCTGTTCGACCAAAAGTCACAGTAGCCAGGAGGGCAACCCGGGGTGAAGTTCCGGAAGGGGTTCCTTTTCAACCACCCATGCCTGGTCCTCCTCCATTTGATTTTCTCTTAAATAGAAATAGAGTTACTAGAGAACAAGCCGAATCTTTTGCCCGTAAGTATAGTCTCGACCCTAGGGTTTATAGAGTTTTTGTTGAGCCCTTAGCTGGGAAAATGTCCCTTCATCACATTCCTATTCCCTTAGCTCATTTTGAATTGGGGTTCCATCTTCCTATGGACCCTGCTTTTGCAGATTTTCTAACTTTTGCTCGAGTCCAACCCGGACAGGTTCATCCGAACACTGTTCGGACAATGTTTTACCTAATTTGCCTCTGTCATCGTCTAGGCTTCGAATTGACTGACAACATCCTTAGTGTGTTTTTTTGTTCTCTTTGGATGGCAGACAACATTCTTTCTATTCGTCCTCGTAAGAATAGAATTTTGCTTTTTGATGCTCCTCCTAATAAAGTAGAATTTAAGGAGAGATGGATGATGGTAGAATCTCGCAGTGGCTTTCCCTTCCGCCCATATGTAAATGAGAACTTCCAACGACCTCAAATCCAATATCCCTCTACACTTAGTCATTCTGAGAAGTCTTTTTTAGAAATCATCACCCGAGACTTAGGAGACGACAGACAGAAATAAACCCGGGTGTATTCTTCCGCCGATTTGCTTAGTGAGTCGAGTCTAAGATGGTGTGGGATAGGGCCTGGTCTGTCGGAGAGGAAAAATGAATTAGGCTTCGCGAAGGAGGAGCCAAATGAAGATTGGACAATACACCCCGGGGGTGTTTTTTCTTTTCAGTGTGATGCATGTTCTCTTGGTCGGGGTTATCGGACTGGCAAGGGTATTCTTCACATACTTGTTTTCCTTGTTTTTTGTTTTACTTCGGTATTGACCTCTTGTTCTGCTCGCAGGTCCAACCATGTTCAAGACCATATGGGGAGAGCGGGAGGAGGAGAGAGACGTCCGCCAGACCCATCTGAACTCTCTGCCCCGTTCTCCTCCTAGGCTCATAGACCGGGGTGCTTCAGGTGATACTCCACTGACTTACACTTCCTCTGCAGAAGTTCCTAAGCAGAGCAGGGGAGTGCGCAGGACCAGAGAGGAGTCAAGGGAAAAGACACCTCGTCCGGCCTCTAAACCCCGCAGGGAGGTTACTCCGGAGGAGGGGGAGGATGAAGAGCAACTTCGTCCTCGTTAGAAACGGAGGGTTTCTCCTAGGCGTCCTGCTGAAGACTTACCCCGGGACTCTGTTGAAGACTTGGGAGAGTCCCATGTTGGATGAAGCTTTTTATTTCTTCATCCCAGCTGGCCGAAGTAGGATGTAGGCATTGAATAACTTCGGATTCCTCGGATGCATCCTCAATAAGAAGGTCTTCCTCATTGGGAGTTTCCCCTGAAGCGATCTTTGCCAGCCTATCTGCTTGTTGATTATCTTTCCTTCCGGTAGACTTTTTAACCATGACTACACACATCCTCCATTTTCTGGAGAGTCCCATGTCGGACAGCGACAAGAACTTGAACCAGGAATTTCCCACAGCAGAAGGATAATAATCGAGGTAAGAAATCTGAGACGTTTACACCTCTGAACGTCTCAAAGGAAAGTTTAATTGCAGTCTTGAAGGAGAAACATGGAGTTCGGGACCCCACACCAATGAAAGCCCAGACATATGCTTCGCGGGACAAGACCAAGTTCTGTGGATTCCACAGAGACTATGGTCACACAACGGAGGAATGTTTCCAACTGAAGCGAGCCATCGAAAAGCTCATTCAGGAAGGATGTTTAAAGGAGTACATCGCGGGTGTACAACAACAGAAGGATAAGGGAGAAAGGGTAATCAACATGATTAACCCGGAGTTAGGCTCGACGAGAAAAATAAAGAAAAGAATCTACAATCTCACCAAATCATACCTCGTCCCGAAGTATGAATTCGAGCATCAGGAAGTCATTACTTTCACCAATGAAGAGCTAGAAAGTAATGAGGAGGCTAAAACCAGTCCCATAATCATCGAAGCGGGGATGACCAGAGAAGGGATTGACAAATGTACAGTAAAGAGGATTCTAGTTGACACTAGAGCCACAAGAAACATCATGCACTGGCGATGTTTCGAAGAAATGGGCTTGAAAGATAAACATCTCAAAACAAGCAGAATGGTATTGAAGGGATTCACACCTCAAAAAGTATCGGTCAGAGGAACAGTAAGACTGCATGTCACCCTCGGCGAAGGGGAAAAAGCCCAAACAGAAGAGGTCAAGTTCTACGTAGTAGACTTAGAATCTCCTTATAACGCCATAGTGGGAACACCTTTCCATGCGGCTTTCGATCTGGTTATCTCTACTTCACATCAACAAGTGAAGTTCTACACCTCACGAGGTGTCGGGTTTGTAAGAAGCAGCCCTCGGAGTTTATTAGGGCATATAATGAAGATAAAAAGAAAGAGAGATGATCCTGAAAAGATTAAAAGAGTCAATATGGTGACAGAAGAGCGCAACTATGGAATGACTGATGATCCTGAAAGGATTAAAAGAGTCAACCATGAAATAACTGATGATCGCGGTCCAGAAGAGCAAAGAGATACAGAAAAACAAGGCTCCGATCTTAATCCCAAAGTATCACGAGATAAAGAATATGACGATGTAGAAATAAATTCCACTTATCCTAAACAACTCGTCAAAATCGGGAAAGATATGCCAGACAAACTCAGGCAAGACCTCATTGAATTCCTCAAAGGACATCAACAAAGCTTCGCATGGTGCACAGAGGATATGCCTGGAATCGACCCCTCGGTCTCAGAACATGCCTTAAATATTGACCCAACTTATCGCCCAATTAAACAAAAGTCCAGACAATTTGGCGAGGATAAAATAGAAGGCATGAAGGAAGAAGTAAACAAGCTTTTGTAAGAGAATTTCATTCGCGAAGTGAAATATCCCACATGGCCAGCCAATGTAGTCATGGTTAAAAAGTCTACCGGAAAATGGAGGATGTGTGTAGACTACACTGACCTCAACAAAGCTTGCCCCAAGGATTGCTACCTCCTACCTCGGATCGACGCACTGGTTGACTCAACGGCAGGATACGAATATATGAGCTTCATGGATGCATTCTCGGGGTACCATCAAATTAAAATGAAGCCCAACGATCAAATACATACTTCGTTCCGAGCTGCAGGGGCCGTTTATTGCTATAACGGCATGCCCTTCGGGTTAAAGAATGCAGGAGCAACATATCAACGAATGATGAACTATATTCTCCAAAGTCAAATTGGAAGAAACATAGAGGCATATGTTGATGATATGGTAGTGAAGACGAAGCACAGCGCTTCACACTTGGAGGATTTAGAGGAAACATTCTCCAATCTGGCGAAGTACAATCTCAAGCTTAATCCCACGAAGTGCACCTTTGGTGTAAAATCCGGTAAGTTTTTAGGCTTCATGACAGCCGAACGAGGGATTGAGGCCAACCTGGAGAAATTGGAAGCCATAGCCCGGCTCACTGAGCCCAAATGTATCAAAGACATCCAAAGGCTGAATGGGTGCATTGCAGCATTGGGGAGATTTGTTTCAAAATCAGCAGAAAGGTGCCTCCCATTCTTCCAAGCTTTGAAAAATTCGAAGAATGGCTTCGTATGGACCCCGGAGTGCAGCCAAGCTTGGAAAGATCTAAAAGATTATTTGCAAAATCTTCCTCTGTTACGACCTCCGAGCTGCGGAGAAACACTCTTCTTATATCTGTCATTTTCAGATGAGATCGTAGCATCAGTTTTAATCAAAGAAGATGGGACGAAGCAACATCCTGTCTACTTCGTCAACAAAGTTTTGAATGAAGCAGAGACCAGATATTCCAACATTGAAAAGTTGGCTTATGCCTTAGTCATTTCTGCACAAAAATTGAGACCGTACTTCGAATCTCATCAAATCGTGGTGTACACCAACGCTCCAGTAAAACAAGTTTTTCATAAACTGGACCAATCCGGAAGAATGATGTGCTGGTCCATCGAGCTGTGCGGGCAGGAAATTATAATCAAACCTCGTACAGCCATAAAAGCGCAAGCCCTGGCAGATTTCCTCACAGAAGGCTCATTTACAGATGACAACTTGGAGAAAGTCGAATCTGCCAAAGAGCCGTGGGAGCTGAAAGTTGATGGGGCAGTAAACTCCAGCGGAGTTGGGGCTGGACTGGTGTTGACATCACCAAACAAAGAATACTCGGAAGAGCGGGCTATCAAATTAAAGCCCAATATTTCAAACAACTAAGCAGAATACGAAGCACTGCTAAAAGGATTAGAATGGGCACATAATGCAAACATCCGAGCCCTAAAAGTTTACAGTGATTCACAGCTGGTGGTGAATCAAGTTCAAGGAACTTACACAGTGCAATCGGAAGGATTGCAGCCTTATGTAGACAAGGCTAGAAATTGGAAAGATAAGTTTCCTTCTTTCTCGTTGTCCCTGATCAGTAGGAAAGACAATCAACAAGCAGATAGGCTGGCAAAGATCGCTTCAGGGGAAACTCCCAATGAGGAAGACCTTCTTATTGAGGATGCATCCGAGGAATCCGAAGTTATTCAATGCCTACATCCTACTTTGGCCAGCTGGGATGAAGAAATAAAAAGCTTCATCCAACATGGGACTCTCCCAAACGATGCTACCCGGGCACGACAGATCAAAAGACAGTCTGCAAGGTACACTATTCATTATGATATATTATACAGACGGTCTTTCACAAGACCCCTACTTCGTTGTGTTCCACCATCTCAAGTAGATGATCTGTTAGCCGAAGTACACGAAGGAGTGTGTGGAGGTCATCCAGGGGCCCGAGCTCTAGCAGAGCGGGTAATTAACCAAGGGTATTATTGGCCAACACTCAGGGAGGATGCCAAAAGGTATGTTAAAAAATGTGACACTTGCCAAATTTTTGGCACGGTACCTCATCTACCCTCGGTTGAACAAACCCCGGTTGTGGCTGCCTGACAATTCGACATGTGGGGTATGGATTTAATGGGGAAGTTCCCAAAGACAAGGAACGACTATGAGTATTTGGTGGTAGCAGTAGACTATTTTTCGAAGTGGATCGAAGTAAGAGCGCTCACAAGTCCCACAGAAGAAAATGTTTCCAAGTTCTTCCGCGAACAAGTGTTGTGCCGCTTCGGGATACCCCGCTTAGTAATCACAGATCATGGAGTACAATTCTCCGCCAAATTCACAGCAGAATGTCAGCGGCTACACATCAAGCATTGGAAATCATCAGTTGCACACCCTCAGGGGAACGGACAAGCCGAAGCTACCAATAAATTGGTATTAGCAGCACTAAAGAAGAATTTGGAAGGAAAGTCTAACAAGTGGGCTGATGAATTGAACTCTGCTCTATGGGCAGTACGTACTTCGACTAGGGGCCCCCACTGGAGAAACAGCTTACGCTTTGGTGTACGGATCAGAAGCAGTAGCACCAGCCGAAGTAGCACTGCCCACAGCAAGAGTAGCCATGTACAGCGAAGATGCTAATAAAGAAAAAAGAAGTTTGGAGCTAGACCTACTAGAGGAAAGAAGGATAACAAGCCGCCTAAGGTCACAATCATTCAAGGAAAAGACCAAAAAAGTTCATGACAAAAGGCTGTTCAAACGTCCCATAAAGGTCGGAGACTAGGTACTTCGAAAAATTGAAGGTACAGCACGGCATATACAGACAAACAAACTGACCCCAAATTGGGAAGGTCCATACCTCGTAAAGCACGAAGTACGACCAGGCACTTACAAGCTCATGAACAAGGATGGCATTCTTCTCCCAAATCCATGGCATGTAAATCACCTAAAAAGGTACTTTGTATGAAATACATTTGGACAGACTGTCCCTAATATAAAATCGTCTAAGGCAAGTCCTTAAATTTCCAAAAAAGTGAAGTTTATTACTTTTTACTTTGAGCATGATCTCAGTTATTATTCAAGTCAAACTCGAGCACGATCTCGAGAAGACACTAAAACCTGCGAGTAAGGTCGCAGTAAGAAAATCAGGCTAAGGCCTGAAGGAAATCCACACGAAATATCGTGGTTACGAAGTGCCAAGTCAAGGCCTGGAAGGTCGCACATAAATGCTAAGTTAAAAGCATACTCGGAGTACCGAAGTACACAAGCACCGAAAATCGCAGTAAGTACTTGAAATAAATTTACTAATACGAGGTCTCTTACGAAGTATTGAGTTTGAGATTTCACTTGGTAATTTCTTATGACACGGTTCGAAGTATCAAGTTCAGACCTATTACTTGGTAGATTCTGTTACTATGAAACTATCGAAATCAAGAAGTCAAAATAAACAACACTTAGAAAAATTCATGATATTGAAACAAAAACCAGTCTTAGTTACAAAAAATACAAGATTAAGGGGCAGCAGAGCTGGATCCCGGGGCATCAAAATTAAGCCCTTCACCCAACAAATCCCAAAATGTAGGAGTAGAAGGCCGCGATGGGTTCCAAACAGGTTTACTTCTCCTTTCGTCCCTCTCCCAAAGTGCTTCTAACTCTTCAGAGGTGAAGGGAACAAAGTCTGCTCCCTGGCGGCAGAAGTTATTGTCGAAGTTAGACTTGAAGGCTTGTAGAAGAAAATATTTATCTTCAAAAAATGGATGCAGCTGCCTGATGACATGAACACATCCCTTGTCCAGGAAAGAGCGAGCTTCTGCTTGATACTCAGAAGAGTTATGAAAGTCCTCAATGATATTCTTTTTGAACTCCTCTGAGCGACAGTGATCAAGTTCCTCCTGCAGAGACAGACGGCTTGCAACAGCCTCATCTCTGTCCGACTTCAACTTAGTTCTCTCCTCCAGCAGCAGCCTTTTATCAACCTTCAAATCATACGCCTCCTTCTTCAAGCCTGCCAACAATCTTCTCTTTGCCTCTGCTTCGTTGGCATAGTATTGCTTTTCAGCGGTCAATGTTTCCACAACTGCTGCCTGCTTATTGACCTCTTGCTATAACGAAAGCAGACGGGGTTCATTGACACTTCTCCACTCCGCATCTGCCGCTGCTTGCTCTGTTTGTTTTGTTGCTTGGGACCTGGATATATGAAGTGCTAAGGAAGAAGCCTACAAAAGAAAAAAGAACAAGTTAGAAATCGTTCCCAGGAAAAACTCAAGAAACAAAGAAAAATAAAAGGCATACCCGAGCAAACAAAGCCCCAAGACGATTGGTAGCTTCTTCCACCGACATTTCGCTCATCCCGGCCAAGCTGCTCGGATCATGAGCACGCTCCAAAATGGCTCCGCCAACCAAAGTAGCTACGTAAGAATTGTTGAATCGGAGGTTGGTGAGCGGCGGAGTCTTCTCAGCAATCTCCAAGGCTAAGGATCTGAAACCCTCCTCTTCGGTGGGTAACTCAAATCCCGGTTAAAGCCAAGAAGGGCCGGGAGACTCAGAGCTCACCTCGGGGTCAGTGGCAGGAACATCCCCCTAGTCATCAGCTGGAGAGGGCTCAGCTGGAGTAGACCTAGAAGCCCAATGAGCTGACAAGGGAACCGCGTCCAGGACATCCTCGGAAGCAGGTGAAGTAAGCAAAATGGGCGGGGAAGTAGGCAAGTCTTCAACAGAGTCTCGGGGTAAGTCTTCAGCAGGACACCTAGGAGAAACCCTCCATTTCTGACGAGGACGAAGTTGCTCTTCATCCTCCCCCTCCTCCGGAGTAACCTCCCTGCGGGGTTCAGAGGCCGGACGAGGTGTCTTTTCCCTTGACTCCTCTCTGGTCCTACGCACTCCCCTGCTCTGCTTAGGAACTTTTGCAAAGGAAGTGTAAGTCAGTGGAGTATCACCTGAAGCACCCCGGTCTATGAGCCTAGGAGGAAAATGGGGCAGAGAGTTTATATGGGTCTGGCGGACGTCTCTCTCCTCCTCCCGCTCTCCCCATATGGTCTTGAACATGGTTGGACCTGCAAGCAGAACAAGAGGTCAATACCGAAGTAAAACAAAAAACAAGGAAAACAAGTATGTGAAGTATACCTTTGCCAGTCCGACAACCCCGACCAAGAGAACATGCATCACACTGAAAAGAAAAAACACCCCCGAGGTGTATTGTCCAATCTTCATTTGGCTCCTCCTTCGCGAAGCCTAATTCATTTTTCCTCTCCGACAGACCAGGCCCTATCCCACACTATCTTAGACTCGACTCACTAAGCAAATCGGCGGAAGAATACACCCGAGTTTGTTTCTGTCTGTCGTCTCCTAAGTCTCGGGTGATGATTTCTAAAAAAGACTTCTCAGAATGACTAAGTGTAGAGGGATATTGGATTTGAGGCCATTGGAAGTTCTCATTTACATATGGGCGGAAGGGAAAGCCAATGCGAGATTCTACCATCATCTATCTCTCCTTAAATTCTACTTTATTAGGAGGAGCATCAAAAAGCAAAATTCTATTCTTACGAGGACGAATAGAAAGAATGTTGTCTGCCATCCGAAAAGAACAAAAAACATACTAAGGATGTTGTCAGTCAATTCGAAGCCTAGATGACGACATAGGCAAATTAGGCAAAATATTGTCCGAACAGTGTTCGGATGAACTTGTCCGGGTTGGACTCGAGCAAAAGTTAGAAAATCTGCAAAAGCAGGGTCCATAGGAAGATGGAACCCCAATTCAAAATGAGCTAAGGGAATAGGAATGTGATGAAGGGACATTTTCCCAGCTAAGGGCTCAACAAAAACTCTATAAACCCTAGGGTCGAGACTATACTTACGGGCAAAAGATTCAGCTTGTTCTCTAGTAACTCTATTTCTATTTAAGGGAAAATCAGATGGAGGAGGACCAGGCATGGGTGGTTGAAAAGGAACCCCTTCCGGAACTTCACCCCGGGTTGCCCTCCTGGCTATTGTGACTTTTGGTCGAACAGGTCGAGGGCTCCCGAAACCTTCTTCCATCAAATCCTCAACCTCCCTATTATTTCTCTTTCGAGCAGCCATATCCTACCTGCGAATAGAAGTCCAATACTTAGAACTCCATGCAAGTACAAAGCTACCCGAAACTAACAACCTAAAATCCCTCCGATCTTACAAAAATACAGAGCCAATGCCAAAAAATAGAAATAAATAGTTCAAATCCTTACAATATTAAACCCATCACCATAAGCAGATAAAGCTTACCTTTTTAAAATGTCTGAAGCCGAGAAGAAAAACCGAAGAAAAGGTGAAGATACCAGAAAAACAGAGGAATCTTCAGAGCGTTAATGGCAGAAAAAGTTAAGCAAGTAAGTGTAAATGAAAAATATAGGAGAAGGAGGAGATCAAAACACTTTGGGGAAAGTCTCTGCAATGATTACTTACCAGGATCAAGGCATTGGGAAGATAAAAAGGTTTCTGCCGGCTGACATTCTGACATTTATTCCTGGGTATAGACGAAAGGACAGCAAATCGAAAAGACGGCTGATCCACGTCAGAAGCCCTAGCTTTTCCAACACCCGAAAATTGCTAAGGGTCGACATAGCGCCGAAGCATCTTTTCCTCTGTTCTTCGATACTTCGACGAGGGGCCACTGAGCCGACATAAATTTCCCAAATAAAGTAACCGATTTGGAGGATCGGAAAACCTCCACGGTGGCATAAATACCACTTTATGGACCCCATAAATGGGAGACGTTACACAATTACTTCCCCATTGATACTCCGTTACACCTAAACGGTTAAAACGGTAAATTCATTACTCATAACAGTCCGTAACGGTTGAAGACCATAATAGCACAATCAATAATCAAGTCCCCATAAAAGGGAGGTCCAAACAAAAGGTAAGGGGGAATTCCTATTTTTCCAGATATCCACAATACACTCTACTGACTTAAGCATCGGAGAGTTCACGGGGCACAAACTCCCCATTGAACTTATTTGTTTTGTAGGTTGATCAGAAGCTAAGTACATTACTCCGAAGTATCGTATACGCTCAGCGAAGTATCACACCACACTTCGCCTTCTCAGAAAAGCCTGCCTAGCAAACTCAGCTACAAAACTATCCGAGTTCCCAGCACCCTAAATTACTTTTTTACCCCTTGACAGATTCGTGTAGAATCAATATATATATATATATATATATATATATATTGAGTTCTTCTAAGCTGTTTAAGTAGGCATTAGTTTGATCTTGTTAATGATTTCACTAAATATTTTGATGTTTAAGCAGGGTCTTTGTGGGATTTGACAAAGATGTCTACTTTTGTACCATTTATTCCATTAAATGGTTCTGCATAATGTAGTTACACTTAAATTTTTGTTGTCACTTTGAAAGAAAATTGAAGATCATATTAGTATTCCTTCTTCTCTGTCTTTTTTGAATTATGAGTTTTTCTTCTCAATTTTTGTTATCTTATATGAAAATATTGTTGAAAAACTGCAATTACACCTAAATTTCTACTTGGTGTCAGAGCATAAGTTTGTTTGATATAAACAATATATGATTGTCTCATTTTTCTCCTCTTTTTACTAGTAATATGAATTCTATATCACAAATTAATAGTAACAGTCTTTTGTATCTATATTCTTATGATAATTCTAATTAAAGCTTAGTAAATAAGGTTTTGATGGGAGTAGATTTCAGTCATGGAAAAGATATGTGAAGATAGCTGTTATGCCTAAGGAATGCATTGGGAGGTGAATCAGTACCTAACTCTTTTCAAAACTTTAGCACACTATTTTTGTAGATTTTAGCACCCCAACAAAGATTAATACAAAATTTCAGCAACATAAGCAATAGTTTGTGTGTAATTCAACTATTGTGATTCATTTCTTGAGAGATGTTCTTTTAGTTCATATATCAATGTTAACACACACTTGCATAAAAGTAAAGATACAATCAATTTACGTGGTTCACCACCATAGGGTAGGCTATATCCACGGTGACAGAGTTCACTACCCTTTCACTTCAACTTCACTATGTTTATCACAATGCTCTTAACTAGAGCTACAAAGAAGGTTCACTCCTTTACTCACACAATTACAATTTTTTAAGATAAAGAGTAGAATCACTTCCTACTCTATCCAATAGAAACGATGCCTTCCCTATCTCAAAACATATTCCAAAGATATTCCAAAGATATTCCAAAGATATGACCAGAATTTAATGTTCAACTTGATATTTCAAACTAATTCAAGAAACTCAGTTTCCTTACGTAGTATAATACATCAAAGAAAAATGAGGAATGATATGCACCTCTAAGTTGATAAACAAACTTTCTTTGATGTATCCTCCAATCCAAAACTATTCTTCAAAAGCTTCAAGAATGAGTGATAAGAATAGACCTTTTCTCCAAGATCTAAAAGGATTATTGCGGAGTGTTTTTTCTTGAATTTTCTTTAAAAAATCTCTACTACCCACCACCAGAATTTTTCTCTATTTTTTTTAAAAATCTTTTCTAACGTGAATATCTATATGTAAAAAAAATCTTGTTTCTAACGTAAATATCTATATATTCACGTATTTGTATTCACAAAAACTTTACAATCTTGACCATTGATTCTTTAATAAAAGTGTAATCTTCACGCTTGATCTATATCATATTTCAAAATGATCACACCATGAATACACCAAAATTACCATCATTAATCGTATATAATCATGTTTTGTAAACCATATATAATCATCATTCAAGTAGCAAGTTAATTCATTAAAAGTATTACCCATCTTCATGAGTGACATAAAAATGTCTAGAAAGAAAGCAATAAGAAGCCAACCATCTCTGAGCGGGCAGTAATGAAGGGCACTTACTATGGAATCAATCAGGAGAATGATATTAGCATAATGTAATGCAAGGCCAGAAGGTCCCAATCTTGATGATTTTTCCTTGGTTGCATCTTCATCATCTGTTGGTCATGAACAGGAAAATATAATAAATAAATAAATACAATGCAGAAGGATGGGGTTGGGGGTGGGGGAGGGGGGTTGTATGGGACTGTTTGCATCTTATTTTCCATGACAGGAATATGATACTTGAACAGATTCACTTGAGGAACTGCATATGTAAACAGAATAAGGCCTCTAGTAGTTACTATGTTCAATTTAAAAAGAAATTATTGCAATGAAGATTGAGCTAATAATACCTTTGTTACCAAATACATTATTTATCTCACGATTCAGAAAGAGGACAATATCCACAAGCTTCTCCATTACCTGTATATGCCAGTTTCACTATATTTGTTAGGCAACATTCTACACTTATTGGATTAAAACAAAACAACTGATTTTTTTGTAGAGATGCAACATGGATAACTTTATGATTGTAGCTTGTCATCTATTTACCAATGATATGATTGCATAACATGCAGTAGTCTTTCTGTCCACCACAGGTGTATTTCTGAGTGTAAATGAGGTTTTAGGAGATGTGCACATATATGTTGGGTCAGTTCTCTTGAATTATTAACCCAGATTGGGATGATGCAGTAAACTAATGAAAAGATGAATAACAGGTATGCTGGGAATTTTTTATTTTCATTTTTCAAAAGGAAAAAGTAGACAGTGTAAAGAAAAATAGAACAAAAGAGGATGAGCTCCCTGGAGAAAGTAAAAAGATATATATAAACTATCGATGCAATCCTCGACTCTATTTGTGAGTCTATCAATCATGTTCCCAATAACATTAAATGCTACTTCTCAAAGAGATCCTAGGAAAATAACTTAATTTACAAAGTAACTTGATAAGCATTATATTGATGACTGAACCTCTCTATTTTGCAGATAACCCATCAGAGGGTTCAACAGAGACCCCTCACCATCTGTTCCGAACCTCTCTATTTTGCAGATATCGTAAGGAAGAACTCTTCAACAAACCACGAGCGAAACAACCACTTAGGCGGAGATATTTTGGTAGAGATCATCAGACAATGTCGGTTAATAAACACGTGACATCAATCCAATTTTCGACAAATTAACATATATATTGAGCCGCCACAAAATTCCTCAAAGAATTAATGGAGAATGATGGGTCAAGAAAACCCCCAGTGACATAAATACCGCTTTATGGGTATCATAAAGTGGAGATGTTACCTCCTTAATTCCACATTTATGACCCGTTACTCATAACGGTCATAACGGTCCAGATCCACAACGGAAAATTCATGATCAGACTCCTATAAAAGAGAGATCTGAAGATGAGGTAAGGACTTTTTTCCAAAATTCCAAATATCCACAAAAATACTCTACTGACTTAAGCATCGGAGAGTTCACGGGGTACAAACTCCCCATTGAACCTACTTGTTTTGCAGGCCTCCCAGACGCTAAGTGTGGTGTCCCGAAGTACCAAGTACGCCCAGCGAAGTACCGCCTCCCGAGTGTTATACTTCGCATTCTCAGAAAATAGTCTCCCTTGACTTTGTCCTCCCCGAAAGGCCTTTTAACAAGTCAACCATAAAACTCCCAGAGTTCTCGGTACTTTAATTTACTTTTTTGCCCTTTGACAGATTCGTGCAGAATCAGTTTGGTTCCGTTACCGGGAACTCTGAATTATTTTATCTTTACTATCACCAATCATCATGTCTCGATCAGAAGGACACACCGTTCGCCAATCTTCTCTCCGAGGGGAGAGGACGAGGTTATCCGCTTCCTCTGCCTCCCCAAGTTCCAGTCGCCGTCCGATATCGGAAAGGTTGGGGCCACAGCCAGGAACTTCTAGGCGCTCCCCAGACTTGTGAGAACAACTCAATTGGAAACGAATAGAGGATACGGAAAGAGAATTGAGAAGACTACAAAGAGAGAATGAACAACTCAGGCAAGATCAAGAGGCGAAGAGAGATCAAGAGCTCTCCCAACAATGGCTGAAATTAAGGGACGAATTCCGGAAGGCTGGAGCTGAGTTGCCACCCCCGAGGGTCTTGGCAAATCCCTCAGAAAATCTGCAACAAACTCGGACCACAGCTAAGAGGAATGAAAGATTCGCTCGAACCAGCAAGAAGCAAGCGACTAGCGAAGTTGGAGAGAGCCATCATTCTTCGAGGATGGAAAACATATCTCCAAGTCCCGCCAGTCTAGAGCAATTGAATTGGGACCCTTCGTCAAGTGGATCCAAAGCGTCTCCCCGGATCCAAATCTTAAGCTTCCACAGTTTGTTTTATACTCGGGCTCGTCAAAGCCCATCGAGCACATATGTCGGTACAAGTCGGTCATGGGGCTAGTCACAAACGACGAGGCTATCCTATGCAGAGCTTTCCTGACTACGTTATCCGACAAAGCATTAACTTGGTTTACATCTCTTAAAAAGGATACCATTGACTCATGGTATACTTTGGAAAAAATGTTCTTGGACAAGTTCAGCACTGCAAGAACAATCCAAAAAACAAGAGGAGATTTAGCCAACATCAAGCAACGTGAAGGCGAAACGTTGCTTTCATTTTCGGAAAGGTTCAAGAAGACCTACGAAGAAATTGAAGGGATCAGTCAAGACACAGTGATCACATGTTTTGAGGGAGGATTCAGATCGCGAATGCTGTATACCGAACTCCAACTCCGGAAGCCGGAGACAATCGGGGAAATGTTCAACGTAGCTAGGAAAGTAGCCCTGGCGGAAGGCAGCGCGACTGAATCAACTTGGAGAAGAAAAGATAAGCAGCCCGAGCACCCCAAAGACTTTGCTCCAAATTTCTCGGACCGAAAGGATAAAAATCAAGGTAAGAAATTCGAAACATTTACGCCCCTCAATGTTGCTAAAGAAAGTTTGATAACTGTGATCAAGGACAAATATGGGGTTAAAGATCCAGCCCCAATGAAGTCTTATTCCACGAGAGACAAATCCAAGTTCTGTGGATTCCATCGCGACTATGGGCATACCACCGAAGAATGTTTTCAACTCAAAAGAGCAATTGAAAAATTAATCCAAGAGGGGTGCCTGAAGGAGTACGTCGCAGGGGTACAACAACAGAAAGAGAAGGGTGAAAGGGTAATCAATATGATTAACCCAGATTCCACGTCCGTCAAAAAGCTCAAGAAAAGAATATACAATCTTACCAAGTCGTACCTCATCCCGAAGTATGAACTTGAGCAGACAGAAGTCATCACCTTTTCTAATGAAGAGTTAGAGAGTAATGAAGAGGCAAAAATCACGCCCATTGTAGTGGAAATGCAGATGACGCGAGATGGAATCGACAAATGCACCGTGAAAAGGGTGTTGGTTGACACGGGCGCTACTAAGAACATCATGTACCAACGATGCTTCGAAGAAATGGGGTTAAAAAATGAACATCTCAAAACCAACAGGATGGTGTTGGAGGGATTTACACCCCATAAAGTCCCGGTCATGGGAACGGTAAGAATGCAAGTTACGCTAGGTGGAGACAAGAAGCGAACTGAGGAGGTCAAATTTTATGTTGTGGACCTGGAGTCTCCATACAACGTCATCGTCGTAACCCATTTTCATGCGGTGTTTGACCTAGTTATCTCAATGTCTCACCAACAGGTGAAGTTCCACACTCCGCAAGTTGTGGGGTTCGTGAGAAGCAATCCTCGCAGTCTGCTCGGCCAGATTATGAAAATCAAAAGGAAACGGGATCCTTCTTCCGAAGTAGGACATATTCGAACGCTGACAGAAGATCCCGACCTTAGAATACAACGAGTGCTGGAGAAGCAGATCTGTGACCTTGTTGTCGAGGTATCGAAGGGGGATGAGTTCGAGGAAGTGTTGGTGAACCCGATGTATCTCGAGCAACTTGTCAAGATAGGGAAGGAGCTGCCAAGTCATCTCCGACAGGGTATCATCCAGTTCTTGAAGGAACGCCAAGATAGCTTCGCCTGGTGCACAAAGGATATGCCAGGAATCGACACTACGGTTGCCGAGCATGCTCTGAATATAAATCTGACGTGCAAGCCAATCAAGCAAAAGTCCTGACAATTCAGGGAGGACAAAATGCGCGGAATGAAAGAAGAGGTAAACAAGCTTTTGAAAGTCGGGTTCATACGCGAAGTAAGGTACCCCACGTGGCTTGCTAATGTAGTGATGGTTAAGAAATCCACGGGGAAATGGAGAATGTGCATGGATTACACCGACCTTAACAAAGCGTGCCCGAAAGATTGTTATCCACTACCTCGAATAGACGCATTGGTAGACTCCACCGCAGGATTTGAATTTCTGAGTTTCATGGACGCTTTCTCGGGGTATCATCAAATAAAGATGAAACCAAGCGACCAGGTACACACTTCATTCCGAGCAGCTGGTACCATATACTGTTACAATGTTATGCCGTTCGGACTTAAGAATGTAGGCGCAACGTACCAGCGGATGATGAACTATGTCCTCCGAGATCAAATTGGAAGAAATATCGAAGCCTACGTGGATGACATGGTTGTCAAGACCAAGCGCGGTGCTTCACACCTGGACGACTTGAAGGAGACATTTGACAATCTGGCGAAGTATAAACTCAAGCTTAATCCGGCAAAATGCACATTCGGAGTGAAATCATGTAAGTTTTTGGGCTTTATGACTTCAGAGCGAGGTATCGAGGCCAACCCAGAGAAGTTGGAGGCCATAGCTCAACTAACCGAACCCCAGTGTGTCAAAGATATTCAAAGATTGAACGGGTGTATCGCAGCTTTGGGGCAATTTGTCTCGAAGTCAGCAGAAAGGTGTCTTCCCTTCTTTAAGGCATTAAAAAATTTGAAGAATACCTTTGCCTGGACCTAGTGTAGCCGTTCCTGGAACGATTTGAAAAATCATCTGCTGAACTTACCCCTGTTACGGCCTCCAACTGTAGGAGAAACGCTTTTCCTCTATTTATCCTTCTCTGATGCAATTGTGGCATCTGTATTGGTAAAAGAGGAAGGAACAAAGCAGCACCCAGTGTATTTCGTCAGCAAAGTCTTGAACGATGCGAAGTCCAGGTACTCGAATATTGAAAAATTAGCATACGCATTGGTAATATCCACACGAAAGCTCAAGCCATATTTTGAATCCCATCCTATTGTGGTTTATACTAATGCTCCTCTCAGGGAGGATGTTGAGGTGGTCCATCGAGCTGTGTGGATGTTGAGGTGGTCCATCGAGCTGTGTGGATGTTGAGGTGGTCCATCGAGCTGTGTGGACAAGAACTCACTTTCAAACCGTGAACCGCGATTAAAGCCCAAGCTCTGGCAGATTTCCTAGCAGAAGGATCTTATACAGACACCAGTTCAACAACAGAGCCTGCCAAAGAACCCTGGGAACTGAAGGTGGATGGTGTAGCCAACTCTAAAGGAGTCGGAGTAGGCCTTGTGTTAACTTCGCCCAACAAGAAATACGTGGAGTTGCGAGCAATCAGGCTAAAACCTCATCTCTCAAACAATCAAGCAGAGTATGAAGCACTGATTAAAGGGCTAGAATAGGCCCACAGACCCAACATCAAGGTGCTACAAGTTTACACCTACTCACAGCTGGTGATGAACCAAATACAGGGGACTTATGCGGTTCAATCAGAGGGCCTACTGCCATGTGTTGAAAAGGCCCTGGTATGGAAAGAAAAATTCCATTCCTTCACTTTGTCGTTGCTTAGCCGAAATGAAAATCAGCAAGCAGATAGATTAGCGAAGATCGCTTCTGGAGAAACCCCAAATGATGAAGGCATTCACATAGAGGAATTCACAGGAGCGGATTTCATCCATTGCCTCCATCCTACCTCGGAGTCTTGGGATAAAGAAATAAAGGATTTCATTCAAAGGGGCGACCTTCCGAATGACGAAGTTCGAGCGAGGCAGATCAGGCGGCACTCAGCTCGGTATACCGTACACGATGATGTACTGTACCGAAGATCTTTCACTAAGCCCTTACTTCGATGTATCCCGCCTACCCAAGTCAACGACCTCCTTGCGGAAATACACGAAGGGATATGCGGGGGACACCCCGGGGCTCGAGCTTTGGCCGAAAGGGTAATCAACCTAGGGTACTATTGGCCAACACTCAGAAAGGACGCAGCGGAGTATGTCAAAAAATGCGAGACTTGTCAAATTTTTGGAATGATACCTCAGTTACCCACCGTCGAACAAACTCCGGTTGTGGCAGCGTGGCCATTCGATATGTGGGGCATGGACCTGATGGGAAAATTCCCGAAAACAAGAAATGGATACGAATACTTGGTGGTAGCAGTTGACTATTTCTCAAAATGGGTAGAAGCAAAAGCTCTTACACATCCCACAGAGGAAAATATCTCGAAATGTTTCAAGGAAAACATCATATGCCGCTTCGGAATACCTAGAGCAGTGGTTACAGATCACGGAGTACAATTCTCGGCTAAATTTTCCGCCGAGTGCCAGCGATTACATATAAAACACTGGAAGTCGTCGGTAGCTCATTCGCAAGGTAATGGCCAAGCAGAAGCTGCTAACAAAATGGTACTGATGACCCTTAGAAAAAACTTGGAAGGAAAATCCAACAAGTGGGCAGACGAACTGAATCTAGCACTATGGGCAATCCGTACTTCGACTAGGGGCCCCACCGGTGAAACAGCATACGCACTAGTATACGGTTCTGAAGCAGTAGCACTAGCCGAAGTCGCATTACCCACAGCAAGGGTGACAATGTACAATGAAGAGGCCAACAAAGAAAGATGATGTACAGAATTAGACCTCCTGGAAGAAAGAAGAATAGCAAGTCGCCTGAGATCAAAGTCATTCAAGCAAAAAACCAAGAGAGCTCACGACAAAAAAGTATTCAAGCGACCAATAAAAATTGGAGATTAGGTTCTTCGGAAAATAGAAGGTACTGCCAGACATATAACGGCGAACAAACTCACCCCGAACTGGGAAGGACTATACCTCGTAGAACAAGAGATAAGACCTGGTACTTACAAACTTATGAATAGAGACGGTGTTCTATTACCGAATCCGTGGCACGCAAACCACTTGAAGAGGTATTATGTATGAATGTCTCCTAGAAAAGTTTGTAATATACAATGTCAAAACTATCGAGTTCTTGAAATTCCACTACGAGGGTGTTCGTAGTCCCGAAGTGTCTAGTCTAAAGAATACTTGGTAGATTTTATTGCAATAGAGCTATCGTGGCTCGAAGTATCAAGTTAAAAATTATACTTGGCAAAGTTATCGCGGCGAAGTTATTATAGGTTCAAGGTATCAAGTTATACTCGGTAAATTTTATCAAGATGGAATTATCGTTTGTTCAAAGTGTCAAATTGGACAACACTTGGTAAAAATTCAGCCCTTAGTAAAATTTCGGAGTATTAACAGACAAAAATCATGATGACATTTCAGCAGTTTTACGAAAAATAATTACAAGTTATGGGGCAGCAGAACTGGAGCCTGGAGCAGCAAAGCTCGACCCTTCGCCCAGCATATCCCAGAAAGTAGGAGAAGAAGGCTGAGGTGGTGTCCAAAAAGGCTTTCCCCTCTTTTCATCCCTCTCACGAAGTGCTTCTAACTCCTCGGAGGTGAATGGGATGAAGTCAACTCCTTGGCGACAAAAATCTTTGTCAAAATTGGATTTGAAGGCTTGAAGGAGAACGGACTTATCTTCAAAAAAGGGATGCAGTTGCCTAATGATATGTACACATCCCTTGTCCAGAAAAGATCCAGCTTCACAGCCAATCTCTTCTTGATACTCAGGAGAGCTTCTAAAATCATCAAGGATCTTCTTTTTGAAGTCCTCTAAGCAACAATACTCAAGCTCCTCCTGCAGGGAAATCTTACTAGCAACAGCCTCATCCCTAGCCGAATTCAAATTCTGATTTGCCACTTTCAGTTCGGCATTCCGCTCCTTCATATTTGCCATCAGTCTCCTCACCTCGTTTACCTCATTGGACATCTGCTATTTTTCAAAGTTAAGCGATTCTATATGAGCAGCTTGCTTGGTCACTTCTTGCTCCAAGGAAAGAAGACGAGGTTCATTGACAGTTCGCCATTCTGCATCAGCCGCCGCTTGATCAGTCTGCTTCGTCGTCCGGGACTTGGACACGTGAAGGACTAAGGAAGAAACCTGCAAAAAAAACAAGTCAAAAAACCATTCCAATGAGAAGCAAAAGAAACAAGGAAACTCACCCGAGCGAGCAAAGCCCCGATCCGATTGGTAGCTTCCTCAACCCCCATCTCGCTCATGCCTGCCAAGCTTTTTGCATCATGAGCCCGTTCCAAAATGGCTCCGCCAACCAAAGCCGCGACATAAGGATTGTTAAATCGAAGATTGTTGAGAGGCGGAGTCTTTTCAGAAATCTCCAAGGCCAATGACTTAAACCCCTCTTCTTCGGTAGGTAGCTCGAACCCCGGTTGGAGCCAAGAAGGACCGGGGGTTCTCGAACTTACCTCAGGCTCAGTCGCATGAGCCACCCCTACATCCTCAGCTTGAGAAGCCTCAACCGGAGTAGATCCAGAAGCCCGACGGGCTGCCAGAGGAACGACATCCAGCACATCTTCGGAAGGAGGCGAGACTGGGGGTGAAGTAGTCAAGTCTTCAACAGGCCGCTGATGTGCACAAATCATATACCCTTTTTAGCATGTTTTTAGGCATAATTTAGGGTGAAATTGATGGTAAATCGGTCTTAATTGATTGTTATTAACTCAATTTCACAGTTTTTATGATTTTGGAAGTGTCAGGTGAAAAGTAGAAGAAAATGGCAAATTTCGAGGCAAAAACGCAATTTTTCAGAAGTTCGAAGTCGGGGAGGGCATCCCGAATCAGGACGGGCGTCCTGACCTGGTCAACAGTCCAGGACGGGCGTCCCGAGCTGAAATTCCAAGTCCCACATCGAATTTTTGAAGAAAAATCACCCCAGAAAGCTGTTATAAATACCACAGGCCTTCCTCAGTTGAATTCATCCCTCTCCACTCGATCTGAGTCATTTAGTGACTTCAAGTATACTGTTTTCCATAGTATACAAGTCACTTAGCGACTCAGGTCTCAGTATAAGTTTATTTCTATTCTTAGAGAGTTTCTCGTTTTCTTTGCTTTCTGAGAGTCTGTCTCAGAATCTTTGATTACGACTAGATAGGGTTCGTTTTTGGTATCACAGAATACGGAAATTTCGTTAGGAGATCCTAAGAGAGAGATAGGGTGCGTGTTCTTAGTCAGATTAGGGTAATTTGCTTAAGCCCGGGATGTAAGGTAAAGCAATTACTACTAGGTCTGAGGAGCGTTCTCCGAAGGCTCTATCGAGCAGAGTAGGATCGAGCAGTCAGAAGCATACAGGAGCTGCAGCACCGGCTGGACCTGCATAAAGCGGTGACTACTTTATGATAGTGGGTCCCCTAGACGAGGTTCTGTATGTTTTTGAATTGTTTTATCTGAATATTAATTTGATACTGAATTCTATATATCATACATGTTTTACAATTTGAGATACTGTTCATTGTCCCGGGAAGATCATAGAGCTAGAATTATCATTATGAATGTTGAACTATCGTGTCCTTTTAAATTAAACTAGGGTTATAGATAACTCCTAACCAAGGTCTGAATCATAACCGGTTTAGTTTAACAGACTATAAAAGGTCTGCCAGATTAGGAAGAAATAACAAAACATATCACCATGCTTGTTAGAGTACCCTAATAAAGCTGAGTTTGTACGCTAGGCCAATCCTAGGGTTAAGTGGCATGATACCGAAGTGACATAGGGTACCGTTCATGGATACTTTAATCCGACAGATGAGAAGGATCATCCCAATGTAGGGGTGAATACACTAGGTAACTCGGATATGGTAAACAGATGGTTACATTTCATAATTGCCTTAGAGATCAAGATATATCTAAAATATTCGAAGATAAGGTCAAACAAATTGTAATAACTGAGCTTAAATTGATGAATGCCTGTCTACTCTAGAATGCTATTTTCTTGTTATGGGTGATTGGGATCACCAATCAATCTCAAAGTATTGATTATCGATTGACTAATTAGATAAATAAGATGAATGTTAGGATTAAGGGATAGTTACTACTAAGCCGTTACCAGTTCCCTGGGAGTACGATATTAATAAATTAAAATCGTAGATACTTTCCAAGAACTAGCTACACGATAGGTACTCTGCCTTAGGTTCTGATTGATTAAGTGACAACAATTGAATGCTAAAGTGACAGTTAGTAAGACTCAGTCCTTAATTACTCATAATCGACATAGGTAAATAAAATCCTATCTTTTAGCATACCAATCGGAACGCATCAGCCGCCGAGGTGAGACCCTTCGTCTTTGGCGAGGACGAAGTTGTTCTTCATCCTCTCCCACCTCCGAAGTAGCATCCCGACGAGGTTTAGGGGCCGAACGCGGAGCCTTATCCCTTACCTCTTCCCGGGGTCTACGCACTCCCCTACCTCTTTTTGAAGGTTCAGCGGAAGAGGGGTAGGTGAGGGGAGTGTCACCAACGGCACCTCGATCTATGAGACATGGAGGAAATCGGGGTAAGGAATTTAGGTGAGACTAGCGAACGTCTCTTTCCTCCTCCCGATCTCCCCACACCGTCTTAAACATGGTTGGACCTGCAAAACAACAACAAGTCAATACCGAAGTAAGATAAAACCAAAAGAAAAGAAGTATACAAACTATACCCTTGCCGGTCCAACAACCCCGAGCAGTTAGGGAACTTGAGTCACACTGAAAAGAAAAAACACCCCCAGGGTGTATTGTCCAGTCTTTATTCGGCTCCTCCTCCGCAAAGCCTAACTCCTTCTTCCTCTTAGATAAACCAGCCCCTATTCCACACCATTTCAGGTTTGACTCACTAAGTAAATCCACAGAGGAATACACTCGGGTCTGGTTCTGACGGCTCCACCTAAGTCCCGGGTGATAATTTCCAAGAAAGACTTCTCAGAGTGGCTAAGGGAAGAAGGATTCTGGACTTGGGGCCATTGGAAGTTCTCATTGACAGATGGACGAAAAGGGAAACCAACACGAGACTCTACCAATAGCCATCTCTCCTTAAAATCTACTTTGTTAGGAGGTGAATCGAAGAGCAGGACTTTATTCCTACGGGATCGGATGGAAAGTGTGTTATCCGACATCCGAAGTGAAGAGAAAAATATACTAAGGATATTGGAGGATAACTCAAAACCTAGATGACGACAAAGACAAATTAAACAAAAGATAGTACGGACAATGTTTGGATGAACTTGCCCAGGTTGAACTCGGGCAAAGGTCAAAAAATCTGTGAAAGCAGGGTCCATAGGGAGATGGAACCCCACTTCAAAATGGGCCAAAGGAACAGGGATATGATGAAGAGACATCCTCCCGGCTAAAGGGGCAACAAAAACTCTGTAAATTATAGGGTCAGGGCTATATTTACGAGTGAAAGAGACGGCTTGTTCCCTAGTGATTCTATTTCTACCTAAGGGAAAGTTAGATGGAGGGGGACCAGGCATAGGTGGTTGAAAGGAGACTCCTACTGGAATTTCACCTCGGGCTGCCCTCACCGCTACGGTAACCTTCGGTAGAACAGGCCGAGGATTCCCAAAACCCTCATCCATTAAATCCTCAACTTCCCTATCATTTTCTCTTTAAGCAGCCATATCCTACCTGCGAGTGGAAGCCCAATATTTAGAACCCCACGCAAGTATAAAGCTACCCGAAACTAACATCCTAAAACCCTCAAATTCTACAAAAATGCAGAACCAATCCATCCCCAAAAACATAACGAACAATTTAAACCCACACAGTAATAAACCCATAACAACAAAAAGACAAAACATACCTTTTTAAAGCGTCTGAATCCGAGAAGAAAGACCGAAGGAAAGTGATTAAACTATCTAATGAAAAGAAAACAGAGGAATCTTCAGAGTGCGTTAATAGCAGAAGAACTATGCAAATGAGCGTAAAAGAAAAAGTATAGAAGAAGGAAGAAATTAAATACCCAGAAGAAAAGTCTTTGAAATGATTACTTACCAGAATCAAGACATCGGGAAGATAAAAAGTTTCTGACGGCTGACATTCTGCCATTTATAGTAGAGGAAAGGTGAAACGACAGCTAGTCTCCATCAGAAACCCTAGCTATCCCAACACCAAAAATACGCTAAGCGTCGACATTACGCCGAAGCATCTTCTACTTTGCTTCACGATACTTCGACGAGGGGCCATTGAGCCGCCACAAAATTCCTCAAAGAATTAATGGAGAATCGTGGGTCAAGAAAACCCCCAGTGGCATAAATACCGCTTTATGGGTATCATAAAGTGGAGACGTTACCTCCTTAATTCCACATTTATGACCCGTTACTCATAACGGTCATAACGGTCCAGATCCACAACGGAAAATTCATGATCAAACTCCTATAAAAGAGATATCTGAAGATGAGGTAAGGACTTTTTTCCAAAATTTCAGATATCCACAAAAATACTCTACTGACTTAAGCATCAGAGAGTTCACGGGGTACAAACTCCCCATTGAACCTACTTGTTTTGTAGGCCTCCCAGACGCTAAGTGTGGTGTCCCGAAGTACCAAGTACGCCCAACGAAGTACCGCTTCCCGAGTGTTATACTTCGCATTCTCAGAAAACAGTCTCCCTTGACTTTGTCCTCCCCGAAAGGCCTTCTTAACAAGTCAACCATAAAACTCCCAGAGTTCTCGCCACTTTAATTTACTTTTTTTCCCTTTGACAGATTCGTGCAGAATCAATATATATATATATATTATAAATTTAATAATATATTTTTATATATATTTTATATAATATAGTATCTAAAATAATATTTAAAGTCATTCTGGTTCAGCCGCATGCCGAGGCTCGCGTGGCATGTAATGTGAGGGTTATCAAATTTCTCATTCAGCAAAATAAAATAGAATTTTTTTAAATTAAAAATATTGAAAGACTTTAAAAATATGATAATACCTAAAAAGTTTTTAACAACATATTTTAATATGGGATAGTATTTAATAAATTTAATTTAAATTTTTGATAATTATTATCTTTAAATTTATTAACTATTTAAATAAAGAGATTTCTTTAAAAATAAAAAGATTTTCTTTTATTATATATTAATATTAAAAAATATTCTTTAAAAAAATAAAATATTAGATAAGTAAAGATAATAAAAATAATAAAAATTTAATAGGATTAAATCACATTTTAAATTTGAATTCTAATATTACTTCACCAAATTTAACTAGATTTTTTTATTGAAAAATTATTAAATAAATTTTTATTTTTTAAAAAAATAGATAATTTTACCTCTACAAATGACTCTAAAAAATATATTAAATAATTTTACAAAAATATTTTCTTCTCTCAAAAGATATATAATTAAAATAAATATAATTAAATAATATATATAATAATGATATTGAGATAAATTTTTATTTTCTTTTTTTAAATTAAACTCGTTTAGGTTTGAATAGGTCTAGCGAAATTGCCTATAAAATCTTAATCCTATTTAATTTCCTATGAAATAGTATTTACCTAAACACATGTTATTTATACGTCATTCAAAAAAAATTAGTTCACATTGGTATATGTACAATTATACCCCTCACATAATAATATTTTCAATTATTTATATTAATTATTATATCATATTTAAAATATTCTCAAAATCTTACATTTATTATTTTGTTTAAAAGATAAATATTTAAATAAATTAAGAAAGCCCAGCAAAACTATAAATATCCCTTCAATCACAAATAATGTTTGATAGTTAAATTAGGGTTTTGAGAGGTTAAGAAGAAAGCGATAACCTTGGAGTCACATCTATGGAGAGTCTCCTTGGTCTCCTCCTCGAAGACTGCCATATAGAGATTCTCTTAAGATTACCTATCAAATCGATTCTCCAATTTAAATGTGTTTCCAAATATGGTATGATTTATTAACGAGTTCTTATTTTATTAATAGACATATGGAATTCAACAACAAGAAGAAGATTTTATTCATCAGTGATCTTGAAGATGAATACTCATCTTTTAATTTAGAAGATGAATCTTATACTGACCTATCAAATTCAGATTTTGAAATCTGTAATTTGATTGGATGCTGTAACGGAATCATTTGTCTTCAAACAGACGAAAACGATATTATTTTGTTGAATCCTTCCACCAGGGAATTTAAAGTTCTTCCCCCCTTCAGGCTTCACAAAAATGTTCGAATAGAAAGTAAGGGATTTGGTTATGATAATTTGAACAATGACTACAAGGTTATTTTAATTCTATCCGTATTTCATAAAGATATACTTCATAAACAAAAAGGTTATCCCTACACCATGGAAATTGCAGTATACAGTGTTAGATCAAATAGTTAAAAGAAATTAAAAAATAAAAATACAAAATTTTTATCTACAGCATCACAATCTATTAGGTTAGTTAGTTCAAACTTGTTCTTTAATGGAAGAGTTCATTGGGATGCATATGATTGTTATTATAATGATCACGGTAGACTTTCTCATTATCATCCTATGATCTTTTCTATGGACCTTAGTGGTAAAGCATTTCGTAAATTCCAATACCCTAGTGCTATATTATTATGGGAAAACAAAAATTATGAAAGAAATCTTCAGGTTATAGGAGGTTTTCTTTCTGTAATCCTATTCCAAAGATTGGAACATATATCCGTTGGATTTGAGCAATATGTTGATATTTGGTCCATGAAAGAATACAGAGTAATAGAATCTTGGTCAAGACAATATAGAATAGGTCCTTTTATTTCAATCCTGGGCCTTTTATCAATAAGGGCGAATGAAGATGAAGATATCATCTCCTTCTTCAAATGGGTACAGTCAAACAAGACGATGATAACGAAAAAGATTGTGAATTTGTTAGATGAAATTTGTAAAAAAAACGAACAAGTTCGAAAATATTATCTTCAATATTTTGATATTGATGGTGGTGTTTTATGCTATACCCAAAGTTTAGTTTCAATCACGAAGGAAGAGTAAATTAAATTCTATGTAAATTCTTTTTGTTTTTTTGTTTTATAGTTTTTCTTTTTAAATTTATTAAAAGACAGTAGTGGAATTAAACAAATTAACTGGTCACGAGCATTCACTCTCCACTCTCTTTTCTTTGTCCAATTCTGTCTGACTTTTTTACCAAACCCTTCTCTCATTGATTCCCTTCACCAAGTCTGAAGTTTTAGACTTTGCAAACCTTCGATAACCCTTTGATCGCTCATGATCCCGGATGGAATAAGCTGGCAGTCTACCACGGATCATCTCTCGCCCCCAAATCCTTGATTTGGCCAGGAAAGACTGCACTGCTTTGGGCCCAGGAAGGTCAAAAGGTGAGGATCATCCCATTCCCTTGTTTGGTTCTTCCATTAGCGTGTGAGAAAGAAGCTCGTGGTTAAACACTTAAAGTTATATAATTTTTTTTAAACTACAATTTTTATGGGCTTTGTAAGAAATGTTTGTATGAAACTTTTTATTATGGATGCAGTTGGTTTGATTCAGGGAAAATTATTTTTGCAGTTTCTTCTTTATCTATGCTAAATCTGTAATCAAGAAACTGGTAGTAGCTATTGTTATGTCCTTTCGATTTACAGGTGCAGAACTTGGGTCTTTTTGTTAGAAATGTTAAATATAGAGATACAAAGCTGCTATGATGGGAGATATCCATGGCTATTTGTACTTGAATGAATCTATTCTTTGAAAGCATGCATTATTCTTTTGGGCAAGTTACACGAATGTTTAATATATATATATATATATATATATATATATGTATGTATTTTGAGTTCTTCTAAGCTGTTTAAGTAGGCATTGCTTTGATCTTGTTACTGATTTCACTAAACATTTTCATGTTTACGCAGGGTCTTTTTGGGATTTGACAAAGATGTCTTGGTTTGTTAAGTTCTTGAAGTGTATTCTATGTGTTGAGGATGAAGAAAGGGAAGTTAGTAGAAATTCGAGTTATGAATATCAGAGAATTTCTGCTGTTGACTCATACTCGAGGATCATCTCCGCTCAGAATACCTTGAGAAGCCAACCTAACTTTGTAAAAACAAGCACGAGCTCTGAAATTCCAAAACAATGGCTTCAGAATTCAGTGAATTCATGTTCTATTCAGAATAGAGAATCCATACAAAGCAATGCAGTTCTAAGTAGATACAAGGTTCCAAATGTTTCTCCAAAACCACCATCAACTACCAAGTTTATATTGCCTAAAGTTTCTCCAAAACCACCATCAACTACCAAGTTTATATTGCCTGAAGTTCCTCCCAAATCAAATCATATTATCTCATCATCATCTTCTGCTGAGATTCTTCAGAAAGTTAAAACAAATCAAGTACTGGATAAAGCATCCCGACAGAACTCTCCCAGTGGTAATGTAATCTCAGCATCTTCCCTGAGATCTCAGGCTTCTTTCGAACCTCCTTCAGTCACTACAAAGTCAACTCCATCTTTAGTTTCGGAGAAGTCTAGTCAATCTGTTCATAAACCAAAGGATTTCTCGTTTTCACCTTCCAATTATAATGATAATAAAAGTATCAGCTTTTCACCTGTATCTGATACCGAAAAGCAATCTCTAACCACAAAAAACAATCCACAACTTTCTACTTTGCAAAAGGCTCAATCACAAAAACCACCTCCCTTATCGTCTAAGCCAACATTATCACAGAAAAAGAATAACTTTGTTTAGGTAGAGAAGTCTGGCGCAACTACCTATGAATTTCCTCTGGATATTAAACTTTTGATTCAGAAAGATATTGTCCCTGGAGTTCTGAAGACACCTTTGTCTCCCGCAACTTATAAGGATTACTTTCATGCTCTGCTATATGCTGAGGACTGTCACCTACAGGTAATCAATATATTTTATCATGCAGCTTTCCCTTATACATGTTTATGTGTTTATCTGTGCATAATTGTTTATTGGATTCCAAATAGAGGCATTATCTCTTACTACTTTTTGTTTATTCTTGTACTGGTTTTGTTTACCCAAGGGCATGATTTTATGAGATGTTTTGATAATCCAAAAGAAGGAGAAAGTAGTTTTGCATCCGATGTTATTTCTTCCAAAGTTTCGTGAAGTTTAGCAGTGTCTAGAATTTGGTACTTTATCTTGATGGCGAACAAATGGCTGCCTTTCTTTGTCTACTGTTTAGATTGAGTGCTTCAGTTTTTCTTTTTGATTTTGATCCGACCATGGGTTCTGTTACGTTGATGTAGTCTACCTACATATGCATTATTCAACTTTATTCAACTTTTCTGATGATTAACTTTGATAAAACTTCATGTTCTCTGAGAAGTTGGAGAAGAAATTGGAGATGTTTTGTCTCATATTTTGTGGTTGCCTAAAATGTGAATTTCTAATATTGAATTTTTCAGGCTTTTGGATGAAATTATATGTAAAAACTGAATGCATTTATTATCCCATGTCTGTTATTTTGCATCATTTTATACAGGAATGGGAAGGGTTTGAATTGAAAAATGTGACGTTGGAGTTGCATGATGCAACAATTTATACAAGAAAAGGAAAGCAAAAAAGCTACGTTTCTGCTGCTGACAAAGATGACAAAGTCTTGTAGCATTTGATATTGACAAAGTACTTGCAAGGCAATCATCGTGCGCCAGAAAACCTGAAAGGTGACCGTTTTTGTTATCAAGAGATTCTGTGTCAGTAAAGCCTACTGGCAGTTCAATCAAGCCATTTCAGGTTTGCCTTTGGACTTTTTTGAAGTTACAACTTCGTAACACCCATGCTTTGATTAACTTATTTTGTTGCTCGAGTAAAATGTATTTGAATGTTATTGGCATTGATTTTCCTTACATTTTTCTAACCAAAATTTTTGGATGACTTTGATGGATATAGGGCGTGATATATCGTGTGGTGAGGAGCAGTCTTGTATTAGCTGACTTTGGAGAAAGTTTCCACTTTCAACATGACATTGATTGTGAATACGTTGTCAACTTCTCATTCAACAGAGTTTGTCTAAAGCGAGCTCACCACACCATAACAACTACACCAGAGATTATATACAAGAACTTCCTCTTCCCTAACTTTGCACCAAAACAAGATCTACCTTCATCCGATCTATTTGTCAATTATGGCCGCCAAAAAGAAGCCTTTGCCATCCACCAGATCTTAAGGCATCAGGGTTCACCTCCTTATCTTGTTGAAGGTCCAATATCCATTGTTGATAGGAACCGTTTATCGAGAACTGCAGATGTAATTGTGGAAGCAGTGGTTCAGATTTGTCGAAACTCGTCTTCAAATAGAGTTCTCTTATGTGCTCCATTGAACAATACATGCGATATTTTGATGAGGGCTCTGAAGAAGCAGATAAATGAAGGCAATATGTTCAGAGAAAACGCTGCATTTCGGGAAGTTGATGGTGTACCGGTAGACATACTCCCATCTTGTCTTTACGAGGAAGAAATGGACTGCTTTGCTTGCCCTTCACTCGAATCACTGAAGAAATATAAGGTAATTTCATCAACTTTCATGAGTAGTTTTCGCCTGTGAGACGAAGGAATGATATCAGGACATTTCAGTCACATATTTCTGGTAGATGCATCTTCTGTGACAGAACCAGAGGCAGTAGTTCCTCTGGCTAACTTTGCAAGTACAAACACCACTGTTGTTGTGAGTGGTGCACCAAGAAATCGTTCTGGTTGGGTCCGTTCCAAGATTGCAAGGGAAAATGGACTGAGGATTTCTTACTTTGAGAGACTTCAAGGTTCAAAGCTGTACAAGAATCTTGATCCAAGGATTATAACTCGACTGGAGGAAAAACCATAAATCCCGGGATGAATCAAAACTGTTATTACAGGTTTTAGTGTTTGAATATTGAGGATTTCTGTGCATATATATATATATATATATATATATATATATATATATATCTATGTTATTATAATAAATCACGTAAATACTTATTTGGATAATGTATTACCATTCTATAAGTTGTCTTAAACTGTTATTACAGGTTTTAGTGTGTGAAACACCCTTCTGTCTCTAATATTAAAAAAAAAAAAGGTTACATAGAATCTAATTTACTTTAAGTCATTGAAACTAAACTTTGGATTTAGCATAAGGCTACACTATTAATGTCAAAATTTTCAAGACAATATTGACAAATTCCATCTAACAAATTTAGAATCTCTATTACCATAATATTGTTTCATGATACTAATTTGAAGAAGCAGATGATTCTCTTCATCCTCATTCATCCTTGTTGATAAAGGACCAACGATTGAAACAAAAAGTTTTATCCAGTATTGTCCAGTATTGTTTTGACTAAGACAACACTACTTTGTATTCTTTCGTCAACTAAATATCAACATATTATTCAAATCTAATGTATATATGGTTTAATTTTTGGAATAAGATTACATAAAAATAACCTAGTATAACTTTAAGATTTCTTTGATAATTCGTAATATATAAACTTTGTTTTTGTTTTCCCGTAATAATACAGCATTAGGGTATTGAAACTAAAACTGGATATTGCAAATTCCTTAGTATAAGGATAACTTTTCTTTTTATGATATATGTCATTGTGAAACATAAATAGAATAAACATAACCTTTTAATCATTATTCAAATTATCAAAACTAAATCCTTTTCTTTCTATTTGAACACTGCTGTTGAAGAAGACGTATTAAGAGGGCAAGAACCTTAAATTCCCTTGTAGAAGGATTCAACAATAGAATAGCATCTTCATCCGTTTTAAAACAAATTATTCCGTTACAACATCCAACCAAATCACCAAATTCAAAATCACGATTCAATACGTTGGTATAAGATTTATGTTATGAATTTAAATATAAGCATTCGTCTTCAAGATCACACATGAATAAAATTTTGTTCTTCTCGTTTAATTTCATATGTCTATTAATAAAATAAGATCTTTTTAATAAATTATACCATAATTTTGAAATGCATTTAAATATGAGAATTAATTTGATCGTTAATCTTAATAGAATCCACATAAAACAGTCTTTGAAAAGGAGATAGAGGAGTCGCTGCTTCTTTCTTTCCTATACCATATTCTTATTTATTCGTGAATTAAATTTTTGTTCAACGACTTATGAATAACACGCGTTTAAGCATGACTCCAAAATAAAATAAAATTCCAATTCTTTTGATTCCAAGATTAAATAGAATTAGGATTCTACAAAGTTTCTTACTAATTTTTCTTCTCAATTTCCTTTTTGATTAAGATTCATACCATATTACTATTTTGAATTTGATAGACTAAGTTGAGTCTTAATAACTATTAGAACCCACATAAAATATGAGTTGAGGAGATGATGTTTCTTCTTGTATGCAAAAATAATTTTCCATGAATCCACATATTTAATAAACAATTTTTACAAACCCCATTGAAATTCATTTTATAAACTAAAAAGATCATATGATAAGACTAACACTAGAAAATTGCATGGTATATGTACAAATATCCCCCAAGGTGTATGTACAAATATACCCCCACATAAGAAAATATCCTGAACAACTTACATACAACATACCACCATATCTAATTTAATATCATCATAACACAAAATATCTAAAGAAGCCCATAACATAAAAAACCCACATCTTGTAGACAATGGTATATAAATACCTCTCTAAGAGGAGAGAAGGGACATAACAAATTACACACACAAAAGGCTAGAAAGAGGAATAATACATCAAGAACAATAAGAGATCTCCAAGAAAGGGCACATCACAAATAACAAAGCACTAGCAAGAAAGATATATCTATGGGGAAAGGAGGAATAGCGGAAAGGGAATCAGAGTAATCAGAGTCATGCTACATCATATTGGCGCCCACCGTGTTCTTTTTTTTCCTACGATTATATCCGCAAAAAGGAAATGGATACCCATAGCCATGATTCTCAAAACCCTAATGTCCCTCCAGAAATTCCTGCCACATCCCTAGGCATCCCTCTTCCCGTCCCTGCCAGTAAACATCAACCTCTAGCAACCGCTTTTGCAATCGCCAACGACAACAAGCGTCAACCATCCTCGTTCGCACACCCACCAGGAGGCGCCCCAATCCCATCCATGTCGCGCCGCAACGATAAGAAACCCGATCGCCGATCACATTCTCTGTCAATTCGGCAAGATCAACCAAACGTCAACGTACCATATGATGACATCCTGTAGAATTTAAGAAACATCGCCAATTACGTGCGAACAAAATGTTCCAGATCAGATCCAGAGTTAATAGACGACGCCACGTCCCATTTTCCCGAAACCACCGGATCCTCCGGCACCTCCGAAACGTCATCGAAAGTCTTGTCCAACAAAACAACCCAACCACCCCGTTCCGAAACCTTCAAGGCAAGACAAACAACCAGAACACAAACCCGTATGTCCCGATATAGACATACACCTACAACCATTGTCACACCCTCAAAACAATATAGTCCCACCAACTTCACCCGCTCCACCACAACAATATCCGATTCCCCAGACACTTCCGGGTAACGTAGAACACTCCATACTATACCAAAACCCTCCACAACTACCACACGCACCAACACCCACATGGCACATCCCCACACAAAACCCCGACACCCACGAATTCCCCCACCTCCCTCAAAACAACCAATAACAATTTTCACACCCTCCAATCAATATATTCCCCCCAGCTTCATCCCCCCCCCCCCCCCGAAACAAACACCGCTACCCCAGATACTTCCGGGTCATCTGGCACAACCAATGATATACCAAAATCCCCCACAATAACCGCAAGCACCCACGCCAACATGGTACCTCCCACCACCAAACCCCGGAACCCAAGACCTCCACCAACCCCACCAGAATGACCAACCTACAGTTAGACCCACACCCACACCCGCACAGTTCAAAACATTGTGCGACCAGGTTCAAATTGAACCCCCGCCACTAAAATTGAATGATGACATCCTCCCCTGGAACACACTTGACAGCAACCCTTTAGCTCCGGCCTAAGCCAAAGGCCTGTTACCCCGAAACCCACCTTCGACCCCGAAACCCACCTCCGACAGTTTACAATAACAATGGTCATGCACGGCGCAAATAATTTCTTATTATGCCGCTGTTTCCTAATGACACTAGCTGACCAAGCACAAGCATGGTTCCGCAGCTTACCCGTCGGATCCATTTTCTCCTTCCGCCAACTCGGCAACAATTTTCTACAACACTTCGAAGCATTCCGAACAGACAAAAAAACACACCTCGAACTCCTACAAATTCGCTAGAACATAGGAGAATCCTTGTTCTCATACCTACAGCGGTTCAACAGAGAAGTATTGCTCACTAAGGATTGCACGGACTCCTTTACGTCGAGGCATTCCACAACGGCCTCATCCCAGGAGAGTACTCACACCAATTAAACATGCAGGAACCATGGACCACGCAAGAGTTGCTCACACAGATCGGTGCTTGGATAAAAGCAGAGAAATTATCCACCTCCATGGCATCACCCAAGCTCAAGACGCTGCTCGAAACAGTACAATAGCCAAGCCCAGATACCCCCAAGTAAGAAACATACAACCTCCAACCCGATTCCCACATTCTGAATACAGAACAAGAACGACCACACCCAACATCGACCAACGGGTGTCCCGTTACCCCAAAAACAATACCCCCAATTTACCCCCTTAACCACCGATAGCGCAACCATCTGGCGGAATATCAAATCATCAAGCATATTACAAGCCCCACGCCCGATGCCATCCCCAATTGAACGCCAAAACCAGCAACATTTCTGCACGTTCCACAAAGAAGTCGAGCACACGACAGCAAACTGCTACGCTCTAAAACACGTGATCGAAGCAGCAATCCAAAAAGGATAGTTACGAGAATACATCCGGATGCCAAACACAGCCACGCCAACCTTGGGTAATATCTCACATACTGATACACCCCCCACGTCATTAACCTCGTAGACGACTATAACCACCAATCTGGCAAACCACCACCGAAATGCGTCAAAACTACCAAACCTGATAAAACTACCGATACCCCGCTAATCATTTCTTTACACATCCAGTCCTTTTTCGTCCGACGCATATTGGTAGACACGGGTAGTTCTACCAACATCATGTACTACGCAACTTGGAAAAAAATGCACCTCAACGACAACCTCATACAACCATACTCTACACCAATCATCGACTTTTCCGGCACCACCACCTACCCTCGCGACATTGTTCATTTACTACTCCAATGGGGACCACCTTCCCACCTTCAACAGCACACAACCACTTTCGTCATCGTCAATTCACCAACGCCATATAACATCATCCTTGGTCCCCCAGCCCTGAACACAATGCAAGCGCAAATTCACACATTTCGCAACGATATAATCATGTCGTTACCTTCTGAACCTTGGATCATTCCCGGAGGCGAGCCAATCGAACAGACCTGCTACCTCGCACAAAATACACCACCCACAGTTTCGGCAGACTCCTACGATGAACCCGACTGCAACCTAACCTCAGTCGACCATTTCAAAACCCTCAGTATCGACGCCAGACATCCAGAATGCCAGATCAGAATAGGCGCTTCCCTCCCGAATCAATTACAACGACAAATTTTAGAGCTTGCGGCAGAATTTTCCCATATTTTCGCTTGGACACCCACAGACCTGTGACTCATTCCGCGCTCCTTCATGGAACACAAGCTCGAAATTCCCCCATCTGCAAAATCTATCACACAAAAACCCCGCTCTTTCAATCCCGAAAAATAAAACATCATTTGCAAAGAAATATCAGACATGCTTCAAGCCGACGTCATCCGCATAGTCCAATTCCCCCAGTGGTTAGCCAACCCAGTAGTCGTACCGAAACTAGGTGGAAAATGGCGAGTCTGTATCGACTTTACTTCCCTTAACAGGGTGATACGCGAAAATCGTATCACCTTTTTAGCATGTTTTTATATATGATTTAGGGTGAAATTGAGGGTAAATTGATCTTAATTGTTTATTATTTACTTAATTTCACAGTTTTTATGATTTTGGAAGTGTCAGGTGAAAAGTAGACGAAAACAACAAATTTTGGGGCAAAACGCAATTTTTGGAAATGTTGACTTGGTCAAAGGCTCAGGACGGGCGTCCCGAATCTGGGACGGGCGTCCCGACCCAGTCAAAGCACCGGGATGGGCATCCAGGACTCGGGACGGGCGTCCCGACTTGGTCAACAGACCAGGATGGGGCGTCCCAATCTGGGACGGGCGTCCCGAACCTCCAGATCAAGTCCCACATCGAATTTTTGATGAAAAATCACCCCGGGAAGCTGCTATAAATACCCCAGGCCTCCAGCAGTTCAATTCATTCCTCTCCACTCAATCTGAGTCATTAAGTGGTTTTCAGTGTACACTTCTCTAGTACACAACTCACTCAGAGACTCGGATCTCAGTTTTCTTTCTTGTTAGTGTTTTGTTTTAGTTTCTGAGAAATAGTCTTAGATCTTAGGCTTCTATAGATAGGTTCGTTTCTGGTATTCATAGAATACCCGGGATTTCGTTAGGAGATCCTAAGAGGGCTCTAGGCGTTCGAAGAGTCAGTCCATAGGGCTGGGCTTAAGCTAGGTATTAAGGTAAAGCCCAGTTACTAGGCTGAGGAAGCGTCCTCCGAAGGTTCTGGCGAGCAGAGTCGGGGCGAGCAATAAGACATATACAGTAGTACGCTCCATCGGCGAGACTACGTAAAGGGTGATTTCTTTATGGCATCAGTCCCCATGTCCCTCTCTTATATGTTGTTATTGTGTTGTTCCAAAAATTGATTATGAATACGAGATTACGATTTTTATGAATATTTGTTTTATATGTTGACGTTGTTATGTTTTTCCGGAAATAGCCACCTGCTTAATATTCACTATGTCTGCATGTCTAATGTGCTCTTTTAAACTAAAGTTAGGGTTATAGATAATTCATAACCACGGTCTAATCATAACCTGTTTAGTTTAACATGCATCAATTAGTATTGGTGTCTGCCATGCTATAAAATAACCTGCTGAACACCCTGCTTGTTAAGAGTAGTCTAGGTAGGCCGAGCCGAGTCTGATTATGCCGGCGGCTAGGGCAAGCGGTATGATCCCCGAAGTGACATAAGGCTTTCATGGATGCCTTCATCCCGAACCGTGAGTAGGGCCGTCAATAAGGTAGGATGATTTATTAGAAACCTCGGATGTGGTACGCCTTTAGACACAGAACACAGTTGCAATCCAGGCTAAGATATATCTAAAATACTCGAATATAGGTCAATCAACATATAGGAACAATATAACATAAAATCAGGATCTCATCTATAAAACACTTTCAGGTTTGGTTAGACTTAAACCTACTGGAGAACGAATCACCCTCTCATCAAAGTTATTGATGAAGATTGCATAACTGGATTATAAGATAAGAGTTAGGAATAAAGGCTAGTTACTACTAAGCCGTTACCACTTCCCTGGGAGTACGATATTTATTTAATAAAATCGTAGATACTTTCCAACAGACTAGCTACACGATAGGTACTCTGCCTTAGGTTCTGGCTGATTAAGTGACACCATAGAGACTAAATGTGACAATTAGTCAATCACAGTCCTTAATTATTCATAATCAACATAGGGTAAAATAACACCTATTTAGCATATCAACCGGAACGCATCAGATTTTTGGCGCCGTTGCCGGGGAACTATCATAATGAATTTAGGATTATTGGCCACAATTCTAGAGACTTATGATAGGTAGCGGTAGTAACCTAGACTTTTGATTTACACTTATCTTATACTAGTTAGACAATCATTTTCCAAAATATAGGATTATCACAACTAATTAATTTTAGATAATATCTGAAATTAAGACACTTAGGATAATCAAATTTTAGAAAATTATTCTAAAACCATATTGAGGAAATTTACCTGCTTTCTAAATAAAATTCAAAATCCCTAAAAATATTTTTCTTGCTTTTCTATTTTACTCCTATTCTTGTTATTTGTTATTTCTAACCAGACTTTGCACTCAGAGATGAAGGGAACAAGAGCCCAGGATATTCTGGACGAATTAGAAAATAACATCAATCCTTTCCCAGAGATCCAAACAACTTCTGCTTCTCCCGAATATACTCTTGCATCTCCCGAATACACTCCGAAATCTCCTGAGTATACTCCTGCATCCCCCGCACCTAACAACCAACCACCTTCATCAGAGGATAGCACTAACAGTTCTCAATCATCCTTGTCTGCCTGGGTAGATGATATATCTCACAGGATAAGCGCTATGACTCAGACAATACCGGGCGGACTAAGACGGTCATATCAGGTTGTTCTAACCTTAAGTTCTGAAGTAACCCAACTCAGAACCACAATAGAACGCCAAAATGTGCAAATACTCCGAGAGGTGATGGAAATCTTAAAGGAACAAAGGAACCAGCAGGAGGAGATGCGAAACATACGAGCAGAACTACAAGAGATGCGAAACATTCAGGCAGAGCTACAGGAGATCAGAGATAAGGGTTGTTAAAAAAGGGAAGATTCTTTTACTTTTATTCTCAACAAATAAATTGTTTGAACTAAACCTGAATAATTGACCCCTATTTTTCAAACGTTTTAAAGGGTCCTTTATATTCAACAATTTTCTTCAGACATGTTATTTTCAAATTTCTATGAAAAACAAAATTTTGCAAATACAGTTTATTTTTCACTGATTAAATTGTACAAACTCAGTTTTTGTTTTTATGAAATTCTTGCTGGATAGGGATAAAATTAGGGTAGTCATGATTTTCGAAAAAGACTGAGGAATCTTTTGCATAGAATTTTTAACAGCTTCTGAACTTGATTGGATAAACATGAAGACTTGTTAAAAATTATGATTATTTTTGGATCTTGAGGTTTGCAGGGAATTACGAAAAAAAATTTATTTTTTCGGAATTGGCACGCTTCCCGAAGCAACCCGGGACGGGAGTCCTGCCTCTGGGACGGGCGTCCCGAAGGCCGCCCCTTCTATAAAAATTCATTTTGTTTCATTTTCTCTCAAATCTACAACCAAAAATTCATCTCTCTAAAAATATTTCTCTCTACCTTCTCTCTACAAATTTTTGGCAAACTTCCCAAAGTTTAAAAATTCGAGTTTCCCTCCAAAATTTGAATTTTAAACTTCACTCAAAAAATTCGAATTTCCCTCCAAAGTTCGATTTTCCCGCCAAAAAATTCAAAATCCTTCCCTAACCTAATTTCATCCTTCTGAATTCAAATTCACCTCCAGAATTTGAGATTAAAGATTCCTTCCCACCTAAACTCTCTCGTACGTTCTTGATGGCTCCCAAACGTGCTCGTACCACGTCTACCATGATAGTTACCTCAGTGGCACATCCTTTTATGTTGTTTCCCTCCAGCACAGCATACCAAGAAAGATGCCTTGGGTACATCGGGCGTACGATACTGACGGGCAGAACGTTGGATTGGGCAGCAGTACAGATGCTAGGAGTAGAGCTGGAAGTCAGACACATACTCGACGTGCCACCTTACAGTCGAGTATTCATCGTCACAGAGCCCACATACCTGGAGCTGGTACGTGAGTTCTATGCGTCTTTTACATGCCACCAGGAGCAGATCACATTCCGCTTGGGCTGAATAGATCGGTCAATAAGCATGGCCGAGTTCGGCATCGCCCTAGGTATCTGGCAGAGAGATGAGCTGGATACGCCCGCATACACCACAACAGTTCGAGACTTCACGTCTGCAGACGTCTCCATTGCTTGGGCTCAGATCTGCATGACGGGTGTCCCATACCAGTATGGCTTTGCAAAAGCCACATGTATTTATCCTACTCTTCGTTACCTGCACGCTATCATTGCACATACATTGTCAGGACGACGGACGGCTCCTGGAACTGTCACCCAGATGGAGACATTCCTTCTGGCCAACATGCACATGGGATCTACGGTAGAGATGGCTAGACTCATCACGGTCGTCATGCGAGGATTCGCTACAGACACCCGGAAACAGTGTCTAGGGCTCGGACCGTACATCACCAGGCTAGCCCGCTACCTGGAGTTGGACATAGAGGGCTTGGAGCTGACCCTGGTCACCCCGACCACCGTTCCCACTGATCTTACTATTCTACGGAACATGGGAATGGTTGTCCGGGATGCGAATGGCCGCTACACCATCTACACGGAGCAGCCAGGACAGGCATCGGCATCGGAAGCATGTCTAGTGCATATCCCTCCGTCCGAGACTTTCGTGCCACGTACTGCCTTCGAACAACACATGTCGCACAGATTGGCAGAACTATCGGCCCGATACAGTCGAGACATGGACAGGATTGATAGACGGCTGGTGATGATGGATGACAGGATCGACAGACGGCTGGCGATGATGGATGACAGGATCGTCATGAACACCAGCAGGATTGAGGAGATACATCAGCATACTTCCCGACTGGCGGAAAACTTCGAGTTTGACTTTACAGCTAATGGGTTTCCGACCGATGTGCTAAATAGGTGTTATTTTACCCTATATTGATTATGAATAATTAAGGACTGTGATTGACTAATTGTCACATTTAGTCTCTATAGTGTCACTTAATCAGCCAGAACCTAAGGCAGAGTACCTATCGTGTAGCTAGTCTATTGGAAAGTATCTACGATTTTATTAAGTTAAATATCGTACTCCCAGGGAAGTGGCAACGACTTAGTAGTAACTAGCCTTTTATCCTAACTCCTATCTTATGATCCAGTTATGCAATCTTCATCAAATACTTTGATGAGAGGGTGATTCATTCTCCACTAGGTTTAAGTCTAATTAATCCTAGAAGTGTTTTATAGATGAGTCCTGATTCTATGTTATATTGTTCCTATATGTTGAATGACCTAAATTTGAATATTTTAGACATGTCTTAGCCTGGATTGCAACTATGTTCTGTGTCTAAAGGCGTACCACATCCGAGGTCTCTAATAAACCGCCCTACCTTAATGACGGCCCTACTCACCGTTCGGGACGAAGGCATCCATGAAAGCCCTATGTCACTTCGGGGATCATACCGCTTGCCCTAGCCGCCGGCATAATCGGACTCAGCTCGGCCCCTACCTAGACTACTTTAACATGTAGTGTGTTCAGCAGGTTATTTTATCTAGCATGGCATACACCAATACTAATTGATGCCTTTTAAACTAAACAGGTTATGATTAGACCGTGGTTAGGACATGGGGACTGATGCCATAAAGAAATCACCCTTTACGTAGTCTTTCTGACGGAGCGTACTGCTATATATGTCGTATTGCTCGCCCTGACTCTGCTCGCTAGAACCTTCGGAGGACGCTTCCTCATCCTAGTAACTGGGCTTTACCTTAATACCCAGCTTAAGCCCAGTCCTGTGGACTGACTCTTCGAATGCCTAGAGCCCTCTTAGGATCTCCTAACGAAATCCCGGGTATTCTATGAATACCAGAAACGAACCTATCTATAGAAACCTAAGATCTGAGACTATTTCTCAGAAACTAAAACAAAACACTAATAAGAAAGAAAACTAAGATCCGAGTCTTTGAGTGAGCTGTGTACTAGAGAAATGTACACTAGAAACCACTAAATGACTCAGATCGAGTGGAGAGGAATGATTTCAACTACTGGAGGCCTAGGGTATTTATAGCAGCTTCCCGGGGTGATTTTTCATCAAAATTTTGATGTGGGACTGGTTCTGGGGGTTCGGGACGCCCGTCCCGGCGGTTTGACTGGGTCGGGATGCCCGTCCCGGGTTTGGGACGCCCGTCCTGACCCTTTGACCAACTCAACATTTCCAAAAATTGTGTTTTTGCCCCAAAATTTGATGTTTTCGTCTACTTTTCACCTGACACTTCCAAAATCATAAAAACCATGAAATTGAGTAAATAACAAACAATTAAGATCAATTTGCCCTCAATTTCAACCGAAATCATACATAAAAACATGCTAAAAAGGTGTTTTGGCGTATTAGATAACCCCACACTTAGTTTTTGCTTGTCCTCAAGCAGAGTCTACCTGAAGTTAGTGATTCTAAATCGTAGTGCAGTCACTTAAATTCCTAGTCATGTTTTTATTCCAAAAATTCTTCAGACAAGTCTTAACACATGTCTGACTGGTTAGGTTGCTATGACAAGGTCTCAGATGTTTTTGGTAGATTGTTATGATCAGGCAGAAAACAATTCAACAACTAGGTTGAACTTTTTTTTTCTTAGTCACAGGTCTTCCCGATGTGTAGTGTGTACTGGTCTAGACCAGATAGTCAACACAATGTACTCTTGTCTTAACTACTACCAGATAACACTTCGACTCATCGCTAGACATATTAACAGCAGACAACTTTTTGAGTTCTGAGCTTTGGTGATAAGATTTTTAATGTTTTAGCATTTAGTTATTTTCTTTATAGATTCAGGGTATTTTGAGTCTGCTTAGAACACGTCAACTTCAACTACCCATGTAGCGAGTCCCACTCCGATGACTCCCAGATCTACACGACCTTAGGGCATCAGGCTTTAAATTCCCCGAAGGAGTGGTGCTCGAGTAGCGAAGGCCGTTGGCAAACTACCCTCATTTGATTAACTTTCTTTTGTTTCTTTTCACTTTTAGCTCAGAGTCTCATCTAGTCATTCTAACTGCCAATATATCCACAACTAGTCTAATTTTATCTAGTTAAGTCTCGAACAGGCAATTGGCTGAGGTCTCTAATCCAGATAAAGTTGTGCTAAGTTATCAGGAATTCCCTATTCCTAATCAATTAGTTCAGCAGTAGTCATCAATTATCTCCTACTAACCATAACATACTACCTACAGATCATAGACGTAAGCAATTGTTTAACCAAGCATACTGCATTTAGAAGTCTAAAAGACGGAAAAATTTTGAAATTTTTTTGGAAGGGTGTGAAAATACGGGGAAAACAAGCAAAATCATCCGAAAATTTTTGCAAACTGCTACAATGCACCGTGCACTGCTACCCCACACTTAAGTCTGGCACTGTCCTTAGTGTTCATGCATATCTAATTACCCCACACTTATTTGAAAACAAGATATAAAACACAAAGAAAAGATGCTTACCTATACTATGGGTAAGAAAGAAATAAAAAAAACAAAATAATGCAAACAATTCTATATGTCATATAAATCAATTTTGTACATAGATTCATACGTCATACAGCCCAGACATGTTTATACACATAGAACAAGAAAAATAAAAGGAAAAGAAAGGAAAGAAGGAGAGAGAGACTAAGAACCCGGCGGATCGTCGTCCAGTGGACCGAGTTCTGCTGTAAAGTCAAACTCGAAGTTTTCTGCCACTCGGGAAGTCTGCTGATGTATCTCCTCAATCCTGCTGGTGTTCATGGCGATCCTGTCATCCATCATCACCAGCCGTCTGTCAATCATGTCTTCCATCATCGTCAGCCGTCTGTCAATCCTGTCCATGTCTCGACTGTATCGGGCCGATAGTTCTGCCAATCCATGCGACATGTGTCATTCGAAGGCAGTACGTGGCACGAACGTCTCGGACGGAGGGATATGCGCTGGAAATGCTTCCGATGCCGATGCCTGCCCTGGCTGATCCGTGTGGATGGTGTAGCGGCCATTCGCATCCCGGACAACCATTCCCATGTTCCGTAGAATAGTAAGATCAGCGGGAATAGTGGTCGGGGCGACCAGGGTCAGCTCCGAGCCCTCTATGTCCAACTCCAGGTAGCGGGCTAGCCTGGTGATGTACGGTCCGAGCCACAGACACTGTTTCCGGGTGTCTGTAGCGAATCCTCGCATGACGACCGTGATGAGTCTAGCCATCTCTACCGTAGATCCCATGTGCATGTTGGCTAGAAGGAATGTCTCCATCTGTGTGACAGTTCCGGGAGCCGTCCGTCGTCCTGACAATGTATGTACAATGATAGCGTGCATGTAACGAAGAGTAGGATAAATACCTGTGGCTTTTGCAAAGCTATGCTGGTATGGGACACCCGTCTTGTAGATCTGAGCCCAAGCAGTGGAGACGTCTGTAGACGTGAAGTCTCGAACCGCTGTGGTGCATGCGGGCGTATCCAGCTCATCTCTCTACCAGATACCTAGGGCGACGCCGAACTCGGCCATGCTCATCGACCGATCTATTCCGCCCAAGCGGAATGTGATCTGCTCCTGGTGGCATGTAAAAGACGCATAGAACTCACATACCAGCTCCAGGTATGTGGGCTCTGTGACAATGAATACTCGACTATAAGGTGGCACGTCGAGTATGCGTCTGACTTCCGGCTCTACTCCTAGCGTCTGTACTACTGCCCAATCCAACGTTCTGCCCGTCAGTATCGTACGCCCGATGTACCCAAGGCATCTCTCTTGGTATGCTGTGCTGGAGGGAAACAGCATAAAAGGATGTGCCACTGAGGTAACTGTCATGGTGGATGTGGTGCGAGCACGTTTGGGAGCCATTGAAACGTACAAGAGAGTTTAGGTGGGAAGGAAAGCTATAAACTCAAATTCTGGAAGTGAATTTGAATTCAGAAGGATGAAATTAGGTTAGGGAAGGATTTTGAATTTTTGGCGGGAAAATTGAATTTTGGAGGGAAATTTGAATTTTTGGGTGGAGTTTAAAATTCAAATTTTGGAGGGAAACTTGAATTTTTAAACTTTGGAGAGTTTGCCAAAAATTTGTAGAGAGAAGCTAGAGAGAAATATTTTTAGAGAGATGAATTTTTGGTTGTAGATTTGAGAGAAAATGAAAAAAATTGAATTTTTATAGAAGGGGCGGCCTTCGGGACGCTCGTCCCGGAGGCAGGACTCCCGTCCCGCTGGACGTCCGTCTAGAATCGGGACGCCCGTCCCGGGTTGCTTCGGGACGCGTGCCAATTCCGAAATTTTTTTTCCGTAATTCCTTGAAAATCTCAAGATACAAAAAATAATCATAATTTTTAACAGGGCTTCATGTTTATCCAATTAAATTCAGAAGTTGTTAAAAACACTATGGAAAAATTCCTCAGTCTCTCTTTTTTTTCGAAAATCATGACTATCCTAATTTTATCCCAACTTAAATTCAACAAGAATTTCAGAAAAACAAAAACTGAGTTTGTGCAATTTAATTAGTGAAAAATAAACTGTAATTGCAAAACTTTTGTTTTTCATAGAAATTTGAAATAAAATGTCTGAAGAAAATTGTTGAATATAAAGGACCCTTTTAAAAAGAATTTGAAAAATAGAAAAAAATATGGGTCAATTATTCAGGTTCAGTTCAAACGAATTATTTGCTGAGAATAAAAGTAAAAGAATCTTCCCTTTTTCAACGACCCTTATCTCTGATCTCCTGTAGTTCTGTTCGAATGCTTCGCATTTCTATGCGTATGGCTCTCATCTCATCCCTCTGCCTGTTCTGCTCACTGCGTAAATCAGCCATCTCTCGGAGTAATTGTGCACCTTGGTTCTCCTGAAGACTGACCGTGGCTCTGAGTCGGTCCACGTTAGTTGTGATATTCAAACTGAGTTGGTTTAAATGACACAGTCTGCTGGCAATCCCTTGGTCCATCTCATAGACCCTTTGAGCCAACGTGTCTATCTGCACGGACAACATTGAATGATAACCGTTAGTACTCCCCCCGGATGAAGTGGTGCGCTCGTTAGGTGTTGGGGTGTATGCAGGAGAGGTTGGTGAATTTTGGGTTTGGTCAGTAGGGGGTGGATTTATAGGAACTCTCTGGGCAGGAGGGTGAACTGGAGATCTCTGGGGTTCTTCTCTAGGAGGGAAGGTATCCTCAGAAGGATCTTCTTCCGTGGGACTATGCTCACGGGTATTCAGGAATCGTCGCACTAGTTCACTGGCATCAGGGCTTGAGTTTACTTCCACTGGTTGTGAAGGAAGAGTCCCTCGTGGTATTTCTGGTGCAGGCCTAGATGGGCCTTCCGGCTTTATCTTCTTTGGCCCTGGAGTGTCAGGGTTTTCTGTTTTCTTTGCCTGGTTAGTAGCTGCTCTTGTTCTCTTCATTTCTGAGTGCAAAGTCTGGTTAGAAATAACAAATAACAAAAATAGGAAAATAAAATAAGAAAGCAAAAAAAATATTTATAGGGATTTTGAGTTTTATTTAGAAAGCAGATAAATTTCCTTAATATGGTTTTAGAATAATTTTCTAAAATTTGATTATCCTAAGTATCTTAATTCCAGATATTATCTAAAATTAATTAGTTATGATAATCCTATATTTAGGAAAGTGATTGTCTAACTAGTATAAGATAAGTGTAATTCAAAAGTCTAGGTTACTACCGTTACCTATCATAAGACTCTAGAATTGTGGCCAATAATCCTAAATTCATTATGATATTTCCCCAGCAACGGCGCCAAAAATCTGATGGGGTTTCCGACCGATGTGCTAAATAGGTGTTATTTTACCCTATATTGATTATGAATAATTAAGGACTGTGATTGACTAATTGTCACATTTAGTCTCTATGGTGTCACTTAATCAGCAAGAACCTAAGTCAGAGTACCTATCGTGTAGCTAGTCTGTTGGAAAGTATCTACGATTTTATTAAGTTAAATATCGTACTCCCAGGGAACTAGCAACGGCTTAGTAGTAACTAGCCTTTTATCCTAACTCCTATGTTATGATCCAGTTATGCAATCTTCATCAAATACTTTGATGAGAGGGTGATTCATTCTCCACTAGGTTTAAGTCTAATTAATCCTAGAAGTGTTTTATAGATGAGTCCTAATTCAATGTTATACTGTTCCTATATGTTGAATGACCTAAATTCGAATATTTTAGACATGTCTTAGCCTGGATTGCAACTATGTTCTGTCTCTAAAGGCGTACCACATCCGAGGTCTCTAATAAACCGCCCTACCTTAATGACGGCCCTACTCACGGTTCGGGACGAAGGCATCCATGAAAGCCCTATGTCACTTCGGGGATCATACCGCTTGCCCTAGCCGCTACCTAGACTACTTTAACATGCAGGGTGTTCGGCAGGTTATTTTATCTAGCATGGCAGACACCAATACTAATTGATGCATGTTAAACTAAACAGGTTATGATTAGACCCTGGTTAGGAATTATCTATAACCCTAACTTTAGTTTAAAAGAGCACATTAAACATGCAGACATAGTGAATGTAAAGCAGGTGGCTATTTCTGGAAACATATAATAACGTCAACATATAAAACAACTATTCATAAAAAAATCGTAATCTCGTATTCATAATATGTATTTCGAACAAAACAATAACAACATATAAGAGAGGGACATGGGGACTGATGCCATAAAGAAATCACCCTTTACGTAGTCTCGCCGACGGAGCGTACTGCTATATATGTCGTATTGCTCGCCCTGACTCTGCTCGCTAGAACCTTCGGAGGACGCTTCCTCAACCTAGTAACTGGGCTTTACCTTAATACCCAGCTTAAGCCCAGCCCTGTGGACTGACTCTTCGAATGCCTAGAGCCCTCTTAGGATCTCCTAACGAAATCCCAGGTATTCTATGAATACCAGAAACGAACCTATCTATAGAAACCTAAGATCTGAGACTATTTCTCAGAAACTAAAACAAAACACTAATAAGAAAGAAAACTAAGATCCGAATCTCTGAGTGAGCTGTGTACTAGAGAAATGTACACTGGAAACCACTAAATGACTCAGATCGAGTGGAGAGGAATGATTTCAACTGCTGGAGGCCTAGGGTATTTATAACAGCTTCCCGGGGTGATTTTTCATCAAAAATTCGATGTGGGACTGGTTCTGGGGGTTCGGGACGCCCGTCCCGGATTGGGACGCCCATCCAGATCTGTTGACCAAGTCGGGACGCCCGTCCCGGCGGTTTAACTGGGTCGGGATGCCCGTCCCGGTAGTTTGACTGGGTCGGGACGCCCGTCCTGACCCTTTGACCAAGCCAACATTTCCAAAAATTGCGTTTTTGCCCCAAAATTTGCTGTTTTCGTCTACTTTTCACCTGACACTTCCAAAATCAAAAAAACCATGAAATTGAGTAAATAACAAACAATTAAGATCAATTTGCCCTCAATTTCAACCGAAATCATACATAAAAACATGCTAAAAAGGTGATACGATTTTGGCGTATCAACAGCAGACTTCGGTCCAATGGACGACGACCCGCCGGGTTCTTAGTCTCTCTCTCCTTCTTTCCTTTCCTTTCTTTTGCTTTTGTTTTTCTTGTTCTATGTGTATAAACATGTCTAGGCTGTATGACGTATGAATCTATGTACAAAGTTGATTTATATGACATACAGAATTGTTTGCATTATTTTGTTTTTTTTAATGTCTTTCTTACCCATAGTGTGGGTACGAATCTTTTCTTTGTGTTTTATTTCTTGTTTTCAAATAAGTGTGGGGTAATTAGATATGCATGAACATTGAGGACAGTGTCAGAATTAAGTGTGGGGTAGCAATGCACGCTGCACTGTAGCAGTTTGCAAAATTTTTTGCATGCTTTTGCTTGTTTTCCCCATATTTTCACACCCTTCCAAAAATTTTCAAAATTTTCCATCTTTCAGACTTCTAAATGCAGTATGCCTGGTTAAACAATTGCTTATGTCTATGATATGTAGGTAGTATGTTATGGTTAGTAGGAGATAATTGATGACTATTGCTGAACCTATTGATTAGAAATAGGGAAGTCCTGATAATTGAGCACAACTTAGTCTGGATTAGAGACCTCAACCAATTACCTTTTCGAGACCTAACTAGATAAAATTAGACCAGTTGTAGGATGCATTGACAATTGGAATGACTAGATGAGACTCTGAGCCAAAAGTGAAAAAGAAAAAAAAAGTGAGCTAATTAAAATAGGGTAGTTTGCCAGCGGCCTTCGCTACTTGAGTACCACTCCTTCGGGGAACTTAAAGCCTGATGCCCTAAGGTCGTGTAGATCTGGGAGTCATCGGAGTGGGACTCGCTACATGGGTAGTTGAAGTTGACGTGTTCTAAGCAGACTCAAAATACCCTAGAAAATCTATAAACGAAAGAAATCAATAAATGCTAAATAGAATCTGATCACCAAAGCTCAGAACTCAGAAAGTTATCTGTTGTCAGTGTGTCTAGCAATAGGTCGAAGTATTATCTAGTAACAGTTAAGACAAGAGTTTATTGTGTTGACTATTTGGTCTGGACTAGTACACACACTACACATCAGGAAGACCTTATGACTAAGAGAAAAGTTCAACCTAGTTGTTAAGTTACTTTCTGCTCAACCCTAACAAACTACTAGAGACATTTGAGACCTTGTCATAGCAACCTAACCAGTCAGACCTGTGTTAAAAATTGTCTGAAGAATTTTCGGAATAAAAACATGACTAGGAATGCACATATGGTTTAGAATCACTAACTTCAGGTAGACTTTGCTTGAGGACAAGCAAAAAGCTAAGTGTGGGGTTATCTGATACGCAAAAATAGTATCACATTTTAAGCATGTTTTTATATATGATTTAGGGTGAAATTGAGGGTAAATTGATCTTAATTGTTTATTATTTACTTAATTTCACAGTTTTTATGATTTTGGAAGTGTCAGGTGAAAAGTAGACAAAAATAGCAAATTTTGGGGCAAAAACGCAATTTTTGGAAATGCTGACTTGGTCAAAGGCTCAGGACGGGCGTCCCGAATCTGGGACGGGCGTCCCGACCCAGTCAAAGCACCGGGATGGGCATCCAGGACTCGGGACGGGCATCCAGGACTCGGGACGGGCATCCCGACTTGGTCAACAGACTAGGACGGGCGTCCCGAACCCCCAGATCAAGTCCCACATCGAATGTTTGATGAAAAATCACTCCGGGAAGCTGCTATAAATACCCCAAGCCTCCAGCAGTTGAATTCATTCCTCTCCACTTGATCTGAGTCATTAAGTGGTTTTCAGTGTACACTTCTCTAGTACACAACTCACTCAGAGACTCAGATCTCAGTTTTCTTTCTTGTTCGTGTTTTGTTTGTTTCTGAGAAATAGTCTCACATCTTAGGCTTCTATAGATAGGTTCGTTTCTGGTATTCATAGAATACCCGAGATTTCGTTAGGAGATCCTAAGAGGGCTCTAGGCGTTCGAAGAGTCAGTCCACAGGGCTGGGCTTAAGCTGGGTATTAAGGTAAAGCCCAGTTACTAGGCTGAGGAAGCGTCCTCCGAAAGTTCTGGCGAGCAGAGTCGGGGCGAGCAATACGACATATACAGCAGTACGCTCCATCGGCGAGACTACGTAAAGGGTGATTTCTTTATGGCATCAGTCCCTATGTCCCTCTCTTATATGTTGTTATTATGTTGTTCCAAAAATTGATTATGAATACGAGATTACAATTTTTATGAATATTTGTTTTATATGTTGACGTTGTTATGTTTTCCCGGAAATAGCCACCTGCTTAATATTCACTATGTCTGCATGTCTAATGTGCTCTTTTAAACTAAAGTTAGGGTTATAGACAATTCCTAACCGCGGTCTAATCATAACCTGTTTAGTTTAACAGGCATCAATTAGTATTGGTGTCTATCATGCTAGATAAAATAACCTGCTGAACACCCTGCTTGTTAAGAGTAGTCTAGGTAGGCCGAGCCGAGTCCGATTATGCCGGCGGCTAGGGCAAGCGGTATGATCCCCGAAGTGACATAGGGCTTTCATGGATGCCTTCGTCTCGAACCGTGAGTAGGGCCGTCAATAAGGTAGGGCGGTTTATTAGAAACCTCGGATGTGGTACGCCTTTAGACACAGAACATAGTTGCAATCCAGGCTAAGATATATCTAAAATACTCGAATATAGGTCAATCAACATATAGGAACAGTATAACATAGAATCAGGATCTCATCTATAAAACACTTTCAGGTTTGGTTAGACTTAAACCTAGTGGAGAACGAATCACCCTCTCATCAAAGTTATTGATGAAGATTGCATAACTGGATTATAAGATAAGAGTTAGGAATAAAGGCTAGTTACTACTAAGCCGTTACCACTTCCCTGGGAGTACGATATTTATTTAATAAAATCGTAGATACTTTCCAACAGACTAGCTACACGATAGGTACTCTGCCTTAGGTTCTGGCTGATTAAGTGACACCATAGACACTAAATGTGACAACTAGTCAATCACAGTCCTTAATTATTCATAATCAACATAGGGTAAAATAACACCTATTAAGCATATCAATCGGAACGCATCACATGGTCATCCCAAAAAAACCATACCCCCTCCCCCGCACGGACCTACTCGCCGACACCACAGCAGGATATAGTTTACTATCATTCCTGGACGCTCACAAGGCTACCATCAGATCCTAATGGCAGAAGAAGACGAAGAAAAAACCGCGTTCGTCACACCTTAAGGACTTTTTTGTTATAAGCGCATGCCCTTCGGATTAAAAAATGCTGGAGCAGACTTTCAAGACATGATTAATCGGATGTTCAGTTTGCAGATCGGCAAGAACGTCGAGGCATATATCGACGACATCCTAGTCAAGACCCTTTCAACATTAGATATAACCCAAGACCTTCGGGAAACATTCCAAACCATACAAGATTTTGGCCTCAAGCTCAACCCCGAAAAATGCACATTCTGAGTAAGCACAGGAAAATTCTTAGGTTTCATGATTTCCCAACGCGGTTTGGAAATAAACCCATCCAAAATTTCAGCAATACAAAACCTCAAATCCCCAACGAATATCAAAGAAGTCCAACGGCTCAGCGGAAGGATCGTGGCCATCAACAGATTCTTGTCCAAATCAGGAGAAAAATCCCTCCCGTTCTTTTCACTCCTCCGCAAACGCAAACAATTCGAATGGACTCCCGAATGCGAGAAAGCGTTCCAAGACATAAAACAATACTTACAAAATCCACCTATCCTAGTACCCCTAAAACCCAATGAAACTCTCCACCTTTACGTATCCATTTCACCTTCAGCCATCAGTGCCGTCCTCTGCGCCGAACGTGAGAAAACCTTCCACCCCGTTTACTACGTCAGCCATGTCCTACAACTTGCTGAAACCCGATATTCAACCCTAGAAAAGTATATCTTTGCCCTCATAATGGCTACACGAAAACTTTGACACTACTTCCAAACACACCATATCTGTATGCACACGCAAGTCCCTATTTGCCAATCATTACACAAAGCTGACATTTCCGGCCGCATTATGCGATGGGCAATAGAACTTTCAGAATATGATATCGAGTACACTCACAAAAGATGCATAAATGCTAACGCGTTGTCCGATTTCATCGTAGAATGCACCGACCTACTCCCCCCACCCACCCAAAATTCGCAAACAAATGATATCCCAGTCGATTGCTGGACCATCCATGTCGACGGTTGTTGCGTTGTGTGCGTGTGTCACAAATTGAGAAGATAATAAAATAGAATAAATCAACGCAATCTTAACAAGTGCAAGTATACACCGGTCAACAAGTAATATATGTACCTAAGTACAAGATTATCGATCCCACAGAGATTTTGTATGCCAATTATACATGCAAACATGATTTACATTTGGTTAAAAGAATAAAGAATGATGAATAAATGGGTGGAGATTTGGAGACTAGCCTACTGCTATGCTACTGCTGCAGCAACTGAAATGCTGCAGCAATCGAAATGCTGCAGCAATCGAAATGCTGCAACAATCGAAATGCTGCAGCAATCGAAATGCTGCAGCAACCGAAATGCTGCAGCACCTAACTAAAATACAGGGCAGCCTACTGGAAATTTACCAAAAGAACACACCAGGCAATACAATGCTGTAAAAATCAAGCCAAAAATGCAATCATAAACCAGTAATGAATCCAAGAATGCTAAGCATGCTTTTCGGTTTCCAAATTAACACTACAGCGGTTTGGTTCTACCCAAACTACTTAGCCTACTAGTCTAAACCCCCGATAACATCGTCTCATGGAGTACGAAGTACCGTGAACCTAGAACAACACAAGGCAGTGAAAATTGGTCGTGTCCCCTGCAATATTGACCGCACGGTCATGCATCCCAAGCAAGTGCCATGCAATTAACGTGTCAACTAGACCCCTTCCGGTTAGAAAGCCAGATACTAGTTCGATACATAACTTGGACAGTCGTAACCGCAAGTTATTCCTAATCCGTTTAAGTAATTGCATGAATAAACTAAGCATGCCCCATACAAGCATCAACAAGGAAAACGATACACAAAACTTATGCATTCTATTCATCTTATGCCACATTACGTTTTTCCACATGTTTATAATTTGCTAGGCTACAACACCTTCAGGTTATGAATATAAATTTTGCTGAAACGAATCATGAAAGACAAGGATTAAAGTAATAGGAAAAACAGTCCCTAGGTCCATAGTGACACAAGTCAATCCCAAGACGGAAAACATATCAATCCCAAAACACTTTTAATTAATCCTTGAAAACATGTAAACATTCTCATATCACCACAAATATTCGAATACAAAACAGTGACAATTTGAAGAATATTCAATTACAAAACAAGAAGCAAATTGAAGAAATGGAGAGAGGGTTACTCGGGTCGGAGATCACCCTACTGCCCCAAATCGGATTTAATCAAGCTACTACTGTCCTTCGTTTCCTCCGCGTGGTGCTGCTGCCCTCGATCATGAGCAGCCCGGAAATTCCAGCAATGTCGCCCAGCCTTCTTGGGTATTTTTCCTCTCTAACTAAAGCTAAAAAACAACACAAAACACACTACCTACTGCCTAATCCTAAACTGCCCGAGAGCTAAACACAAATAAACAAAAGCTATGACACTTACACTCTATCTCCTTCTCTCTTCTCCAACGAACTCCCCTGATGTTCTTCTTCTGCCCTTTTTGTAAAAGAAAATGGTTCTCTCCAAAAAAAAAACCCACAGCTGTCCTTCAACATGATGAGTCATGTACTAGCTGAAATAAAATCCAAAAATTGTTGCAAGGCTCCACCCGAAATCTCAGCTACAATATGTGTTTTTTTTTGTTTATTCCAGCTGGCATTTGTTTAGAATCTGAGTGTATATAAATATACATATATATATACACATATACATACATATATATATATATATAATATATATATATATATGTATATATATTTGCAGCCCGAAATTCAGCCTGAAAATCAGCACATTCTGCCCCCTTCTTTGTCCTTTTTCTTTTGTATTTTTGTGCCAACTTGCCAACTTGTATGCCTAGATAGATATATATATATACATACTTACATATATATATATATAAGTGATGGTCAGCATAAAAATCCAACGTCCATCCATTCCCAATTCCATCTAAAAGTGGTCAAGATTTCATCCAATTCATTTTGACATATTTCAATCAAAAAATTCCCTTTTTACCCTTTTGCAATTGGATCCAAAAAATTCCATAATCTTTCCTGTAAAACCCTGCACAAATTTAAATGTTAGTAATGGAATTCAATTATGATAAAATTTAGGAATTTAAATAATTAAAATGGCCATTTTTACAATTAATCCACAAAATTGAAATGGAGAAAGGACTTATGCCATTTGGTGCATTTTAACTCAAAAACATTTGCATAAGTCATGGAATTGGTTTCAAATTAAGGGCAAAACATATGTGAATAACTCTATTATTTTAGAGTTATCAACGGTTCCGCAACCAAAACCAATCGCGGTGCCGGTATCGCCATAACATCATCCGAAGGCTCCAAACTATTTTACGCCTTAAAATACACATTCCCCATCAGCAACAACGAATCCAAAAACGAAGCCGTCCTTGCGAGATTATGAGTCGCCCGCAACTTACACATCCGAAACCTCCGAATACTTACTGATTCTCAAGTCGTTGCCGGACAAGTCAACGACGAATTCGAAGCAAAAGAGGACAACATGCAAAAATACTTACAATTGGTATCCGCTTTCCTCAAGCATTTTCAGTTTTTAAAAATCGAACACATACCCCGGAAAGCGAACACTGAAGCAGATGCCTTATCCAAATTACACATCGACGATACCTTAGACGGCACATGGATAGAGCCCCTTCCGCAAAAGTTCATTGACGGCATCTCCATCTTGACCATTTCCCAAGACCTGTCATGGATGACACCTATTATACAATACATCACCAACAACACAAGTCCAGCCGACAAAATCCAAGCACAACAACTCAAAAAGGCTGCAGCGCGATATGTCCTCATAAACGATCAATTATATCGACGATATTATTCATGGTCTCTCTTAAAATGTGTACCCGAAACCGAAGGAAATTACATTTTGCGAGAAATCCACGAGGGCATATGCAGATCTCACATTGGCGCACGAAGTTTAGCCTACAAGGTTATGCGTACAGGATATTTCTGGCCAACTATAGAAACTGGCGCCACCACACTAATACAACAATGTTCAAGATGTCAATTACACGCCAACATCCACCACATGTCCACTGTCGAATTCCACTCTATTAGTAACCCAATTCCCTTTTACCAATGGGGAATGGATATTGTAGGCTCGTTCCCGAAAGCTAAGGGCAACAAAGAATTCCTAATTGTCGCCATCGATCACTTCACCAAGTGGGTAGAAGCAAAACTCGTAGCCTCCATCACAGCGCATGTTGTCAAAAAAGTTCATTCTCTTTATGCTTCGGTACTGAAGCACTACTCCTAGTAGAAATTGGATCCCCATCTCTCCGAGTAGATAACTTTTCCATCGACTAGAACGACCTCAAGATCACCGAAAACCTGGCGCTACTCTATCATATTCGATCCAACACAGCCATTCGAGAATACAATTACAAACGGTCCCTAGCCAAACACAAAAACTTACGGATACGACCTCACGCTCTAACGACAGGCGATTTGGTCCTTCGAAAAAATTCCGTCAGCCATCAAGAGCCAACCCAAAAGCTCAACGCTAACTGGGAGGGACCTTATATCATTGCTAAAGTCAATTCAAACAGAAGCTTCCATTTGAAAGACCACAAAGGCAACATTCTCACCCGAACGTGGAATGCTGCCAACCTCCGCAAGTTCTATCCGTAGCACCCGTATCCCCCAGACCCAACACTGAACCCAATTAACGGATCGACATTGACACTTGAACATAACACATACCCATTTCCAGCAACATTAAACAATCACATATTAACTTCGAAAATCACGATTCCCCCACATATGATTTCATAAATACTAATTGTTAGAGCATATACAAATATAAATAAAACACTACCACACATCCATGAACAGCCAAAAGGAACAAAATATATTGATATTTTAATTCAAAATTTACAATTTTACAACTTATTCGTTCACTGACTCATCCCCTAAAATAACTGCTTCACCCTCCTCCCCACCCGCTACATTCCCCTCAACCGGCGCATTTTCTCCTACCTCCCCCCTCCACCGAACCCTCCCGCACACCAGCAGTTTCGGCAACCAACTCGTCGAAATCGAACGGTCCCCCTTCCCAGGGATACACATTGTCCTCTGACGATGCCACCAAACCTTGGAACTGCTCTGGCAATTCGAATGAAGGATCGGTCCGTTGAATGTGATCCCTCAACACAACTAAGGTATCACCGGCTACGGGAGCCGCCACTCGAGAAAACAGCATGTAACAGCGTTCATCATTAAAAAATGAAGTCACAACTGCTTTCTCGGTGACTGCATTGATCGGACCTTCCGGCGTCTCATAATGCTCCCGTAACCTCACAGCCTCCTCTTCCCACTTCCTTCTGGCCAGTTCCAGCTCCCACACCTTCAACTTCTCCCTTAAAACTTCCTGCCTCGCCTCTTCCAACTCCATCCCCTGCTTCCGCAGCACCTCTTCCAACTCCCAAACCTTGCTTTCGGTGGCATTCCTGGCCGCCAACACAGTGTCCCTCGCTTTCCAAGCCAAGTCTTTTTCCGCTTCCAAGCTCTCATAGTTATAATGAGTTAGCCAGAAGCGGTCCAGAAGCTCCACCTCCGAAAGCATGGCCTGCACGACACAACCCAAACAAAATCCAGTGAGTACATACATTCACAACAAATATATCACTATCTCCCACCTTGAATCCAACCAACAGACTTACCTCAAATTTCTGCTGATACATCTGCCCAATCAGCACCTCCGTAGGCACTTGCCTAGCAACCTCCCTCATACCCGGGGGAAAGCAAGGCTGGAAAAACGTCATGGCAACCCCTGGATCCCCCACCTCCAAGTTTGATGGTATGTCCCATGCAGGAACATACCTCCCCTCCCCCACTCCACCCGATCCCCCAACCTCCCCCGAAGCCCCTCCTGCAACCTTTAACTGCTTTTTCAGGGGAGACACACCAGCCGACACATCCACCCCCACCTCCTTCTCCTTTCATTTTCCCTTCCCCATTTCCCTTACAACATCCTTCCTACCTCCCGGGGGACATATTTCCTTTTTCTTATTTTCCCCAATCACCACCCCCTCCCCCCTAACCACTTTATCCGCAACCCCCCCCCCCCCCCCTCTCCTTCTTTTCATCATCCCCAGAACATTCCAGTACAATAATACCTATGAGTTCCGGTAATAAAGCTAAAGCTCCCTTTATCAGGCATAATCGAAAGAATTTTAACTTTACCGATAGTCTTCTTTTTGCGTTTGTCAGGGTTGTTCTGGACCATCTCCATCACCAAGTTTTTCCCTGAAAACAACAAAACCAAAAGCTTCAACACATTAGCTTTCGGCAAAAACACTTAAAGAAAAAACAACACAACAATTTTAGAACCCCCCCCCCCAATTCCCGCTCCCTCCATTCCACCCACGTAATTTCTGGATGTCCAGTCTGGAGTCACATTCCAAGCCCGCATGCCTCACCAACGTCTCTGACCAGTCCTCCCCCACCGATAGCTCAAACCGATACTTTGACAAAATCTCCACATCGTGATAGTCCCGTCCATACCCCTCCGGCACATCATTACTTAAGCTTTTCCAGTCATTCCAAGGCAGCAAAAGCCCATTCTTACCAAAATTATGATGCTTCACATAAAAAAACTCATTCTTCCATGAATGAATGCTAGATGGCCCCAGAATTAACGACCGAGAGCTACGTCGAGCTATATAAAAAAAACCCTCGACCTTCCGGCATTGTACACTTTTGACACAAATAATAAAGCATTCGCCATAATTCCAGCCGACACTCACACCCGAAAGCCCTACAAGCCATTAAAAATCCCACAGTCGTCTGAATGACGTTCGGCATCAATTGCCCCAATTGCACCCGATAATACTTACATATATCTACAAACAAAGGGTGCAAAGGGAAACGTAACCCTGCCCGAAGATGAGCCACATACATCGTCACACAATCCGCAGGCGGCGTATGGATCCTTTGAGAATCTTCCGGGCACATAGTCTTGTACGTTATGGGAAAATGATAATACTCCCGAATGCCCTCCAAGTTTTTAGATTCGGATACTGTTGTCTTATACTGGGGAGCCTATGGATTATCTTTTTCCTCACATCCTTTCGTCTTTGGTTCTTTTCTTACCGGTCCAATTTCATCTATGGGCCTCCGGTAGGCCATCCCAGCACTTACTTCTTTTTCGTCAATAAGAGGACAATAGAAGTCTTCCCCATCCATCCTATCAATACACTGGCTTCCCGATCCCCAGACGAACCCACAGGACCTATCCATTCCACTAACTCTTCAAACCCCATAGACCTTTTGGACTCGTCAGACGAACCCTCTTGCCCACTAGCTAGAACAGTTCTATCAGAAGAACTCATTTTCCCCTGCTCTTTTTCTTCCCTCTTTTTCTATTTCCTCTTTCTTTTCCTTCTCCTTCCCCTAAAACCAGCCACTCCATAATCTTCCTTCCCTCGTTTTCCTAAGCCCTAACCCAGAAAATGCAAAGCAACATAACAAGTACCTGAAATTCGTCGAGGAACCATGTTTAGCACAGACAGTCCAAGCATAATCACAAAAAAGCAATAGCACACAAACACTGCAGACATAACACAAAAACATGATACACCAGTTAAATCCATATCCAACACCAGGCACCACCCATCACAAAACCATCAAGCACAAAAATATCACTATCCCACCCACCACCAAATCAGCAAGACCCACACACATTCACACATTTAACACAAGCCAACGACAAATACCATAAACAAAAACACTAACCTGATACCCTCACAGCGCTGCAATAGCCTTCCTCCATCACTCAAACCATAAGCCTGTGTAACACACTGCGCACGAATGTACACAAAGAAACTTATGAACACTTTACACCGGCATAGTCAAACGGATAGCCTCAAAATGCAGGAAAATATGACCGAGAAAATGCAAAGGAATTCAAACGTTCCCCCCTGTTTCCTTTTCTCTTTCTTATACATTTTCAAAAGTAAGCGGCGCACAGAATCCCAAAGGCTCGCGAAACCACAATATATACTTTTTCAAGTCCGCACGCGCCTCCACGCGCGCACGCTTCCCACACATCACCAATTGAACAGTCGCCACGCGCCATCTCGTCTACCGAAGCGTCAGACACGTCTCATCACAGCCACGCACACATCATAACGCATCATTACAATCCGATACCCCAACTTCCTGAAACCTATCGTCCACAAACTCATATTACAACCATCTCCCTCGCCCGAAACCCCCCATACTTATTTCTCCCCATCATTCGTCCGCCCGAATCCCCCCTTTTTTCCATCCTTTTCATTCCTTTCTTTTCTCTTAGAATCGATCCATACCATTCGGTCACACTCGTCGTAACCAAACCACACCTTCACATTTCCAATACCACCCATGTAAGAATCCCGAAACCCAAAAAAAAAAGCTTATGGTATATGTACAAATATCCCCCAAGGTGTATGTACAAATATACCCCCACATCAAAAAATATCCTGAACAACTCACATACAACATACCACCATATCTAATTTAATATCATCATAACACAAAATATCTAAAAAACCCCATAACATAAAAAGCTCACATCTTGTAGACAATGGTATATAAATACCTCTCTAAGAGGAGAGAAAGGACATAACAAATCACACACACAAAAGGCTAGAAAGAGGAATAACACATCAAGAACAACAAGAGATCTCTAAAAAAGGACACATCACAAATAACAAAGCACTAGCAAAAAAGATATATCTCTGGGGAAAGGAGGAATAACGGAAAGAGAATTAGAGTAATCAGAGTCAGGCTACATCACTGCAGAAGAGTAAAGCTGAAGAAGGAGAAATGACCATAGACACAATCATGTAAGCTTAGAGGAAGCATTTTTTCTCAAATTTATAATCCCAAAATTATGAATATTTAAAGTTATGCAACTTTTGTATGTTGAAATTAAAATAAATTTTAAAAATTTCAAATAATATTGTAAATATTCATAAATTTTAACAAATTATTAACATGTCTAGAATATTTTAATTACCAAACATATGTCAATTATTTGGGCTCTTTGTATGTATAATAGTATTATTATTTTATTTTATAAATAAAATTTATCATATCAAGTAATATCTACACATACATACAATTATAAAGTATTTTTTTTTAATCGTGCAAATTTATTTTTAACAAATTAATTTCCAAATTATATATATATATATATATATATATATATATATATATATATATATATATATATATACAATATTAACTTTCAATGATCCCGTCTATAAATTAACTTTTAGTTTTTTATCTCTGATTTTAATATTAACTATTTTTTTGATTGGTTCTTTTAAACAAATTCAATGCAAATAAATTTTAAAATTCGATTAATTTTTAAATTTAATTAAATAATTATAATTACGAATAAATTATAAATATTATATATATATTATAATATTTTATATAATTTTTTCTCCACAAATATTTTGTAGTGTTGGTTGTATTTACTCAATTGTATATCTATTTCAAACAATTAAATTATATAATTTTTTTTTATTATTTTATAAATTTAAAGTATTAACGAGTTAACTCGAACAATACAAATATAATGAATTCAGGAAAAAAAAATTTAATTCTTAAAATTAAACAAATTAAACGAAGCTCAAACTTGCAATATTTTACTCGAATCATTTACAACTCTAAGAATAACTTATTTTATACTTTCTTGTCTTTTTATGTTTTATTTTACTTTTGTACCATTTATTCCCTTAAATGGTTCTGCATAATGTAGTTACACCTAAATTTTTGTTGTCATGTTAAAAGAAAATTGAAGATCGTATTAGTATTCCTTCTTCTCCGTCTTTTTTAAATTATGAGTTTTTCTTCTCAATTTTTGTTATCTTATATCAAAATATTGTTGAAAAACTGCAATTACACCTAAATTTCTACTTGGTATCAGAGCATAAGTTTGTTTGATATAAACAATATATGTTTGTCTTATTTTTCTCCTCTTTTTACTAGTAATATGAATTCTATATCACAAATTAATAGTAATAGTCTTTTGTATCTATATTCTTATGATAATTCTAATCATAGCTTAGTAAATAAGGTTTTGTTGGGAGTAGATTTCAGTCATGGAAAAGATGTGTGAAGATTGCTGTTATGCCCAAGGAATGCACTAAGGGGGGTGAATAAGTGCTTAACTCTTTTCAAAAATTCAGTACAATGTTTTTGTATATTTTAGCACTCCCAATAAAGATTAATACAAAATTTCAGCAACACAAGCAATTGTTTGTGTGTAATTCAACTATTGTGATCCATTTCTTGAGAGATGTTCTTTTAGTTCATATATCAATGTTAACACACACTTGCATAAAAGTAAAGAGACAATCAATTTATGTGGTTCACCACCAACAAGGTAGATTACATCTACGGTGATAGGGTTCATTACCCTTTCACTTCAACTTCACTAGTTACTTGTTTATCACAATGCTCTTAACTAGAGCTACAAAGAAGGTTCACTCCCTTACTCACACAATTATAATTTTTTAAGATAAAGAGTAGAATCAATTCCTACTCTATCCAATAGAAACGATGCCTTCCCTATCACTTAGGTTAGGAAAATCTAAAACATACCTCAAAGATATGACCAGAATTTAATGTTCAACATGATATTTCGAACTAATTCAAGAAACCCATAGTTTCCTTACATAGTATAATACATCAAAGAAAAATGAGGAATGATATGTCACCTCCAAGTTGATGAATAAACTTTCTTTGATGTATCCTCCAAAATTATTCTTCAAAAGCTTCAAGAATGAGTGATAAGAATAGACCTTTTCTCCAAGATTTGAAAGGATTGTTGCGGAGTGTTTTTCTTGAATTTTCTCTCAAAAATCTCTACTACCCACCACCAGAATTTTTCTCTCTTTTTTTAAAAAAAATCTTTTCTAATGTGAATATCTGTATATTCACATATTTGCATTCACCATAATTTTTCTCTCTTAAAAAAAAACTTGTTTCTAACTTGAATATCTATATATTCACATATTTGTATTCACAAAAACCCTACAATCTTGACCACTGATGCTTTTAATAAAAGTTCAATCTCCACCCTTGATCTTGACCCTTTATTCTTTAATGAAAGTGTAATCTCCACCCTCGATCTATATCATATTTCAAAATGATCACACCATGAATACACCAAAATTACCATCATTAATCATGTATACCATTTCAGCCAAGTATTTCACTTCATCCATTCCATGTCATTAGTAAGAATGCCAATATATCACAAATGCATTAGGTTCCAACAATTACAACACAAGCATTAATCAAATGAACTCAACAATAGCTTTATACAATAAGAAGCCATCCTACTCTCATCTCAAAGCTTTTGGTTGCCTTTGTTATGTTAGTACCTTAAAACAAGGGAGAGACAAATTACAACTAAGAGCACAGACAGATTGGTGTCTTCATGAATATCCTATTGGTAAAAAAGCTTACAAGATCCTTGTTTTATCCATAAACTCCATCTAAAAATGTTATCTTATATGAAAACATATTTCCTTTCCATTCATACAATAAGAAACATCTTATTTCAGGGACTTTTCCTCCTCTTTCCATTCATGATAATTTTGACAATCCAAAAGTTCCTTAAATCATGAAATTCCTATTTCTTCCAATCCTCAAAATTTTACTAATTCTATTGATAATTCACCAAGATCTTCTGCTTATGATTTTGATACTAACACCAAAATACCAGATCTCATGGAGCTAGAAGAGTACCAAAATACCTTCAAGATTATGTTTGTCATATTTCTATTGTTCTTAACATTACCAAATCTACTCATGTTAGCTTTAAATCTATTGTTTTAACCAAGGATCATAATTATTCTACTTTGAAAACGTTGTTTGAACCTTTAAACTATGAAGAAGTTTGCATCATTCCTGAATGGTAACTAGCTATGCAGCAAGAATTTAAAGCATTAGTTGACAATGATACTTGGAAAATTGTTTCTTTATCACTTGGTAAGAAAGCCATGCGAAGTAAATGAGTTTATAAAATCAAACAAAAGAGTGATAGAAGTATTTAGAGGTGTAAAGCTCAGTTGGATGCTAAAGGTTTTTCCAATATATTCTCTATCCGTATTGTGTATTGTATATTTTTTGATTTTTTTTATAATTATTGTGTATATTTTTTGTGTAATTACTGCTGTAATTCTTCCTAAGATAGAGCCTAAGTTTAAAGGATTTGATTAGCCTAGGATTAAGGGATTTGATTATTATTAGTGCATATATATACTGTAATTCTGTTCAGCAGTAACATATAGAAAACATTTCAGAATTCTCTCTTTCTTTTGTCATGGTATCAGAGCCAAAAATTTTGAAATCATCTTGTGTCTAGTTTCTTGTCTTCCTCCAAGATCTTAGTGTTTTGATCTTGAATTTCTCGTATCCTGATATTCTATTTTCTATTCTATTTTTTTGGACTTGTTCTCTTAATTCTAATTGAATCATGTCTTTGGAACGATCTGAATAATTTTTTGTTTGATTTAATGGTAAGAATTATTTTTCCTAGGCATTCCAATTTGAGCTCTTTGTCAAGGTAAAAGAATTGTGGAATCATATTGATGGGACTAATCCTGCTCCTAACAGAAGAAATAAGAAGGAGAAATACTTGAAATGGGGGTGAAAGATGCTCAGATTATGTCTTGGATCATTGAAAGTGTGGAACTTTCTATACTTTTTAACCTCAAGCCTTATAAGACTTCTAGAGAAATGTGGGACTACCTGAAGAAAATTTACAACCATAGCAACACAACACGAAGGTTCCTCAATCAAGGGAGTATGTCAATCCAAGAGTTCTATTCTTCCTATGAAAATCTTTGGGCTGAGTACACTGATATTGTATATGCAAATGTTCCTCCTAAAGAGCTCTTTGTTGTACAAACTATCCATGAAATCAACAAACATGATCAGTTTTTAATGAAATTAAGAGATGAGTTTGAAGCAATAAAATCTAACCTAATGAATAGAGAGCCGGTTCATTTCCTGGATGTTTGTGTAGGAGAGCTTCTTAGGGAAGAACAATGACTTATTACACAGGTTGTCTTGGAGCAGAAAACTTAAAATTCTGCTCCAATTTATGTTGCATATGCTGCACAAGGGAGATCTAAAGGAGGCAGGGGTATGACAAATATCCAGTGCTATAGTTGTAAAGAATTTTGTCATATTGCCACTAATTGTACTAAAATAATTCCACAATTACCCAAAGAAAATAGTGCATACAATCAAAGATTGTTTCATTCGCCTCCAAAGAAATATGAAACTGCTTACAATGCCTCAGTTAATCCCTCTAATCCTAGTCAGTCTGCTATTACTCTTGAAATGGTTCAACAAATGATAGTTTATGCTCTTTCTGCTTTAGGTCTTTAAGGTAACAAAAATTTTAATCATAAGCTTTGGTATTTTGATTCGGGTGCTTCTAATCACATGACCAACACTACTTTGCCCTTAACTAATGTTCACAAATATATTGGAAATCTTCGAATTCATACAACAGATGGCAATTCTTTACCTATCACAGTTGTTGGTGATATTTCAGCCTCCTTAAATAATATTTTTGTGTCTCTTAAGTTGTCTACTAATCTTATATCTGTTGACCAATTAGTTGACAATAATTATACCATTCATTTTTCAAATTTTGGTTGTCTTGTGCAAGATCAAGTGTCTGGAAAAATGATTGCAAAGGGACCTAATATAGGACGTCTCTTTCCATTGTTTTTGATTCCCTTTCCAGTGTCAAACCATGTTACTTGTAATGTTGTCCAATGTGATAATCAGGTGTGGCATAGACGTTTAGAACATTCTAATTCTCATGTACTTCAAGTCTTGCTTAAATCTAGTTTACTTGAAAATAAAAATTCTTCTTCTAACACTGATATTGTTGATTGTGAATCTTGTAAACTTGGTAATAGCCAAACACTTCCTTTTCCTTTGCATCAAACTCGTACCACCAAACCTTTTGAACTCGTACATATTGATGTATAGGGTATTGCACCTGTAATTTCTCATGAATATTACAAATACTTTGTTACATTTATTGATGACTTCACTCATTTTACTTGGGTATATTTTCTTAGAACTAAAAGTGAAATTTTCTCTGTGTTCAAGATATTTCCTACTTTAATTGAAACACAGTTTTCTGCTAAAATAAAAATCTTACAATCTGATTCAGGTGGGGAATATATGTCAAATGAATTTTAATCTTTTCTTTCAAAGTCATGGGATCATTTCTCAGTGTTCTTGTCCTAACACTCCTGATATGCATAAATCATATCACATTTTTAGCATATTTTTAGGCATAATTTAGGGTGAAATTGAGGGCAAATTGGTCCTAATTATTTGTTTTTAACTCAATTTCACAGTTTTTATTATTTTGGAAGTGTCAAATGAAAACTAGAAGAAAATGGCAAATTTCAGGGCAAAAACGCAATTTTTCAGAAATTCAGACGTCGGGGATGGCGTCCCGAATCAGGATGGGCGTCCTGACCTGGTCAATAGGCCAGGACGGGCGTCCAGGACTCGGGACGGCCGTCCTGACCTGGTCAACAGTTCAGGACGGGCGTCCCGAGCTGCAATTCCAAGTCCCACATCGAATTTTTGAAGAAAAATCACTCCAGAAAGCTACTATAAATACCCCAAGCCTTCCTCAGTTGAAATCATTCCTCTCCACTCGATCTGAGTCATTTAGTGACTTTAAGTGTACACTTTTCTCGAATACATAAGTCACTTAGAGACTCGGGTTCAGTATAAGTTTTCTTTTATTTCTAGTTAGTGTTTCGTTTTCTTAGTTTCTGAGAATTAGTCTCAGATCTTAGGCTTCGATAGATAGGTTCGTTTCTGGTATTCATAGAATACCCGAAATTTCGTTAGGAGATCCTAAGAGGGCTCTAGGCATTCGAAGAGTCAGTCCACAGGGTTGGGCTTAAGCTGGGTATTAAGGTAAAGTCCAGCTACTAGGCTGAGGAAGCGTCCTCCGAAGGTTCTGTCGAGCAGAGTCGGGTCGAGCAGTACGACATATACAAGCAGTTGCTCCATCGGCGAGACTAAGTAAAGGGTGATTTCTTTATGGCATCAGTCCCCCTGTCCCTCTCTTTATATGTTTGTATTGTGTTTGTCCAAAGATTTATTATGAATACTAGATTATGATTTTTATGAATATCTGTTATATGTGTTGAAGTTCTTATGATTTTCCGGAAATAGCCACCTACTTAATATTCATTATGTATGCATGTCTAATGTAGTTTCTTTTAAACTAAAATTAGGGTTATAGACAATTCCTAACCACGGTCTATTCATAACCTGTTTAGTTTAACAATCATCAATTAGTATTGGTGTCTGCCATATTAGATAAAATAACATGCGGAACACCCTGTTTGTTAGAGTAGTCTAAGTAGGCTGAGTTGCGTTTTTATGCCGGCGATTAAGGCGAGCAGCATGATCCCCTAAGTGACATAGTGCTTTCATGGATACCTTTAGCTCGAACCGTGAGTAGGGCCGTTAACCTTGGCGATGGGGCGGTTTATCAGATAACTCAGATATGGTACACCTTTAGACTCAGTACATAGTTGCAATCCAGGCTAAGATATATCTAAAACACTTGAAGATAGGTCAATCAACATGTAGGAACAGTATAACATAGAATCAGGACATTATCTATAAAACACTTTTAGGCTTAAATAGACTTAAACCTAGTGGAGAATGAATCATCCTCTCATCAAAGTTATTGATGACGATTGCATAACTGGATCATAAGATAAGAGTTAGGGTAAGAGGCTAGTTACTACTAAGCTGTTACCACTTCCCTGGGAGTACGATATTTAATTTAATAAAATCGTAGATACTTTCCAACAGACTAGCTACACGATAGGTACTCTGCCTTAGGTTCTGGCTGATTAAGTGACAGCATAGAGACTAAAAGTGACAATTAGTCAATCTAAGTCCTTAATTACTCATAATCAACATAGGGTAAAACAACACCTATTTAGCATATCAGTCGGAAACGCATCAACTCCACAACAAAATTGTGTGGCTTAAAGAAAGAATCACCATCTTCTCGATGTTCGCACTCTTCTAATTGAATCTTCTGTTCCTTCTCATTTTTTGTGTGAAACTTTAGCTACTGCAGTTTATTTAATAAATAGATTACAATCCCCTAACTTGAACAATAATTCACCCTATTTTTATTTATTTGGGCATGCACCAAATTATTCTAATCTTCATGTTTTTGAATGTGTTTGTTTTGCACATCTTCCTGCCCATTAGAGGAATAAACTTACTACACAATACGTTAAGTGTGATTTCTTAGGATATGCTGGGACCCAAAAAGGATTTCTTTGCTATGATCCTCATGCATGTTGCACTTGCTGAATGCCATTAACTTTTCATTCAAATTGTTCCTTTTATTTTTGAGAGATCATAAGAATAGATAAAATATGTAACTATAATTTACTTTAAACATTTCTCAAAAAGGTGAAAAGCATAATTCATCAATTTTAGTCCCTTAATTTTCAAGTCTTGACCATTTTGGTCATTCATAATTACTTGTAACTATTTAGATCCCTTATCTATTTTTATTTTAAACTATTCCTAGAAACACTAGAATCCAGCTCAGATTTGCCTTGGACATGCAAGTGAGGAAACTTTGGTGGAGGAAAAATAAGTAAAATATAACAAATACCCCATAAAACACTGAAATCCAACTAATTTTTTATGTGACTTAGCTAGAAAATACTAGATTAGAGGTATATTTGTTATGAACTACCTATTTTGCCTCTAAAAACAACACCACGGGATATAATGTAATGTTATATGCATAGTTTCAACTGGATTCCAACACTTTTTGTGTCAAAAGGACCAAAATAGTAAATGAAATTGTTAAGGCATCTAAGTTCTAAAAAATTGTAAAGGACAAAAGCTTTATAAAAGGGACTAAAATGGTCCATTATCCAATTAAAAAATATGATTAAACAAAACATATTTTTTAATTAGAGAAATCAAAGACTAAGCAAAGTTTAAAAGTAAATCAGAGGTGGAGGTGTTATTTGGTTTGGATTTCTACAAAACAACAGTGAATCAATATGCTTTCTTTGTGCTTCACTATATCGAATTAGCAAATAAAATGGATCGTAAGGGACAAAATAAGTACCTCTTCCAAACTTCGAGACCATAGTGACTTTTTCTTTAGGCTCCGCACGAGCTTTCTTTGTGCCTTTGTGTCTGCTACCAGAATCGCCTGGCTGTTACCTAGCACATCAAATGTTGCATGTAAAACAGAAAATGGAGCTACTGTTAAACCAAGTTATAGTTTTTGTTAATGGGGAAACTCCATATCATACTCTTGCTTTTGTTAAACCAAGTTACATTGTCACATGTTCTAAAAGTTTGAAGTTAAATTTATTTTCCTAACACACCCTCTCACAAGTGGGTCAATCACAAATTTTCTTAACAAAGCTCAACATGTGCATAATTACATAATAATCAACAAATGAAAAGCAATAACAGGAATTAAAACTCAGCACCTAGTGCTCTGATACTATGTTTTAATTGAGTAAAATTGTCACTTACTCTAAAATCTTAAGCTAATAAAGAAAGGTTAAAATTTATCCTCTTGAAAGTTTTGATTGTGTTCACCCTCATTTCAAATCCTTTGAAATGTATATTCCTAGGCTACTCACGTCAACATATGGGGGTATAGGTGTTATTGACTTAGTCTTGGTAGGTATACTATCTTTATTGATGTCTCCTTTTTAGAAAATACATTCTTCTATCCAACCACTAGTCCTATCAGTTAGGGGAGGATATGATTTAAAGATATAAAGTGTTACATTGTCTATTTCTACTTCATAAAAGGTATTCTTCATGCCTATTCTTGTCGTAAGCTCCTTCTTAGTAATGTCTTGTAATAAATACCTTTTGATATGATATTGTCTCAAGTGATGAATTCCCCATTGCATTTAGGAAAGGTAAACAACAATGCCCTTATTTTATTTCTTCGGTTGCTTGCTATGACTATTTGTCTCCATATTCTTGTTCAGTCAATGTATCCATTTACTCTATTTCTCTTCATAAGTCAGTTCATGAAGCCTTTTCTCACCCTGGTGGACATGATACTATGATAGAGGAAATGAATGCCGTAATTGCAAATGGTATTCAAAACTTGATGGACTTACCTCTTGGCAAGAAAGTTATCGAGTATAAATGGGTATGCAGAATCTGATAGTTATGTCATTTGAGGGAGTCTTAGAATTGAACTATTTCAAAGTAATGCGTCCAGACATTACGTAACTCTACGTAACTCTGTTAGTGTTGGTAAAGAACATAATCTATGTTACTCGAAAGGAGCAGTGGACATGAGATTATGCAAAAGAATCATAGAAATACTAGTATTGAGTGTTATTTAAATGCAAATTGGATATGCCTTAAGATTAATAGAAGAGTCAACTCAGGATATCTTGTCTTAATGAGATGGAATATTATCATGGGAAGCAAGAATAAAAATGCAGTGTCAAGATTGAGTGTAAAATTAGAATATAGTAGAGTTATGTCACAATTTGTTTGAGAAATTATGTGACTAAGCCAACCCTTACTTGAAGTTGGCCTTAAATCTTGTATTCCAGCAAAATTACGGTGTGACGATCAAGTGGTCCTCCATATTGCCTCAAATATCATTTCCCATGAACGGACCAAACATATAGAGAGTGATTATCACTTTGTTTGAGAAAATATACAAGGACTAATCTCTATAGAGCATGTAAGAACAAGAGAAACATTTCCACCAAAGGTTGTGTATAAATTAAAGACCCTCATAATACAATAACACACAGGAGTTATAAAATTATCTTTATTTACATTAGCCTACAGTCAGAAATAACTGAAATTATATATGTCTTTCATTTCTTTTCTAATCTGACAATCAATTTTCAAAAACTTTAAAAAGGTTAAATAATTATTTTATACGACATGTTGACCACATTTCCTTACTTTTTCTGTCATAATATATTATTATTATACGAAAAAAAAAATCATTTGTTATACGCCTTTCTTTGTTTTTTTACTCTCTTTAAAAATAATATTTTATTAATATTTTTTACACTTTTATCCTTCTCACAAATATTATAATATTGTATATTATAATATTTCTACCCTAATAAATGAAAATAAATATTATAAATTTAATAATATATTTTTTATATAATTTATATAATATAGTATTTAAAATAATATTTAAAGTAAATTATTTTATCATATCTAAAAGATTCTCAAAATTTTATATTTATTATTTTGTTTAAAATATAAATATTTAAATAAATTAAGAAAGCCCAACAAAACTATAAATACCCCTTCAATCACAAATAATGTTTAAGAGTTAAATTAGAGTATCGAGAGGTTAAGAAGAAAGCGATAACCTTGGAGTCACATCTATGGAGGGTCTCCTTGGTCTCCTCCCCGAAGACTGCTGTATAGAGATTCTCTTAAGATTACTTATCAAATCGATTCTCCAATTTAAATGTGTTTCCAAATCATGGTATGATTTATTAACTAATTCTTATTTTATTAATAGACATATGGAATTCAACAAGAAGAAGAAGATTTTATTCATCAGTGATCTTGAAGATAAATCTGTGATTTGATTGGATGCTATAACGGAATAATTTGTCTTCAAACATACGAAGACAATATTCTTTTGTTGAATCCTTCTACGAGGGAATTTAAAGTTCAAATAAATATATGGAAAGGATACAGCTATGTATGAATGAAATAACATATCAACCTTGACATTGCTTGATCCCAGTTTACAATACAACAATAGTTAACTTTTTAGAAGTATTCACTTTGGTGAATGTTGTTATATATCATGCCAATAGCTTTTGATGCACTTTAGAATTTGTGGTTGCAAGCATAATTTATATTAGGATTATGATTTTATTATTTATATTGAAGTATTTTCAGATTTATAGTCATGTTGAGATTTATTTTCTTTCTAAGATCACTAGAATGATTATAATTTGTGTTCCTTTATTCAAGTCAAGAATGTTTTAGGGGACCATAAATAACATGGTTCTCTAGAGTTATGATCAGAATTTTCAATATTTCAGTAATATTATAATTTCAGTTTTTGAAATGTTTTATCAAGACTTGATTTTGAGACCATAATTTTTATCCATGATTTCTCACTACATCACCGCACGTTAAAATTTTATTTTTAAACCAAACAATAGCCTCTTACGGAGTCGAATCCATGATGGTGATGAAGACAGGGAGATCTTATTGACAAATTTACAGAATCAGTTAAGGGCCTTCCTTAGAACAAAGTTTTGGGAAAAAAATTCAAAGTAATTGAGAGACGTTTCAATGAGGTTGTGAATTGGCGTGATACCTTAAGGATCAGTCCTAATCGAAAAATAGATGCAGATAGGCAAAAACCAGTAGTTGCGGTTTCTCGAGGGGATCCTATATATACCTAATCCCTTATATAATCAAGGGACGAATGATGGTTATATTGAAGACACCATATAAAAGAAAGACTTGGAGAGAACAATGTCAATTGGAATCATTATGAAGATTGACATAATTACAAAGACAGGGCTAAGGCCAACTTTGGTGCTAGGACTTATCATGTCAGAGAGGCAATAATGAGGATAATTATAGAGGTGAGAATCAATATGATAATGATTTCCGGACTAGAGGTAGATATACCTTATTTTTATTTTAATGGAAACTTAAGAATTGAAGAATTTATTGATTAGATAACTGATATGGATACCTTTTTTTTTTTTTTAAACACATGGAAGTCCTTGAACAGAAGAAAGTTAGGTTAGTTAGTAGCATGCAGGTTAAAAAGGATTAAAAAGGATGTCCATTTGTAGGACATGTACCTATTAGAGAATGGTACATGATGCAGAAATTGTTGAAGGGGAGTTTCTCCCTTCGGATTATGAACAAATTTTGCTCAAACAATATCACATGTAACAACAAGCCATGAAGACAATGCAAGAATATCCTTTTGAACTTATGAGATTAGCATGGAGAAATGACTCGTGGGGAAAGTAAATGTCAAGAAGTAGTAAGATATTTAGGGGGATTTATGCCACAACTCAAAGATAGAATCAGTGTCCAAGTTACTAGATCTAATTGAAGCAAAAAACATGGTTATGAGGGCTTAATTATTTACAAGAAAAAGGTAGATAATACTCTAATTCAAAAGTTATAGTGGGGAAAATCATGAAATACAATGAACAAAAAACAAAAGGGCCCTTGGGAAGTAGGAATCACTATATATGTAAAAGAGAAGCTTTCAAGATACTCACTACTAGATCACAATAGGTCTCATAAAGGAAGGGTTTAACAGGAATTGGTCATCATTTCCTGCCAGTGATTTCATCTCCCTAAGTTTCTCAGAAATGGGGATTTCGTAGTTTTGAAGTTTTTTTGCTTTTATGGTTGTCATCTAAAATTTAGCAGCTCTCTGAATGAGGAGGTAGATTCCTGAATTTTGATGACAGAATTATTATCAAGGTGTTCCCTTCTGTCCTTATGCTCTTTCATCTCAAGGATGATTTCAAGCTTTTTTCCCCTAAAAGCCACCAAACTTCCATACACCTAACTTGAGTTAATTCCTCATTAGGATATGATTATTCCTTAATGTGTTCCCCAATTATACCCTATCATCAACACATCCTCATTTATGAGGCACAAGGTTCTTCCCCCATATGATTATCAAACAATATTGAAAATTAATGATCATCGAACATAAGTATGAAAGACAAAAACAAAACTTAGTATACGATAAGGATTAATGAGGTATGCTCCAAGCCAGTCATTTATTTTATCAAGCTTAAGTCCTGATTTCCTCTTATCAGAAACTATTTGGGGGGAGGTGGGGATTTGAGATACAATAAGGCCTTAAGGGCTAACACTAAAAAGAAAGAGCTCTATGTTACTTCCCAACAAATTGGACACCTGAGGCCTTTCGTGATTACGAATCTAGACCTGTCAATAACAAGTTTTCTTTTTCTAACCTTCCTTTTCCTCAACCAAAACCTATCATGTCTTAGAGAAGTCTAGGAACTAAAAAATCATCTTATATGACATGGTTCATATTCCAGTTTATAAATTTGCAACCTGCAATGCCTATATTGGTCAAAGAGAGGAGAGAACCTAGGATAACTTCAGCAAATCTTGGCAACTAGAAGAAAACATAATAGAGAACGGAGTTATGATCTATCTAAAAGCCTAAGTTGACAAACTAAGCATTTTGTTATAATTTCAGAAAAATAAAAAATCATTCCCCCTTTGTTTGGAAAAAAAAAAAAAAGATAATAATAAATACAAATCAAATAGATTAGATGCAATCATGTAATGATTCAAATGCAAACACTAGCACACAAATATACTTATTTTCTAATCCATCCTATAATCTGTACTATTCTATGCCATATTAAGTATTTTAATTTTTTATAAATGGTTAGTCATTCCATTCAACACAGTGCCTCTCCCCTCAAAAAGAAACCAAGCCTTTACACTACAGAAAAAATCACGAACTGATTCTTCAAAACTAACTAATGAGTATGGCATGGAACTTTTGCTACATTCGGTTAACAGTATATAACAATCATTCTACATCCTGAAAGTCTTACTGCTATCTTCAATATTGGAAGTTGAAAAAAAAAAAGAAAAAGAAAAAGGAGAATTAATTTCAAAACTTAGCCATAAATTAACTGAAACACTATGCCAGGTAGGTATGTGCCTGTGTTATTCCATATGAGGACAGGTGCTCCAAGAAAGAAATTTTTATGTCATGTATTTTATAGCATGTTCAATAATTCTCCTCACTTATCATTGTTCCAAACCTAGTTTGTGTGTTACATTATTTATATTTCCCCATGTAGTTAAAATTTCAGGTTTGTTGCCAATATAATATCTTTGAGTATTTTATTAACCAGTAAAAGGTACTAACAGCTGTATGTTGCACAAAGACCATGAACTGCTGCATCAATGATTCAGCTTCATTCTGCAACTGCTTCTGAGCAGTTTGATCTCTACTATGCCTGAAATTTTCTAGATATAAAACACATGTGAACAATATGTTATCAATTTCTTTAACTTGGCAGTATTTTTTTTTTTATTATTATTATTTTGTCAAAAATAGAAACTAAAAGTTTTAAACGTATAAACTTATCCCCTATCTATTAGGGTGAACATTAAACATGGTATTAGAGCAAAAGGTACATCCCACATGGGAACTTGGGCTCCCCCATTCATTGGTTATTATTTACATTCTTTGCCTATTATTGAGAATTTGTGTTAGCCTACACATGAAGGGCAGTGTTTAAGTGGTCAATCTATCTCTCCATTAGTTTAAATTTTTAGAGATAAGTTAAAAAAATTAACATGGTAACATCAAAGCAAGTGATCCCGTGTTCGAGTTGCGCTATCAAATTTGTTAATTATTATCCACTGTGTTATTAAGAATTTGAGTTCATCCTTTTGGTCCCATCATATTTGATGATTATTGGAAATGTGATGGAAAGTGATTGAGAATTTGTATTTGGCCCACATGTGAGGGTGTGTTTTATCTATTAGCATAAGAATTTAATGAAAAGTATATTCCTTGTATCCCCTTTTACTAGTCACAACTTTTTTCTCTTTTTTTTTTTCTTTCTTCTATCTAAATAATCTTATGATCTCATATAGTATTTATTTTACTTTCTCCTATTGGATCCTTGTCCCTTACTGTTTTGACATCCTACCAAACAAATGTATCTACTGTTTTCATTTGCATGGTGTTAATTCATTCTTTCTTTTTTTTTTTTCCCCCTTCAAAACTCCTTTAAGCATGTACATGTTGAATTATGATGATTACATAAGAACAGAGATGTTATTATGCCAAAATAACATAGGAATAATTCAAGTGAAAAATAAATAAACAAAGAAAGAAAAGTAAAAGAAGTTACTTCTCAAAGAAGCGGTCCAAGTTGTGCCACTGAGGGTCTTTACAACGATTTCCAAAACGAACAATTTCTCCCGCAAAAACCCTTAGCTCCTCCCTGAAATATGAAGTAAAAAGTAAATGGTGAACTATAATCTTGACAAAAACTATGAAAATCAACAAGACATCTCTAAAGAGGCACAAAACTTTTCTACCCCCATTACCAACCTCTTGTCTGTAGCAACAATTTTCAGAAGTTCATTCATGTCTGTTGAAACTAATTGTTGCACACCCGCAGAAGGAAGCACCACTTCTTTTAGTATTCTAATGCTCCGTCTTGAGAGAGATTGCATGATATTTGAACCTTTTACAATAGTGTTGGCAACCTCAAAAGACAAAATTGAGAGTTCATTGTTCTGGGTTGTCACTCCAGAAACAAATCCGTTGGGATTCAAACTGGTCATGGTACTTCCAAGTGTGTCTAATACTTCAACAGCCCTTTCAAGTCCAGCCGAGCCAGCTTTTCCCAAAAGTGAACTCACTTCTGAAACCTGTAATGTTTCCACACCTCATTCAAAATTTAACAAGAAAATATAATTCTTAACCCTCCTTAATTACATTTGAATATCCATTCTATAGCATCCAAAATTGAGAAGCTAAAAAGAGTATATTCCCATGGGTGTCAAAATGGATTGGATGGCATTTAAACATAAATGGATTTGGCTATCCATTTAGAAACTGAAAAAGTGTATATTCTTAAGGGTGTCAAATGGATATAATGGATAGGATACCATTTAAATATCCAAATGGATAAGGATTTCCATTTCAAGGAAGGTGGATACCCACCTAATTCATTTATACTTTCATTTAAGTTATTAATAGCATCTATATCCGTTTAATGTGGATGGATTTCAATGTTTTATTGGATTTAGAAACATTTGCAACCTATATATATTCCAAATACTTTCTAAGTATCAATGGCCATTATGTAAGCCTTCAATGATTTAGTTCAAACCTATAAGATCTATTCTTATTTCAGTTGCTATAGGAACTTAAACTTTGCTTACCTATGACTATGTTATTCTGTATGAATTTGAAATATAAAATTTGTAAAAAATGATCACAGACAACTATAACGATCAAACTCAATACAAATATTTCACCTCATGAGCATTTAGTTGCAGAAAAAGGAATACAGCTTACATATATGGGAATGTAATAACAGTAGAAATTTAAATTATATCAAATACAAAAAAAACTAAAAAAATGACAACAATCGTCTCATAAAAGGTAAGGTTAAGAAAGAACGCTACATGGGACACAAAAAACTAACCTAAAACATTTAACTCATGTTTATCCACTGATATTCATCAGTATGTTTTTTCTTTCTACCTTACAAACCTTTTCAGGCGTCACTTCCCTTCTACCCCTTTCATCTGACATGTTTACTTCTCTTATTCTTGTTTTTGTTGAATACAGAGGCATAGCAATCATGAGCTCTTGTTTTTGTTTTTCATCATTCATCAAAATTAATATCTACACAAACTCTAAGGAGGCCTCATTAAATGCAATAATTAGCAACTGTAGCAAATATTAAACTTTTTTTTGTAGATGTATGTCACATCCTAACTACCACATGGTTTGATCAAGTAACTGATAAGGTACTATTATTAAGAAATTTGGATGATACCTTAGCCCTCCGGGATCTCGATTTCTGCAATGAACTCCTCTTAAATCTCGGAATCCCATCATAAAATTCATCTTCACTGCTAGAATAACCCCCACCAAATTAGCAGAAGCCTCTGCTAATAATGCTTCTTCTTTGTCTTGTACCTTCTCCAATTTTTGGGGTACTTGAGGTGCCACAGATAGTTTTCTAGCCTCTGTTGTATTAGGCTGCAAATCATACTGGTTTTCCAAATTTCTGTTGGAATTCGTATTAGCATAGGGATTTGAATACTTTTTACCGCTTCTAGTACTCTAACTCTTGGATTGCCGCCCACCCATGTTTTCTTGAATTTATGCCCCCACAAAATTCAAAATCCACAAAAACCAAGATTAATTTAGGAACAAAATGATCATTTTGCACAAGGGAAATATGAACTATTTACATGAAATTTGGAGTTGAAAAACAGGATAGGGAGCTGAAAAGACGGAGAAAATGGTCACAGTGGAGAGAAGAATAATGGTGAAAAAGAGAGCAAATATTTGTAGGAATGGAGACTGTAATAATGGGTGGGTTTGGGGAACCGTCAGAATTCGATCAAGTCGTCGTCCAAAAGTCCAAGCCAAACTAACTCTGCAGCCGCGCCAAAATCTGATTTTAATTAAAAAAAAATTTTAAATATTATTTTATATATAATTATTTTATACGACGTGTTGACCACATTTTCTTACTTTTTTTGTCATAATATATTATTATTATACGAAAAAAAAGAATAATTTGTTATATGCCTTTCTTTGTTTTTTTACTCGCTCTTTAAAAATAATATTTTATTAATATTTTTTACACTTTTATCCTTCTCACAAATATTATATTAGATTATATATATTGAACCGACATAAATTCCCCCAAAGAATTTAACTGATCAGTGGGTCAAGAAAACTTCCATTGTGACATAAATACCCATTTATGGGCCTCATAAAAGGGAAGACGTTACATCTTTACTCCCTCATTTATAACCTGTTACCCCTAACGGTTACCCGTTACCCATAACGGTCAAAATGGTCCAGAACCATAACGGTAAGTCATTAATCAGCCTTCTATAAAAGAGGGGTCTGAATAGAAGGTAAGGACTTTTCCTAATTCCCAGATATCCAAAAACACTCTACTGACTTAAGCATCGGAGAGTTCACGGGGTACAAACTCCCCATTGAACCTACTTGTTTTGCAGGCTTCCCAGACGCTAAGTGTGCTACCCCGAAGCACCAAGTATGCCCAGCGAAGTACCACCTCCCGAGAGCCATACTTCGCGTCCTCAGAAAACTAGTACTTCAACCTACTATAAAGCCTTCTTAACAAGTTAACCACAAAGCTCTCCGAGTTCCCAGCACTTTGTTTACTTTGTTACCCCTTGACAGATTCGTGCAGAATCAGTTTGGTTCCGTTACCGGGAACATTTAGAAAATCTACTCTCACAAAAAATAACAATACAAATATGTCTAGGCAATCTGGAGACCGACGCACCGTACGACAATCTTCTCTTCGTGAGACGGGGACAAGGATATCACGTTCCTCGTCATCTCCCAGCTCCAGTCGCCGTCCTATTTCGGAAAGGTTGGGACCTCTACCAGAGACTTCCCGACGCTCCCAAGATCTGCGGGATCAACTCAACTCCAAGAGAATTGTGGACACAGAAAAAGAATTACAGCGGCTACAACGAGAAAACGAACAGCTGAAGCGGGATCAAGAGCTCTCATAGCAATGGCTAAAACTGAGAGCTGAATTTAGAAAGGCTGGAGCAGATCTTCCCCCGCCAAGATTGTCCGGAGCGCCCTCAGAGCTTCCACAACGGACACACACGGCAACCAGGAAAGATGAAAGGCGTGGAGCGCGGATGAGCAAAAAACCGGCTGTTAGCGAAGTAGGGGAAAGCCACCATTCCTCTAGGCCAGTTCATAAAAAGTGGGCTAAAAAGCGGTCCCCAGAAGGTAGCCCAGAGACCGGAAAGAACCCCACCAAAGTTCACAAATCCAGATCAATTGAACTGGGGCCTTTCGCCAAATGGATCCAAAATGTAACCCCGAATCCACAACTCAAACTTCCACAGTTCGTTCTGTATTCGGGCTCGTCAAAGCCCATCGAACATATATGTTGGTATAAGTCGGCCATGGGACTAGTCACCAACGATGAAGCTATCCTATGCAGAGCTTTCCCAACTACTTTATCCGACAAGGCGTTAACTTGGTTCACGTCTCTTAAAAAAGATACCATCGACTCATGGTATACGTTAGAAAAAATGTTCTTGGACAAGTTCAGCACTGCAGAAACAATCCCAAAAACAAGAGGGGATTTAGCCAACATCAAGCAACGGGAAGGGCAAACGTTGCTTTCATTTTTGGAAAGGTTCAAGAGGACCTATGAGGAGATTGAAGGGATCAGTCAAGACACAGTGATTACGTGTTTTGAAGGAGGATTCAGATCTCGGATGTTATACACCGAGCTCCAACTCCGAAAGCCGGAGACCATTGGAGAGATGTTCAATGTTGCTCGGAAAGTGGCACTGGCAAAGAGCAGTGCATTTGAATCTACTACCAGAAGGAAGGACAAACAACCCGAGCAACCAAAACAGGTGGCCTCGAATTTCTCAGAACGGAGGGACAAAAATCGAGGTAAGAAATTTGAAACATTTACACCTTTGAATGTTCCAAAGGAAAATTTGATTGCAGTTCTAAAGGAGAAGCACGGAGTCAGGGACCCCGCACCAATGAAGGCACAAACGTACGCCTCGCAGGATAAGACCAAGTTCTGTGGATTCCACAGGGACTATGGTCACACGACAGAGGAGTGCTTCCAATTGAAGCGAGCCATTGAAAAGCTCATTCAGGAAGGATGTTTGAAGGAGTACATTGCTGGTGTACAACAGCAAAAGGATAAGGGAGAAAGGTAATCAACATGATTAACCCGGAGCTGGGCTCGATGAGAAAAATAAAGAAGAGAGTCTACAATCTCACCAAATCATACCTCGTCCCCAAGTATGAATTCGAGCAACAGGAAGTCATTACTTTCACCAATGAAGAGCTAGAAAGTAATGAGGAAGCAAAAGTCAGTCCTATAGTCATCGAGATGCGGATGGCCAGAGAGGGGATTGACAAGTGTACAGTAAAGAGGGTCCTGGAGCCACGAGAAACATCATGTATTGGCGATGCTTCGAAGGAATGGGCTTGAGAGAGGAGCATCTCAAGACAAGCAGAATGGTACTGGAGGGGTTCACACCACAAAAAGTACCAGTGAAGGGAACTGTAAGATTGCATGTCACCCTTGGGGAAGGGGACAAAGCACGAACGGAGGAGGTCAAATTCTACGTGGTGGATTTAGAATCTCCTTACAACGCCATAGTGGGAACACCTTTCCACGCAGCTTTTGATCTGGTAATCTCTACTTCACATCAGCAAGTGAAATTCCACACCTTGCGAGGTGTTGGATTTGTAAGAAGCAGCCCGCGGAGTTTGCTAGGGCAGATAATGAAAATAAAGAGAAAAAGAGACTCTCCCGACAAACTCGAAAGGGTCAATGTAGTGACAGAAGATCGAGACCTAAGGGTGCAAGGAGACACGAAGAAACAAAATTGCAACCTAGTCGCCGAAGTACCTCGGGATAAAGAGTATGACGAGGTGGAAATAAATCCCGACTATCCTAAGCAACTAGCCAAAATTGGGAGAGACATGCCAGATCAACTCAGGCAAGACCTCATCAAATTTCTCAAGGAGCACCAACGGAGCTTCGCATGGTGCACAGAAGATATGCCCGAAATCGACACCTCAATTGCCGAGCATGCCTTAAATATAGACCCAACATACCGCCCAATCAAACAAAAGTCCAGACAATTTGGCGAAGAAAAAATACAAGGCATGAAGGAAGAGGTAAATAAGCTTCTGCAAGCGGGATTCATCCGCGAGATAAAATATCCCACTTGGCTGGCCAATGTGGTAATGGTTAAAAAGTCTACCAACAAATGGAGAATGTGCGTGGACTACACGGACCTCAATAAGGCTTGCCCTAAAGATTGCTACCCGCTACCTCGAATCGACGCGCTGGTGGACTCAACAGCAGGATACGAGTACCTGAGCTTCATGGACGCATTTTTCGGGTATCATCAAATAAAAATGAAGCCCAGCGATCAGGTACATACCTCGTTCCGAGCTGCGGGAGCCATTTACTGCTATAATGTCATGCCCTTCGGATTAAAGAATGCAGGGGCGACGTATCAGCGAATGATGAATTATATCCTTCGAAGTCAAATCGGAAGGAATATAGAAGCATATGTCGATGACATGGTGGTTAAAACCAAGCACGACACTTCACACTTGGAGGACTTAGAGGAAACCTTCTCCAACCTGGTGAGGTACAACCTCAAGCTTAATCCTACGAAGTGCACGTTTGGGGTAAAATCCGTCAAGTTTCTGGGCTTCATGACATCTGAACGGGGAATTGAGGCCAACCCGGAAAAACTGGAGGTCATAGCCAGGCTCACTGAGCCCAAATGTGTCAAAGACATCCAAAGGCTGAATGGATGTATCGCTGCATTAGGAAGGTTTGTTTCGAAGTCGGCAGAGAGGTGCCTCCTATTCTTCAAAGCTTTGAAAAACTCAAAGAATAATTTTGTCTGGACTCCGGAATGCAGTCAGGCCTGGAAAAGTTTGAAAGATTATCTACTAGATCTTCCTTTGCTACGACCTCTGAACAGTGGAGAAATACTCTTCTTGTACTTATCATTTTCGGATGTGATTGTGGCGTCGGTTCTGATCAAGGAAGATGGGACGAAGCAGCACCCTGTATACTTCGTCAGCAAAGTTTTAAACGATGCAGAATCCAGATACTCTAATATTGAAAAGTTAACATATGCTTTAGTTATTTCCGCACGGAAATTGAGACCCTACTTTGAGTTTCATCCTATCGTGGTCTACACTAATGCTCTGCTAAAGTAAGTCTTTCATAAGCTGGACTAATCCGGAAGAATGCTGCGCTGGTCTATCGAGCTGTGCGGACAAGATATCACATTCAAACCTCGCACAACCATCAAAGCACAAGCCCTGGCAGATTTCCTCGCAGAAGGCTCGTTCATGGAAGGGACCTTGGAGATAGTCGAGCCTACAAAAGAGCCATGGGAGCTGAAAGTCGATGGGGCAGTAAACTCCAGCGGAGTCGGGGCTGGACTTGTCTTGACATTACCGAACAAAGAGTACTCAGAAATGCGGGCCATCAAATTAAAGCCCGATCTTTCAAACAATCAAGCGGAGTATGAAGCACTGCTGAAAGGATTAGAATGGGCTCATGAGGCGAACATCAGATCCCTGAAAGTATACAGCGATTCACAACTGGTGGTGAATCAAGTCCAAGGGACTTACGCAGTGCAATCAGAAGGATTACAGTCTTATGTAGACAAGGCTAGAAATTGGAGAGATAAATTTCCTTCCTTCTCGCTGTCCCTAATCAGCAGGAAAGAAAACCAGCAAGCAGACAGACTGGCAAAGATCGTATAAGGAGAAACGCCCAACGAAGAGGCATTCCTATCGAAATAACATCCACGGATGTTGAACCAGAAACTATACAGTGCCTACGCCCTACTTCGGCAAGCTGGGATGAAGAACTAAAAAATTTCATCCAGCATGGGACTCTTCCAGACGACGCCACCTGGGCACGACAAGTCAAAAGACAATCCGCAAGATACACAATTCACGAAGATGTATTATACAGACGGTCTGTCACAAGGCCCCTACTTCGTTGTATCTCCCCATCTCAAGTTGACGACCTGTTAGCCGAGATACACGAAGGAGTGTATGGAGGACACCTAGGGGCCCGAGCTCTGGCAGAACGAGTAATCAACCAAGGTTATTACTGGCCGATGCTCAAGGAGGATGCCAGGAAATATGTTAAAAAATGTGAAACGTGTCAAATTTTCGGGACTATTCCTCAACTACCGTCGATTGAACAAACCCCGGTAGTGGCAGCATGGCCATTCGACATGTGGGGTATGGATTTAATGGGAAAGTTCCCTAAGACAAGAAACGAATGTGAGTATTTGGTCGTAGCGGTGGACTATTTTTCAAAATGGATTGAAGCGAAAGCCCTCACACATCCTATAGAGGAAAATGTTTCTAAGTTCTTCCGAGAACAGGTCTTATGCTGCTTCGGGATACCCAGGGCAGTCATTACGGATCACGGAGTGCAATTTTCAGCAAAGTTCACCGCAGAATGCCAACGGTTACACATCAAGCACTGGAAGTCATCCGTAGCACACCCTCAGGGGAACGGACAGGCAGAAGCTGCCAATAAATTAGTGTTAGCAGCACTAAGGAAGAATTTAGAAGGAAAGTCTAACAAATGGGCTGATGAATTGAACCCCGCTCTATGGGCAGTGCGCACTTCGACTAGGGGCCCCACCGGGGAAACGACCTACGCATTGGTGTACGGATCAGAAGCAGTAGCACCAGCCGAAGTGGCATTGCCCACAGCGAGAGTAGCAATGTACAGCGAGGATGCCAACAAAGAAAGAAGAAGTCTGGAGCTAGACCTACTAGAGGAAAGAAGAATAGCAAGCCACCTAAGGTCACAATCATTCAAGGAAAAGACCAAAAAAGTTCATGATAAGAGGTTGTTCAAGAGACCCATAAAGGTCGGAGACTGGGTACTTCGGAAAATTGAAGGCATGGCAAGACACATACAAGCAAACAAGCTGACCCCAAATTGGGAAGGCCCGTACCTCGTGAAACATGAAGTAAGACTCGGCACCTATAAACTCATGAACAAGGATGGCGTTCTTCTACCAAACCCGTGGCATGTAAATCACCTAAAAATGTACTATGTATAAGATACATTTGGGCAAACTTTGTCTTGAATATCGTCAATTAAGGCAAGTTATTGAATTTCCAAAAGTGAAAGTTATTATTCAAGTTTAACTTCGAGCACAATCTCGATTATTATCCAAGTCTAAATTCGGGCACGATCTCGAGAGACACTAAAACCCACGAGTAGGGTCGTGGTAACGAAATACCAAGTTAAGGCTTGGAAAAAATCCACAAAAAATGTCGTGATGACGAATTATCAGGCTAAGGCTTGGGAAAAACCCACGAAGAGGTCGTGGTCACGAAACACCAGGTTAAGGCCTGGGGAGAACCCACGAGAAGGGTCGTGGTTACAAAGCACCAAGTCAAGGCTTGGAAAGTTGAACACAGAACACCGAGTTAAAAGCATACTCGGAGCTCTGAAATACGAGGTAATTTTTGGCTACAAGGTATCAAGTTAAAAACTTGGTGAAAATACTTATTGTTACGAAGTATAAAGTCAGACAATAAAGTTTGAAGGCAATGTTTATTACAAAGTATCAAGTTCAAATTTATACTTGGTAAATTTTATTACTATGGAATTATCGTGTTCGAAGTATTAAATTAAGATATACTTGAAGAAGTGATCGCGGGGTCGAAGTGTTAAAATAAACAATACTTTGTAAAAATTCATAGTATTGAAAGAAAGTCGAGACAACACTTCATTTACAAAAATGATTACAAGTCTACGGGGCAGCAGAGGAGCCCGGGGCTGCTGAGCTTGGTCCTTCGCCCAACATATCCCAGAAAGTAGGAGAAGAAGGCTGGGGCAGTGTCCAAAAAGGTTTTCCCTTCTTTTCATCCCTTTCCCGAAGCGCTTCTAATTCCTCGGAAGTGAATGGGACGAAGTCAGCTCCTTGGCGGCAGAAGTCATTGTCAAAATTGGATTTGAAGGCTTGAAGGAGAACGGACTTGTCTTCAGAAAAACGGATGCAGTTGCCTAATGATATGAACACATCCCTTGTCTAGAAAAGAACTAGCTTCAAGGCTAACCTCTGCTTGATACTCGGGAGAGCTTTTAAAATCATCAATGATCTTTCTTTTAAACTCCTCTGAGCGACAATGTTCAAGCTCCTCCTGCAGGGAAAGCCGGCTAGCAACAGCTTCGTCCCTAGCCGAGTTCAATTCTGTGTTTGTAACTGTCAGCTTGTCATTGGCAACTTTCAACTCGGCATTCCGCTCCTTCATTCTGGCCAACAATCTCCTCACCTCTTCTGCCTCGCTGGACAGATGCTCTTTCTCAGAGTTAAGCAACTCTATACTAGCAGCTTGCTTAGTCACTTCTTGCTCCAGAGAAAGCAGACGAGGCTCATTGACACTTCGCCATTCTGCATTAGCCGCTGCCTGCTCAGTCTGTTTCGTTGCTCAGGACTTAGACACGTGAAGGACTAAGGAAGAAACCTACAAAAAAGAAACGAGTCAGAAACTATTCCAAGGAGAAGAAAAAATAAACCAAGGAGCTTACCCGAGCAAACAAAGCCCCAATTCGATTGGTAGCTTCTTCCACCCCCATCTCGCTCATCCTGGCTAAGCTTTCCGGATCATGAGCCAGCTCCAAAATGGCTCCGCCAACCAAAGCCGCAACATAGGGGTTGTTGAACCGAAGGTTGTTGAGAGGCGGAGTCCTCTCAGAAATCTCCAAGGCCAAAGACTTAAAACCCTCCTCTTCGGTGGGCAGCTCGAATCCCGGTTGAAGCCAAGAAAGACCGGGGGACTTCGAACTTACCTCAGGTTCAGCCGCAGGAGCATCCCCTAAGTCATCAGCTGGAGAAGACTCAGCCGGAGTGGACCCAGAAGCCCGGCGAGCTGCTAATGGGACTGCATCCAAAACATCTTCGGAAGCAGGCGAAACAGGAGATGAAGTATGCAAGTCTTCAGCAGGCCGCCGAGGTGAAACCCTTCGTCTTTGGCGAGGATGAAGTTGCTCTTCCTCCTCTCCCACCTCCGGGGTAGCATCCCGATGAGGTTCAGGGGCCGAACGTGGCGTTTTATCCCTTACCTCTTCTCGGGGTCTGCGCACTCCCCTACCTCGCTTTGACGGTTCCGCTGAAGAAGGATAGGTGAGGGGAGTATCACCAGCGGCACCTCAGTCTATGAGACGTGGAGGAAACCGGGGTAATGAATTTAGGTGAGACTGGCGAACGTCTCTTTCCTCCTCTCGATCTCCCCATACCGTCTTAAACATGGTTGGACCTACAAAACCACAACAAGTCAATATCGAAGTAAGATAAAGTCAAAAGAGGAGAAGTATACAAACTATACCCTTGCCAGTCCGACAACCCCGAGCAAGAGAACATGCATCACACTGAAAAGAAAAAACACCCCCAGGGTGTATGGTCCAGTCCTCATTCGGCTCCTCCTCCGCGAAGCCTAACTCCTTTTTCCTCTCCGACAAACCAGGCCCTATTCCACACCATTTCAAGCTAGACTCACTAAGTAAATCCGCAGAGGAATACACTCGGGTCTAGGTCTAATGGTCATCCCCTAGGTCTCGAGTAATAATCTCCAAAAAAGACTTCTCAGAGTGGCTAAGTGTAGAAGGACATTGGATTTGAGGCCATTGGAAGTTTTCATTAATAGATGGGCGGAAAGGAAAACCAATACGAGACTCTACTAGTAACCATCTCTCCTTAAAATCTACTTTATTGGGAGGGGAATCGAAGAGCAAGACCTTATTCCTACGGGGACGAATAGAAAGGGTGTTATCAGACATCCAAAGTGAAGAGAAAAACATACTTAGGATGTTATCAGTTAATTCAAAGCCAACCGATGACAAAGACAAATAAGGCAAAACACAGTACGAACAGTGTTCGGATGAACCTGTCCAGGTTGGACTCGAGCAAAAATCAAGAAATTTGCAAAAGCAGGGTCCATAGGGAAGATGTCTCTTCAAAATGGGCCAGGGGAACAGGAATATGATGAAGAGACATCTTCCCGGCTAAAGGTTCAACAAAAACTCTATAAATTCTAGGGTCAAGGCTGTATTTACGGGCAAAAGAGACGGCTTGTTCCCTAGTAACCCTATTTCTACCTAGGGGAAAATCAAAGGAAGGGGGACTAGGCAGGGGTGGTTGAAAGGGAACTCCTACTGGAATTTCACCTCGGGCTGCCCTCTTTGCTACTGTAACCTTCGGTCGAACAAGCCAAGGATTCCCAAAACCCTCCTCCATTAAATCCTCAACCTCCCTATCATTTTCCCTTCGAGCAGCCATATCCTACCTGCGAATGGAAGCCCAATATTTAGAACCCCATGCAAGTTCAAAGCTACCCGAAACTTACATCCCAAAACCCTCAAATCCTATAGAAATGCAGAACTAATCCATCCCCCAAAAACAAAACAGTTTAAACCCACACAGTATTAAACCCAAAGCCATAAACAGATAAAACTTACCTTTTTGAGTGTCTGAATCCGAGAATAAAAATTGAATGAAAAGGATGAAACTATCGAATGAAAAGAAAACAGAGGAATCTTCAGAGCGTTAATGGGAGAAGAATTATGCAAATGAATGTAAAGGCAAAAGTGTGGGAGAAGGAAGAAATTAAATACCTAGAAGAAAATCTTTGAAATGATTAATTACCAGAATCAAGACATCGGGAAGATAAAAAGCTTTCTGCCAGTTGACATTCTGCCATTTATGGCAGAAGGAGGACGAAAAGACAGCTAGTCCCCGTCAGAAACCCTAACCATTCCAACACCAAAAAATGCTAAGTGTCGACATTACGCCGAAGCCTCTTCCACTTCGCTTCACGACACTTCGACGAGGGGCCACTGAGCTGACATAAATTCCCCCAAGGAATTTAACTTATCCGTGGTCAAGAAAACTTCCATGGTGACATAAATACCCATTTATGGGCCTCATAAAAGGGAAGACGTTACGTCTTTACTCCCTCATTTATAACCCGTTACCCCTAACGGTTACCCGTTACCCATAACGGTCAAAACGGTCAAAACGGTCCAGAACTATAACGGTAAGTCATTAATCAGCCTTCTATAAAAGAGGGGTCTGAATAGAAGGTAAGGACTTTTCCTAATTCCCATATATCCAAAAACACTCTACTGACTTAAGCATCGGAGAGTTCACGGGGTACAAACTCCCCATTGAACCTACTTGTTTTGCAGGCTTCCCAGACGTGTGCTACCCCGAAGCACCAAGTACGCCCAGCGAAGTACCGCCTCCCGAGAGCCATACTTCGCGTCCTCAGAAAACTACTACTTTAACCTACTATAAAGCCTTCTTAACAAGTCAACCACAAAGCTCTCCGAGTTCCCGGCACTTTGTTTACTTTGTTACCCCTTGACAGATTCGTGCAAAATCAATATATATATATATATATAAAATATAGTACAAGTATTGAAATATAAAGAATTTTTATTATAACACTGCAGTGGACTTTTCTTTTCTCTCTTTTATATATATATATATATATAGAAGATCTGATATGTCAGTCCACCGAGCATATAGGGGTCCACAACTCCACCAAGGCGCCCAAATTCTCGATCTCGATTCTCAAACAATCCACTTCGTTAATACCTTTGGCTACGAGCTATTCAAGATTCTTCCAGAATATTCCCTAGAAAATATCTTTTGGTTAACAGTTTATCTTAAGATAACCCGGTTAAAAGATCTCACCAAAAATCTCTAAAATGATGGGATATTTCCATTATTTGGTAACCGCCAGATTCTGCGTGTTACATTTCCCGAATTACCTATTTTTAGAATAATTTGTATCTATAAATACGCCCTTCTAAGAACAAAGAGGTAAGACCAGATTACTCAACAAATACCTTGCTAAATCAAATATCCTCTGACAAAAGAAGTATTCTAACTTTCCCATCGGAGGGTTCAACAGAGACCCCTCACCATCTGTTCTGAACCTCTCTAATTTGCAGATATCGTAGGGAAGAACTCTTCAACAAACCACGAGCGAAACAGTCACTTAGGCGGAGATATTTTGGTAGAGATCATCAGACGATGTCGGTTAATAAACACGTGACATCAATCCAATTTTTGACGAATTAACATATATATTGAGCCGCCACAAAATTCCTCAAAGAATTAATGGAGAATCGTGGGTTAAGAAAACCCCCAGTGACATAAATGCCGCTTTATGGGTATCATAAAGTGCAGACGTTACCTCCTTAATTCCACATTTATGACCCGTTACTCATAACGGTCATAACAGTCCAGATCTACAACGGAAAATTCATGATCAGACTCCTATAAAAGAGAGATCTGAAGATGAGGTAAGGACTTTTTTCCAAAATTATAGATATCCACAAAAATACTCTACTGACTTAAGCATCGGAGAGTTCACGGGGTACAAACTCCCCATTGAACCTACTTGTTTTGCAGGCCTCCCAGACGCTAAGTGTGGTGTCCCGAAGTACCAAGTACGCCCAGCGAAGTACCGCCTCCCGAGTGTTGTACTCCGCATTCTCAGAAAACAGTCTCCCTTGACTTTGTCCTCCCCGAAAGGCCTTCTTAACAAGTCAACCAAAAAACTCCCAGAGTTCTCGGCACTTTAATTTACTTTTTTGCACTTTGACAGATTCGTGCATAATTAGTTTGGTTCCGTTACCGAGAATTCTGAATTATTTTATCTTTACTATCACCAATCATCATGTCTCGATCAGAAGGACACACCGTTCATCAATCTTCTCTCCGAGGGGAGAGAACGAGGTTATCCGCTTCCTCTGCCTCCCCAAGTTCCAATCGCCGTCCGATATCGGAAAGGTTGGAGCCACAGCCAGGAACTTCTAGGCGCTCCCCGGACTTGCGAGAACAACTCAATTCGAAACGAATAGAGGATACGGAAAGAGAATTGAGAATACTACAAAGAGAGAATGAACAACTCAGGCAAGATCAAGAGGCGAAGAGAGATCAAGAGCTCTCCCAACAATGGCTGAAATTAAGGGACGAATTCCGGAAGGCTGGAGCTGAGTTGCCACCCCCGAGGGTCTTGGTAAATCCCTCAGAAAATCTGCAACGAACTCGGACCACAGCTAAGAGGAATGAAAGATTTGCCCGAAGCAGCAAGAAGCAAGTGACTAGCGAAGTTGGAGAGAGCCATCATTCTTCGAGGCCCGCTCATAAAGAAAGAGCCCAGAAACGCTCTCCAGAACGAAGCCCGCAGGATGGAAAACATATCTCTAAGTCCCGCCAGTCTAGAGCAATTGAATTGGGACCCTTCGTCAAGTGGATCCAAAGCTTCTCCCCGGATCCAAATCTTAAGCTTCCACAGTTTGTTCTATACTCGGGCTTGTCAAAGCCCATCGAGCACATATGTCGGTACAAGTCGTCCATGGGGCTAGTCACAAACGACGAGGCTATCCTATGCAGAGCTTTCCCGACTACGTTATCCGACAAAGCATTAACTTGGTTTACATCTCTTAAAAAGGATATCGTTGACTCATGGTATACTTTGGAAAAAATGTTCCTGGACTAGTTGAGCACTGCAGGAACAATCCCAAAAACAAGAGGAGATTTAGCCAACATCAAGCAACGTGAAGGTGAAACGTTGCTTTCATTTTTGGAAAGGTTCAAGAAGACCTACGAAGAAATTGAAGGGATCAGTCAAGACACAGTGATCACGTGTTTTGAGGGAGGATTCAGACTGCGAATGCTGTATACCGAACTCCAACTCCGGAAGCCGAAGACAATCGGGGAAATGTTCAACGTAGCCAGGAAAGTAGCCCTGGCGGAAGGCAGCGCGACTGAATCAACTTGGAGAAGAAAAGATAAGCAGCCCGAGCACACCAAAGACGTTGCTCCAAATTTCTCGGACCGAAAGGATAAAAATCGAGGTAAGAAATTCGAAATATTTACGCCCCTCAATGTTGCTAAAGAAAGTTTGATAACTGTGATCAAGGACAAATATGGGGTTAAAAATCCAGCCCCAATGAAGTATTATTCCACGAGAGACAAATCCAAGTTCTGTGGATTCCATCGCGACTATGGGCATACCACCAAAGAATGTTTTCAACTCAAAAGAGCAATTGAAAAATTAATCCAGGAGGGGTGCCTGAAGGAGTACGTCGTAGGGGTACAACAACAGAAAGAGAAGGTGATATGCATAAATCATATCACATTTTTAGCATGTTTTTAGGCATGATTTAGGGTGAAATTGAGGGTAAATCGGTCTTAATTGTTTATTATTAACTTAATTTCACAGTTTTTGTGATTTTGGAAACGTCAGGTGAAAAGTAGAAGAAAATAGCAAATTTTGGGGCAAAAAAGCAATTTTCAGAAGTTCGGACTTCGGGGAGGGCGTCTCGAATCAGGACGGGCTTCCTGACCTGGTCAACAGGCCAGGACGGGCGTCCCGAGCAGAAATTCCAAGTCCCACATCGAATTTTTGAAGAAAAATCACTCCAGAAAGCTGCTATAAATACCCCAGGTCTTCCTCAGTTGAAATCATCCCTCTCCACTCGATCTGAGTCATTCAATGACTTCCAGTGTACAATCCTGGAGTACACAAGTCACTCAGAGACTCAGATTTCAGTATAAGTTTCTTTCTTTCTAGTTAGTGTTTCATTTTCTTAGTTTCTGAGAAATAGTCTCAGATTTTAGGCTTCGATAGATAGGTTCGTTTATGGTATTCATAGAATACCCGGGATTTCGTTAGGAGATCCTAAGAGGGCTCGAGGCGTTCGAAGAGTCAGTCCACAGGGCTAGGCTTAAGATGGGTATTAAGGTAAAGTCCAGCTACTAGGCTGAGGAAGCGTCCTCCGAAGGTTCTGTCGAGCAGAGTCTAAGTATACAAGCAGGGTTATTGAGGGTAAATTGATCTTAATTGTTTATTATTTACTTAATTTCACAGTTTTTATGATTTTGGAAGTGTCATGTGAAAAGTAGACGAAAGCAGCAAATTTTGGGGCAAAAATGCAATTTTTGGAAATGCTGACTTGGTCAAAGGCTCAGGACGGGCGTCCCGAATCCGGGACGGGCGTCCTGACCCAGTCAAAGCACCGGGATGGGCATCCCGACTTGGTCAACAGACCATGACGGGTGTCCCAATTCGGGACGGGCGTCCCGAACCCCCAAATCAAGTCCCACATCGAATGTTTGATGAAAAATCACCCCAGGAAGCTGTTATAAATACCCCAGGCCCCCAGCAGTTGAAATCATTCCTCTCCACTCGATCTGAGTCATTCAGAGGTTTCCAGTGTACAATTCTCTAGTACACAACTCACTCGGAGACTCGGATTTTAGTAGAAGTTTTCTTTCTTTCCTTTTTTGTTTTCATTTTTCTTAGTTTCTGAGAATTAGTCTCAAATCCTAGGGTTCGATAGATAGGTTCATTTCTGGTATTCATAGAATACCCGGGATTTCGTTAGGAGATCCTAAGAGGGCTCTAGGCGTTCGAAGAGTTAGTCCACAGGGCTGGGCTTAAGCTGGGTATTAAGGTAAAGCCCAGTTACTAGGCTGAGGAAGCGTCCTCCGAAGGTTCTGGCGAGCAGAGTCGGGGCAAGCAATACGACATATACAGCAGTACGCTCCATCGGCGAGACTACGTAAAGGGTGATTTCTTTATGGCATCAGTCCCCATGTCCCTCTCTTATATGTTGTTATTGTGTTGTTCCAAAAATTGATTATGAATACGAGATTACGATTTTTATGAATATTTGTTTTATATGTTGACGTTGTTATGTTTTTCCGGAAATGGCCACCTGCTTAATATGCACTATGTCTGCATGTCTAATGTGCTCTTTTAAACTAAAGTTAGGGTTATAGACAATTCCTAACCACGGTCTAATCATAACCTGTTTAGTTTAACAGGCATCAATTAGTATTGGTGTCTGCCATGCTAGATAAAATAACCTGCTGAACACCCTGTTTGTTAGAGTAGTCTAGGTAGGCCGAGCTGAGTCCGATTATGCCGGCGGCTAGGGCAAGCGGTATGATCCCCGAAGTGACATAGGGCTTTCATGGATGCCTTCGTCCCGAACCGTGAGTAGGGCCGTCATTAAGGTAGGGTGGTTTATTAGAGACCTAGGATGTGGTACGCCTTTAGACACAGAACATAGTTGCAATCCATGCCAAGACATGTCTAAAATACTCGAATATAGGTCAATCAACATATAGGAACAGTATAACATAGAATCAGGACTCATCTATAAAACACTTTTGGGATTAATTAGACTTAAACCTAGTGGAGAATGGATCACCCTCTCATCAAAGTTATTGATGAAGATTGCATAACTGGATCATAAGATAGGAGTTAGGATAAAAGGCTAGTTACTACTAAGCCGTTACCACTTCCATGGGAGTACGATATTTAACTAAATAAAATCATAGATACTTTCCAATAGACTAGCTACACGATAGGTACTCTGCCTTAGGTTCTGGTTGATTAAGTGACAATAATTGAATGCTAAGTGACAGTTAGTAAGACTCAGTCCTTAATTACTCATAATCGACATAGGTAAATAAAGCCTATCTTTTAGCATACCAATCGGAACGCATCATATTTTTGGCGCCGTTGTCGGGGAAACATCATAATGAATTTAGGATTCCTGATCAAAATTCTAGAGGCTTATGATAGGTAACGGTAGTAACCTAGACCTTAGACCTACACTTATCTTACACTAGTTAGACAATCACTTTCCTAAATATAGGGTTATCATAACTAATTAATTTTAGATGTTATCTGGATTTAAGATACTTAGTATAATCAAATTTTAGAAAATCATTCTAAAACCATATTGAGGGAATTTAAGTGCTTTCGAAATATACAAAAAGAAAAAAAAATTTAAAATTCAAAATCCGAAAAAAGTGTACTTTTCTTGTTCAATGGTAAGTTGTTTTCCCTATCTTTTGTTTATTTCCCTTTCGTAATTGAATAGTTGTTTTGTTTTTCTTCTTCTTTCTTCTCTTTTTCCGAATTCTTAATTTTTCACTTTCCCTGTAACCCCACTAACCAGTTTGCTCAAGCTAAAACGTATTCTTCTCTGTAGTTGCATGACTCGAACTTCAGAAGCTAACCTTGAAACACCAGTTGAGAATCCTGAACGTCTCATTCGTACAGCTAATAGGCGAAGAACAGAGATAGCTGCTGAAAGACCTACCCTTGAATCCTACATCCAGCCACAGACTATCCCAGTCTCATCTGCCATCCGAATCCCTGGGAACCCTCGCTATGATCTCAAATAGAATGTGATCCAGCTGATTATAAATCGGGTTCAGTTTGGAGGAACTGCAGCCGAGAATCCGCTGGAACACCTATCTGATTTCTCTTCTCTATGCGAAGGCCTCAAGGGAGATCATACTGCATAAGTAACTAAACTCAACCTTTTTCCCTACTCACTGAGGGACAGAGCAAAGAGATGGTTGGCCCAGCTACCTACTAACTCCATCACCTCTTGGGACGAGTTAAGTAAAGCCTTCCTAGAAGAGTACTACTCTGCAGCAAGAGTCCTAGAATACCGAAGGGCTCTGTCTAGTTTCACTCAAGCTGCTGATGAGACAATGATCGAAGCTTGGGACAGATTCAAGGAGCTACTCAGGCTCTGCCCCCAACATGGACTTACCGAGACATTGCTGATTCAGCAATTTTACGGGGGTATGTCAGACATGGGTAAGCAAATTCTTGATGGGCTCAATCCCCAGAGCGGTTTCAATGGAATGAGTGATGTAGATGCTAGAAACGCTCTGGAGAGACTCTACCGGAATAGCAAGAATTGGCGCACAAGTGGCCGAGCTAAAAAGCAACCAGTAAATGCGGCCATTGCCTCTACTGATGATCAATTTGAGGCACTGAAGGCCAGCATTACTAATCAGCTGAATGCTTTCCAACAAGGGAAAAGCATTCAGTCAGTATACCAAGTCTGCGAATTTTGCCAAGGACCACATTTCAGTGGGGATTGTTACGGTAATGGGATATTAACTATTCCAGAGGATATGGAACAAGTGGACGCAGTGAACTCTGCTCCTATAGGAAATACCTACAATCCCACTTGGAAGAACCATCCGGGATTTAGCTGGAGAAACAATTCCGGGATTACTAACTTCCAGAAAAGAGTACCTCAGCAACTGCCATATCCGCAGAACCAACAAGTCGCTCTGCCTGCACCAAGGAACTACATCGTTCCAACTGACCCCATGCAAGAATTCAGAGACATGCTGAAGAGCATTTCCGACTCTAACAAGGAAATGATGGAATCTAACAGGAAGATCCAAGACGCTCACGCGGAAAGAATCCAGCAGAACGAGAATAGACAGAAGCAGACCGAGCAAACAATCAGAAACACACAAGCTGCTATACAAACTTTAGAGAGACAAATGGGTCAGCTATCCACCCATTTCTCTCACATGTCCCAGGGAACGCTACCAAGCAACACTGAGACCAACCCTCAAACTGAATGAACTAGAAGAAGGCTCCAAGGACCCAACGCCGACGGATGTCGAAATCGAAGTAGCAAGGAAAGGGAAGACAGAGTTTATTCCTGAATACCGGCCAAAAGTACCTTACCCTGCCAGACTTATGCACAATAAAGATAAGGAGCAATTTGAAAAGTTTCTTAAGAATTTTAGTCAGATTCATGTTAATTTACCTTTACTTGATGTTATTTCTGAAATGCCAAAGTATGCTAAGTTTTTAAAAGAAGTTGTTAGTAATAAAAGAAAATTTGACATGGACAAGGTGGTTCTTAATGAAGAATGTTCGGCGGTCCTGTTGAATAAACTACCGTCTAAACAGAAAGATCCTGGTTGTTTTACCTTGCCATGTACAATTGGAAATATTACTAACATGCATGCATTAGCAGACTTAGGAGCTAGTATCAATCTTATGCCATCTAGTTTATTTGATAAATTAGGATTGCATGATTTGAAAACGACTAGGATGTGCATACAACTTGCAGATAGGACAGTCAAAATCCCCAAGGGAATAATTGAAGATCTCTTAGTAAAGGTAGGAAAATTTGTATTTCCTGTGGATTTTGTAGTCATGGATATGAATGGGGAAGGAGGAGTGCCCCTAATCCTAGGTCCCGAACCGTGAGTAGGGCCGTCATTAAGGTAGGGCGGTTTATTAGAGACCTCGGATGTGGTATGCCTTTACACACATAACATAGTTGCAATCCAAGCCAAGACATGTCTAAAATACTCGAATATAGGTCAATCAACATATAGGAACAGTATAACATTGAATCAGAACTCATCTATAAAACACTTTTGGGATTAATTAGACTTAAACCTAGTGGAGAATGGATCACCCTCTCATCAAAGTTATTGATGAAGATTACATAACTGGATCATAAGATAGGAGTTAGGATAAAAGGCTAGTTACTACTAAGCCGTTACCACTTCCCTGGGAGTACGATATTTAACTTAATAAAATCGTAGATACTTTCTAACAGACTAGCTACACGATAGGTACTCTGCCTTAGGTTCTGGTTGATTAAGTGACAATAATTGAATGCTAAGTGACAGTTAGTAAGACTCAGTCCTTAATTACTCATAATCGACATAGGTAAATAAAGCTTATCTTTTAGCATACCAATTGGAACGCATCAGTGTTGTTTTACCCTATGTTGATCATGAGTAATTAAGGACTTAGCCTGACTAATTGTCACATTTAGTCTCTATACTGTCACTTAATCAATCAGAACCTAAGGCAGAGTACCTATCGTGTAGCTAGTCTGTTAGAAAGTATCTACGATTTTTAATTAAATCAAATATCGTACTCCGAGGGAAGTGGTAACGGCTTAGTAGTAACTATCCTCTTACCCTAACTCTTATCTTATGATCCAGTTATGCAATCGATAATCAATACTTTGAGATTGATTTGTGATCCCAATCACCCATAACAAGCAATTAGTATTCAAGATTAGACAAGAATTCATCAGTTTAAGCTCAGTTATTACAATTTGTTTGACCTTATCTTCGAACATTTTAGATATATCTTGATCTCTAAGGTAATTATGAAATGTAACCATCTGTTTACCATATACGAGTTACCTAGTGTATTCACCCCTACCTTGGGATGATCCTTCTCATCTGTCGGATTAAAGTATCCATGAACGGTACCCTATGTCACTTCGGTATCATGTCACTTAACCCTAGGATTGGCCTAGCGTACAAACTCAGCTTTATTAGGGTACTCTAACAAACATGGTGATCTGTTTTGTTATTTCTTCCTAATCTGGCAGACCTTTTACAGTCTGTTAAACTAAACCGGTTATGATTCAGACCTTGGTTAGGAGTTGTCTATAACCCTAGTTTAATTTAAAAGGACACGACAGTTCAACATTCATAATGATAATTCTAGCTCTATGATCTTCCCGGGAAAATGAACAGTATCTCAAATTGTAAAACATGTATGATATTCAGTATCAAATTAATATTCAGATAAAACAATTCAAAAACATACAAAACCTTGTCTAGGGGACCCACTATCATAAAGTAGTCACCGCTTTATGTAGGTCCAGTCGGTGCTGTAGCTCCTGTATGCTTCTGACTGCTCAATCCTACTCTGCTCGGTAGAGCCTTCAGAGAACGCTCCTCAGACCTAGTAGTAATTGCTTTACCTTACATCCCGGGCTTAAGCAAATTACCCTAATCTGACTAAGAACACGCACCCTATCTCTCTCTTAGGATCTCCTAACGAAATCCCGGTATTCTATGATACCGAAAACGAACCATATCTAGTCGTAATCTAAGATCTGAGACTAATTCTCAGAAACTAAGAAAACGAGAAACTAAAAGAAAGAAAACTTTTTCTAAAATCTGAGTCTCTGAGGGACTTGTGTACTCGAGAACTGTACACTGGAAGTCTCTGAATGACTCAGATCGAGTGGAGAGGGATGATTTCAACTCTTGGAGGCCTAGGGTATTTATAGCAGCTTTTTGGAGTGAAAATCTCTAAAAATTTCGATGTGGGACAACTTCTGCTGCTTTGGGACACCCGTCCTGGATTGGGACGGCCGTCCTGGTGCTTTGACTGGGTCAGGACGCCCGTCCTGACCCATTGACCAGGTCATCATTTCCAAAAATTGCATTTTTGCCCCAAAATTTGCTGTTTTCATCTACTTTTCACATGACACTTCCAAAATCATAAAAATTATGAAATTGAGTAAATAACAATCAATTAAGACCGATTTCCTATCAATTTCACCCTAAATTATGCCTAAAAACATGCTAAAAAAGTGATATGATTTATGCATATTAGATAACCCCACACTTAGCTCTTTGCTTGTCCTCAAGCAAAATCTACCTGAAGTTAGTGATTCTAAATCATATGTGCAGTCACTTAAATTCCTAGTCATGTTTTTATTCCAAAAATTATTCAGACAATTCATAACACAGGTCTGACTGGTTAGGCTGCTATGACAAGGTCTCAAATGTCTTTAGTAAATTGTTATGATCAAGCAGAAAACAACTTAACAACTAGGTTGAGCTCTTTTCTTAGTCACAAGGTTTTCCTGATGTGTAGTGTGTGTACTAGTCTAGACCAGATAGTCAACACAATAAACTCTCATCTTGACTGTTACCAGATAACACTTCGACCCGTCGCTAGACATACTGATAACAAACAACCTTCTGAGTTCTGAGCCTTGATGATCAGATTTTTAATGATTTAGCATTTAGTGATTTTTTTTCTTTATAGGTTCAGGGTATTTTGAGTCTGCTTAGAACACGTCAACTTCAACTACCCATGTAGCGAGTCCCACTCCGATGACTCCCAGACCTACACGACCTTAGGGCATCAGGCTTTAAGTTCCCCGAAGGAGTGGTGCTCGAGTAGCGAAGGCTGCTGGCAAACTACCCTTATTTAATTAACTCTCTTTTTGTTTCTTTTCACTTTTAGCTCAGAGTCTCATCTAGTCCTTCTAATTGTCAAAACATCCACAACTGGTCTAATTTTATCTAGTTAAGTCTTGAAAAGGTAATTGGCTGAGGTCTCTAATCCGGACTAAGTTGTGCTCAGTTATCAGGAATTCCCTATTCCTAATCAATAAGTTCAAAATAGTCATCACATTGTCTCCTACTAACCGTAACATTCTACACACATATCATAGACATAAGCAACGTTTAACCAATCATACTGCATTTTGAAGTCTGAGAGAATGAAAAAAATTTGAAAAATTTTGGAAGGATGTGAAAATACGGGGAAAACAAGCAAAAATTTTCTCAAACTACTACAGTGCACCGTGCACTACTACCCCACACTTAAGTCTGACACTGTCATCAGTGTTCATGCATATCTAAATTACCCCACACTTATTTGAAAACAAGAAGAAACAAAAATAAAACAGAAAAACTCTTACCCCATACTTATTCGACTAACTAAGGGTAAGAAGGGAAATAAAGCACTGAAAGAAATAACAAATAACAAAACACGAAATAAAATGAAAGAGACACTCCCTTTACTCATTGAGCAGAAGGACTTGCTCAGATCTGTCCATTGGCTCTCGGTATAGCTTTAAACGTTGCCCGTTTACTTTCTGAGAGATGTTATCTTGATCCACGATGATGACTGCTCCAAATGGCGACACCTCTATAATGGTAAACGGACCTGACCAATAACTTTTTAGTTTTCCTGGAAACAATTTCAAACGTGAGTTGTATAATAACACTTTATCACCTGGTTCAAAATGTTTCTGGGATCTAAGTCTGTTATCATGTCGAATTTTACTCTTCATTTTAAATTGGAGAGAATTCTCATATGCATTAAACCTCCACTCATCCAATTTATTTAGTTGTAACATCCTATTTTCCTTAGACAAATTATCATCTAGATTGCATTTCTGCAAAGCCCAAAATGCTTTATGCTCTAGTTCAACAGGCAAATGGCATGCTTTTCCGTAAACTAATTTGTAAGGTGAAAATCATGTAGAGGTTCTATACGCCGTACGAAAGGCCCATAAGGCATCATCTAATTTTATGGACCAATCTTTACGGTTAACTCCTACAGTTTTTTCTAAAATTCTTTTGATACCTCTATTAGTTACCTCAACCTGCCCATTGGTCTGTGGGTGATAGGCCGTGGAAAAGTGGTGATGAACTCCATATTGCTTGAGTGCTTTTTGCAATTGTGAGTTGCAGAAGTGCGCACCTCTGTCGCTTATGAGGGCTTTGGGACATCCAAATCTAGAAAACAATTTCTTAAGGAATCTGTACACAGCTTTAGCATCATTAGTAGGTAATGCATGTGCTTCAGGCCATTTTAAAAAATAGTCTACAGCTACTATGATGTAAGTTTTTCCAAAGGAAGAAGGAAAAGGACCCATGAAGTTAATACCCCAGATATCAAATATTTCGACACTTTGTATCACCTGCTGGGGTAGACCGTCTCTAGAAGAAATATTACCTATTCTCTGGCAAGCATCACAGGACTGGATGTATGCTGCTGCATCCCTGAAAATAGTAGGCCAATAGAATCCTGCTTCCAACACTTTCCTGGTAGTGTTGGTGGCAGCCAGATGGCCTCCAGTAGGTCCACAATGACAATGCTCCAGGATCTTATATCCTTCTTTTTCTGAAACGCACCTTCTGATCATCTGATCTTTACAAATTCGAAATAGAAAAGGATCTTCCCAGTAGTAATTTTTCAATTCAGCAAAGAATTTCTTTCTTTGCTGCTTATCCATATTACTTGGGAGAGAGTGAGCAACTAAGTAATTGGCAATGTCAGCAAACCACAGGAGAAAGGATAGTAGATAATGCAAATAAGTTCTCATCCGGAAATTTATCTGATATTACTGTTTCATCTATTGCTCCTAATCCAGGGTTTTCTAATCTAGACAGATGATCTGCAGCTAAATTTTCAGCCCCTTTCTTATCTCTTATTTATATCAAATTCCTGTAGCAATAAAACCCATCTAATCAATCTTGGTTTTGCATCAGTTTTATTGAACAGGTATTTCAAAGCAGAATGATCAGTGTAAACTATTGTTTTAGACAAGATTAGATAAGATCTAAATTTATCGAAAGCATATACTACAGCTAGTAATTCCTTTTCAGTAGTTGTGTAATTCTCCTGAGCATCAGTTAAGGTTTTACTAGCATAGTAAATTACATGAAATTTCTTATCACGTCTTTGTCCTAAAACAACTCCTATTGCAAATCACTAGCATCACACATCAATTCGAAGGGCAAACTCCAATCAGGTGATGTCATAATAGGTGCAGTAGTTAATAGTTCCTTAAGTTTATTAAATGATCTCATGCATTTCTCATCAAAAAGGAAAGGAACATCTTTACCCAATAAGTTTGTCAAAGGTCTGGCTATTACTGAAAAATCTTTTATGAAACGCCTATAAAAGCCAGCATGACCTAAGAAACTTCTCACAGATCTTACAGATTTAGGCGGAGGTAGTTTTGAGATCACTTCAATTTTAGCTTTATCTACCTCCATACCTCTCTGCGAAATCTTATGTCCTAAAACAATTCCTTCTTTAACCATGAAATGACATTTCTCCCAGTTTATAACCAAATTAGATTTTATACAACGTTTAAGCATAGATTCCAGGTTATTCAAACATATAACAAATGAGTCACCAAACACTGAGAAATCATCCATAAATACTTCCATAGACTCTCCTAACATGTCATCAAAAATAGAGGTCATGCAACGCTGAAATGTAGCAAGGGCATTACATAATCCAAAAGGCATCCTTCTATATGCAAATGTTCCAAAAGGGCAAGTAAACGTAGTTTTATGCTGATCTTCAGGAAAGATAGGAATTTGAAAATAACCAGAAAATCCATCAAGAAAGCAATAAAACATGTGTCCCGATAACCTTTCTAACATTTGGTCAATAAAAGGAAGAGGGAAGTAATCTTTTCTTGTGGCAGTATTTAGTTTCCTATAATCAATGCACACACGATGACCAGTGATAGTTCTAGTAGGAATTAGTTCATCATTTTCATTCCTAATAACTGTTATTCCTCCCTTTTTGGGTACTACTTGCACGGGGCTAACCCATTCGCTATCAGAAATAGGATAGATTAGTCCGACATCTAGTAATTTAATTACCTCTTTCTTCACCACATCACACACATTAGGATTCAACCTCCTTTGAGGTTGCACACAAGGCTTATACTCATTTTCTAAAAGAATCTTATGCGAACAAAAACTAGGATTTATACCTGGTATATCCGCAATTTTGTATTCAAAGGCTCTTTTATTCCTTCTGAGTATGTCCAATGTTGACTTCTTTTGTTCTGCAGTCAGGTCTGCTGCAAGAATAATGGGAAGCTTTTGTTCAGCATCTAGGAAGTCGTAACATAGATGGCTCGGTAATTCCTTCAATTCCACTTCTGGGGGCTCTTCTAAAGAGATCTTTTCTAATCTCAACTCATGAGCACCTATCTCAATGAAATCATTAGTACTGGTTTCATAATCAGAATAGTCAAAGTTAGGTTTTTCCAGGGCCAAAGAGTCAATATTTAAGACTGGATAATCAGAGATTAAGTCCAACAGGTTAGTTCCAATCAAATGGTCAAATGCATCCACAGAATAACAATCATCATCTAAATGCATAGGATACTTAAGGGTTTCATTCAAGTTGAAAGTCATATCTTCATTTTCTACCCTTAGTTTTATTTGACCATTGTTGACGTCAATCAATGCCTTAGAGGTAGTTAGAAAAGGTCGACCGAGAATCAAGGGTACATCACTTTCACCATTCATATCCATGACAAAAAAATCCACAGGAAAGATAAATTTCCCAACCTTTACTAAGAGATCTTCAATTATCCCCCTAGGAATTTTTACTGTCCTATCAGCAAGTTGTATGCACATTCTAGTCGTTTTCAAATCATGCAAACCTAATTTATCAAATAAACTAGATGGCATTACATTTATGCTAGCTCCTAAGTCTGCTAAAGCATGCATATTAGTAATATTTCCTATTGTACATGGCAAAGTGAAACATCCTGGATCTTTCTTTTTGGAAGGCAATTTGTTCAAGAGGACTGCCGAACATCCTTCATTAAGAATTACTTTGTCCATGTCAATCTTTCTTTTATTACTAATAATATCCTTCAGAAATTTAGTATATTTAGGCATTTCAGAAATAACATCAAGAAAAGGTAAATTAACGTGAATTTTACCAAAAGTTTTGAAAAACCTCTCGAGTTGCTCCTTATCTTTATTCTGCATTAGTCTTGTAGGGTAAGGTACTCTTGGCAGGTACTCAAGGATGGACTCTTTCTTCTCTTTCTCTACTACTTTGTTTTCAACTACTGTCGGCGTTAATTCCTCGGAGCTATCTTCTTTTTCCTGTACAAAAGTAGAAGTGTGAGAAGATTTTGGGAAAGAAGGATTTAGAGTTTTACCAGATCTCAGCGTTAAGGTCTTGCAATCATTTAATGGGTCGGTCCCAATGTTGCTAAATAGCGTTCCTTGTGACCGATGAGGTAGATGGGTCGATAACTGTCCCATTTGTCTTTCTAATGTATGCAAGGAGGCTTGTGTGTCCCTAACTATCTTCTCAATCTGCTTCTGCCTATTCTCATTTTGCTGAATTCTTTCTGCATGAGCTTCCTGGACCTTCCTGATTGACTCTATCATTTCCTTATTAGAGTCAGCAATGCTCTTCAAAATGTCTCGGAATTCTTGCATTGGATCAACTGGAATGATGTAATTCCTTGGTGCGGGCAGAGCGACTTGCTGGTTCTGCGGATAGGGCAGTTGCTGAGGCACCCTTTTCCAGAAGTTAGCAATCCCGGAATTGTTTCTCCAACTGAATCCCAGATGGTTCTTCCAGGTGGGATTGTAGGTATTTCCTATAGGAGCAGAGTTAACTGCATCCACTTGTTCCATATCTTCTGGAATAGTCAATATTCCATTACCATAACAATCTCCACTAAAATGCGGTCCTTGGCAACATTCGCAGACTTGATATACTGGCTGAACGCTTTTCCCTTGTTGGAAAGCATTCAGTTGATTAGTAATGCTGGCCTTCAGTGCCTCAAATTGATCATCAGTGGAGGCGAGGGTCGCATTTACTGGTTGCTTCTTAGCTCGGTTGCTTATGCGCCAGTTCTTGCTATTCCTATATAGCCTCTCCAGAGCATTTCTAGCATCTACATCACTCATTCCATTGAAACCGCTTTGGGGATTGAGTCCATCAAGAACTTGCTTGCCCATGTCCGTCATACCCCCATAGAATTGCTGGATCAGCAGTGCTTCGGTAAGTCTATGTTGGGGGCAGAGCCTGAGTAGCTCCTTGAATCTGTCCCAAGCTTCGATCACTGGATAGAGCCCTTCGATATTCTAGAACCTTTGCTGCAAAGTAGTACTCTTCCAGGAAGGCTTTGCTTAACTCATCCCATGAGGTGATGGAGTTAGTAGGTAGCTGGGCCAACCATCTCTTAGCTCTGTCCCTCAGTGAGTAGGGAAAGAGGTTTAGTTTGGTTACTTCTGCAGTATGATCTCCCTTGAGGCCTTCGCAAAGAGAGGAGAAATCGGATAAGTGTTCTAGCGGATTCTCGGCTGCAGTTCCTCCAAACTGAACTCGATTAATAATCAACTGGATCACATTCGGTTTAAGATCATAGCGAGGGTTTCTAGGTTTTGAATGGTGGATGATACTGGAACAGTCTGTGGCTGGATGTAGGATTCGAGGGGAGGTCTTTCAGCAGCCATCTCTGTTCTTCGCCTATTAGCTGTACGGATGAGACGTTCAGGGTTCTCAACTGGGGTTTCAAGGTTAGCTTTTGAAGTTCGAGTCATGCAACTACATAGAAGAATACGTTTAAGCCTGAGCAAACTGGTCAGTGGAGTAACACAGGAAGTGAAAAATTAGGAATTCGGAAGAAAAACAACTATTCAATTATAAAAGGGAAAAAGAAAATCATACGAGAGATAGAACAACTTACCATTTGAACAAGAAAAGTACAATTTTTTTCGGATTTTAAATTTTAACATTTTTTTTCTTATATTTCGAAAGCAATTAAATTCCCTCAATATGGTTTTAGAATAATTTTTTAAATTTGATTATCCTAAGTGTCTTAATTCCAGATAATATCTAAAATCAATTAGTTATGATAACCCTATATTTTGGAAATTGATTGTCTAACTAGCGTAAGATAAGTGTTGGGTCTAAGGTCTAAGTTACTACCGTTACCTATCATAACTCTCTAGAATTTTGATCAGGAATCCTAAGTTCATTATGATATTTCCCCGGCAACGGTGCCAAAAATCTGATGCGTTCCGACTAATATACTAAAATAGGTGTTGTTTTACCCTATATTGATCATGAGTAAATAAGGACTTAGCCTGACTAATTGTCACATTTAGTCTCTATACTGTCACTTAATAAATCAGAACCTAAGGCATAGTACCTATCGTGTAGCTAGTCTGTTAGAAAGTATCTACGATTTTTAATTAAATCAAATATCGTACTCCCAGGGAAGTGGTAACAGCTTAGTAGTAACTATCCTCTTACCCTAACTCTTATCTTATGATCCAGTTATGCAATCGATAATCAATACTTTGAGATTGATTTGTGATCCCAATCACCCATAACAAGCAATTAGTATTCAAGATTAGACAGGCATTCATCAGTTTAAGCTCAGTTATTACAATTTGTTTGACCTTATCTTCGAACATTTTAGATATATCTTGATCTCTAAGGCAATTATGAAATGTAACCATCTGTTTACCATATCCGAGTTACCTAGTGTATTCACCCCTACCTTGGGATGATCCTTCTCATTTGTCGAATTAAAGTATCCATGAACGGTACCCTATGTCACTTCGGTATCATGTCACTTAACCCTAGGATTGGCCTAGCGTACAAACTCAGCTTTATTAGGGTACTCTAACAAACATGGTGATCTGTTTTGTTATTTCTTCCTAATCTGGAAGACCTTTTACAGTCTGTTAAACTAAACCGGTTATGATTCAGACCTTGGTTAGGAGTTGTCTATAACCCTAGTTTAATTTAAAAGGACACGACAGTTCAACATTCATAATGATAATTCCAGCTCTATGATCTTCCCGGGAAAATGAACAGTATCTCAAATTGTAAAACATGTATGATATTCAGTATCAAATTAATATTCAGATAAAACAATTCAAAAACATATAGAACCTTGTCTAAGGGACCCACTATCATAAAGTAGTCACCGCTTTATGCAGGTCCAGCCGGTGCTGTAGCTCATGTATGCTTCTGACTGCTCGATCCTACTCTGCTCGGCAGAGCCTTCGGAGAACGCTCCTCAGACCTAGTAGTAATTGCTTTACCTTACATCACGGGCTTAAGCAAATTACCCTAATCTGACTAAGAACACGCACCCTATCTCTCTCTTAGGATCTCCTAACGAAATCCCGGTATTCTATGATACCGAAAATGAACCCTATCTAGTCGTAATCTAAGATCTGAGACTAATTCTCAGAAACTAAGAAAACGAGAAACTAAAAGAAAGATAGAAAACGTTTTCTAAAATCTGAGTCTCTGAGTGACTTGTGTACTCGAGAACTGTACACTAGAAGTCTCTGAATGACTTAGATCGAGTGGAGAGGGATGATTTCAACTCTTGGAGGCCTAGGGTATTTATAGCAGCTTTCTGGAGTGAAAATCTCCAAACATTTCGATGTGGGACAACTTCTGGTTCTTCGGGATGCCCGTCCTGGATTGGGACGGCCGACCTGGTGCTTTGACTGGGTCAGGACGCCCGTCCTGACCCATTGACCAGGTCAGCATTTCCAAAAATTGCATTTTTGCCCTAAAATTTGCTGTTTTCGTCTACTTTTCACATGACACTTCCAAAATCATAAAAATTGTGAAATTGAGTAAATAACAATCAATTAAGACCGATTTCCTATCAATTTCACCCTAAATTATGCCTAAAAACATGCTAAAAAGTGATATAATTTATGCATATCAGGCGCTACTAAGAACATCATGTACCGACGATACTTCGAAGAAATGGGGTTAAAAAATGAACATCTCAAAACCAGCAGGATGGTGTTGGAGGGATTTACACCCCATAAAGTCCCGACCATGGGAACGGTAAGAATGCAAGTTACGCTAGGTGGAGACAAGAAGCGAACTGAGGAGGTCAAATTTTATGTTGTGGACCTGGAGTCTCCATACAACGTCATCGTCGGAACCCCTTTTCATGTGGCGTTTGACCTGGTTATCTCAATGTCTCACCAGCAGGTGAAGTTCCACACTTCGCAAGGTGTGGGGTTCGTGAGAAGCAATCCCCGCAGTCTGCTCAGCCAGATTATGAAAATCAAAAGGAAACGGGATCCTTCTTCCGAAGTAGGACATATTCGAACGCTGACAGAAGATCCCGACCTTAGAATACAACAAGTGCTGGAGAAGCAGATCTGTGACCTTGTTGTCGAGGTATCGAAGGGGGATGAGTTCGAGGAAGTGTTGGTGAACCCGATGTATCCCGAGCAACTTGTCAAGATAGGGAAGGAGCTGCCAAGTCATCTCTGATAGGGTATCATCCAGTTCCTGAAGGAACGCTAAGATAGTTTCGCCTGGTGCACAGAGGATATGCCAGGAATCGACACTACGGTTGCCGAGCATGCTCTGAATATAAATCCGACGTGCAAGCCAATCAAGCAAAAGTCCCGACAATTCAGGGAGGACAAAATACGCAGAATGAAAGAAGAGGTAAACAAGCTTTTGAAAGTCGGGTTCATATGCGAAGTAAGGTACCCTACGTGGCTTCCTAATGTAGTGATGGTTAAGAAATCCACGAGGAAATGGAGAATGTGCGTGGATTACACCGACCTTAACAAAGCGTGCCCGAAAGATTGTTATCCACTACCTCGGATAGAGGCATTGGTAGACTCTACCGCAGGATTTGAATTTCTGAGTTTCATGGAAGCTTTCTCGGGGTATCATCAAATAAAGATGAAACCAAGCGACCAGGTACACACTTCATTCCGAGCAGATGGTGCTATATACTATTATAATGTTATGTCGTTCGGACTTAAGAATGCAGGCGCAACGTACCAGCGGATGATGAATTATGTCCTCCGAGATCAGATTGGAAGAAATATCGAAGCCTACGTGGATGACATGGTTGTCAAGACCAAGTGCGGTGCTTCACACTTGGACGACTTGAAGGAGACATTTGACAGTCTAGCGAAGTATAAACTCAAGCTTAATCCGACAAAATGCACATTCGGAGTGAAATTGGGTAAGTTTTTGGGCTTTATGACTTTAGAGCGAGGTATCGAGGCCAACCCAGAGAAGTTGGAGGCCATAGCTCGACTAACCGAACCCCGGTGTGTCAAAGATATTCAAAGATTGAACGGGTGTATCGCAGCTCTGGGGTGATTTGTCTCGAAGCCAGCGGAAAGGTGTCTTCCCTTCTTTAAGGCATTAAAAATTCGAAGAATACCTTTTCCTGGACCTCGGAGTGTAGCCGTTTCTGGAACAATTTGAAAAATCATCTGTTGAACTTACCCCTGTTACGGCCTCCTACTGTAGGAGAAACGCTTTTCCTCTATTTATCCTTCTCTGATGCAATCGTGGCGTCTGTATTGGTAAAAGAGGAAGGAACAAAGCAGCACCCAGTGTATTTCGTCAGCAAAGTCTTGAACGATGCGGAGTCCAGGTACTCGAATATTGAAAAATTAGCATACGCATTGGTAATATCCACACGAAAGCTCAAGCCATATTTTGAATCCCATCCTATTGTGGTTTATACTAATGCTCCTCTCAAGCAAATCTTCCATAAGTTAGACCAATCAGGGAGGATGTTGAGGTGGTCCATCGAGCTGTGTGGACAAGAACTCACTTTCAAACCGCAAACCGCGATTAAAGCCAAGCTCTGGCAGATTTCCTAGCAGAAGGATCTTATACAAACACCAGTTCAACAACAGAGCCTGCCAAAGAACCCTGGGAACTGAAGGTGGATGGTGCAGCCAACTCTAAAGGAGTCGGAGTAGGCCTTGTGTTAACTTCGCCCAACAAGAAATACGTGGAGATGCGAGCAATCAGGCTAAAACCTCATCTCTCAAACAATCAAGTGGAGTATGAAGCACTGATAAAAGGGCTAGAATGGGCCCACGGAGCCAACATCAAGGTGCTACAAGTTTACACCTACTCACAGCTGGTGGTGAACCAAATACAGGGGACTTATGCGGTTCAATCAGATGGCTTACTACTGATATGCATAAATCATATCACATTTTTAGCATGTTTTTAGGCATGATTTAGGGTGAAATTGAGGGTAAATCGGTCTTAATTGTCTATTATTAACTCAATTTCACAGTTTTTATGATTTTGGAAGTGTCATGTGAAAAGTAGAAGAAAATAGCAAATTTCGGGGCAAAAACGCAATTTTTCAAAAGTTTGGAAGTCGGGGAGGGCGTCCTGACCTGGTCAACAGACCGGGACGGGCGTCCCAATCTAGGACGGGCGTCCCGGGTGCCTGATCCAAGTCCCACATCGAATTTTTGATGAAAAATCACTCCAGGAAGCTGCTATAAATACCACAGGCCTTCCTCAGTTGAAATCATCCCTCTCCACTCGATCTGAGTCATTCAGTGACTTCCAGTGTACAATTCTCGAGTACACAAGTCACTTAGAGACTCAGATTTCAGTATAAGTTTTCTTTCTTTCTTGTTAGTGTTTCGTTTTTCTTAGTTTCTGAGAATTAGTCTCAAATCTTAGGCTTCGATAGATAGGTTCGTTTCTGGTATTCATAGAATACCTGTGATTTCGTTAGGAGATCCTAAGAGGGCTCGAGGCGTTCGAAGAGTCAGTCCACAGGGCTGGGCTTAAGCTGGGTATTAAGGTAAAGTCCAGCTACTAGGCTGAGGAAGCGTCCTCCGAAGGTTCTGGCGAGCAGAGTCGGGTCGAGCAGTACGACATATACAAGCAGTTGCTCCATCGGCGAGACTAAGTAAAGGGTGATTTCTTTATGGCACCAGTCCCCATGTCCCTCTCTTTATATGTTGTTATTGTGTTTGTCCAAAGAATGATTTTGAATATCGGATTATGATTTTTATGAATATTTGTTATATATGTTGAAGTTGTTAAATTTTTCCGGAAATAGCCACCTGCTTAATATTCACTATGTCTGCATGTCTAATGTGTTCTTTTAAACTAGAATTAGGGTTATAGACAATTCCTAACCACGGTCTATTCATAACCTGTTTAGTTTAACAAGCATCAATTAGTATTGGTGTCTGCAATACTAGATAAAATAACCTGCGGAACACCATATTTGTTAGAGTAGTCTAGGTAGGCTGAGTTTCATTTTTATGTCGGCGTTAGGGCAAGCGGCATGATCCCCAAAGTGACATAAGGCTTTCATGGATGCCTTTAGCTCGAACCGTGAGTAGGGCCGTCATTAAGGTAGGGCGGTTTATTAGTTGACTCGGATGTGGTACACCTTTAGACTCAGAACATAGTTGCATTCCAGGCTAAGATATATCTAAAACACTCGAAGGTAGGTCAATCAACATGTAGGAACAGTATAACATGGAATCAGGACTTTGTCTATAAACACTTTGAGGCTTAATTAGACTTAAACATAGTGGAGAATGGATCACCCTCTCATCAAAGTTATTGATGAAGATTGCATAACTGGATCATAAGATAAGAGTTAGGATGAAAGGCTAGTTACTACTAAGTCGTTACCACTTCCCTGGGAGTACGATATTTAACTTAATAAAATCGTAGATACTTTCCAACAGACTAGCTACACGATAGGTACTCTGCCTTAGGTTCTGACTGATTAAGTGACACTATAAAGACTAAACGTGACAATTAGTCAATCTCAGTCCTTAATTACTCATAATCAACATAGGGTAAAACAACACCTATTTAGCATATCAGTCGGAGCAGCATCAACTGCCATATGTTGAAAAGGCCCTGGTATGGAAAGAAAAATTCCATTCCTTCACTTTGTCGTTGCTTAGCCGAAATGAAAATCAGCAAGCAGATAGATTAGCGAAGATCGCTTCTGGAGAAACCCCAAATGATGAAGGCATTCACATAGAGGAATTCACAGGAGCAGATTTCATCCATTGCCTCCATCCTACCTCGGAGTCTTGGGATAAAGAAATAAAGGATTTCATTCAAAGGGGCGACCTTCCGAATGACGAAGTTCGAGCGAGGCAGATCAGGCGGCAGTCAGCTCGGTATACCGTACACGACAATGTACTGTACCGACGATCTTTCACAAGGCCCTTACTTCGATGTATCCCGCCTACCCAAGTCAACGACCTCCTTGCGGAAATACACGAAGAGGTATGCGGGGGACACCCCGGGGCCCGAGCTTTGGCCGAAAGGGTAATCAACCAAGGGTACTATTGGCCAACACTCAGAAAGGACGCAGCGGAGTATGTCAAAAAATGCGAGACTTATCAAAGTTTTGGAACGATACCTCAGTTACCCACCGTCGAACAAACTCCAGTTGTGGCAGTGTGGCCATTCGATATGTGGGGCATGGACCTGATGGGAAAATTCCCGAAAACAAGAAATGGATACGAATACTTGGTGGTAGCAGTTGACTATTTCTCAAAATGGGTAGAAGGAAAAGCTCTTACACATCCCACAGAGGAAAATGTCTCGAAATTTTTCAAGGAAAATGTCATATGTCGCTTCGGAATACCTAGAGCAGTGGTTACAAATCACGGAGTATAATTCTCGGCCAAATTTTCCACCGAGTGCCAGCGATTACATATAAAACACTGGAAGTCGTCGGTAGCTCATCCGCAAGGTAATGGCCAAGCAGAAGCTGCTAACAAAATGGTACTGATGACCCTTAGAAAAAACTTGGAAGGAAAATCCAACAAGTGGGCAGACGAGCTGAATCCAGCACTATGGGCAATCCGTACTTCGACTAGGGGCCCTACCGGTGAAACATCATACGCACTAGTATACGGTCCTGAAGCAGTAGCACCAGCCGAAGTCGCATTACCCACAGCAAGGGTGACAATGTACAATGAAGAGGCCAACAAAGAAAGGAGATGTACAGAATTAGACCTCCTGGAAGAAAGAAGAATAGCAAGTCGCATGAGATCAGAGTCATTCAAGCAAAAAACCAAGAGAGCTCAAGACAAAAAAGTATTCAAGCGACCAATAAAAATTGGAGATTGGGTGCTTCGGAAAATAGAAGGTACTGCCAGACATATAACGGCGAACAAACTCACCCCGAACTGGGAAGGACCATACCTCGTAGAACAAGAGATAAGACTTGGTACTTACAAACTTATGAATAGAGACGGTGTTCTATTACCGAATTCGTGGCACGCAAACCACTTGAAGAGGTATTATGTATGAATGTCTCCTAGAAAAGTTTGTAATATACAATGTCAAAACTATCGAGTTCTTGAAATTCCACTACGAGGGTGTTCGTAGTCCCGAAGTGTCTGGTCTAAAGAATACTTGGTAGATTTTATTGTAATAGAGCTATCATGGGCTCGAAGTATCAAGTTAAAAATTATACTTGGCAAAGTTATCGTGGCGAAGTTATTATAGGTTCGAGGTATCAAGTTATACTCAGTAAATTTTATCAAGATGGAATTATCTTTTGTTCGAAGTGTCAAATTGGACAACACTTGGTAAAAATTCAGCCCTTAGTAAAATTTCAGAGTATTAACATGCAAAAATCATTATGACATTTCAGCAGTTTTACGAAAAATAATTACAAGTTATGGGGCAGTAGAACTGGAGCCTGGAGCAGCAGAGCTCGACCCTTCGCCCAGCATATCCCAGAAAGTAGGAGAAGAAGGCTGGGGTGGTGTCCAAAAAGGCTTTCCCCTCTTTTCATCCCTCTCACAAAGTGCTTCTAACTCCTCGGAGGTGAATGGGACGAAGTCAGCTCCTTGGCGACAAAAATTGTTGTCAAAATTGGATTTGAAGGCTTGAAGGAGAACGAACTTATCTTCAAAAAAGGGATGCAGTTGCCTAATGATATGTACACATCCCTTGTCCAGAAAAGATCCAGCTTCACGGCCAATCTCTTCTTGATACTCAGGAGAGCTTCTAAAATCATCAAGGATCTTCTTTTTGAAGTCCTCTGAGCGACAATACTCAAGCTCCTCCTGCAGGGAAATCTTACTAGCAACAGCCTCATCCCTAGCCGAATTCAAATTCTGATTTGCCACTTTCAATTCGGCATTCCACTCCTTCATATTTGCCATCAGTCTCCTCACCTCGTCTACCTCATTGGACAGCTGCTGTTTTTCAGAGTTAAGCGATTCTATATGAGCAGCTTGCTTGGTCACTTCTTGATCCAAGGAAAGAAGATGAGGTTCATTAACAGTTCGATATTCTGCATCAGCCGCCGCTTGATCAGTCTGCTTCATCGTCCGGGACTTGGACACGTGAAGGACTAAGGAAGAAACCTGCAAAAAAAAAACAAGTCAAAAAACCATTCCAAGGAGAAGCAAAAGAAACAAGGAAACTCACCCGAGCGAGCAAAGCCCCGATGCGATTGGTAGCTTCCTCAACCCCCATCTCCCTCATGCCTGCCAAGCTTTCTGCATCATGAGCCCGTTCCAAAATGGCTCCGCCAACCAAAGCCGCGACATAAGGATTGTTAAATCAAAGATTGTTGAGATGCGGAGTCTTTTCAGAAATCTCCAAGGCCAAGGACTTAAACCCCTCTTCTTCGGTAGGTAGCTCGAACCCCAGTTAGAGCCAAGAAGGACCGGGGGTTCTCGAACTTACCTCAGGCTCAGTCACATGAGCTGCCCCTACATCCTCAGCTGGAGAAGCCTCAACCGGAGTAGATCCAGAAGCCCGACGGGCTGCCAGAGGAACGGCATCCAGCACATCTTCGGAAGGAGGCGAGACTGGGGGTGAAGTAGTCAAGTCTTCAACAAGCCACCGAGGTGAGACCCTTCGTCTTTGGCGAGGACGAAGTTGTTCTTCATCCTCTCCCACCTCCGGAGTAGCATCCCGACGAGGTTCAGGGGCCGAACGCGGAGCCTTATCCCTTACATCTTCCCGGGGTCTACGCACTCCCCTTACCTCTTTTTGAAGGTTCAGCGGAAGAGGGGTAGGTGAGGGGAGTGTCACCAACGGCACCTCGATCTATGAGACGTGGAGGAAACCGGGGTAAGGAATTTAGGTGAGACTGGCGAACGTCTCTTTCCTCCTCCCGATCTCCCCACACCGTCTTAAACATGGTTGGACCTGCAAAAAAACAACAAGTCAATACCGAAGTAAGATAAAACCAAAAGAAAAGAAGTATACAAACTATACCCTTGCCGGTCCGACAACCCCGAGCAGTTAGGGAACATGAGTCACACTGAAAAGAAAAAACACCCCCAGGGTGTATTGTCCAGTCTTCATTCGGCTCCTCCTCCGCAAAGCCTAACTCCTTCTTCCTCTCAGATAAACCAGCCCCTATTCCACACCATTTCAAGGTTGACTCACTAAGTAAATCCACAAAGGAATACACTCGGGTCTGGTTCTGACGGCTCTCACCTAAGTCCTGGGTGATAATTTCCAAGAAAGACTTCTCAGAGTGGCTAAGGGAAGAAGGATTCTGGACTTGGGGCCATTGGAAGTTCTCATTGACAGATGGACGAAAAGGGAAACCAACACGAGACTCTACCAATAGTCATATCTCCTTAAAATCTACTTTGTTAGGAGGTGAATCGAAGAGCAGAACTTTATTCCTACGAGGTTGGATGGAAAGTGTGTTATCCGACATCCGAAGTGAAGAGAAAAACATACTAAGGATATTGGAGGATAACTCAAAACCTAGACGACGACAAAGACAAATTAAACAAAAGATAGTACGGACAGTGTTTGGATGAACTTGCCCAGGTTGAACTCGGGCAAAGGTCAAAAAATCTGTGAAAGTAGGGTCCATAGGGAGATGGAACCCCACTTCAAAATGGGCCAAAGGAACAGGGATATGATGAAGAGACATCTTCCCGGCTAAAGGGGCAACAAAAACTCTGTAAATTCTAGGGTCAAGGCTATATTTACGGGCGAAAGAGACGACTTGTTCCCTAGTGATTCTATTTCTACCTAAGGGAAAGTCAGATGGAGGGGGACCAGGCATGGGTGGTTGAAAGGAGACTCCTACTGGAATTTCACCTTGGGCTGCCCTCGCCGCTACGGTAACCTTCGGTCGAACAGGCCGAGGATTCCCAAAACCCTCATCCATTAAATCCTCAACTTCCCTATCATTTTCTCTTTGAGCAGCCATATCCTACCTGCGAGTGGAAGCCCAATATTTAGAACCCCACGCAAGTATAAAGCTACCCGAAACTAACATCCTAAAACCCTCAAATTCTACAAAAATGTAGAACCAATCCATCCCCAAAAACAGAACGAACAGTTTAAACCCACACAGTAATAAACCCATAACAACAAAAAGACAAAACATACCTTTTTAAAGCGTCTGAATCCGAGAAGAAAGACCGAAGGAAATTGATTAAACTATCGAATGAAAAGAAAATAGAGGAATCTTCAGAGTGCGTTAATGGCAGAAGAACTATGCATATGAGCGTAAAAGAAAAAGTATAGAAGAAGGAAGAAATTAAATACCCAGAAAAAAAGTCTTTGAAATGATTAATTACCAGAATCAAGACATCGGGAAGATAAAAAGTTTCTGACGGCTGACATTCTGCCGTTTATAGCAGAGGAAAGGTGAAACTACAGCTAGTCTCCATCAGAAACCCTAGCTATCCCAGCACAAAAAATATGCTAAGTGACGACATTACGCCGAAGCATCTTCCACTTTGCTTCACGATACTTCGACGAGGGGCCACTGAGCCCCACAAAATTCTTCAAAGAATTAATGGAGAATCGTGGGTCAAGAAAACCCCCAGTGACATAAATACCGCTTTATGGGTATCATAAAGTGGAGACGTTACCTCCTTAATTCCACATTTATGACCCGTTACTCATAAGGGTCATAACGGTCTAGATCCACAACGAAAAATTCATGATCAGACTCCTATAAAAGAGAGATCTGAAGATGAGGTAAGGATTTTTTTCCAAAATTCCAAATATCCACAAAAATACTCTACTGACTTAAGCATCAGAGAGTTCACGGGGTACAAACTCCCCATTGAACCTACTTGTTTTGCAGGCCTCCCAAACGCCAAGTACGGTGTCCCGAAGTACCAAGTACGCCCAGCGAAGTATCGCCTCCCGAGTGTTATACTTCGCATTCTCAGAAAACAGTCTCCCCGAAAGGCCTTCTTAACAAGTCAACCATAAAACTCCCAGAGTTCTCGGCACTTTAATTTACTTTTTTGCCCTTTGACAGATTCGTGCATAATCAATATATAATATATTATATATATATTATATATATTATATAATATAGTATCTAAAATAATATTTAAAGTCATTCTGGTTCAGCCGAATGCCGAGGCTCGCGTGGCATGTAATGTGAGGGTTATCAAATTTCTCATTCAGCAAAATAAAATAGAATTTTTTTAATTAAAAATATTGAAAGACTTTTAAAATATGATAATACCTAAAAAGTTTTTAACAACATATTTTAATATGGGTTAGTATTTAATAAATTTAATTTTAAATTTTTGATAATTATTATCTTTAAATTTATTGACTATTTAAATAAACAGATTTTTTTAAAAATAAAAAGATTTTCTTTTATTATATATTAATATTACAAAATATTCTTTAAAAAAATAAAATATTAGATAAGTAAAGATAATAAAATTAATAAAAATTTAATAGGATTAAATCACATTTTAAATTTGAATTCTAATATTACTTCACCAAATTTAACTCGATTTTTTTATTAAACAATTATTAAATAAATTTTTATTTAAAAAAAAAAAGATAATTTTACCTCTACAAATGACTCTAAAAAATATATTAAATAATTTTACAAATTTTTTTTCTTCTCTCCAAAGATATATAATTAAAATAAATATAATTAAATAATATATATAATAATGATATTGAGATAAATTTTTATTTTCCTTTTTTAAATTAAACTCGTTTAAGTTTGAATAGGTCTTGCCTATAAAATCTTAATCCTATTTAATTTCCTATGAAATAGTATTTACCTAAACACATGTTATTTATACGTCATTCAAAAAAAATTAATTCATATTGGTATATGTACAATTATACCCCTCACATAATAATATTTTCAATTATTTATATTAATTATTATATCATATTTAAAATATTCTCAAAATCTTATATTTATTGTTTTGTTTAAAAGATAAATATTTAAATAAATTAAGAAAGCCCAGCGAAACTATAAATATCCCTTCAATCACAAATAATGTTTGAGAGTTAAATTAGGGTTTTGAGAGGTTAAGAAGAAAGCGATAACCTTGGAGTCACATCTATGGAGGGTCTCCTTGATCTCCTCCCCGAAGACTGCCGTATAGAGATTCTCTTAAGATTACCTATCAAATCGATTCTCCAATTTAAATGTGTTTCCAAATCATGGTATGATTTATTAACGAGTTCTTATTTTAATAGACATATGGAATTCAACAAGAAGAAGAAGATTTTATTCATCAGTGATCTTGAAGATGAATACTCATCTTTTAATTTAGAAGATGAATCTTATACTGACCTATCAAATTCAAATTTTGAAATCTGTAATTTGATTGGATGCTGTAACGGAATCATTTGTCTTCAAACAGACGAAAACGATATTGTTTTGTTGAATCCTTCCACGAGGGAATTTAAAGTTCTTCCCCCCTTCACGCTTCACAAAAATGTTCGAATAGAAAGTAAGGGATTTGGTTATGATAATTTGAACAATGACTACAAGGTTATTTTGATTCTATCCGTATTTCATAATGATATACTTTATAAACAAAAAGGTTATCCCTACACCATGGAAATTGCAGTATACAGTGTTAGATCAAATAGTTGGAAGAAATTAAAAAATAAAAATACAAAGTTTTTATCTACCGCATCACAATGTGTTAGATTAGTTAGTTCAAACTTCTTCTTTAATGGAAGAGTTCATTGGGATGCATATGATTGTTATTATAATGATCGTTGTAGACTTTCTCATTATCATCCTATGATCTTTTCTATGGACCTTAGTGGTAAAGCATTTCGTAAATTCCAATACCCTAGTGCTGTATTATTATGGGAAAACAAAAATTATGAAAGAAATCTTCAGGTTATAGGAGGTTTTCTTTCTGTAATCCTATTCCAAAGATTGGAACATATATCAGCTGGATTTGAGCAATATGTTGATATTTGGTCCATGAAAGAATACGGAGTAATAGAATCTTGGTCAAGACAATATAGAATAGGTCCTTTTATTTCAATCCTGGGCCTTTTATCAATAAGGGCGAATGAAGATGAAGACAATCATCTCCTTCTTCAAATGGGTACAGTCAAACAAGACGATGATAACGAAGAAGATTGTGAATTTGTTAGATGGAATTTGTCAAAAAACGAACAAGTTCGAAAATATTATCTTCAATATTTTGATATTGATGGTGGTGTTTTATGCTATACCCAAAGTTTAGTTTCAATAACCAAGGAAGAGTAAATTAAATTCTATGTAAATTTTTTTTTGTTTTTTTGTTTTATAGTTTTTCTTTTTAAATTTATTAAAAGACAGTAGTGGAATTAAACAAATTAACTGGTCACGAGCATTCACTCTCCACTCTCTTTTCTTTGTCCAATTCTGTCTGACTTTTTTACCAAACCCTTCTCTCATTGATTCCCTTCACCAAGTCTGAAGTTTTAGACTTTGCAAACCTTCGATAACCCTTTGATCGCTCATGATCCCGGATGGAATAAGCTGGCAGTCTACCACGGATCATCTCTCGCCCCCAAATCCTTGATTTGGCCAGGAAAGACTGCACTGCTTTGGGCCCAGGAAGGTCAAAAGGTGAGGATCATCCCATTCCCTTGTTTGGTTCTTCCATTAGCGTGTGAGAAAGAAGCTCGTGGTTAAACACTTAAAGTTATATAAATTTTTTTTAAACTACAATTTTTATGGGCTTTGTAAGAAATGTTTGTATGAAACTTTTTATTATGGATGCAGTTGGTTTGATTCAGGGAAAATTATTTTTGCAGTTTCTTCTTTATCTATGCTAAATCTGTAATCAAGAAACTGGTAGTAGCTATTGTTATGTCCTTTCGATTTACAGGTGCAGAACTTGGGTCTTTTTGTTAGAAATGTTAAATATAGAGATACAAAGCTGCTATGATGGGAGATATCCATGGCTATTTGTACTTGAATGAATCTATTCTTTGAAAGCATGCATTATTCTTTTGGGCAAGTTACACGAATGTTTAATATATATATATATATGTATGTATTTTGAGTTCTTCTAAGCTGTTTAAGTAGGCATTGCTTTGATCTTGTTACTGATTTCACTAAACATTTTCATGTTTACGCAGGGTCTTTGTGGGATTTGACAAAGATGTCTTGGTTTGTTTAGTTCTTGAAGTGTATTCTATGTGTTGAGGATGAAGAAAGGGAAGTTAGTAGAAATTCGAGTTATGAATATCAGAGAATTTCTGCTGCTGACTCATACTCGAGGATCATCTCCGCTCAGAATACCTTGAGAAGCCAACCTAACTTTGTAAAAACAAGCACGAGCTCTGAAATTCCAAAACAATGGCTTCAGAATTCAGTGAATTCATGTTCTATTCAGAATAGAGAATCCATACAAAGCAATGCAGTTCTAAGTAGATACGAGGTTCCAAATGTTTCTCCAAAACCACCATCAACTACCAAGTTTATATTGCCTGAAGTTTCTCCAAAACCACCATCAACTACCAAGTTTATATTGCCTAAAGTTTCTCCAAAACCACCATCAACTACCAAGTTTATATTGCCTAAAGTTTCTCCAAAACCACCATCAACTACCAAGTTTATATTGCCTGAAGTTCCTCCCAAATCAAATCATATTATCTCATCATCATCTTCTGCTGAGATTCTTCAGAAAGTTAAAACAAATCAAGTACTGAATAAAGCATCCCGACAGAACTCTCCCAGTGGTAATGTAATCTCAGCATCTTCCCTGAGATCTCAGGCTTCTTTCGAACCTCCTTCAGTCACTGCAAAGTCAACTCCATCTTTAGTTTCGGAGAAGTCTAGTCAATCTGTTCATAAACCAAAGGATTTCTCGTTTTCACCTTCCAATTATAATGATAATAAAAGTATCAGCTTTTCACCTGTATCTGATACCGAAAAGCAATCTCCAACCACCAAAATGAATCCACAACTTTCTACTTTGCAAAAGGCTCAATCACCAAAACCACCTCCCTTATCGTCTAAGCCAACATTATCTTCTCTCCCATCAAGTTCCACAAGTTCACAGAAAAAGAATAACTATGTTTGGGTAGAGAAGTCTGGCGCAACTACCTATGAATTTCCTCTGGATATTAAACTTTTGATTCAGAAAGATATTGTCCCTGGAGTTCTGAAGACACCTTTGTCTCCTGCAACTTATAAGGATTACTTTCATGCTCTGCTATATGCTGAGGACTGTCACCTACAGGTAATCAATATATTTTATCATGCAGCTTTCCCTTATACATGTTTATGTGTTTATCTGTGCATAATTGTTTATTGGATTCCAAATAGAGGCATTATCTCTTACTACTTTTTGTTTATTCTTGTACTGGTTTTGTTTACCCAAGGGCATGATTTTATGAGATGTTTTGATAATCCAAAAGAAGGAGAAAGTAGTTTTGCATCCGATGTTATTTCTTCCAAAGTTTGCTGAAGTTTAGCAGTGTCTAGAATTTGGTACTTTATCTTGATGGCAAACAAATGGCTGCCTTTCTTTGTCTACTGTTTAGATTGAGTGCTTCAGTTTTTCTTTTTGATTTTGATCCGACCATGGGTTCTGTTACGTTGATGTAGTCTACCTACATATGCATTATTCAACTTTATTCAACTTTTCTGATGATTAACTTTGATAAAACTTCATGTTCTCTGAGAAGTTGCAGAAGAAATTGGAGATGTTTTGTCTCATATTTTGTGGTTGCCTAAAATGTGAATTTCTAATATTGAATTTTTCAGGCTTTTGGATGAAATTATATGTAAAAACTGAATGCATTTATTATCCCATGTCTGTTATTTTGCATCATTTTATACAGGAATGGGAAAGGTTTGAATTGAAAAATGTGACGTTGGAGTTGCATGATGCAACAATTTATACAAGAAAAGGAAAGCAAAAAAGCTACGTTTCTGCTGCTGACAAAGATGACAAAGTCTTTGTAGCATTTGATATTGACAAAGTACTTGCAAGGCAATCATCGTGCGCCAGAAAACCTGAAAGGTGACTGTTTTTGTTATCAAGAGATTCTGTGTCAGTAAAGCCTACTGGCAGTTCAATCAAGCCATTTCAGGTTTGCCTTTGGACTTTTTTGAAGTTACAACTTCGTAACACCCATGCTTTGATTAACATATTTTGTTGCTCGAGTAAAATGTATTTGAATGTTATTGGCATTGATTTTCCTTACATTTTTCTAACCAAAATTTTTGGATGACTTTGATGGATATAGGGCGTGATATGTGTGGTGAGGAGCAGTCTTGTATTAGCTGACTTTGGAGAAAGTTTCCACTTTCAACATGACATTGATTGTGAATACGTTGTCAACTTCTCATTCAACAGAGTTTGTCTAAAGCGAGCTCACCACGCCATAACAACTGCACCACAGATTATATACAAGAACTTCCTCTTCCCTGACTTTGCACCAAAACAAGATCTACCTTCATCCGATCTATTTGTCAATTATGGCCGCCAAAAAGAAGCCTTTGCCATCCACCAGATCTTAAGGCATCAGGGTTCACCTCCTTATCTTGTTGAAGGTCCAATATCCATTGTTGATAGGAACCGTTTATCGAGAACTGCAGATGTAATTGTGGAAGCAGTGGTTCAGATTTGATCAAGTAACCGAAAAGGTACTATTATTAAGAAATTTGGATGATACCTTAGCCCTCCGGGATCTCGATTTCTGCAATGAACTCCTCTTAAATCTCGGAATCCCATCATAAAATTCATCTTCACTGGCATAACCCCCAACCAAATTAGCAGAAGCCTCTGCTAATAATGCTTCTTCTTTGGCTTGTACCTTCTCCAATTTTTGGGGTACTTGAGGTGCCACAGATAGTTTTCTAGCCTCTGTTGTGTTAGGCTGCAAATCGTACTGGTTTTCCAAATTTCTGTTGGAATTCGTAATAGGGATTTGAATACTTTTTACCGCTTCTAGTACTCGAATTCTTGGATTGCCGCCCGCCCATTTTTTCTTGAATTTATGCCCCACAAAATTCAAAATCTACAAAAACCAAGAATAATTTAGGAACAAAATGATCATTTTGCACAAGGGAAATATGAACTATTTACATGAAATTTGGAGTTGAAAAACAGGATAGGGAGTTGAAAAGACGGAGAAAATGGTCACAGTGGAGAGAAGAATAATAGTGAAAAAGAGAGCAAATATTTGTAGGAATGGAGACTGTAATAATGGGTTTGGGGAACCGTCAGAATTCGATCAAGTCGTCGTCCAAAAGTCCAAGCCAAACTAACTCTGCAGCCGCGCCAAAATCTGATTTTAATAAAAAAACAATTTTTAATTATTATTTTATACGACGTGTCGACCACATTTCCTTACTTTTTCTGTCATAATATATTATTATTATACGAAAAAAAAAATCATTTGTTATATGCCTTTCTTCGTTTTTTTACTCACACTTTAAAAATAATATTTTATTAATATTTTTTACATTTTTATCCTTCTCACAAATATTATAATATTGTATATTCTAATATTTCTATCCTAATAAATGAAAAAAAATATATTATAAATTTAATAATATATTTTTTATATATTTTATATAATATAGTATCTAAAATAATATTTAAAGTCATTCTGGTTTAGCCGCATGCGACGCTCGCGTGGCATGTAATGTGAGGGTTCTCAAATTTCTCATTCAGCAAAATAAAATAGATTTTTTTAATTAAAAATATTAAAAGACTTCAAAATTAAAAAACATGATAATACCTAAGAAATTTTTAACAACATATTTTAATATGGATTTTAATTTAAAATTTTTAATAATTATTATCTTTAGATTTATTAACTATTTAAATAAAAAAAAATTTAAAAATAAAAAGATTTTCTTTTATTATATATTAATATTACAAAATATTCTTTAAAAAAATAAAATATTAGATAAGTAAATATAATAAAAATAATAAGAATTTAATAGGATTAAATCACATTTTAAATTTGAAATCTAATATTACTTCACCAAATTTAACTCGATTTTTTTATTAAAAAATTATTAAATAAATTTTTTTTTAAAAAAAGATAATTTTACCTCTACAAATGATTCTAAAAAATATATTAAATAATTTTACAAATTTTTGTTCTTCTCTCAAAAGATATATAATTAAAATAAATATAATTAAATAATATATATAATATTGATATTGAGATAAATTTTTATTTTCTTTTTTAAATTAAACTCGTTTAGATTTGAATAGGTCTAGCGAAATTGCCTATAAAATCTTAATCCTATTTAATTTCCTATGAAATAGTATTTACCTAAACACATGTTATTTATAAGTCATTCAAAAAAATTTAATTCACATTGGTATATGTACAATTATACCCTTCACATAATAATATTTTTAATTATTTATATTAATTATTATATCATATCTAAAAGGTTCTCAAAATCTTATATTTATTATTTTGTTTAAAAGATAAATATTTAAATAAATTAAGAAAGTTAAGCAAAACTATAAATACCTCTTCAACCACAAATATACAGCGTTAGTTCAAACCTCTTCTTTAATGGAAGAGTTCATTGGGATGCATATGATTGTTATTATAATGATCGCCGTAGACTTTCTCATAATCATCCTATGATTTTTTTTTATGGACCTTAGTGGTAAAGTATTTTGTAAATTCCAATACCCTAGTGATGTGTATTATTATGGGAAAACAAAAATTATCAAAGAAATCTTCAGGTTATAGGAGGTTTTCTTTCTGTAATCCTATTCCAAAGATTGAAACATATATCCGCTGGATTTGAACAATATGTTAATATTTGGTTGATGAAAGAATATCCTGAGCCCTTTATCAATAAGGGCGAACGAAGATGAAGACGGTCATCTCCTTCTTCAAATGGGTACAGTCACATAATACGATGATAACGAAGAAGATTGTGAATTTGTTAGATGGAATTTGTCAAAAAACAAACAAGTTCGAAAATATTATCTTAAATATTTCAATATTAATGGTGGTGTTTTATGCTATACCCAAAGTTTAGTTTCAATCACGAAGGAAGAGTAAATTAAATTCTATACAAGTTTTTTTTTTTTGTAATAAAATAATATATATTTTTATTATTTTTTATAGTTTTTTCTTTTTAAATTTATTAAGAAACGATAGTGGAATTAAATTCTTTTTCAATAATTATTTAGAAATCATAAAATTTGAGATATAATAAAAACAAAATACAAGATAATTATTATAAAGTTAATCCTTAAACTATAATAAATATTTTAAAAAATAATAACAAAACTGAAAAATATTATTTTAAATAAATAAATAAATTTTAAAAAATTACTATAAAAAAAGTAAACTATTTCAATAAAAGAGATTGGTACGTACAAAACAAAGGTTCTTTGAGCGCGCTTATGCTTGATTCATTTATTAAACAAATCAAATTCAAATAATTTTTAAAATTAATCAATTATATTTTTATCTCTTTAAATGATTAAACACTTAAGTTATATAAACATTTTTATAATTTTTTTTGTTATTTTATAAATTTAAAGCTGTAAAAAAGTTTAATATTTTAAATTTTAATATTTTAAATTTTTTTTTGGATACGATATAAATTTGAATTTAAATTTAATTTTAAATAAATTTAAGACTTAAACGATCGAACTCGAGCAAGACAAATAAATAATTAAATAAATCCAAACAAATTTTGTTTTGTTCAAAATATTAAATCGAACGAATTCAAGTGTTCGAAAATTAAACAAATTAAGGTCAAATATCCAATGTTCGATTTTATTCGTTTACAACTTTATAAGTATACTTAATTAAAAATTAATCTTTTAAAATCAAAATTTATTAAAAATCTAAAAAATATAAAGAAACAAACATTTCATACAATATATATATATATATATAAAGTAGCAAATAACAACTGTCACCACGATTGTTGATCAGAAGTCAATAACTGGCGTAGAAAGCGGCATTTATAACCGCACCACTTTAAATCGTGGGTTCCCTATTCTCTCTACGATCTAGCACGTTCTCCATAACAGTTATAACAAAAACACGGCCTCATGACCGTTACCAATGATATGACTGCATAACATGCAGTAGTCTTTCTGTCCACCACTGGTGTATGTCTGAGTGTTCCAGGTGTATAAATGAGGTTTTAGGAGATGTGCACATATATGCTGGGTCAGTTCTCTTGAATTATTAACCCAGATTGGGATGATGCAATAAACTAATGAAAAGATGAATAACAGTGATATGCATAAATCATATCACTTTTTAGCATGTTTTTAGGCACAATTTAGGACAAAATTGGTGTTAAATCGTTATCAGTTGACTGTTATTAACTCGATTTCACAGTTTTTGTGATTTTGGAAGTGTCAGGTGAAAAGTGTAAGAAAATGGCAAATTTCGGGGCAAAAACATGATTTTCAGAAGTTCGGAAGTCAGGACGGGCGTCCAGGACTTGGGACGGCCGTCCTGACCTGGTTAACAGGCCGGGACGGGCGTCCCAGATCCAGGACGGGTGTCCCGAATGCCTGGTCAAAGTCCCACATCGAATTTTTGAGAGAAATTCACCCAGTTCCCCTACTATAAATACCCCAGGCCTTCCTCAGTTGAAATCATTCCTCTCCACTCGATCTGAGTCATTTAGTGACTTCAAGTATACAATTTTCTATTATATACAAGTCACTTAGTGATTTCAGGTTTTAGTATAGGTATATTTATAGTTTTAGAGAGTGTCTCGTGTTCTTCGTTTCTGAGAGTCTGTCTCAGATCTTAGAATACGACTAGATAGGTTCGTTTTTGGTATTCATAGAATACCCGAGATTTCGTTAGGAGATCCTAAGAGGGCACTAGGCGTTCGAAGAGTCAGTCAATAGGGCTGTGCTTAAGCTGGGTATTAAGGTAAAGCATAGCTACTAGGCCGAGGAAGCGTCCTCCGAAGGTTCTGTCGAGCAGAGTCGGGTCGAGCAGTCCAACATATACAAGCAGTTGCTCCATCAGCGGATTACATAAAGGGTGAATACTTTATGGCATCGGTCCCCTTGTCTCTCTCTCTATATGTCTGTACTGTGTTCATCCAAATAACTATTATGAATATCAAATTATGATTGTATGAATATGTGTTTTGCATGTTGAAGTAATTTATATTTTTCCAGAAATGGTCACCAGCATAACTATCATTATGACTGCATGTCTAATGTAGTTTTTTTTAAACTAGATGAATGGTTATAGACAACTCCTAACCACGGTCTAATCATAACCTGTTTAGTTTAACAGGCATTAATTTAGGACTTCCCGTCGGAAGTATTAATGTCTGCCATATTAGATGAAATAACCTATAGATCACCATATTTGTTAAAGTAGTCTAAGTAGGCTGAGTTTGTGTGTTTATGCCGGCGTTAGGGCGAGCGGCATGATCTCTTGAGTGACACAGGACTTTCATGGATGCCTTTAGCTCGAACCGTGAGTAGGGCCGTCATTAAGGTATGGCGGTTTATTAGGTAACTCAGATGTGGTACACCTGTAGACTTAGTACATAATTGCAATCTAGAACAAGATATATCTAAAATACTCGAAGATAGGTCAATCAACATGTAGGAACAGTATAACATAAAATCAGAACATTATCTGTCAAACACTCTTTTAGACTTAAATGGACTTGAACCTAGTAGAGAATGAATCAATCTCTCATCAAAGAACTTGATGAACGATTGCATAACTGGATCATAAGATAAGAGTTAGGGTAAGAGGATAGTTACTACTAAGCCGTTACCACTTTCCTAGGAGTACGATAAATTGATTAAATTAAAATCATAGATACTTTCCAACAAACTAGCTACACGATAGGTACTCTGCCTTAGGTTCTGATTGATTAAGTGACAGCATAGAGACTAAATGTGACAATTAGTCATTCTATGTCCTTAGTTATTCATAATCGACATAGGGTAAAATAACACCTATTTTAGCATATCGATCGGAACGCATCAGATTTTTGGCGCTGTTGCCGGGGAAATATCATAACGAATTGAGGATTCCTGATCAAAATTCTAGAGACTTATGATAGGTAATGGTAGTAATCTATACCTTAGACCCAACACTTATTTTATGCTAGTTAGACAATCAGTTTCCGAAATATAGGGTTATCATAACTAATTAATTTTAGACATTATCTGAAATTAAGACATTTAGGATAATCAAATTTTAGAAAATTATTCTAAAACCGTATTAAGGAAATTTACATTGCTTTTGAAAAAAAAATCAAAAATTTTAAAAATTTAAAAAAATTTAAATTTAATCTTTTCTTTTCTTTTCTTCTATAAAATTTTATGAAAAATATTATTTTCCAGAAGATAAAAGAAATAAATTTTTCTTGTTTACAATTTTCCTGTTTGTTTGTTTTTTTTATTTAATTTCGAAAAACAAAAGTATGGAAGTGAGGAGAAATATATTTTCTTCTGAGTTGTAAAATTTTGGCTTATATTTTTATTGGGAAGAAATATCATTTTAGAATTTTCTTAGGTCATGCTAGGTTTACTAGACGAATCATGAAATAAAATTTTCTTTAATAGACAGACCTCTGAGTATTCTAATGAGAAAGGATGTTCCTTTTGTTTGATGATAAACACATGAGATCTTTTAAACCAAAAGGAATTGCTGCACCCATTATGGCATCACCTGATTGGAATCTGCTTTTTGAATTAATATGTGATGTAATGATGTAGTAAGAATTGTTTTAGGACAGAAACATGATAAGAAAGTTCATGTAATATACTACGCTAGCAAAACCTTAACTGAGGCTCAAGAATATTACATTACAACAGAAAAGGAATTACTAGCAGTAGTATACGCATTTGATAAATTCCGATCTTATCTAGTCTTGTCTAAAAATAATAGTTTACACTGATCACTCTGAGATATCTGTGTTCAATAAAACTAATGCTGAACCAAGAATGATTAAGTTGAGTTTTATTGTTACCAGAATTTGATATAGAAATAAGAGAAAAGAAAAGGGGATGAATATCTAGAAAGCAAACCATTGGTCTAGATTAGAAAATCCTGAGTTAGAAGAGGCTATGGATGAGATAGTATATCTGATAAATTATTTTTGGATGAGAATTTATTTGCATTGTTTGCTATGTATGATAAATCTCCTCCATGATTTACCAATATTACAAACTACCTAGTCGCTGAAATGTTCCCAAGTGATATGACTTATCAGCAGAAGAAGAAATTCTTTGCTGATTTAAAATATTACTATTGGGAATATTCCTTTTCTATTTCGAATTATTGCAGAGTAATTGATCAGAAGATGTGTCTCAAAAGACAAAACCATAAGATTATGGCGCATTGCCATCAAAGATCTACGGGAGATAATCAAAGAATCTGTATCCTTGATACAATACCACGATGCTTGCAAATTAACAGATAACACATCTTCTAGAGATCATCTACCCCAACAAGGTATACAGAGTGTTGAAATCTTCCATATCTGGGGTATTGATCTCATAAATCCTATTTCTTTCTTCCTTTTGGCAACAAGTACATCATAGTAGCTGTAGAACACTTTCAAAATGGCCTGAACCACAGGCATTACCTACTAATGATGTTAAAGTCATGTGCAGATTCTGTGAGAAACTATTTTTTAGATTTAGATGTGACAATATCTTGATAAGTGATAAAGGGTTGTCCACCAACTAACGCAACTAACGCTTCTTCTGATGAGTAGTTGGAGGCATTAATAGCTAATGATAATAGTCAAATTAATGCCTTTCAACAAAGAAGAAACGTTCAGCCTATGTATCAAATCTGTGAAGTCTGCCAAGTATCACACTTTAGCAGGGATTGCTATGGGAACGGAATACTGACATTCCAAAAGAGGTAGGAGCAGGTTGCTGCTCCAATGGAAAACACATACAATCTCTACCGAAGAAATCAACCGGGATTTAGTGGAGGAATAACTCTGGAGCTAAAAACTTCTAGAAAATACTAACATAACAAAGTCTCTAGCCGCAGAATCAACAGAGGAGATGTTGTTAATGGTCAGACCCGTTTACTGTTACAGAAGTGTCGTCATGGAAAGTTTGTGTTATAATGGATCAAGACAACACTACTAAAAAGGTGAACGGGCAACAATTAAAGATGTACAAGTGCGAGTAAGTGACCTACAAACCAAGCGGTATCAATCGATCGATAGATATAGAAGAGTTTGGCGTTGTATCAGGAGTATAGCTGTGGAGGAGCTTGCGTCCCCTGCATACTAGTCAGCTGTGTGAAACTTCCCCAAGGAAGTCTCAACTATTTGGGCCCAAATCTGCACCATTGGAGCCCCCTACCACCACGGCTTTGCCAAAGCTTCAGGTATCTTTTATGCCCTTCGATACTTGCATACAATACCGTAACAGGTAGACACACCCTCCATACGAAGCACACTGCAGAGTCAGCAGCTCCAACATTCAGAGCTTACAGAGTCGAGGACATTTCAGCAATAGCACATGGCTGAGGTGAAAAGCCAATTGACAAATCAGAGAAGATCCTTCTGCTCGAGACATGAAGGGAGTTTTTCTAATCCTCATCTTCCTCTACTTTTATTTTGTTTTCCTTTAATTTTTTATCTTCATTTTGTGTTCTGTTTTGTTATTTCTATTACCCTTATTGTTTTTTCTTGTTTCTTTTCTTTCTCTTCCCCTTAGTTAGTCAAATAAGTGTGGGGTAGGAGTTTTATATGTTATGTTTTAAATTTTTATTTTCAAATAAATGTGGGGTAATTTAGATATGCATGGACACTGAGAACAGTGTCAAACTTAAGTGTGGGGTAGCAGTGCACAATGCACTGTAGCAGTAAAAATGTTTGCATGTTTTTCCCATATTTTCACTAGAATTACACTGACACCCTTCCAAAAAAAGTTTCAAAAATTTTCACTCTTTCATACTTCAAAATGTAGTTGTGATTGGTAGAGAAATGTTGATGTCTATGATATGTATGTAGAATATTATGATCAGTAGGAGACAACGTGATAACTTTCTTGAATTTATCGATTAGAAATAAGGAATTCCTGATACTTGAGCACAACTTAGTTTGGATTAGAGACCTCAACCAAATACATTTTCAAGACTTAGCTAAATAATATTAGACTAGTTGAGGATATATTAGCAGTCTAACTAACTAGATGATGCTCTGAGCTGAAAGTGAAAAAAGTTAAATAAATAGGGTAGTTTGCAAGCGGCCTTTGCTACTCGAGCACCACTCCTTAAGGGAACTTAAAGCCTGATGCCCTAAGGTCGTGTAGATCTGGGAGTCATCGGAGTGGGACTCGCTACATGGGTAGTTAAAGTTGACGTGTGAAAGCAAACACAAAATACCCTGAAAGATCAATCTAAAAATACATAGCCCAGTGTATTCTTATATTGAAATAATTAATTGAAAATCTTCTCACCAAAGCTCAGAACTCAGAAGGTTGTTTGTTGCTGGTATGTCTAGCGATATGTCGAAGTATTATTTGGTAAGAGTCAAGATGAGAGTATATTGTGTTGACAATCTAGTCTGGACTAGTACACACACTACACATCAGGAAGACCTTGTGACTGAGAGGAAAGTTCAATCCAGTTATTAAGTTGTTAACCCTGCTTGATCATGATAATCTACTAGAGACATTTGAGACCTTGTCATGGCAACTTAACCAGTCAGACATGTGTTGTGAATTATCTGATTCAGTGATAAATTTTGGAATAAAAACATGGCTAGAAATTTTAAGTGACTGCACCTATGATTTAAAATCAATAACTTCAGGTAGACTTTGCTTGAGGACAAGCAAAAAGCTAAGTGTGGGGTTATATGATATGCATAAATCATATAACTTTTTTAGCATGTTTTAGGCACAATTTAGGGCAAAATTGGTGTTAAATCGTTATCAATTGACTGTTATTAACTCGATTTCGCAGTTTTTGTGATTTTGGAAGTGTCATGTGAAAAATGCAAGAAAATGGCAAATTTCGAGGTAAAAACGTGATTTTCAGAAGTTTGGAAGTCAGGATGGGCGTCCAGAACCCAGGACGGGCGTCCTGACCGGGTCAACAGACCAGGACGGGCGTCCAGGACTTGGGACGACCGTCCGAACCTGCTCAACAGGCCGGGTCAAAGTCCCACATTCTATCCAAAATCTAACTTAAGATTTAGGTCACCATGTAGTTTTTTCATCATAGTATTTTAGGACAAGGATTCAGGGAAGACGATTGGACGTACTTAGATAACAAGGACAAATTACCCCCATTCCTTTTGTTTCAAAATTTTGGTCATCCAATAAAGAGAAAGTTAGTCTTCATCATCACCAACTTGAACATTCATCATTTAGGGTCATTAAAACTATATTCCTTCTTTATTTGAAGGTCTAGAGTGTGAGAATTTTCATTGTTATGTGTGTAAACTTTCTACATGTAAGTGTACCTTTTCCAGTGAGTAATAAAAGAAGTTATATTACTTTCTACTTACTCATATTGATAATTAGTCCTTCTATCATTCCCAATGTTTCTATAGCCAAATGGTTTGTATCATTCCTTGATGATTGCACTCATGCTACTTGGCTTTTTTTGCTTAAACATAAATATGATGGCAGTACTTTTCTCCCAAATTTTTACTTGAAAAACTGTTGCTTACTATCTTCATGCAGAATATTCAGTAAAAGAGCTTTGAAAGAGCATGATTATTACACTTCAATCTTAGTAACTACTTGAATGGGACCAAGAGAAGAGCATAAACAACGTTCCTGCAGGCCTTCTGATTTCAGTCACTTTATTCCATTCTTACATATTTCCAGAAAAAGATCTTCATTCCACTAGAGAGGCAAGATATCATTTTTTTCTTTTTTTTACGAAGAATCCTTTGGTTATGATTTGGGAGAAGAAAGTGGTGCAACATGTCACATATCATCTCCACAATGTTCTAACATCTTTAACACATGTTTTTAGTAAGTCAATCCACCATAACTAAACAATTGTTGCAATAGTCTTTTACCAAAATGAACTTATTGAACTAAATGCATTTCATACAATCTGACATACTGGGCCTAGCTCTATATCAATCAAGAGAACTAGCAGTCTGATTATGTCCACAGAAATTATCTATTTCCAGCTCCTTGCACTTTAATGCCTACAAAGTTCTTTTCTTCTTTACAATCTAATTCGATTTAAATGTTGTGCTCGTTGTAGTATAGGAAATTGACATGTTTCCAGAATTTGTGGTTCTTTGAGGATCTATGAAGCCATCTCAAATATTGAGTACTATGGAAAATATTGCATCTTATTAATTATGATTAATCCCCCTGTTACATCCTTGATTAAATCAATCTCTGATTATGATTAGTCATAATCTATTGAATGATAAACATGGGCTAATATACCTAAGCTTGATCTTGCTTCTAACACTTGAGCACTCAGACCATGAAGAAACTGTGTGCTATACAAAATGAAAGGCACAGTGTGACAATAACTTATTATGCAATCAACTCTATGTTTAGGAGTTTAAGAATCTTTTGAATGTAACTTAAATGCTCGTAGTCATAATGATGAGAAAAGATAGGAATATGCAAGGAAGAGAAAGATCTTTAGCTTTGATATGAAACTAATTTTTACAGCAGTGATGGACTTCTGGGAGAGAGTATAGAAAGAAACAGGTTACAGAAAGCAACTGGAGAATATGGAAGACAGAGGCAAAACCTATTTCATAATTGTCAACAAAAAATGCTCCTTCCCCTCCGCTCTCCTCTCTTCGGGGCCCAAGGGAAAAAGGCATTTGTTGACCAGCCAAAATAGTGCAAAAAACTACCCAAATACAGTATGAAAGTACCTTTGTCAAAATTTTCATTCAAGGAAAGATACAGATCCGAGATAATCAAAGTAGAGGACAACATTGCTGAATGCTAGTAACTTTTCATTTAAATTGTTCCTTTTATTTTTGAGAGATCATAAGAATAGATAAAATATGTAATTATAATTTACTTTAAACATTTCTCAAAAAGGTGAAAAGCATAATTCATCAATTTTAGTTCCTTAATTTTCAAGTCTTGACCATTTTGGTCATTCACAATTACTTGTAACTATCTAGATCCCTTATCTATTTTTATTTTAAACTATTCCTAAACACTAGAATCCAGCTTAGATTTGCCTTGGACATGCAAGTGAGGAAACTTTGGTGGAGGAAAAATAAGTAAAATATAACAAATACCCCATAAAACACTGAAATCCAACTAATTTTTTATGTAACTTAGCAAGAAAATACCAGATTAGAGGTATATTTGTTATGAACTACCTATTTTGCCTCTAAAAACAACACCGCGTGATATAATGTAATGTTACATGCATAAATTCCAACACTTCTTGTGTCAAAAGGACCAAAATAGTAAATGAAATTGTTAAGGCATCTAAGTTCTAAAAAATTGTAAAGGACAAAAGCTTTATAAAAGGGACTAAAATGGTCCATTATCCAATTAAAAATTATGATTAAACAAAACATATTTTTTAATTAGAGAAATCAAAGACTAACCAAAGTTTAAAAGTAAATCAGAGGTTGATGTGGCCTGACTTTGGCTACTCTAATTCCCTTTCCTTTGTTCCTCCTTTCTCCTGGGATATGTCTTTCTTGAAGATGCTTCGTTGTTCTTGATGTGTTCTTTCTTGGAGATATCGCGTTGTTCTTGGTGTGTGTTTCCTCTCGGGTTCTCTCTCTGGTTCTTGGTGTATTTTTCGCTATCCTCTCTCTCTCCTCTTAGAGAGGTATTTATCTACCATTGCCTACAAGATGTGGGCTTTTGTGTTATGGGCTTTTTTAAATATTTTATGTTGCGATGATATATTGATTATATATGGTGGTACATTGTATGTGAGTTGTTCGGGATATTTTATGATGCGGGGGTATATTTGTACATATACCATAAGCATTTTATAGGGTTCGAGATGCTTAAAATGGATGTTATTGAAGGCGTAAGGGTGCGGTTTGGTTATGATGGATGGGATCGAATGTTATTGACCACGTGGGAAAGAACAAGGAAAAAATGGAAAGAAAGGGGGTTTCGGGTGAACGAATGGAGAGAAATCAACAACAGGGGTTTCAGGTGAGGGAGATGGTTGTGGCGCGGTTTCGAGGATTGTGGGTATCGGGAACGACTTTGTTGTTTTGGGAAATTGGGGTATTGGGGTGTAATGATGGCGTTTGGTGTGTGCGTGGCTGTGAAAAGACGCGTCTGACGCTTCGGTAGATGGAATGGCGCGTGGCGACCGTTCGACTGGTGATGTGTGGACAGCGTGTGCGCGTGAGAGCGCGTGTGGACTTGAAAATGTATGTACTGCAGTTTTGCGAGAATTTTGAGGTCCGGTGTGGTGCCTTCTTTCAAAAATGTATAAGAGAGAGAGAGGGGGGAATATGTGGGGAGACGTTTGAATTTTCATTGTTTTCTTGTGTTTATCTTCGTGCTCTCTGAGAAAGTTCGTCTATCATTATAGGTGTAAGGTGTGCTTAAGTTTCTTCGTGTGCAGTCGTTTGTGGTGGTGTTCACATATTGTGTTTGGAGTGATGAAAAAGGGTGATTGCAGTGGTGTTAAGTTGCCAGGTTAGTATTTTATTTATTGTATTATTGGTGCTCATTTTAATCCGCAAATGTGGGTGAATCTTACTGATTTTATAGTGGGCATGCCAATGATGTCTGTGTGTTTATGGTTTTGTGATGGGTAGTGACCGGTGTTGGATGTGGATTTAACTGGTGTATTATGTTTTTGTGTTGTGTCTGCAGTGTTTGTGTGCTATTGCTTTTGTGTGATTGTGCTTGGACTGTCTGTGCTAAACATGGCTCCTCGATGAATATCAGGTACTTGTTGTTCTGTTGCTTTGTATTTTTTGGGTTAGGGCTTGGGAAAACGAGGGAAAGAAGATAAAGAATTGCCTAGTTTTAGGGGGAAGAAAAGGAAAAGAAAAGAAAGAAGAAAAAGAAGGAAAGAAGAAAGAAAAAGAAAAAAGGGGGTAAAATGAGTTCTTCTGACATGACGGTTCTGGCTAGTGGGAAAGAGGGTTCATCTGATAGCTCTAAAAGGTCTGAAAGGTATGTGGGGTTTGAAGAATTAGTGAAATGGATGGGTCCTGTAGGTTCGTCGGGGATCGGGACGCTAGTGTGTTATATAGGATGGATGGGGAGGACTTCTATTTCCCTCTCCTGGACGAGAAAGACGTAAGTTCTGGGATGGCCTACCGGAGGCCAATAGATGAAGTGGGACCGGTAAGGAAAGAACAAAAAACGAAAGGGTGCAAGGAAAAAAATAACCTTCAAGTTCCTCAGTATAAGACGACTGTATCCGAATCTAAAAACTTGGAGGGCATTCGGGAATATTATCATTTTCCCATAACTTATAAGACTATATGCCCAGAGGAGTCTCAACGGATCCATACGCCACCTGCGGATTGTGTGATGACGTATGTGGCTCACCTTCGGGCAGGGTTACGCTTTCCGTTGCATCCTTTGTTTGTAGATATATGTAAGTACTATCGGGTGCAATTGGGTGCAATTGATGCCGAACGTCATTCGGACTACTGTAGGGTTCTTGATGGCGTGTAGGGCCTTCGGGTGTGAATGTCGGCTGGAGTTATGGCGAAGACTTTATTATTTGTGTTAAAAGTGTACAACGTCGGAAGGTCGTGGATTTTTTTATATAGCTCGACCTAGCTCCCTGCTGTTGATTTTGGGGCCGTCTAGTATTCATTTATGGAAGAATGAATTTTTCTATGTAAGGCATCATAGTTTTGGTAATAATGGACTTTTGTTGCCCTGGAATGACCGTAAGAGTTTGAGTAATGATGTGCCGGAGGGGTATGGACGGGACTATCATGATGCTGAAACTTTATCGAAGTATCGGTTTGAGCTATCTGTGGGAGAGGATTGGTCGGAGATGCTGATGAGGCATGCAGTTTTGAAATTTGACTCCAAACTGGACATCCGAAAATTACGTGGCTGGAATGGCGGGTGCGGGAATAGGGGGGTTATATTATCGTTGTGTGTTTTTTCTTTAAGTTTATTTGCCGAAAGCTGATGTTTTGAATTGTTTGATTTTGTTGTTTTCTGGGAAAAACTTGGTGATGGAAATGGTCCAGAACAACCCTGATAAGCGAAAAAAGAAGACTATCGGTAAACTTAAAATTCTTTCGGTTATGCCTAACAAAGGGAGCTTTAGCTTTATTACCGAAACTCATAGGTATTATTGTCCAGGGATGTTCTGGGATGCTGAAAAGAAGGAGGGGGGGGGGGGGAGGTTGCGGACAAGGTGGTTAGGGGAGAGGGGGTGGTAATTGGGGACAAAAAGAAGAAGGAAGTGCACTCCCCGGTAGGTAGGATGGAGGTCGAAAAGGAAACTGTGAAGGGGAATGATAACTCTAGAATAATAGAGTTATTCACATTTACTTTGCCACGTTTTGCTTTTGAAATAACTGAATTTATTTGGAAATTGGAGTTAAAATGCGTTTATTTGATATTCTTTCTCTTTTTACTAAAAATGTGGTTTTATTGTCAATATGTCAATTTAATTTAATTAATTTCCAAATATTGTTACGAGTTGTATTTATTGGATTATTATTTGGGATTTAATTTGGATTAATTTATTGTAACAAGGGTAAAAAGGGAATACGATTTCAGATTGATTATTCAGCTATTTTCAGAATTTATTTTGTTTTAATGTATTAAAAACGTGGCAGCTAGAGCTTGAATCTCGCAGAGAATCCTGCAGCATGGAGGAAAAGGACAAAGAACTCAGAAGGCAGTTGGAATTAATTTCTGGATTATTCAATTTATTTGCTGAATATTATAAGAAAATTCCAGAAATATGGACAAATGACAGATTGAAGCTGAATCTCGGTACAAGAAGATACACTATATATACTTGAAAAACCGAGAGAAGAAAAAGTTTTTTTGGGAGATTAGACTCTTAGCCTTTTGAAGAGAGATTGGTTTTTATTCCTTCTTAGATAGCTCAGTAGCATTTCAGTAGTATAGTTTAGCAGTTCCTTTTAGCTTAGATTAATTTCTATAGGAAAAAAACCCGAGAGTGAGCATGGTGACTTGCTGAGTGTTCATCAGCTGAGTAGAAAAGACGCCGCGGCATCAGTCAGAGGAGAATAGCACTGGGCAATCGTGATTAAACTGATCTGGACAGTAGCGTGATCTCAGACCCGAGTAATTCTTTGCCCATTTCCTCATTATTGTTCATTGTCTTGTATAGATTCTTGCTTGAATATTGGGCATGAGTTGAAGGCGACTTTTATGAATTGATTAAATTTGTTTTGTAATAGAATTATGTACCATGACGATGGGAGTATTTTTGTTACATTACTTTAATTCATGGATTTCGTTATTCTCTGTACTGAACATATATTTTATAGCCTGAAGATGTTGTGGCATAGTTAAGTATGAACATGTTGAGTACACTGTTTAGAATATGATGATGAGTATGTTGTAGCATTATTTTCTGTTTTTATGTTTACTGCTTGTATGGGGCATGCTTGGTTTATTCATGTAATTACTTAAATTCATTTAGCATCACTTGCGGTTACGACTGTCCAACGTATGAATCGAACTAGTATCTGGCCTTCTAACGGAGGGGAGCTAGTGGACATGATAATTATGTGGCACTAGATTGAGACGCATGACCGTGCGCTCAATATTGCAGGGGACATGACCAAATTCAATGACTAGTGTTGTTCTAGGTCAATGGTACTTCGTACTCCATGAGGCGATGTTATCGGGGATCTAGACTAGTAGATCAAGTAATCTGGGTGGCACCAAATCAGTTGTAGCACTAATCTGGAAACTGAAAGCATGTTTTGTATATTTAGATTCATCTCTGGTTTGTATTTACATTTTGGGCTTGAATGCCGCATCATTATATTACCTGCAGTACTCTTGTGGTTATTTCCAGTAGGCTGACCAATCTCTATTCATCATTCTTTATTCTTTTATTCTTTAAACCAATTGTACAATCGTATTTGCATTTGTATTGGCACACTTAGTCCCTGTGGGATCGATAATCTTGTACTTAGGTATATATATTACTTGTTGACCGGTGTATACTTGCACTTGTTAAGATTGCGTTGATTTACTTCATTTTCTTATCTTTACAAATTGTGACACACGCACACAACGCAACAAGTTTTTGGCGCCGTTACCGGGGACTTTGGAGTCAATTGTTTGTAAATATTGATTGTTTGCATTTGGTTACCTTTATTTTTCAGTTTATTTTTATACTCATACTTGTGACAAATATTTGTGCATAGGCTGAAATTTATTTGAATATTATTGATATTGATCATTTGGTAATTTTCAGCTTGTGTATATCATTCATTCCTTAACGTGTGTTGTTTTGCATGAGTAAAACGCGCAAGGGCTCTCAAGCTACATTGCTGCCACTCGATCCAGAAATTGAGAGAACAACCAAGGTGTTAAGGAAGAAGAAACAAACCACGGATAAGGCAGCTATGGCGAACATCGTGAAATTCAACCTGAACCTGTCTACAATCCAGTGGTAATGGCAGATGATAGGGACCATGTTATTCGGCAGTATGCTATCCCTATGTTCAATGAACTGAATCCAAGTATTGTGCGACCGGAGATTGCCGCAGCACAGTTCGAGTTGAAACCAGTAATGTTTCAAATGTTGCAAACAATAGGGCAGTTTGGTGGACTACCTATTGAGGATCCACACTTGCATCTACGTTTATTCATGGAAGTAAGCGACTGTTTTAAGTTACCAGGGGTGACAGACGATGCTTTGAGGCTGAAATTATTTCCATATTCCCTGAGAGACAAAGCTAGAGCATGGCTTAACTCTCTACCCTCTGGTAGTGTAACTACATAGCAGCAGCTTACTGAGAGATTTTTAATGAAATATTTTCCTCCTACAAAAAATGCTAGGTTAAGAAACAAAATTACCTCTTTTCATCAATTAGAAGAAGAATCATTGTACGAGGCATGGGAAAGATTTAAGGAGTTGTTAAGAAGATGCCCACATCACTGAATCCCACATTGCATTCAAATGGAAACATTTTACAATGGGTTAAATGCACACACAAGAATGATAGTTGATGCTTCAGCGAATGGTGCATTATTGGCTAAAACATACAATGAAGCTTATGAATTAATCGAGAGAATAGCCAATAACAACTATCAATGGCCTACAACAAGACTACCAAGTGGAAGAAGGGTGGCTGGAGTGTTGGAGTTAGACCCAATAACTTCACTTTCAGCCCAAGTATCATCCATGTCTAATATGCTGAAAACACTGAGTATGCAGCAGCATAGCGGGCAGACGACTGAGCAACCAAACCAGTCTAATGTAAGCCAGGTGCAAGATGTGTGTTGTGTCTACTGTGGTGAAGGACACTCTTTTGAGGATTGTGTTCACAATCCAGCATCAGTATGCCACATGGGGAACTAGAACAGAGGCAATGGTTTACAGTCAAATTCTTACAATCCTACTTGGCGGCAGCATCCTAACTTTTCTTGGAGAGACCAGGGGATGCAATACAACCAAGGTATGAACCAGAGGCCAATGTTCCAGCAACAGTAGTACCCCCAGCAGCAACAACAACTTCAGCAAAGGCCTCAACAACAACCACCACCATATTCAAATTCGTTGGAAAATATGATGAGAGATTTTATGGCAAGAACGGAGACAACCATTCAAGGCTTGACATCCACTGTACTAAACCTTGAAACCCAGATGGGACAGTTGGCCCATGAATTGAAGAACATACCACAAGGGTCACTCCCAAGTGACACCGAGAATCCAAGGAGAGAAGGAAAGGAACATTGCAAAGCGATGACTCTACGGAGTAGGAAAATACTGGAAGAACCAACAATCAAGCCTGGAGCAGTGGAGAAATCCAGTGAGCCCAGCAAAGAGGACAAATAAGAAGAAATTCCAGTAGCTAAACCAGCCAAAGTGGAGTCCGATGCTGCAGCAAAGGAAAGTTCCAGAAAGCAAACCAGTACAACCAAGGATGCCTTTTCCACAAAGGTTTGCTAAAAAGAAACAGGATGAGCAGTTCAAGAAGTTTCTGGACATTTTGAAACAACTGCATATCAACATTCCTTTGGTCGAAGCCATAGAACAAATGCCCAACTATGCCAAATTCATGAAAGATATTCTTACAAAGAAAAGAAGATTGGGTGAATATGAAATTGTTGTACTAACCAAAGAATGTAGTTTCTTTTTGTAGGACAAGCTACCCCCCAAAATGAAAGATCCAGTGAGCTTTAGCATTCCTTGTTCTATTGGAGACTCCTATTGTGGCATGGCATTATGCAATCTTGGCGCCAGCATCAACCTAATGCCCATGGCAGTCTTTAAACAGTTATACATTGGTGAGGTAAGACCTACGATAGTAACGTTGCAACTAGCGGACATGTCTATAGCCCATCCAGATGGGAAAATTGAGGATGTCCTGGTAAGAGTGGATAGATTTATTTTTCCAGCTAACTTTATTGTTTTGGATTATGAAGCAGATAGAGAAGTTCCAATTATTTTGGGAAGACCTTTCCTTGCTACGGGAAGGACTCTCATTGATGTTTAAAAATGGGAACTTACCATGAGGTTTGAAGATGATAGAGTCATGTTTAATGTATTTAAGGCCATGAAATTTCATGATGAAGGTGAGGATTGTTTTCACATATCTACCATTGATTCTTTGACAAAGGAAGATGAAGAGAGGAAGAATATGGAGATGATGCATTGGAAAGAGTGTTGATGGAGGAAACGTTGCACGATGATGGCAATGAGGAAGAAGAAGAATATTCAGTGTGGTTAGAAGCAAATTCTCATGGTTTCAAATTTAGCGCGCAATTTGAATCCTTGGACTTGTCTTCTCGGGAGATCAAAGTAACAAAACCTTCTGTGGAAGAACCACTTGAGCTGGAACTGAAGTCATTGCCGCAGCATTTGAAGTACAGATTTCTGGGAGCAGACACAACTCTGCCTGTGATTATTTCAGCATTGTTGGATGATGAACAAAAAGAAAAATTGCTTGGAGTTCTAAAGCAGCATAAGAGAGCTATGGACTGGACCATAGCTGACATAAAAGGTATAAACCCAACCTTATGCATGCATAAAATCATTTTGGAAGAAAATTCCAAAAATTCAATTGAGGGGCAAAGAAGATTGAACCCTATTACGAAGGAAGTGGTAAAGGAGCAAATTATTAAGTGGTTGGATTTTAGCATAATTTATCCTATCTCTGATAGTTCTTGGGTAAGTCCTGTACAGTGTGTGCCCAAAAAAGGGGGAATTACAGTGGTGAAGAATGAAGATAATGAATTAATTCCCACCAGAACCATCACGGGATGGAGGATTTGCATTAACTATAGAAAGCTCAACAAAGCCACATGGAAAGACCACTTCCCACTGCCCTTCATTGACCAAATGTTGGATAGGTTGGCTGGACGTGATTATTATTATTTTCTGGATGGTTATTCTGGTTACAACTAGATTGCCGTAGCACCAAGGGACTAGGACAAAAGTGCTTAAACGTTGTGAGGACACCAACTTAGTCCTCAATTGGGAAAAATGTCACTTCATGGTTCGAGAAGATATTGTATTAGGTCATCGGATTTCCAAGAAAGGCCTTGAAGTGGATCGAGCAAAGATAGAGGTGATCGAGAAATTACCGACCCCTACGATTGTGAAGCACATTAGAAGTTTTTTTGGGACATGCGGGCTTCTATCGAAGATTCATCAAAGATTTTTCAAAGGTATCCAAGCCCTTATGTAAGTTATTAGAAAAAGATAATGTGTTTTCTTTTGATGCAGCTTGTGCCGCAGCATTTGAGGAGCTTAAGCAGAAGCTAATTTCAGCCCCCATTATCATAGCACCAGACTGGAGTCTGCCATTTGAACTAATGTGTGATGCTAGTGACTCTGCAGTTGGTGCAGTTTTGGGGCAACGGCGAAACAAAATGTTTCACTCCATCTATTACGCCAGCAAGACACTCACTGAGGCTCAGGTAAATTACACTGTTACGGAAAAAGAGTTGCTTGCTGTTGTATTTGCCTTTGATAAATTCAGGTCCTATTTGGTGGGCACGAAAGTGATAGTCTACACCGATCATTCTGCCATCAAATATTTAATTGCAAAGGACTCAAAACCAAGGCTCATTAGATGGATCCTACTCCTACAAGAATTTGATGTGGAAATCAAGGACAAGAAAGGAGTAGAAAATCAAGTAGCCGACCATCTATCTCAATTGGAACAACAAGAGGGATTTCAAATCCCCATTAATGAACATTTTCCAGATGAACAATTGCTGGAAATTCAAGAAGATATGAAAATGCCATGGTATGCTGACTTTGCTAACTATTTGGCCAGTGGTGAAATGCCGCTGGATTTCTCATACCAAGAAAGAAAGAAGTTCCTCCATGATGTGAAAAGTTATTTTTGGGAGGAACCCTTTTTGTTCAAACAATGTAAAGACCAAATGATTCGGAGGTGTGTAAACGACGATGAAATTGAGGATAGCATGTTTCAGTGTCACAACTCACCTTGTGGAGGACATTTTGGAGCGTTAAGAACCGCATCAAAGGTACTACAATCTGGTTTCTTTTGGCCTTCATTATTTAAGGATTGCTATGAGTTTGTGGCAAAGTGTGATCGCTGCCAAAGGGTAGGAAACATCTCAAGGAGAAAAGAAATGCCTCTTACCAACATTTTAGAAGTTGAACTTTTTGATGTATGGGGTATTGACTTCATGGGACCTTTCCCCCCTTCTTTCGGAAAATCGTATATTTTAATGGCAGTAGACTATGTTTCAAAGTGGGTGGAAGCCGCAGCATTCCCCACCAATGATTCCAAAGTCGTGATGAATTTTCTAAGGAAAAATACTTTCACACGATTTGGAACTCCACGGGCGATTATTAGTTATGAAGGAACTCATTTCATTAACAGGTGGCTACGTGTCATGTTAGCTAAATATAATGTTTGTCACAAGATTGCTCTACCTTATCATCTTCAAACCAACGGACAAGTAGAATTGTCCAACCGAATCATTAAAGGTATACTTGAGAAGGTGGTAAACCCTAATAGAAAAGATTGGTCAAAAAGATTAGATGATGCTTTATGGGCCTATCGAACAGCTTTCAAAATTTCAATTGGAATGTCTCCTTATAGACTTGTTTTCGGGAAGGCTTGTCATCTACCAGTAGAATTAGAGCACAAGGCATACTGGATACTGCAACATCTTAATCTGGACATGAATGATGCCAGAGACAAAAGAATGCTGCAGCTTTCGGAGTTGGATGAGCTGAGACTATTTTCTTATGAAAATGCCAAATTGTACAAGGAAAAAAATGAAGAGATGGCATGATAAACACATCCAACCAAGGAATTTGGAAATTGGACAACAAGTTCTGATATTTAATTCAAGATTAAAATTATTTCCAGGAAAATTGAAATCGAGATGGACCAGGCCATACGCAATTGAACAAATATATCCTTATGGAGTGGTCTTGGTCGCAGGAAAAAATGGGGTCAAATTTAAAGTTAACGGGCATAGATTAAAACTCTACAAAGATGGTGACCTAGAGCAGAACTTTGCTTCTCTATCATTGGTCAATGATGAATAATTAAGTAGACCCAACACAAGTGAAAAACTCCAAGTGAACACTTTCCATTTTTGTCTTATTTTATTTCTGTTTCTTTTTGTTTATTTATTATTTCCGTCAGTTGCTTTAATAGTGTCGGGTACCCCTATACCCGATCACTGTTTGTTCTTTTTGTTTTTGTTGTTTTCTTTGTTTTTATTTTTTTAGAATGGGGGATGACTTACACATTTTGTATATATATATTTGGCAAAATACATACACAAAATCTGGATAAGGAGACAAAACATTTAAAGCAGCAGAATGGATAAATGGAAAGTCCACTCACCTTTATGACTCTCGGGCAGAGTCAAAAATATTGGGAAGGGGCGTCTGTCAGGAATAAAGGCAACTGAATATACTTCCAATGCCTTGGGACAGGTAAGTACTCTTTATTATTATTTTATTTGTTTGGTCTTTACAGAGATATTAAGTACTACCTAACCGAAAAGGCACAAACATTCTTTTATTTTGGACACATTTGCACAACTGAAGAGTTAGGATTTTTTTTAAAGACTACATCAGTTACTTCCATATTCTCTCAAACTTTCATTTTTCAAAACTCTTTCTATTCTTCCACATTCCTCTCAAGCCCGACAGTAACCACTACCACATTTCTTCAAGACGAGCTTTCAAGCCCTCTACGGACTGAAGGTATGTTTTCTCTGGTAAATCTGAAGAATATGTTGCATCACAAAATACGGGTAACCCAATATGGGTTAACCATTTTTTTCCAAAAAAAAAACTATGGTTACTGCTCACTGTTTTATGCATCTATGTTGCGATTTTTGGTTCAAATTTGAAATTTTCAGTTGAAAACTTAGGGCTTTTTCTTTTGGAGTAGGTACATTGTTGGATTTGTCGTTTTCTGCTTATGGGTTTAACATGTGCGTACGAAAAATGGCATTTTTCTTTGTAATGCAAGTTTCTGTTTAGTTAATAGGGTTTGTTCTTTACAGATCTGTTTTCCTTTTTGGTTTTGTTGCTTTATCAAATTATTTTTTTGGTATGAAGTTTGTTTTTCGGAAAAATTGGTTTATTTTCAGAATGGGTGTAGTGCTTTCACTGTTTATTCTTGATTTTTTTGTGAAATCTGTTACCCATTTGTTATTTCCGAAATCATTTGAGATATTTGCGTCTGGGACAGTACTGACTGTTATGAATGGGGATGATTTAAATCTACTGAAGGTTTTGCTTCGTTTTATTTCTTCAGTTGTGATAAGTTGAGTTGCGAGCATGTTTATTTGAGAAAAGGTCATGACGGCCATGAGTGTTTTTGAAATTGGGGATTCATGTTTTTTTTCTTCTGTTTTAGCTACGGCTTATCTCTGCGATTGATTCTTACACTTGTTTTTTTTAGATGCCGAGAATCAAGCAAGTGGCACAAAAATGTACTAAGGAACGGTTTTCCTCCTTAGACGTTGAGTCTAGATTTCAGGAATTGTACTCGGAAAAATAGTACCTAGCCGACCTAAGTTTTGTACTTGATGGAGAAACGTCGTACCCTCTTCCGACGGAGTGTAGAGACGTCATCCGCATCCTGGGATGGGAAAAACTTTGCTCTCAATGTGTGGAGCCAGATCCCTCCATTGTCCGAGAATTTTACTCAAATTTATGGCCGAACAATGTGTATTCGGTCTTTGTCCAAGAACTCTCCGTTGCTTTGAACCCAAGAGCAGTCAACCAGCTCTTCAATCTGATGAACTATATAAATGACGCTGATGACTTTTACTCCTATCTCGTTGACTTAACCAATGATACCTGTGATAAATTGCTGCAAGAAGTCATTGTTCCTGAAACACAGTGGTCCCTGTCTAAGCAAGGCAACAAGACATGCCGCAGGGAATTTTTGACAGACGAAGCCAAAATTTGGTTTTATTTTGTTAGGCATTCTTTGATGCCTACTGGACATACTTCATCACTAAATGTTGAGTGCATTGTTATGTTGGCTTGTATTGTTAAGGCCAGTCCAATTAATGTTGGTAAACTGATATGTGAACAAATTCGTGCATGTGCTAACAAGAAGAGTGGAGAAATGTTTTTCCCCACTTTGATTTGTTTATTGTGTAGGGCTTCCAGAGTGGCGGTAGCCATAGAAGACACTGATTTCTACCCTCAAGGAACTATCTCAGCATATGACTTAAGCAAAATCCTCCCCTCAGCACCGCAACCACATCCACCTGATAGCACTCAAACTCCTTCGGCCCAAACTCCATTTTCTGCCACACCGGATGCTCCAGCAACAGCTTCCATGGATGCTCCGGCCATGACTGTGGCACAACTATTTGCACAGCAGCAACTTTACTGGAAATATGCGAGGGACCGTGATGCTGCCTACTTCCGAGCATTGCCGCGGCAAAGGCAACAATCTGGTAACCCTTGGCTGACCTTTCCACAACAGCTCCTACCTGACGAAGATCCAAACAAAATGGACGATGACATTAACATTCTCTAAGGCACTCCCGACTCAATGGGAGTGGTTCTTTCTCTCAACCCTTAACTTTTATTTTTGCGTTGGGTCTGTACTTATTAACCTGCTGAGCGGGGCTGAACACTTTCTTTTCCTGCGTTATTTTGTTATCTGAACATTTTATGCTGCCTGTTTTCTTTTTGTTTCGCAATGAGGACATTGCTTCTCCTTGAGTTTGGGGGAGGGTGTCCTCTGGCCAAAAATGCTGATATCTTTGTCCTAAAGCTTTAATGATATCTCTTTTATGTTATGTCTGTTTCAAAATGATCTGAATGAATGAATGCATGATTGTGCTTTATGGAATGAATTACTTAGCATAAAAGAGCTGATTGCATGAATGCGGCAGCATTTACATGTGTCCCATTAGAACATTGGCTTAAGCAGGATTAGGATAAACTTTGGGACCCGATTAATGATGAATTCTTAAAACTAAAGTACATTCTTGTAGACTTTGTACCATTTTTTTAGAATAATTAGGTATTAGTTGACCCTAAGTAAAACCTATTTTTACTCCCTATCTTTTATACAATAGTCTCGACTTAGACAAATTTCTTTGTTCATAAAAAAGAATTAGCTTGGTATGAAGACACAGAATTTTTAGGATCATTTATATGTACCCCTTGAGGCGAAATTCTAATAAACTCAGTAGCATTGAAATGGTTAAAGCACATTTTTTTGAAACGATTGAGCCTTTCAAGCCTGACCATGATGCATGTATTTTTCCTAGTGAACCAAGTCGAGCCTAGCCTAATTTCTTTGGACACCCACATCGAACAGATGAAGCCATTTTTTCCAAAATATTTGTGTATATCCTTTCTTTGCCACCTAAAACTTAATCTCACTCTGCTTAGAATATGTTTAAAAATAAGTTTGGGAGTGCGAGAAAGGGAGAAAAAGAAAGAATTTCTGAGGAAAACAAAGAAATCATAGAAATACCACAGCATCCTATAACTGTGGCAGTTTAAATTTGAAATCAAGAATGATGAGGGTGATGTATTTAAATACTTGAAAAAGAGAGTAAAACTCTTTGAATACAGAAGTGAAAAAGAAATAAAGAGCAAAGCTCATTATTGAGGATGCCTATAAAAAAGATGACCAATTGAAAAATAATTTGGTGGAGCAAAAGTGAGAAAAAGGTAGACCCTTTACAGGAAAAATACATAAAATTACTTGCATTAAGTGTATTCTAGGCAGATTGGGACTGAGTTCAAGCCTACTTTTTATCTATATTTATCATACCTTAGCCCCAGCCCACATTACAGCCAAAGTAAGACCTTTTTTATCTTTGTTAATGAGTTTGCTACATTAGTGGAGAGTGGTATAATAAATTGCATTCTGACAATACCAAATGTATCTTGGGATTATCAACTGTTGATTCATGAATACAAGAAACCAATAAGCTGAACTATTCACACACACATTGGAGTAGAAATTCTTTGAGCTTGGGTTAGTTAATATTTGGTTATTCAACGAAGGATGGAACATGGTGTCTGCTTGAATTTTGAAATTTTTCTCCCTGAAATCACTGGTCCTAGGTTTAGCTGAAACTGCTGAGCCAAAAATTTTAGTGGGTATGCATATTTCATTTTGCTTTGGCATTGATGCAGCATTGCTCGGGACGAGCAATGATTTAAGTTTGGAAGTGTGATAACTCTAGAATAATAGAGTTATTCACATTTACTTTGCCACGTTTTGCTTTTGAAATAACTGAATTTATTTAGAAACTGGAGTTAAAATGCGTTTATTTGATATTCTTTCTCTTTTTACTAAAAATGTGGTTTTATTGTCAATATGTCAATTTAATTTAATTAATTTCCAAATATTGTTACGAATTGTATTTATTGGATTATTATTTGGGATTTAATTTGGATTGATTTATTGTAACAAGGGTAAAAAGGAAATAAGATTTCAGATTGATTATTCAGCTATTTTCAGAATTTATTTTGTTTTAATGTATTAAAAACGTGGTAGCTGGAGCTTGAATCTCGCAGAGAATCCTGCAGCATAAATCATTGCTCGTCCCGAAGGCATCTGGAATTAATTTCTGGATTATTCAATTTATTTGCTGAATATTATAAGAAAATTCCAGAAATATGGATAGATGGCACATTGAGGCTGAATCTCGGTACAAGAAGATACACTATATATACTTGAAAAACCGAGAGAAGAAATTTTTTTTGGGAGATTAGACTCTTAGCCTTTTGAAGAGAGATTGGTTTTTATTCTTTCTTAGATAGCTCAGTAGCATTTTGGTAGTATAGTTTAGCAGTTCCTTTTAGCTTAGATTAATTTCTGTAGGAAAAAAACCCGAGAGTGAGCAGGGTGACTTGCTGAGTGTTCATCAGCTGAGCAGAAAAGACGCCGCGACATTAGTCAGAGGAGAATAGCACTAGGCAATCGTGATTAAACTGATGTGGGCAGTAGCGTGATCTCAGACCCGAGTAATTCTCTGCCCATTTCGTCATTATTGTTCATTGTCTTGTATAGATTCTTGCTTGAATATTGGGCATGAGTTGAAGGCGACTTTTATTAATTGATTAAATTTGTTTTGTAATAGAATTATGTACCATGACGATGGGAGTATTTTTGTTACATTACTTTAATTCATGGATTTTGTTATTCTCTGTACTGAACATATATTTTATAGCCTGAAGATGTTGTGGCATAGTTAAGTATGAACATGTTGAGTACACTGTTTGGAATATGATGATGAGTATGATGTAGCATTGTTTTCTATTTTTATGTTTACTGTTTGTATGGGGCATGCTTGGTTTATTCATGTAATTACTTAAATTGATTTAGCATCACTTACGGTTACGACTGTCCAACGTATGAATCGAACTAGTATCTGGCCTTCTAACGGAGGGGAGCTAGTGGACATGATAATTATGTGGCACTAGATTGAGACGCATGACCGTGCGCTCAACATTACAGGGGACATGACCAAATTCACTTACTAGTGTTGTTCTAGGTCAACGGTACTTCGTACTCTATAAGACGATGTTACCGGGAATCTAGACTAGTAGATCAAGTAATCTGGGTGGCACCAGATCAGCTGTAGCATTAATCTGGAAACTGAAAGCATGTTTTGTATATTTAGATTCATCTTTGGTTTGTATTTACATTTTGGGAGTGAATGCCGCAATATTGTATTACCTGCAGTACTCTTGTGGTTATTTCCAGTAGGCTGACCCTTAATTGTTAGTTTAGTCTTTCCTTAGGAGTAGCATTGCCGTAGCATTAGACCAATCTCTATTCATCATTCATCATTCTTTATTCTTTTATTCTTTTAACCAATTGTACAATCGTATTTGCATTAGTATTGGCACACTTAGTCCCTGTGGGATCGATAATCTTGTACTTAGGTACATATATTACTTGTTGACCGGTGTATACTTGCACTTGTTAAGATTGCGTTGATTTACTTCATTTTCTTATCTTTACAAATTGTGACACACGCACACAACGCAACAGGGAAGGGGAAGGAGAAGGAGGTGGTGGTGGAGGTTTCGGCTGATGTGTCTCCACCGAAGAAGCGGTTGAAGGTTGAGGGTGGGGTTTCGGGGGAGGTTGGGGGGTCAGGTGGAGTGGGGAAAGGGAGATATGTCCCTGCTTGGGACATACCATCGAACCTGATGATGGGGGGTCCGGGGGTTGCAATGACCTTTTTTCAATATTGTTTTCCCCTGGGTATGAAGGAGGTTGTGAAGCAAGTGCCTACGGAGGTGCTTATTGGGCAGATGTATCAGCAGAAGTTTGAGGTAAGTTTGTTGGTTAGCTTAAGGGGGGAAAATAGTAACACATTTATCTTAAATGTACTTACTTACTTGTCATTTGTTTGGGTTGTTCCTATGCAGGCAATCCGGCTGACTCATTATAATTATGAGAGTTTGGAAGCGGAAAATGACTTAGCTTGGAAGGTGAGGGAAGCTGCTCTGGTGCGGGAGCTGTAAGAAATGCTGCAGAAGCAGGGGGAATTGCAGGAGGTGCGGCAGGAAGTGTTGAGGGAAAAGCTGAAGGTGGGGGAGCTGGAGCTGGCAAGAAGGAAATGGGAAGTGGAGGCTGTGAGGTTACGGGACTGCTATGAAACTCCGGAGGGTCTGATCAATGCTGAAATAGAGAAAACAGTTGTAACTTCGCTCTTTAAGGATGAACGTTGTTACAGGTTGTTTTCTCGAGTGGCGGCTCCCGTGGCTGGTGATACTCTGGCTGTGCTGAGAGATCACATTCAATAGACCAATCCTTCGTTTGAACTTCCAGAACAGTTTCAGGGTTTGTTGGCATCGTTAGAGGGGAATGTGTATCCTTGGGAAATGGGACCTTTCGACTTTGACGAGTTAGTTGCCAAAACCGGCAATAGGGGGGAGGATTTGGGGGAGGGGGTAGAGGTAGGAGAGAATGCCCCGGTGGAGGGGGTGGTAGCGGGTGGGGAGGAGGGTGAAGCTGTTGTTTTGGGGGACGAATCAGTAAACGTGTAATTTGTATTGTAAAGTTTGTGGAAGAAAATATCAATATACATTGTTACTTTCGGCTAATGATGAGTATGTGGTGGAATTGGTTTTATGTTGACTAATATTTTAAATGTGTAATTTCTAAAAATAATAACTAAATTTAGCATGTGTTTTAAGGGATTCTGTTGATATTATTGAAGCATATTTGGTGGAATCGGGATTGTTGAACTTGACATGTATTCAATGCTATGGGAAATGGGCATGAATTAAAGCACAAGTGTAATTGCCGAATCTTCAGTTAGGTTCGTTGTTTCGTTTGGGAAAGATGCGGGTGCTACGGATAAAACTTGCAGAGGTTGGCGGCGTTCCATGTTCGGGTGAGAATGTTGCCTTTGTGGTCTTTCAAACGGAAACTTCCGTTTGAATTTACTTTAGTAATGATGTAAGGTCCTTCCTAGTTTGGATCGAGCTTTCGGGTTGGCTCTTGATGGCTGATGGAATTTTTTCGAAGGACGAGATCGCCTATAGTTAGATCATGATGTCGCATCCGGGAATTTTTGTGTTTGGTTAGGGACCGTTTGTAATTATATTCTCGAATGGCTGTGTTGGATCGAATATGATCAAGTAATGCCAAATTTTCGGTGATTTTAAGGTCGTTCCAGTCGATAGAAAAGTTATCCACTTCGGGGATATGGGGATCCAATTTCCACTGGGAGTAATGCTTCGGTACCGAAACATAGAGAGAATGGGCTTTCTAGGGTGCGAGAGTGGGGTGTTGTCATTATGACCACAATACGTTTGGCAATTTGTCGATCCATTTTGTCTTGGCTGAATCCAACCATTTTTTAAACCTTGTACGATAGTTCGATTAGTAACTTCCGTTAGGCCATTTGTCTGTGGATATAGCGGTGGTCTATGTGTAACTCTTGACAAAAGTTTTAGAATTCTTGTGCTTCGAACTATTTTCCGTTATTGGAAATGAGGATACGGGTATTCCGAACCGTGTGATGACGTTATTCCAGAAAAAATCTTTGTTAACCTGCGCTATGATGGAGGCTACGAGTTTTGCTTCTACCCACTTGGTGAAGTGATCGATGGCGACGATAAGAAATTCTTTGTTGCCCTTGGCTTTCGGGAAAGGGCCTACAATATCCATTCCCCACTGGTAAAAAGGAATAGAGTGGAACTCCACAGTGGGCATGTGATGTATGTTAGCGTGTAATTGACATTTTGAACAGTGTTGTATTAGCGTTGTAGCGTCGGTTTCTATAGTGGGCCAAAAATATCCTGTACGCATGACCTTGCGGGCTAGGCTTCATGCGCCAATGTGAGATCCGCATATGCCTTCGTGGATTTCTCGCAAAATATAATTTCCTTCAGTTTCAAGTACACATTTGAGGAGAGGCCATGAGTAATGTCGTCGATACAATTGATCGTTTAGGAGGACATATCGCGCTGTAGACTTTTTGAGTTGTTGTGCTTGGATTTTGTCAGCTGGACTTGTGTTGTTGGTAATGTATTGCATAATAGGTGTCATCTATGATAGTTTTTGGGAAACAGTCAAGATTGGGATGCCGTCGATGGATTTCTGCATGAGGGGCTCTATCCATGTGTCGTCTAAGGTATCGCCGGTGTGTAATTTGGATAAGGCATCGACTTCGGTGTTTGCTTTTCAGTCTGTAAATATTTTTGCATGTTGTCTTCTTTTGCTTCGAATTCTCCGTTGACTTGTTCGGCAACAACTTGAGAATCTATAAGTATTCGGAGGTTTCAGATATGTAAATTACGGGCGATTCATAATCCTGCAAGTACGGCTTCGTATTCAGATTCGTTGTTGCTGATGGGGAATGTGTATTTTAAGGCGTAAAATAGTTTGGAGCCTTCGAGTGATGTTATGGTGATACCGGCGCTTCAATTGGTTTCGGCTGCGGAACCATCTACGTGGATGGTCCAGCAATCAGTTGGGATGCTATTTTCTTGCAGATTTTGGGTGGAAGGGGAGAGTAAGTTGGTGCACTCTACGATGAAGTCGGATAATGCGTTGGCGTTTATATATCTTTTGTGAATGTACTCGATATCATATTCAGAAAGTTCTATAGCCCATCGCATAATGCGGCCGGTAATGTCGGCTTTGTGCAATGACTGGTGAACAGGGACTTGTGTGTGCATGTAGATATGGTGGGTTTGGAAGTAATGTCGAAGTTTCCGTGTTGCCATTATTAGGGCAAAGATATGCTTTTCCAGAGGTGAGTATCGAGTTTCGGCAGGTTGTAGGATATGACTGATGTAATAGACGGGGTGGAAAGCCTTCTCTCATTCGGCGCAGAGGACGGTGCTAATAGCTGAAGGTGAAATGGATACGTAAAGGTGGAGAGTTTCATTGGGTTTCGGGGGGACTAGGATAGGTGGATTTTGTAAGTATTGTTTTATATCTTGGAAGGCTTTCTCGCATTCGGGAGTCCATTCGAAATGTTTGCATTTGCAGAGGAGTGAAAAGAACGGGAGATATTTTTCTCCTGATTTTGAAAGGAAACGGTTGATAACCGCTATCCTTCCGCTGAGCCGTTGTACTTCTTTAATATTCCTTGGAGATTTGAGGTTTTGTATTGCTGTAATTTTGGATGAGTTTATTTCTAAACCGCGTTGGGAAATCATGAACCTAAGAATTTTCATGTGCTTACTCCGAATGTGCATTTTTCACAGTTGAGCTTTAGACCGAAGTCTTGTATGGTTTAGAACGTTTCCCGAAGGTCTTGGGTTATATCTAATGTTGAGAGGGTCTTGACTAATATATCGTCGATATATGCTTCATCCGGTTGATCATGTCTTGAAAATCTGCTCCAGCATTTTTTAATCCGAAAGGCATATGTTTGTAACAGAAAAGTCCTTATGGTGTGACGAAAGTAGTTTTTTCTTTGTCTTCTTCTGCCATTAGGATTTGATGGTAGCCTTTGTGAGCGTCTAGGAATGATAGCAAGCTAGAACCTGCTGTGGCATCAGCGAGTAGGTCCGTGCGGGGGAGGGGGTATGGCTTCTTTGGGATGACCTTGTTAAGGGAAGTAAAGTCGATACAAACTCGCCATTTCCCACCTGGTTTTGGTACGACTACTGGGTTGGCTAACCACTGGGGGAATTGGACTCTGCGGATGACGTCGGCTTGAAGCAGTTCTGATATTTCTTTGCGGATGATGTTTTATTTTTCGGGATTGAAAGAGCGGCATTTTTGTGTGATGGGTTTTGCGGATGGGGGAATTCCTAGCTTATGTTCCATGAAGGAGCGCGGGATGAGTCCTAGGTCTGTGGGTGTCCAAGCGAAAATATGAGAAAATTCTGCTGCAAGTTCTAAAATTTATTGTTATAATTAATTCGGGAGAGAAGCGCCTATTCTGATTTGGCGTTCTGGATGTGTGGCATCGATGCTGAGGATTTCGAAGTGGTCGACGGGAGCCAAGTTGCGGTCGGGTTCATCAGAAGAATCAACTGAAACCTTGGGTGGTGTATTCTTTGTGAGGTAGCAGGTTTGTTGGATTGGTTCGTCTCCGAGAATGATCCAGGGTCTAGAGGGTAACGACATGATCATATCTTTGCGGAATGTGCAAATTTGTGTCTGCATTGTATTCAAGGCTGGGCGACCAAGAATGATGTTATAAGGTGCTGGTGAATCTACGATGACGAAAGTGGTTATGTGATGTTGGAGGTGTGAAGGTGGTCCCATTGGAGTAATAACTTAGCGATGCCGCGAGGGTGGGTAGTGGTGCCGAAAAAGTCGATCATTGATGTAGAATATGGTTGTATGAGGTTGTCATTTAGGTGCATTTTTTTCCAAGTTTCGTAGTACATGATGTTGGCATAACTACCCGTGTCTACTAATATGCATCGGACGAAAAATGACTAGATGTGTTAAGAAATTATTAGTGGGGTATTGGTGTTTTGATCGGGTTCGGCAGATTTGATGCTTTTTGTGGTGGTTTTCCAGATTGGTGGTTATTATCATCTATGAGGTTAATGATGTGGGGGAGGGCTGTGTCGGTATGTGGGAGATTGTCAAGAGTTGGCATAGCTGTATTTGGCATCCGGATGTATTCGCGTAAATATCCTTTTTGGATTGCTGCTTCGATTGCGTGTTTTAGAGCGTAGCAATTTCCTGTTGTGTGCCCAACTTCTTTGTGGAATGTGCAGAAATGTTGCTGGTTTTGGCGTTCAATTGGGGATGGCATCGGGCGTGGGACTTGTAATATGCCTGCTGATTCTATATTCTACCAGATGGTGGCACTATCAGAAGTTAAGGGTGTAAATTGGGGGTATTGTATTTGGGGTAACGGGGCGTCTGTTGGTCGGTGTTGGGTGTTGTCGTTCGGGTTCTGTATTCGGGATATGGAAATTGGGTTGGAGGCTGGGTGTTTCTGGCTTGGGGATATCTGGATGTGGCTATTGCGCTGTTATAGGCAGCGTCTTGTGCTTGAGTGGTTGCCACGGAGGAGGATAATTTTTTTGTTTTTATCCATGCTCTGATCTGTGTGAGCAATTCTTGTGTGGTCCGTGGTTCTTGGATGTTTAATTGGTGCAGTACTCTCCTTTGATGAGGCCGTTGAGGAATGCTTCGACATAAAAGGAGTATGTGCAGTCTTTAGTGAGCAATACCTCTTTGTTGAACCGCTGAAGGTATGAGGACAGGGATTCCCCTATGTTCTGGCGAATTTGTAAGAGTTCGAGGTGTGTTTTTTTGTTTGTTCGGAATGCTTCAAAGTATTGTAGAAAACTGTTGCCGAGTTGTCGGAAGGAGAAAATAGATCCGGCGGGTAGGCTGCCAAACTATGCTTGTACCTATTCGGCTAGTGTCATCGGGAAGCATCGACATAACAAAAAATCATCTGCTCCGTGCATGACCATTGTTGTTGTGAACTACTTGAGGTGAATTTCGGAATCAGAATATTCGGTGTATTGGGTGAATGTGGGAATCTGGAACGTTGGTGGTAACGGACCCTTGGCGTATGCCAGAGCTAGAGGGTTGCTGCCGAGTGTGTTCCAGGGGAGGATATCATCATTTGGTATTAGTTGAGGGGGTTCAATCTGAACCTGGTCGCATAGCTTCCTGAATTGTGCATTTGTGGGTGTAGGTCCGGCGGCAGGTTGTTGGTCGTTTTGGTGGGGTTGGGGGAAGTCTTGGGTTCCGGGGTTTTATGGTGGGAGATACCATGTGTGTGTTGGTGCTTGCGGTTGTTGTGGAATGTTTTGGTATAGCATTGGTTGTGTGCTAAATTACCCGAAAGTATCTGGGGTATCGGGGTTTATTTTGGGGGAGCGGGTGAAGCTGGTGGGACTCTATTGATTTGAGGGTGTGAAAATGGTTGTTGGTCGTTTTGGTGGGATTGGGGGAATTCTTGGGTTCCGGGATTTTGTGTTAGGATTTACCATGTGTGTGTTGGTACTTGCGGTTATTGTTATGGTATTGGGTGTGCTAAATTACCCGGAAGTGTCTGGGGAATCAGGTTTTGTTTTGGGGGAGCGGGTGAAGCTGGTGGGACTATATTGATTTAAGGGTGTGAAAATGGTTGTAGGTGTATGTTTGTATCGGGACACACGAGTTTGTACTCCTGTTGTTTGTCTTGCCTTGATGGTTTGATGGCGGGGTGGTTGGGTTGTTTCGTCGGTAAATATTTACAGTGGTGTTTTGGGGGTGCCAGAACGTTGGTTGAGGATCCGGTGGTTTCGGAAAAGTGGGATGTGACGTCGTCTATTAACTATGGATCTGATCTTGATCATTTGGATCGCACGTAATTGGTGATGTTTCTTAAATTCTGCAGAATATCGTCATATGGTACGTTGGCGTTCGGTTGATCTTGCCGAATTGAAATAGAATGTGATCGACGATCGGGCTTCTTGGCTGGGGCATCTTTGGGTTGGTGCGGTGGGTGTGCTGACGAGGATTGTTGACGCTGGTTTTCGTTGGTGATTGTAGAGGCGATTGCTAGAGGTTGATGTTTACTGGCAGGGACAGGAAGAGGGATGCCCAGGGATGTGGCAAGAATTTCTGGAAGGGTATTAGGGTTTTAGAATCACGGCTATGGGTTGTCATGTTTTTTTTCGTAAATATAATCATAGGAAAAAACACGGTGGGCGCCAATATGATGTGGCCTGACTCTGGCTACTCTAATTCCCTTTCCTTTCTTCCTCCTTTCTCCTGGGATATGTCTTTCTTGAAGATGCTTCGTTGTTCTTGATGTGTTCTTTCTTGGAGATATCGCGTTGTTCTTGATGTGTGTTTCCTCTCGGGTTCTCTCTCTCTAGTTCTTGGTGTATTTTTCGTTATCCTCTCTCTCTCCTCTTAGAGAGGTATTTATCTACCATTGCCTACAAGATATGGACTTTTTGTGTTATAGGCTTTTTTAGATATTTTATGTTACGATGATATATTGATTAGATATGGTGGTACGTTGTATGTGAGTTGTTCGGAATATTTTATGATGCGGGATATATTTATACATATACTAGAGGTGGAGGTGTTATTTAGTTTGGATTTTTACAAAACAACAGTGAATCAATATGCTTTCTTTGTGCTTCATTATATCGAATTAGCAAATAAAATGGATAGTAAGGGACAAAATAAGTACCTCTTCCAAACTTCGAGACCATAGTGACTTTTTCTTTAGGCTCCGCACGAGCTTTCTTTGTGCCTTTATGTCTGCTGCCAGAATCGCCTGGCTGTTACCTAGCACATCAAATGTTGCATGTAAAACAGAAAATGGAGCTACTGTTAAACCAAGTTATAGTTTTTGTTAATGGGGAAACTCCATATCATACTCTTGCTTTTGTTAAACCAAGTTACATTGTCACATGTTCTAAAAGTTTGAAGTTAAAGTTATTTTCCTAACACACCCTCTCACAAGTGGGTCAATCACAAATTTTCTTAACAAAGCTCAACATGTGCATAATTACATAACAATCAACAAATGAAAAGCAATAACAGGAATTAAAACTCAGCACCTAGTGCTCTGATACCATGTTTTAATTGAGTAAAATTGTCACTTACTCTAAAATCTTAAGCTAATAAAGAAAGGTTAAAATTTATCCTCTTGAAAGTTTTGATTGTGTTCACCCTCATTTCAAATCCTTTGAAATGTATATTCCTAGGCTACTCACGTCAACATATGGGGTATAGGTGTTATTGACTTAGTCTTGGTAGGTATACTATCTTTATTGATGTCTCCTTTTTAGAAAATACATTCTTCTATCCAACCACTAGTCCTATCAGATGGGGGAGGATATGATTTAAAGATATAAAGTGTTACATTGTCTATTTCTACTTCATAAAAGGTATTCTTCATGCCTATTCTTGTCGTAAGCTCCTTCTTAGTAATGTCTTGTAATAAATACCTTTTCATATGATATTGTCTCAAGTGATGAATTCCCCATTGCATTTAGGAAAGGTATACAACAATGCCCTTATTTTATTTCTTTTGTTGCTTGCTATGACTATTTGTCTCCATATTCTTGTTCAGTCAATGTATCCATTTACTCTATTTCTCTTCATAAGTCAGTTCATGAATTCTTTTCTCACCCTGGTGGACATGATACTATGATAGAGGAAATGAATGCCTTAATTGCAAATGGTATTCAGAACTTGATGGACTTACCTCTTGACAAGAGAGTTATCGGGTGTAAATGGGTATGCGGAATCTGATAGTTGTGTCATTTGAGGGAGTCTTAGAATTGAACTATCTCAAAGTAATGAGTCTAGACATTACATAACTCTGTTAGTGTTGGTAAAGAACATAATCTATGCTACTCGAAAGGAGCAGTGGACATGAGATTATGCAAAAGAATCATAGAAATACTAGTATTGAGTGTTATTTAAATGCAAATTGGATATGCCTTAAGATTAATAGAAGAGTCAACTCAGGATATCTTGTCTTAATGGGATGGAATATTATCATGGGAAGCAAGAATAAAAATGCAGTGTCAAGATTGAGTGTAAAATTAGAATATATTAGAGTTATGTCACAATTTGTTTGAGAAATTATGTGACTAAGCCAACCCTTAATTGAAGTTGGCCTTAAATCTTGTATTCCAGCAAAATTACGGTGTGATGATCAAGTGGTCCTCCATATTGCTTCAAATATCATTTCCCATGAACGGACCAAACATAGAGTGATTATCACTTCGTTTGAGAAAATATACAAGAAGGACTAATCTCTATAGAGCATGTACGAACAAGGGAAACATTTCTACCAAAGGTTTAAAAAAGGAACTGAATGCATTATGTTTGTAACAAGCTGAGAGTGTTGGAGATTCATAACTATATGATTAGAGATACATAAATATGCCAATTAGTGGATCAGAGTCGATTAGGGTATTAGAAGTTGATTAGGAGATTTGATTAGATTACATAATCTTAGGGATTTACTTATGTAATTTGTATCTTTGTGTATAAATTAAAGATCCCCATAATACAATAACACACAAGAGTTATAGAATTATCTTTGTTCACATTAGCCTACAATCAGGAATAACTGGAATTATATGTGTCTTTCATTTCTTTTCCAATCTGACAATCAATTTTCAAAAACATTAAAAAGTTAAATAATTGAATCCTGCAGATCATATTTCTTATCTTTCTTTGACAAAGAAGTTTTAAATATCGAAACTAACAAAAACAATGAAATTTGTAAAAGTACATGATTGTCTATTGTGAAAAATAAATATATGGAAAGGATACAGCTATGTATGAATGAAATAACATATCAACCATGACATTGCTTGATCCCAGTTTACAATACAACAATAGTTAACTTTTAGAAGTATTCACTTCTGGTGAATGTTGTTATATATCATGCCAATAGCTTTTGATGCACTTTAGAATTTGTGGTTGCAAACATAATTTATATTAGAATTATGATTTAATTATTTATATTGAAGTATTTTCAGATTTATAGTCATGTTGGGATTTATTTTCTTTTTAAGATCACTAGGACGATTATAATTTGTTTTCCTTTATTCAAGTCAAGAATGTTTTAGGGGACCATAAATAACATGGTTCTCTACAGTTATGATCAGAATTTTCAATATTTCAGTAATATTATAATTTCAGTTTTTGAAATGTTTTATCAAGACTTGATTTTGAGACCATAATTTTTATCCATGATTTCTCACTACATCACCGCACGTTCAAATTTTATTTTTAAACCAAACAATAGCCTCTTACGGAGTCGAATCCATGATGGTGATGAAGACAGGGAGATCTTATTGACAAATTTACAGAATCAGTTAAGGGCCTTAGAACAAAGTTTTGGGGAAAAAATTCAAAGTAATTGAGAGACGTTTCAATGAGGTTGTGAATTGACTTGATACCTTAAGGATCAGTCCTAATCGAAAAATAGATGCAGATAGGCAAAAACCAGTAGTTGCGGTTGCTCAAAGGGATCCTATATATACCTAATCCCTTATATAATCAAGGGACGAATGATGGTTATATTGAAGACACCATATAAAAGAGAGAGTTGGAGAGAACAATGTCAATTGGAATCATTATGAAGATTGACATAATTACAAAGACAGGGCTAAGGCCAACTTTGGTGCTAGGACTTATCATGTCAGAGAGGCAATAATGAGGATAATTATAGAGGTGAGAATCAATATGATAATGATTTCCGGACTAGAGGTAGATATACCTTATTTTTATTTTTATGGAAACTTAAGAATTGAAGAATTTATTGATTAGATAACTGATATGGATAACTTTTATTTATTTATTTTTTTTTAAACACATGGAAGTCCTTGAACAGAAGAAAGTTAGGTTAGTTAGTAGCATGCAGGTTAAAAAGGATTAAAAAGGATGTCCATTTGTAGGATGGGAAAATTATGAAGCAGGAGACGTTGAGAAGGACATGTGCCTATTAGAGAATGGTACAGGATGCAGAAATTGTTAAAGGGGAGTTTCTCATAAAGGAAGGGTTTAACAGGAATTGGTCATCATTTCCTGCCAATGATTTCATCTCCCTAAGTTTTCTCAGAAATGGGGATTTCGTAGTTTTGAAGTTTTTTTTGCTTTTACTACTTTGGTATTATGGTTGTCATCTAAAATTTAGCAGCTCTCTGAATGAGGAGGTAGATTCCTGAATTTTGATGACAGAATTATTATGAAGGTGTTCCCTTCTGTCCTTATGCTCCTTCATCTCAAGGATGATTTCAAGCTTTTTACCCCTAAAAACAACCAAACTTCCATACACCTAACTTGAGTTAATTCCTCATTAGGATATGATTATTCCTTAATGTGTTCCCCAATTATACCCTATCATCAACACATCCTCATTTATGAGGCACAAGGTTCTTCTCCCATATGATTATCAAACAATATTGAAAATTAATGATCATCGAACATAAGTATGAAAGACAAAAACAAAACTTAGTATATGATAAGGATTAATGAGGTATGCTCCAAGCCAGTCATTTATTTTATCAAGCTTGAGTCCTGATTTCCTCTTATCAGAAACTATTTGGGGGGAGGTGGGGATTTGAGATACAATAAGGCCTTAAGGGCTAACACTAAAAAGAAAGAGCTCTATGTTACTTCCCAACAAATTGGACACCTGAGGCCTTTTGTGATTACGAATCTAGACCTGTCAATAACAAGTTTTCTTTTTCTAACCTTCCTTTTCCTCAACCAAAACCTATCATGTCTTAGAGAAGTCTTGGAACTAAAAAATCATCTTATATGACATGGTTCATTCCCCCTTTGTTTGGAAAAAAAAAAGATAATAATAAATACAAATCAAATAGATTAGATGCAATCATGTAATGATTCAAATGCAAACACTAGCACACAAATATACTTATTTTCTACTCCATCCTATAATTTGTACTATTATATGCCATATTAAGTATTTTAATTTTTTATAAACTGTTAGTCATTCCATTCAACACAGTGCCTCTCCCCTCAAAAAGAAACCAAGCCTTTACACTACAGAAAAAAATCACGAACTGATTCTTCAAAACTAACTAATGAGTATGGCATGGAACTTTTGCTACATTCGGCTAACAGTATATAACAATCATTCTACATCCTGAAAGTCTTACTGCTATCTTCAATATTGGAAGGGAAAAAAAAAAAAAAAAGTAGACAGTGTAAAGAAAAATACAACAAAAGAGGATGAGCTCTCTGGAGAAAGTAAAAAGATATATATAAACTATCGATGCAATCCTCGACTCTATTTGTGAGTCTATCAATCATGTTCCCAATAACATTAAATGCTACTTCTCAAAGAGATCTTAGGAAAATAACTTAATTTACAAAGTAACTCGATAAGCATTATATTGATGACTGAAAATAATGTTGATCATCTCCAGCAATCTCACACAACAAGTTGCACAAAAGATTAGAATTAGTCTTAACAAAGCCACAAAAATTTATCGGCTTAAATTCTAGAACTGTGCTAGACAAGACATACTTGTAATCCTCCAGACTAGACAAAGTCCTAAAACTTGTTTACCATGTGACTATGATGGAAAATATGGTTGTCCAAAAACCTTGCTTCTATCCAAAATCTAACTCAAGATTTAGGTCACCATGTAGTTTTTTCATCATAGTATTTTAGGACAAGGATTTAGGGAAGACGATTGGACGTACTTAGATAACAAGGGCAAATTACCCCCATTCCTTTTGTTTCAAAATTTTGGTCATCCAATAAAGAGAAAGTTAGTCTTCATCATCACCAATTGAACATCCGTCATTAAAACTATATTCCTTCTTTATTTCAAGGTCTAGAGTGTGAGAATTTTCATTGTTATGTGTCTGAACATTCTACATGTAAGTGTACCTTTTCCAGTGAGTAATAAAAGAAGTTATATTCCTTTCTACTCACTCATATTGATAATTATTCCTTCTATCATTCCCAATGTTTCTATAGCCAAATGGTTTGTATCATTCACTGATGATTGCACTCATGCTACTTGGCTTTTTTTGCTTAAACATAAATATGATGTTAGTATTTTTCTCCCAAATTTTTACTTGAAAAACTGTTGCTTACTATCTTCATGCAGAATATTCAGTAAAAGAGCTTTGAAAGAGCATGATTATTACTCTTCAATCTTAGTAACTACTTGAATGGGACCAAGAGAAGAGCATAAACAACGTTCCTGCAGGCCTTCTGATTTCAGTCACTTTATTCCATTCTTACACATTTCCAGAAAAAGATCTTCATTCCACTAGAGAGGCAAGATATCAATTTTTTTTTCCTTTTTTTTACGAAGAATCCTTTGGTTATGATTTGGGAGAAGAAAGTGGTGCAACATGTCACATATCATCTCCACAATGTTCTAACATCTTTAACACATGTTTTCAGTAAGTCAATCCACCATAACTAAACAATTGTTGCAATAGTCTTTTACCAAAATGAACTTATTGAACTAAATGCATTTCATACAATCTGACATACTGGGCCTAGCTCTATATCAATCAAGAGAACTAGCAGTCTGATTATGTCCACAGAAATTATCTATTTCCAGCTCCTTGCACTTTAATGCCTACAAAGTTCTTTTCTTCTTTACAATCTAATTCGATTTAAATGTTGTGCTCGGTGTAGTATAGGAAATTGACACGTTTCCAGAATTTGTGGTTCTTTGAGGATCCATGAAGCCATCTCAAATATTGAGTACTATGGAAAATATTGCATCTTATTAATTATGGAAACCCCACTGATTAATCCCCCTGTTACATCCTTGATTAAATCAATCTCTGATTATGATTAGTCATAATCTATTGAATGATAAACATGGGCTAATATACCTAAGCTTGATCTTGCTTCTAACACTTGAGCACTCAGACCATGAAGAAACTGTCTGCTATACAAAATGAAAGGCACAGTGTGACAATAACTTATTCTGCAATCAACTCTATGTTTAGGAGTTTAAGGATCTTTTGAATGTAACTTAAATGCTCGTAGTCATAATGATGGGAAAAGATAGGAATATGCAAGGAAGAAAGATCTTTAGCTTTGATATGAAACTAATTTTTACAGCAGTGATGAACTTCTGGGAGAGATTAGAAAGAAACAGGTTACAGAAAGCAACTGGAGAATATGGAAGTCAGAGGCAAAACCTATTTCATAATTGTCAACAGAAAATGCCCAAGGGAAAAAGGCATTTGTTGACTAGCCAAAATAGTGCAAAAAACTACCCAAATACAGTATGAAAGTACCTTTGTCAAAATTTTCATTCAAGGATAGATACAGATCCGAGATAATCAAAGTAGAGGACAGCATTGCTGAATGCCAGTAACTTTTCATTTAAATTGTTCCTTTTATTTTTGAGAGATCATAAGAATAGATAAAATATGTAATTATAATTTACTTTAAACTTTTCTCAAAAAGGTGAAAAGCATAATTCATCAATTTTAGTTCCTTAATTTTCAAGTCTTGACCATTTTGGTCATTCACGATTACTTGTAACAATTTAGATGCCTTATCTATTTTTATTTTAAACTATTCCTAAACACTAGAATCCAGCTCAGATTTGCCTTGGACATGCAAGTGAGGAAACTTTGGTGGAGGAAAAATAAGTAAAATATAACAAGTACCCCATAAAACACTGAAATCCAACTAATTTATTTATGTGACTTAGCAAGAAAATACCAAATTAGAGGTATATTTGTTATGAACTACCTATTTTGCCTCTAAAAACAACACTACGGGATATAATGTAATGTTACATGCATAAATTCCAACACTTCTTGTGTCAAAAGACCAAAATAGTAAATGAAATTGTTAAGCGCATCTAGTTCTAAAAAATTGTAAAGGACAAAAGCTTTATAAAAGGGACTAAAATGGTCCATTATCCAATTAAAAATTATGATTAAAAACAAACATATTTTTGATTAGAGAAATCAAAGACTAACCAAAGTTTAAAAGTAAATCAGAGGTTGATGTGGTCTCACTCTGGCTACTCTAATTCCCTTTCCTTTGTTCCGCCTTTCTCCTGGGATATGTCTCTCTTGAAGATGCTTCGTTGTTCTTGATGTGTTCTTTCTTGGAGATATCGCGTTGTTCTTGGTGTGTGTTTCCTCTCGGGTTCTCTCTCTCTGGTTCTTAGAGTATTTTTCATTATCCTCTCTCTCTCCTCTTAGAGAGGTATTTATCTACCATTGCCTACAATATGTGGGCTTTTTGTGTTATGGGCTTTTTTAAATATTTTATGTTGCGATGATATATTGATTAGATATGGTGGTACGTTGTATGTGAGTTGTTCGAGATATTTTATGATGCGGGGGTATATTTGTACATATACCATAAGCATTTTTTTAGGGTTCGGGATGCTTAAAATGGATGTTATTGAAGGTGTGAGGGTGCGGTTTGGTTATGATGGGTGGGATCGAATGTTATTGACCACGTGGGAAAGAACAAGGAAAAACGGAAAAGAAAGGGTGTTTCGGGTGAACGAATGATGGAGAGAAATAAACAACAGAGGTTTCGGGTGAAGGAGATGGTTGTGGCGCGGTTTTGAGGATTGTGGGTGTTGGGAACGACTTGTTGTTTTGGGAAATTGGGGTATCGGGTTGTAATGATGGCGTTTGGTGTGTGCGTGGCTGTGAAAAGACGCGTCTGACGCTTCGGTAGATGGGATGGCGCGTGGCGACTGTTCGACTGGTGATGTGTGGACAACGTGTGCGCGTGAGAGTGCGTGTGGACTTGAAAATGTATGTACTGCAGTTTCGCGAGAATTTTGGGGTCTGGTGTGGTGCCTTCTTTCAAAAATGTATAAGAGAGAGAGAGGGGGGAATATGTGGGGAGACGTTTGAATTTTCATTGTTTTCTTGTGTTTATCTTCGTGCTCTCTGAGAAAGTTCGTCTGCCATTGTGGGTGTAAGGTGTGCTTAAGTTTCTTCGTGTGCAGTCGTTTGTGGTGGTGTTCACATATTATGTTTGGAGTGACGGAAAAGGGTGATTGCAGTGGTGTTAAGTTGCCAGGTTAGTATTTTGTTTATTGTATTATTGGTGCTCGTTTTAATGCGCAAATGTATGTGAATCTTATTGATTTTATAGTGGGCATGCTAATGATGTCTGTGTGTTTATGGTTTTGTGATGGGTAGTGACCGGTGTTGGATGTGGATTTAACTGGTGTATTATGTTTTTGTGTTGTGTCTGCAGTGTTTGTGTGCTATTGCTTTTGTGTGATTGTGCTTGGATTGTTTGTGCTAAACATGGCTCCTCGATGAATTCCAGGTACTTGTTGTTCTGTTGCTTTGCATTTTTTGCGTTAGGGCTTGGGAAAACGAAGGAAAGAAGATAAAGAATTGCCTGGTTTTATGGGTTAAGCATAAATCATATCACTTTTTAGCATGTTTTTAGGCATAATTTAGGATGAAGTTGATAGGAAATTGGTCTTAATTGATTGTTATTTACTCAATTTCACAATTTTTATGATTTTGGAAGTGTCAGGTGAAAAGTAGACGAAAACAGCAAATTTTGGGGCAAAAATGCAATTTTTGGAAATGATGACCTGGTCAACGGACCATGACGGGCGTCCCGACCCAGTCAAAGCACCAGGACGGGCGTCCCAATCTAGGACGGGCGTCTCGAAGCACCAGAAGTTGTCCCACATCGAAAGTTTTGGAGATTTTCACTCCAGAAAGCTGCTATAAATACCCCAGGCCTCCAAGAGTTGAAATCATCCCTCTCCACTTGATCTGAGTCATTCAGTAGTTTCCAGTGTACAATTCTCTAGTACACAACTCACTCGGAGACTCAGATTTCAGTAGAAGTTTTCTTTCTTTCCGTTTTTGTTTTCGTTTTTCTTAGTTTCTAAGAATTAGTCTCAGATCCTAGGGTTTGATAGATAGGTTCGTTTCTGGTATTCATAGAATACCCGGGATTTCGTTAGGAGATCCTAAGAGGGCTCTAGGCGTTCGAAGAGTCAGTCCACAAGGCTGGGCTTAAGCTGGGTATTAAGGTAAAGCCCAGTTACTAGGCTGAGGAAGCGTCCTCCGAAGGTTCTGGCAAGCAGAGTCGGGGCGAGCAATACGACATATACAACAATACGCTCCATCGGTGAGACTACGTAAAGGGTGATTTCTTTATGGCATCAGTCCCCCTGTCCCTCTCTTATATGTTGTTATTGTGTTGTTCCAAAAATTGATTATGAATACGAGATTACGATTTTCATGAATATTTGTTTTATATGTTGAAGTTGTTATATTTTTCCGGAAATGGCCACCTGCTTAATATTCACTATGTCTGCATGTCCACTGTGTTCTTTTAAACTAAAATTAGGGTTATAGACAATTCCTAACCACGGTCTAATCATAACCTGTTTAGTTTAACATGCATCAATTAGTATTGGTGTCTGCCATGCTAGATAAAATAACCTGCAGAACACCCTGTTTGTTAGAGTAGTCTAGGTAGGGGCCGAGCTGAGCGTTTATGCCGGCGGCTAGGGCGAGCGGCATGATCCCCGAAGTGACATAGGGTTTTCATGGATGCCTTTAGCCCGAACCGTGAGTAGGGCCGTCATTAAGGTAGGAAGGTTTATTAGAGACCTCGGATGTGGTACGCCTTTAGACACATAAAATATTTGCAATCCAGGCCAAGACATGTCTAAAATACTCGAATATAGGTCAATCAACATATAGGAACAGTATAACATAGAATTAGGACCTCATCTATAAAACACTTTTGGGCTTAATTAAACTTAAACCTAGTGGAGAATGGATCACCATCTCATCAAAGTCATTGATGAAGATTGCATAACTGGATCATAAGATAGGAGTTAGGATAAAAGGCTAGTTACTACTAAGCCGTTACCACTTCCCTGGGAGTAGGATATTTATTTAATAAAATCGTAGATACTTTCCAACAAACTAGCTACACGATAGGTACTCTGCCTTAGGTTCTGATTGATTAAGTGACAATAATTGAATGCTAAGTGACAGTTAGTAAGACTCAGTCCTTAATTACTCATAATCGACATAGGTAAATAAAGCCTATCTTTTAGCATACCAATCGGAACGCATCAATCGATAATCTTGTACTTAGGTATATATATTACTTGTTGACCGGTGTATACTTGCACTTGTTAAGATTGCGTTGATTTACTTCATTTTCTTATCTTTACAAATTGTGACACACGCACACAACGCAACAAGTTTTTGGCGCCGTTACCGGGGACTTTGGAGTCAATTGTTTGTAAATATTGATTGTTTGCATTTGGTTACCTTTATTTTTCAGTTTATTTTTATACTCATACTTGTGCTTAATAGTCTATTGATTTAGTGTATGAGTGACGAATATTTGTGCATAGGCTGAAATTTATTTGAATATTATTGATATTGATCATTTGGTAATTTTCAGCTTGTGTATATCATTCATTCCTTAACGTGTGCTGTTTTGCATGAGTAAAACACGCAAGGGTTCTCAAGCTACATTGCTGCCACTCGATCCAGAAATTGAGAGAACAACCAAGGCGTTAAGGAAGAAGAAACAAACCACGGATAAGGCAGCTATGGAGGAACAGCGTGAAATTCAACCTGAACCTGTCTACAATTGATGCGTTCCGGTCGATGTGCTAAATAGGTGTTATTTTACCCTATGTTGATTATGAACTATTAAGGACTGTGATTGACTAATTGTCACATTTAGTCTCTATGGTGTCACTTAATCAGCCAGAACCTAAGGTAGAGTACCTATCGTGTAGCTAATCTGTTGGAAAGTATCTACGATTTTATTAAATAAATATCGTACTCCCAGGGAAGTAGTAACGGCTTAGTAGTAACTAGCCTTTATTCCTAACTCTTATCTTATAATCCAGTTATGCAATCTTCATCAATAATTTTGATGAGAGGGTGATTCATTCTCCACTAGGTTTAAGTCTAACTAAACCTGAAAATGTTTTATAGACGAGATCCTGATTTTATGTTATACTGTTACTATACGTTGATTGACCTATATTCGAGTATTTTAGACATGTCTTGGCCTGGATTGCAACTATGTTCTGTGTCTAAAGGTTACCAAATCTGAGTTTCTACGCTACCGCCCCATCGTTAAGGGTAACGGCCCTACTCACAGCTCGGACTAAAGTCAGCAATGAACGCCCTATGTCACTTTGGGGATCATACCGCTCGTCTCATAACCACCGGCATAAAACTCTACTCAGCCTACCTAGACTACTTTCAACCAACAGGGTGTTCCGTAGATTATTTTATCTAGTATGGCAGACACCAATACTAATTGATGCCTGTTAAACTAAACATGTTATGAATAGACCGTGGTTAGGAATTGTCTATAACCCTAATTTCAGTTTAAAAGAACGGCAATAAACATGCAGACATAATGGATATTTAAGCAGGTGGCCATTTCTAGAAAAACATTATAACTTCAACATATATCACAAATATTCATAATAATCATAATCTGGTATTCAAATTGTTATTTGGACAAACACAATAACAACATATAAGAGAGGGACAGGGGGGTTGATGCCATAAAGAAATCACCCTTTACGAAGTCTCGCCGATGGAGCGTACTGCTGTATATGCCGTATTGCTTGACCCGACTCTACTGGCCAGAACCATCGGAGGACGCTTCCTCAGCCTAGTAACTGGGCTTTACCTTAATACCTAGCTTAAGCCCAGCCCTGTGGACTGACTCTTCGAACGCCTAGAGCCCTCTTAGGATCTCCTAACAAAATCCCGGGTATTCTATGAATACCAGAAATGAACCTATCTATGTAAGCCTAAGATCTGAGACTATTTCTCAGAAACTAAAACAAAACACTAACAAGAAAGAAAACTGAGATCCGAGTCTCTGAGTGAGTTGTGTACTGGAGAAGTGTACACTGGAAACCACTTAATGACTCAGATCGAGTGCAGAGGAATGATTTCAACTCCTGGAGTCCTGAGGTATTTATAGCAGCTTTCTGGAGTGAAAATCTCCAAAAAGTTCGATGTGGGACAACTTCTGGTGCTTGGGGACGCCCGTCCTGGATTGGGACGCCCGTCCTGGTGGTTTGACTGGGTCGGGACGCCCGTCCCGGACCGTTGACCAAGTCAGCATTTCCAAAAATTGCATTTTTACCCCAAAATTTGATGTTTTCGTATACTTTTCACCTGACACTTCCAAAATCATAAAAACTGTGAAATTGAGTAAATAACAATCAATTAAGATCGATTTCCTATCAATTTCACCCTAAATCATACATAAAAATATGCTAAAAAGGTATATGATTTTTGCTTATCAGATAACCCCACACTTAACTTTTTGCTTGTCCTCAAGCAAAGTCTACCTGAAGTTAGTGATTCTAAATCTGATGCGTTCTGGTCGATGTGCTAAATAGGTGTTATTTTACCCTATGTTGATTATGAATAATTAAGGACTATGATTGACTAATTGTCACATTTAGTCTCTATGGTGTTACTTAATCAGCCAGAACCTAAGGCAGAATACCTATCGTGTAGCTAGTCTGTTGGAAAGTATCTACGATTTTATTAAATAAATATCGTACTCCCAGGGAAGTGGTAACGGCTTAGTAGTAACTAGCCTTTATTCCTAACTCTTATCTTATAATCCAGTTATGCAATCTTCATCAATAATTTTGATGAGAGGGTGATTCATTCTCCACTAGGTTTAAGTCTAACTAAACCTGAAAATGTTTTATAGACGAGATCCTGATTTTATGTTATACTGTTACTACACGTTGATTGACCTATATTCGAGTATTTTAGACATGTCTTGGCCTGGATTGCAACTATGTTCTGTGTCTAAAGGTTACCACATCTGAGTTTCTACGCTACCACCCCATCGTTAAGGGTAACGGCCCTACTCACGGCTCGGACTAAAGTCAGCAATGAACGCCCTATGTCACTTTGGGGATCATACCGCTCGTCTCATAACCGCCGGCATAAAACTCTACTCAGCCTACCTAGACTACTTTCAACCAACAGGGTGTTCCGCAGATTATTTTATCTAGTATGGCAGACACCAATACTAATTGATGCATGTTAAACTAAACAGGTTATGAATAGACCGTGGTTAGGAATTGTCTATAACCCTAATTTCAGTTTAAAAGAACGGCAATAGACATGCAGACATAATGGATATTTAAGCAGGTGGCCATTTCTAGAAAAACATTATAACTTCAACATTTATCACAAATATTCATAATAATCATAATCTGGTATTCAAACTGTTATTTGGACAAACACAATAACAACATATAAGAGAGGGACATGGGGACCGATGCCATAAAGAAATCACCCTTTACGAAGTCTCGCCGATGGAGCATACTGCTGTATATGCCGTATTGCTTGACCCGACTCTGCTCGCCAGAACCGTCGGAGGACGCTTCCTCAACCTAGTAACTGGGCTTTACCTTAATACCCATCTTAAGCCCAGCCCTGTGGACTGACTCTTCGAACGCCTAGAGCCCTCTTAGGATCTCCTAACGAAATCCCGGGTATTCTATGAATACTAGAAACGAACCTATCTATGTAAGCCTAAGATCTGAGACTATTTCTTAGAAACTAAAACAAAACACTAACAAGAATGAAAACTGAGATCCGAGTCTCTGAGTGAGTTGTGTACTGGAGAAGTGTACACTGGAAACCACTTAATGACTCAGATCGAGTGGAGAGGAATGATTTCAATTCCTGGATTCATGGGGTATTTATAGCAGCTTTCTGGAGTGAAAATCTCCAAAAATTTCGATGTGGGACAACTTCTGGTGCTTCGGGACGCCCGTCCTAGTGGTTTGGCTAGGTCGGGACGCCCGTCCCGGACCGTTGACCAAGTCAGCATTTCCAAAAATTGCATTTTTACCCCAAAATTTGCTGTTTTCGTCTACTTTTCACTTGACACTTCCAAAATCATAAAAACTGTGAAATTGAGTAAATAACAATCAATTAAGATCGATTTCCTATCAATTTCACCCTAAATCATACATAAAAACATGCTAAAAAAGGTATATGATTTTCGCGTATCAACAATCCAGTGGTAATGGCAGATGATAGGGACCATGCTATTCGGCAGTATGCTATCCCTATGTTCAATGAACTAAATCCAAGTATTGTGCGACTGGAGATTGCCGCAGCACAGTTCGAGTTGAAACCAGTAATGTTTCAAATGTTGCAAATAGTAGGGCAGTTTGGTGGACTACCTGCTGAGGATCCACACTTGCATCTACGTTTATTCATGGAAGTAAGCGACTGTTTTTAGTTACCAGGGGTGACAGACGATGCTTTGAGGCTGAAATTGTTTCCATATTCCCTGAGAGACAAAGCTAGAGCATGGCTTAACTCTCTACCCTCTAGTAGTGTAACTACATGGCAGCAGCTTACTGAGAGATTTTTAATGAAATATTTTCCTCCAAAAAATGCTAGGTTAAGAAACGAAATTACCTCTTTTCATCAATTATAAGAAGAATCATTGTACGAGGCATGGGAAAGATTTATGGGAAAGATTTAAGGAGTTGTTAAGAAGATGCCCACATCACGGAATCCCACATTGCATTCAAATGGAAACATTTTACAATGGGTTAAATGCACACACACGAATGATAGTTGATGCTTCAGCAAATGGTGCATTATTGGCTAAAACATACAATGAAGCTTATGAATTAATCGAGAGAATTGCCAATAACAACTATCAATGGCCTACAACAAGACTACCAAGTGGAAGAAGGGTGGCTGGAGTGCTGGAGTTAGACCCAATAACTTCACTTTCAGCCCAAGTATCATCCATGTCTAATATGCTGAAAACACTGAGTATGCAGCAGCATAGCGGGCAGACGGCTGAGTAACCAAACTAGTCTAATGTAAGCCAGGTGCAAGATGTGTGTTGTGTCTACTGTGGTGAAGGACACTCTTTTGAGGATTGTGTTCACAATCCAGCATCAGTATGCTACATGGGGAACCAGAACAGAGGCAATGGTTTACAGTCAAATTCTTACAATCCTACTTCGCGGCAGCATCCCAACTTTTCTTGGAGAGACCAGGGGATGCAACACAACCAAGGTATGAACCAAAGGCCAATGTTCCAGCAACAGCAGTACCCCCAGCAACAACAACAACTTCAGCAAAGGCCTCAACAACAACCACCACCACATTCAAATTCGTTGGAAAATATGATGAGAGATTTTATGGCAAGAACGGAGACAACCATTCAAGGCTTGACATCCACTGTACGAAATGTTGAAACCCAGATGGGACAGTTGGCCCAAGAATTGAAGAACAGACCACAAGGGTCACTCCCAAGTGACACCGAGAATCCAAGGAGAGAAGGAAAGGAACATTGCAAAGCGATGACTCTACGGAGTGGGAAAATACTGGAAGAACCAACAATCAAGCCTGGAGCAGTGGAGAAATCCAGTGAGCCCAGCAAAGAGGACAAAGAAGAAGAAATTCCAGTAGCTGAACCAGCCAAAGTGGAGTCCGATGCTACAGCATCGTCAATGCCGCAGTAAAGCAAAGTTCCAAAAAGCAAACCAGTACAACCAAGGATGCCTTTTCCACAAAGGTTTGCTAAAAAGAAATAGGATGAGCAGTTCAAGAAGTTTCTGGACATTTTGAAACAACTGCATATCAACATTCCTTTGGTCGAAGCCGTAGAACAAATGCCCAACTACGCCAAATTCATGAAAGATATTCTTACAAAGAAAAGAAGGTTGGGTGAATATGAAATTGTTGTACTAACCAAAGAATGTAGTTTCTTTTTGCAGGACAAGCTACCCCCCAAAATGAAAGATCCAGGGAGCTTTAACATTCCTAGTTCTATTGGAGACTCCTATTGTGGCATGGCATTATACGATCTTGGCGCCAGCATCAACCTAATGCCCATGTCAGTCTTTAAACAGTTAGACATTGGTGAGGTAAGACCTACGGCAGTAACGTTGCAACTAGCGGACAGGTCTATAGCCCATCCAGATGGGAAAATTGAGGATGTCCTGGTAAGAGTGGATAGATTTATTTTTCCAGCTGACTTTATTGTTTTGGATTATGAAGCAGATAGAGAAATTCCAATTATTTTGGGAAGACCTTTCCTTGCTACGGGAAGGACTCTCATTGATGTTCAAAAAGGGGAACTTACCATGAGGTTTCAAGATGATAGAGTCACGTTTAATGTATTTAAGGCCATGAAATTTCATGATGAATGTGAGGATTGTTTTCACATATCTACCATTGATTCTTTGACAAAGGAAGATGAAGAGAGGAAGAAATATGGAGATGATGCATTGGAAAGAGTGTTCATGGAGGAAACGTTGCACGATGATGGCAATGAGGAAGAAGAAGAATATACAGCGTGGTAAGAAGCAAATTCTCATGGTTTCAAATTTAGCGCGCCATTTGAATCCTTAGACTTGTCTTCTCGGGAGATCAAAGTAACAAAACCTTCTGTGGAAGAACCACCTGAGCTGGAACTGAAGTCATTACTGCAACATTTGAAGTACGAATTTCTGGGAGCAGACTCAACTCTGCCTGTGATTATTTCAGCATTGTTGGATGCTGAACAAAAAGAAAAATTGCTTGGAGTTCTAAAGCAGCATAAGAGAGCTATGGACTGGACCATAGCTGACATAAAGTGTATAAGTCCAACCTTATGCATGCATAAAATTATTTTGGAAGAAAATTCCAAAAATTCAATTGAGGGGCAAAGAAGATTGAACCCTGATATGCATAAATCATATCACATTTTCAGCATGTTTTTAGGCATAAATTAGGGTGAAATTGAGGGTAAATCGGTCTTAATTGTTTGTTATTAACTCAATTTCACAGCTTTTGTGATTTTGGAAGTGTTAGGTGAAAAGTAGCAGAAAATGGCAAATTTCGGGGCAAAAACACAATTTTTCAGAAGTTCAGACGTCAGGGAGGGTGTCCCGAATCAGGATGGGCGTCCCGAATCAGGATGGGCGTCCTGACCCGGTCAACAGGCTGGGATGGGCGTCCTAATCCAGAACGGGCATCCTGAACCAGAATTCAGAGTCCCACATCGAATTTCTGAAGAAAAATCACTCCAGAAAGCTACTATAAATACCCCAGGCCTTCCTCAGTTGAAATTATCCCTCTCCACTCGATCTGAGTCATTTAGTGACTTCGATTGTACATTTTTCTCGAGTACATAAGTCACTTAGAGACTCGAGTTCAGTAAAAGTTTATTTTTCTTAGATAGTATTTCGTTTTCTTTGTTTCTGAGAATTAGTCTCAGATCCTAGGCTTCGATAGATAGGTTCATTTATGGTATTCATAGAATACCCAGGATTTCGTTAGGAGATCCTAAGAGGGCTCTAGGCGTTCGAAGTGTCAGTCCACAGGGCTGGGCTTAAGCTGGGTATTAAGGTAAAGTCCAGCTACTAGGCTGAGGAAGCGTCCTCCGAAGGTTCTGGCGAGTAGAGACGGGTCGAGCAGTACGACATATACAAGCAGTTGCTCCATCGGCGAGACTAAGTAAAGGGTGATTTCTTTATGCCATCAATCCCCTTGTCCCTCTCTTTATATGTCTGTATTGTGTTTGTCCAAAGATTGATTATGAATATTAGATTATGATTTTTATGAGTATCTATTATATGTGTTGAAGTTTTTATGATTTTCCGGAAATGGCCACCCGCTTAATATTCATTATGTCTGCATGTCTAATGTAGTTTCTTTTAAACTAAAGTTAGGGTTATAGACAATTCCTAACCACGGTCTATTCATAACCTGTTTAGTTTAACAAGCATCAATTAGTATTGGTGTATGCCATATTAGATAAAATAACCTACAGAACACCCTGTTTGTTAAAGTAGTCTAAGTAGGCTGAGTTGAGCGTTTATGCCGGCGTTAGGGCGAGCGGCATGATCCCCGAAGTGACATAGGGCTTTCATGGATGCCTTTAGCTCGAACCGTGAGTAGGGCCGTCATTAAGGTAGGACGGTTTATTAGTTGACTCAGATGTGGTACATCTTTAGACTCAGAACATAGTTGCAATCCAGGCCAAGACATGTCTAAAACACTCGAAAATAGGTCAATCAACATGTAGGAACAATATAACATAGAATCAGGACATTATCTATAAAACACTTTTAGGCTTAACTAGACTTAAACCTAGTGGAGAATGGATCACCCTCTCATCAAAGTTATTGATGAAGATTGCATAACTGGATCATAAGATAAGAGTTAGGGTAAAAGGCTAGTTACTACTAAGCCGTTACCACTTCCCTGGGAGTACGATATTTAACTTAATAAAATCGTAGATACTTTCCAACAGACTAGCTACACGATAGGTACTCTGCCTTAGGTTCTGACTGATTAAGTGACACCATAGAGACTAAATGTGACAATTAGTCAATCTCAGTCCTTAATTACTCATAATCAACATAGGGTAAAACAACACCTATTTAGCATATCAGTCGGAGGTCCATCAAATTACTTGGCAGCTCGGACTCTCCCTATTGATATCACTACTCAACAAAGAAGAAAATTCTTTGCTAACCTGAAATATTACTATTGGGAAGATCCTTTTCTATTTCGAATATGTGCAGATCAGATGATCAGGAGATGTGTCTCTCAAGAAGAATGTTTCTGAATTCTGCCATTTTCTACCTGATTTTGGTACGACTACTGGGTTGGCTAACCACTAGGGGAATTGGACTCTACAGATGATGTTGGCTTGAAGCAGGTCTGATATTTCTTTGCGAATGATGTTTTATTTTTTGGGATTGAAAGAGCGGCATTTTTGTGTGATGGGTTTTGCGGATGGGGGAATTCCTAGCTTATGTTCCATGAAGGAGCGTGGGATGAGTCCTAGGTCTGTGGGTGTCCAAGCGAAAATATGGGAAATTCTGCCGCAAGTTCTAAATTTGTCGTTGTAATTGATTTGAGAGATAAGCGCCTATTCTGATTTGGCATTCTGGATGTGTGGCATCGATGCTGAGGGTTTCGAAGTGATCGATGTGGACCAGGTTGCGGTCAGGTTCATCAGAAGAATCAGCCAAAACCTTGGGTGGTGTATTCTTTGTGAGGTTGCAGGTTTGTTGGATTGGTTCGTCTCCGGAAATGATCCAGGGTCCGGAGGGTAACGACATGATCATATCGTTGCAGAATGTGCGAATTTGTGCCTGCATTGTGTTCAAGGCTGGGTAGACCAAGAATGATGTTATAAGGTGCTGGTGAATCTACAATGACGAAAGTGGTTATGTGATGTTGGAGGTATGAAGGTGGTCCCCATTGGAGTAATAACTTAGCGATGCCGTGAGGGTGGGTGGTGGTGCCGGAAAAGTCAATTATTGATGTAGAATATGGTTGTATGAGGTTGTCATTTAGGTGCATTTTTCTCCAAGTTTCGTAGTACATGATGTTGGCAGAACTACCCGTGTCTACTAATATGCGTCGGACGAAAAATGACTGGATGTGTAAAGAAATTATTAGTGGGGTATTGGTGTTTTGACCGGGTTCGGCATATTTGATGCGTTTTTGTGGGGGTTTTCCGGATTGGTGGTTATTATCGTCTATGAGGTTAATAATATGGGGAGGGATGTGTTGGTATGTGGGAGATTGTCGGGAGTTGGCGTGGTTGTGTTTGGCATTCGGATGTATTCTCGTAAATGTTCTTTTTGGATTGATGCTTCGATTATGTGTTTTAGAGCTTAACAATTTCCTGTTGTGTACCCGACTTCTTTGTGGATTGTGTAGAAATGTTGCTGGTTTCGGTGTTCAATTGGGTATGGCATCGGGCTTGGGGCTTGTAATATGCCTGACGATACTATATTCTGCCAGATGGTGGCACTATCAGAAGTTAAGAGTGTAAATTGGAGCGTATTGTATTTGGGGTAACGGGGCGTCCGTTGGTCGGTGTTGGGTGTTGTCGTTCGGGTTCTGTATTTGAGATGTGGAAATCGGGTTGGATGTTGGGTGTTTCTGGCTTGGGAATATCTGGATGTGGCTATTGCGCTGTTACAGGCAGCGTCTTGTGCTTGAGTGGTTGCCATGTGATGGGATTCCGGTTGACGTACTAAATAGGTGTTATTTTACCCTATGTTGATTATGAATAATTAAGGACTGTGATTGACTAATTGTCACATTTAGTCTTTATGGTGTCACTTAATCAGCCAGAACCTAAGGCAGAGTACCTATCGTGTAGCTAGTCTGTTGGAAAGTATCTACGATTTTATTAAGTTAAATATCGTACTCCCAGGGAAGTGGCAACGGCTTAGTAGTAACTAGCCTGTATTCCTAACTCTTATCTTATAATTCAGTTATGCAATCTTCATCAATAACTTTGATGAGAGGGTGATCCGTTCTCCACTAGGTTTAAGTCTAATTAATCCTAGAAGTGTTTTATAGATGAGTCCTGATTCTATGTTATACTGTTCCTATATGTTGAATGACCTAAATTCGAATATTTTAGACATGTCTTAGCCTGGATTGCAACTATGTTCTGTGTCTAAAGGCGTACCACATCCGAGGTTTCTAATAAACCGCCCTACCTTAATGACGGCCCTACTCACGGTTCGGGACGAAGGCATCCATGAAAGCCCTATGTCACTTCGGGGATCATACCGCTTGCCCTAGCCGCCGGCATAATCGGACTCGGCTCGGCTTCCCCTAGACTACTCTAACAAACAGGGTGTTCAGTATGTTATTTTATCTAGCATGGCAGACACCAATACTAATTGATGCCTGTTAAACTAAACAGGTTATGATTAGACCGTGGTTAGGAATTGTCTATAACCCTAACTTTAGTTTAAAAGAGCACATTAGACATGCAGACATAGTGAATGTTAAGCAGGTCGCTATTTCCGAAAAAACATAACAACGTCAACATATAAAACAACTATTCATAAAAATCGTAATCTCGCATTCATAATAAATATTTAGAACAATACAATAACAACATATAAGAGAGGGACATGGGGACTGATGCCATAAGGAAATCACCCTTTACGTAGTCTCGCCGATGGAGCGTACTGCTGTATATGTCGTATTGCTCACCCTGACTCTACTCGCTAGAACATTCGGAGGACGCTTCCTCAGCCTAGTAACTGGGCTTTACGTTAATACTCAGCTTAAGCCCAGCCCTGTGGACTGACTCTTCGAACGCCTAGAGCCCTTTTAGGATCTCCTAACGAAATCCCGAGTATTCTATGAATGCCAGAAACGAACCTATCTATGTAAGCCTAAGATCTGAGACTATTTCTCAGAAACTAAAACAAAACACTAATAAGAAAGAAAACTGAGATCCGAGTCTCTAAGTGAGTTATGTACTAGAGAAGAGTACACTGGAAACCACTAAATGACTCAGATCGAGTGGAGAGGAATGAATTCAACTGCTGGAGGCCTGGGGTATTTATAGAAGCTTCCCGGGGTGATTTTTCAGCAAAAATTCGATGTGGGACTGGATCTGGGGGTTCGGGACGCCCGTCCCGGATTGGGACGCCCGTCCTAATCTGTTGACCAGGTCGGGACACCCGTCCCGAGTCCTGGACGCCCGTCCTGGTGGGTTGACTGGGTCGGGACGCCCGTCCTGACCCGTTGACTAAGTTAATATTTCCAAAAATTGCGTTTTTGCCCCAAAATTTGCTGTTTTAGTCTACTTTTCACCTGACACTTCCAAAATCATAAAAACTGTGAAATTAAGTAAATAATGAACAATCAAGATCAAATTACCTTCAATTTCACCCAAATTTATACATAAAAACATGCTAAAAAGGTGATACGATTTTCGTGTATCACTATGGAGGAGGATAATTTTTCGGCTTTTATCCATGCTCCGATCTGTGTGAGCAATTCTTGTGTGATCCGTGGTTCCTAGATGTTTAATTTGTGCGAGTACTCTCCTTTGATGAGGCCGTTGCGGAATGCTTCGACATAAAAGGAGTCTATGCAGTCTTTAGTGAGCAATACCTCTTTGTTGAACTGCTGAAGGTATAAGGACAGGGATTCCCCTATATTCTGGTGAATTTGTAAGAGTTCGAGGCATGTTTTTTTATCTGTTGGGAATGCTTCAAAGTATTGTAGAAAACTGTTGCCGAGTTGTCAGAAGGAGAAAATAGATCCGGCGGGTAGGCTGCAGAATTATGCTTGTGCCTGTTTGGCTAGTATCATCGGGAAGCATCGACATAACAAGAAATTATCTGCTCCGTGCATGACCATTGTTGTTGTGAACTGCCTGAGGTGAATTTCGGGATCAGAATATTCGGTATATTGGGTGAATATGGGAATTTGGAACGTTGGTGGTAACGGACCCTTGGCGTATGCCGGAGCTAGAGGGTTGTTGTCGAGTGTGTTCCAGGGGAGGATGTCGTCATTTGGTATTAGTTGAGGGGGTTCAATCTGAACCTGGTCGCATAGCTTCCTGAATTGTGCGTTTGCAGGTGTAGGTCTAGCGGCAAGTTGTTGGTCGTTTTGGTGGGGTTGGGGGAAGTCTTGGGTTCTGGGGTTTTGTGGTGGGAGATACCATGTGTGCATTAGTGCTTGCGGTTGTTGTGGAAGGTTTTGGTATATCATTGGTTGTGCTAAATTACCCGGAAGTGTCTGGGGTATCGGGGTTTGTTTTGGGGGAGTGGGTGAAGCTGGTAGGACTATATTGATTTGAGGGTGTGAAAATGGTTGTTGGTCATTTTGGTGGGGTGGGAGAATTCTTGGGTTCCGGGGTTTTGTGTTGGGATGTACCATGTGTGTGTTGGTGCTTGTGGTTATTGTGGAGGGTTTTGGTATGGTATTGGGTGTGCTAAATTACCCAAAAGTATCTGGGGAATCGGGTTTTGTTTTGGGGGAGCGGGTGAAGCTGGTGGGACTATATTGATTTGAGGGAGTGAAAATGGTTGTAGGTGTATGTTTGTATCGAGACATACAGGTTTGTGCTCCTGTTGTTTATCTTGCCTTGATGGTTTGATGGCGGGGTGATTGGGTTGTTTCGTCAGTAAATATTTACGGTGGCGTTTTGGAGGTGCCAGAACGTTGGTTGAGGATCCGGTGGTTTCGGGAAAGTGGGATGTGGCGTCGTCTATTAACTCTAGATCTGACCTTGATCATTTGGATTGCACGTAATTGGCGATATTTCTTAAATTCTGCAGAATATCGTCATATGGTACGTTGGCATTCAGTTGATCTTGCCGAATTGAAATAGAATGTGATCGGCGATCGGGCTTCTTGGTGGGGCGGTGCGATGTGGACTGGACTGGGGCGTCTTTGGGTTGGTGCGATGGGTGTGCTGATAAGGATTGTTGACGCTGGTTGTCGTTGGCGATTGCTAGAGGTTGATGTTTACTGGCAGGGACAAGAAGAGGGATGCCCAGGGATGTGGCAGGAATTTCTGGAAGGGTATTAGGGTTTTTAGAATCACGACTATAGGTTGTCATGTTCTTTTTCGTAGATGTAATCGTAGGAAAAAGCACGGTGGGCGCCAATATGATGTGGCCTGACTCTGGCTACTCTAATTCCATTTCCTTTGTTCCTCCTTTCTCCTAGGATATGTCTTTCTTGAAGATGCTTCGTTGTTCTTGATGTGTTCTTTCTTGGAGATATCACGTTGTTCTTGGTGTGTGTTTCCTCTCGGGTTCTCTCTCTCTGGTTCTTGGTGTATTTTTTGTTATCCTCTCTCTCTCCTCTTAGAGAGGTATTTATCTACCATTGCCTACCAGATGTGAGTTTTTTGTATTATGGGATTTTTTAGATATTTTATGTTGCGATGATATATTGATTAGATATGGTGGTACGTTGTATGTGAGTTGTTCGGGATATTTTATGATGCGGAGGTATATTTGTACATATACCAGAGGTGGAGGTGTTATTTGGTTTAGATTTCTACAAAACAACAGAGAATCAATATGCTTTCTTTGTTCTTCATTATATCGAATTAGCAAATAAAATGGAAAGTAAGGGACAAAATAAGTACCTCTTCCAAACATCGAGACCATAGTGACTTTTTCTTTAGGCACTGCACGAGCTTTCTTTGTGCCATTATGTCTGCTACCAGAATCGCCTGGCTGTTACCTAGCACATCAAATGTTGCATGTAAATCAGAAAATGGAGCTACTGTTAAACCAAGTTATAGTTTTTGTTAATGGGGAAACTCCATATCATACTCTTGCTTTTGTTAAACCAAGTTACATTGTCACATGTTCTAAAAGTTTGAAGTTAAATTTATTTTCCTAACACACCCTCTCACAAGTGGGTCAATCACTAATTTTCTTAACAAAGCTCAACATGTGCATAATTACATAATAATCAACAAATGAAAAGCAATAACAGGAATTAAAACTCAGCACCTAGTGCTCTGATACCATGTTTTAATTGAGTAAAATTGTCACTTACTCTAAAATCTTAAGCTAATAAAGAAAGGTTAAAATTTATCCTCTTGAAAGTTTTGATTGTGTTCACCCTCATTTCAAATCCTTTGAAATGTATATTCCTAGGCTACTCACGTCAACATATGGGGTATAGGTGTTATTGACTTAGTCTTGGTAGGTATACTATCTTTATTGATGTGTCTTTTTTAGAAAATACATTCTTCTATCCAACCACTAGTCCTATCAGTTAGGGGAGGATATGATTTAAAGATATAAAGAGTTACATTGTCAATTTCTACTTCATAAAAGGTATTCTTCATGCATATTCTTGTCGTAAGCTCCTCCTTAGAAATGTCTTGTAATAAATACCTTTTCATATGATATTGTCTCAAGTGATGAATTCCCCATTGCATTTAGGAAAGGTAAACAACAATGCCCTTATTTTATTTCTTTTGTTGCTTGCTATGACTATTTGTCTCCATATTCTTGTTCAGTCAATGTATCCATTTACTCTATTTCTCTTCATAAGTCAGTTCATGAAGCCTTTTCTCACCCTGGTGGACATGGTACTATGATAGAGGAAATGAATGCCTTAATTGCAAATGGTATTCAGAACTTGATGGACTTACCTCTTGGCAAGAAAGTTATCGGGTGTAAATGGTTATGCGGAATCTGATAGTTGTGTCATTTGAGGGAGTCCTAGAGTTGAACTATCTCAAAGTAATGCGTCTAGACATTACATAACTCTGTTAGTGTTGGTAAAGAACATAATCTATGCTACTCGAAAGGAGCTGTGGACATGAGATTGTGCAAAAGGTATTCTTCATGCCTATTCTTACTATAGCCAAACACTTTATTGGCGTGATAGGGATTATACCGTAAATCATTGACAGTGATAGGATGAAATGAACAGGATAACTAAAATCTTAACTGGTAGTAATTCTAATGGTAGTAGTAGTAGTTCTAATAAGAACAAAGAAATTATAATCTCAAAAAATTATGAAAAATCAATTCAAAATTGGAAAATTCCCTCACAATTATCACTTAATAATAAAATATATCACACTTGGCTAAATGGCCGACAAAACCCTATCACTTTTGACAGATGAAGTACTGTTTATGAATAGGAAAAAGATAATTTTACTGTTTATCTTTTAAAAAATTGACAATAATAATTGCAGGAAACGTAAGCAATTACGTTATCAAATTAATTAATTTGAAGACAAGTTTGGAGTCCGCAGGAAACACTGCCTATAAAAACTAACTGTTCTCCTATAGTTTTTAGATGTAAATTTGTATAATTTACTTGGGGTGACAACATCATTGATATTATTGTCTCCCGACTTCCTATAAGGAGTTGCCTGTACTTTGTCGGTATTGACTTTAATACTAAGGTTCATCTCAGGGAGATGGATACTTTTAATTACTTCCCCCATTTTGGTTATAAATTCTTTATAAGAGCTTTCTATATTATCAATTTCTTTTATATCCTCAAAATTAGGATACCCTATTTTTTGAATCCTATTTAGGTACCATAAGAATTAAAAAAATGGTTTATCGTTACCTTTTTTAAGGTATGTCACATATATCTTAAATAATCTTATTTGTTCCTTGTGGGCTTTCATTGCGAACCATTTCCTCTTATATTTATTTTCCTCAAAATAAAATAATTATCTCTGTATTCCTTTAAGAGGACACATTTCTTCATGGAACTCTTCTTCCTTTGTTAATACCATAACATTAAAGTCACTATATCACATATTTAATGGGGTAGGTGTCTGTCGTCGAGTATTAGAGGTTGAAGGAATTTCAACTCTATATTTAGGTTGATTAATATTTTCCGAGAATTCTGTTCCCATAATATGTGTCTTTTCACAAGTAGTTAATGGGATTGAAGAAGTAGATTTTCTGCTACTAGATTCTCCTAGACTGAGTCTAGTTATTCTTTTATCAGAGAATTTAATTTCTACATCTCCATCAAGAAATTCAATTATTTCCTCTAGTTCTCTTTTTTCTAGCTCAGAAGCATTTTTTAATAGTCATTTATCAGGTAGTTTAACCTAATCCCAAGTTATTGTTTTAGGTACCTTAAGATTACTTTTCTCAAGGTTAGTGACAAACAAAGTTGTTTGTCCTTCTTCCTCATAAGGTAAATTCTTAACTTTTGGGAAAGAGGTAGTCATAACCTTATACTGAATTCTATATAATATAATAACATTTTCAGTATGTTTCATCATATTAAAACCATCGGTTTTAATATCCAAGCATAAAGAATGAATTATATTTGGATCTTTTAATGATAAAGTGAAATCCGGGAAGTAACTAAAATAAATTGGCCCTTCACACAGACTAGATTCTACTATTCCTAATAAGAAATCGTGGAACTTAAAATGGCGCTTGTCCCTGACACAAACTACTGCAGATATATTTAATCCTTTTCGTGTGGTTGGTTTTAAACCTATCTGAACTTGTCCTAAGTGAAGATACTTAAAATTTTTCTTATGTTCATTAATTAGTGATTGTGATAGGAGCTGGAATGAATTAAATCCTGAACCTATCGGGATGGATTCTTCTACAGTTTTAATAACATAGGCTGAAGAAGTTTCAAACAATCCTTACTGTTTATAAATAGATAATTGTGAGAGAATTTTCCAATTTTGAATTGATTTTTCATAATTTTTTGAGATTATAATTTCTTTGTTCTTATTAGAACTACTACTACCATTAGAATTACTACCAGTTAAGATTTTAGTTATCCTGTTCATTTCATCCTATCACTATCAACAATTTACGGTATAATCCCTATCACGCCCTTTCGGCTTTCGCGGGACTCCAAAACCCCTATGCGACTTTGGTTTTAAGGATGCAGATAAACAGAATTAACTAAAACTTTAAACAGGAACATAGTAGAAAAGTAGAGAAAAGAAAACTTTCAATATAGATTTAGCAGAAGCAGGCTTACATAAACATAAACATTTACAATAATCATTTACATACCTAGATCCAGCTAATAAACTGGGTGTTATGATGGGAGAACCAACCGAACAAATTCGTAACTTGGCTCTGATACCACTCTAAGGAAACTTCACAAATTTTCCACTCTAAGAAACTTCACAAATTTTACTATGAAAAGTATATTTTACAAAGAAATTGAAAGAAAATGTAAAGAAAAGCTTGTCCTCCAGAGTTTGATGCTACGAGTTTTTATAGGCAGTGTTTCCTCCGGACTCCAAACTTGTCTTCAAATTAATTAATTTGATGACGTAATTGCTTACGTTTCCTGCAATTATTATCGTCAATTTTTCAAAAGATAAACAATAAAATTATCTTTTTCCTGTTCATAAATAGTACTTCATCTGTAAAAAATGATAGGGTTTTGTCGGCCAGTTAGCCAAGTGTGATATATTTTATTATTAAGAGGATAAGGATTCTTACTGTGTTTGAGAATCCTTCATAGTGTCATTTGATTTATGACTTTCGGTATCATCTTCTTCTTCTTCTGAGTCTGATAATAATTCTTTAAGTTGTCTTTTTAACTCAGCTCGTGATGCCCCTTTTTCCAAAATTTTATTGAACAAGTCCGTGATAATCTTGTTTTTAGAGTTTTCTGGAAGTGATTTACTGTCTACCTTCGGTTCGAAGTCAAATACCTCATTGGTAGAAAAAATACTATTCTCTGAAAAGAAGTCATATTTATCCCACCATTTAATATAAACATTACTTCCTAAATAAGGAATTTTATCTTGTAGGATACCAAATTTTTCAAGAGGCAGATTAGCAATATTTAAAGTCCATTTTAGAATCCATGGAACTTGGTAAAGAGTAGTAAACTTAAGCTCTTTATGTTTCATAGAAACATTAGTATTATAAAATTGTTCATATATCGTTCTGATTTTATCAGGTAGGATTATTGGATTTAATCCAAATTTTAAAAAACCAGTAGATAAACCATTGTGGCAAATTACTGGTGTCAAAGTCTTTAAACTGGATAAACCAGCTATGTTTTCTCTGCCTATTGTCATAGCAGAGTACACCTTCCAAAGCTTTGATATAATCAAAATAATTGAACCAGTTTTTCTCATAGAGATTTCTTTTATCTCTGGGAATTTCATGGAAACGGTACAGATCTCCATTCCAAGTTTCCGGAGTAATTACCCTTTTTATATAGGCTTTAGAGTATGCCCTTTCTCTTCCGGATCGGACCGTAGAATCGAATTCTACTAATTAGTAGATTCAAGTATAGCGAAATAATACTGATAAGTCTTGGGGAAATGAAAAGGGTCTGCATTATCTTTTAGATAAAAGGCAGATATTTCATAAGGCGAAAGATGAGCATATTTATGCTCAATTGGTACTAACCATTCTATAGATAACGGAATGTAGGGATATATGTATTCACTTGAACTGCTTGACTTTAAGGCAATGCTATAAGCATCTCTTCTTAGTTTCATTTCCGGAGGAATGTTTTCTAAAGCTTCAGTTTTTAGCTGTTCGGGAGTCTTTTGCATGGCTGCCTTATAAGGTTGTACCAGTTTTCCTTTATCTGTAGGCTCATTTGCCTTCCTTTTTCCCTTGTCTTTAGGATGATTATTCATTGATCTGTCCTTGTAGAAATTCTCGAGTTAGGAAATCTGGTAAAGAATTATTACATCCTTTAATAAACTCGATATCAAAATCAAATACAGATAAAATTCCCTGTCATCGGGCAAAGATTTGATTAGATGCTAAATTTTTAACATCTTTTTCTAAGATATCTTTAGCAGAGTTGCAATCAATCCTAATAAGGAATTTTTGGTTTATTAAATCACTCTCAAATTTTTGTATACATAATACAAGTGATAGAATTTCCTTTTTAACTGTAGAATAGTTTTTTCTAGGACCCTGCCAGATTCCTGAAGTAAATCTAATAAGGGTTTCTTTTCCGTTTTCCTTAATGCTTTGTTTAAGGATTCCTCCATAACCAATATCCAATACATCAATTTCAACTATCTTAAAAGCATCAGGATTGGCTATAGCAAGGCAAGGAATTTCCTTAATTCGAGTTTTTATTTTTATAATTGCTTCTGTATGGACATTTGTCCATTCCGGAGGATTTTTCCTTAACCTTTCAAATAAGGGTTTAGCGTCTTGTGCTAAATTCTTATAGAAGTCTGCTACGTAATTAAGACTCCCTAAGAACCTTTGTAATTGGTTCTTATCTTTTATCTCATTTGGGAATTTATCGGCAAAGCTAATGGATCTGTCTATAGGGAATATAGTCCATTCTTTAATAATATGTCCTAGAAATCTAATTTCTGTTTGGAAAAGTTTAATCTTTCTTGCAGAAATTACCATACCAGCATAAATAATAGCATTTATAAATGCTTTCAAGTGTTTGAAGTGTTGTTCTATGCTATTTGAAAATATTAGCACATCATCTATGTAACATATACAAAATTGAGTATATGGTTTAAATATATCATTCATAATATGCTAAAATTCTGAAGGGGCATTTTTTAGCCCAAACGGCATTACATTCCATTCATAATGTCCAAATGGAACTGTGAATGCTATTTTATATCTGTCCTTTTCAGCTATTTTTATTTGCCAAAACCTAGATTTCATGTCGAATTTCGACATGATTTTGGCTGTATAAAGCCTATTTAAAAGATCTCTCTTATTTAGAATAGGATATCTAATCCACCTAAGAGCTTTATATAGTGGCTTGTAATTTATAACAAGCCTAGGTACACCTCTCTCAAGTTCAGCAGCATTTTCTACATAAAATGTTGGGCAACTGCATGGACTATAAGATGATCTAATAAGTCCTTTGAGTAATAACTCGTCTATTTCTTTTTTACAAATTTCTAAATGTCTAGGACCCATAGCAAAAGTCCTAGCCTTAGTAGGAATCTGACTTTCTTTAAAGCCTTCTTCATAAGGAAGATATACTATGTGCCTTTTCCTTTCCCAAAAGGCATTGGGTAAGTCTGAACATACAGTTTTCTCTATGTATTCCTAAATTTTTTTAATTCCTATAAGGACTTTAGGATTTTGTAATTTTTTTGATAATTTTTTATAAGTTAACTCCTGAGATAAGGAATTAAGAAAATTTTCTTTTCTTTTAATCTTTCTTTGAATAATATCTATCTTGTGATATCGAGGTTGAGTAATAAATTTGAATGTTACTTTCTGTGTATTAACAGAACTTGTAATTCATTTTCCATCTATGCTTTTAATTGGATAAAGCATATGAAGAAACGGATTTCCCAAAATTACATCATGGGATAAATCTTTAACCATTATAAATGGCATTTCTAAACAAACTCCATTATTGCAGATCGCAACTTTATCTAACTTGTAATTAACTATAAGTCTCTTGCTATCTGCAGTTCTAAGTATTTCAGTTGTTTTAGAAATTCCTCCAGAAATGAAACTAAGAAGAGATGCTTATAACATTGCCTTAAAGTCAAGCAGTTCAAGTGAATACATATATCCCTACATTTCGTTATCTACAGAATGGTTAGTATCAATTGAGCATAAATATGCTCATCTTTCGCCTTATGAAATGTCTGCCTTTTATCTAAAAGATAGTGCAGACCCTTTTCATTTCCCCAAGACTTATCAGTATTATTTTGCTATACTTGAATCTACTAATTCAATAGAATTCGATTCTACGGTCCGATCCGGAAGAGAATGGGCATACTCCAAAGCCTAATATTAATGATGTCAAACTTGGGTGACAACATCATTTGTATGGTATTAAATAATCTTATTTGTTCCTTGTGGGCTTTCATGACTTTAGTGTTATGGTATTAACAAAGGAAGAAGAGTTCCATGAAGAAATGTGTCCTCTTAAAGGAATATAGAGAGAATTATTTTATTCTGAGAAAAATAAATATAAGCGGAAATGGTTCGCAATGAAAGCCCACAAGGAACAAATAAGATTATTTAAGATATATGTGACATACCTTAAAAATGGTAACGATAAACCATTTTTTGAATTATTGTGGTACCTAAATAGGATTCAAAAAATAGGGTATCCTAATTTTGAGGATATAAAAGAAATTGATAATATAGAAAACTCTTATAAAGAATTTATAACCAAAATGGGGAAAGTAATTAAAAGTATCCATCCCCTGAGATGAACCTTAGTATTAAAGTCAATACCGATGAAGTACAGGCAACTCCTTATAGGAAGTCTGGAGACAATAATATCAATGACGTTGTCACCCAAATAAATTATACAAATTTACATCTAAAAACTATAGGAGAACAGTTAAATAAGATAGAAAGAAGTTCAGAAAAATCATTCGAAGCTTCCTCTTCTAAGAATACGATTTCTAAAGATAAAAAGGTTTTATTTAAACCTATGAATTCAGAAATAATTAATTTTAAAAAATATCCAGAAAAATCATCTGATATGATAGAAGAAATTGTCAAAAGACTAAATAGTCTTAATATAAATGCAAAAGAATGTGCTCCATTAAATAATGAGGAGTCAGAAGAATCTAGTTCGTGTTCGGAAGAATTCAATTCAAAGCATAATTTCTCAGTAGGAAATGATCTGGACAAGTTTGAGAAAATGGTATTAAATACCATAGAACCCGCACCACCAGATAAAACCCCAATTGATATTAATAAATTATCTTCTTCTTATAAGAAGAAGCTAGTTTATAACATCTCAGCTAAGCCTTATTATCATAGGCCTACTCCAGTTGATCTTCAACTTGAAAATACTTTAGATTTTTAATATGGTTCAATTTGATGGAAAATCCATAATTGAATGGAATATCGATGGTTTGTCAGAATACCAAGTACAAATGGTATTAAACTACATGACTATGTATGCCACAACCTGTAGAATAAATGGTACTCTTGATATAGATATTGCCAAGGCAATTATTTAGGGATTTTCGGGACAACTAAAGGGATGGTGAGATTTTCATATCCCAGATACTTCTAAAGTCCTAATCCTCCAATCTGTTAAAACAGAAAACAGGACAAATGAAGTGGGATAGGTGCTTCCACTTCAAGTCCCAGATAGTGTAAATACACTCATATATACTATAGCCAAACATTTCTCAGTAGGAAATGATCTGGACAAGTTTGAGAAAATGGTATTAAATACCATAGAACCCGCACCACCAGATAAAACCCCAATTGATATTAATAAATTATCTTCTTCTTATAAGAAGAAGCTAGTTTATAACATCTCAGCTAAGCCTTATTATCATAGGCCTACTCCAGTTGATCTTCAACTTGAAAATACTTTAGATTTTAATATGGTTCAATTTGATGGAAAATCCATAATTGAATGGAATATCGATGGTTTGTCAGAATACCAAGTACAAATGGTATTAAACTACATGACTATGTATGCCACAACCTGTAGAATAAATGGTACTCTTGATACAGATATTGCCAAGGCAATTATTCAGGGATTTTCGGGACAACTAAAGGGATGGTGAGATTTTCATATCCCAGATACTTCTAAAGTCCTAATCCTCCAATCTGTTAAAACAGAAAACATGACAAATGAAGTGGGATATGTGCTTCCACTTCAAGTCCCAGATAGTGTAAATACACTCATATATACTATAGCCAAACATTTCTCAGTAGGAAATGATCTGGACAAGTTTGAGAAAATGGTATTAAATACCATAGAACCCGCACCACCAGATAAAACCCCAATTGATATTAATAAATTATCTTCTTCTTATAAGAAGAAGCTAGTTTATAATATCTCAGCTAAGCCTTATTATCATAGGCCTACTCCAGTTGATCTTCAACTTGAAAATACTTTAGATTTTTAATATGGTTCAATTTGATGGAAAATCCATAATTGAATGGAATATCGATGGTTTGTCAGAATACCAAGTACAAATGGTATTAAACTACATGACTATGTATGCCACAACCTGTAGAATAAATGGTACTCTTGATATAGATATTGCCAAGGCAATTATTTAGGGATTTTCGGGACAACTAAAGGGATGGTGAGATTTTCATATCCCAGATACTTCTAAAGTCCTAATCCTCCAATCTGTTAAAACAGAAAACAGGACAAATGAAGTGGGATAGGTGCTTCCACTTCAAGTCCCAGATAGTGTAAATACACTCATATATACTATAGCCAAACATTTCTCAGTAGGAAATGATCTGGACAAGTTTGAGAAAATGGTATTAAATACCATAGAACCCGCACCACCAGATAAAACCCCAATTGATATTAATAAATTATCTTCTTCTTATAAGAAGAAGCTAGTTTATAACATCTCAGCTAAGCCTTATTATCATAGGCCTACTCCAGTTGATCTTCAACTTGAAAATACTTTAGATTTTAATATGGTTCAATTTGATGGAAAATCCATAATTGAATGGAATATCGATGGTTTGTCAGAATACCAAGTACAAATGGTATTAAACTACATGACTATGTATGCCACAACCTGTAGAATAAATGGTACTCTTGATACAGATATTGCCAAGGCAATTATTCAGGGATTTTCGGGACAACTAAAGGGATGGTGAGATTTTCATATCCCAGATACTTCTAAAGTCCTAATCCTCCAATCTGTTAAAACAGAAAACATGACAAATGAAGTGGGATATGTGCTTCCACTTCAAGTCCCAGATAGTGTAAATACACTCATATATACTATAGCCAAACATTTCTCAGTAGGAAATGATCTGGACAAGTTTGAGAAAATGGTATTAAATACCATAGAACCCGCACCACCAGTTAAAACCCCAATTGATATTAATAAATTATCTTCTTCTTATAAGAAGAAGCTAGTTTATAACATCTCAGCTAAGCCTTATTATCATAGGCCTACTCCAGTTGATCTTCAACTTGAAAATACTTTAGATTTTTAATATGGTTCAATTTGATGGAAAATCCATAATTGAATGGAATATCGATGGTTTGTCAGAATACCAAGTACAAATGGTATTAAACTACATGACTATGTATGCCACAACCTGTAGAATAAATGGTACTCTTGATATAGATATTGCCAAGGCAATTATTTAGGGATTTTCGGGACAACTAAAGGGATGGTGAGATTTTCATATCCCAGATACTTCTAAAGTCCTAATCCTCCAATCTGTTAAAACAGAAAACAGGACAAATGAAGTGGGATAGGTGCTTCCACTTCAAGTCCCAGATAGTGTAAATACACTCATATATACTATAGCCAAACATTTCTCAGTAGGAAATGATCTGGACAAGTTTGAGAAAATGGTATTAAATACCATAGAACCCGCACCACCAGATAAAACCCCAATTGATATTAATAAATTATCTTCTTCTTATAAGAAGAAGCTAGTTTATAACATCTCAGCTAAGCCTTATTATCATAGGCCTACTCCAGTTGATCTTCAACTTGAAAATACTTTAGATTTTAATATGGTTCAATTTGATGGAAAATCCATAATTGAATGGAATATCGATGGTTTGTCAGAATACCAAGTACAAATGGTATTAAACTACATGACTATGTATGCCACAACCTGTAGAATAATGGTACTCTTGATACAGATATTGCCAAGGCAATTATTCAGGGATTTTCGGGACAACTAAAGGGATGGTGAGATTTTCATATCCCAGATACTTCTAAAGTCCTAATCCTCCAATCTGTTAAAACAGAAAACATGACAAATGAAGTGGGATATGTGCTTCCACTTCAAGTCCCAGATAGTGTAAATACACTCATATATACTATAGCCAACATTTCTCAGTAGGAAATGATCTGGACAAGTTTGAGAAAATGGTATTAAATACCATAGAACCCGCACCACCAGATAAAACCCCAATTGATATTAATAAATTATCTTCTTCTTATAAGAAGAAGCTAGTTTATAACATCTCAGCTAAGCCTTATTATCATAGGCCTACTCCAGTTGATCTTCAACTTGAAAATACTTTAGATTTTTAATATGGTTCAATTTGATGGAAAATCCATAATTGAATGGAATATCGATGGTTTGTCAGAATACCAAGTACAAATGGTATTAAACTACATGACTATGTATGCCACAACCTGTAGAATAAATGGTACTCTTGATATAGATATTGCCAAGGCAATTATTTAGGGATTTTCGGGACAACTAAAGGGATGGTGAGATTTTCATATCCCAGATACTTCTAAAGTCCTAATCCTCCAATCTGTTAAAACAGAAAACAGGACAAATGAAGTGGGATAGGTGCTTCCACTTCAAGTCCCAGATAGTGTAAATACACTCATATATACTATAGCCAAACATTTCTCAGTAGGAAATGATCTGGACAAGTTTGAGAAAATGGTATTAAATACCATAGAACCCGCACCACCAGATAAAACCCCAATTGATATTAATAAATTATCTTCTTCTTATAAGAAGAAGCTAGTTTATAACATCCCAACTAAGCCTTATTATCATAGGCCTACTCCAGTTGATCTTCAACTTGAAAATACTTTAGATTTTAATATGGCTCAATTTGATGGAAAATCCATAATTGAATGGAATATTGATGGTTTGTCAGAATACCAAGTACCAATAGTATTAAACTACATGACTATGTATACCACAGCCTGTAGAATAAATGGTACTCTTGATACAGATATTGCCAAGGCAATTATTCAGGGATTTTCAGGACAACTAAAGGGATGGTGGGATTTTCATATCCCGGATACTTCTAAAGTCCTAGTCCTCCAATCTGTTAAAACAGAAAACAGGACAAATGAAGTGGGACAGGTGCTTCCACTTCAAGTCCCAGATAGTGTAAATACACTCATATATACTATAGCCAAACATTTTATTGACACGGCTTCCATGCAACTTGATAAAACTCAAGAACAGTTAATGAATCTTAAATGCCAGAACTTATCACAGTTCAAATGGTATAAAGATGTCTTTCTTTCTAAAGTCTATATACGAGAGGATAGTCATCAAGACTTTTGGAAGGAAAAATTCTTATCAGGACTACCTCATCTCTTTGCTGAAAGAGTTTGAAATAGGATTAAACAAAAACATGAAGGGATAATTCCATTCCAGTTATATACTTATGGCGACTTAACCTCGGAAATAATTGCTGAAGGAATAAATTTATGTAATGAAATTAAGCTACATAAACAAGTACAAAAGGAGAGGGTACTTGGAAGAAAGATTATTGGAGATTTTTGTGAGCAAATAGGATTGCCTCCGATAAATTCAAATACTTCTTATACTAATCAAAAAGGAAAATCTAAGAAGATTTATAAATCTTCTAGGCCCTATAAACCAAGGAAAAAGAGTAAAAAATATAAAAAATATGATGAGGAAAAGAGTTCCTCTAAGAAAAAAAAGAAGGAACCAGTTTGTTATAAGTGTCATAGAACATGACATTATGCTAACAAGTGTAAGATGAAAAAGAAAATTAATAGTCTATCCATTGACGAAGGATTAAAGAAATCCTTAGAAAAATTATTTCTATCTGATTCAGACTCTGAAAAAGATAGGGAAATATATGCTATTAATAATAGCGATCCTAATGAATCATCACAGGAGTCCAATAGTAGTTCTAATTCAGACTGCCATGGAAACTGTGATTATTATAAAAACTTTATGTAAAGCCAATGAATTATGTCCTTTATTAAAGGAAGAAGATTTTATCTTGGATATCATTGATCAAATTGATGATAAAGATAAAAAGAAAAAGGCACTCCGAGAATACTTGGAAAAATACAGTACCAACAAATCTTTTAGAAAAGGAAAAGAAGTTATTACAGAAGAACTAGAAGCTTATAGTCTAAAAGAAATCCTTCAAAGGATTAAATCTCCTAAAAACAAAGGAGAGACTAGTAATAGTGAATTAGCTCGAGAAGTTAAAACCCTTAAAAAGGAGATAAATGATTTGAAAACTAGGGTGTCTATTCTAGAAATTTCTCCACCCAAAATTGAGTCAGAAGAGGATCTTGAAGAAAATTTAGAAAATGAAGAGTTGCTTTCTGATTCTAAAGAAAATTTGAACTCCTTAGTCTACATAAATATGATTAATAAAGTCATAACTCATAAATGGCTTATCTTAGTCACCATAATAGTCCAAACGGAGTTTACCTTCACGGCCAAAGCTATGGTCGATTCTGGAGCCGATATTAATTGTATAAATGAAGGAATAGTACCTTCTAGATACTTTTCTAAAACAACTGAAATACTTATAACCGCAGATAGCAAGAGACTTATAGTTAATTACAAGTTAGATAATGTTGCGATCTGCAATAATGGAGTTTGTTTAGAAATGCGATTTATAATGGTTAAAGATTTATCCCATGAGTGATTTTGGAAAATCCGTTTCTTCATATGCTTTATCCAATTAAAAGCATAGATGAAAAAGGAATTACAAGTTCTGTTAATTCACAGAAAGTAACATTCAAATTTATTACTCAGCCTCGATATCAAGAGATAGATATTATTCAAAGAAAGATTAAAAGAAAAGAAAATTTTTTTAATTCCTTATCTCAGGAGTTAACTTATAGAAAATTATCAAAAAAATTACAAAATCCTAAAGTCCTTATAGGAATAAAAAAATTTCAGGAATACATAGAGAAACTGTATATTCAGACTTACCCAATGCCTTTTGGGAAAGGAAAAGGCACATAGTATATCTTCCTTATGAAGAAGGCTTTAAAGAAAGTCAGATACCTACTAAGGCTAGGCCTATTGTTATGGGTCCTAGACATTTAGAAATTTGTAAAAAAGAAATAGACGAGTTATTACTCAAAGGACTTATTAGACCATCTTATAGTCTATGGAGTTGCCCATCATTTTATGTAGAAAATGCTGCTGAACTTGAGAGACGTGTACCTAGGCTTGTTATAAATTACAAGCCACTAAATAAAGCTCTTAGATGGATTAGATATCATATTCCAAATAAGAGAGATCTTTTAAATAGGCTTTATATAGCCAAAATCATGTCGAAATTCGACATGAAAAGGTATTCTTCATGTCTATTCTTGTCCTATGCTCCTCCTTAGTAATGTCTTGTAATAAATACCTTTTCATATGATATTGTCTCAAGTGATGAATTCCCCATTGCATTTAGGAAAGGTAAACAACAATGCCCTTATTTTATTTCTTTTGTTGCTTGCTATGACTATTTGTCTCCATATTCTTGTTCAGTCAATGTATCCCTTTACTCTATTTCTCTTCATAAGTCAGTTCATGAAGCCTTTTCTCACCCTGGTGGACATGATACTATTATAGAAGAAATGAATGCCTTAATTGCAAATGGTATTCAGAACTTGATGGACTTACCTCTTGGCAAGAAAGTTATCAGGTGTAAATGGGTATGCGGAATCTGATAGTTGTGTCATTTGAGGGAGTCTTAGAATTAAACTATCTCAAAGTAATGCGTCTAGACATTACATAACTCTGTTAGTATTGGTAAAGAACATAATCTATGCTACTCGAAAGGAGCAGTGGACATGAGATTATGCAAAAGAATCATAGAAATACTAGTATTGAGTGTTATTTAAATGCAAATTGGATATGCCTTAAGATTAATAGAAGAGTCAACTCAGGATATCTTGTCTTAATGGGATGGAATATTATCATGGGAAGCAAGAATAAAAATGCAGTGTCAAGATTGAGTGTAAAATTAGAATATATTAGAGTTATGTCACAATTTGTTTGAGAAATTATGTGACTAAGCCAACCCTGAATTGAAGTTGGCCTTAAATCTTGTATTCCAGCAAAATTACGGTGTGATGATCAAGTGGTCCTCCATATTGCCTCAAATATCATTTCCCATGAACGGACCAAACATATAGAGAGTGATTATCACTTCGTTTGAGAAAATATACAAGAAGGACTAATCTCTATAGAGCATGTAAGAACAAGGGAACATTTCTACCAAAGGTTTAAAAAAGGAACTGAATGCATTATGTTTGTAACAAGCTGGGCATGATTAACATTTATGCTCCAACTTGAGGGGGAGTGTTGGAGATTCATAACTATATGATTAGAGATACATAAATATGCCAATTAGTGGATCAGAGACGACTAAGGTATTAGAAGTTGATTAGGAGATTTGATTAGATTACATAATCTTAGGGATTTACTTATGTAATTTGTATCTTTGTGTATAAATTAAAGACCCCCATAATACAATAACACACTAAGTGTTATAGAATTATCTTTGTTCACATTAGCCTACAGTCAGAAATAACTGGAATTATATGTGTCTTTCATTTCTTTTTCAATCTGATAATCAATTTTCAAAAACTTTAAAAAGTTAAATAATTTAATCCTGCAGATCATATTTCTTATCTTTCTTTGACAAAGAAATTTTAAATATCGAAACTAACAAAAACAATGAAATTTGTAAAAGTACATGGAAGTTATCCTTTCAATTTCCATTTCTGGTTGAACTAGAACTTGTCTTTCTATGTGGCTCCATGTGGCAAGTCATGAAGAAAATGCATCTTTAAAAAACAAACTACTTTGCAAATGCTCATAAAGATACTCATAAGAACAATGACCTCACCTCTTTGATTAGGATTTGATATTCGCTCTTCCAAACACTTAAGCCGGTATTCTTGGTCATATTTATCTAATCTATGCAACTCCTGATACAACTCCTGTAGAGAGAAAAATTAAGATAATTTGTTTGGTCACACTCTTTAGATGTCTAAAACAACATGTTCCATACTATAAGACCCTTTAAGCCCGACATCATAGAATGGAATTTTGGTTAGAAAGAACTATGACGTCCATCTTAGAACACATTTGTGCTTTAAAATAACTGCTTTTTTTTTTTGCTAATTTTAACTGAAATGCATAAATAAAGTTGAAAAATCACAATAATGATAGGTCCAAAAACCTCATAGCAAAAAAAAAAAAAAAGGACTTGATTGTCTATTGTGAAAAATAAATATATGGAAAGGATACAGCTATGTATGAATGAAATAACATATCAACCATGACATTGCTTGATCCCACTTTACAATACAACAATGGTTAACTTTTAGAAGTATTCACTTCTGGTGAATGTTGTTATATATCATGCCAATAGCTTTTGATGCATTTTAGAATTTGTGGTTGCAAACATAATTTATATTAGAATTATGATTTAATTATTTATATTGAAGTATTTTCAGATTTATAGTCATGTTGGGATTTATTTTCTTTTTAAGATCACTAGGACGATTATAATTTGTTTTCCTTTATTCAAGTCAAGAATGTTTTAGGGGACCATAAATAACATGGTTCTCTACAGTTATGATCAGAATTGTCAATATTTCAGTAATATTATAATTTCAGTTTTTGAAATGTTTTATCAAGACTTGATTTTGAGACCATAATTTTTATCCATGATTTCTCACTACATCACCGCACGTTAAAATTTTATTTTTAAACCAAACAATAGCCTCTTACAGAGTCGAATCCATGATGGTGATGAAGACAGGGAGATCTTATTGACAAATTTACAGAATCAGTTAAGGGCCTTAGAACAAAGTTGTGGGAAAAAAATTCAAAGTAATTGAGAGACGTTTCAATGAGGTTGTGAATTTACTTGATACCTTAAGGATCAGTCCTAATCGAAAAATAGATGCAGATAGGCAAAAACCAGTAGTTGCGGTTGCTCAAGGGGATCCTATATATACCTAATCCCTTTTATAATCAAGGGACGAATGATGGTTATATTGAAGACACCATATAAAAGAAAGACTTGGAGAGAACAATGTCAATTGGAATCATTATGAAGATTGACATAATTACAAAGACAGGGCTAAGGCCAACTTTGGTGCTAGGACTTATCATGTCAGAGAGGCAATAATGAGGATAATTATAGAGGTGAGAATCAATATGATAATGATTTCCAGACTAGAGGTAGATATACCTTATTTTTATTTTTATGGCAATAATGAGGATAATTATAGAGGTGAGAATCAATATGATAATGATTTCCAGACTAGAGGTAGATATACAACGATTTCCAAAACGAACAATTTCTCCCGCAAAAACCCTTAGCTCCTCCCTGAAATATGAAGTAAAAAAGTAAATGGTGAACTATAATCTTGACAAAAACTATGAAAATCAACAAGACATCTCTAAAGAGGCACAAAACTTTTCTACTCCCATTACCAACCTCTTGTCTGTAGCAGCAATTTTCAGAAGTTCATTCATGTCTGTTGAAACTAATTGTTGCACACCCTCAAAAGGAAGCACCACTTCTTTTAGTATTCTAATGCTTCGTCTTGAGAGAGATTGCATGATATTTGAACCTTTTACAATAGTGTTGGCAACCTCAAAAGACAAAATTGAGAGTTCATTGTTCTTGGTTGTCACTCCAGAAACAAATCCGTTGGGATTCAAACTGGTCATGGTACTTCCAAGTGTGTCTAATACTTCAACAGCCCTTTCAAGTCCAGCCGAGCCATCTTTTCCCAAAAGTGAACTCACTTCTGAAACCTGTAATGTTTACACACCTCATTCAAAATTTAACAAGAAAATATAATTCTTAACCCTCCTTAATTACATTTGAATATCCATTCTATAGCATCCAAAATTGAGAAGCTAAAAAGAGTATATTCCCATGGGTGTCAAAATGGATTGGATGGCATTTAAACATAAATGGATTTGGATATCCATTTACAAACTGAGAAAGTGTATATTCTTAAGGGTGTCAAATGGATATAAATGGATAGGATACCATTTAAATATCCAAATGGATAAGGATTTCCATTTCAAGGAAGGTGGATACCCATTAATTCATTTATACTTTTCATTCAAGTTATTAATAGCATCTATATCCGTTTAATGTGGATGGATTTCAATGTTTTATTGGATTTAGAAACATTTTGCAACCTATATATATTCCAAATATAATTTCTAAGCATCAATGGCCATTATGTAAGCATTCAATGATTTAGTTCAAACCTATATGATCTATTCTTATTTCAGTTGCTATAGGAACTTAAACTTTGCTTACCTATGACTATGTTATTCTGTATGAATTTGAAATATAAAATTTGCAAAAAATGATCACAGATAACTGTAACGATCAAATTTAATACAAATATTTCACCTCATGAGCATTTAGTTGCAGAAAGGAATACAGCTTACATATATGGGAATGTAATAACAGTAGAAATTTGAAATATATATCAAATATGACAAAAAAACTAAAAAATGACAACAATCGTCTCATAAAAGGTAAGGTTAAGAAAGAACGCTACATGTCAAATATGACAAAAAAACAAAAAAATGACAACAATCGTCTCATAAAAGGTAAGGTTAAGAAAGAACGCTACATGGGACACAAAAAAGTAACCTAAAACATTTAACTCATGTTTATCCACTGATATTCATCAGAATGTTTTTTCTTTCTACCTTACAAACCTTTTCAGGCGTCACTTCCCTTCTACCCCTTTCATCTGACATGTTTACTTCTCTTATTCTTGTTTTTGTTGAATACAGAGGCATAGCAATCATGAGCTCTTGTTTTTGTTTTTCATCATTCATCAAAATTAATATCTACACAAACTCTTAGGAGGCCTCATTAAATGCAATAATTAGCAACTGTAGCAAATATTAAACTTTTTTTGTAGATGTATGTCACATCCTAACTAACACATGGTTTGATCAAGTAGCTGAAAAGGTACTATTATTAAGAAATTTGGATGATTCCTTAGCCCTCCGGGATCTCGATTTCTGCAATGAACTCCTCTTAAATCTCGGAATCCCATCATAAAATTCATCTTCACTGCTAGCATAACCCCCAACCAAATTAGCAGAAGCCTCTGCTAATAAAGCTTCTTCTTTGGATTGTACCTTCTCCAATTTTTGGGGTACTTGAGGTTCCACAGATAGTTTTCTAGCCTCTGTTGTGTTAGGCTGCAAACCATACTGGTTTTCCAAATTTCTGTTGGAATTAGTATTATCATAGGGATTTGTATCTATAAATATGTCCTTCTAAGAGGGAGAGGTAACGTCAGAATACTCAACAAATATTCTGCTAAATCAAATATTTTCTGACAAAAGAAGTATTCTAACTTCCCCATCAGAGGGTTCAAGAGAGACCACTCATACCTTGTTCTGAGGATTTAACAGAGATCCCTCACCATCTGTTCTTAACCTCTCTATGTTGCCGAGATATAGGAACTCTTCAACAAACCACAAGCAAAACAGCCATTTAGGAGGAGATATTTTGGTAGAGATTATTATACGACTTCCATTTTCAACACGTGACATCAAACTAATTTTCGATAAATTAATATATAATATATATATTATTATAAATTTAATAATATATTTTTATATATTTATATAATATAGTATTTAAAATAATATTTAAAGTCATTCTGGTTTAGCCGCATGCCGAGGCTCGAGTGGCATGTAATGTGAGGGTTCTCAAATTTCTCATTCAGCAAAATAAAATAATTTTTTTTTTAATTAAAAATATTGAAAGACTTTAAAAAGATGATAATACCTAAAAAAGTTTTTTACAACATATTTTAATATAGGTTAGTATTTAATAAATTTAATTTAAAATTTTTGATAATTATTATCTTTAGATTTATTGACTATTTAAATAAAGAGATTTCTTTAAAAATAAAAAGATTTCTTTTATTATATATTAATATTACAAATATTCTTAAAAAATAAAATATTAGATAAGTAAAGATAATAAAAATAATAAGAATTTAATAGGATTAAATCACATTTTAAATTTGAATTCTAATATTACTTCACCAAATTTAACTCGATTTTTTTATTGAAAAATTATTAAATAATTTTTTATTTTTTTTAGAAAATAGATAATTTTACCTCTACAAATGATTCTAAAAAATATATTAAATAATTTTACAAATTTGTTTTCTTCTCTCAAAAGATATATAATAAAAATAAATATAATTGAATAATATATATAATAATGATATTGAGATAAAAATTTTATTTCATTTTTTAAATTAAACTCGTTTAAGTTTGAATAGGTCTAGCGAGATTGCCTATAAAATCTTAATCCTATTTAATTTCCTATGAAATAGTATTTATCTAAACACATGTTATTTATAAGTCATTCAAAAAAATTTAATTTAATTCACATGGGTATATGTACAATTATACCCTTCACATAATAATATTTTTAATTATTTATATTAATTATTATATCATATCTAAAAGATTCTCAAAATCTTATATTTATTCTTTTATTTAAAAGATAAATATTTAAATAAATTAAGAAAGCCCAGCAAAACTATAAATATCGCTTCAATCACAAATAATGTGTGAGAGTTAAATTAGGGTTTTGAGAGGTTAAGAAAAAAGCAATAACCTTGGAGTCATATCTATGGAGGGTCTCCTTGGTCTCCTCCCCGAAGATTGCATTATAGAGATTCTCTTAAGATTACCTATCAAATCGATTCTCTAATTTAAATGTGTTTCCAAATCATGGTATGATTTATTAAGGAGTTCTTATTTTATTAATAGACATATGGAATTCAACAAGAAGAAGAAGATTTTATTCATCAGTGATCTTGAAGATGAATACTCATCTTTTAATTTAGAAGATGAAACTTATACCGACTTATCAAATTTAGATTTTGAAATCTGTGATTTGATTGGATGCTGTAACGGAATCATTTGTCTTCAAACAGACGAAGACGATATAGTTTTGTTGAATCCTTGTACGAGAGAATTTAAAGTTCTTCCCCCCTTCACGCATCACAAAAATGTTAAAATAGAAAGTAAGGGATTTGGTTATGATAATTTGAACAATGACTACAAGGTTATTTTGATTCTATCCGTATTTCATAGTGATATATTTTTTAAACAAAAAGGTTATCCCTACACCACGGAAATTGCAGTATACAGTATAAGATCAAATAGTTGGAAGAAATTAAAAAATAAAAATACAAATTTTTTATCTACCGCATCACAATCTGTTAGGTTAGTTAGTTGTAACTTGTTCTTTAATGGAAGAGTTCATTGGGATGCATATGATTGTTATTATAATGATCGCGGTAGACTTTCTCATAATCATCCTATGATCTTTTCTATGGACCTTAGTGGTAAAGCATTTCGTAAATTCCAATACCCTTGTGATGTATTATTATTGGAAAACAACAAAAAGTATCAAAGAAATCTTCAGGTTATAGGAGGTTTTCTTTCTGTAATTTTATTCCAAAGATTGATACATATATCCACTGCATTTGAGCAATATATTGATATTTGGTTGATGAAAGAATACGGAGTAATGGAATCTTGGTCAAAACAATATAGAATAGGTCCTTTTGTTTCAATCCTGGGCCTTTTATCAATAAGGGCAAATGAAGATGAAGAGGATCATGTCCTTCTTCAAATGGGTATAGTCAAACAATACAATGACAACGAAGAAGATTGTGAATTTGTTAGATGGAATTTGTCAAAAAACGAACAAGTTCGAAAATATTATCTTCAATATTTTGATATTGATGGTGGTGTTTTATGCTATACCCAAAGTTTAGTTTCAATCACGAAGGAAGAGTAAATTAAATTCTATGTATGTTAGTGGATTTAAACAAATTAACTGTAACTGGTCACCGAACATTCACTCTCCACTCTTTTCTGTCTGACTTTTTTACCAAACCCTTCTCTCATTGATTCCCTTCACCAAGTCTGAAGTTTTAGACTTTGCAAACCTTCGATAACCCTTTGATCGCTCATGATCCCGGATGGAATAAGCTGGCAGTCTACCACGGATCATCTCTCGCCCCCGAATCCTTGATTTGGCCAGGAAAGACTGCACTGCTTTGGGCCCAGGAAGGGAAGGGACATCTTTTGGAACATTGTTTCACAAAGAATTTGGAAGGTCAAAAGGTGAGGATCATCCCATTCCCTTGTTTGGTTCTTCCATTAGCGTGTGAGAAAGAAGCTCGTGGTTAAACACTTAAAGTTATATAAAGTTTTTTTAAAACTACAATTTTTATGGGCTTTGTAAAAAATGTTTGTATGAAACTTTTTTATTATGGTTGCAGTTGGTTTAAACTGTTGATTCAGGGAAAATTATTTTTGCATTTTCTTCTTTATCTATGCTAAATCTGTAATCAAGAAACTGGTAGTAGCTATTGTTATGTCCTTTCGATTTACAGGTGCATAACTTGGGTCTTTTTGTTAGAAATGTTAAATATAGTGATACAAAGCTGCTATGATGGGAGATATCCATGGCTATTTGTACTTGAATGAATCTATTCTTTGGAAGCATGCATTATTCTTTTGGGCAAGTTACACGAATGTTTAATATATATATATATATATATATATATATATGTATGTATTTTGAGTTCTTCTAAGGTGTTTAAGTAGGCATTGCTTTGATCTTGTTACTGATTTCACTAAATATTTTGATGTTTAAGCAGGGTCTTTGTAGGATTTAACAAAGATGTCTACTTTTGTACCATTTATTCCATTAAATGGTTCTGCATAATGTAGTTACACTTAATTTTTGTTGTCACGTTGAAAGAAAATTGAAGATCATATTAGTATTCCTTCTTCTCCGTCTTTTTGAATTATGAGTTTTTCTTCTCAATTTTTGTTATCTTCTATGAAAATATTGTTAAAAAACTACAATTACACCTAAATTTCTACTTGGTATCAGAGCATAAGTTTGTTTGATATAAATAATATATGTTTGTCTCATTTTTCTCCTCTTTTTACTAGTAATATGAATTCTATATCACAAATTAATTGTAACAGTCTTTTGTATCTATATTCTTATGATAATTCTAATCGAAGCTTAGTAAATAAAGTTCAGTCTCCACCTTGATCTTGACCTTTGATTCTTTAATGAAAGTGTAATCTTCACCCTCGATTTATATCATATTTCAAAATGATCACACTATGAATACACCAAAATTACCATCATTAATCATATATAATCATGTTTTGTAAATCATATATAATAATCATTCAAGTAGCAAGTTAATTCATTAAAAGTATTACCCATCTTCATGAGTGACATAAAAATGTCTAGAAGAAAGCAATAAGAAGCCAACCATCTCTGAGCATGCAGTAATGAAGGGCACTTACTATGGAATCAATCAGGAGAATGATATTAGCATAATGTAATGCAAGGCTAGAAGGTCCCAATCTTGATGATTTTTCCTTGGTTGCATCTTCATCATCTGTTGGTCATGAACAGGAAAATATAATAAATAAATAAATACAATGCAGAAGGATGGGGTTGGGGTGGGGGTAGGGGGGTTGTATGGGACTGTTTGCATCTTATTTTCCATGACAGGAATATGATACTTGAACAGATTCACTTGAGGAACTGCATATGTAAACAGAATAAGGCCTCTAGTAGTTACTATGTTCAATTTAAAAAGAAATTATTGCAATGAAGATTGAGCTAATAATACCTTTGTTACCAAATACATTATTTATCTCACGATTCAAAAAGAGGACAATATCCACAAGCTTCTCCATTACCTGTATATGCCAGTTTCACTATATTTGTTAGGCAACATTCTACACTTATTGGATTAAAACAAAACAACTGATTTTTTTGTAGAGATGCAATATGGATAACTTTATGATTGTAGCTTGTCATCTATTTACCAATGATATGACTGCATAACATGCAGTAGTCGTTCTGTCCGCCACAGGTGCATGTCTGAGTGTAAATGAGGTTTTAGGAGATGTGCACATATATGCTGGGTCAGTTCTCTTGAATTATTAACCCAGATTGGGATGATGCGGTAAACTAATGAAAAGATGAATAACAGGTATGCTGAGAATTTTTTATTTTCATTTTTCAAAAGGAAAAAGTAGACAGTGTAAAGAAAAATAGAACAAAAGAGGATGAGCTCTCTGGAGAAAGTAAAAAGATATATATAAACTATCGATGCAATCCTCGACTCTATTTGTGAGTCTATCAATCATGTTCCCAATAACATTAAATGCTACTTCTCAAAGAGATCCTAGGAAAATAACTTAATTTACAAAGTAACTTGATAAGCATTATATTGATGACTGAAAATAATGTTGATCATCTCCAGCAATCTCACACAAAATAATGTTGATCATCTCCAGCAATCTCACACAACAAGTTGCACAAAAGATCAGAATTAGTCTTAACAAAGCCACAAAAATTTATCGGCTTAAATTCTAGAACTGTGTTAGACAAGACATACTTGTAATCCTCCAGACTAGACAAAGTCCTAAAACTTGTTTACCATGTGACTATGATGGAAAATATGGTTGTCCAAAAACCTTGCTTCTATCCAAAATCTAACTCAAGATTTAGGTCACCATGTAGTTTTTTCATCATAGTATTTTAGGACAAGGATTCAGGGAAGACGATTGGACGTACTTAGATAACAAGGGCAAATTACCCCCATTCCTTTTGTTTCAAAATTGTTGTACTCTCCTTTTTCAACAATCAAAATTAGCTGCACTCTTTTAGAATCTTCAACAAAGGCTATTCAAAATTGGCTGCCTTCAATAATGGCAGTGGTCCTCTTTCAAAGTCAATGGTAGCTGCTATATATATATATATATATCAAGCCTTTTTAACATTGGCAGCTCTTACTATACCTATATATACACACCCCTCTTTACATTCATTTTTGTATGCATAAAACCACAAGAATTCAATTCCTTTTAATCTCTCCCTCATAATTTCTCTTCCTTTATATTTTCTTATTTTCTATACTTCTTAGTTGAGTATTTCTATACTTGTAGAGAATCTGTAACGGACTATTTTATCTTGTTAAACTGAAGAAAACATTTTGTACTCTTGTCAATATTCGTGGAATTTTTTGGCTCTATCGCCGGTGGTTTTTTACCTCTATTTAAAGAGGGTTTTTCCACCTAAAACCTTGGTGTCAATTTTACCGCTTTATTAATTTCTCGTAATCTTTGGTTGAATTTATTACGCTTCCGCACTCTGTACCTCTACAAAAATTTTGGTCATCCAATAAAGAGAAAGTTAGTCTTCATCATCACCAATTGAACATCCGTCATTAAAACTATATTCCTTCTTTATTTCAAGGTCTAGAGTGTGAGAATTTTCATTGTTATGTGTCTGAACTTTCTACATGTAAGTGTACCTTTTCGAGTGAGTAATAAAAGAAGTTATATTACTTTCTACTCACACATATTGATAATTATTCCTTCTATCATTCCCAATGTTTCTATAGCCAAATTGTTTGTATCATTCACTGATGATTGCACTCATGCTACTTGGCTTTTTTTTGCTTAAACATAAATATGATGTCAGTACTTTTCTCCCAAATTTTTACTTGAAAAACTGTTGCTTACTATCTTCGTGCAGAATATTCAGTAAAAGAGCTTTGAAAGAGCATGATTATTACTCTTCAATCTTACTAACTACTTGAATGGGACCAAGAGAAGAGCATAAACAACGTTCCTGCAGGCCTTCTGATTTCAGTCACTTTATTCCATTCTTACACATTTCCAGAAAAAGATCTTCATTCCACTAGAGAGGCAAGATATCATTTTTTTTTTCTTTTTTTTACGAAGAATCCTTTGGTTATGATTTGGGAGAAGAAAGTGGTGCAACATGTCACATATCATCTCCACAATGTTCTAACATCTTTAACACATGTTTTCAGTAAGTCAATCCACCATAACTAAACAACTGTTGCAATAGTCTTTTACCAAAATGAACTTATTGAACTAAATGCATTTCATACAATCTGACATACTGGGCCTAGCTCTATATCAATCAAGAGAACTAGCAGTCTGATTATGTCCACAGAAATTATCTATTTCCAGCTCCTTGCACTTTAATGCCTACAAAGTTCTTTTCTTTTTTACAATCTAATTCGATTTCAATGTTGTGCTCGTTGTAGTATAGGAAATTTACATGTTTCCAGAATTTGTGGTTCTTTGAGGATCCATGAAGCCATCTCAAATGTTGAGTACTATGGAAAATATTGCATCTTATTAATTATGGAAACCCCACTGATTAATCCCCCTGTTACATCCTTGATTAAATCATCTCTGATTATGATTAGACATAATCTATTGAATGATAAACATGGGCTAATATACCTCTAATCATGTTCCAAAGATTGAAACATATATCCGCTGGATTTGAGTAATACGTTGATATTTGGTCAATGAAAGAATATGGAGTAATAGAATCTTGGTCAAGACAATATAGAATAAGTCCTTTTGTTTCAATCGTGGGTGTTTTATCAATAATGGCGGATGAAGATGAAGACGATCATCTCATTCTTCAAATGGGTATAATCAAACAATATGATGAAAACAAAGAAGATCGTGAATTTGTTAGATGGAATTTGTGAAAAAATAAATAAGTTCGAAAATATTATATTGAAGATTTTGATATTAATGGTGGTGTTTTATACTATACTCAAAGTTTAGTTTCAATCACCAAGGAAGAGTAAATTAAATTCTATGTAATTTTTTTTTTTATAGTTTTTTCTTTTTAAATTTATTAAGAGACAGTAGTGGAATTAAACAAAGTAACTGGTCACGAACATTCACTCTCCACTCTTCTTTGTCCAATTCTGTCTGGCTTTTTTACCAAACTCTTCTCTCATTGATTCTCTTCACCAAGTCTAAGTTTTAGACTTTGCAAACCTTCGATAACCCTTTGATCGCTCATGATCCCGGATGGAATAAGCTGGCAGTCTACCACGGATCATCTCTCACCCCCGAATCCTAGATTTGGCCAGGAAAGACTGCAAGGCTTTGGGCCCAGGAAGGGAAGGGACAGCTTCTGGAACATTGTTTCACAAAGAATTTGGAAGGTCAAAAGGTGAGGATCATCCCATTCCCTTGTTTGGTTCTTCCATTAGCGTGTGAGAAAGAAGCTCGTGGTTAAACACTTAAAGTTATATAAAGTTTTTTTTTAAACTACAATTTTTATGGGCTTTGTAAAAAAATGTTTGTATGAAACTTTTTTATTATGGTTGCAGTTGGTTTAATCTGTTGATTCAGGGAAAATTATTTTTGCAGTTTCTTCTTTATCTATGCTAAATCTGTAATCAAGAAACTGGTAGTAGCTATTGTTATGTCCTTTCGATTTACAGGTGCATAACTTGGGTCTTTTTGTTAGAAATGTTAAATATAGAGATACAAAGCTGCTATGATGGGAGATATCCATGGCTATTTGTACTTGAATGAATCTATTCTTTGGAAGCATGCATTATTCTTTTGGGCAAGTTACACGAATGTTTAATATATATATGTATGTATGTATTTTGAGTTCTTCTAAGTTGTTTAAGTGGGCATTGCTTTGATCTTGTTACTGGTTTCACTAAATATTTTTGATGTTTAAGCAGGGTCTTTGTGGGATTTGACAAAGATGTCTTGGTTTGTTAAGTTCTTGAAGAATACTCTACGTGTTGAGGATGAAGAAAGGGAAGTTAGTAGAAATTCGAGTTATGAATATCAGAGTCGTTCTGCTGCTGACTCATACTCGAGGATCATCTCCGCTCAGAATACCTTGAGAAGCCAACCTAACTTTGTAGAAACAAGCATGAGCTCTGAAATTCCAAAACAATGGCTTCAGAATTCAATGAATTCATGTTCTATTCAGAATAGAGAATCCATACAAAGCAATGCAGTTCTAAGTAGATACAAGGTTCCAACTGTTTCTCCAAAACCACCATCAACTACCAAGTTTATATTGCCTGAAGTTTCTCCAAAACCACCATCAACTACCAAGTTTATATTTCCTGAAGTTTCTCCCAAATCAAATCATATTATCTGATACCGAAAAGCAATCTCCAACCACCAAAAAGAATCCACAACTTTCTACTTTGCAAAAGGCTCAATCACCAAAACCACCTCCCTTATCGTCTAAGCCAACATTATCTTCTCTCCCATCAAGTTCTACAAGTCCACAGAAAAAGAATAACTATGTTTGGGTAGAGAAGTCTGGCGCAACTACCTATGAATTTCCTCTGGATATTAAACTTTTGATTCAGAAAGATATTGTCCCTGGTGTTCTGAAGACACCTTTGTCGCCTGCAACTTATAAGGATTACTTTCATGCTCTGCTATATGCTGAGGACTGTCACCTACAGGTAATCAATATATTTTATCATGCAGCTTTCCCTTATACATGTTTATGTGTTTATATGTGCATAATTGTTTATTGGATTCCAAATAGAGGCATTATCTCTTACTACTTTTTGTTTATTCTTGTACTGGTTTTGTTTACCCAAGGGCATGATTTTATGAGATGTTTTGATAATCCAAAAGAAGGAGAAAGTAGTTTTGCATCCGATGTTATTTCTTCCAAAGTTTCGTGATGTTTAGCAGTGTCTAGAATTTGGTACTTTATCTTGATGGCGAACAAATGGCTGCCTTTCTTTGTCTACTGTTTAGATTGAGTGCTTCAGTTTTTCTTTTTGATTTTGATCCGACCATGGGTTCTGTTACGTTGATGTAGTCTACCTACATATGCATTATTCAACTTTTCTGATGATTAACTTTGATAAAACTTCATGTTCTCTGAGAAGTTGCAGAAGAAATTGGAGATGTTTTGTCTCATATTTTGTGGTTGCCTAAAATGTGAATTTCTAATATTGAATTTTTCAGGTTTTTGGATGAAATTATATGCAAAAACTGAATGCATTTATTATCCCATGTCTGTTATTTTGCATCATTTTATACAGGAATGGGAAGGGTTTGAATTGAAAAATGTGACGTTGGAGTTGCATGATGCAACAATTTATACAAGAGAAGGAAAGCAAAAAAGCTACGTTTCTGCTGCTGACAAAGATGACAAAGTCTTTGTAGCATTTGATATTGACAAAGTACTTGCAAGGCAATCATCGTGCGCCAGAAAACCTGAAAGGCGACCGTTTTTGTTATCAAGAGATTCTGTGTCAGTAAAGCCTACTGGCAGTTCAATCAAGCCATTTCAGGTTTGCCTTTGGACTTTTTTGAAGTTACAACTTCATAACACCAATGCTTTGATTAACGTATTTTGTTGCTCGAGTAAAATGTATTTGAATGTTATTGGCATTGATTTTCCTTACATTTTTCTAAGCAAAATTTTTGGATGACTTTGATGGATATAGGGCCTGATATATCGTGTGGTGAGGAGCAGTCTTGTATTAGCTGACTTTGGAGAAAGTTTCCACTTTCAACATGACATTGATTGTGAATACGTTGTCAACTTCTCATTCAACAGAGTTTGTCTAAAGCGAGCTCACCACGCCATAACAACTGCACCAGAGATTATATACAAGAACTTCCTCTTCCCTGACTTTGCACCAAAACAAGATCTACCTTCATCCGATCTATTTGTCAATTATGGCCGCCAAAAAGAAGCCTTTGCCATCCACAAGATCTTAAGGCATCAGGGTTCACCTCCTTATCTTGTTGAAGGTCCAATATCCATTGTTGATAGGAACCGTTTATCGAGAACTGCAGAGGTAATTGTGGAAGCAGTGGTTCAGATTTGTCGAAACTCGTCTTCAAATAGAGTTCTCTTATGTGCTCCATTGAACAATACATGCGATATTTTGATGAGGGCTCTGAAGAAGCAGATAAATGAAGGCAATATGTTCAGAGCAAACGCTGCATTTCGGGAAGTTGATGGTGTACCAGTAGACATACTCCCATCTTGTCTTTACGAGGAAGAAATGGACTGCTTTGCTTGCCCTTCACTCGAATCACTGAAGAAATATAAGGTAATTTCATCAACTTTCATGAGTAGTTTTCGCCTGCGAGACGAAGGAATGATATCAGGGCATTTCAGTCACATATTTCTGGTAGATGCATCTTCTGTGACAGAACCAGAGGCAGTAGTTCCTCTGGCTAACTTTGCAAGTACAAACACCACTGTTGTTGTGAGTGGTGCACCAAGAAATCGTTCTGGTTGGGTCCGTTCCAAGATTGCAAGGGAGAATGGACTGAGGATCTCTTACTTTGAGAGACTTCAAGGTTCAAAGCTGTACAAGAATCTTGATCCAAGGGTTATAACTCGACTGGAGGAAAAACCATAAATCCTGGGATGAATCAGAACTGTTATTACAGGTTTTAGTGTGTGAATATTGAGGATTTCTGTGCATATATATATATATATATATATATATATATATATATATATATATATATATATCTATGTTACTTATTTGGATAATGTATTACAATTCTATAAGATGTCTCAAACTGTTATTACAGGTTTTACTGTGCGAAACACCCTTCTGTCTCTAATATTACAAAAAAAAAAAAAAGGTTACATAGAATCTAATTTACTTTTAGTCATTGAAACTAAACTTTGGATTTAGCATAAGAGGCTACACTATTAATGCCAAAATTTTAAAGACAATATTGACAAATTTCATCTAACAAATTTAGAATCTCGGTTACCATAATATTGTTTCACAATACTAATTTGAAGAAGCAGATGATTCTCTTCATCCTCATTCACCCTTGTTGATAAATGACCAACGATTGAAACAAAAGGTTTTATCTAGTATTGTCCATGATTCTCTTCATCCTCATTCGCCCTTGTTGATAAAGGACCAACGATTGAAACAAAAGGTTTTATCCAGTATTGTCCAGTATTGTTTTGACCAAGACAACATTACTTTATATTCTTTCGTCAACTAAATATCAACATATTATTCAAATCTAAGGTATATATGGTTTAATTTTTGGAATAAGATTACATAAAGATAACCTCGTATAACTTGAAAATTTCTTTGATAATTCGTAATACATAAACTTTGTTTTTGTTTTCCCATAATAATACAGCATTAGGGTATTGAAACTAAAACTGGATATTGCAAATTCCTTAATATAAAGATAACCTTTTTTTTTATGATATATGTCATTGTGAAACATAAATAGAATTAAAATAACATTATCATCATTATTCAAATTATCAAAACCAAATTCTTTTTTTTCTATTTGAACACTACTGTTGAAGAAGACGCATTAAGAGGGGAAGAACCTTAAATTCCCTTGTAGAAGGATTCAACAATAGAATAGCATCTTCATCCGTTTTAAAACAAATTATTTCGTTACAGCATCCAATCAAATTACCGATTTCAAAATCACGATTCAATACGTCGGTATAAGATTTATCTTCTAAATTTAAATATAAGCATTCGTCTTCAAGATCACCCATGAATAAAATTTTATTCTTCTCGTTTAATTTTATATGTCTATTAATAAAATAAGAACTTTTTAATAAATTATACCATAATTTTGAAATGTATTTGTCACGCCCCGAATCCAGGCCTAGTTCGTGAACTAGATTCCCAAATTCAAGAGAATGACACGGCTACACTCCCAAGATTTCTCCAAAGAATGTAAAGTCACTTACTTCCAATTATTCAACAAGAAACAGTCAAAATAAAAACTTAAATAATCATAAAATATCATCCACAAATACCAACTTTCTTCAATAATAAAACTTCAACTCAAACAATTCAAGTTTCCAAAACAAGAAGAAATCACTCTAAACTCTTATTCAAAACCATCCGTCCAGTAATCACCCTCTAAATCAGAATCTTCTATGCCATCTGTAAAGTGGGAAACATAGGGGGTGAGTATAAAAAATACCCAATAGGCAGAACATCTCACCTCCTTTAAAAACAATCTTTTCAATTAAAAGAAAAATAATATATATATATATATATATATATATATATATATAGTGTGTGTGTTTAAAATAATAATAAAATAGTACCGTACTTTTGTCTTTAAAGCACAAAATGACAAAACATAAATTAAGTGTTAAATAAAAATATTGAGCAAAACAATGTAACAAAGTCATTCAATCAATATCTTTTATTTTTCTTTTCTTTTCTTTTCTTTGACTATTGGGGGAATAATATGAATATTTCGCGAATGAGTCTTTAATTGATATTAGTTCCTAACTTTATACCCGTTAGGAAAGAGTCTTTACTTTATCTTTGTCTTTGTGGCTTTTTGCGTACTTGTGATGGTTCCCAAGGATCAAATGTCCATGCCAATGGAGATCTTATAAATGGTGGAACATGTTCCCCCCATTGCTATCCATCAAGTTAATCCCCAATAAAATCAAATATAAAAACATTACATATAATTTACTTTTATAAAACTTTAATGTAAATATTTAACATTCTAAAATATTTAAGAATGTTGAAAAAGAAAAAAAGAAGTATTCTTTATTTTAAAAAGATAATAATTTGTAATCAAATTAGAAAAAGGAAAGGTAATCAAATTAGGAAAAGGAAACATAATCTAATTTGAAAGAAAAGAAATATAATCAAATTTGAAAAGGGAAACGTAATCTAATTTGAAAAAAAAAAGGATACATAATTAGATTTGAAAAAGGAAACATAATCAAATTTAAAAAGGAAACATAATTAGATTTAAAAAAAAAGAAAACATAATCAAATTTAAAAAAGGAAATATAATCACATCAATTTTGAAATTTACGGCAGTGTCCATATATATATATATAAGAAAATAAGGAAATATAATTATGACAAGTTTTGGACTGTGTCGTCGCCAGTTAAAAATAAGGAAAACAAGGAAATAACAACAACAAATGTGTTTAAAAATTTTTGGAGTCAAAGATTAATTGTAGGCAGTTAAACTTTCAAAATTCTATTGAGAAGATAACAATTAGTCTTTCACATATCATAATCTCCAAATTCAATACTTAAAAAGTTTATCCATACTATAGATAAAAATAACGGAGAGGGATAGTCCACCTACCTCGATTGAGCGCGCTAAGCGTACTTTCTGATACTTCGATTAACTCAAGTATTTCGCTCTTAAATTCCCTTCGGACTCTATCAGAAATCCATAATACAAACATTAAAACTAAACTTATAATTGATAACTTAATCTTACGATTCTAATAATCAAAACCGCTAAAAATTACTTACCTCTTTGAACAACTTCTCGTTATTGAGAAAACCCTTGTCTTTGGCGGCTATCGCGTTCTGAGATAAAAGAAACCCTAGTAAAACCTAATAATCATACTTATGCTTATATTTATAATTACTCTTATATCCAACTATATACTATTTACCATCAAGTCCTTACACTATTAAAGTTTCCTTAAATTTCTAATACTTTGATACCACTAAAAAACACTAAAAAGAACGTACTGTTTTCACCACCATCTAGAGATTCATAAAACCCTAATTTCTTTTTCTCTCTGGCAGTGTTATGAAACAAATAATAACTTTTGGCGACTTTTGGATTATGAAACGAATAATAACTCTTGAGGTAAAACTTGACAATTATTTTGATAACTACCTCTTTTGTTTTCGTTTCCTTTTTCTTTTTCTCCAAACCCTATCTTTCTTATCTTCCGCCTCTACTCCACGATATATCTCTCTCTTTTTCTTCAAATTATATCCCTAAAAATCATTCTTATTTGGTATAACCTAATTAGGTTAAAATATTTAACTTTTTATTAATTAGTCCCTAATAATTTTCATATATTCTAATTCGACCTATAATAATAACAATAAAATCTTTAGTCATTAATTTAATTAGAAACTTATAATAACTACCTTATTTGGGTCGGGTCAGGTATTACAGTATTTAAATCTAAAAATTAATTTGATCGATACACGTAAAACAGTCTTTGGAAAGGGGATGGAGGAGATGCTCCTTCTTTCTTTCCTATGCCATATTCTTATTTATTTGTGAATTAAATTTTTGTTCAACGACTTATGAATAACACGCGTTTAAGCATGACTCTAAAACAAAATAAAATTCGAATTCTTTTGATTCCAAGATTAAATAGAATTAGGTTTCTATGAAGTTTCTTACTAATTTTTCTTCTCAATTTCCTTTTTGATTAAGATTCATACCATATTACTATTTTGAATTCTAATAGACTAAGTTGAGTCTTAATAACTATTAGAACCCACATAAAATATGAGTTGAGGAGATGATGTTTCTTCTTGTATGCAAAAATAATTTTCCATGAATCCACATATTTAATAAACATTTTTTACAAACCCCATTGAAATTCATTTTATAAACTAAAAAGATCATATGATAAGACTCACACTAGAGAACTGCAGAAGAGTAAAGCTGAAGAAGGAGAAATGACCATAGACATAATCATGTAAGCTTAGAGGAAGCATTTTTTCTCAAATTTATAATCCCAAAATCATGAATATTTAAAGTTATGCAACTTTTGTATGTTGAAATTAAAATAAATTTTAAAAATTTCAAATAATATTGTAAATATTCATAAATTTTAACAAATTATTAACATGTCTAGAATATTTTAATTACCAAACATATATGTCAATTATTTGGGCTCTTTGTATGTATAATAGTATTATTATTTTATTTTATAAATAAATTTTATCATATCAAGTAATATCTACACATACATACAATTATAAAGTATTTTTTTTCATTCGTGCAAATTTTTTAAAAAAAAATTAATTTCCAAATTATATATATATATATATATAAAATATTAACTTTCAATGATCCAGTGCATAAATTAACTTTCAGTTTTTTATCTCTGATTTTAATATTAACTTTTTTTTTTTTTTTGATTGGTTCCTTTAAAAAAAATTCAATGCAAATAATTTTTAGAATTCCATTAATTTTTAAATTTAATTAAATAATGACAATTACGAATAAATTATATATATTATAATAATTTATAAAATTTTTTTCTCTACAAATATTTTGTAGTGTTGGTTGTATTTACTCAATTATATATTTATTTCAAACAATTAAATTATATAACGAATTCAGGAAAAAAAATTTATTCCTAAAATTAAACAAATTAAACGAAGCTCAAACTTGCAATGTTTTACTCGAATCATTTACAACTCTAAGATTAACTTATTTTATACTTTCTTGTCTTTTTATGTTTTATTTTACTTTTGTACCATTTATTCCATTAAATGGTTCTGCATAATGTAGTTACACCTAAATTTTTATTGTCATGTTGAAAGAAAATTGAAGATCGTATTAGTATTCCTTCTTCTCCGTCTTTTTTGAATTATGAGTTTTTTTTTCTCAATTTTTGTTATCTTATACGAAAATATTGTTGGAAAACTGCAATTACACCTAAATTTCTACTTGGTATCAGAGCATAAGTTTGTTTGATATAAACAATATATGTTTGTCTCATTTCTCTCCTCTTTTTACTAGTAATATGAATTCTATATCACAAATTAATAGTAACAGTCTTTTGCATCTATATTCTTATGATAATTCTAATCAAAGCTTAGTAAATAAGGTTTTGTTGGGAGTAGATTTCAATCATGGAAAAGATATGTGAAGATTGATGTTATGCCCAAGGAATGCATTGGAGGGGTGAATCAGTGCTTAACTCTTTTCAAAAATTCAGTACACTATTTTTGTAGATTTTAGCACCCCAACAAAGATTAATACAAAATTTCAGCAACACAAGCAATTGTTTGTGTGTAATTCAACTATTGTGATCCATTTCTTGAGAGATGTTCTTTTAGTTCATATATTAATGTTAACACACACTTGCATAAAAGTAAAGAGACAATCAATTTACGTGGTTCACCACCACAAGGTAGGCTACATCCACGGTGATAGGGTTCACTACCCTTTCACTTCAACTTCACTAGTTACTTGTTTATCACAATGCTCTTAACTAGAACTACAAAGAAGGCTCACTCCCTTACTCACACAATTACAATTTTTAAAGATAAAGAGTAGAATCACTTCATACTCTATCCAATAGAAACGATGTCTTCTCTATCACTTAGGTTAGGCAACTTCAAAACATACTCCAAAGATATGACCAGAATTTAATGTTCAACCTGATATTTCAAACTAATTCAAGAAACCCATAGTTTCCTTACGTAGTATAATACATCAAAGAAAAATGAGAAATGATATGCACCTCTAAGTTGATAAATAAACTTTCTTTGATGTATCCTCCAATCCAAAACTATTCTTCAAAAGCTTCAAGAATGAGTGATAAGAATAGACATTTTCTCCAAGATTTGAAAGGATTGTTGCGGAGTGTTTTTCTTGAATTTTCTTTCAAAAATCTCTACTACCCACCACCAGAATTTTTTTCTATTTTTTTTAAAAATATTTTCTAACTTGAATATCAATATATAAAAAAAAATATTGTTTCTAACGTGAATATCTATATATTCACGTATTTGTATTCACAAAAACCCTACAATCTTGACCATTGATTCTTTAATGAAAGTATAATCTTCACCCTCGATCTATATCATATTTCAAAATGATCACACCATCGATACACCAAAATTACCATCATTAATCATATATAATCATGTTTTGTAAACCATATATAATCATCATTCAAGTAGCAAGTTAATTCATTAAAAGTATTACCCATCTTCACGAGTGACATAAAAATGTCTAGAAGAAAGCAATAAGATGCCAACCATCTCTAAGCATGCAGTAATGAAGGGCACTTACTATGGAATCAATCAGGAGAATGATATTAGCATAATGTAATGCAAGGCCAGAAGGTCCCAATCTTGATGATTTTCCTTGGTTGCATCTTCATCATCTGTTGGTCATGAACAGGAAAATATAATAAATAAATAAATACAATGCAGAAGGATGGGGTGGGGGGTGGGGGGAGGGGGGTTGTATGGGACTGTTTGCATCTTATTTTCCATGACAGGAATATGATACTTGAACAGATTCACTTGAGGAACTGCATATGTAAACAGAATAAGGCCTCTAGTAGTTAATATGTTCAATTTAAAAAGAAATTATTGCAATGAAGATTGAGCTAATAATACCTTTGTTACCAAATACATCATTTATCTCACGATTCAAAAAGAGGACAATATCCACAAGCTTCTCCATTACCTGTATATGCCAGTTTCACTATATTTGTTAGGCAACATTCTACACTTATTGGATTAAAACAAAACAACTGATTTTTTTGTAGAGATGCAATATAAATAACTTTATGATTGTAGCTTGTCATCTATTTACCAAGGATATGACTGCATAACATGCAGTAGTCTTTCTGTCCACCACAGGTGTATGTCTGAGTGTTCCAGGTGTATAAATGAGGTTTTAGGAGATGTGCACATATATGCTGGGTCAGATCTCTAGAATTATTAACCCAGATTGGGATGATGCAGTAAACTAATGAAAAGATGAATAACAGGTATGCTGAGAATTTTTTATTTTCATTTTTCAAAAGGAAAAAGTAGACAGTGTAAAGAAAAATAGAACAAAAGAGGATGAGCTCCCTGGAGAAAGTAAAAAGATATATATATATAAACTATCGATGCAATCCTCGACTCTATTTGTGAGTCTATCAATCATGTTCCCAATAACATTAAATGCTACTTCTCAAAGAGATCCTAGAAAAATAACTTAATTTACAAAGTAACTTGATAAGCATTATATTGACTACTGAAAATAATCTTGATCATCTCCAGCAATCTCACACAACAAGTTGCACAAAAGATCAGAATTAGTCTTAACAAAGCCACAAAAATTTATCGGCTTAAATTCTAGAACTGTGTTAGACAAGACATACTTGTAATCCTCCAGACTAGACAATGTCCTAAAACTTGTTTACCATGTGACTATGATGGAAAATATGGTTGTCCAAAAACCTTGCTTCTATCCAAAATCTAACTCAAGATTTGGGTCACCATGTAGTTTTTTCATCATAGTATTTTAGGACAAGGATTTAGGGAAAACGATTGAACGTACTTAGATAACAAGGGCAAATTACCCACATTCCTTTTGTTTCAAAATTTTGGTCATCCAATAAAGAGAAAGTTAGTCTTCATCATCACCAACTTGAACATCCGTCATTTAGGGTCATTAAAACTATATTCCTTCTTTATTTCAAGGTCTAGAGTGTGAGAATTTTCATTGTTATGTGTCTGAACTTTCTGCATGTAAGTGTACCTTTTCCAGTGAGTAATAAAAGAAGTTATATTACTTTCTACTCACTCATATTGATAATTAGTCCTTCTATCATTCCCAATGTTTCTATAGCCAAATGGTTTGTATCATTCACTGATGATTGCACTCATGCTACTTGGATTTTTTTGCTTAAACATAAATATGATGTCAGTACTTTTCTCCCAAATTTTTACTTGAAAAACTGTTGCTTACTATCTTCATGCAGAATATTCAGTAAAAGAGCTTTGAAAGAGCATGATTATTACTCTTAAATCTTAGTAAATACTTGAATGGGACCAAGAGAAGAGCATAAACGACGTTCCTGCAGGCCTTCTGATTTCAGTCACTTTATTCCATTCTTACACATTTCCAGAAAAAGATCTTCATTCCGCTACAGAGGCAAGATATCATTTTTTTTTCTTTTTTTTTACGAAGAATCCTTTGGTTATGATTTGGGAGAAGAAAGTGGTGCAACATGTCACATATCATCACCACAATGTTCTAACATCTTTAACACATGTTTTCAGTAAGTCAATCCACCATAACTAAACAATTGTTGCAATAGTCTTTTACCAAAATGAACTTATTGAACTAAATGCATTTCATACAATCTGACATACTGGGCCTAGCTCTTTTTCAATCAAGAGAACTAGCAGTCTGATTATGTCCACAGAAATTATCTATTTCCAGCTCCTTGCACTTTAATGCCTACAAAGTTCTTTTCTTCTTTACAATCTAATTCGATTTAAATGCTGTGCTCGTTGTAGTATAGGAAATTGACATGTTTCCAGAATTTGTGGTTCTTTGAGGATCCATGAAGCCATCTCAAATATTGAGTACTATGGAAAATATTGCATCTTATTAATTATGATTAATCCCCCTGTTACATCCTTGATTAAATCAATCTCTGATTATGATTAGTCATAATCTATTGAATGATTAGCCATAATCTATTGAATGATAAACATGGGCTAATATACCTAAGCTTGATCTTGCTTCTAACACTTGAGCACTCAGACCATGAAGAAACTGTGTGCTATGCAAAATGAAAGGCACAGTGTGCAATAACTTATTCTGCAATCAACTCTATGTTTAGGAGTTTAAGAATCTTTTGAATGTAACTTAAATGCTCGTAGTCATAATGATGGGAAAAGATAGGAATATGCAAGGAAGAGACAGATCTTTAGCTTTGATATGAAACTAATTTTTACAGCAGTGATGGACTTCTGGGAGAGGGTATAGAAAGAAACAGGTTACCGAAAGCAACTGGAGAATATGAAAGTCAGAGGCAAAACCTATTTCATAATTGTCAACAGAAAATGCTCCTTCCCCTCCCCTCTCCTCTCTTCGGGGCCCAAGGGAAAAAAGGCATTTGTTGACCAGCCAAAATAGTGCAAAAAACTACCCAAATACAGTATGAAAGTGCCTTTGTCAAAATTTTCATTCAAGGAAAGATACAGATCTGAGATAATCACAGTAGAGGACAGCATTGCTGAATACCAGTAACTTTTCATTCAAATTGTTCCTTTTATTTTTGAGAGATCACAAGAATAGATAAAATATGTAACTATAATTTACTTTAAACATTTCTCAAAAAGGTGAAAAGCATAATTCATCAATTTTAGTCCCTTAATTTTCAGGTCTTGACCATTTTGGTCATTCACAATTACTTGTAACTATTTAGATCCCTTATCTATTTTTATTTTAAACTATTCCTAAACACTAGAATCCAGCTCAGATTTGCCTTGGACATGCAAGTGAGGAAACTTTGGTGGAGGAAAAATAAGTAAAATATAATAAATACCCCATAAAACACTGAAATCCAACTAATTTTTTATGTGACTTAGCAAGAAAATACCAGATTAGAGGTATATTTGTCATGAACTACCTATTCTGCCTCTAAAAACAACACCGCGGGATATAATGTAATGTTACATGCATAAATTCCAACACTTTTTGTGTCAAAAGGACCAAAATAGTAAATGAAATTGTTAAGGCATCTAAGTTCTAAAAATTGTAAAGGATAAAAGCTTTATAAAAGGGACTAAAATGGTCCATTATCCAATTAAAAAATATGATTAAACAAAACATATTTTTTAATTAGAGAAATCAAAGACTAACCAAAGTTTAAAAGTAAATCAGAGGTGGAGGTGTTATTTGGTTTGGATTTCTACAAAACAACAGTGAATCAATATGCTTTCTTTGTGCTTCATTATATCGAATTAGCAAATAAAATGGATTGTAAGGGACAAAATAAGTACCTCTTCCAAACTTCGAGACCATAGTGACTTTTTCTTTAGGCTCCGCACGAGCTTTCTTTGTGCCTTTATGTCTGCTGCCAGAATCGCCCGGCTGTTACCTAGCACATCAAATGTTGCATGTAAATCAGAAAATGGAGCTACTGTTAAACCAAGTTATAGTTTTTGTTAATGGGGAAACTCCATATCATACTCTTGCTTTTGTTAAACCAAGTTACATTGTCACATGTTCTAAAAGTTTGAAGTTAAATTTATTTTCCTAACACACCCTCTCACAAGTGGGTCAATCACAAATTTTCTTAACAAAGCTCAACATGTGCATAATTACATAATAATCAACAAATGAAAAGCAATAACAGGAATTAAAACTCAGCACCTAGTGCTCGGATACCATGTTTTAATTGAGTAAAATTGTCGCTTACTCTAAAATCTTAAGTTAATAAAGAAAGGTTAAAATTTATCTCTTGAAAGTTTTGATTGTGTTCATCCTCATTTCAAATCCTTTGAAATGTATATTCCTAGGCTACTCACGTCAACATATGGGGTATAGGTGTTATTGATTAGTCTTGGTAGGTATACTATCTTTATTGATGTCTCCTTTTTAGAAAATACATTCTTCTATCCAACCACTAGTCCTATCAGTTAGGGGAGGATATGATTTAAAGATATAAAGTGTTACATTGTCTATTTCTACTTCATAAAAGGTATTCTTCATGCCGATTCTTGTCGTAAGCTCCTTCTCAGTAATGTCTTGTAATAAATACCTTTTCATATGATATTGTCTCAAGTGATGAATTCCCCATTGCATTTAGGAAAGGTAAACAACAATGCCCTTATTTTATTTCTTTTGTTGCTTGCTATGACTATTTGTCTCCATATTCTTGTTCAGTCAATGTATCCATTTACTCTATTTCTCTTCATAAGTCAGTTCATGAAGCATTTTCTCACCCTGGTGGACATGATACTATGATAGAGGAAATGAATGCCTTAATTGCAAATGGTATTCAGAACTTGATGGACTTACCTCTTGACAAGAAAGTTAGTTATCGGGTGTAAATGGGTATGCAGAATCTGATAGTTGTCTCATTTGAGGGAGTCTTAGAGTTGAACTATCTCAAAGTAATGCGTCTAGACATTACATAACTCTGTTAGTGTTGGTAAAGAACATAATCTATGCTACTCGAAAGGAGCAGTGGACATGAGATTATGCAAAAGAATCATAGAAATACTAGTATTGAGTGTTATTTAAATGCAAATTGGATATGCCTTAAGATTAATAGAAGAGTCAACTCAGGATATCTTGTCTTAATGCGATGGAATATTATCATGGGAAGCAAGAACAAAAATGCAGTGTCAAGATTGAGTGTAAAATTAGAATATAGTAGAGTTATGTCACAATTTGTTTGAGGAATTATGTGACTAAGCCAACCCTTAATTGAAGTTGGCCTTAAATCTTGTATTCCAGCAAAATTACGGTGTGACGATCAAGTGGTCCTCCATATTGCCTCAAATATCATTTCCCATGAACGGACCAAACATATAGAGAGTGATTATCACTTGGTTTGAGAAAATATACAAGAAGGACTAATCTCTATAGAGCATGTAAGAAAAAGGGAAACATTTCTACCAAAGGTTTAAAAAAGGAACTGAATGCATTATGTTTGTAACAAGCTGGGCATGATTAACATTTATGCTCCAACTTGAGGGGGAGTGTTGGAGATTCATAACTATATGATTAGAGATACATACATCTGCCAATTAGTGGATCAGAGACGATTAGGGTATTAGAAGTTGATTAGGAGATTTGATTAGATTACATAATCTTAGGGATTTACTTATGTAATTTGTATCTTTGTGTATAAATTAAAGACCCCCATAATACAATAACACACAAGAGTTATAGAATTATCTTTGTTTACATTAGCCTACAGTCAGGAATAACTGGAATTATATGTCTTTCATTTCTTTTCCAATCTGACAATCAATTTTCAAAAACTTTAAAAAGTTAAATAATTAAATCCTGCGGATCATATTTCTTATCTTTCTTTGACAAAGAAGTTTTAAATATCGAAACTAATAAAAACAATGAAATTTGTAAATGTACATGGAAGTTATCCTTGCAATTTCCATTTCTGGTTGAACTAGAACTTGCCTTTCTATGTGGCTCTATGTGGCAAGTCATGAAGAAAATGCATCTTTAAAAAACAAACTACTTTCCAAATGCTCATAAAGATACTCATAAGAACAATGACCTCACCTCTTTGATTAGGATTTGATATTCGCTCTTCCAAACACTTAAGCCGGTATTCTCGGTCATATTTATCTAATCTATGCAACTCCTGATACAACTCCTGTAGAGAGAAAAATTAAGATAATTTGTTTGGTCACACTCTTTAGATGTCTAAAACAACATGTTCCATACTATAAGACCCTTTAAGCCCGACATCATAGAATGGAATTTTGGTTAGAAAGAACTATGACGTCCATCTTACAACACATTTGTGCTTTAAAATAACTTCTTGTTTTTTTGCTAATTTTAACTGAAATGCATAAATAAAGTTGAAAAATTACAATAATGATAGGTCCAAAAACCTCATAGCAAAAAAAAAAAAAAAAAAGGACTTGATTGTCTATTGTGAAAAATAAATATATGGAAAGGATACCGCTATGTGTGAATGAAATAACATATCAACCATGACATTGCTTGATCCCAGTTTACAATACAACAATAGTTAACTTTTAGAAGTATCACTTCTGGTGAATGTTGTTATATATCATGCCAATAGCTTTTGATGCACTTTAGGATTTGTGGTTGCAAACATAATTTATATTAGGATTATGATTTTATTATTTATATTGAAGTATTTTCAGATTTATAGTCATGTTGAGATTTATTTTCTTTTTAAGATCACTAGAATGATTATAATTTGTTTTCCTTTATTCAAGTCAAGAATGTTTTAGGGGACCATAAATAACATGGTTCTCTACAGTTATGATCAGAATTTTCAATATTTCAGTAATTTTATAATTTCAGTTTTTGAAATGTTTTATCAAGACTTGATTTTGAGACCATAATTTTTATCCATGATTTCTCACTACATCCCCGCACGTTAAAATTTTATTTTTAAACCAAACAATAGCCTCTTCGGAGTCTAATCCATGATGGTGATGAAGACAGGGAGATCTTATTGACAAATTTACAGAATCAATTAAGGGCCTTAGAACAAAGTTTTGGGAAAAAAATTCAAAGTAATTGAGAGATGTTTCAATGAGGTTGTGAATTGACTTGATACCTTAAGGATCAGTCTTAATCGAAAAATAGATGCAGATAGGCAAAAACCAGTAGTTGCGGTTGCTCAAGGGGATCCTATATATACCTAATCCCTTATATAGTCAAGGGACGAATGATGGTTATATTGAAGACACCATATAAAAGAAAGACTTGGAGAGAACAATGTCAATTGGAATCATTATGAAGATTGACATAATTACAAAGACAGGGGTAAGGCCAACTTTGGTGCTAGGACTTATCATGTCAGAGAGGCAATAATGAGGATAATTATAGAGGTGAGAATCAATATGATAACGATTTCTGGACTAGAGGTAGATATACCTTATTTTTATCTTTATGGAAACTTAAGAATTGAAGAATTTATTGATTAGATAACTGATATGGATACCATTTTTTTTTTTTTTTAAACACATGGAAGTCCTTGAACAGAAGAAAGTTAGGTTAGTTAGTAGCATGCAGGTTAAAAAGGATTAAAAAGGATGTCCATTTGTAGGATGGGAAAATTATGAAGCAGGAGAAGTTGAGAAGGACGTGTACCTATTAGAGAATGGTACAGGATGCAGAAATTGTTAAAGGGGAGTTTCTCCCTTAGGATTATGAACAAATTTTGCTCAAACAATATCACATGTAACAACAAGCCATGAAGACAATGCAAGAATATCCTTTTGAACTTATGAGATTAGCATGGAGAAATGACTCGTGGGGACAGTAAATGTCAACAAGTAGTAAGACATTTAGGGGGATTTATGCCACAACTCAAAGATAGAATCAGTGTCCAAGTTACTAGATCTAATTGAAGCAAAAAACATGGTTATGAGGGCTTAATTATTTACAAGAAAAAGGTAGATAATACTCTAATTCAAAAGTTATAGTGGGGAAAATCATGAAATACAATGAACAAAAAACAAAAAAGATACTTTAATGCCTTGGGAAGTAGGAATCATTATATGTAAAAGAGAACCTTTCAAGATACTCACTAGATCACAACAGGTCTCATAAAGGAAGGGTTAACAGGAATTGGTCATCATTTCCTGCCAATGATTTCATCTCCCTCAGTTTCTCAGAAATGGGGATTTCGTAGTTTTGAAGTTTTTTTGCTTTTACTACTTTGGTTTTATGGTTGTCATCTAAAATTTAGCAGCTCTGAATGAGGAGGTAGATTCCTGAATTTTGATGACAGAATTATTATCAAGGTGTTCCCTTCTGTCCTTATGCTCTTTCATCTCAAGGATGATTTCAAGCTTTTTTCCCCTAAAAACAACCAAACTTTCATACACCTAACTTGAGTTAATTCCTCATTAGGATATGATTATATCTTAATGTGTTCCCCAGTTATACCCTATCATCAACACATCCTCATTTATGAGGCACAACGTTCTTCCCCCATATGATTATCAAATAATATTGAAAATTAATGATCATCGAACATAAGTATGAAAGACAAAAACAAAACTTAGTATACGATAAGGATTAATGAGGTATGCTCCAAGCCAGTCATTTATTTTATCAAGCTTGAGTCCTGATTTCCTCTTATCAGAAACTATTTGGGGGGAGGTGGGGATTTGAGATACAATACGGCCTTAAAGGCTAACACTACAAAAGAAAGAGCTCTATGTTACTTCCCAACAAATTGGACACCTGAGGCCTTTTGTGATTACGAATCTAGACCTGTCAATAACAAGTTTTCTTTTTCTAACCTTCCTTTTCCTCAACCAAAACCTATCATGTCTTAGAGAAGTCTAGGAACTAAAAATTCATCTTATATGACATGGTTCATATTCCAGTTTATAAATTTGCAACCTGCAATGCCTATATTGGTCAAAGAGAGGAGAGAACCTAGGATAACTTCAGCAAATCTTGGCAACTAGAAGAAAACATAATAGAGAACGGAGATATGATCTATCTAAAAGCCTAAGTTGACAAACTAAGCATTTTGTTATAATTTCAGAAAAATAAAAAATCATTCCCCCTTTGTTTGGAAAAAATAATAATAATAATAATAAATGCAAATCAAATAGATTAGATGCAATCATGTAATGATTCAAATGCAAACACTAGCACACAAATATACTTATTTTCTAATCCATCCTATAATTTGTACTATTATTTGCCATATTAAGTATTTTAATTTTTTATAAACTGTTAGTCATTCCATTCAACACAGTGCCTCTCCCCTCAAAAAGAAACCAAGCCTTTACACAGAAAAAATCACGAACTGAATCTTCAAAACTAACTAATGAGTATGGCATGGAACTTTTGCTACATTCGGTTAACAGTATATAACAATCATTCTACATCCTGAAAGTCTTACTGCTATCTTCAATATTGGAAGTGGAAAAAAAAAAAAGAAAAAAAAAAGGAGAATTAATTTCAAAACATAGCCATAAATTAACTGAAACACTATGCCAGGTAGGTATGTGCCTGTGTTATTCCATATGAGGACAGGTGCTCCAAGAAAGAAATTTTTATGTCATGCGTTTTATAGCATGTTCAATAATTCTCCTCACTTATCATTGTTCCAAACCTAGTTTGTGTGTTACATTATTTATATTTCCCCATGTAGTTAAAATTTCAGGTTTGTTGCCAATATAATATCTTTGAGTATTTTATTAACCAGTAAAAGGTACTAACAGCTGTATGTTGCACAAAGACCATTAACTGCTGCATCAATGATTCAGCTTCATTCTGCAACTGCTTCTGAGCAGTTCGATCTCTACTATGCCTGAAATTTTCAAGATATAAAACACGCGTGAACAATAAGTTATCAATTTCTTTAACTTGGCAGTATTTTTTTTTTTATTATTATTTTGTCAAAAATAAAAACTAAAAGTTTTAAGCGTATAAACTTATCCCCTATCTATTAGGGTGAACATTAAACATGGTATTAGAGCAAAAGGTACATCCCACATTTGAACTTGGGCTCCCCCATTCATTGGTTATTATTTACATTCTTTGCCTATTATTGAGAATTTGTGTTAGCCTACACATGAAGGGCAGTGTTTAAGTGGTTAATCTATCTCTTCATTAGTTTAAATTTTTAGAGATTAACATGGTAACAACAAAGCAAGTGATCCCGTGTTCGAGTTGCTCTATCAAATTTGTTAATTATTATCCACTGTGTTATTGAGAATTTGAGCTCATCCTTTTGGTCCCATCATATTTGCTGATTATTGGAAATGTGATGGAAAGTGATTGAGAATTTGTATTTGGCCTGCACGTGAGGGTGTGTTTTATCTATTAGCATAAGAATTTAATGAAAAGCATATTCCTTGTATCCCCTTTTACTAGTCACAACTTTTTTTCTCTTTTTTTTTTCTTTCTTTCTTCTATCTAAATAATCTTATGATCTCATATAGTATTTATTTTACTTTCTCCTATTGGATCCTTGTCCCTTACTGTTTTGACATCCTACCAAACAAATGTATCTACTGTTTTCATTTGCATGGTGTTAATTCATTCTTTCTTTCTTTTTTTTTTTTCCCCCTTCAAAACTCCTTTAAGCATATACATGTTGAATTATGATGATTACATAAGAACGGAGATGTTATTATGCCAAAATAACATAGGAATAATTCAAGTGAAAAATAAATAAATAAAGAAAGAAAAGTAAAAGAAGTTACTTCTCAAAGAAGCGGTCCAAGTTGTGCCACTGAGGGTCTTTACAACGATTTCCAAAACGAACAATTTCTCCCGCAAAAACCCTTAGCTCCTCCCTGAAATATGAAGTAAAAAAGTAAATGGTGAACTATAATCTTGACAAAAACTATGAAAATCAACAAGACATCTCTAAAGAGGCACAAAACTTTTCTACTCCCATTACCAACCTCTTGTCTGTAGCAACAATTTTCAGAAGTTCATTCATGTCTGTTGAAACTAATTGTTGCACACCCTCAAAAGGAAGCACCACTTCTTTTAGTATTCTAATGCTTCGTCTTGAGAGAGATTGCATGATATTTGAACCTTTTACAATAGTGTTGGCAACCTCAAAAGACAAAATTGAGAGTTCATTGTTCTTGGTTGTCACTCCAGAAACAAATCCGTTGGGATTCAAACTGGTCATGGTACTTCCAAGTGTGTCTAATACTTCAACAGCCCTTTCAGGTACAGCCGAGCCATCTTTTCCCAAAAGTGAACTCACTTCTGAAACCTGTAATGTTTACACACCTCATTCAAAATTTAACAAGAAAATATAATTCTTAACCCTCCTTAATTACATTTGAATATCCATTCTATAGCATCCAAAATTGAGAAGCTAAAAAGAGTATATTCCCATGGGTGTCAAAATGGATTGGATGGCATTTAAACATAAATGGATTTGGATATCCATTTACAAACTGAGAAAGTGTATATTCTTAAGGGTGTCAAATGGATATAAATGGATAGGATACCATTTAAATATCCAAATGGATAAGTATTTCCATTTCAAGGAAGGTGGATACCCATTAATTCATTTATACTTTTCATTCAAGTTATTAATAGCATCTATATCCGTTTAATGTGGATGGATTTCAATGTTTTATTGGATTTAGAAACATTTTGCAACCTATATATATTCCAAATATACTTTCTAAGCATCAATGGCCATTATGTAAGCATTCAATGATTTAGTTCAAACCTATATGATCTATTCTTATTTCAGTTGCTATAGGAACTTAAACTTTGCTTACCTATGACTATGTTATTCTGTATGAATTTGAAATATAAAATTTGCAAAAAATGATCACAGATAACTGTAACGATCAAACTCAATACAAATATTTCACCTCATGAGCATTTAGTTGCAGAAAGGAATACAGCTTACATATATGGGAATGTAATAACAGTAGAAATTTGAAATATATATCAAATATGACAAAAAAACTAAAAAATGACAACAATCGTCTCATAAAAGGTAAGGTTAAGAAAGAACGCTACATGGGACACAAAAAAGTAACCTAAAACATTTAACTCATGTTTATCCACTGATATTCATCAGAATGTTTTTTCTTTCTACCTTACAAACCTTTTCAGGCGTCACTTCCCTTCTACCCCTTTCATCTGACATGTTTACTTCTCTTATTCTTGTTTTGTTGAATACAGAGGCATAGCAATCATGAGCTCTTGTTTTTGTTTTTCATCATTCATCAAAATTAATATCTACACAAACTCTAGGAGTCCTCATTAAATGCAATAATTAGCAACTGTAGCGAATATTAAACTTTTTTCTGTAGATGTATGTCACATCCTAACTACCACATGGTTTGATCAAGTAACTGAAAAGGTACTATTATTAAGAAATTTGGATGATACCTTAGCCCTCCGGGATCTCGATTTCTGCAATGAACTCCTCTTAAATCTCGGAATCCCATCATAAAATTCATCTTCACTGCTAGCATAACCTCCAACCAAATTAGCAGAAGCCTCTGCTAATAAAGCTTCTTCTTTGGCTTGTACCTTCTCCAATTTTTGGGGTACTTGAGGTGCCACAGATAGTTTTCTAGCCTCTGTTGTGTTAGGCTGCAAATCATACTGGTTTTCCAAATTTCTGTTGGAATTCGTATTAGCATAGGGATTTTTATCTATAAATACGCCCTCTAATAAGAGATCCTCTAATAAGAGACAGGTAATGTCAATCACTCAACAAATATTCTGCTAAATCAAATATCCTCGGACAAAAGGTTCAACAAAGATCCCTCTTCTTAACCTCTCTATTTTGCCGTTGCGGATATCGTAAGGAAGAACTCTTCAACAAATCACGAGCAAAACAGTCACTTAGAAGGAGATATTTTAGTAAAAATGATTACTTCGATAATTAACACGTGATATCAAATTAATTTTCGACTAATTAATATATATATATATATATTATTATTATTATAAATTTAATAATATATTTTTATATATATTTTATATAATATAGTATTTAAAATAAAATTTAAAGTCATTCTGGTTTAGCCGCATGCCGAGGCTCGAGTGACATGTAATGTGAGGGTTCTCAAATTTCTCATTCAACAAAATAAAATAGATTTTTTTTTTAAATTAAAAATATTGAAAGCCTTTAAAAAGATGATAATACCTAAAAACGTTTTTAACAACATATTTTAATATGGGTTAGTATTTAATAAATTTAATTTTAAATTTTTGATAATTATTATCTTTAGATTTATTGACTATTTAAATAAAGAGATTTCTTTAAAAATAAAAAGATTTCTTTTATTATATATTAATATTACAAATATTCTTAAAAAAATAAAATATTAGATAAGTAAAGATAATAAAAATAATAAGAATTTAATAGGATTAAATCACATTTTAAATTTGAATTCTAATATTACTTTACCAAATTTAACTCGATTTGTTTATTGAAAAATTATTAAATAATTTTTTATTTTTTAAAAAAAATTTATATAATTTTACCTATACAAATGACTCTAAAAAATATATTAAATAATTTTACAAAATGTTTTTCTTCTCTCAAAAGATATATAATTAAAATAAATATAATTAAATAATATATATAATAATGATATTGAGATAAAAATTTTATTTCCTTTTTTAAATTAAACTCGTTTAAGTTTGAATAGGTCTAGCGAAATTGCTTATAAAATCTTAATCCTATTTAATTTCCTGTGAAATAGTATTTATCTAAACACATGTTATTTATAAGTCATTCAAAAAAATTTAATTTAATTCACATGGGTATATGTACAATTATACCCTTCACATAATAATATTTTCAATTATTTATATTAATTATTATATTATATCTAAAAGATTATCAAAATCTTATATTTATTATTTTATTTAAAAGATAAATATTTAAATAAATTAAGAAAGCCCAGCAAAACTATAAATACAGCTTCAATCACAAATAATGTGTGAGAGTTAAATTAGGGTTTTGAGAGGTTAAGAAGAAAGCCATAACCTTGGAGTCACATCTATGGAGGGTCTCCTTGGTCTCCTCCCCGAAGACTGCCTTATGGAGATTATTTTAAGATTACCTATCAAATCGATTCTCCAATTCAAATGTGTTTCCAAATCATGGTATAATTTATTAACGAGTTCTTATTTTATTAATAGACATATGGAATTCAACAAGAAGAAGAAGATTTTATTCATAAGTGATCTTGAAGATGAATATTCATCTTTTAATTTAGAAGATGAATCTTATACCGACTTATCAAATTCAGATTTTGAAATCCGTGATTTGATTGGATGCTGTAACGGAATCATTTGTCTTCAAACAAACGAAGACGATATTGTTTTGTTGAATCCTTCTACGAGGGAATTTAAAGTTCTTCCCCACCTAACCCTTCGCGGCAACGTTGTAATAAAAAGTAAGGGATTTGGTTATGATAATTTGAACAATGACTACAAGGTTATTTTGATTCTATCCGTATTTCATAATGATATACTTTATAAACAAAAAGGTTATCCCTACACCATGGAAATTGCAGTATACAATATTAGATCAAATAGTTGGAAGAAATTAAAAAATAAAAATACAAAGTTTTTATCTACCGCATCACAATGTGTTAGATTAGTTAGTTCAAACTTCTTCTTTAATGGAAGAGTTCATTGGGATGCATATGATTGTTATTATAATGATCGCTGTAGACTTTCTCATAATCATCCTATGATCTTTTCTATGGACCTTAGTGGTAAAGCATTTCGTAAATTCCAATACCCTAGTGCTGTGTTATTATTGGAAAACAACAAAAATTATGAAAGAAATCTTCAGGTTATAGGAGGTTTTCTTTCTGTAATTCTATTCCAAAGATTGATACATATATCCGCTGGATTTGAGCAATATGTTGATATTTGGTCGATGAAAGAATACGGAGTAATGGAATCTTGGTCAAGACAATATAGAATAGGTCCTTTTATTTCAATCCTGGGCCTTTTATCAATAAGGGCGAATGAAGATGAAGACGATCATCTACTTCTTCAAATGGGTACAGTCAAACAATACGATGATAACGAAGAAGATTGTGAATTTGTTAGATGGAATTTGTCAAAAAACGAACAAGTTCGAAAATATTATCTTCAATATTTTGATATTGATGGTGGTGTTTTATGCTATACCCAAAGTTTAGTTTCAATCAGGAAGGATTAAATTATATGTAAGTTAGTGGAATTAAACAAATTAACTGTAACTGGTCACGAACATTCACTCTCCACTCTCTTTTCTTTGTCCAATTCTGTCTGACTTTTTTACCAAACCCTTCTCTCATTGATTCCCTACACCAAGTCTGAAGTTTTAGACTTTGCAAAACCTCGATAATTTGGGCCCAGGAAGGGAAGGGACAGCTTCTGGAACATTGTTTCACAAAGAATTTGGAAGGTCAAAAGGTGAGAATCATCCCATTCCCTTGTTTGGTTCTTCCATTAGCGTGTGAGAAAGAAGCTCGTGGTTAAACACTTAAAGTTATATAAATTTTTATTAAACTACAATTTTTATGGGCTTTGTAAAAAATGTTTGTACGAAACTTTTTTATTATGGTTGCAGTTGGTTTAATCTGTTGATTCAGGGGAAATTATTTTTGCAGTTTCTTCTTTATCTATGCTAAATCTGTAATCAAGAAACTGGTAGTAGCTATTGTTATGTCCTTTCGATTTGCAGGTGCAGAACTTGGGTCTTTTTGTTAGAAATGTTAAATATAGAGATACAAAGCTGCTATGATGGGAGATATCCATGGCTATTTGTACTTGAGTGAATCTATTCTTTGGAAGCATGCATTATTCTTTTGGGCAAGTTACACGAATGTTTACTATATATATATATATATATATATATATATGTATTTTGAGTTCTTCTAAGCTATTTAAGTAAGTAGGCATTGGTTTGATCTTGTTACTGATTTCACTAAATATTTTGATGTTTAAGCAGGGTCTTTGTGGGATTTGACAAAGATGTCTACTTTTGTACCATTTATTCCATTAAATGGTTCTGCATAATGTAGTTACACTTAAATTTTTGTTGTCACGTTCAAAGAAAATTGAAGATCATATTAGTATTCCTTCTTCTCCGTCTTTTTTGAATTATGAGTTTTTCTTCTCAATTTTTGTTATCTTATATGAAAATATTGTTGAAAAACTGCAATTACACCTAAATTTCTACTTGGTGTCAGAGCATAAGTTTGTTTGATATAAACAATATATGATTGTCTCATTTTTCTCCTCTTTTTACTAGTAATATGAATTCTATATCACAAATTAATAGTAACAGTCTTTTGTATCTATATTCTTATGATAATTCTAATCAAAGCTTAGTAAATAAGGTTTTGATGGGAGTAGATTTTAGTCATGGAAAAGATATGTGAAGATAGCTGTTATACCCAAGGAATGCATTGGGAGGTGAATCAGTGCTTAACTCTTTTAAAAAATTCAGCACACTGTTTTTGTAGATTTTAGCACACAAAATTTCAGCAACATAAGTAATTGTTTGTGTGTAATTCAACTATTGTGATTTATTTCTTGAGAGATGTTATTTTAGTTCATATATCAATGTTAACACACACTTGCATAAAAGTAAAGAGATAATCAATTTACGTAGTTCACCACCACAAGGTAGGCTATATCCACGATGATAGGGTTCACTACCCTTTCACTTTTCAACTTCACTATGTTTATCACAATGCTCTTAACTAGAGCTACAAAGAAGGTTCACTCATTTACTCACACAATTACAATATTTTAAGATAAAGAGTAGAATCACTTCCTACTCTATCCAATAGAAACGATGTCTTCCCTATCACTTAGGTTAGGCAACTTCAAAACATACTCCAAAGATATGACCAGAATTTAATGTTCAATTTGATATTTCAAACTAATTCAATAAACTCATAGTTTCCTTACGTAGTATAATACATCAAAGAAAAATGAGGAATGATATGCACCTCTAAGTTCATAAATAAACTTTCTTTGATGTATCCTCCAATCCAAAACTATTCTTCAAAAGTTTCAAGAATGAGTGATAAGAATAGACCTTTTCTCCAAGATCTAAAAGGATTGTTGCGGAGTGTTTTTTCTTGAATTTTATTTCAAAAATCTCTATTACCCACCACCAGAATTTTTCTCTATTTTTTTAAAAAATCTTTTCTAACGTGAATATCTATATGTAAAAAAATATCTTGTTTCTAACGTAAATATCTATATATTCACGTATTTGTATTCACAAAAACCTTACAATCTTGACCATTGATTCTCTAATGAAAGTGTAATCTTCACGCTCGATCTATATCATATTTCAAAATGATCACACCATGAATACACCAAAATTACCATCATTAATCATATATAATCATGTTTTGTAAACCATAAATAATCATCATTCAAGTAGCAAGTTAATTCATTAAAAGTATTACCCATCTTCATGAGTGACATAAAAATATCTAGAAAGAAAGCAATAAGAAGCCAACCATCTCTGAGCATGCAGTAATGAAGGGCACTTACTATGGAATCAATCAGGAGAATGATATTAGCATAATGTAATGCAAGGCCAGAAGGTCCCAATCTTGATGATTTTTCCTTGGTTGCATCTTCATCATCTGTTGGTCATGAACAGGAAAATATAATAAATAAATAAATACAATGCAGAAGGATGGGGTTGGGGGTTGGGGGTGGGGGGAGGGGGGTTGTATGGGATTGTTTGCATCTTATTTTCCATGACAGGAATATGATACTTGAACAGATTCACTTGAGGAACTGCATATGTAAACAGAATAAGGCCTCTAGTAGTTACTATGTTCAATTTAAAAAGAAATTATTGCAATGAAGATTGAGCTAATAATACCTTTGTTACCATATACATTATTTATCTCATGATTCAGAAAGAGGACAATATCCACAAGCTTCTCCATTACCTGTATATGCCAGTTTCACTATATTTGTTAGGCAACATTCTACACTTATTGGATTAAAACAAAACAACTGATTTTTTTGTAGAGATGCAATATGGATAACTTTATGATTGTAGCTTGTCATCTATTTACCAATGATATGACTGCATAACACGCAGTGGTCTTTCTGTCCACCACAGGTGCATGTCTGAGTGTAAATGAGGTTTTAGGAGATGTGCACATATATGTTGGGTCAGTTCTCTTGAATTATTAACCCAGATTGGGATGATGCAGTAAACTAATGAAAAGATGAATAATAGGTATGCTGAGAAGTTTTTATTTTCATTTTTCAAAAGGAAAAAGTAGACAGTGTAAAGAAAAATAGAACAAAAGAGGATGAGCTCCCTGGAGAAAGTAAAAAGATATATATAAAATATCGATGCAATCCTCGACTCCATTTGTGAGTCTATCAATCATGTTCCTAATAACATTAAATGCTACTTCTCAAAGAGATCCTAGGAAAACAACTTAATTTACAAAGTAACTTGATAAGCATTATATTGATGACTGAAAATAATGTTGATCATCTCCAGCAATCTCACACAACAAGTTGCACAAAAGATCAGAATTAGTCTTAACAAAGCCACAAAAATTTATCGGCTTAAATTCTAGAACTGTGTTAGACAAGACATGCTTGTAATCCTCCAGACTAGACAATATCCTAAAACTTGTTTACCATGTGACTATGATGGAAAATATGGTTGTCCAAAAACCTTGCTTCTATCCAAAATCTAACTATGATGGCAAATTACCCCCATTCCTTTTGTTTCAAAATTTTGGTCATCCAATAAAGAGAAAGTTAGTCTTCATCATCACCAACTTGAACATCCGTCATTTAGGGTCATTAAAACTATATTCCTTCTTTATTTCGAGGTCTAGAGTGTGAGAATTTTCATTGTTATGTGTGTGAACTTTCTACATGTAAGTGTACCTTTTCCAGTGAGTAATAAAAGAAGTTATATTACTTTCTACTCACTCATATTGATAATTAGTCCTTCTATCATTCCCAATGTTTCTATAGCCAAATGGTTTGTATCATTCACTGATGATTGCACTCATGCTACTTGGCTTTTTTTTTGCTTAAACATAAATATGATGTCAGTACTTTTCTCCCAAATTTTTACTTGAAAAACTGTTGCTTACTATCTTCATGCAGAATATTCAGTAAAAGAGCTTTGAAAGAGCATGATTATTACTCTTAAATCTTAGTAACTACTTGAATGGGACCAAGAGAAGAGCATAAACAACGTTCCTGCAGGCCTTCTGATTTCAGTCACTTTTTTCCATTCTTACACATTTCCAGAAAAAGATCTTCATTCCACTAGAGAGGCAAGATATCATTTTTTTTTCTTTTTGTTACGAAGAATCCTTTGGCTATGATTTGGGAGAAGAAAGTGGTGCAACATGTCACATATCATCTCCACAATGTTCTAACATCTTTAACAGATGTTTTCAGTAAGTCAATCCACCATAACTAAACAATTGTTGCAATAGTCTTTTACCAAAATGAACTTATTGAACTAAATGCATTTCATACAATCTGACATGCTGGGCGCTCTATATCAATCAAGAGAACTAGCAGTCTGATTATGTCCACAGAAATTATCTATTTCCAGCTCCTTGCACTTTAATGCCTACAAAGTTCTTTTCTTCTTTACAATCTAATTCGATTTAGATGATGTGCTCGTTGTAGTATAGGAAATTGACATGTTTCCAGAATTTGTGGTTCTTTGAGGATCCATGAAGCCATCTCAAATATTGAGTACTATGGAAAATATTGCATCTTATTAATTATGATTAATCCCCCTGTTACATCCTTGACTAAATCAATCTCTGATTATGATTAGTCATAATCTATTGAATGATAAACATGGGCTAATATACCTAAGCTTAATCTTGCTTCTGACACTTGAGCACTCAGACCATGAAGAAACTGTGTGCTATACAAAATGAAAGGCACAGTGTGACAATAACTTATTATGCAATCAACTCTATGTTTAGGAGTTTAAGAATCTTTTGAATGTAACTTAAATGCTCGTAGTCATAATGATGGGAAAAGATAGGAATATGCAAGGAAGAGAAAGATCTTTAGCTTTGATATGAAACTAATTTTTACAGCAGTGATGGACTTCTGGGAGAGAGTACAGAAAGAAACAGGTTACAGAAAGCAACTGGAGAATATGGAAGACAGAGGCAAAACCTATTTCATAATTGTCAACAGAATATGCCCAAGGGAAAAAGGCATTTGTTGACCAGCCAAAATAGTGCAAAAAACTACCCAAATACAGTATGAAAGTACCTTTGTCAAAATTTTCATTCAAGGAAAGATACAGATCCGAGATAATCAAAGTAGAGGATAGCATTGCTGAATGCCAGTAACTTTTCATTTAAATTGTTCCTTTTATTTTTTAGAGATCATAAGAATAGATAAAATATGTAATTATAATTTACTTTAAACATTTCTCAAAAAGGTGAAAAGCATAATTCATCAATTTTAGTCCCTTAATTTTCAAGTCTTGACCATTTTGGTCATTCACAATTACTTGTAACTATTTAGATCCCTTATCTATTTTTATTTTAAACTATTCCTAAACACTAGAATCCAGCTCAGATTTTCCTTGGACATGCAAGTGAGGAAACTTTGGTGGAGGAAAAATAAGTAAAATATAACAAATACCCCATAAAACACTGAAATCCAACTAATTTTTTATGTGACTTAGCAAGAAAATACCATATTATAGGTATATTTGTTATGAACTACCTATTTTGCCTCTAAAAACAACACCGCGGGATATAATGTAATGTTACATGCATAAATTCCAACATTTTTTGTGTCAAAAGGACCAAAATAGTAAATGAAATTGTGAAGGCATCTAAGTTCTAAAAAATTGTAATGGACAAAAGCTTTATAAAAGGGACTAAAATGGTCCATTATCCAATTAAAAAATATGATTAAACAAAACATATTTTTTAATTAGAGAAATCAAAGACTAACCAAAGTTTAAAAGTAAATTAGAGGTTGATGTGGCCTGACTCTGGCTACTCTAATTCCCTTTCATTTGTTCCTCCTTTCTCCTGGGATATGTCTTTCTTGAAGATGCTTTGTTGTTCTTGATGTGTTCTTTCTTGGAGATATCATGTTGTTCTTGGTGTGTGTTTCCTCTCGGGTTCTCTCTCTCTCTGGTTCTTGGTGTATTTTTCGTTATCCTCTCTCTCTCCTCTTAGAGAGGTATTTATCTACCATTGCCTACAAGATGTGGGCTTTTTGTGTTATGAGTTTTTTTAGATATTTTATGTTGTGATGATATATTGATTAGATACGTTGTATGTGAGTTGTTTGGGATATTTTATGATGCGGGGGTATATTTGTACATATACCATAAGTAATTTTTTTTAAGGTTCGGGATGCTTAAAATGGATGTTATTGAAGGTGTGAGGGTGCGGTTTGCTTATGATGGGTGAGATCGAATATTATTGATCACGTGGGAAAGAACAAGGAAAAACGAAAAAGAAAGGGGGTTTTGGGTGAACGAATGATGGAGAGAAATAAACAACGGGGGTTTCAGGTGAGGGAGATGGTTGTGGCGCGGTTTTGAGGATTGTGGGTGTTGGGAACAATTCGTTGTTTTGGGAAATTGGGGTATCGGGTTGTAATGATGGCATTTGGTGTGTGCGTGGCTGTGAAAAGACGCGTCTGATGCTTCGGTAGATGGGATGACACGTGGTGACCTTTCGACTGGTGATGTGTGGACAGCGTGTGCGCGTGAGAGCGCGCGTGGACTTGAAAATGTATGTACTGCAGTTTCACGAGAATTTTGGGGTCCGGTGTGGTGCCTTCTTTCAAAAATGTATAAGAGAGAGAGAGGGGGGAATATGGGGGGAGACGTTTGAATTTTCATTGTTTTCTTGTGTTTATCTTCGTGCTCTCTGAGAAAGTTCGTTTGTCATTGCGGGTGTAAGGTGTGCTTAAGTTTCTTCGCATGCAGTCGTTTGTGGTGGTGTTCACATATTGTGTTTGGAGTGACAGAAAAGGGTGATTGCAGTGGTGTTAAGTTTCCAGTTTAGTATTTTGTTTATTGTATTATTGGTGCTCGTTTTAATGCGCAAATGTGGGTGAATCTGACTGATTTTATAGTGGGCATGCCAGTGATGTCTGTGTGTTTATGGTTTTGTTATAGGTAGTGACCGGTGTTGGATATGGATTTAACTGGTGTATTATGTTTTTGTGTTGTGTCTGCAGTGTTTGTGTGCTATTGCTTTTGTGTGATTGTGCTTGGACTGTCTGTGCTAAACATGGCTCCTTGCTGAATTTCAGGTACTTGTTGTTCTGTTGTTTTGCATTTTTTGGGTTAGGGCTTGGAAAAACGAGGGAAAGAAGATAAAGAATTGCCTGGTTTTAGGGGGAAGAAAAGGAAAAGAAAAGAAAGAAGAAAAGAAGGAAAGAAGAAAGAAAAAGAAAAAAGGGGGTAAAATGAGTTCTTCTGACAAGACGGTTCTGGCTAGTGGGCAAGAGGGTTTGTCTAATAGTTCTGAAAGGTCTGAAAGGTCTGTGAGGTTTGAAGAATTAGTGGAATAGATGGATCCTGTAGGTTCGTCTGGGGATCGGGACGCTAGTGTGTTATATAGGATGGATGGGGAGGACTTCTATTTCCCTCTCCTGGACGAGAAAGACGTAAGTTCTGGGATGGCCTACCGGAGGCCAATAGATGAAGTGGGACCGGTAAGGAAAGAACAAAAATTGAAATGGTGCGAGAAAAAAGATAACCCTCAAGTTCCTCAGTATAAGACGACTGTATCCGAATCTACAAACTTGGAGGGCATTCGGGAATATTATCATTTTCCCATAACTTATAAGACTATATGCCCAGAGGAGTCTCAACGGATCCATACGCCACTTGCGGATTGTGTGACGACGTATGTGGCTCACCTTCGAGCAGGGTTACGCTTTCTGTTGCATCCTTTGTTTGTAGATATATGTAAGTACTATCGGGTGCAATTGGGGCAATTGATGTCGAACGTTATTCGGACTACTGTAGGGTTCTTGATGGTGTGTAGGGCCTTCAGGTGTGAATGTCGGCTGGAGTTATGGCGAAGACTTTATTATTTATGTCAAAAGTGTATAACGCTGGAAGGTCGTGGATTTTTTTATATAGCTCAACGTAGCTCTCGGCCGTTGATTTTGGGGCCGTCTAGTATTCATTCATGGAAGAATGAATTTTTCTATGTAAGGTATCATAGTTTCGGTAATAATGGACTTTTGTTGCCCTGGAATGACTGTAAGAGTTTGAGTAATGATGTGCCAGAGGGGTATGGACGGGACTATCATGATGCTGAAACTTTATCGAAGCATCGGTTTGAGCTATCTGTGGGAGAGGATTGGTCGGAGATGCTGATGAGGCATGCGGGTTTGGAATTTGACTCCAAATTGGACATCCAGAAATTATGTGGGTGGAATGGAGGGTGCAGGAATGGGGGGGTTATATTATCGTTGTGTGTTTTTTCTTTAAGTTTATTTGCTGAAAGTTGATGTTTTGAATTGTTTAATTTTGTTGTTTTCAGGGAAAAGCTTGGTGATGGAAATGGTCCAGAACAACCCTGATAAGCGAAAAAAGAAGACTACTGGTAAATTTAAAATTCTTTCGGTTATGCCTGACAAAGGGAGCTTTAGCTTTATTACCGAAATTCATAGGTATTATTGTCCAGGGATGTTCTGGAATGCTGAAAAGAAGGAGGGGGGGGGGGGGGCGGTGTTGCGGAAAAGGTGGTTAGGGGAGAGGGGGTGGTAATTGGGGACAAAAAGAAGAAGAAGGAAGTGCACTCCCCGGTAGGTAGGAAGGAGGTCGTAAAGGAAATAGGAAAGGGGAATGGGAAGGAGAAGGAGGTGGTGGTGGAGGTTTCGGCTGATGTGTCTCCGCCGAAGAAGCAGTTGAAGGTTGAGGGTGGGGTTTCGGGGGAGGTTGGGGGGTCAAGTTGAGTGGGGAAAGGGAGATATGTCCCTGCTTGGGACATACCATCAAACCTGACAATGGGGGGTCTGGGGGTTGCAATGACCTTTTTTCAACATTATTTTCCCCCGGGTATGAAGGAGGTTGTGAAGCAAGTGCCTACGGAGGTGATTATTGGGCAGATGTATCAGCAGAAGTTTGAGGTAAATTTGTTGGTTAGCTTAAGGGGGAAAAATAGTAACACATTTGTCTTAAATGTACTTACTTACTTGTCATTTGTTTGGGTTGTTCCTATGCAGGCAATGCTTTAGGAGGTTGAGCTTCTGGACCACTTCCGGCTGACTCATTATAATTATGAGAGTTTGGAAGCGGAAAATGACTTGGCTTGGAAGGTGAGGGAAGCTGCTCTGGTGGCCAAGGATGTTGCCGAAAGCAGGGTGTGGGAGTTGGAAGAAATGCTGCGGAAGCAGGGGGGAATTGGAGGAGGTGCGGCAGGAAGTGTTGAGGGAAAAGCTAAAGGTGGTGGAGCTAGAGATGGCAAGAAGGAAATGGGAAGAGGAGGCTGTGAGGTTATGAGACCGCTGTGAGGTTACAAGACCACTATGAAACTCCGAAGGGTCTGATCAATGTTGAAACAGAGAAAGCAGTTGTAACTTCGTTCTTTAAGGACGAACGTGATGGAATTTTTTCGAAGGACGAGATCGCCTATAGTTAGATCATGAGGTCGCATCCAGAAATTTTTGTGTTTGGCTAGGGACCGTTTGTAATTATATTCTCGAATAGTTGTGTTGGATCAAATATGATCAAGTAATGCCAAATTTTCGGTGATTTTAAGGTCATTCCAATCGATGAAAAAGTTATCCACTCGGGGGGATGGGGATCCAATTTCTACTGGGAGTAATGCTTCGGTACCGAAACATAGAGAGAATGGGATTTCTAGGGTGCGAGAGTGGGGTGTTGTTCCTTATGACCATAATACGTTTGGCAATTCGTAGATCCATTTTGTCTTGGATGAATCCAACCGTTTTTTAAACCTTGTACGATAGTTCGATTAGTAACTTTCGTTAGGCCGTTTGTCTGTGGATATCCAACAAACGTGAAGCGGTGGTCTATGTGTAACTCTTGACAAACGTTTTGGAATTCTTGCTCTTCGAACTATTTTTCATTGTCGGTAATGAGGATACGGGGTATTCCGAAACGTGTGATGACGTCATTCCAAAAAAAATCTTTGATAACCTGCGCTGTGATGGAGGCTACATGTTTTGCTTCTACCCACTTGGTGAAGTGATCGATGGTGACGATAAGAAATTCTTTGTTGCCCTTGGCTTTCGGGAAAGGGCCTACAATATCCATTCCCCACTAGTAAAAAGGAATTGGATTGGAAGTGGAACTCCACAGTGGGCATGTGATGTATGTTGGCGTGTAATTGACATTTTGAACAGTGTTGTATTAGTGTTGTAGCGTCGGTTTCTATAGTGGGCCAAAAATATCCTGTACGCATGACCTTGCGGGCTAAGCTTCGTGCGCCAATGTGAGATCCGCATATGCCTTCGTGGATTTCTCGCAAAATGTAATTTCCTTCGGTTTCAAGTACACATTTGAGGAGAGGCCATGAGTAATGTCGTCGATACAATTGATCGTTTATGAGGAGATATCGCGCTGCAGACTTTTTGAATGGTTATGCTTGGATTTTATCAGCTGGACTTGTGTTGTTGGTGATGTATTGTATAATAGGTGTCATCTATGATGGTTCTTGGGAAACAGTCAAGATTGGGATGCCGTCGATGGATTTTTTCATGAGGGGTTCTATCCATGTGCCGTCTAAGGTATCACCGGTGTGTAATTTGGATAAGGCATCGGCTTCAGTGTTTGCTTTTCGGGTTATGTGTTCGATTTTTAAAAACTAAAAATGCTTGAAGAAAACCAATACCAACTGTAAATATTTTTGCATGTTGTCTTCTTTTGCTTCGAATTCTCCATTGACTTGTCCGGCAACGACTTGAGAATCTGTAAGTATTCGGAGGTTTCGGATATGTAAATTACGGGCAATTCATAATCCCGCAAGTACGGCTTCATATTCAGATTCGTTGTTTCTGATGGGGAATGTGTATTTTAAGGCGTAAAATAGTTTGGAGCCTTCAGGGTGATGTTATAGCGATACCGGCGCCTCAATTGGTTTCGACTGCGGAACAGTCTACGTGGATGGTCCAACAATCGGTCGAGATGCTATTTTCCTGCAGATTTTTGGTGGATGGGGGGAGTAAGTCGGTGCACTCTACGATGAAGTTGGATAGTGTGTTGGCGTTTATATATCTTTTGTGAGTGTACTCGATATCATATTCAGAAAGTTCTATAGCCCATCGCATAATGCGACCGGTAATGTCGGCTTTGTGCAATGAGTGGCGAACAGGGACTTGTATGTGCATGCAGATATGGTAGGTTTGAAAGTAATGTCGAAGTTTCTGTGTTGCCATTATTAGGGCAAAAATATGCTTTTTCAGAGGTGAGTATCGAGTTTCGGTAGGTTGTAGGACATGACTGATGTAATAGACGGGGTAGAAAGCCTTCTCGCGTTCGGCGCAGAGGACGACGCTGATAGCTGAAGGTGAAATGGATACGTAAAGGTGGAGAGTTTGAGTTTTGGGTTTCGGGGGGACTAGGATAGGTGAATTTTGTAAGTATGTGTTTATATCTTGGAAGGCTTTCTCGCATTCGGGAGTCCATTCGAAATGTTTGCGTTTGCGGAGGAGTAGGAGTGAAAAGAACGAGAGAGATTTTCTCCTGATTTTGAAAGGAAACGGTTGATAGCCGCGATCCTTCCGCTGAGCCGTGTTTCTTTAATACCTTGGAGATTTGAGGTTTTGTATTGCTGTAATTTTGGATGGGTTTATTTCTAAACCGCGTTAGGAAATCATGAAATCTAAGAATTTTCATGTGCTTACTCCGAATGTGCATTTTTTGCAATTGAGCTTTAGACCGAAGTCTTGTATAGTTTGGAACATTTCCCGAAGGTCTTGGGTTATATCTAATGTTGAGAGGGTCTTGACTAATATATCGTCGATATATGCTTCGACGTTCTTGCCGATTTGCAAATTGAACATCCGGTTGATCATGTCTTGAAACTCTGCTCCAGCATTTTTTAATCCGAAAGGCATACGTTTGTAACAGAAAAGTCCTTCTGGTGTGATGAAAGCGATTTTTTCTTCGTCTTCTTCTGCCATTAGGATTTGATGGTAGCCTTTGTGAGCGTCTAAGAATGATAGCAAGCTATAACCTGCTGTGGCGTCAGCGAGTAGGTCCGTGCGGGGGAGGGGGTATGGCTTCTTTGGGACCTTGTTAAGGGAAGTAAAGTCGATACAAACTCGCCATTTCCCACCTGGTTTTGGTACGACTACTGGGTTGGCTAACCACTGGGGGAATTGGACTCTGCGGATGACGTCGGCTTGAAGCAAGTCTGATATTTCTTTGCGGATGATGTTTTGTTTTTCGGAATTGAAAGAGCAGCATTTTTGTGTGATGGGTTTTGGGGATGGGGGAATTCCTAGATTATGTTCCATGAAGGAGCGCGGGATGAGTCCTAGGTTTGTGGGTGTCCAAGCGAAAATATGGGAAAATTATGCCGCAAGTTCTAAAATTTATCGTTATAATTGATTCAGGAGAGAAGCGCCTATTCTGATTTGGCGTTCTGGATGTGTGGCATCGATGCTGAGGGTTTCAAACTGGTCGACGGGGGCCAAGTTGCGGTCGGGTTCATTAGAAGAATCAGCCGAAACCTTGGGTGGTGTATTCTTTGTGAGGTAGTAGGTGTGTTGGATTGGTTCGTCTCAGAGAATGATCCAGGGTCTGGAAGGTAACGACATGATCATATCGTTGCGGAATGTGCGAATTTGTGCCTGCATTGTGTTCAAGGCTGGGCGACCAAGAATGATGTTATAAGGTGCTGGTAAATCTACGATGACCAAAGTGGTATGTGCTGTTGGAGGTGTGAAGGTGGTCCCCATTGGAGTAATAACTTAGCGATGTCGCGAGGGTGGGTGGTGGTACCGGAAAAGTCGATTATTGATGTAGAATATGGTTGTATGAGGTTGTCATTTAGGTGCATTTTTTCCAGGTTTCGCAGTACATGATGTTGGCAGAACTACCCGTGTCTACTAATATGCGTCGGATGAAAAATGACTGGATGTGTTAAGAAATTATTAGTGGGGTATTGGTGTTTTGATCGAGTTCGGTAGATTTGATGCTTTTTTGTGTTGGTTTTCCGGATTGGTGGTTATTATTATCTATGAGGTTAATGATGTGGGGGGAGGGCTGTGTCGGTATGTGGGAGATTGTCGGGAGTTGGCGTGGCTGTGTTTGGCATCCGGATGTATTCTCATAAATGCCCTTTTTGGATTGCTGCTTCGATTGTGTGTTTTAGAGCTTAGCAATTTCCTGTTGTGTGCCCGACTTCTTTGTGGAATGTGCAAAAATGTTGCTAGTTTCGGCATTCAATTAGGGATGACATTGGGCGTGGGGTTTGTAATATGCCTGACGATTCTATATTATACCAGATGGTGGCATTACTTGAAGTTAAGGGTGTAAATTGGGGGGTATTGTATTTGGGGTAATGGGGTGTCCGTTGGTCGGTGTTGGGTGTTGGGTGTTGTCGTTCGGGTTCTGTATTCGGGATGTGGAAATCAGGTTGGAGGTTGGGTGTTTCTGGCTTGGGGATATCTGGATGTAGCTATTGCGCTGTTACAGGTAGCGTCTTGTGCTTGAGTGGTTGCCATGGAGGAGGATAATTTTTTAGCTTTTATCCATGCTCTGATCTGTGTGAGCAATTCTTGTGTGATCCGTGGTTCTTGGATGTTTAATTGGTGCGAGTACTCTCCTTTGATGAGGCCGTTGCAGAATGCTTCAACATAAAAGGAGTCTGTGCAGTCTTTAGTGAGCAATACCTCTTTGTTTAACCGCTGAAGGTATGAGGACAAGGATTCCCCTATGTTGTGGTGAATTTGTAAGAGTTCGAGGCTTATTTTTTTATTTGTTCGGAATGCTTCGAAGTGTTGTAGAAAACTGTTACTAAGTTGTCGGAAGGAGAAAATAGATCCGGCGGGTAGGCTGCCTAACCATGCTTGTGCTTGTTCGGCTAGTGTCATCGGGAAGCATCGGCATAACAAGAAATCATCTGCTCCATGCATGACCATTGTTGTTGTGAACTGCCTGAGGTGAATTTCGGGATCAGAATATCCGGTGTATTGGGTGAATGTGAGAATCTGGAACGTTGGTGGTAACGGACCCTTGGCGTATGCCGGAGCTAGAGGGTTGCTGTCGAGTGTGTTCCAGGGGAGGATGTCGTCATTTGGTATTAGTTAAGGGGGTTCAATCTGAACTTGGTCGCATAGCTTCCTAAATTGTGCGTTTGCGGGTGTAGGTCCGGCGGCAGGTTGTTGGTCGTTTTGGTGGGGTTGGGGGAAGTCTTGAGTTTCGGGGTTTTATGGTGGGAGATACCATGTGTGCGTTGGTGCTTTCGGTTGTTGTGGAAGGTTTCGGTATATCATTGGTTGTGCTAAATTACCCGGAAGTGTCTGGGGTATCGGGGTTTGTTTTGGGGGAGCGGGTGAAGCTGGTGGGACTATATTGATTTGAGGGTGTGAAAATGGTTGTTGGTCATTTTGGTGGGGTTGGGGGAATTCTTGGGTTCCGGGGTTTTGTGTTGGGATGTACCATGTGTGTGTTGGTGCTTGCAGTTGTTGTGGAGGGTTTTGGTATGGTATTGGGTGTGCTAAATTACCCAGAAGTGTCTGGGGAATCGAGTTTTGTTTTGGGGGAGCGGGTGAAGCTGGTGGGACTATATTGATTTGAGGGTGTGAAAATGGTTGTAGATGTATGTCTGTATCGGGACATACAGGTTTGTGCTCCTGTTGTTTGTCTTGCCTTGATTGTTTGATGGCGGGGGTGGTTGGGTTGTTTCGTCGGTAAATATTTACGGTGGCGTTTTGGGGGTGCCAGAACGTTGGTTGAGGATCCGATAGTTTCAGGAAAGTGGGAGGTGGCGTCGTCTATTAACTCTGGATCTGATCTTGATCGTTTGGATCGCACGTAATTGGTGATGTTTCTTAAATTTTGCAGAATATCATCATATGGTACGTTGGCATTCGGTTGATCTTACAGAATTGAAAGAGAATGTGATCGGCGATCGGGCTTCTTGGCGGGGCGGTGCGATGTGGACGGGACTGGGGCATCTTTGGGTTGGTGCGGTGGGTGTGTTGACGAGGATTGTTGACGCTAGTTGTCGTTGGCGATTGCAGAGGCGGTTGCTAGAGGTTGATTTTTACTGGCAGGGACAGGAAGAGGGATGCCCAGGGATGTGGCAGGAATTTCTGGAAGGGTATTAGGTTTTTAGAATCACGGCTATGGGTTGTCATGTTCTTTTTCATAGATATAATCGTAGGAAAAAGCACGGTGGGCGCCAATATGATGTGGTCTGACTCTGGCTACTCTAATTCCCTTTCCTTTGTTCTTCCTTTCTCCTAGGATATGTCTTTCTTGAAGAAGCTTCGTTGTTCTTGATGTGTTCTTTCTTGGAGATATCGCGTTGTTCTTGGTGTGTGTTTCCTCTGGGGTTCTCTCTCTCTGGTTCTTGGTGTATTTTTTGTTATCCTCTCTCTCTCCTCTTAGAGAGTTATTTATCTACCCTTGCCTACAAGATGTAGACTTTTTGTGTTATAGACTTTTTTAGATATTTTATGTTGCGATAATATATTAATTAGATATGGTGGTACGTTGTATGTGAGTTGTTCGGAATATTTTATGATGTGGGGATATATTTATACATATACCAGAGGTGGAGGTGTTATTGGTTTAGATTTCTACAAAACAACAGTGAATCAATATGCTTTCTTTGTGCTTCATTATATCGAATTAGCAAATAAAATGGAAAGTAAGGGACAAAATAAGTACCTCTTCCAAACTTCGAGACCATAGTGACTTTTTCTTTAGGCTCCGCACGAGCTTTCTTTGTGCCTTTATGTCTGCCAGAATCGCCTGGCTGTTACCTAGCACATCAGAAAATGGTGCTACCGTTAAACTAGGTTATAGTTTTTGTTAATGGGGAAACTCCATATCATACTCTTGCTTTTGTTAAACCAAGTTACATTGTCACATGTTCTAAAAGTTTGAAGTTAAATTTATTTTCTTAACCCACCCTCTCACAAGTGGGTCAATCACAAATTTTCTTAACCAAGCTCAACATGTGCATAATTACATAATAATCAACAAATGAAAAGTAATAACAGGAATTAAAACTCAGCACCTAGTGCTCTGATACAATGTTTTAATTGAGTAAAATTGTCACTTACTCTAAAATGTTAAGCTAATAAAGAAAGGATAAAATTTATCCTCTTGAAAGTTTTGATTGTGTTCACCCTCATTTCAAATCCTTTGAAATGTATATTCCTAGGCTACTCACGTCAACATATGGGGTATAGGTGTTATTGACTTAGTCTTGGTAGGTATACTATCTTTATTGATGTCTCCTTTTTAAAAAATATATTCTTCTATCCAACCACTAGTCCTATCAGTTAGGGGAGGATATGATTTAAAGATATAAAGTGTTACATTGTCAATTTCTACTTCATAAAAGGTATTCTTCATGCCTATTCTTGTCGTAAGCTCCTCCTCATTAATGTCTTGTAATAAATACCTTTTGATATGATATTGTCTCAAGTGATGAATTCCCCATTGCATTTAGGAAAGGTAAACAACAATGCCCTTATTTTATTTCTTTTGTTGCTTGCTATGACTATTTGTCTCCATATTCTTGTTCAGTCAATGTATCCATTTACTCTATTTCTCTTCATAAGTCAGTTCATGAAGCCTTTTCTCACCCTGGTGGACATGATACTATGATAGAGGAAATGAATGCCTTAATTGCAAATGGTATTCAGAACTTGATGGACTTACCTCTTGACAAGAAAGTTAGTTATCGGGTGTAAATGGGTATGCAGAATCTGATAGTTGTCTCATTTGAGGGAGTCTTAGAGTTGAACTATCTCAAAGTAATGCGTCTAGACATTACATAACTCTGTTAGTGTTGGTAAAGAACATAATCTATGCTACTCGAAAGGAGCAGTGGACATGAGATTATGCAAAAGAATCATAGAAATACTAGTATTGAGTGTTATTTAAATGCAAATTGGATATGCCTTAAGATTAATAGAAGAGTCAACTCAGGATAACTTGTCATAATGGGACGGAATATTATCATGGGAAGCAAGAATAAAAATGCATTGTCAAGATTGAGTGTAAAATTAGAATATAGTAGAGTTATGTCACAATTTGTTTGAGAAATTATGTGACTAAGCCAACCCTTAATTGAAGTTGGCCTTAAATCTTGTATTCCAGCAAAATTACGGTGTGATGATCAAGTGGTCCTCCATATTGCCTCAAATATCATTTCCCATGAACGGACCAAACATATAGAGAGTGATTATCACTTCGTTTGAGAAAATATACAAGAAGGACTAATCTCTATAGAGAATGTAAGAACAAGGGAAACATTTCTACCAAAGGTTTAAAAAAGGAACTGAATGCATTATGTTTGTAACAAGCTGGGAGGGTTGGAGATTCATAACTATATGATTAGAGATACATAAATATGCAAATTAGTGGATCAAAGACGATTAGGGTATTAGAAGTTGATTAGGAGATTTGATTAGATTACATAATCTTAGGGATTTACTTATGTAATTTGTATCTTTGTGTATAAATTAAAGATCCCCATAATACAATAACACACAAGAGTTATAGAATTATCTTTGTTCACGTTAGCCTACAGTCAGGAATAACTGAAATTATATGTGTCTTTCATTTCTTTTCCAATCTGACAATCAATTTTCAAAAACTTTAAAAAGTTAAATAATTGAATCCTGCAGATTATATTTCTTATCTTTCTTTGACAAAGAAGTTTTAAATATCGAAACTAACAAAAACAATGAAATTTGTAAAAGTACATGGAGTCGAATCCATGATGGTGATGAAGACAGGGAGATCTTATTGACAAATTTACAGAATCAGTTAAGGGCCTTAGAACAAAGTTGTGGGAAAAAAATTCAAAGTAATTGAGAGACGTTTCAATGAGGTTGTGAATTGACTTGATACCTTTGATGGGTCCTTTTGCCCATGTGAAAGGAAAGGAAATATAAAATAATCATTAGTTTCCTTTTTCTCTTTGTCTCCCACTACCAAAAAGAAGAAAACTTATTTTTGACTGATTGGATGATTGATTTGCCTCTGTTGTACACACACAAAAGAAGAACAAGAAAATTTCGTCACCTTCATATATACCTGCAGAAAACCTCAATTTTCCGGAGATTGAACCGTTGGATCATTCTGAATTTTGGGCTCAAGTGTATTCGAACAGATAATGGAGGTGAATACATTGGTCCTTTTGATGCTTATTGTAAAGAGAAAGGTATTCGGCACCAAAAGACTCCTCCAAAGACACCACAGTTGAATGGTTTAGCCGAAAGGATGAATAGAACATTGGCTGAAAGGGTTAGATGTTTGCTATCACATGCAGGGTTACCTAATTCCTTCTGGGGTGAAGCTTTGAACACCGCGGTACATGTTATTAATCTTACTCCTTGTGTTCCTTTGTCTTTTGATGTTCCTGACAGGGTTTGGAGCGGCAAAGATGTTTCATATGAAAATCTGAAGGTGTTTGGATGCAAGGCTTTTGTGCATATTCCCAAAGATGAAAGAACAAAGCTTGATGTGAAGACCAAGCCATGTATATTCCTTGGTTATGGGGGAGATGAGTTTGGACACAGGTTTTATGATCCAGTTCTGAAGAAACTTGTGAGAAGCTTGGATGCTGATTTTGTAGAAGATCAAAGTTTGAAGGATATTGAGAAGACAAAGATAATTCCTCAATATACTGATGATCTTACGGATTTGGATCCTGTTCCTCCACAACATTCTGAACCAATTAATGAAGATAATATTCAAAATGATGAACAGCATGGTACTGATAGTGATATTCAAGAGCAACAAGAGTTGGATGAGGGTCCTCATCCAGAGTTACCAGTACCAGGCATGCCAACATTTGTCCCACTTAGGCGGTCTACCAGAGACCGACATCCTTCCACCCGTTTTTCTGCTGATGAGTATGTCTTACTCACTGACGGGGGAGAGCCCGAGTGTTATGAAGAGGCTATGGAAGATGATCATAAAAGGGAGTGGGTTGAAGCTATGCAAGATGAAATGAATTCCTTGCATGAAAACAATACCTTTGAATTAGTGAAGTTGCCTAAGGGCAAGAAAGCTTTGAAGAACAAGTGGGTCTACAAAGTGAAGACTGAAGAACATACCTCAAGACCTAGATACAAAGCTAGATTGGTGGTTAAAGGGTTCAGCCAAAGAAAGGGTATTGATTTTGATGAGATTTTCTCTCCAGTTGTGAAGATGAGTTCCATTGGGTGATTCTTGGTTTGGCAGCTAGTCTTGATCTTGAGGTTGAGCAAATGGATGTCAAGACAGCTTTCCTTCATGGTGACTTGGATAAGGAAATCTATATGGAGCAACCTGAAGGTTTTCAGGTTAAAGGTAAAGAAGACTATGTATGTAAGCTTCATAAAAGTCTTTATGGGTTGAAACAAGCACCAAGACAGTGGTACAAGAAATTTGAGTCCGTTATGGGGAAGCAAGGCTACCGAAAGACTATTTCATCACTGTGTTTTCTTTCAGAGGTTTGGTGATGATGATTTCATTATCTTATTACTTTATGTTGATGACATGTTGATTATTGGCAAGAATGCAGAGAGGATTGTTCAGCTGAAGAAAGAATTAAGCAAGTTCTTTTCTATGAAAGACTTGGGGCCAGTAAAACAGATTCTTGGCATTCGGATTACTAGAGATAGAGCTTCAAAGAAGCTTCACATGTCACAAGAGCAATACATTGAGAAGGTGCTTTGCAGATTCAACATGGCTAAAGCCAAAGCAGTTAGTTCACCTCTTACTTCCAATTTTAAACTAACTGATAAAGATTGCCCTTCTTCAAAGGAGGAGATTGAAGATATGGATAGAGTCCCATATGCATCAGCAGTTGGAAGCTTGATGTATGCAATGGTGTGTACAAGACCTGATATTGCCCATGCAGTAGGTGTTGTTAGTCGGTTTCTGTCAAATCCTGGTAAAAAGCATTGGGAAGCGGTTAAGTGGATCTTTAGATATTTACGTGGTACTTCCAAATTGGGTATAACATTTGGGAATGGAGAACCAATGCTTGTTGGTTATACGGATGCTGATATGGCAGGAAACAAGGACAACATGAAATCTACATCTGGTTATTTGATGACTTTTGCAGGGGGAGCTGTGTCATGGCAGTCAAGACTGCAAAAGTGTTGCTTTGTCTACTACAGAGGCAGAGTATATTGCAGCAACAGAAGCGTGCAAGGAACTATTGTGGTTGAAAAGATTTATGCAAGAGCTTGGCTTTATGCAACAGCGCTACGTGGTTTTTTGTGATAATCAAAGTGCTATCCACCTTGCTAAGAACTCTACACTTCATAAAAGAGTCAAACATATTGATGTTAGGTATCATTGGATTAGAGATGCTATTGAAGACAAGCTATTTGAACTTGAAAAAGTTCACACCGATGATAATTGTTCCGACATGTTGACTAAAGGTTTAGCAAGGGGAAAGTTGAAGATATGCTGCTCGATCGCCGGGATGGCGAACTCTTTCCACATAGACAAAACGGGGGAGATTTGATGGGTCCTTTTGCCCATGTGAAAGGAAAGGAAATATAAAATAATCATTAGTTTCCTTTTTCTCTTTGTCTCCCACTACCAAAAAGAAGAAAACTTATTTTTGACTGATTGGATGATTGATTTGCCTCTGTTGTACACACACAAAAGAAGAACAAGAAAATTTCGTCACCTTCATACATACCTGCAGAAAACCTCAATTTTCCGGAGATTGAACCGTTGGATCATTCTGAATTTTGGGCAGAGTCTTCACCACATCTGGGTGACCTTATTCAACGGTGGAGATGTGTTAATCACGTTTCTAAGTCAGGTTTTACAGCCTCTGTTCGCTGCTGTGTTTTTTGGTGATATCTCTTCTTTTGTTGATTGTAGTTTGATTCCATATGCTTGATGTTGTTTGATTCCAAGTATATGATGTTTGTAGTATACCTCTAGTATATCTAGGGAAGACTTTGTATTTCTCTATTTGGTGATAGTGGATTTTAAGCGGCTCTAGTAGTCCCGTGGTTTTTACTCTCCTTTTCTGAGAGGTTTTCCACGCTAAAATTTGGTGTCTCATTATTATTGTTTTGGGGCTGTTTTGATTATACCTTGTATACCCTATTTGTTTGCATCCTCATAGGTTCATTCGGGTCGGGAAAAGTTTTGGTCAAACGAAGATTAATTCCGCATTTGTTAGTTTATCGTTTGTGCCAGCTTCGTGTTTTTTTCCCAACAACCTTAAGGATCAGTCCTAATCGAAAAATAGATGCAGATAGGCAAAAACCAGTAGTTGCGGTTGCTCAAGGGGATCCTATATATACCTAATCCCTTATATAATCAAGGGACGAATGATGGTTATATTGAAGACACCATATAAAAGAAAGACTTGGAGAGAACAATGTCAATTGGAATCATTATGAAGATTGACATAATTACAAAGACAGGGCTAAGGCCGACTTTGGTGCTAGGACTTATAATGTCAGAGAGGCAATAATGAGGATAATTATAGAGGTGAGAATCAATATGATAATGATTTCTGGACTAGAGGTAGATATACCTTATTTTTATTTTTATGGAAACTTAAGAATTGAAGAATTTATTGATTAGATAACTGATATGGATACCATTTGTTTTTAAACACATGGAAGTCCTTGAACAGAAGAAAGTTAGGTTAGTTAGTAGCATGCAGGTTAAAAAGGATTAAAAAGGATGTCCATTTGTAGGATGGGAAAATTATGAAGCAGGAGACGTTGAGAAGGACATGTGCCTATTAGAGAATGGTACAGGATGCAGAAATTGTTAAAGGGGAGTTTCTCATAAAGGAAGGGTTTAACAGGAATTGGTCATCATTTCCTGCCAATGATTTCATCTCCCTAAGTTTCTCAGAAATGGGGATTTCGTAGTTTTGAAGTTTTTTTTGCTTTTACTACTTTGGTTTTATGGTTGTCATCTAAAATTTAGCAGCTCTCTGAATGAGGAGGTGGATTCCTGAATTTTGATGACAGAATTATTATCAAGGTGTTCCCTTCTGTCCTTATGCTCTTTCATCTCAAGGATGATTTCAAGCTTTTTGCCCCTAAAAACAACCAAACTTCCATACACCTAACTTGAGTTAATTCCTCATTAGGATATGATTATTCCTTAATGTGTTCCCCAATTAAACCCTATCATCAACACATCCTCATTTATGAGGCAACAAGGTTCTTTACCCATATGATTATCAAACAATATTGAAAATTAATGATCATCGAACATAAGTATGAAAGACAAAAACAAAACTTAGTATACGATAAGGATTAATGAGGTATGCTCCAAGCCAGTCATTTATTTTATCAAGCTTGAGTCCTGATTTCCTCTTATCAGAAACTATTTGGGGGGAGGTGGGGATTTGAGATACAATAAGGCCTTAAGGGTTAACACTAAAAAGAAAGAGCTCTATGTTACTTCCCAACAAATTGGACACCTAAGGCCTTTTGTGATTACGAATCTAGACCTGTCAATAACAAGTTTTCTTTTTCTAACCTTCCTTTTCCTCAACCAAAACCTATCATGTCTTAGAGAAGTCTAGGAACTAAAAAATCATCTTATATGACATGGTTCATATTCCAGTTTATAAATTTGCAACCTGCAATGCCTATATTGGTCAAAGAGAGGAGAGAACCTAGGATAACTTCAGCAAATCTTGACAACTAGAAGAAAACATAATAGAGAACGGAGTTATGATCTATCTAAAAGCCTAAGTTGACAAACTAAGCATTTTGTTATAATTTCAGAAAAATAAAAAATCATTCCCCCTTTGTTTGGAAAAAAAAAGAGATAATAATAAATACAAATCAAATAGATTAGATGCAATCATGTAATGATTCAAATGCAAACACTAGCACACAAATATACTTATTTTCTAATCCATCCTATAATCTGTACTATTATATGCCATATTAAGTATTTTAATTTTTTATAAACTGTTAGTCATTCCATTCAACACAGTGCCTCTCCCCTCAAAAAGAAACCAAGCCTTTACACTACAGAAAAAATCACGAACTGATTCTTCAAAACTAACTAATGAGTATGACATGGAACTTTTGCTACATTCGGTTAACAGTATATAACAATCATTCTACATCCTAAAAGTCTTACAGCTATCTTCAATATTGGAAGTGGAAAAAAAAAAGAAAAAAAAAAGAAGAGAATTAATTTCAAAACTTAGCCATAAATTAACTAAAACACTATGCCAGGTAGGTATATGCCTGTGTTATTCCATATGAGGACAGGTACTCCAAGAAAGAAATTTTTATGTCATGAGTTTTATAGCATGTTCAATAATTCTCCTCACTTATCATTGTTCCAAACCTAGTTTGTGTGTTACATTATTTATATTTCCCCATGTAGTTAAAATTTCAGGTTTGTTGCCAATATAATATCTTTGAGTATTTTATTAACCAGTAAAAGGTACTAACAGCTGTATGTTGCACAAAGACCATTAACTGCTGCATCAATGATTCAGCTTCATTCTGCAACTGCTTCTGAGCAGTTCGATCTCTACTATGCCTGAAATTTTCAAGATATAAAACACACGTGAACAATAAGTTATCAATTTCTTTAACTTGGCAGTATTTTTTTTTTTTATTATTATTTTGTCAAAAATAAAAACTAAAAGTTTTAAGCTTATAAACTTATCCCCTATCTATTAGGGTGAACATTAAACATGGTATTAGAGCAAAAGGTACATCCCACATGGGAACTTGGGCTCCCCCATTCATTGGTTATTATTTACATTCTTTGCCTATTATTGAGAATTTGTGTTAGCCTACACATGAAGGGCAGTGTTTAAGTGGTTAATCTATCTCTTCATTAGTTTAAATATTTAGAGATTAACATGGTAACAACAAAGCAAGTGATCCCGTGTTCGAGTTGCTCTATCAAATTTGTTAATTATTATCCACTGTGTTATTGAGAATTTGAGCTCATCCTTTTGGTCCCATCATATTTGCTGATTATTGGAAATGTGATGGAAAGTGATTGAGAATTTGTATTTGGCCTGCACGTGAGGGTGTGTTTTATCTATTAGCATAAGAATTAATGAAAAGCATATTCCTGTATCCCCTTTTACTAGTCACAACTTTTTTCTCTTTTTTTTTTCTTTCTTTCTTCTATCTAAATAATCTTATGATCTCATATAGTTTATTTTACTTTCTCCTATTGGATCCTTGTCCCTTAACTGTTTTGACATCCTACCAAACAAATGTATCTTGTTTTCATTTGCATGGTGTTAATTCATTCTTTCTTTCTTTTTTTTTTTTCCCCCTTCAAAACTCCAAGCATATACATGTTGAATATGATGATTACAAAGAACGGAGATGTTATTATGCCAAAGTAACATAGGAATAATTCAAGTGAAAAATAAATAAATAAAGAAAGAAAAGTAAAAGAAGTTACTTCTCAAAGAAGGTCCAAGTTGTGCACTGAGGGTCTTTACAACGATTTCCAAAACGAACAATTTCTCCCGCAAAAAAACCCTTAGCTCCTCCCGAATATGAAGTAAAAAAGTAAATGGTGAACTATAATCTTGACAAAAAAACTATGAAAATCAACAAGACATCTCTAAAGAGGCACAAAACTTTTCTACTCCCATTACCAACCTCTTGTCTGTAGCAACAATTTCAGAAGTTCATTCATGTCTGTTGAAACTAATTGTTGCACACCCTCAAAAGGAAGCACCACTTCTTTTAGTATTCTAATGCTTCGTCTTGAGAGAGATTGCATGATATTTGAACCTTTTACAATAGTGTGGCAACCTCAAAAGACAAAATTGAGAGTTCATTGTTCTTGGTTGTCACTCCAGAAACAAATCCGTTGGGATTCAAACTGGTCATGTACTTCCAAGTGTGTCTAATACTTCAACAGCCCTTTCAGGTACAGCCGAGCCATCTTTCCCAAAAGTGAAACTCACTTCTGAAACCTGTAAGTTTTACACACCTCATTCAAAATTTAACAAGAAAGATATAATCTTAACCCTCCTTAATTACATTTGAAATCCATTCTATAGCATCCAAAATTGAGAAGCTAAAAAGATATACCCATGGGTGTCAAAGGATTGGATGGCATTTAAACATAAATGGATTTGGATATCCATTACAAACTGGAAAGTGTATATTCTTAAGGGTTTTTGTCAAATGGATAGGATACCATTTAAAATCCAAATGGATAAGGATTTCCATTCAAGGAAGGTGGATACCCATTAATTCATTTATACTTTTCATTCAAGTTATTAATAGCATCTATATCCGTTTAATGTGGATGGATTTCAATGTTTTATTGGATTAGAAACATTTTGCAAAACCTATATATTCCAAATATACTTTCTAAGCATCAATGGCCATTATGTAAGCATTCAATGATTTAGTTCAAACCTATAAGATCTATTCTTATTTCAGTTGCTATAGGAACTTAAACTTTGCTTACCTATGACTATGTTATTCTGTATGAATTTGAAATATAAAATTTGCAAAAAATGATCACAGATAACTGTAACGATCAAATTAATACAAATATTTCACCTCATGAGCATTTAGTTGCAGAAAGGAATACAGCTTACATATATGGGAATGTAATAACAGTAGAAATTTGAAATATATATAAATATGACAAAAAAACAAAAAATGACAACAATCTCATAAAGGTAAGGTTAAGAAAGAACGCTACATGTCAAATATGACAAAAAAAAAAAAAATGAAACAATCGTCTCATAAAAGGTAAGGTTAAGAAAGAACGCTACATGGGACACAAAAAAGTAACCTAAAACATTTAACTCATGTTATCCACTGATATTCATCAGAATGTTTTTTCTTTCTACCTTACAAACCTTTTCAGGCGTCACTTCCCTTCTACCCCTTTCATCTGACATGTTTACTTCTCTTATTCTTGTTTTTGTTGAATACAGAGGCATAGCAATCATGAGCTCTTGTTTTGTTTTTCATCATTCATCAAAATTAATATCTACAAAACTCTTAGGAGGCCTCATTAAATGCAATAATTAGCAACTGTAGCAAATATTAAACTTTTTTTGTAGATGTATGTCACATCCTAACTAACACATGGTTTGATCAAGTAGCTGAAAAGGTACTATTATTAAGAAATTTGGATGATTCCTTAGCCCTCCGGGATCTCGATTTCTGCAATGAACTCCTCTTAAATCTCGGAATCCCATCATAAAATTCATCTTCACTGCTAGCATAACCCCAACCAAATTAGCAGAAGCCTCTGCTAATAAAGCTTCTTCTTTGGATTGTACCTTCTCCAATTTTTGGGGGTACTTGAGGTTCCACAGATAGTTTTCTAGCCTCTGTTGTGTTAGGCTGCAAACCATACTGGTTTTCCAAATTTCTGTTGGAATTAGTATTATCATAGGGATTTGTATGTATAAATATGTCCTTCTAAGAGGGAGAGGTAACGTCAGAATACTCAACAAATATTCTGCTAAATCAAATATTTTCTGACAAAAGAAGTATTCTAACTTCCCCATCAGAGGGTTCAAGAGAGACCACTCATACCTTGTTCTGAGGATTTAACAGAGATCCCTCACCATCTGTTCTTAACCTCTCTATGTTGCCGAGATATAGGAACTCTTCAACAAACCACAAGCAAAACAGCCATTTAGGAGGAGATATTTTGGTAGAGATTATTATACGACTTCCATTTTCAACACGTGACATCAAACTAATTTTCGATAAATTAATATATATATATATATATTATTATAAATTTAATAATATATTTTTATATATATTTTATATAATATAGTATTTAAAATAATATTTAAAGTCATTCTGGTTTAGCCGCATGCCGAGGCTCGAGTGGCATGTAATGTGAGGGTTCTCAAATTTCTCATTCAGCAAAATAAAATAATTTTTTTTTTAATTAAAAATATTGAAAGACTTTAAAAAGATGATAATACCTAAAAAAGTTTTTTACAACATATTTTAATATAGGTTAGTATTTAATAAATTTAATTTAAAATTTTTGATAATTATTATCTTTAGATTTATTGACTATTTAAATAAAGAGATTTCTTTAAAAATAAAAAGATTTCTTTTATTATATATTAATATTACAAATATTCTTAAAAAATAAAATATTAGATAAGTAAAGATAATAAAAATAATAAGAATTTAATAGGATTAAATCACATTTTAAATTTGAATTCTAATATTACTTCACCAAATTTAACTCGATTTTTTTATTGAAAAATTATTAAATAATTTTTATTTTTTTTAGAAAATAGATAATTTTACCTCTACAAATGATTCTAAAAAATATATTAAATAATTTTACAAATTTGTTTTCTTCTCTCAAAAGAGATAATAAAAAATAAATATAATTGAATAATATATATAATAATGATATTGAGATAAAAATTTTATTTCATTTTTTAAATTAAACTCGTTTAAGTTTGAATAGGTCTAGCGAGATTGCCTATAAAATCTTAATCCTATTTAATTTCCTATGAAATAGTATTTATCTAAACACATGTTATTTATAAGTCATTCAAAAAATTTTAATTTAATTCACATGAGTATATGTACAATTATACCCTTCACATAATAATATTTTTAATTATTTATATTAATTATTATATCATATCTAAAAGATTCTCAAAATCTTATATTTATTCTTTTATTTAAAAGATAAATATTTAAATAAATTAAGAAAGCCCAGCAAAACTACAAATACTGCTTCAATCACAAATAATGTGTGAGAGTTAAATTAGGGTTTTGAGAGGTTAAGAAAAAAGCAATAACCTTGGAGTCATATCTATGGAGGGTCTCCTTGGTCTCCTCCCCGAAGATTGCATTATAGAGATTCTCTTAAGATTACCTATCAAATCGATTCTCCAATTTAAATGTGTTTCCAAATCATGGTATGATTTATTAAGGAGTTCTTATTTTATTAATAGACATATGGAATTCAACAAGAAGAAGAAGATTTTATTCATCAGTGATCTTGAAGATGAATACTCATCTTTTAATTTAGAAGATGAAACTTATACCGACTTATCAAATTCAGATTTTGAAATCTGTGATTTGATTGGATGCTGTAACGGAATCATTTGTCTTCAAACAGACGAAGACGATATAGTTTTGTTGAATCCTTGTACGAGAGAATTTAAAGTTCTTCCCCCCTTCACGCATCACAAAAATGTTAAAATAGAAAGTAAGGGATTTGGTTATGATAATTTGAACAATGGCTACAAGGTTATTTTGATTCTATCCGTATTTCATAGTGATATATTTTTTAAACAAAAAGGTTATCCCTACACCACGGAAATTGCAGTATACAGTATAAGATCAAATAGTTGGAAGAAATTAAAAAATAAAAATACAAATTTTTTATCTACCGCATCACAATCTGTTAGGTTAGTTAGTTGTAACTTGTTCTTTAATGGAAGAGTTCATTGGGATGCATATGATTGTTATTATAATGATCGCGGTAGACTTTCTCATAATCATCCTATGATCTTTTCTATGGACCTTAGTGGTAAAGCATTTCGTAAATTCCAATACCCTTGTGATGTATTATTATTGGAAAACAACAAAAAGTATCAAAGAAATCTTCAGGTTATAGGAGGTTTTCTTTCTGTAATTTTATTCCAAAGATTGATACATATATCCACTGCATTTGAGCAATATATTGATATTTGGTTGATGAAAGAATACGGAGTAATGGAATCTTGGTCAAAACAATATAGAATAGGTCCTTTTGTTTCAATTCTGGGCCTTTTATCAATAAGGGCAAATGAAGATGAAGACGATCATGTCCTTCTTCAAATGGGTATAGTCAAACAATACAATGACAATGAAGAAGATTGTGAATTTGTTAGATGGAATTTGTCAAAAAACGAACAAGTTCGAAAATATTATCTTCAATATTTTGATATTGATGGTGGTGTTTTATGCTATACCCAAAGTTTAGTTTCAATCACGAAGGAAGAGTAAATTAAATTCTATGTATGTTAGTGGATTTAAACAAATTAACTGTAATACAAAGTTTGTTAGAAATGTTAAATATAGTGATACAAAGTTGCTATGATGGGAGATATCCATGGCTATTTGTACTTGAATGAATCTATTCTTTGGAAGCATGCATTATTCTTTTGGGCAAGTTACACGAATGTTTAATATATATATTATATATATATATATATATATATATAATATATATATATATATATATATGTATTTTGAGTTCTTCTAAGCTGTTTAAGTAGGCATTGCTTTGATCTTGTTACTGATTTCACTAAATATTTTGATGTTTAAGCAGGGTCTTTGTAGGATTTAACAAAGATGTCTACTTTTGTACCATTTATTCCATTAAATGGTTCTGCATAATGTAGTTACACTTAATTTTTGTTGTCACGTTGAAAGAAAATTGAAGATCATATTAGTATTCCTTCTTCTCCGTCTTTTTGAATTATGAGTTTTTCTTCTCAATTTTTGTTATCTTCTATGAAAATATTGTTAAAAAACTACAATTACACCTAAATTTCTACTTCAGAGCATAAGTTTGTTTGATATAAATAATATATGTTTGTCTCATTTTTCTCCTCTTTTTACTAGTAATATGAATTCTATATCACAAATTAATAGTAACAGTCTTTTGTATCTATATTCTTATGATAATTCTAATCAAAACTTAGTAAATAAAGTTCAGTCTCCACCTTGATCTTGACCTTTGATTCTTTAATGAAAGTGTAATCTTCACCCTCGATTTATATCATATTTCAAAATGATCACACTATGAATACACCAAAATTGCCATCATTAATCATATATAATCATGTTTTGTAAATCATATATAATAATCATTCAAGTAGCAAGTTAATTCATTAAAAGTATTACCCATCTTCATGAGTGACATAAAAATGTCTAGAAGAAAGCAATAAGAAGCCAACCATCTCTGAGCATGCAGTAATGAAGGGCACTTACTATGGAATCAATCAGGAGAATGATATTAGCATAATGTAATGCAAGGCTAGAAGGTCCCAATCTTGATGATTTTTCCTTGGTTGCATCTTCATCATCTGTTGGTCATGAACAGGAAAATATAATAAATAAATAAATACAATGCAGAAGGATGGGGTTGGGGGTAGGGGTAGGGGGGTTGTATGGGACTGTTTGCATCTTATTTTCCATGACAGGAATATGATACTTGAACAGATTCACTTGAGGAACTGCATATGTAAACAGAATAAGGCCTCTAGTAGTTACTATGTTCAATTTAAAAAGAAATTATTGCAATGAAGATTGAGCTAATAATACCTTTGTTACCAAATACATTATTTATCTCACGATTCAAAAAGAGGACAATATCCACAAGCTTCTCCATTACCTGTATATGCCAGTTTCACTATATTTGTTAGGCAACATTCTACACTTATTGGATTAAAACAAAACAACTGATTTTTTTGTAGAGATGCAATATGGATAACTTTATGATTGTAGTTTGTCATCTATTTACCAATGATATGACTGCATAACATGCAGTAGTCGTTCTGTCCACCACAGGTGCATGTCTGAGTGTAAATGAGGTTTTAGGAGATGTGCACATATATGCTGGGTCAGTTCTCTTGAATTATTAACCCAGATTGGGATGATGCGGTAAACTAATGAAAAGATGAATAACAGGTATGCTGAGAATTTTTTATTTTCATTTTTCAAAAGGAAAAAGTAGACAGTGTAAAGAAAAATAGAACAAAAGAGGATGAGCTCTCTGGAGAAAGTAAAAAGATATATATAAACTATCGATGCAATCCTCGACTCTATTTGTGAGTCTATCAATCATGTTCCCAATAACATTAAATGCTACTTCTCAAAGAGATCATAGGAAAATAACTTAATTTACAAAGTAACTTGATAAGCATTATATTGATGACTGAAAATAATGTTGATCATCTCCAGCAATCTCACACAAAATAAGGTTGATCATCTCCAGCAATCTCACACAACAAGTTGCACAAAAGATCAGAATTAGTCTTAACAAAGCCACAAAAATTTATCGGCTTAAATTCTAGAACTGTGTTAGACAAGACATACTTGTAATCCTCCAGACTAGACAAAGTCCTAAAACTTGTTTACCATGTGACTATGATGGAAAATATGGTTGTCCAAAAACCTTGCTTCTATCCAAAATCTAACTCAAGATTTAGGTCACCATGTAGTTTTTTCATCATAGTATTTTAGGACAAGGATTCAGGGAAGACGATTGGACGTACTTAGATAACAAGGGCAAATTACCCCCATTCCTTTTGTTTCAAAATTGTTGTACTCTCCTTTTTCAACAATCAAAATTAGCTGCACTCTTTTAGAATCTTCAACAAAGGCTATTCAAAATTGGCTGCCTTTCAATAATGGCAGTAGTCCTCTTTCAAAGTCAATGGTAGCTGCTATATATATATATATATATCAAGCCTTTTTAACATTGGCAGCTCTCACTATGCCTATATATACACACCCCTCTTTACATTCATTTTTGTATGCATAAAACCACAAGAATTCAATTCCTTTTAATCTCTCCCTCATAATTTCTCTTCCTTTATATTTTCTTCTTTTCTATACTTCTTAGTTGAGTATTTCTATACTCGTAGAGAATCTGTAACGGACTATTTTATCTTGTTAAACTAAAGAAAATATTTTGTACTCTTGTCAATATTAGTGGAATTTTTTGGCTCTATCGCCGGTGGTTTTTTACCTCTATTTAAAGAGGGTTTTTCCACCTAAAACCTTGGTGTCAATTTTACCGCTTTATTAATTTCTCGTAATCTTTGGTTGAATTTATTACGCTTCCGCACTCTGTACCCCTACAAAAATTTTGGTCATCCAATAAAGAGAAAGTTAGTCTTCATCATCACCAATTGAACATCCGTCATTAAAACTATATTCCTTCTTTATTTCAAGGTCTAGAGGTGAGAATTTTCATTGTTATGTGTCTGAACTTTCTACATGTAAGTGTACCTTTTCGAGTGAGTAATAAAAGAAGTTATATTACTTTCTACTCACACATATTGATAATTATTCCTTCTATCATTCCCAATGTTTCTATAGCCAAATTGTTTGTATCATTCACTGATGATTGCACTCATGCTACTTGGCTTTTTTTGCTTAAACATAAATATGATGTCAGTACTTTTCTCCCAAATTTTTACTTGAAAAACTGTTGCTTACTATCTTCATGCAGAATATTCAGTAAAAGAGCTTTGAAAGAGCATGATTATTACTCTTCAATCTTACTAACTACTTGAATGGGACCAAGAGAAGAGCATAAACAACGTTCCTGCAGGCCTTCTGATTTCAGTCACTTTATTCCATTCTTACACATTTCCAGAAAAAGATCTTCATTCCACTAGAGAGGCAAGATATCATTTTTTTTTTCTTTTTGTTACGAAGAATCCTTTATGATTTGGGAGAAGAAAGTGGTGCAACATGTCACATATCATCTCCACAATGTTCTAACATCTTTAACACATGTTTTCAGTAAGTCAATCCACCATAACTAAACAATTGTTGCAATAGTCTTTTACCAAAATGAACTTATTGAACTAAATGCATTTCATACAATCTGACATACTGGGCCTAGCTCTATATCAATCAAGAGAACTAGCAGTCTGATTATGTCCACAGAAATTATCTATTTCCAGCTCCTTGCACTTTAATGCCTACAAAGTTCTTTTCTTTTTTACAATCTAATTCGATTTCAATGTTGTGCTCGTTGTAGTATAGGAAATTTACATGTTTCCAGAATTTGTGGTTCTTTGAGGATCCATGAAGCCATCTCAAATGTTGAGTACTATGGAAAATATTGCATCTTATTAATTATGGAAACCCCACTGATTAATCCCCCTGTTACATCCTTGATTAAATCATCTCTGATTATGATTAGACATAATCTATTGAATGATAAACATGGGCTAATATACCTGTAATCATGTTCCAAAGATTGAAACATATATCCGCTGGATTTGAGCAATACGTTGATATTTGGTCAATGAAAGAATATGGAGTAATAGAATCTTGGTCAAGACAATATAGAATAAGTCCTTTTGTTTCAATCGTGGGTGTTTTATCAATAATGGCGGATGAAGATGAAGACAATCATCTCATTCTTCAAATGGGTATAATTAAACAATATGATGAAAACAAAGAAGATCGTGAATTTGTTAGATGGAATTTGTGAAAAAATAAACAAGTTCGAAAATATTATATTGAAGATTTTGATATTAATGGTGGTGTTTTATACTATACTCAAAGTTTAGTTTCAATCACCAAGGAAGAGTAAATTAAATTCTATGTAATTTTTTTTTTATAGTTTTTTCTTTTTAAATTTATTAAGAGACAGTAGTGGAATTAAACAAAGTAACTGGTCACGAACATTCACTCTCCACTCTTCTTTGTCCAATTCTGTCTGGCTTTTTACCAAACTCTTCTCTCATTGATTCTCTTCACCAAGTCTAAGTTTTAGACTTTGCAAACCTTCGATAACCCTTTGATCGCTCATGATCCCGGATGGAATAAGCTGGCAGTCTACCACGGATCATCTCTCACCCCCGAATCCTAGATTTGGCCAGGAAAGACTGCAAGGCTTTGGGCCCAGGAAGGGAAGGGACAGCTTCTGGAACATTGTTTCACAAAGAATTTGGAAGGTCAAAAGGTGAGGATCATCCCATTCCCTTGTTTGGTTCTTCCATTAGCGTGTGAGAAAGAAGCTCGTGGTTAAACACTTAAAGTTATATAAAGTTTTTTTTTTAAACTACAATTTTTATGGGCTTTGTAAAAAATGTTTGTATGAAACTTTTTTATTATGGTTGCAGTTGGTTTAATCTGTTGATTCAGGGAAAATTATTTTTGCAGTTTTTCTTTATCTATGCTAAATCTGTAATCAAGAAACTGGTAGTAGCTATTGTTATGTCCTTTCGATTTACAGGTGCAGAACTTGGGTCTTTTTGTTAGAAATGTTAAATATAGAGATACAAAGCTGCTATGATGGGAGATATCCATGGCTATTTGTACTTGAATGAATCTATTCTTTGGAAGCATGCATTATTCTTTTGGGCAAGTTACACGAATGTTTAATATATATATGTATGTATGTATTTTGAGTTCTTCTAAGTTGTTTAAGTGGGCATTGCTTTGATCTTGTTACTGGTTTCACTAAATATTTTTTATGTTTAAGCAGGGTCTTTGTGGGATTTGACAAAGATGTCTTGGTTTGTTAAGTTCTTGAAGAATATTCTACGTGTTGAGGATGAAGAAAGGGAAGTTAGTAGAAATTCGAGTTATGAATATCAGAGTCGTTCTGCTGCTGACTCATACTCGGGGATCATCTCCGCTCAGAATACCTTGAGAAGCCAACCTAACTTTGTAGAAACAAGCATGAGCTCTGAAATTCCAAAACAATGGCTTCAGAATTCAATGAATTCATGTTCTATTCAGAATAGAGAATCCATACAAAGCAATGCAGTTCTAAGTAGATACAAGGTTCCAACTGTTTCTCCAAAACCACCATCAACTACCAAGTTTATATTGCCTGAAGTTTCTCCAAAACCACCATCAACTACCAAGTTTATATTTCCTGAAGTTTCTCCCAAATCAAATCATATTATCTCATCATCTTCTGCTGAGATTCTGCAGAAAGCTAAAACAAATCAAGTACTGAATAAAGCATCCCGACAGAACTCTCCCAGTGGTAATGTAATCTCAGCATCCTCCCTGAGATCTCAGGCTTCTTTCGAGCCTCCTTCAGTCACTACAAAGTCAACTCCATCCTTAGTTTCGGAGAAGTCTAGTCAATCTGTTCATAAACCAAAGGATTTCTCGTTTTCACCTCCCAATTATAATGATAATAAAAGTTTCAGCTTTTCACCTGTATCTGATACCGAAAAGCAATCTCCAACCACCAAAAAGAATCCACAACTTTCTACTTTGCAAAAGGCTCAATCACCAAAACCACCTCCCTTATCGTCTAAGCCAACATTATCTTCTCTCCCATCAAGTTCTACAAGTCCACAGAAAAAGAATAACTATGTTTGGGTAGAGAAGTCTGGCGCAACTACCTATGAATTTCCTCTGGATATTAAACTTTTGATTCAGAAAGATATTGTCCCTGGTGTTCTGAAGACACCTTTGTCGCCTGCAACTTATAAGGATTACTTTCATGCTCTGCTATATGCTGAGGACTGTCACCTACAGGTAATCAATATATTTTATCATGCAGCTTTCCCTTATACATGTTTATGTGTTTATATGTGCATAATTGTTTATTGGATTCCAAATAGAGGCATTATCTCTTACTACTTTTTGTTTATTCTTGTACTGGTTTTGTTTACCCAAGGGCATGATTTTATGAGATGTTTTGATAATCCAAAAGAAGGAGAAAGTAGTTTTGCATCCGATGTTATTTCTTCCAAAGTTTCGTGATGTTTAGCAGTGTCTAGAATTTGGTACTTTATCTTGATGGCGAACAAATGGCTGCCTTCTTTGTCTACTGTTTAGATTGAGTGCTTCAGTTTTTCTTTTTGATTTTGATCCGACCATGGGTTCTGTTACGTTGATGTAGTCTACCTACATATGCATTATTCAACTTTTCTGATGATTAACTTTGATAAAACTTCATGTTCTCTGAGAAGTTGCAGAAGAAATTGGAGATGTTTTGTCTCATATTTTGTGGTTGCCTAAAATGTGAATTTCTAATATTGAATTTTTCAGGTTTTTGGATGAAATTATATGCAAAAACTGAATGCATTTATTATCCCATGTCTGTTATTTTGCATCATTTTATACAGGAATGGGAAGGGTTTGAATTGAAAAATGTGACGTTGGAGTTGCATGATGCAACAATTTATACAAGAGAAGGAAAGCAAAAAAGCTACGTTTCTGCTGCTGACAAAGATGACAAAGTCTTTGTAGCATTTGATATTGACAAAGTACTTGCAAGGCAATCATCGTGCGCCAGAAAACCTGAAAGGCGACCGTTTTTGTTATCAAGAGATTCTGTGTCAGTAAAGCCTACTGGCAGTTCAATCAAGCCATTTCAGGTTTGCCTTTGGACTTTTTTGAAGTTACAACTTCATAACACCATGCTTTGATTAACGTATTTTGTTGCTCGAGTAAAATGTATTTGAATGTTATTGGCATTGATTTTCCTTACATTTTTCTAAGCAAAATTTTGGATGACTTTGATGGATATAGGGCCTGATATATCGTGTGGTGAGGAGCAGTCTTGTATTAGCTGACTTTGGAGAAAGTTTCCACTTTCAACATGACATTGATTGTGAATACGTTGTCAACTTCTCATTCAACAGAGTTTGTCTAAAGCGAGCTCACCACGCCATAACAACTGCACCAGAGATTATATACAAGAACTTCCTCTTCCCTGACTTTGCACCAAAACAAGATCTACCTTCATCCGATCTATTTGTCAATTATGGCCGCCAAAAAGAAGCCTTTGCCATCCACAAGATCTTAAGGCATCAGGGTTCACCTCCTTATCTTGTTGAAGGTCCAATATCCATTGTTGATAGGAACCGTTTATCGAGAACTGCAGAGGTAATTGTGGAAGCAGTGGTTCAGATTTGTCGAAACTCGTCTTCAAATAGAGTTCTCTTATGTGCTCCATTGAACAATACATGCGATATTTTGATGAGGGCTCTGAAGAAGCAGATAAATGAAGGCAATATGTTCAGAGCAAACGCTGCATTTCGGGAAGTTGATGGTGTGTACCAGTAGACATACTCCCATCTTGTCTTTACGAGGAAGAAATGGACTGCTTTGCTTGCCCTTCACTCGAATCACTGAAGAAATATAAGGTAATTTCATCAACTTTCATGAGTAGTTTTCGCCTGCGAGACGAAGGAATGATATCAGGGCATTTCAGTCACATATTTCTGGTAGATGCATCTTCTGTGACAGAACCAGAGGCAGTAGTTCCTCTGGCTAACTTTGCAAGTACAAACACCACTGTTGTTGTGAGTGGTGCACCAAGAAATCGTTCTGGTTGGGTCCGTTCCAAGATTGCAAGGGAGAATGGACTGAGGATCTCTTACTTTGAGAGACTTCAAGGTTCAAAGCTGTACAAGAATCTTGATCCAAGGGTTATAACTCGACTGGAGGAAAAACCATAAATCCTGGGATGAATCAGAACTGTTATTACAGGTTTTAGTGTGAATATTGAGGATTTCTGTGCATATATATATATATATATATATATATATATATATATATATATATCTATGTTACTTATTTGGATAATGTATTACAATTCTATAAGATGTCTCAAACTGTTATTACAGGTTTTAGTGTGCGAAACACCCTTCTGTCTCTAATATTACAAAAAAAAAAAAAAAAGGTTACATAGAATCTAATTTACTTTTAGTCATTGAAACTAAACTTTGGATTTAGCATAAGAGGCTACACTATTAATGCCAAAATTTTAAAGACAATATTGACAAATTTCATCTAACAAATTTAGAATCTCGGTTACCATAATATTGTTTCACAATACTAATTTGAAGAAGCAATTTGAAGAAGCAGATGATTCTCTCAAAGTAATTGAGAGATGTTTCAATGAGGTTGTGAATTGACTTGATACCTTAAGGATCAGTCTTAATCGAAAAATAGATGCAGATAGGCAAAAACCAGTAGTTGCGGTTGCTCAAGGGGATCCTATATATACCTAATCCCTTATATAGTCAAGGGACGAATGATGGTTATATTGAAGACACCATATAAAAGAAAGACTTGGAGAGAACAATGTCAATTGGAATCAATATGAAGATTGACATAATTACAAAGACAGGGGTAAGGCCAACTTTGGTGCTAGGACTTATCATGTCAGAGAGGCAATAATGAGGATAATTATAGAGGTGAGAATCAATATGATAACGATTTCTGGACTAGAGGTAGATATACCTTATTTTTATCTTTATGGAAACTTAAGAATTGAAGAATTTATTGATTAGATAACTGATATGGATACCATTTTTTTTTTTTTTTAAACACATGGAAGTCCTTGAACAGAAGAAAGTTAGGTTAGTTAGTAGCATGCAGGTTAAAAAGGATTAAAAAGGATGTCCATTCGTAGGATGGGAAAATTATGAAGCAGGAGAAGTTGAGAAGGACGTGTACCTATTAGAGAATGGTACAGGATGCAGAAATTGTTAAAGGGGAGTTTCTCCCTTAGGATTATGAACAAATTTTGCTCAAACAATATCACATGTAACAACAAGCCATGAAGACAATGCAAGAATATCCTTTTGAACTTATGAGATTAGCATGGAGAAATGACTCGTGGGGACAGTAAATGTCAACAAGTAGTAAGACATTTAGGGGGATTTATGCCACAACTCAAAGATAGAATCAGTGTCCAAGTTACTAGATCTAATTGAAGCAAAAAATATGGTTATGAGGGCTTAATTATTTACAAGAAAAAGGTAGATAATACTCTAATTCAAAAGTTATAGTGGGGAAAATCATGAAATACAATGAACAAAAAACAAAAGAAGATACTTTAATGCCTTGGGAAGTAGGAATCATTATATATGTAAAAGAGAACCTTTCAAGATACTCACTACTAGATCACAACAGGTCTCATAAAGGAAGGGGTTAACAGGAATTGGTCATCATTTCCTGCCAATGATTTCATCTCCCTCAGTTTCTCAGAAATGGGGATTTCGTAGTTTTGAAGTTTTTTTGCTTTTACTACTTTGGTTTTATGGTTGTCATCTAAAATTTAGCAGCTCTGAATGAGGAGGTAGATTCCTGAATTTTGATGACAGAATTATTATCAAGGTGTTCCCTTCTGTCCTTATGCTCTTTCATCTCAAGGATGATTTCAAGCTTTTTTCCCCTAAAAACAACCAAACTTTCATACACCTAACTTGAGTTAATTCCTCATTAGGATATGATTATATCTTAATGTGTTCCCCAGTTATACCCTATCATCAACACATCCTCATTTATGAGGCACAACGTTCTTCCCCCATATGATTATCAAATAATATTGAAAATTAATGATCATCGAACATAAGTATGAAAGACAAAAACAAAACTTAGTATACGATAAGGATTAATGAGGTATGCTCCAAGCCAGTCATTTATTTTATCAAGCTTGAGTCCTGATTTCCTCTTATCAGAAACTATTTGGGGGGAGGTGGGGATTTGAGATACAATACGGCCTTAAAGGCTAACACTACAAAAGAAAGAGCTCTATGTTACTTCCCAACAAATTGGACACCTGAGGCCTTTTGTGATTACGAATCTAGACCTGTCAATAACAAGTTTTCTTTTTCTAACCTTCCTTTTCCTCAACCAAAACCTATCATGTCTTAGAGAAGTCTAGGAACTAAAAATTCATCTTATATGACATGGTTCATATTCCAGTTTATAAATTTGCAACCTGCAATGCCTATATTGGTCAAAGAGAGGAGAGAACCTAGGATAACTTCAGCAAATCTTGGCAACTAGAAGAAAACATAATAGAGAACGGAGATATGATCTATCTAAAAGCCTAAGTTGACAAACTAAGCATTTTGTTATAATTTCAGAAAAATAAAAAATCATTCCCCCTTTGTTTGGAAAAAATAATAATAATAATAATAAATGCAAATCAAATAGATTAGATGCAATCATGTAATGATTCAAATGCAAACACTAGCATACAAATATACTTATTTTCTAATCCATCCTATAATTTGTACTATTATATGCCATATTAAGTATTTTAATTTTTTATAAACTGTTAGTCATTCCATTCAACACAGTGCCTCTCCCCTCAAAAAGAAACCAAGCCTTTAAACAGAAAAAATCACGAACTGAATCTTCAAAACTAACTAATGAGTATGGCATGGAACTTTTGCTACATTCGGTTAACAGTATATAACAATCATTCTACATCCTGAAAGTCTTACTGCTATCTTCAATATTGGAAGTGGAAAAAAAAAAAAGAAAAAAAAAAGGAGAATTAATTTCAAAACTTAGCCATAAATTAACTGAAACACTATGCCAGGTAGGTATGTGCCTGTGTTATTCCATATGAGGACAGGTGCTCCAAGAAAGAAATTTTTATGTCATGCGTTTTATAGCATGTTCAATAATTCTCCTCACTTATCATTGTTCCAAACCTAGTTTGTGTGTTACATTATTTATATTTCCCCTTGTAGTTAAAATTTCAGGTTTGTTGCCAATATAATGAGTATTTTATTAACCAGTAAAAGGTACTAACAGCTGTATGTTGCACAAAGACCATTAACTACTGCATCAATGATTCAGCTTCATTCTGCAACTGCTTCTGAGCAGTTCGATCTCTACTATGCCTGAAATTTTCAAGATATAAAACACACGTGAACAATAAGTTATCAATTTCTTTAACTTGGCTGTATTTTTTTTATTATTATTATTTTGTCAAAAATAAAAACTAAAAGTTTTAAGCGTATAAACTTATCCCCTATCTATTAGGGTGAACATTAAACATGGTATTAGAGCAAAAGGTACATCCCACATTTGAACTTGGGCTCCCCCATTCATTGGTTATTATTTACATTCTTTGCCTATTATTGAGAATTTGTGTTAGCCTACACATGAAGGGCAGTGTTTAAGTGGTTAATCTATCTCTTCATTAGTTTAAATTTTTAGAGATTAACATGGTAACAACAAAGCAAGTGATCCCGTGTTCGAGTTGCTCTATCAAATTTGTTAATTATTATCCACTGTGTTATTGAGAATTTGAGCTCATCCTTTTGGTCCCAATATTTGCTGATTATTGGAAATGTGATGGAAAGTGATTGAGAATTTGTATTTGGCCTGCACGTGAGGGTGTGTTTTTTATCTATTAGCATAAGAATTTAATGAAAAGCATATTCCTTGTATCCCCTTTTACTAGTCACAACTTTTTTTCTCTTTTTTTTTTCTTTCTTTCTTCTATCTAAATAATCTTATGATCTCATATAGTATTTATTTTACTTTCTCCTATTGGATCCTTGTCCCTTACTGTTTTGACATCCTACCAAACAAATGTATCTACTGTTTTCATTTGCATGGTGTTAATTCATTCTTTCTTTCTTTTTTTTTTTTTCCCCTTCAAAACTCCTTTAAGCATATACATGTTGAATTATGATGATTACATAAGAACAGAGATGTTATTATGCCAAAATAACATAGGAATAATTCAAGTGAAAAATAAATAAATAAAGAAAGAAAAGTAAAAGAAGTTACTTCTCAAAGAAGCGGTCCAAGTTGTGCCACTGAGGATCTTTACAACGATTTCCAAAACGAACAATTTCTCCCGCAAAAACCCTTAGCTCCTCCCTGAAATATGAAGTAAAAAGTAAATGGTGAACTATAATCTTGACAAAAACTATGAAAATCAACAAGACATCTCTAAAGAGGCACAAAACTTTTCTACTCCCATTCCCAACCTCTTGTCTGTAGCAATAATTTTCAGAAGTTCATTCATGTCTGTTGAAACTAATTGTTGCACACCCTCAGAAGGAAGCACCACTTCTTTTAGTATTCTAATGCTTTGTCTTGAGAGAGATTGCATGATATTTGAACCTTTTACAATAGTGTTGGCAACCTCAAGTGTGTCTAATACTTCAACAGCCCTTTCAAGTCCAGACGAGCCAGCTTTTCCCAAAAGTGAACTCACTTCTGAAACCTGTAATGTTTACACACCTCATTCAAAATTTAACAAGAAAATATAATTCTTAACCCTCCTTAATTACATTTGAATATCCATTCTATAGCATCCAAAATTGAGAAGCTAAAAAGAGTATATTCCCATGGGTGTCAAAATGGATTGGATGGCATTTAAACATAAATGGATTTGGATATCCATTTAGAAACTGAAAAAGTGTATATTCTTAAGGGTGTCAAATGGATATAAATGGATAGGATACCATTTAAATATCCAAATGGATAAGGATTTCCATTTCAAGGAAGGTGGATACCCATTAATTCATTTATACTTTTCATTCAAGTGATTAATAGCATCTATATCCGTTTAATGTGGATGGATTTCAATGTTTTATTGGATTTAGAAACATTTTGCAACCTATATATATTCCAAATATACTTTCTAAGCATCAATGGCCATTATGTAAGCCTTCAATGATTTAGTTCAAACCTATAAGATCTATTCTTATTATGTAAGCCTTCAATGATTTAGTTCAAACCTATAAGATCTATTCTTATTATGTAAGCCTTCAATGATTTAGTTCAAACCTATAAGATCTATTCTTATTTCAGTTGCTATAGGAACTTAAACTTTGCTTACCTATGACTATGTTATTCTGTATGAATTTGAAATATAAAATTTGCAAAAAATGATCACAGACAACTGTAACGATCAAACTCAATACAAATATTTCACCTCATGAGCATTTAGTTGCAGAAAGGAATACAGCTTACATATATGGGAATGTAATAACAGTAGAAATTTGAAATATATATCAAATATGACAAAAAAACTAAAAAATGACAACAATCGTCTCATAAAAGGTAAGGTTAAGAAAGAACGCTACATGGGACACAAAAAAGTAACCTAAAACATTTAAATTTATTAAGAGCAGTAGTGGAATTAAACAAAGTAACTGGTCACGAACATTCACTCTCCACTCTCTTTTCTTTGTCCAATTCTGTCTGACTTCATTACCAAACTCTTCTCTCATTGATTCCCTTCACCAAGTCTGAAGTTTTAGACTTTGCAAACCTTCGATAACCCTTTGATCGCTCATGATCCCGGATGGAATAAGCTGGCAGTCTACCAGGGATCATCTCTCGCCCCCGAATCCTTGATTTGGCCAGGAAAGACTGCACTGCTTTGGGCCCAGGAAGGGAAGGGACAGCTTCTGGAACATATTTTCACAAAGAATTTGGAAGGTCAAAAGGTGAGGATCATCCTTGTTTGGTTCTTCCATTAGCGTGTGAGAAAGAAGCTCGTGGTTAAACACTTAAAGTTATATAAAGTTTTTTTTAAACTACAATTTTTATGGGCTTTGTAAAAAATTTTTGTATGAAACTTTTTTATTATGGTTGCAGTTGGTTTAATCTGTTGATTCAGGGAAAATTATTTTTGCAGTTTCTTCTTTATCTATGCTAAATCTGTAATCAAGAAACTGGTAGTAGCTATTGTTATGTCCTTTCGATTTACAGGTTTTTGTTAGAAATGTTAAATATAGAGATACAAAGCTGCTATGATGGGAGATATCCATGGCTATTTGTACTTGAATGAATCTATTCTTTGGAAGCATGCATTATTCTTTTGGGCAAGTTACACGAATGTTTAATATATATATTATATGTATTTTGAGTTCTTCTAAGCTGTTTAAGTGGGCATTGCTTTGATCTTGTTACTGATTTCACTAAATATTTTTGATGTTTAAGCAGGGTCTTTGTGGGATTTGACAAAGATGTCTTGGTTTGTTAAGTTCTTGAAGAATATTCTATGTCTTGAGGATGAAGAAAGGGAAGTTAGTAGAAATTCGAGTTATGAATATCAGAGACATTCTGCTGCTGACTCATACTCGAGGATCATCTCGCTGAATACTGAGAAGCAACCTAACTTTGTAGAAACAAGCACGAGCTCTGAAATTCCAAAACAATGGCTTCAGAATTCAATGAATTCATGTTCTATTCAGAATAGAGAATCCATACAAAGCAATGCAGTTCTAAGTAGATACAAGGTTCCAACTGTTTCTCCAAAACCACCATCAACTACCAAGTTTATATTGCCTGAAGTTTCTCCAAAACCACCATCAACTACCAAGTTTATATTGCCTGAAGTTTCTCCCAAATCAAATCATATTATCTCATCATCATCTTCTGCTGAGATTCTGCAGAAAGCTAAAACAAATCAAGTACTGAATAAAGCATCCCCACAGAACTCTCCCAGTGGTAATGTAATCTCAGCATCCTCCCTGAGATCTCAGGCTTCTTTCGACCTTCCTTCAGTCACTACAAAGTCAACTCCATCTTTAGTTTCGGAGAAGTCTAGTCAATCTGTTCATAAACCAAAGGATTTCTCGTTTTCACCTTCCAATTATAATGATAATAAAAGTATCAGCTTTTCACCTGTATCTGATACCGAAAAGCAATCTCCAACCACCAAAAAGAATCCACAACTTTCTACTTTGCAAAAGGCTCAATCACCAAAACCACCTCCCTTATCGTCTAAGCCAACATTATCTTCTCTCCCATCAAGTTCCGCAAGTCCACAGAAAAAGAATAACTATGTTTGGGTAGAGAAGTCTGGCGCAACTACCTATGAATTTCCTCTGGATGTTAAACTTTATATTCCGAAAGATATTGTCCCTGGAGTTCTGAAGACGCCTTTGTCTCCTGCAACTTATAAGGATTACTTTCATGCTCTGCTATATGCGGAGGACTGTCACCTACAGGTAATCAATATATTTTATCATGCAGCTTTCCCTTATACATGTTTATGTGTTTATCTGTGCATAATTGTTTATTGGATTCCAAATAGAGGCATTATCTCTTACTACTTTTTGTTTATTCTTGTACTGGTTTTGTTTACCCAAGGGCATGATTTTATGAGATGTTTTGATAATCCAAAAGAAGGAGAAAGTAGTTTTGCATCCGATGTTATTTCTTCCAAAGTTTCGTGATATTTAGCAGTGTCTAGAATTTGGTACTTTATCTTGATGGCGAACAAATGGCTGCCTTTCTTTGTCTACTGTTTAGATTGAGTGCTTCAGTTTTTCTTTTTGATTTTGATCCGACCATGGGTTCTGTTACGTTGATGTAGTCTACCTACATATGCATTATTCAACTTTATTCAACTTTTTTGATGATTAACTTTGATAAAACTTCATGTTCTCTGAGAAGTTGCAGAAGAAATTGGAGATGTTTTGTCTCATATTTTGTGGTTGCTTAAAATGTGAATTTCTAATATTGAATTTTTCAGGTTTTTGGATGAAATTATATGTAAAAACTGAATGCATTTATTATCCCATGTCTGTTATTTTGCATCATTTTATACAGGAATGGGAAGGGTTTGAATTGAAAAATGTGACGTTGGAGTTGCATGATGCAACAATTTATACAAGAATAGGAAAGCAAAAAAGCTACGTTTCTGCTGCTGACAAAGATGACAAAGTCTTTGTAGCATTTGATATTGACAAAGTACTTGCAAGGCAATCATTGTGCGCCGGAAAACCTGAAAGGCGACCGTTTTTGTTATCAAGAGATTCTGTGTCAGTAAAGCCTACTGGCAGTTCAATCAAGCCATTTCAGGTTTGCCTTTGGACTTTTTTGAAGTTACAACTTCGTAATACCCATGCTTTGATTAACTTATTTTGTTGCTCGAGTAAAATGTATTTGAATGTTATTGGCATTGATTTTCCTTACATTTTTCTAACCAAAATTTTTGGATGACTTTGATGGATATAGGGCCTGATATATCGTGTGGTGAGGAGCAGTCTTGTATTAGCTGACTTTGGAGAAAGTTTCCACTTTCAACATGACATTGATTGTGAATACGATGTCAACTTCTCATTCAACAGAGTTTGTCTAAAGCGAGCTCACCACGCCATAACAACTGCACCAGAGATTATATACAAGAACTTCCTCTTCCCTGACTTTGCACCAAAACAAGATCTACCTTCATCCGATCTATTTGTCAATTATGGCCGCCAAAAAGAAGCCTTTGCCATCCACCAGATCTTAAGGCATCAGGGTTCACCTCCTTATCTTGTTGAAGGTCCAATATCCATTGTTGATAGGAACCGTTTATCGAGAACTGCAGAGGTAATTGTGGAAGCAGTGGTTCAGATTTGTCGAAACACGTCTTCAAATAGAGTTCTCTTATGTGCTCCATTGAACAATACATGCGATATTTTGATGAGGGCTCTGAAGAAGCAGATAAATGAAGGCAATATGTTCAGAGCAAACGCTGCATTTCGGTAAGTTGATGGTGTACCGGTAGACATACTCCCATCTTGTCTTTACGAGGAAGAAATGGACTGCTTTGCTTGCCCTTCACTCGAATCACTGAAGAAATATAAGGTAATTTCATCAACTTTCATGAGTAGTTTTCGCCTGCGAGACGAAGGAATGATATCAGGACATTTCAGTCACATATTTCTGGTAGATGCATCTTCTGTGACAGAACCAGAGGCAGTAGTTCCTCTGGCTAACTTTGCAAGTACAAACACCACTGTTGTTGTGAGTGGTGCACCAAGAAATCGTTCTGGTTGGGTCCGTTCCAAGATTGCAAGGGAGAATGGACTGAGGATTTCTTACTTTGAGAGACTTCAAGGTTCAAAGCTGTACAAGAATCTTGATCCAAGGGTTATAACTCGACTGGAGGAAAAACCATAAATCCCGGGATGAATCAAAACTGTTATTACAAGTTTTAGTGTTTGAATATTGAGGATTTCTGTGCATATATATATATATATATATCTATGTTATTATAATATATCACGTAAATACTTATTTGGATAATGTATTACAATTCTATAAGTTGTCTTAAACTGTTATTACAGGTTTGGTTTTAGTGTGTGAAACACCCTTCTGTCTCTAATATTAAAAAAAAAAAAAAAGTTACATAGAATCTAATTTACTTTAAGTCATTGAAACTAAACTTTGGATTTAGCATAAGGCTACACTATTAATGTCAAAATTTTCAAGACAATATTGACAAATTCCATCTAACAAATTTAGAATCTCCATTACCATAATATTGTTTCACTATACTAATTTGAAGAAGCAAATGATTTTCTTCATCCTCATTCGTCCTTGTTGATAAAGGACCAACGACAACATTAGGGTATTGAAACTAAAACTGGATATTGCAAATTCCTTAGTATAAGGATAACTTTTCTTTTTATGATATATGTCATTGTGAAATATAAATAGAATTAAAATAATCTTGTAATCATTATTCAAATTATCAAAACTAAATCCTTTTCTTTCTATTTGAACACTGCTGTTGAAGAAGACGTATTAAGAGGGGAAGAACCTTAAATTCCCTTGTAGAAGGATTCAACAATAGAATAGCATCTTCATCTGTTTTAAAACAAATTATTCCGTTACAACATCCAACCAAATCACCAATTTCAAAATCACGATTCAATACGTCGGTATAAGATTTATCTTCTGAATTTAAATATAAGCATTCGTCTTCAAGATCACCCATGAATAAAATTTTGTTCTTCTCATTTAATTTCATATGTCTATTAATAAAATAAGAACTTTTTAATAAATTATACCATAATTTTGAAATGCATTTAAATATGAGAATTAATTTGATCGTTAATCTTAATAGAATCCATATAAAACAGTCTTTGGAAAGGAGATAGAGGAGATGGTGCTTCTTTCTTTCCTATGTCATATTCTTATTTATTCGTGAATTAAATTTTTGTTTAACTACTTATAAATAACACGCGTTTAAGCATGACTCCAAAACAAAATAAAATTTGAATTCTTTTGATTCCAAGATTAAATGGAATTAGGATTCTATGAAGTTTCTTACTAATTTTTCTTCTCAATTTCCTTTTTGATTAAGATTCATACCATATTACTATTTTGAATATGATAGACTAAGTTGAGTCTTAATAACTATTAGAACCCACATAAAATTTGAGTTGAGGAGATGATGTTTCTTCTTGTATGGAAAAATAATTTTCCATGAATCCACATATTTAATAAACATTTTTTACAAACCCCATTGAAATTCATTTTATAAACTAAAAAGATCATATGATAAGAGTCATACTAGAAAACTGCAGAAGAGTAAAGCTAAAGAAGGAGAAATGACCATAGATATTTTAATGTTCAACCTGATATTTCAAATTAATTCAAGAAACCCATAGTTTCCTTACGTAGTATAATACATCAAAGAAAAATGAGGAATGATATGCACCTCTAAGTTGATAAATAAACTTTCTTTGATGTATCCTCCAATCCAAAACTATTCTTCAAAAGCTTCAAGAATGAGTGATAAGAATAGACATTTTCTCCAAGATTTGAAAGGATTGTTGCGGAGTGTTTTTTTATAATTTTCTTTCAAAAATCTCTACTACCCACCACCAGAATTTTTCTCTATTTTTTTTTAAAATCTTTTCTAACGTGAATATCTATATGTAAAAAAAAATCTTGTTTCTAACGTGAATATCTATATTCACGTATTTGTATTTACAAAAACCCTATAATCTTGACCATTGATTCTTTAATGAAAGTATAATCTTCACTCTCGATCTATATCATATTTCAAAATGATCACACCATGAATACACCAAAATTACCATCATTAATCATATATAATCATGTTTTGTAAACCATATATAATCATCATTCAAGTAGCAAGTTAATTCATTAAAAGTATTACCCATCTTCATGAGTGACATAAAAATGTCTAGAAGAAAGCAATAAGATGCCAACCATCTCTGAGCATGCAGTAATGAAGGGCACTTACTATGGAATCAATCAGGAGAATGATATTAGCATAATGTAATGCAAGGCCAGAAGGTCCCAATCTTGATGATTTTTCCTTGGTTGCATCTTCATCATCTGTTGGTCATGAACAAGAAAAATAAAATAAAATAAATAAATAAATACAATGCAGAAGGATGGGGTTGGGAGTGGGGGATAGGGGGAGGGGATTGTATGGGACTGTTTGCATCTTATTTTCCATGACAGGAATATGATACTTGAACAGATTCACTTGAGGAATTGCATATGTAAACAGAATAAGGCCTCTAGTAGTTACTATGTTCAATTTAAAAAGAAATTATTGCAATGAAGATTGAGCTAATAATACCTTTGTTACCAAATACATTATTTATCTCACGATTCAAAAAGAGGACAATATCCACAAGCTTCTCCATTACCTGTATATGCCAGTTTCACTATATTTGTAAGGCAACATTCTACATTTATTGGATTAAAACAAAACAACTGATTTTTTTTGTAGAGATGCAATATGGATAACTTTATGATTGTAGCTTGTCATCTATTTACCAATGATATGACTGCATAACATGCAGTAGTCTTTCTGTCCACCACAGGTGTATGTCTGAGTGTTCCAGGTGTATAAATGAGGTTTTAGGAGATGTGCACATATATGCTGGGTCAGTTCTCTTGAATTATTAACTCAGATTGGGATGATGCAGTAAACTAATGAAAATATGAATAACAGGTATGCTGAGAATTTTTTATTTTCATTTTTCAAAAGGAAAAAGTAGACAGTGTAAAGAAAAATAGAACAAAAGAGGATGAGCTCCCTGGAGAAAGTAAAAAGATATATATATATATATATATAATATATATATATATATATATATTGAACAACCAACAAAACACCTCATGGGCAAAATAGTACTTTCACCACAAAAGTAACTGCCCCTGACGTTATAAGTCCAAATTTATGGGCGTCATAAAAAGCAGACGTTACCACTCTTTAAACATCCTATTCAAAGCCCGTCTTCCATAACGGTTGAAACGACCCAAACACCAACGGGAAACATACTCCTATAAAAGGGGAATCCAAACAAAAGGTAAGACAAGTGCCAGATATCTAAAATTCTCTTATAATACTGTACTGACTTAAGCATCAGAGAGTTCACGGGGAATACGCCTCCCCATCGAACTTATTTCGATTTTGTAGGTATTCTATCTCGAAGTATAACTACCGAGTGCCGCTCCACGAGGTGCTAATCCCCAAAGTACCGCTTTCACTAAGCTTGACCGACTCTTCGTCTCCCGAAGTCCAATCCATTCCAATGTCTCCTGAATTTCTACCCTCTCAAATTACTTTTTTATCCTTGATAGATTTTTGCCGAATCAGTTTGGTTCCGTTACCGAGAACATTGTCTTCCCCTCACAAATCAAAATGTCTAGACACTCAGGAGATGGACGCACTGTCCGACAAACATCATTTCGGGGAACCGGGATAAGAATCTCACAATCTTCGGCCACACCCGGTTCCAGTCGCCGTCCAGCCTCGGAAAGACTAGGACCACAACCAGAGACTTCCAGACGTTCTCGAGATCTAAGAGAACAACTCAATTCGAAAAGAATAGAGGACACAGAAAAAGAGTTACAAAGATTGCAAAGAGAAAATGAGCAGTTCAAACAGGATCACGAGCTTTCGCGACAATGGTTGAAGTTAAGGGCTGAATTTCGGAAGGCCGGTGCGGACCTACCCCCTCCGAGATTCTCAGAAGATCCCTCAGAACTTTCGCAAAGGACACGGACAGCCACTAAGAGAGAGGAAAGGCGAGGTACACGAACAGCCGGAAAGCAAACGGTCAGCGAAGTAGGGGAAAGTCATCATTCCTCGAAACCTATTCCGAAGCGAGGGTCCATAAAGAGTTACCCCGAGTACAGTCCTGAAAAAGGAAAAAGCACGACCAAAGTCCATAAAACAAGGTCAATTGAGCTAGGTCCTTTCGCCAAGTGGATCCAAAATGTCTCCCCCGATCCAAGTCTCAAAATTCCGTAGTTCGTCCTCTATTCAGGACTAACTCGACCCCTCGAGCACGTGTGCCGCTACAAATCGGCCATGAGACTAGTCACAAATGATGAAGTCATCTTGTGCAAAGCATTCCCGAGCACTCTGTCCGATAAAGCTCTAACCTAGTTTACATCTCTAAAAGCAGGTACCATTGATTCCTGACACACTCAGGAAAAGGTATTCCTGGACAAATTCAGCACGGCAGGAACCATACCGAAAACAAGAGGAGACTTGGCTAACATCAAACAGCGAGAGGACGAGACTCTGCTATCCTTCTTGGAACGATTCAAGAAGACTTATGATGACATCGAGGGGATTAGCCAAGACACGGTCATTACCTACTTCGAAGGAGGATTCTGGTCTAGGATGTTATACACTGAGCTTCAATTGAGGAAGCCAGAAACCATAGGTGAAATATTCAGCGTTGCTCGAAAAGTAGCACTAGCCGAAAGTAGTGCACTTGAATCCACCACAAAAAGGAAGGATAAGCAGCACGAGCATCCAAAAGATGTCACCTCGAGCTTCTCAAAATAAAAAGGCAAAAATTGAGGTAAGAAATTTGAAACCTTCACGCCCTTGAATGTTCCAAAGGAAAGTTTGATAGCAGCAATAAAAGAAAAATACGGAGTAAGGGATCGTGCCCCGATGAGGTCACACTCATTCACCGCGCGGGATAAGACCAAATTCTGTGGATTCCACAGAGACTACGGACACACCACGGATGAATGCTTCCAACTGAAAAGGGCAATTGAAAAGCTCATTCAAGAATGATGATTGAAAGAGTATGTTGCCGATATGCAACAACAGAAGGATAAATGAGAGAGGGTGATCAACATGATTAACCCAGAACTGACCTCCGTCAAGAATATCAAGAAGAGGATATATAATCTCACCAAGTCATACCTTGTTCCGAAGTATGAATTTGAAAAGTCGGAGGTCATTACTTTCACGAATGAGGAGTTAGAGAACAATGAGGAGGCCAAAGTCACCCCTATTGTCCTCAAAATCCATATGACACGAGATGAAATCGACAAGTGCATAGTAAAAAGAGTTCTAGTCGACGCTAGAGCACACGAAAAATATTATGTACTTGCGATGTTTCGAGGAAATGAGCTTGAAAGATGAACACCTCAAGACAAGCAAAATGGTACTGGAGGGGTTCACGCCACACAAAGTACCAGTTAAAGAACAATAAGGATGCAAGTCACCCTCGGTGAAGGGGACAAAGCAAGAACAGAAGAGATCAAGTTTTACGTTGTGGACTTGGAATCCCCCTATAATGTTATAGTGGGGACACCTTTCCATGCAGCCTTTAACTTAGTAATTTCTACATCTCACCAGCAAGTGAAGTTCAACACTTCGTGATGTGTCGGTTTTGTAAAGAGAAGCCCGTGAAGTCTGTTGGGACAAATCATGAAGATAAACAGGAAAAGGGATTCTTCCACCGAAGTCGGGAACATTAATGCAGTGACAGCGGACAACGACATGAGGATACAAAGGATACTAGAAAAGCAAATCTGCGATCTAGTCATCGAAGTATTGCGAGAGAGCGAATTTGACGAAGTAGCAATAAATCCCAACTATCCTCAACAACGTGTCAAAATCGGAAGGGAGATACCGGATAAACCTTGGCAAGACATCATCAAGTTCCTGAAAGATCATCAACATAGTTTTGCCTGGTGTACGAAGGATATGCCAAGTATCGACACCTCTATAGCCGAACACGCACTGAACATAAGCCCGACGTGTTGCCTAGTAAAACAGAAGACCCGATAGTTCGGAGAAGAGAAAGTACAAGGCATGAAGGAAGAAGTAGATAAACTTCTGAAAGCAGGATTCATACGCGAGGTAAAGTACCCTACATGGCTGGCCAACGTAGTAATGGTCAAAAAGTCCACTGGAAAATGGAGGATGTGTGTTGATTACACTGACCTCAACAAGGCCTATCCTAAAGACTGTTACCCGCTACCTCGAATTGATGCACTGGTAGACTCAAAAGCGGGATACGAATTTCTAAGTTTCATGGACACCTTTTCGGGATACCATCAAATAAAAATGAGGCCAAGTGATCAGGTACACACTTCATTCCAATCTGCAGGGGCCATATATTGCTATAATATTTTGCCGTTTGGATTGAAGAATGCAGGGGCCACATACCAACGAATGATGAATCACATCCTCCGAAGCCAAATCGGAAGGAACATAGAAGCATACGTCGATGATATGGTGGTCAAAACCAAACATTACACATCACACCTAGATGATCTGGAGGAAACTTTCTCCAACCTGGCGAAGTTCAACCTCAAGTTGAATCCTACGAAGTGCACGTTTGGAGTAAAATCTAGAAATTTTTTAGGTTTTATGACGTCCGAGCAAGGAATTAGAGCCAATTCAAAAAAATTACATGTCGTAGCTCGGCTCACCGATGTGTCAAAATCAGCGGAGAAGTGCCTTCAATTCTTCAAAGCCTTGAAAATTTTGAAGAATGACTTTGTGTGGACTCTGAAATGTAGCCACTCCTGGAAGAGTTTGAAGGATCATCTGTTAAATCTTCCTCTGCTACGACCTCCAAACTTCGGAGAAACACTTTTCCTGTACTTATCCTTCTCAGATTTAATCATTGATAAAAGAGGAAGGAACAAAGCAGTATCTCGTATACTTCGTCAGCAAGGTGCTAAATGACGCTGAGTCCCGATATTCAAATATCGAAAAGCTAGCGTACGCATTAGTAATTTTCACGCGGAAACTCAGACCATACTTCAAATCTCACCCTATTGTGGTCTACACTAATACCCCGTTAAAACAAATATTGCATAAACTGGATCAATCCGAAAGAATGCTTCGATGGTCTATCGAATTGTGCGGGCAAGAAATCACATTCAAGCCTCGAACAGCTATCAAAGCACATGCTCTCGTAGATTTCCTTGCAGAAGGGTCCTTCACGGAAATGAGCATATGAATAACTGAGCCAACAAAAGAACCATGGGAACTAAGAGTAGATGGAGCAGTCAACTCCAGTGGAGTCGGAGCATGCATTGTCTTAACTTCGCCCAATAAAGAATACACTGAAATGCGGGCCATCAAATTGAAGCCTCATCTTTCGAATAATCAAGCGAAGTATGAAGCGTTGCTAATTGGATTAGAATGGGCCCATGAGGTAAATATAAAAGCTTTGAAGGTCTACAGTGACTCGCAGTTGGTGGTAAATCAGGTCCAAGGTACCTATGCGGTACAATCAGAGGGTCTACAGTCATATGTGGACAAAGCCAGAAAATGGAGAGAAAAATTCTGCCCATTCACGTTATCTTTGATCAGCAGAAGAGAAAATCAGCAAGCAGACAGACTAGCAAAAATTTCCTCCGGAGAAACCCAAAACGAAGAAGGTATCCCAATAGAAAGAGCAACAACAATTTTGAAAGAAGCTAACTTAATTCAATGCATACATTCCACTTCAGAAAATTAGGATGAGGAGAAATAATTTTATTCAACAAGGGAGTCTCCCGAATGACCCTACCCGGGCTAGGCAAATACGACGACAATCTGTCAGGTACACAATTCATGACGATATCTTGTACAGACGGTCTTTCTCAAGGCCTTTATTTCGCTGCATTCCACCATCTCAAATCAACGAGCTGCTTGCCGAGATACACGAGGGAGTATGCGGAGGACACCCTAGAGCACGAGCTCTGGCCGAAAGAGTAATCAGCCAAGGGTATTATTGGCCGACGCTTAGAGAAAATGCCAAGAAATATGTCAAGAAATGCGATACGTGCCAAACTTTTGGAACCATTCCACAACTGCCTTCCATTGAACAAACCCCAGTGGTGGCTGTCTGGCCATTCGACATGTGGGGAATGGACTTAATGGGAAAGTTCCCGAAAACAAGGAATGACTATGAATACTTAGTAGTGGAGGTGGATTATTTCTCAAAATGGGTAGAAGCAAAAGCTCTCACACATCCCACAGAGGAAAATGTTTCTAAGTTCTTCCGGGAAAACGTTCTATGTCATTTTGGAATACCTAGAGCAGTGATTACTGATCATGGAGTTTAATTTTCAGCTAAATTCACCGCAGAGTGTCAAAGGTTGTACATCAAACATTGGAAATCATCAGTAGTGCACCCTCAGGGGAATGGTCAAGGAAAAGCCGCTAACAAACTAGTGTTAATGGCCCTAAGAAAAAACTTGGAAGGAAAATCTAACAAATGGGCTGACGAGTTGAATCCAGCTCTGTGGGCAATTCGCACTTCGACTAGGGGCCCCACGGGAGAAACGACATACGTGTTAGTGTACGGTTCCGAAGCAGTAGCACCAGCCAAAGTTGCATTACACATAACAAGAGTGTCAATGTAAAACGAAGATGTCAATAAGGAAAGAAGAGGCATGAAACTAGATCTGCTAGAAGAAAGGAGAATAGCAAGCCGCCTAAGATCACAGTCGTTCAAGGAAAAAGCCAAAAAAGCCCATGATAAGAAAGTATTCAAACGACCAATAAAAATTGGGGGTTGGGTACTCCGAAAGATAGAGGGCACGACGAGGCATATAAAAGCAAACAAGTTGACTCCAAACTGAGAAGGACCGTACCTCGTGAAACACGAAGTAAGACCCGACACTTACAGACTCATGAACAAGGACGACATTCTCCTACCAAACCCATGACACACAAACCACTTGAAAAGGTACTATGTATAATGGCACCTAGGAAGTATTTTCTTAAGTACCAAGTTATCTTGGAAACAAAGTTTGTTGAACAACCTCATAAAGCATCTGGTTGAGATTTTAAAATAAAAGAACTAAGCTAGAACTTGGCGAATAAATTTCCATAAGTGAAATCTTGTGGTTACAAAGTACCGAGATTAATCTCGGGAAGAAGAAAATTACCATTGAGTGAAATCTCGTGGTTACGAAGTACCGAGATCAATCTCGGGAAGAAGAAAATTACCATTGAGTGAATCTCTTGGTTACGAAGTACCGAGATCAATCTCGGGAGAACAAATTACCATTGAATGAAATCTCGTAGTTACAAAGTCCTAATTCAAGAAACTGGGAAGATTTCAATTACCACGTAGTCGAGCTCGTGGTTACGAAGTACCAAGTTAAGAAAACTTGGGGAAAAGTGAAGTACCCCGTAATAATTCGTGGTTACGAAGTACAAAGTTAGAAAACGGGGAAAATTAAAATACCACGTAAAAGCTCGTGGTTAAGAAGTACCGATTTGAAGAACTTGGGAGAATTAAAACTATCACGTAGTCAGCCTCGTGATTGCGAAGTACCAAGTTAGAAAACTTAAGCAAATTAGGAAAAACAAAATTAGCAGAGGCATAAAGACCACTGTGGCATTCTATTAAAGCTTTTCGGAGTACAAAAGTTTACATTCAAAAAATAAATAACAAAAAATTTTCAAGTACAAAAATTACAAAGTCAAGGAGCAGAGGATGAACCACCCAGCATATCCCAGAAATTTGGCTCAGATAGAGTTGGGGGATCCCAGAAAGGCTTTCCTCTCTTCTCATCTCGCTCTCGAAGAGCGTCCATCTCCTCTGCGGTAAAAGGAACGAAGTCTACACCCTGCCGGCATGTCTCGTTGTCGAAGTTAGACTGAAACGCACGCAGAAGAACATACTTGTCTTCAAAATGCGGATGAAGCTGACGAATGATATGAATACAACCCTTATCCAAAAAGCCCCTGACTTTGCGACCAATCTCCTCATGATAGTCAGAGGAACTCCTAAAGTCATCAATAATATTTTTCTTGAAGCCTTCTGACTTACAGTACTTGAGTTCCTCTTGAACAGAAAACTGAGTCGCAATAGCCTCATCCCGAGCTGTATTCAGATCAGTATTAGCAGACTGCAACTCGGCAACTTTCTCCTCAGCCTTAGCCAACTTTCCCTTCAACTCAACAACCTCGCTAACCAGTTGGAGCTTTTCAGAGGCAGCTAACTCCAAGCGGCTAGTCTTATTGGCAACTTCAGATTCAAGGGCGGCCAAACGAGGTTCATTAGTTGCTCGCCATTCTTCGTTGGCTGTTGCTCGTCCAGCTTGCTTCGAAGAATGAGAGTTAGATATATAAAGTACCAAAGAGGAAACCTGCTAAAAAAGAGAAGTGTTTCACAGACGAAATAAGGCACTTAAAAAAAATAAAAATATATAATACTTACCCGTGCCAGAAGAGCGCCAACCCGGTTACTGGCCTCTTCAACTCCCATCTCGCCCATCCTGACCAACCTCTCTGTATCCGCAGCCCGGTTTAAGATGGTGCCTCCAAGGAAAGAAGCAACATACTGGTTGGTGAAACGAAGGTTATTGAGAGGAAGGGTCCTAGCTGTAATCTCAAACGCCAATGCCCGCAAGGCCTCCTCCTCAGTAGGCAATTCGAACCCCGGCCGAACCCATGAAGGTCCGGGGCTCCTAATATCCACTTCAGCTTCGACGACAGGAATTGACTCAGGTTCTCCCCGAACCGCCAGCGGTAAAGCCTCCTCCAAAGTACCCGATGGAGTAGGCGGAGATGAAGGGGAGATTACAGCAAATTCGGTGGAGGGGCATCGAGGTGAAGTCCTCCATTTTTGACGCGGGCAGAGCTGCTCTTCGTCTTCCCCCACCGAAGCCTAAGATATTTAGGGGGATTTATGCCACAACTCAAAGATAGAATCAATGTCCAAGTTACTAGATCTAATTGAACCAAAAAACATGGTTATGAGGGCTTAATTATTTACAAGAAAAAGGTAGATAATACTCTAATTCAAAAGTTATAGTGGGGAAAATCATGAAATACAATGAACAAAAAACAAAAGGGCCCTTGGGAAGTAGGAATCACTATATATGTAAAAGAGAACCTTTGAAGATACACACTACTAGATCACAATAGGTCTCATAAAGGAAGGGTTTAACAGGAATTGGCCATCATTTCCTGCCAGTGATTTCATCTCCCTAAGTTTCTCATAAATGGGGATTTCATAGTTTTGAAGTTTTTTTGCTTTTACTACTTTGGTTTTATGGTTGTCATGTAAAATTTAGCAGCTCTCTGAATGAGGAGGTAGATTCCTGAATTTTGATGACAGAATTATTATCAAGGTGTTCCCTTCTGTCCTTATGCTCTTTCATCTCAAGGATGATTTCAAGCTTTTTTCCCCTAAAAACAACCAAACTTCCATACACCTAACTTGAGTTAATTCCTCATTAGGATATGATTATTCCTTAATGTGTTCCCCAATTATACCCTATCATCAACACATCCTCATTTATGAGGCACAAGGTTCTTCCCCCATATGATTATCAAACAATATTGAAAATTAACGATCATCGAACATAAGTATGAAAGACAAAAACAAAACTTAGTATACGATAAGGATTAATGAGGTATGCTCCAAGCCAGTCATTTATTTTATCAAGCTTGAGTCCTGATTTCCTCTTATCAGAAACTATTTGGGGGGAGGTGGGGATTTGAGATACAATAGGCCTTAAGGGCTAACACTAAAAAGAAAGAGCTCTATGTTACTTCCCAACAAATTGGACACCTGAGGCCTTTTGTGATGACGAATCTAGACCTGTCAATAACAAGTTTTCTTTTTCTAACCTTCCTTTTCCTCAACCAAAACCTATCATGTCTTAGAGAAGTCTAGGAACTAAAAAATCATCTTATATGACATGGTTCATATTCCAGTTTATAAATTTGCAACCTGCAATGCCTATATTGGTCAAAGAGAGGAGAGAACCTAGGATAACTTCAGCAAATCTTGACAACTAGAAGAAAATATAAAAGAGAACGGAGATATGATCTATCTAAAAGCCTAAGTTGACAAACTAAGTATTTTCTTATAATTTCAGAAAAATAAAAAATCATTCCCTTCCCCCTTTGTTTGGAAAAAAAAAAAAGATAATAATAAATACAAATCAAATAGATTAGATGCAATCATGTAATGATTCAAATGCAAACACTAGCACACAAATATACTTATTTTCTAATCCATCCTATAATCTGTACTATTATATGCCATATCTAAGTATTGTAATTTTTTATAAACGGTTAGTCATTCAATTCAACACAGTGCCTCTCCCCTCAAAAAGAAACCAAGCCTTTACACTACAGAAAAAATCACGAACTGATTCTTCAAAACTAACTAATGAGTATGGCATGGAACTTTTGCTACATTCGGTTAACAGTATATAACAATCATTCTACATCCTAAAAGTATTACTGCTATCTTCAATATTGGAAGTGGAAAAAAAAAAGAAAAAAAAAAGAAGAGAATTAATTTCAAAACTTAGCCATAAATTAACTAAAACACTATGCCAGGTAGGTATATGCCTGTGTTATTCCATATGAGGACAGGTGCTCCAAGAAAGAAATTTTTATGTCATGAGTTTTATAGCATGTTCAATAATTCTCCTCACTTATCATTGTTCCAAACCTAGTTTGTGTGTTACATTATTTATATTTCCCCATGTAGTTAAAATTTCAGGTTTGTTGCCAATATAATATCTTTGAGTATTTTATTAACCAGTAAAAGGTACTAACAGCTGTATGTTGCACAAAGACCATTAACTGCTGCATCAATGATTCAGCTTCATTCTGCAACTGCTTCTGAGCAGTTCGATCTCTACTATGCCTGAAATTTTCAAGATATAAAACACACGTGAACAATATATTATCAATTTCTTTAACTTGGCAGTATTTTTTTTTTATTATTATTATTTTGTCAAAAATAGAAACTAAACGTTTTAAGCGTATAAACTTATCCCCTATCTACTAGGGTGAACATTAAACATGGTATTAGAGCAAAAGGTACATCCCACATGCGAACTTGGGCTCCCCCATTCATTGGTTATTATTTACATTCTTTGCCTATTATTTAGAATTTGTGTTAGCCTACACATGAAGGGCAGTGTTTAAGTGGTTAATCTATCTCTCCATTAGTTTAAATTTTTAGAGATTAACATGGTAACAACAAAGCAAGTGATCCCGTGTTCGAGTTGCTCTATCAAATTTGTTAATTATTATCCACTGTGTTATTGAGAATTTGAGCTCATCCTTTTGGTCCCATCATATTTGCTGATTATTGGAAATGTGATGGAAAGTGATTGAGAATTTATATTTGGCCTACACGTGAGGGTGTGTTTTATCTATTAGCATAAGAATTTAATGAAAAGCATATTCCTTGTATCCCCTTTTACTAGTCACAACTTTTTTTCTCTTTTTTTTTTTTTTCTTTCTTCTATCTAAATAATCTTATGATCTCATATAGTATTATTTATTTCTCCTATTGGATCCTTGTCCCTTACTGTTTTTGACCTACCAAACAAATGTATCTACTGTTTTCATTTGCATGGTGTTAATTCATTCTTTCTTCTTCTTTTTTTTTTCCCCCTTCAAAACCCCTTTAAGCATATACATGTTGAATTATGATGATTACATAAGAACGGAGATGTTATTATGCCAAAATAACATAGGAATAATTCAAGTGAAAAATAAATAAATAAAGAAAGAAAAGTAAAAGAAGTTACTTCTCAAAGAAGCGGTCCAAGTTGTGCCACTGAGGGTCTTTACAACGATTTCCAAAACGAACAATTTCTCCCGCAAAAACCCTTAGCTCCTCCCTGAAATATGAAGTAAAAAAGTAAATGGTGAACTATAATCTTGACAAAAACTATGAAAATCAACAAGACATCTCTAAAGAGGCACAAAACTTTTCTACTCCCATTACCAACCTCTTGTCTGTAGCAACAATTTTCAGAAGTTCATTCATGTCTGTTGAAACTAATTGTTGCACACCCTCAGAAGGAAGCACCACTTCTTTCAGTATTCTAATGCTTCGTCTTGAGAGAGATTGCATGATATTTGAACCTTTTACAATAGTGTTGGCAACCTCAAAAGACAAAATTGAGAGTTCATTGTTCTTGGTTGTCACTCCAGAAAATTGAGAGTTCATCCCATCTGACGCTTCGGTAGATGGGATGGCACGTGGCGACCTTTCGACTAGTGATTTGTGGACAGCGTGTGCGCGTGAGAGCGCGCGTGGACTTGAAAATGTATGTACTGCAGTTTCACGAGAATTTTGGGGTCCGGTGTGGTGCCTTCTTTCAAAAATGTATAAGAGAGAGAGAGAGGGGGGAATATGTGGGGAGACGTTTGAATTTTCATTGTTTTCTTGTGTTTATCTCCGTGCTCTCTGAGAAAGTTCGTCTGTCATTGCGGGTGTAAGGTGTGCTTAAGTTTCTTCGTGTGCAGTCGTTTGTGGTGGTGTTCACATATTGTGTTTGGAGTGATGGAAAATGGTGATTGCAGTGGTGTTAAGTTGCCAGGTTAGTATTTGGTTTATTGTATTATTGGTGCTCGTTTTAATGCTCAAATGTGGGTGAATCTGACTGATTTTATAGTGGGCATGCCAGTGATGTCTGTGTGTTTATGGTTTTGTGATAGGTAGTGACCGGTGTTGGTTGTGGATTTAACTGGTGTATTATGTTTTTGTGTTGTGTCTGCAGTGTTTGTGTGCTATTACTTTTGTGTGATTGTGCTTGGACTGTCTGTGCTAAACATGGCTCCTCGACGAATTTCAGGTACTTATTGTTCTGTTGCTTTGCATTTTTTGGGTTAGGGCTTGGGAAAACAAGGGAAAGAAGATAAAGAATTGCCTGGTTTTAAGGGGAAGAAAAGGAAAAGAAAAGAAAGAAGAAAAAGAAGGAAAGAAGAAAGAAAAAGAAAAAAGGGGGTAAAATGAGTTCTTCTGACAAGACGATTCTGGCTAGTGGGCAAGAGGGTTTGTCTAATAGTTCTGAAAGGTCTGTGAGGTTTGAAGAATTAGTGGAATGGATGGATCCTGTAGGTTCGTCTGGGGATCGGGACGCTAGTGTGTTATATAGGATGGATGGGGAGGACTTCTATTTCCCTCTCCTGGACGAGAAAGACGTAAGTTCTGGGATGGCCTACCGGAGGCCAATAGATGAAGTGGGACCGGTAAGGAAAGAACAAAAAAAGAAATGGTGCGAGAAAAAAGATAACCCTCAAGTTCCTCAGTATAAGACGACTGTATCCGAATCAAAAACTTGGAGGGCATTCGGGAATATTATCATTTTCCTATAAGTTATAAGACTATATGCCCAGAGGAGTCTCAACGGATCCATACGCCACCTGCGGATTGTGTGACGACGTATGTGGCTCACCTTCGGGTAGGGTTACGCTTTCTGTTGCATCCTTTGTTTGTAGATATATGTAAGTACTATCGGGTGCAATTGGGGCAATTGATGTCGAACGTTATTCGGACTACCGTAGGGTTCTTGATGGAGTGTAGGGCCTTCGGGTGTGAATGTCAGCTGGAGTTATGGCGAAGACTTTATTATTTGTGTCAAAAGTGTACAACGGAAGGTCGTGGATTTTTTTATATAGCTCGACGTAGCTCTTGGCCGTTGATTTTGGGGCCGTCTAGTATTCATTCATGGAAGAATGAATTTTTCTATGTAAGGCATCATAGTTTAGGTTATAATGGACTTTTGTTACCCTGGAATGACCTTAAGAGTTTGAGTAATGATGTGCCGGAGGGGTATGGACGGGACTATCATGATGCTGAAACTTTGTCGAAGTATCGGTTTGAGCTATCTGTGGGAGAGGATTGGTCGGAGACGCTGATGAGGCAAGCGGGTTTGGAATTTGACTCCAAACTGGACATCCAGAAATTACGTGGGTGGAATGGAGGGTGCAGGAATGGGGGGGTTATATTATCATTGTGTGTTTTTTCTATAAGTTTATTTGTCGAAAGCTGATGGTTTGAATTGTTTGATTTTGTTGTTTTCAGGGAAAAACTTGGTGATGGAAATGGTCCAGAACAACCTTGATAAGCCAAAAAAAGAAGACTACCGGTAAATTTAAAATTCTTTCGGTTATGCCTGACAAAGGGAGCTTTAGCTTTATTATCGAAATTCATAGGTATTATTGTCCAGGGATGTTCTGGAATGCTGAAAAGAAGGAGGGGGGGGGGGGGGGGGGGGGGCGTTGCAGACAAGGTGGTTAGGGGAGAAGGGGATGGTAATTGGGGACAAAAAGAAGAAGATGGAAGTGCACTCTCCGGTAGGTAGGAAGGAGGTCGTAAAGGAAACGGGGAAGGGGAAGGGGAAGGAGAAGGAGGTGGTGGTGGAGGGTGGGGTTTCGGGGGAGGTTGGGGGTCAGGTGGAGTGGGGAAAGGGAGATATGTCCCTGCTTGGGACATACCATTGAACCTGACAATGGGGGGTCCGGGGGTTGCAACGACCTTTTTTCAACATTGTTTTCCCCCGGGTATGAAGGAGGTTGTGAAGCAAGTACCTACGGAGGTGCTTATTGGGCAGATGTATCAGCAAAAGTTTGAGGTAAATTTGTTGGCTAGCTTACGGGGGGAAAATAGTAACACATTTGTCATAAATGTACTTACTTACTTGTCATTTGTTTGGGTTGTTCCTATGCAGGCAATGCTTTCGGAGGTTGAGCTTCTGGACCGCTTCCGGCTGACTCATTATAATTATGAGAGTTTGGAAGCGGAAAATGACTTGGCTTGGAAGGTGAGGGAAGTTTCTCTGGTGACCAAGGATGTCAACGAAAGTTGGGTGCGGGAGTTGGTGGAAATGCTGCGGAAGCAGGGGGAAATTGGAGGAGGTGCGGCAGGAAGTGTTGAGGGAAAAGCTGAAGGTGGTGGAGCTGGAGCTGGAGCTGGCAAGAAGGAAATGGGAAGAGGAGGCTGTGAGGTTACGAGACCGCTATGAAACTCTGAAGGGTCTGATCAATGCTGAAACAGAGAAAGCAGTTGTAACTTCGTTCTTTAAGGATGAACGTTGTTACAGGTTATTTTCTTGAGTGGTGGCTCCCGTGGATGGTGATACTCTGGCTATGCTGAGGGATCATATTCAACAGACCGATCCTTCGTTTGAACTGCCAGAACGGTTTCAGGGATTGTTGGCATCGTCAGAGAGGAATGTGTATCCTTGGGAAAGGGGACCTTTCGACTTTGACGAGTTAGTTGCCAAAACCGGCAGTAGGGGGGAGGATTCGGGGGAGGGGGTAGAGGTAGGAGAGAATGCCCCGGTGGAGGGGTGGTAGTAGGTGGGGAGGAGGGTGAAGCTGTTGTTTTGGGGGACGAATCAATAAACGTGTAATTTGTGTATATTGTAAAGTTTGTGGAAGAAAATATCAATATACGTTGTTACTTTCGGCTAATGATGAGTATGTGGTGGAATTGGATTTATGTTGACTAATATTTTAAATGTGTAATTTCTGAAAATAATAACTAAATTTAGCATGTGTTTTAAGGGATTATGTTGATCATATTTGGTGGAATCGGGATTGTTGAACTTGATATGTGATTATTCAATGCTACGGGAAATGGGCATGAATTAAAGTACAAGTGTAATTTCCGATTCTTCAGTTAGGTTCGTTGTTTCGTCTGGGAAAGATGCGGGTGCTACGGATAAAACTTGCGGAGGTTGGCGGCGTTCCACGTTCAGGTGAGAATGTTGCCTTTGTGGTCTTTCAAACGGAAACTTCCGTTTGAATTTACTTTAGTAATGATGTAAGGTCCTTTCTAATTTGCGTCGAGCTTTTGGGTTGGCTCTTGATGGTTGATGGAATTTTTTCGAAGGACGAGATCACCTATAGTTAGATCATGAGGTCGCATCCAGAACTTTTGTGTTTGGCTAGGGACCGTTTGTAATTATATTCTCGAATGGCTGTGTTGGATCAAATATGATCAAGTAATGCCAAATTTCGGTGATTTTAAGGTCGTTCCAGTCGATGAAAAAGTTATCCACTCGGGGGGATGGGGATCCAATTTCTACTGGGAGTAATGCTTCGGTACCGAAACATAGAGAGAATGGGATTTCTAGGGTGCGAGAGTGGGGTGTTGTTCGATATGACCACAATACATTTGGCAATTCGTCGATCCATTTTGTCTTGGCTGAATCCAACTATTTTTTTAAACCTTGTACGATAGTTCGATTAGTAACTTCTGTTAGGCCATTTGTCTGTGGATATCCAACATACGTGAAGCAGTGGTCTATGTGTAACTCTTGACAAAAGTTTTGGAATTCTTGCGCTTCGAACTATTTTTTATTGTCGGTAATGAGGATACGGGGTATTCCGAAATGTGTGATGACATCATTCCAGAAAAAATCTTTGATAACCTACGCTGTGATGGAGGCTATAGGTTTTGCTTCTACCCACTTGGTGAAGTGATCGATGGCGACGATAAGAAATTCTTTGTTGCCCTTGGCTTTCGAAAAAGGGCCTATATAATATCCATTCCCCACTGGTAAAAAGGAATTGGATTGGAAGTGGAACTCCACAGTGGTCATGTGATGTATGTTGGCGTGTAATTGACATTTTGAACAGTATTGTATTAGTGTTATAGGGTCGGTTTCTATAGTGGGCCAAAAATATCCTGTACGCATGACCTTGCGGGCTAAGCTTCGTGCGCCAATGTGAGATCCGCATATGCCTTCGTGGATTTCTCGCAAAATGTAATTTCCTTCGGTTTCAAGTACACATTTGAGGAGAGGCCATGAGTAATGTCGTCGATACAATTGATCATTTATGAGGACATATCGTGCTGCAGACTTTTTAAGTGGTTGTGCTTGGATTTTGTCAGCTGGACTTGTGTTGTTGGTGATGTATTGTATAATAGGTGTCATCTATGATGGTTCTTGGGAAACAGTCAAGATTGGGATGCAGTCGATGGATTTTTGCATGAGGGGCTCTATCCATGTGCCGTCTAAGGTATCACTAGTGTGTAATTTGGATAAGGCATCGGCTTCAGTGTTTGCTTTTCGGGTTATGTGTTCGATTTTTAAAAACTAAAAATGCTTGAAGAAAAAAAATACCAACTGTAAATATTTTTGCATGTTGTCTTCTTTTGCTTCGAATTGTCCGTTGACTTGTGCGGCAACGACTTGAGAATCTGTAAGTATTCGGAGGTTTCAGATATGTAAATTACGGGCGATTCATAATCCCGCAAGTACAGCTTCATATTCAGATTCGTTGTTGCTGATGGGGAATGTGTATTTTGAGGCGTAAAATAGTTTGGAGCCTTCGGGTGATGTTATAGAGATACCGGCGCCTTAATTAGTTTGGACTGCGGAACCGTCTACGTGGATGGTCCATCAATCGGTTGGGATGCTATTTTCTTGCAGATTTTAGGTGGATGGGGGGAGTAAGTCGGTGCACTCTACGATGAAGTTGGATAGTGCGTTGGCGTTTATATATCTTTTGTGAGTGTACTCGATATCATATTTGGAAAGTTCTATAGCCCATCGCATAATGCGACCGATAATGTCAGCTTTGTTCAATGACTGGCGAACAGGGACTTGTGTGTGCATGCAGATACGGTAGGTTTGAAAGTAATGTCGAAGTTTCCGTGTTGCCATTATTAGGGCAAAAATATGCTTTTTCAGAGGTGAGTATCGAGTTTCGACAGGTTGTAGGATATGACTGATGTAATAGACGAGGTGGAAAGCCTTCTCTCGTTCGGCGCAGAGGACGACGCTGATAGCTGAAGGTGAAATGGATACGTAAAGGTGGAGAGTTTCATTGGGTTTCGGGGGGACTAGGATAGGTGAATTTTGTAAGTATTGTTTTATGTCTTGGAAGGCTTTCTCGCATTCGGGAGTCCATTCGAAATGTTTGCGTTTGCGGAGGAGTGAAAAGAACGGGAGAGATTTTTTCTCTTGATTTTGAAAGGAAACGGTTGATAGCCGCGATCCTTCCGCTGAGCCGTTGTACTTCTTTAATATTCCTTGGAGATTTGAGGTTTTGTATTGCTGTAATTTTGGATGGGTTTATTTCTAAACCGCGTTGGAAAATCATGAAACCTAAGAATTTTCCTGTGCTTACTCCGAATGTGCATTTTTTGCAATTGAGCTTTAGGCCGAAGTCTTGTATGGTTTGGAACGTTTCCCGAAGGTCTTGGGTTATATCTAATGTTGAGAGGGTCTTGACTAATATATCGTCGATATATGCTTCGACGTTCTTGCCGATTTGCAAATTGAACATCCGGTTGATCATGTCTTGAAAATCTGCTCCAGTGTTTTTTAATCCGAAAGGCATACGTTTGTAACAGAAAAGTCCTTCTAGTGTGACGAAAGCAATTTTTTCTTCGTCTTCTTCTGCCATTAGGATTTGATGGTAGCCTTTGTGAGCGTCTAGGAATGATGGCAAGCTATAACCTGTTGTGGCGTCAGCTAGTAGGTCCGTGCGGGGGAGGGGGTATGGCTTCTTTGGGATGACCTTGTTAAGGGAAATAAAGTCGATACAAACTCGCCATTTCCCACCTGGTTTTGGTACGATTAGTGGGTTGGCTAACCACTAGGGGAATTGGACTTTGCGGATGACGTCGGCTTGAAGCAAGTCTGATATTTCTTTGCGGATGATGTTTTGTTTTCGGAATTGAAAGAGCAGCATTTTTTGTGTGATGGGTTTTGCGGATGGGGGAATTCCTAGCTTATGTTCCATGAAGGAGCGCGGGATGAGTCCTAGGTTTGTGGGTGTCCAAGCAAAAATATGGGAAAATTATGCCGCAAGTTCTAAAATTTATCGTTATAATTTATTCGGGAGAGAAGCGCCTACTCTAATTTGGCGTTCTAGATGTGTGGCATCGATGCTGAGGGTTTCGAACTGGTCGACGGGGGCCAAGTTGCGGTCGGGTTCATTAGAAGAATCAGCCGAAACCTTGGGTGGTGTATTCTTTGTGAGGTAGTAGGTTTGTTGGATTGGTTCGTCTCCGAGAATGATCCAGGGTCTGGAAGGTAACGACATGATCATATCGTTGCGGAATGTGCGAATTTGTGCCTGCATTATGTTCAAGGTTGGGCGACCAAGAATGATGTTATAAGGTGCTGGTAAATCTACGATGACGAAAGTGGTAATGTGCTGTTGGAGGTGTGAAGGTGGTCCCCATTGGAGTAATAACTTAGCGATGTCGCGAGGGTGGGTGGTGGTGCCGGAAAAGTCGATCATTGATGTATAATATGGTTGTATGAGGTTGTCATTTAGGTGTATTTTTTCCAGGTTTTGCAGTACATGATGTTGGCAGAACTACCCGTGTCTACTAATATGCGTTGGACGAAAAATGACTAGATGTGTTAAGAAATTATTAGTGGGGTATTGGTGTTTTGATCGGGTTCGGCAGATTTGATGCTTTTTTATGGTGGTTTTCCGGATTGGTGGTTATTATTATCTATGAGGTTAATGATGTGGGGGAGGGCTGTGTCGGTATGTGGGAGATTGTCGGGAGTTGGCGTGGATGTGTTTGACATCCGGATGTATTCTCGTAAATGTCCTTTTTGGATTACTTCTTCAATTGCGTGTTTTAGAGCGTATTAATTTTCTGTTGTGTGCCCGACTTCGTTGTGGAATGTGCATAAATGTTGCTAGTTTCGGCGTTCAATTGGGGATGACATCGGGCGTGAGGTTTGTAATATGCCTGATGATTCTATATTCTACCAGATGGTGGCACTATCGGAAGTTAAGGGTGTAAATTGGGGGTATTGTATTTGGGGTAATGGGGTGTATGTTGGTCGGTGTTGGGTGTTGTCGTTCGGGTTCTGTATTCAGGATGTGGAAATCAGGTTGGAGGTTGGGTGTTTCTGGCTTGGGGATATCTGGATGTGGCTATTGCGCTGTTACAGGCAGCGTCTTGTGCTTGAGTGGTTGCCATGGAGGAGGATAATTTTTCGGCTTTTATCCATGCTCCGATCTGTGTGAGTAATTCTTGTGTGGTCCGTGGTTCCTGGATGTTTAATTGGTGCGAGTACTCTCCTTTGATGAGGCCGTTGCGGAATGCTTCAACATAAAAGGAGTCTATGCAGTCTTTAGTGAGCAATACCTCTTTGTTGAACCGCTGAAGGTATGAGGACAAGGATTCCCCTATGTTCTGGCGAATTTGTAAGAGTTCGAGGCGTGTTTTCTTATTTGTTGGGAATACTTCGAAGTGTTGTAGAAAACTGTTGATGAGTTGTCGGAAGGAGAAAATAGAGCCGGAGGGTAGGCTGCCGAACCATGTTTGTGCTTGTTCGGCTAGTGTCATCGGGAAGCATCGGCATAACAAGAAATCATATGCTCCGTGTATGACCATTGTTGTTGTGAACTGCCTGAGGTGAATTTCGGGATCAGAATATCCAATGTATTGGGTGAATGTGAGAATCTGAAACGTTGGTGGTAACGGACCCTTGGCATATGCCAGAGCTAGAGGGTTGCTATCGAGTGTGTTCCAGGGGAGGATGTCGTCATTTGGTATTAGTTAAGGGGGTTCAATCTGAACTTGGTCGCATAGCTTCCTGAATTGTGCGTTTGCGGGTGTAGGTCCGGCAGAAGGTGTTGGTTGTTTTGGTGGGGTTGGGGGAAGTCTTCAGTTTCGGGGTTTTATGGTGGGAGATACCATGTGTGCGTTGGTACTTGCGGTTGTTGTGGAAGGTTTTGGTATAGCATTGGTTGTGCTAAATTACCCGGAAGTGTCTGGGGTATCGAGGTTTGTTTTGGGGGAGCGGGTGAAGCTGGTGGGACTATATTGATTTGAGGGTGTGAAAATGGTTGTTGGTCATTTTGGTGGGGTTGGGGGAATTCTTGGGTTCCGGGGTTTTGTGTTGGGATGTACCATGTGTGTGTTGGTGCTTGCGATTATTGTGGAGGGTTTTGGTATGGTATTGGGTGTGCTAAATTACCTGAAAGTGTCTGGGGAATCGGGTTTTATTTTGGGGGAGCGGGAAGCTGGTGGGACTATATTGATTTGAGGGTTTGAAAATGGTTGTAGGTGTATGTCTGTATCGGGACATACAGGTTTGTGCTCCTGTTGTTTGTCTTGCCTTGATGGTTTGATGGTGGGGTGGTTGGGTTGTTTCGTCGGTAAATATTTACGATGGCATTTTGGGGGTGCCAGAACGTTGGTTGAGGATCCGGTGGTTTCAGGAAAGTGGGATGTGGCATCGTCTATTAACTCTGGATCTGATCTTGATCGTTTGGATCGCACGTAATTGGCGATGTTTCTTAAATTTTGCAGAATATCGTCATATGGTACGTTGGCGTTCGGTTGATCTTTTCCGAATTGAAATAGAATGTGATCAGCGATCGGGCTTCTTGGCAGGGCGGTGCGATGTGGACGGGACTGGGGCGTCTTTGGGTTGGTGCGGTGGGTGTGTTGATGAGGATTGTTGACGCTGGTTGTCGTTGGCGATTGCAGAGGCGGTTGCTAGAGGTTGATTTTTACTGGCAGGGACAGGAAGAGGGATGCCCAGGGATGTGGCAGAAATTTCTAGAAGGGTATTAGGTTTTTAGAATCACGGCTATGGGTTGCCATGTTCTTTTTCATAGATATAATCGTAGGAAAAAGCACGGTGGGCGCCAATATGATGTGGCCTGACTCTGGCTACTCTAATTCCCTTTCCTTTGTTCCTCCTTTCTCATGGGATATGTCTTTCTTGAAGATGCTTCGTTGTTCTTGATGTGTTCTTTCTTGGAGATATCGCATTGTTCTTGGTGTGTGTTTCCTCTGGGTTCTCTCTCTCTGGTTCTTGGTGTATTTTTCATTATCCTCTCTCTCTCCTCTTAGATAGTTATTTATCTACCCTTGCCTACAAGATGTAGACTTTTTGTGTTATGGGTTTTTTTAGATATTTTATGTTGCGATGATATATTAATTAGATATGGTGGTACGTTGTATGTGAGTTGTTCGGAATATTTTATGATGTGGGGGTATATTTGTACATATACCAGAGGTGGAGGTGTTATTTGGTTTAGATTTCTACAAAACAACAGTGAATCAATATGCTTTCTTTGTGCTTCATTATATCGAATTAGCAAATAAAATGGAAAGTAAGGGACAAAATAAGTACCTCTTCCAAACTTCGAGACCATAGTGACTTTTTCTTTAGGCTCCGCACGAGCTTTCTTTGTGCCTTTATGTCTGCTGCCAGAATTGCCTGGCTGTTACCTAGCACATCAGAAAATGGAGCTACCGTTAAACCAAGTTATAGTTTTTGTTAATGGGGAAACTCCATATCATACTCTTGCTTTTGTTAAACCAAGTTACATTGTCACATGTTCTAAAAGTTTGAAGTTAAATTTATTTTCTTAACACACCCTCTCACAAGTGGGTCAATCACAAATTTTCTTAACAAAGCTCAACATGTGCATAATTACATAATAATCAACAAATGAAAAGCAATAACAGGAATTAAAACTCAGCACCTAGTGCTCTGATACAATGTTTTAATTGAGTAAAATTGTCACTTACTCTAAAATCTTAAGCTAATAAAGAAAGGATAAAATTTATCATCTTGAAAGTTTTGATTGTGTTCACCCTCATTTCAAATCCTTTGAAATGTATATTCCTAGGCTACTCACGTCAACATATGGGGTATAGGTGTTATTGACTTAGTCTTGGTAGGTATACTATCTTTATTGATGTCTCCTTTTTAAAAAATACATTCTTCTATCCAACCACTAGTCCTATCAGTTAGGGGAGGATATGATTTAAAGATATAAAGTGTTACATTGTCAATTTCTACTTCATAAAAGGTATTCTTCATGCCTATTCTTGTCGTAAGCTCCTCCTCAGTAATGTCTTGTAATAAATACCTTTTGATATGATATTGTCTCAAGTGATGAAATCCCCATTGCATTTAGGAAAGGTAAACAACAATGCCCTTATTTTATTTCTTTTGTTGCTTGCTATGACTATTTGTCTCCATATTCTTGTTCAGTCAATGTATCCATTTACTCTATTTCTCTTCATAAGTCAGTTCATGAAGCCTTTTCTCACCCTGGTGGACATGATACTATGATAGAGGAAACGAATGCCTTAATTGCAAATGGTATTCAGAACTTGATGGACTTACCTCTTGAGAAGAAAGTTATCGGGTGTAAATGGGTATGCGGAATCTAATAGTTGTGTCATTTGAGGGAGTCTTAGAGTTGAACTATCTCAAAGTAATGCGTCTAGACATTACATAACTCTGTTAGTGTTGGTAAAGAACATAATATATGCTACTCGAAAGGAGCAGTGGACATGAGATTGTGCAAAAGAATCATAGAAATACTAGTATTGAGTGTTATTTAAATGCAAATTGGATATGCCTTAAGATTAATAGAAGAGTCAACTCAGGATAACTTGTCTTAATGGACGGAATATTATCATGGGAAGCAAGAATAAAAATGCAGTGTCAAGATTGAGTGTAAAATTAGAATATAGTAGAGTTATGTCACAATTTGTTTGAGAAATTATGTGACTTAGCCAACCCTTAATTGAAGTTGGCCTTTAATCTTGTATTCCAGCAAAATTACGGTGTGACGATCAAGTGGTCCTCCATATTGCCTCAAATATCATTTCCCATGAACGGACCAAACATATAGAGAGTGATTATCACTTCGTTTGAGAAAATATACAAGAAGGACTAATCTCTATAGAGCATGTAAGAACAAGGGAAACATTTGCACCAAAGGTTTAAAAAAGGAACTGAATGCATTATGTTTGTAACAAGCTGGGCATGATTAACATTTATGCTCCAACTTGAGGGGGGAGTGTTGGGGATTCATAACTATATGATTAGAGATACATAAATATGCCAATTAGTGGATCAGAGACGATTAGGGTATTAGAAGTTGATTAGGAGATTTGATTAGATTACATAATCTTAGGGATTTACTTATGTAATTTGTATCTTTGTGTATAAATTAAAGACCCCCATAATACAATAACACACAGGAGTTATAGAATTATCTTTGTTTACATTAGCCTACAGTCAGGAATAACTGGAATTATATGTGTCTTTCATTTCTTTTCCAATCTGACAATCAATTTTCAAAAACTTTAAAAAGTTAAATAATTGAATCATGCGGATCATATTTCTTATCTTTCTTTGACAAAGAAGTTTTAAATATCGAAACTAACAAAAACAATGAAATTTGCAAATGCACATGGAAGTTATCCTTGCAATTTCCATTTCTGGTTGAACTAGAACTTGTCTTTCTATGTGGCTCTATGTGGCAAGTCATGAAGAAAATGCATCTTTAAAAAACAAAAACTACTTTCCAAATGCTCATAAACATACTCATAAGAACAATGAGCTCACCTCTTTGATTAGGATTTGACATTCGCTCTTCCAAACACTTAAGCCGGTATTCTTGGTCATATTTATCTAATCTATGCAACTCCTGATACAACTCCTGTAGAGAAAAAAATTAAGATAATTTGTTTGGTCACACTCTTTAGATGTCTAAAACAACATGTTCCATACTATAAGACCCTTTAAGCTCGACATCATAGAATGGAATTTTGGTTATAAAGAACTATGACATCCATCTTAGAACACATTTGTGCTTTAAAATAACTGCTTTTTTTTTTTTTTTGCTAATTTTAACTGAAATGCATAAATAAAGTTGAAAAATTACAATAATGATAGGTCCAAAAACCTCATAGCAAAAAAAAAAAAAAGGACTTGATTGTCTATTGTGAAAAATAAATATATGGAAAGGATACAGCTATGTATGAATGAAATAACATATCAACCTTGACATTGCTTGATCCCAGTTTACAATACAACAATAGTTAACTTTTAGAAGTATTCACTTCTGGTGAATGTTGTTATATACCATGCCAATAGCTTTTGATGCACTTTAGAATTTGTGGTTGCAAACATAATTTATATTAGGATTATTATTTTATTAAGTATTTTCAGATTTATAGTCATATTGAGATTTATTTTCCTTTTAAGATCACGAGAATGATTATAATTTGTTTTCCTTTATTCAAGTCAATAATGTTTTAGGGGACCATAAATAACATGGTTCTCTAGAGTTATGATCAGAACTTTCAATATTTCAGTAATATTATAATATTAGTTTTTGAAATGTTTTATCAAGACTTGATTTTGAGACCATAATTTTTATCCATGATTTCTCACTACATCACCGCACGTTAAAATTTTATTTTTAAACCAAACAATAGCCTCTTACGGAGTTGAATCCATGATGGTGATAAAGACAGGGAGATCTTATTGACACATTTACAGAATCAGTTAAGGGCCTTAGAACAAAGTTTTGGGAAAAAAATTCAAAGTAATTGAGAGACGTTTCAATGAGGTTGTGAATTGACTTGATACCTTAAGGATCAGTCCTAATCGAAAAATAGATGCAGATAGGCAAAAACCAGTAGTTGCGGTTGCTCAAGGGGATCCTATATATACCTAATCCCTTATATAATCAAGGGAAGAATGATGGTTATATTGAAGACGCCATATAAAAGAAAGACTTGGAGAGAACAATGTCAATTGGAATCATTATGAAGATTGACATAATTACAAAGACAGGGCTAAGGCCAACTTTGGTGCTAGGACTTATCATGTCAGAGAGGCAATAATGAGGATAATTATAGAGGTGAGAATCAATATGATAATGATTTCCGGACTAGAGGTAGATATACCTTATTTTTATTTTTATGGAAACTTAAGAATTGAAGAATTTATTGATTAGATAACTGATATGGATACCTTTTTTTTTTTTTTAAACACACGGAAGTCCTTGAACAGAAGAAAGTTAGGTTAGTTAGTAGGATGCAGGTTAAAAAGGATTAAAAAGGATGTCCATTTGTAGGATGGGAAAATTATGAAGCAGGAGACGTTGAGAAGGACGTGTACCTATTAGAAAAATGGTACAGGATGCAGAAATTGTTAAAAGGGAGTTTCTCCCTTCAGATTATGAACAAATTTTGCTCAAACAATATCGGTTTTTACTATTTTAAAAGTATTATAGAGCTGTTAACGAACCGAGTCGAACCGAACATCACATAATTTGGGTTTTTTTATTATTATTCGAGCACGTTTGAGTTCGCTCGTTTAATATTTTGAACAGAAAAAGTTGTTTGAATTTGTTTGACTATTTTTTTTATTGTTGGAGTTCGAGCTCGAGTTCGCTCGATTAAATTTAAAAAAATTTTAAATTTAAATATTAAATTTTTTTAAATTTCAAATTTATAAAAAAATAGAATTTAAATATTTAACTATTTAATAATAATAATAATAATAAAAGATTCTTTTAAATGATAAATCTAAATATAATAATTAAAATAATTAAATTTCAAACTAAGATAAAATAATTTTTTCAAAAGATAGATCATCATCTTCTGTCTGTAAAAAAATGTTAAATATATACGAATATTAAAGAAGGTAAGAGAAGGATAAACTTATTTTTTTAGTTGAATCTAGACTTTGAGAAGGTAAGGAAAGGAGAACAGTCAACTTTTTAGGGTTTGTATAGAAAGAAAGTTGATTGAGTTTAGTTAGAATTCAAAAGTCTTTTTATGGTTCTGAGAGAAACAAATTGCTTTAACATTTTGAAAAACGTTGGGGAAGTTGAATCATCTCTAGAAATTACGAAATTTTTTTTTTAAAAATGTCTAATTTAAATATTAAATATTATTTTTAATAATATATATAAATATTTATAATTTGTTCGCGAACACTTGGTATGTTCACGAACAATATTTGAATACGCTTGAAATTTAATCGAGCTTAAAATTTTGTTCGTGTTTGTTTGTTTAATAAATAAACGAGTTCGAACCGAGTATAAATGAACTCGAACGAGCTTTGTTCGCGAACCGTTTGGTTCGTTTATCTGGGTTGGCTATTGCCAGACAAGGAATTTCTTTAATTTTATTTTTAATTTTTAGGGTAAATTATTCTACTAACACTTAAACTTTTCAAAAATCCAGCTTTTGCACCTGTATTTATTTTTGCTTTGAATTGACACTTGAATTAGAAAATATCACCTCATTTGCCCTTCCGTCCAAAAATTCTGTCAGACTTCATTTTCCATCCAATTCTTAGGGGCATTTTCGTCTTTTTACAATTATGAACACTTTTAATGATTAAAGTTTTATTTCCAAGGATAATTTTGTCATTTCACTTTATGTGAATAGGGGTAGTTTTGTCATTTCACTTTATTATTAAAAATTTGAAAAATATTTTTTTGGTAATCTTAGAGATTTGATCCTACAACCACAAGTCTAAATAAACTATATATATCCACTGGGACAACTATAAATATATAAAATTATTTGAAACTTATATTTTATATTATAATTTCGAAAATAATAAATACACATGTTATATTGCGATTATATTTTATATTTTAAATATAAATTATATTAAATATAAACATTCTCAAAAATATTTATCAAATAACACAATTCAAACCACAAGTTTTTATTATTGTCACGTTTTTCAAAGGTTGCACTGAAGTTCTTCTTTAACTCTTTTGTTTCGAATTTGTCGTGAATTTTGAGATATTTTTTTATAGAATGTCATTGCTGACACTAGTAATATAATAATGTCATTGTAAAAAAAAACTCAAAATCTGCATTCTGCAACGAATTTAAAATTAAAAAAATAAATTTAAGGTTTGAGGAAGGAATGACTACGAAGACATATGGTTTAAATTGTGTTGTTTGGATAATATTTTTTTCAGAATCTTTATATTTAATATAATTTTCAAATAATATAAATTTTTGTATTGTATCCAAATGGTAAATGCTTATTTATTGTTTATACGGTTGTGGTTCAAATTTAGGGGTTCAGAAATATAATTATGTTAAATTTATTTTGGCATCATCTAGTATGTAATATAAAATATAAGTTTTATACAAATTAATATATTAATAGTTGCTCCAGTTGATTAATATAATTTTGTCAATTGTGTGGTTGAGGGATTAAATCCCTTCAATTTAAGAAGATTTTTCAAAAATTTTAAAATTTTATGAAAAGACAAAATTATCCCTAAAAATAAAACTTTAATAATTTTAAAATATTAATGATTTTAAAAGACGAAAATGCCCCTAAGAATTGGATGGAAAATGAAGTCTTACCAAAATTTTGGACGGAAGGGCAAATGAGGTAATATTTTATAATTCAAGTGTTAGTTCAAAGAAAAAATTTAAAAGTGCAAAAGCTGAATTTTTGAAAAGTTCAAGTGTTAGTAAGATAATTTACACTAATTTTTATAACCGCCTCTATGTGGGCTTCTGTCCATTCTGGAGGATTTTTTCTCAACCTCTCAAATAAAGGCTTACCATCTGATGCTAAATTTTTATAGAAATCTGTCACATAATTAAGACTTCCTAGGAATCTTTGTAATTGTGTCTTATCCCTAATTTTATCAGGGAATTTGCCTGCAAAACTAATAGACATATCTATAGGGAATATTGTCCCTTCTTTTATAATGTGTCCTAAGAATCTAATTTCGGTTTGGAAAAGTTTAATTTTTCTTGCGGAAATAACCATTCCCGCATGGATTATGGCATTAATAAATGCTTTTAAATGTTTAAAATGCTGCTCTATGCTATTTGAGAATATTAATACATCATCGATGTAACATATACAGAATTGAGTATATAGTTTTAATATGTCGTTCATAATGTGTTGGAATTCCGAAGGAGCATTTTTAAGCCCAAATGACATTACATTCCATTCATAGTGCCCAAAGGTACTGTAAATGTCGTTTTATATGTATCCTTTTCAGCAATTTGTATCTGCCAAAATCCAGATTTCATGTCAAATTTAGACATGATTTTGGCTGTATAAAGCCTATTTAAAATGTCTCTTTTATTTGGAATAGGATATCTAATCCATCTAAGGGCTTTGTTTAATGGTTTGTAATTTATAACAAGCCTAGGGACACCTCTTTCTAATTCTGCAGCATTTTTAACATAAAATGCTGGACAACTCCAAGGACTATATGATGGACGAATAAGTCCTTTGAGTAAAATTTCATCTATCTCCTTTTTGCAAATTTCTAAGTGTCTCGGACCCATGGCTATAGGCCGAGCTTTAGTTGGGATGTGGCTTTCTTTGAAATCCTCCTCATAAGGAAGATAGACTATATGCTTTTCCCTTTCTCAAAAGGCATTGGGAAAATCTGAACACACAATTTTTTCTATATATTCTTGAAATTGTTTTATTTTCTGAATATTTTCAGGAGTTTGTAATTTTTCTAATAATTTTTTGTAACTTATTTCCTGAGATAAGGAATTAAGAAAATTTTCTTTTCTTTTAATTCTTTTTTGAATAAGATCTATTTCGTAATAACGAGGTTGAGTAATAAATTTGAATATCACTTCCTCTGAATTAATAAAGCTTGTTATCCCATTTTCATCTATACTTTTAATCAGATAAAGCATATGAAGAAACGGATTTCCTAAGATTACATCATGGGATAAATCTTTAACCATTATAAATGGCATTTCTAAACATATTCCATTGTTGCAGATTGCTGCTTTATCTAATTTATAATTAAACATAAGTTTTTTACTATCCGCAGTTCTGAGTATTTTAGATGTTTTAGAAAAGTACCTAGAAGGTACTATTCCTTCATTTATACAATTAATATCAGCACCGGAATCAACCATGGCTTTAGGTGTAAACATGAATTCCTTTTGGACTATTATGGTAACTGAAATAAGTCATTTATGAGTTACTATTTTATTAATCATATTTATATAGACTAAAGAATTTAAATCTTCTTTAGATCCTGAGATTAATTTTTCTAAATTTTCTTGAGTATCTTCCTCCTCTAACTCAGAAATTTTTGGTTGAGAAATTTCAAAAATAGATACTCTAGTTTTTAATTCATTTATCTCTTTTTTCAGGGTTTTAACCTCTCGGGATAACTCATTATTACTAACCTCCCCTTCATTTTTAGGAGTTTTGATTCTTTGAAGAATTTCTTTTAAGCTATAAGCCTCAGGTTGCTCTATCTTTTCTTCCTTTCCCCTTTTAAAGGTTTTACTATGACTTTCTAAATAGTCTCTAAGGGCTTTTTTATTTTTCTCTTTATCATCAATTTGATGGATAATTTCTAAAATAAAGTCTTCTTCCTTGGTTAAAGGACATAGTTCGTTGGCCTTGCATAAGGCTTTATAATAGTCACATTTTCCATCGCAATCTGATCCTGAATCAGTATTAAGACTAGATATTTAAGACTCTTCATCCTCACTAGAATAACTATTATTAATAGCATAAATTTCTTTTTCCTTTTCAGAATCTGAGTCTGAAAGAAACAAATTTTCTAAGGATTTTTTTAATCCTTCATCTATGGATAAACTATTAATTTTCTTCTTCATCTTACACTTATTAGCATAGTGCCCGGTTCTATGACATTTATAGCAAACATGCTCTTTTTTCTTCCTTTTAGAAGACTCTGATCTATTTTTCTGATTATATGGTCTATATTTTTTCTTTGATCTATAAGGCTTAGGAGAAGATTTATAATCCTTCTTTTTTCTTCTTTCTAAAAGATTCGGATTTATTGGAGGTAGCCCTATTTGCTCACAAAAGTCTCCTATTATCTTTTTGCCGAGTACCTTTTCCTTTTGTACTTGTTTATGCAATTTAATTTCATTGCATAAATTCAGTTGACCAGGTCAAGACGCCCATCCTGAATTCGGGACGCTCATCCCGACTTCCAAACTTCTGAAAATCACATTTTTGCCCCAAAATTTGCCATTTTCTTCTACTTTTCACCTGACACTTCCAAAATCACAAAAACTGTGAAATTGAGTTAATAACAATCAATTAAGAACGATTTACCATCAATTTCACCCAAAATTATGCCTAAAAACATGCTAAAAATGTGATATGATTTATGCATATCATATAACCCCACACTTAGCTTTTTGCTTGTCCTCAAGCAAAGTCTACCTGAAGTTAGTGATTTTAAATCATAGATGCAGTCACTTAAAATTTCTAGTCATGTTCTTACTCCAAAATTCTTCACCGAATCAGATAATTCACAACACAGGTCTGACTGGTTAAGTTGCTATGACAAGGTCTCAAATGTCTCTAGTAGATTATCATGGTCAAGCAGGTTTAACAACTTAATAACTAGATTGAACTCTTCTCTCAGTCACAAGGTCTTCCTGATGTGTAGTGTGTGTACTAGTCCAGACTATATAGTCAACACAATATACTCTTATCTCGACTATTACCATATAATACTTCGACCCGTCGCTAGACATACTAACAACAAACAACTTTATGAGTTCTGAGCCTTGGTGAGAAGATTTTTAATTAAGCATTTATTGATTTTTCTCTTTTATGGATTTTTCAGGGTATTTTGTGTCTGCTTTCACACGTCAACTTCAACTACCCATGTAGCGACCTTAGGGCATCAGGCTTTAAGTTCCCCTAAGGAGTGGTGCTCGAGTAGCAAAGGCCGCTTGCAAACTACCCTATTTAGTTAACTCTCTTTTTTTTCTTTTCACTTTCAGCTCAAAGCATCATCTAATCATTTTAATTGCCAATACATCCTCAACTGGTCTAATATTATCTAGTTAAGTTTTGAAAAGGTATTTGGTTGAGGTCTCTAATCCAAACTATGTTGTGCTCAATTATCAGGAATTCCCTATTCCTAATCGATAAATTCAAGAAAGTCATCACGTTGTCTCCTACTAATCATAACATTCTACCTACATATCATAGACATCAGCAATTCTTTACCAATCATATTGCATTTTGAAGTCTGAAAGAATGAAAAATTTTGAAAAAAATTTGGAAGGGTGTGAAAATATGGGAAAAACATGCAAAAATCATGCAAAAACATTTTTCCTACTATAGTGCACTGTGCACTGCTACCCCACACTTAAGCCTGACATTGTCCTCAGTGTTCATGCATATCTAAATTACCCCACACTTAAGCCTGACACTGTCCTCAGTGTTCATGCATATCTAAATTACCCCACACTTATTTGAAAACAAGAAGAAATAAAAACAAAACAAAAACTTCTTACCCCACACTTATTCGACTAGCTAAGGGTAAGAAAGAAAATAAAACAATAAACGAAATAACAAAATATAGTAAAAGAAACAAATGTTGTTATGTCATATCAATAAACGTCATACAGAGATTCATATTTCATACAGCCCAGACATGATCACACACATAGAGCAAAAGCAACAAAAGAAAGAAAAAGAAAAGGAAAAGAAAAGCTAAGAACCCGGCTCATTGTCATCGGGTGGGCGGAAGTCTGTTGAAAAGTAGACCTCTAGGTCTTCGACTAGTCGGGAGGTCTGCTGAAAGATCTCCTCGATCCTGCTGGTGTTCATGGCGATTCTATCGTCCATCATTGACATCCGCCTCTCCATTCTTTCCATATCCCGGCTATGTCAGGCTAAATGTTCCGCAAATCCGTGCGACATATGCCGCTCAAAGGCAGTGCGTGGAACGAATGTCTCGGTCGGAGGTATATGTGTTGGAACTGCTCCCGGTGTCGATGCCTATCCTTGCTGCTCCTTGTGGATGGAGTAGCGTCCAGTTGCATCCCGTACGACCATCCCCATGTTTCGTAGAATGGTAAGGTCCGTAGGAATGGTGGTCGGGGCAACCTGTGTCAGCTCCGAGCCCTCGATGTCCAACTCCAAGTAGTGGGCTATCCTGGTGATGAACGGCCCAAACCCCAGACACTATTTCTGAGTATCCGTAACAAAACCCTGCATGATGATAGTAATGAGTCGAGTCATCTCTATTGTAGAACCCATATGCATGTTGGCCAAGAGGAATGTCTCCATCTGGGTGACATTCCGGGGGGCCGCCTGACGTCCTGACAGAGTGTGTGCTATAATGGCATGTAAATAGCGAAGAGTAGGATGAATACCCGTGGCTTTCGCAAAGCCATGCTGGTAGGGAGCACCCGTCGTACAAATCTGAGCCCAAGCGGTGGAGACGTCTGCAGAAGTGAAGTCTCGAACTGTTGTGGTGTAGGTGGGCGTATCCAGCTCGTCCCTCTGCCAGATACCCAAGGCGATGTCGAACTCGGCCATGCTCATCGATCGATCCATTCCGCCCAAACGGAATGTGATATGCTCCTGCTGGAATGTAAATGAAGCATATAACTCACCTACCAGCTCTAGGTAGGTCGGCTCAGTGACGATGAAGACTCGACTGTAGGGTAGTACGTCGAGTATGCGTCGGACCTCCTGCTCAACTCCTAGTGTCTGTACTGCTGCCCAGTCAAGCGTTCTTCCAACCAGTATGGTGCATCCGATATATCCATGACATCTCTCCTGGTATGCTGGCATGGAGGTAAAAAGCATAAAAGGGTGTACCACGGAGGTGACGGTCATGGAAGAAGTGATACGAGCGCGTTTGGGAGCCATTTGGTTGAGAACGTTCGAGAGACTTTGAGGATTTAGGCGGGAAAGAAGATTCGAATTCAAATTCTGGAGGTGAATTTGAATTCGGAAGGATGGATTTTGGTTAGGGAAAGATTTTGAATTTTTGGCGGGAAATTCGAATTTTGGAGGGAAATTCGAATTTTGAAACTTCGGGAAGTTGCCAAAAATTTGTAGAGAGAAGGTGGAGAGAATTTTGTAGAGAGATGAATTTTTGGTGGTTGGCTTGAGAGAAAATGAAGAAAAATAGCATATTTGTAGAAGGGGCGGCCTTCATGACGCCCTTCCCGGCTGGACACCCGTCCCGGGTTGCCTCGGGATGTGTGCCACTTCCGGATTTTTTTTTTCATAATTCCCTGTAAATCTTTAGTACACCAAAAACAATCATAACAAATCTTCATGTTTAACCTATCAAATTCAGAAGCTGTTAAAAACTCTTTGCAAAAGTTTCTCAATCTCTTTTTCAAAAATCATAACTACCCTAATCATTTCCTAACCTCTATTTAGCAAGAATTATAGAAAACAAAAGATTAAGTTTATACAACTTATTAATGAAAAATAAACTGTATTCGTAACACATTTTTTTTTCATAAAGAATTTGAAAAAGTCTGAAGAAAAATTACTGAATAAAATAAGAGACCCTTTTTTAAAAAAGTTTGAAAATAAAAAGTAGGGGTCAATTATTTAATTTTAGTTCAAACAATTTATTTGCTGAAAAGAAGAGTAAAAAGTATCTTCCCTTTTTCAATGGCCCTTATTTTTGATCTCTAGCATTTCTGCTTGCATGGTTCGCATCTCTATGCGCATGGCTCTCATCTCATCCCTTTGCCTACCCTACTCACTTCGTATGTCAGCTAACTCCCGGAGTATCTGTGCACCTTGGCTTTCCTGAAGACTTACTGTGGCCCTGAGTCGGTACATATTGGTTGTGATATTCAGGATACTCTGTTCTGAATGACACAGTCTACTTGCAATTCCTTGATCCATCTCGTAGATCCTTTGAGCCAAAGTATCTATCTGCATGGACAAAACTGAATGAGAACCGTTAGTACTTCCCCCGGAGGAAGGGGTGTGCTCGTTAGGCGTTGGAGTGTACTCAGGAGATGTTGGCGAGTTTTGGGTTTGGTCAAGGGGTGGTGGATTTATAGGAACTCTCTGGGCAGGAGTGTGAACTGGAGATCTTTGAGGTTCTTCTCTCGTAGGAAAGGTGTCTTCAGAAGGATCTTCTTCCGTGGGACTAGGCTCACGGGTGTTCAGTAATCTTCTCACTAAGTCACTGGTGTCTAGGTTTGAGTTTATTTCTATAGGTTGTGGAGGAGGGTTCTCCCGTGGTATTTCTGGTTCAGGCCTAGATTGTCCTTCTAGTTTTGTCTTCTACCGGCCTGGAGTGTCAGGATTTTCTGTTTTCTTTGCTTGATTCGTAGCTGCTCTTGTTCTCTTCATCTATGAGTGTAAAGTCTGGTTAGGAATAACAAATAACAAAGACAGAAATAAAACAAAATAGGAAAAAGTAAGAAAGATATTTTTCGGGATTTTATATTTTTAACATTTTTTTCTTTTTATATTTTATTTAGAAAGCACTTAAATTTCCTCAATATGGTTTTAGAATAATTTTCTAAAATTTGATTATCCTAAATGTCTTAATTTCAGATAATATCTAAAATCAATTAGTTATGATAACCCTATATTTCGGAAATTGATTGTCTAACTAGCATAAAATAAGTGTTAGGTCAAAGGTCTAGGTTACTACCGTTACCTATCATAAGCTTCTAGAATTGTGGCCAATAATCCTAAATTCGTTATGATATTTCTCCGGCAACGGCGCCAAAAATCTGATGTTGCTCCGACTGATATACTAAAATAGGTATTGTTTTACCCTATGTTGATTATGAGTAATTAAGGACTTATCCTGACTAATTGTCACATTTAGTCTCTATACTATCACTTAATCAATCAGAACCTAAGGCAGAGTACCTATCGTGTAGCTAGTATGTTGGAAAGTATCTACGATTTTAATTAAATCAAATATCGTACTCCCAGGGAAGTGGTAACGACTTAGTAGTAACTATCCTCTTACCCTAACTCTTATCTTATGATCCAGTTATGCAATCGTTCATCAATATCTTTGATGAGAGGGTGATTCATTCTCCACTAGGTTTAAGTCTATTTAAGCCTAAAAGTGTTTTACATATAATGTCCTGATTTTATGTTATACTGTTCCTACATGTTGATTGACCTATCTTCGAGTATTTTAGATATATCTTGACCTAGATTGCAACTATGTACTGAGTCTAAAGGTGTACCACATCTGAGTTACCTGATAAACCGTCATACCTTAATGACGGCCCTACTCACAGTTCGAGCTAAAGGCATCCATGAAAGCCCTATGTCACTTAGGGAATCATGCCGCTCGCCCTAACGCCGGCATAAACACACAAACTCAGCCTACTTAGACTACTCTAACAAACATGGTAATCTATAGGTTATTTCATCTAATATGGCAGACATTAATGCATCCCGACGGGGAAGTCCTAAATTAATGCCTGTTAAACTAAACAGGTTATGATTAGACCATGGTTAGGAATTGTCTATAACCTTATATTTAGTTTAAAAGAAACTACATTAGACATGCAGACATAATGAAAGTTAAGCTGGTGGCCATTTCCGGAAAATCATAAAGTACTTCAACATGCATAACAAATATTCATAAAATCATAATCCAATAGACATAATAAATGTTTGGATGAACACAGTACAGACATATAAAGAGAGGGACAGGGGGACTGATGACATAAAGTATTCACCCTTTACTTAGTCTCGCCGATGGAGCAACTGATTGTATATGTTGGACTGCTCGACCCGACTCTACTCGACAGAACCTTCAGAGGATGCTTCCTCAGCCTAGTAGCTGGACTTTACCTTAATACCCAGCTTAAGCACAGCCCTGTTGACTGACTCTTCGAACGCCTAGAGCCCCCTTAGGATCTCCTAACGAAACCCCGGGTATTCTATGAATACCAGAAACGAACCTATCTAGTCATATCCTAGGCTCTGAGACAGACTCTCAGAAACAAAAAACACGAGACACTATCTAAGAATATAAATAAACCTATACTAAAACCTGAGTCGCTAAGTGACTTGTATACTGTGGAAAACTGTATATTTGAAGTCACTAAATGACTCAGATCGAGTGGAGAGGAATGAATTCAACTGAGGAATGCCTGGGGTATTTATAGTAGGGGAGCTGAGTGATTTTCTCTCAAAAGTTCGATGTGGGATTCTGAACTGCGGCTCGGGATGCCCGTCCTGGATCTGGGACGCCCGTCCCGGCCTCCTGACCAGGTCAGGATGCCCATCCTGACTTCGGGACGCCCATCCTGACTTCCGAACTTTTGAAAATCACGTTTTTGCCCCGAAATTTGCCATTTTCTTCTACTTTTCACTTGACACTTCTAAAATCACAAAAACTGTGAAATTGAGTTAATAACAATCAATTAAGAACGATTTACCATCAATTTCACCCAAAATTATGCCTAAAAATATGCTAAAAATGTGATATAATTTATGCATATCATAGGTACTTTAAGGTTACTTTTCTCTAAATTTGTAATAAATAAAGTTGTTTGACCTTCTTCTTGATGAGGTAGATTTTTAACTCTTGGGAAAGAAGAAGTCATAACCTTATACTGAATTCTATATAATAGAATAATATTTTGAGTGTTTTTCATCATATTGAATCCTTCTGTCTTTATATCTAGACATAAACAATGAATTATATTTGGATCCTTTAAGGACAAAGTAAAATCAGAAAAACAACTGAAATAAATTGGTCCTTTACGTAGGCTAGATTCAATAATTCCTAATAAGGAATCATGAAACCTAAAGTGTCTTTTATCTCTAACACAAAGTTTTGTCCAGGTGTTTAACCCTTTTCTAGTCGCGGGTTTTAAACCAAATTGAACTTATCCTAGGTGAAGATACTTGAAATTCTTCTTATGTTAATTTATTAAGGATTGAGACAGAAGTTTAAAGGAATTAAATCATGATCCAATAGAGATTGATTCTTCTACTGTTTTTATTACATAATCAGTAGATGTTTCGAAGAGACCCTTCTGTTTATAAACAGATAATTGCGACGGGATTCTCCAATTTTGTATTGATTTTTCATAATTTCTTGAGATAATAATCTCTTTGTTTTTATTATTATTACTATTACTGGTACCTTCTTTATTACTTAAGATTTTAGTTAATCTATTTATTGCATCTTATCACTGTCAACAATTTATGGTTTTGTTCCTAAATGAACTCTCGCGGTATAACGGAACAATTAATACCTACGCGACTTGAGGTTTCAAAGATGCAGAAAATAGATTAATTTAGAGTAAAAAGAAATAAAGAAGATAACAAGATATATTAAAATTTTAGCATATAATTTAAACAGAAAAGAAAAATAACATACCTAAGTTCCAATTGCATAAATTGGATATTATTAGAAACTTTAAGCAGAAAACTTGAGCCCTTTCAAGTGTGTCTAATACTTCAACAACCCTTTCAAGTCCAGCGGAGCCAGCTTTTGCCAAACGTGAACTCACTTCTGAAACCTGTAATGTTTCCACACCTCATTCAAAATTTAACAAGAAAAAATAATTCTTAACCCTCCTTAATTACATTTGAATATCCATTCTATAGCATCCAAAATTGAGAAGCTAAAAGAGTATATTCCCATGGGTGTCAAAATGGATTGGATGGCATTTAAACATAAATGGATTTGGATATCCATTTAGAAACTGAAAAAGTGTATATTCTTAAGGGTGTCAAATGGATATAAATGGATAGGATACCATTTAAATATCCAAATGGATAAGGATTTCCATTTCAAGGAAGGTGGATACCCATTAACTCATTTATACTTTTCATTTAAGTTATTAATAGCATCTATATCCGTTTAATGTGGATGGATTTCAATGTTTTATTGGATTTAGAAACATTTTGCAACCTATATATATTCCAAATATACTTTCTAAGTATCAATGGCCATTATGTAAGCCTTCAATGATTTAGTTCAAACCTATAAGATCTATTCTTATTTCAGTTGCTATAGGAACTTAAACTTTGCTTACCTATGACTATGTTATTCTGTATGAATTTGAAATATAAAATTTGTAAAAAATGATCACAGACAACTATAAGGATCAAACTCAATACAAATATTTCACCTCATGAGCATTTAGTTGCAGAAAGGAATACAGCTTACATATATGGGAATGTAATAACAGTAGAAATTTGAAATATATATCAAATATGACAAAAAAACTAAAAAATGACAACAATCGTCTCATAAAAGGTAAGGTTAAGAAAGAACGCTACATGGGACACAAAAAAGTAACCTAAAACATTTAACTCATGTTTATCCACTGATATTCATCAGAATGTTTTTTCTTTCTACCTTACAAACCTTTTCAGGCGTCACTTCCCTTCTACCCTTTTCATCTGACATGTTTACTTCTCTTATTCTTGTTTTGTTGAATACAGAGGCATAGCAATCATGAGCTCTTGTTTTTGTTTTTCATCATTCATCAAAATTAATATCTACACAAACTCTTAGGAGTCCTCATTAAATGCAATAATTAGCAACTGTAGCGAATATTAAACTTTTTTCTGTAGATGTATGTCACATCCTAACTACCACATGGTTTGATCAAGTAACTGAAAAGGTACTATTATTAAGAAATTTGGATGATACCTTAGCCCTCCGGGATCTCGATTTCTGCAATGAACTCCTCTTAAATCTCGGAATCCCATCATAAAATTCATCTTCACTGCTAGCATAACCCCCAACCAAATTAGCAGAAGCCTCTGCTAATAAAGCTTCTTCTTTGGCTTGTACCTTCTCCAATTTTTGGGGTACTTGAGGTGCCACAGATAGTTTTCTAGCCTCTGTTGTGTTAGGCTGCAAATCATACTGGTTTTCCAAATTTCTGTTGGAATTCGTATTAGCATAGGGATTTTTATCTATAAATACGCCCTCTAATAAGGGAGAGGTAATGTCAGATTACTCAACAAATATTCTGCTAAATCAAATATTCTCTGACAAAAAGGTTCAACAGAGATCCCTCTTCTTAACCTCTCTATTTTGCCGTTGCCGATATCGTAAGGAAGAACTCTTCAACAAACCACGAGCAAAACAGCCACTTAGAAGGAGATATTTTGGTAAAGATCATTACTTCGATAATCAACACGTGACATCAAATCAATTTTCCACGAATTAATATATATATATATATATATATATATATATATATTATTATTATAAATTTAATAATATATTTTTATATATATTTTATATAATATAGTATTTAAAATAAAATTTAAAATCATTCTGGTTTAGCCGCATGCCGAGGCTCGAGTGACATGTAATGTGAGGGTTCTCAAATTTCTCATTCAACAAAATAAAATAGATTTTTTTAAAATTAAAAATATTGAAAGACTTTAAAAAGATGATAATACCTAAAAACGTTTTTAACAACATATTTTAATATGGGTTAGTATTTAATAAATTTAATTTTAAAATTTTGATAATTATTATCTTTAGATTTATTGACTATTTAAATAAAGAGATTTCTTTAAAAATAAAAAGATTTCTTTTATTATATATTAATATTACAAATATTCTTAAAAAAATAAAATATTAGATAAGTAAAGATAATAAAAATAATAAGAATTTAATAGGATTAAATCACATTTTAAATTTGAATTCTAATATTAGTTTACCATATTTAACTCGATTTGTTTATTGAAAAATTATTAAATAATTTTTTATTTTTTAAAAAAAATTTATATAATTTTACCTATACAAATGACTCTAAAAAATATATTAAATAATTTTACAAAATGTTTTTCTTCTCTCAAAAGATATATAATTAAAATAAATATAATTAAATAATATATATAATAATGATATTGAGATAAAAATTTTATTTCCTTTTTTAAATTAAACTCGTTTAAGTTGAATAGGTCTAGCGAAATTGCCTATAAAATCTTAATCCTATTTAATTTCCTATGAAATAGTATTTATCTAAACACATATTATTTATAAGTCATTAAAAAAAATTTAATTTAATTCACATGGGTATATGTACAATTATACCCTTCACATAATAATATTTTCAATTATTTATATTAATTATTATATCATATCTAAAAGATTCTCAAAATCTTATATTTATTATTTTATTTAAAAGATAAATATTTAAATAAATTAAGAAAGACCAGCAAAACTATAAATACAGCTTCAATCACAAATAATGTGTGAGAGTTAAATTAGGGTTTTGAGAGGTTAAGAAGAAAGCCATAACCTTGGAGTCACATCTATGGAGGGTCTCCTTGGTCTCCTCCCCGAAGACTGTCGTATGGAGATTCTTTTAAGATTACCTATCAAATCGATTCTCCAATTCAAATGTGTTTCCAAATCATGGTATGATTTATTAACGAGTTCTTATTTTATTAATAGACATATGGAATTTAACAAGAAGAAGAAGATTTTATTCATCAGTGATCTTGAAGATGAATATTCATCTTTTAATTTAGAAGATGAATCTTATACCGACTTATCAAATTCAGATTTTGAAATCCGTGATTTGATTGGATGCTGTAACGGAATCATTTGTCTTCAAACAAACGAAGACGATATTGTTTTGTTGAATCCATCTACGAGGGAATTTAAAGTTCTTCCCCACCTAACCCTTCGCGGCAACGTTGTAATAAAAAGTAAGGGATTTGGTTATGATAATTTGAACAATGACTACAAGGTTATTTTGATTCTATCCGTATTTCATAATGATATACTTTATAAACAAAAAGGTTATCCCTACACCATGGAAATTGCAGTATACAGTATTAGATCAAATAGTTGGAAGAAATTAAAAAATAAAAATACAAAGTTTTTATCTACCGCATCACAATGTGTTAGATTAGTTAGTTCAAACTTCTTCTTTAATGGAAGAGTTCATTGGGATGCATATGATTGTTATTATAATGATCGTTGTAGACTTTCTCATAATCATCCTATGATCTTTTCTATGGACCTTAGTGGTAAAGCATTTCGTAAATTCCAATACCCTAGTGCTGTGTTATTATTGGAAAACAACAAAAATTATGAAAGAAATCTTCAGGTTATAGGAGGTTTTCTTTCTGTAATTCTATTCCAAAGATTGATACATATATCCGCTGGATTTGAGCAATATGTTGATATTTGGTCGATGAAAGAATACGGAGTAATGGAATCTTGGTCAAGACAATATAGAATAGGTCCTTTTATTTCAATCCTGGGCCTTTATCAATAAGGGCGAATGAAGATGAAGACGATCATCTCCTTCTTCAAATGGGTACAGTCAAACAATACGATGATAACGAAGAAGATTGTGAATTTGTTAGATGGAATTTGTCAAAACACGAACAAGTTCGAAAATATTATCTTCAATATTTTGATATTGATGGTGGTGTTTTATGCTATACCCAAAGTTTAGTTTCAATCAGGAAGGATTAAATTATATGTAAGTTAGTGGAATTAAACAAATTAAATGTAACTGGTCACGAACATTCACTCTCCACTCTCTTTTCTTTGTCCAATTCTGTCTGACTTTTTTACCAAACCCTTCTCTCATTGATTCCCTACACCAAGTCTGAAGTTTTAGACTTTGCAAAACCTCGATAATTTGGGCCCAGGAAGGGAAGGGACAGCTTCTGGAACATTGTTTCACAAAGAATTTGGAAGGTCAAAAGGTGAGAATCATCCCATTCCCTTGTTTGGTTCTTCCATTAGCGTGTGAGAAAGAAGCTCGTGGTTAAACACTTAAAGTTATATAAATTTTTTTTTAAACTACAATTTTTATGGGCTTTGTAAAAAATGTTTGTACGAAACTTTTTTATTATGGTTGCAGTTGGTTTAATCTGTTGATTCAGGGGAAATTATTTTTGCAGTTTCTTCTTTATCTATGCTAAATCTGTAATCAAGAAACTGGTAGTAGCTATTGTTATGTCCTTTCGATTTACAGGTGCAGAACTTGGGTCTTTTTGTTAGAAATGTTAAATATAGAGATACAAAGCTGCTATGATGGGAGATATCCATGGCTATTTGTACTTGAGTGAATCTATTCTTTGGAAGCATGCATTATTCTTTTGGGCAAGTTACACGAATGTTTACTATATATATATATATATATATATATATATATATATATGTATTTTGAGTTCTTCTAAGCTATTTAAGTAGGCATTAGTTTGATCTTGTTACTGATTTCACTAAATATTTTGATGTTTAAGCAGGGTCTTTGTGGGATTTGACAAAGATGTCTACTTTTGTACCATTTATTCCATTAAATGGTTCTGCATAACGTAGTTACACTTAAATTTTTGTTGTCACGTTGAAAGAAAATTGAAGATCATATTAGTATTCCTTCTTCTCCGTCTTTTTTGAATTATGAGTTTTTCTTCTCAATTTTTGTTATCTTATATGAAAATATTGTTGAAAAACTACAATTACACCTAAATTTCTACTTGGTGTCAGAGCATAAGTTTGTTTGATATAAACAATATATGATTGTCTCATTTTTCTCCTCTTTTTACTAGTAATATGAATTCTATATCACAAATTAGTAGTAACAGTCTTTTGTATCTATATTCTTATGATAATTCTAATCAAAGCTTAGTAAATAAGGTTTTGATGGGAGTAGATTTTAGTCATGGAAAAGATATGTGAAGATAGCTGTTATACCCAAGGAATGCATTGAGAGGTGAATCAGTGCTTAACTCTTTTAAAAAATTCAGTACACTGTTTTTGTAGATTTTAGCACCCAACAAAGATTAATACAAAATTTCAGCAACATAAGTAATTGTTTGTGTGTAATTCAACTATTGTGATTTATTTCTTGAGAGATGTTATTTTAGTTTATATATCAATGTTAACACACACTTGCATAAAAGTAAAGAGACAATCAATTTACGTAGTTCACCACCACAAGGTAGGCTATATCCACGATGATAGGGTTCACTATCCTTTCACTTCAACTTCACTATGTTTATCACAATGCTCTTAACTAGAGCTACAAAGAAGGTTCACTCCTTTACTCACACAATTACAATTTTTTAAGATAAAGAGTAGAATCACTTCCTACTCTATCCAATAGAAACGATGCCTTCCCTATCACTTAGGTTAGGCAACTTCAAAACATACTCCAAAGATATGACCAGAATTTAATGTTCAACTTGATATTTCAAACTAATTCAATAAACTCATAGTTTCCTTACGTAGTATAATACATCAAAGAAAAATGAGGAATGATATGCACCTCTAAGTTCATAAATAAACTTTCTTTGATGTATCCTCCAATCCAAAACTATTCTTCAAAAGTTTCAAGAATGAGTGATAAGAATAGACCTTTTCTCCAAGATCTAAAAGGATTGTTGCGGAGTGTTTTTTCTTGAATTTTATTTCAAAAATCTCTACTACCCACCACCAGAATTTTTCTCTATTTTTTTTAAAAATCTTTTCTAACGTGAATATCTATATGTAAAAAAATATCTTGTTTCTAACGTAAATATCTATATATTCACGTATTTGTATTCACAAAAACCTTACAATCTTGACCATTGATTCTTTAATGAAAGTGTAATCTTCACGCTCGATCTATATCATATTTCAAAATGATCGCACCATGAATACACCAAAATTACCATCATTAATCATATATAATCATGTTTTGTAAACCATATATAATCATCATTCAAGTAGCAAGTTAATTCATTAAAAGTATTACCCATCTTCATGAGTGACATAAAAATATCTAGAAAGAAAGCAATAAGAAGCCAACCATCTCTGAGCATGCAGTAATGAAGGGCACTTACTATGGAATCAATCAGGAGAATGATATTAGCATAATGTAATGCAAGGCCAGAAGGTCCCAATCTTGATGATTTTTCCTTGGTTGCATCTTCATCATCTGTTGGTCATGAACAGGAAAATATAATAAATAAATAAATACAATGCAGAAGGATGGGGTTGGGGGTTGGGGGTTGGGGGTGGGGGGTGGGGGGAGGGGGGTTGTATGGGATTGTTTGCATCTTATTTTCCATGACAGGAATATGATACTTGAACAGATTCACTTGAGGAACTGCATATGTAAATAGAATAAGGCCTCTAGTAGTTACTATGTTCAATTTAAAAAGAAATTATTGCAATGAAGATTGAGCTAATAATACCTTTGTTACCAAATACATTATTTATCTCACGATTCAGAAAGAGGACAATATCCACAAGCTTCTCCATTACCTGTATATGCCAGTTTCACTATATTTGTTAGGCAACATTCTACACTTATTGGATTAAAACAAAACAACTGATTTTTTTGTAGAGATGCAATATGGATAACTTTATGATTGTAGCTTGTCATCTATTTACCAATGATATGACTGCATAACATGCAGTAGTCGTTCTGTCCACCACAGGTGCATGTCTGAGTGTAAATGAGGTTTTAGGAGATGTGCACATATATGCTGGGTCAGTTCTCTTGAATTATTAACCCAGATTGGGATGATGCAGTAAACTAATGAAAAGATGAATAATAGGTATGCTGAGAAGTTTTTATTTTCATTTTTCAAAAGGAAAAAGTAGACAGTGTAAAGAAAAATAGAACAAAAGAGGATGAGCTCCCTGGAGAAAGTAAAAAGATATATATAAAATATCGATGCAATCCTCGACTCCATTTGTGAGTCTATCAATCATGTTCCTAATAACATTAAATGCTACTTCTCAAAGAGATCCTAGGAAAACAACTTAATTTACAAAGTAACTTGATAAGCATTATATTGATGACTGAAAATAATGTTGATCATCTCCAGCAATCTCACACAACAAGTTGCACAAAAGATCAGAATTAGTCTTAACAAAGCCACAAAAATTTATCGGCTTAAATTCTAGAACTGTGTTAGACAAGACATGCTTGTAATCCTCCAGACTAGACAATGTCCTAAAACTTGTTTACCATGTGACTATGATGGAAAATATGGTTGTCCAAAAACCTTGCTTCTATCCAAAATCTAACTATGATGGCAAATTACCCCCATTCCTTTTGTTTCAAAATTTTGGTCATCCAATAAAGAGAAAGTTAGTCTTCATCATCACCAACTTGAACATCCGTCATTTAGGGTCATTAAAACTATATTCCTTCTTTATTTCTAGGTCTAGAGTGTGAGAATTTTCATTGTTATGTGTGTGAACTTTCTACATGTAAGTGTACCTTTTCCAGTGAGTAATAAAAGAAGTTATATTACTTTCTACTCACTCATATTGATAATTAGTCCTTCTATCATTCCCAATGTTTCTATAGCCAAATGGTTTGTATCATTCACTGATGATTGCACTCATGCTACTTGGCTTTTTTTTTGCTTAAACATAAATATGATGTCAGTACTTTTCTCCCAAATTTTTACTTGAAAAACTGTTGCTTACTATCTTCATGCAGAATATTCAGTAAAAGAGCTTTGAAAGAGCATGATTATTACTCTTAAATCTTAGTAACTACTTGAATGGGACCAAGAGAAGAGCATAAACAACGTTCCTGCAGGCCTTCTGATTTCAGTCACTTTTTTCCATTCTTACACATTTCCAGAAAAAGATCTTCATTCCACTAGAGAGGCAAGATATCATTTTTTTTTCTTTTTGTTACGAAGAATCCTTTATGATTTGGGAGAAGAAAGTGGTGCAACATGTCACATATCATCTCCACAATGTTCTAACATCTTTAACACATGTTTTCAGTAAGTCAATCCACCATAACTAAACAATTGTTGCAATAGTCTTTTACCAAAATGAACTTATTGAACTAAATGCATTTCAAACAATCTGACATGCTGGGCGCTCTATATCAATCAAGAGAACTAGCAGTCTGATTATGTCCACAGAAATTATCTATTTCCAGCTCCTTGCAATTTAATGCCTACAAAGTTCTTTTCTTCTTTACAATCTAATTCGATTTAAATGCTGTGCTCGTTGTAGTATAGGAAATTGACATGTTTCCAGAATTTGTGGTTCTTTGAGGATCCATGAAGCCATCTCAAATATTGAGTACTATGGAAAATATTGCATCTTATTAATTATGATTAATCCCCCTGTTACATCCTTGATTAAATCAATCTCTGATTATGATTAGTCATAATCTATTGAATGATAAACATGGGCTAATATACCTAAGCTTGATCTTGCTTCTGACACTTGAGCACTCAGACCATGAAGAAACTGTGTGCTATACAAAATGAAAGGCACAGTGTGACAATAACTTATTATGCAATCAACTCTATGTTTAGGAGTTTAAGAATCTTTTGAATGTAACTTAAATGCTCGTAGTCATAATGATGGGAAAAGATAGGAATATGCAAGGAAGAGAAAGATCTTTAGCTTTGATATGAAACTAATTTTTACAGCAGTGATGGACTTCTGGGAGAGAGTACAGAAAGAAACAGGTTACAGAAAGCAACTGGAGAATATGGAAGACAGAGGCAAAACCTATTTCATAATTGTCAACAGAAAATGCCCAATGGAAAAAGGCATTTGTTGACCAGCCAAAATAGTGCAAAAAACTACCCAAATACAGTATGAAAGTACCTTTGTCAAAATTTTCATTCAAGGAAAGATACAGATCCGAGATAATCAAAGTAGAGGATAGCATTGCTGAATGCCAGTAACTTTTCATTTAAATTGTTCCTTTTATTTTTTAGAGATCATAAGAATAGATAAAATATGTAATTATAATTTACTTTAAACATTTCTCAAAAAGGTGAAAAGCATAATTCATCAATTTTAGTCCCTTAATTTTCAAGTCTTGACCATTTTGGTCATTCACAATTACTTGTAACTATTTAGATCCCTTATCTATTTTTATTTTAAACTATTCCTAAACACTAGAATCCAGCTCAGATTTTCCTTGGACATGCAAGTGAGGAAACTTTGGTGGAGGAAAAATAAGTAAAATATAACAAATACCCCATAAAACAGTGAAATCCAACTAATTTTTTATGTGACTTAGCAAGAAAATACCATATTATAGGTATATTTGTTATGAACTACCTATTTTGCCTCTAAAAACAACACCGCGGGATATAATGTAATGTTACATGCATAAATTCCAACATTTTTTGTGTCAAAAGGACCAAAATAGTAAATGAAATTGTTAAGGCATCTAAGTTCTAAAAAATTGTAAAGGACAAAAGCTTTATAAAAGGGACTAAAATGGTCCATTATCCAATTAAAAATTATGATTAAACAAAGCATATTTTTTAATTTGAGAAATCAAAGACTAACCAAAGTTTAAAAGTAAATTAGAGGTTGATGTGGCCTTGACTATGGCTACTCTAATTCCTTTTCCTTTGTTCCTCCTTTCTCCTGGGATATGTCTTTCTTGAAGATGTTTTGTTGTTCTTGATGTGTTCTTTCTTGGAGATATCACGTTGTTCTTGGTGTGTGTTTCCTCTCGGGTTCTCTCTCTCTCTGGTTCTTGGTGTATTTTTCGTTATCCTCTCTCTCTCCTGTTAGAGAGGTATTTATCTACCATTGCCTACAAGATGTGGGCTTTTTGTGTTATGAGTTTTTTTAGATATTTTATGTTGCGATGATATATTGATTAGATACGTTGTATGTGAGTTGTTTGGGATATTTTATGATGCGGGGGTATATTTGTACATATACCATAAGCAATTTTTTTTAAGGTTCGGGATGCTTAAAATGGATGTTATTGAAGGTGTGAGGGTGCGGTTTGGTTATGATGGGTGAGATCGAATATTATTGATCACGTGGGAAAGAACAAGGAAAAACGAAAAAGAAAGGGGGTTTTGGGTGAACGAATGATGGAGAGAAATAAACAACGGGGGTTTCAGGTGAGGGAGATGGTTGTGGCGCGGTTTTGAGGATTGTGGGTGTTGGGAACAATTCGTTGTTTTGGGAAATTGGGGTATCGGGTTGTAATGATGGCGTTTGGTGTGTGCGTGGCTGTGAAAAGACGCGTCTGATGCTTCGGTAGATGGGATGACACGTGGTGACCTTTCGACTGGTGATGTGTGGATAGCGTGTGCGCGTGAGAGCGCGCGTGGACTTGAAAATGTATGTACTGCAGTTTCACGAGAATTTTGGGGTCCGGTGTGGTGCCTTCTTTCAAAAATGTATAAGAGAGAGAGAGGGGGGAATATGGGGGGAGATGTTTGAATTTTCATTGTTTTCTTGTGTTTATCTTCGTGCTCTCTGAGAAAGTTCGTCTGTCATTGCGGGTGTAAGGTGTGCTTAAGTTTCTTCGCATGCAGTCGTTTGTGGTGGTGTTCACATATTGTGTTTGGAGTGACAGAAAAGGGTGATTGCAGTGGTGTTAAGTTGCCAGTTTAGTATTTTGTTTATTGTATTATTGGTGCTCGTTTTAATGCGCAAATGTGGGTGAATCTGACTGATTTTATAGTGGGCATGCCAGTGATGTCTGTGTGTTTATGGTTTTGTTATAGGTAGTGACCGGTGTTGGATGTGGATTTAACTGGTGTATTATGTTTTTGTGTTGTGTCTGCAGTGTTTGTGTGATTGTGCTTGGACTGTCTGTGCTAAACATGGCTCCTTGCCGAATTTCAGGTACTTGTTGTTCTGTTGCTTTGCATTTTTTGGGTTAGGGCTTGGAAAAACGAGGGAAAGAAGATAAAGAATTGCCTAGTTTTAGGGGGAAGAAAAGGAAAAGAAAAGAAAGAAGAAAAGAAGGAATGAAGAAAGAAAAAGAAAAAAGGGGGTAAAATGAGTTCTTCTGACAAGACGGTTCTGGCTAGTGGGCAAGAGGGTTTGTCTAATAGTTCTGAAAGGTCTGAAAGGTCTGTGAGGTTTGAAGAATTAGTGGAATAGATGGATCCTGTAGGTTCGTCTGGGGATCGGGATGCTAGTGTGTTATATAGGATGGATGGGGAGGACTTCTATTTCCCTCTCCTGGACGAGAAAGACGTAAGTTCTGGGATGGCCTACCGGAGGCCAATAGATGAAGTGGGACCGGTAAGGAAAGAACAAAAATTGAAATGGTGCGAGAAAAAAGATAACCCTCAAGTTCCTCAGTATAAGACGACTGTATCCGAATCTACAAACTTGGAGGGCATTCGGGAATATTATCATTTTCCCATAACTTATAAGACTATATGCCCAGAGGAGTCTCAACGGATCCATACGCCACTTGCGGATTGTGTGACTACGTATGTGGCTCACCTTCGAGCAGGGTTACGCTTTCTGTTGCATCCTTTGTTTGTAGATATATGTAAGTACTATCGGGTGCAATTGGGGTAATTGATGTCGAACGTTATTCGGACTACGGTAGGGTTCTTGATGGTGTGTAGGGCCTTCAGGTGTGAATGTCGGCTGGAGTTATGGCGAAGACTTTATTATTTGTGTCAAAAGTGTATAACGCCGGAAGGTCGTGGATTTTTTTATATAGCTCAACGTAGCTCTCGACCGTTGATTTTGGGGCCGTCTAGTATTCATTCATGGAAGAATGAATTTTTCTATGTAAGGTATCATAGTTTCGGTAATATTGGACTTTTGTTGCCCTGGAATGACTGTAAGAGTTTGAGTAATGATGTGCCAGAGGGGTATGGACGGGACTATCATGATGCTGAAACTTTATCGAAGCATCGGTTTGAGCTATCTGTGGGAGAGGATTGGTCGGAGATGCTGATGAGGCATGCGGGTTTGGAATTTGACTCCAAATTGGACATCCAGAAATTACGTGGGTGGAATGGAGGGTGCGGGAATGGGGGGGGGGGTTATATTATCGTTGTGTGTTTTTTCTTTAAGTTTATTTGCTGAAAGCTGATGTTTTGAATTGTTTAATTTTGTTGTTTTCAGGGAAAAGCTTGGTGATGGAAATGGTCTAGAACAACCCTGATAAGCGAAAAAAGAAGACTACTGGTAAATTTAAAATTCTTTCGGTTATGCCTGACAAAGGGAGCTTTAGCTTTATTACCGAAATTCATAGGTATTATTGTCCAGGGATGTTCTGGAATGCTGAAAAGAAGGAGGGGGGGGGGGCGTTGCGGACAAGGTGGTTAGGGGAGAGGGGGTGGTAATTGGGGACAAAAAGAAGAAGAAGGAAGTGCACTCCCGGTAGGTAGGAAGGAGGTCGTAAAGGAAATAGGAAAGGGGAATGGGAAGGAGAAGGAGGTGGTGGTGGAGGTTTCGGCTGATGTGTCTCCGCCGAAGAAGCGGTTGAAGGTTGAGGGTGGGGTTTTGGGGGAGGTTGGGGGGTCAAGTTGAGTGGGGAAAGGGAGATATGTCCCTGCTTGGGACATACCATCGAACCTGACAATGGGGGGTCTGGGGGTTGCAATGACCTTTTTTCAACATTATTTTCCCCCGGGTATGAAGGAGGTTGTGAAGCAAGTGCCTACGGAGGTGATTATTGGGCAGATGTATCAGTAGAAGTTTGAGGTAAATTTGTTGGTTAGCTTAAGGGGGGAAAATAGTAACACATTTGTCTTAAATGTACTTACTTACTTGTCATTTGTTTGGGTTGTTCCTATGCAGGCAATGCTTTCGGAGGTTGAGCTTCTGGACCGCTTTCGGCTGACTCATTATAATTATGAGAGTTTGGAAGCGGAAAATGACTTGGCTTGGAAGGTGAGGGAAGCTGCTCTGGTGGCCAAGGATGTCACCGAAAGTAGGGTGTGGGAGTTGGAAGAAATGTTGCGGAAGCAGGGGGGAATTGGAGGAGGTGCGGCAGGAAGTGTTGAGGGAAAAGCTAAAGGTGGTGGAGTTGGAGATGGCAAGAAGGAAATGGGAAGATGAGGCTGTGAGGTTATGAGACCGCTGTGAGGTTACGAGACCGCTATGAAACTCCGAAGGGTCTGATCAATGCTGAAACAGAGAAAGCAGTTGTAACTTCGTTCTTTAAGGACGAACGTTATTACAGGTTGTTTTCTCGAGTGGCTGCTCCCGTGGCTGGTGATACTCTGGCTGTGCTGAGGGATCATATTCAACAGACCGATCCTTCGTTTGAACTGCCAGAACAGTTTCTGGGTTTGTTGGCATCGTCAGAGAGGAATGTGTATCCTTGGGAAAGGGGACCTTTCGACTTTCACGAGTTAGTTGCCGAAACCAGCAGTAGGGGGGAGGATTCGGGGGAGAGGGTAGAGGTAGGAGAGAATGCCCTGGTGGAGAGGGTGGTAGCGGGTGGGGAGGAGGGTAAAGCTGTTGTTTTGGGGGATGAATAAGTAAACATGTAATTTGTATATATTGTAAAGTTTGTGGAAGAAAATATCAATATACGTTGTTACTTTCGGCTAATGATGAGTATGTGGTGGAATTGGTTTTATGTTGACTAATATTTTAAATGTGTAATTTCTGAAAATAATAACTAAATTTAGCATGTGTTTTAAGGGATTCTGTTGATATTATTGAAGCATATTTGGTGGAATCGGGATTGTTGAACTTGACATGTGATTATTCAATGCTACGGGAAATGGGCATGAATTAAAGTACAAGTGTAATTGCCGATTCTTCAGTTAGGTTCGTTGTTTCGTCTGGGAAAGATGCGGGTGCTACGGATAAAACTTGCGGAGGTTGGCGGCATTCCACGTTCGAGTGAGAATGTTGCCTTTGTGGTCTTTCAAACGGAAACTTCCGTTTGAATTTACTTTAGTAATGATGTAAGGTCCTTTCTAATTTGTGTCGAGCTTTCGGGTTGGCTCTTGATGGCTGATGGAATTTTTTCGAAGGACGAGATCGCCTATAGTTAGATCATGAGGTCGCATCCAGAAATTTTTGTGTTTGGCTAGGGACAGTTTGTAATTATATTCTCGAATAGTTGTGTTGGATCAAATATGATCAAGTAATGCCAAATTTTCGGTGATTTTAAGGTCGTTCCAATCGATGAAAAAGTTATCCACTCGGGGGGATGGGGATCCAATTTCTGCTGGGAGTAATGCTTCGGTACTGAAACATAGAGAGAATGGGATTTCTAGGGTGCGAGAGTGGGGTGTTGTTCCTTATGACCATAATACGTTTGGCAATTCGTAGATCCATTTTGTCTTGGATGAATCCAACCGTTTTTAAACCTTGTACGATAGTTCGATTAGTAACTTTCGTTAGGCCGTTTGTCTGTGGATATCCAACAAACGTGAAGCAGTGGTCTATGTGTAACTCTTGACAAATGTTTTGGAATTCTTGCTCTTCGAACTGTTTTTCATTGTCGGTAATGAGGATACAGGGTATTCCGAAACATGTGATGACGTCATTCCAAAAAAAATCTTTGATAACCTGCGCTGTGATGGAGGCTACAGGTTTTGCTTCAACCCACTTGGTGAAGTGATCGATGGCGACGATAAGAAATTCTTTGTTGCCCTTGGCTTTCGGGAAAGGGCCTACAATATCCATTCCCCACTGGTAAAAAGGAATTGGATTGGAAGTGGAACTCCACAGTGGGCATGTGATGTATGTTGGCGTGTAATTGACATTTTGAACAGTGTTGTATTAGTGTTGTAGCGTCGGTTTCTATAGTGGGCCAAAAATATCCTGTACGCATGACCTTGCGGGCTAAGCTTCGTGCGCCAATGTGAGATCCGCATATGCCTTCGTGGATTTCTCGCAAAATGTAATTTCCTTCGGTTTCAAGTACACATTTGAGGAGAGGCCATGAGTAATGTCGTCGATACAATTGATCGTTTATGAGGACATATCGCGCTGCAGACTTTTTGAATGGTTATGCTTGGATTTTATCAGCTGGACTTGTGTTGTTGGTGATGTATTGTATAATAGGTGTCATCTATGATGGTTCTTGGGAAACAGTCAAGATTGGGATGCCGTCGATGGATTTTTTCATGAGGGGTTCTATCCATGTGCCGTCTAAGGTATCACCGGTGTGCAATTTGGATAAGGCATCGGCTTCAGTGTTTGCTTTTCGGGTTATGTGTTCGATTTTTAAAAACTAAAAATGCTTGAAGAAAACGAATACCAACTGTAAATATTTTTGCATGTTGTCTTCTTTTGCTTCGAATTCTCCGTTGACTTGTCCGGCAACGACTTGAGAATCTGTAAGTATTCAGAGGTTTCGGATATGTAAATTACGGGCAATTCATAATCCCGCAAGTACGGCTTCATATTCAGATTCGTTGTTGCTGATGGGGAATGTGTATTTTAAGGCGTAAAATAGTTTGGAGCCTTCGGGTGATGTTATAGCGATACCGGCGCCTCAATTGGTTTCGACTGCGGAACAGTCTACGTGGATGGTCCAACAATCGGTCGAGATGCTATTTTCCTGCAGATTTTTGGTGGATGGGGGGAGTAAGTCGGTGCACTCTACGATGAAGTTGGATAGTGTGTTGGCGTTTATATATCTTTTGTGAGTGTACTTGATATCATATTCAGAAAGTTCTATAGCCCATAGCATAATGCGACCGGTAATGTCAGCTTTGTGCAATGACTGGCGAACAGGGACTTGTATGTGCATGCAGATATGGTATGTTTGAAAGTAATGTCGAAGTTTCTGTGTTGCCATTATTAGGGCAAAAATATGCTTTTTTAGAGGTGAGTATCGAGTTTCGGCAGGTTGTAGGACATGACTGATGTAATAGACGGGGTAGAAAGCCTTCTCGCGTTCGGCGCAGAGGACGACGCTGATAGCTGAAGGTGAAATGGATACGTAAAGGTGGAGAGTTTCATTGGGTTTCGGGGGGACTAGGATAGGTGAATTTTGTAAGTATTGTTTTATATCTTGGAAGGCTTTCTCGCATTCGGGAGTCCATTCGAAATGTTTGCGTTTGCGGAGGAGTGAAAAGAACGGGAGAGATTTTTCTCCTGATTTTGAAAGGAAACGGTTGATAGCCGCGATCCTTCCGCTGAGCCGTTGTACTTCTTTAATATTCATTGGAGATTTGAGGTTTTGTATTGCTGTAATTTTGGATGGGTTTATTTCTAAACCGCGTTAGGAAATCATGAAATCTAAGAATTTTCCTGTGCTTACTCCGAATGTGCATTTTTTGCAATTGAGCTTTAGACCGAAGTCTTGTATAGTTTGGAACATTTCCTGAAGGTCTTGGGTTATATCTAATGTTGAGAGGGTCTTGACTAATATATCGTCGATATATGCTTCGACGTTCTTGCCGATTTGCAAATTGAACATCCGGTTGATCATGTCTTGAAACTCTGCTCTAGCATTTTTTAATCCGAAAGGCATATGTTTGTAACAGAAAAGTCCTTCTGGTGTGACGAAAGCGATTTTTTCTTCGTCTTCTTTTGCCATTAGGATTTGATGGTAGCCTTTGTGAGCGTCTAAGAATGATAGCAAGCTATAACCTGCTGTGGCGTCAGCGAGTAGGTCCGTGCGGGGGAGGGGGTATGGCTTCTTTGGGATGACCTTGTTAAGGGAAGTAAAGTCGATACAAACTCGCCATTTCCCACCTGGTTTTGGTACGACTACTGGGTTGGCTAACCACTGGGGGAATTGGACTTTGCGGATGACGTCGGCTTGAAGCAAGTCTGATATTTCTTTGCGGATGATGTTTTGTTTTTCGGAATTGAAAGAGCAGCATTTTTGGGTGATGGGTTTTGGGGATGGGGGAATTCCTAGATTATGTTCCATAAAGGAGCGCGGGATGAGTCCTAGGTTTGTGGGTGTCCAAGCGAAAATATAGGAAAATTATGCTGCAAGTTCTAAAATTTATCGTTATAATTGATTCAGGAGAGAAGCGCCTATTCTGATTTGGCATTCTGGATGTGTGGCATCGATGCTGAGGGTTTCAAACTGGTCGACGGGGGCCAAGTTGCGGTCGGGTTCATTAGAAGAATCAGCCGAAACCTTGGGTGGTGTATTCTTTGTGAGGTAGTAGGTTTGTTGGATTGGTTCATCTCCGAGAATGATCCAGGGTCTGGAAGGTAACGACATGATCATATCGTTGCGGAATGTGCGAATTTGTGCCTGCATTGTGTTCAAGGCTGGGCGACCAAGAATGATGTTATAAGGTGCTGGTAAATCTACGATGACGAAAGTGGTTATGTGCTGTTGGAGGTGTGAAGGTGGTCCCCATTGGAGTAATAACTTAGCGATGTCGCGAGGGTGGGTGGTGGTGCCGGAAAAGTCGATTATTGATGTAGAATATGGTTGTATGAGGTTGTCATTTAGGTGCATTTTTTCCAGGTTTCACAGTACATGATGTTGGCAGAACTACCCGTGTCTACTAATATGCGTCGGATGAAAAATGACTGGATGTGTTAAGAAATTATTAGTGGGGTATTGGTGTTTTGATCGAGTTCGGCAGATTTGATGCTTTTTTGTGTTGGTTTTCCGGATTGGTGGTTATTATTATCTATGAGGTTAATGATGTGAGGGGAGGGCTGTGTCGGTATGTGGGAGATTGTCGGGAGTTGGTGTGGCTGTGTTTGGCATCCGGATGTATTCTCATAAATGCCCTTTTTGGATTGCTGCTTCGATTGCGTGTTTTAGAGCGTAGCAATTTCCTGTTGTGTGCCCGACTTCTTTGTGGAATGTGCAGAAATGTTGCTAGTTTCGGCATTCAATTAGGGATGACATTGGGCGTGGGGTTTGTAATATGCCTGACGATTCTATATTATACCAGATGGTGGCACTATCGGAAGTTAAGGGTGTAAATTGGGGGTATTGTATTTGGGGTAATGGGGTGTCCGTTGGTTGGTGTTGGGTGTTGGGTGTTGTCGTTCGGGTTCTGTATTTGGGATGTGGAAATCAGGTTGGAGGTTGGGTGTTTCTGGCTTGGGGATATCTGGATGTAGCTATTGCGCTGTTACAGGTAGCGTCTTGTGCTTGAGTGGTTGCCATGGAGGAGGATAATTTTTTAGCTTTTATCCATGCTCTGATCTGTGTGAGCAATTCTTGTGTGGTCTGTGGTTCTTGGATGTTTAATTGGTGCGAGTACTCTCCTTTGATGAGGCCGTTGCAGAATGCTTCAACATAAAAGGAGTCTGTGCAGTCTTTAGTGAGCAATACCTCTTTGTTTAACCGCTGAAGGTATGAGGACAAGGATTCCCCTATGTTCTGGCGAATTTGTAAGAGGTCGAGGCTTATTTTTTTATTTGTTCGGAATGCTTCGAAGTGTTGTAGAAAACTGTTACTAAGTTGTCGGAAGGAGAAAATAGATTCAGCGGGTAGGCTGCCGAACCAAGCTTGTGCTTGTTCGGCTAGTGTCATCGGGAAGCATCGGCATAACAAGAAATCATCTGCTCAGTGCATGACCATTGTTGTTGTGAACTGCCTGAGGTGAATTTCGGGATCAGAATATCCGGTGTATTGGGTGAATGTGAGAATCTGGAACGTTGGTGGTAATGGACCCTTGGCGTATGCCAGAGCTAGAGGGTTGCTGTCGAGTGTGTTCCAGGGGAGGATGTCGTCATTTGGTATTAGTTAAGGGGGTTCAATCTGAACTTGGTCGCATAGCTTCCTAAATTGTGCGTTTGCGGGTGTAGGTCCGGCGGTAGGTTGTCGGTCATTTTGGTGGGGTTGGGGGAAGTCTTGAGTTTCGGGGTTTTATGGTGGGAGATACCATGTGTGCGTTGGTGCTTTCGGTTGTTGTGGAAGGTTTCGGTATATCATTGGTTGTGCTAAATTACCCAGAAGTGTCTGGGGTATCGGGGTTTATTTTGGGGGAGCGGGTGAAGCTGGTGGGACTATATTGATTTGAGGGTGTGAAAATGGTTGTTGGTCATTTTAGTGGGGTTGGGGGAATTCTTGGGTTCCGGGGTTTTGTGTTGGGATGTACCATGTGTGTGTTGGTGCTTGCGGTTATTGTAGAGGGTTTTGGTATGGTATTGGGTGTGCTAAATTACCCGAAAGTGTCTAGGGAATCGAGTTTTGTTTTGGGGGAGCGGGTGAAGCTGGTGGGACTATATTGATTTGAGGGTATGAAAATGGTTGTAGATGTATGTCTGTATCGGGACATACAAGTTTGTGCTCCTGTTGTTTGTCTTGCCTTGATTGTTTGATGGCGGGGGTGGTTGGGTTGTTTCGTCGGTAAATATTTACGGTGGCATTTTGGGGGTGCCAGAACGTTGGTTGAGGATCCGATAGTTTCAGGAAAGTGGGATGTGGCGTCGTCTATTAACTCTGGATCTGATCTTGATCGTTTGGATCGCACGTAATTGGCGATGTTTCTTAAATTTTGCAGAATATCATCATATGGTACGTTGGCATTCGGTTGATCTTACAGAATTGAAAGAGAATGTGATCGGCGATCGGGCTTCTTGGCGGGGCGGTGCGATGTGGACGGAACTGGGGCATCTTTGGGTTGGTGCGGTGGGTGTGTTGACGAGGATTGTTGAAGCTAGTTGTCGTTGGCGATTGCAGAGGCTGTTGCTAGAGGTTGATTTTTACTGGCAGGGACAGGAAGAGGGATGCCCAGGGATGTGGCAGGAATTTCTGGAAGGGTATTAGGTTTTTAGAATCATGGCTATGGGTTGTCATGTTCTTTTTCATAGATATAATCGTAGGAAAAAGCACGGTGGGCGCCAATATGATGTGGTCTGACTCTGGCTACTCTAATTCCCTTTCCTTTGTTCTTCCTTTCTCCTAGGATATGTCTTTCTTGAAGAAGCTTCGTTGTTCTTGATGTGTTCTTTCTTGGAGATATCGCGTTGTTCTTGGTGTGTGTTTCCTCTGGGGTTCTCTCTCTCTGGTTCTTGGTGTATTTTTTGTTATCCTCTCTCTCTCCTCTTAGAGAGTTATTTATCTACCCTTGCCTACAAGATGTAGACTTTTTGTGTTATGGACTTTTTTAGATATTTTATGTTGCGATAATATATTAATTAGCCTAAGTTTCTCAGAAATAGCGATTTCGTAGTTTTGATGTTTTTTTTTGCTTTTACTACTTTGGTTTTATGGTTGTCATCTAAAATTTAGCAGCTCTCTGAATGAGGAGGTAGATTCCTGAATTTTGATGACAGAATTATTATCAAGGTGTTCCCTTCTGTCCTTATGCTCTTTCATCTCAAGGATGATTTCAAGCTTTTTGCCCCTAAAAACAACCAAACTTCCATACACCTAACTTGAGTTAATTCCTCATTAGGATATGATTATTCCTTAATGTGTTCCCCAATTAAACCCTATCATCAACACATCGTCATTTATGAGGCAACAAGGTTCTTTACCCATATGATTATCAAACAATATTGAAAATTAATGATCATCGAACATAAGTATGAAAGACAAAAACAAAACTTAGTATACGATAAGGATTAATGAGGTATGCTCCAAGCCAGTCATTTATTTTATCAAGCTTGAGTCCTGATTTCCTCTTATCAGAAACTATTTGGGGGGAGGTGGGGATTTGAGATACAATAAGGCCTTAAGGGCTAACACTAAAAAGAAAGAGCTCTATGTTACTTCCCAACAAATTGGACACCTGAGGCCTTTTGTGATTACGAATCTAGACCTGTCAATAACAAGTTTTCTTTTTCTAACCTTCCTTTTCCTCAACCAAAACCTATCATGTCTTAGAGAAGTCTAGGAACTAAAAAATCATCTTATATGACATGGTTCATTCCCCCTTTGTTTGGAAAAAAAAAAGATAATAATAAATACAAATCAAATAGATTAGATGCAATCATGTAATGATTCAAATGCAAACACTAGCACACAAATATACTTATTTTCTAATCCATCCTATAATTTGTACTATATTATATGCCATATTAAGTATTTTAATTTTTTATAAACTGTTAGTCATTCCATTCAACACAGTGCCTCTCCCCTAAAAAAGAAACCAAGCCTTTACACTACAGAAAAAAATCACGAACTGATTCTTCAAAACTAACTAATGAGTATGGCATGGAACTTTTGCTACATTCGGCTAACAGTATATAACAATCATTCTACATCCTGAAAGTCTTACTGCTATCTTCAATTTTGGAAGGGAAAAAAAAGAAAAAAAAAAGTAGACAGTGTAAAGAAAAATACAACAAAAGAGGATGAGCTCTCTGGAGAAAGTAAAAAGATATATATAAACTATCGATGCAATCCTCGACTCTATTTGTGAGTCTATCAATCATGTTCCCAATAACATTAAATGCTACTTCTTAATGAGATCATAGGAAAATAACTTAATTTACAAAGTAACTTGATAAGCATTATATTGATGACTGAAAATAATGTTGATCATCTCCAGCAATCTCACACAACAAGTTGCACAAAAGATCAGAATTAGTCTTAACAAAGCCACAAAAATTTATCGGCTTAACTTCTAGAACTGTGTTAGACAAGACATACTTGTAATCCTCCAGACTAGACAAAGTCCTAAAACTTGTTTACCATGTGACTATGATGGAAAATATGGTTGTCCAAAAACCTTGCTTCTATCCAAAATCTAACTCAAGATTTAGGTCACCATGTAGTTTTTTCATCATAGTATTTTAGGACAAGGATTTAGGGAAGACGATTGGACGTACTTAGATAACAAGGGCAAATTACCCCCATTCCTTTTGTTTCAAAATTTTGGTCATCCAATAAAGAGAAAGTTAGTCTTCATCATCACCAATTGAACATCCGTCATTAAAACTATATTCCTTCTTTATTTCAAGGTCTAGAGTGTGAGAATTTTCATTGTTATGTGTCTGAACATTCTACATGTAAGTGTACCTTTTCCAGTGAGTAATAAAAGAAGTTATATTCCTTTCTACTCACTCATATTGATAATTATTCCTTCTATCATTCCCAACGTTTCTATAGCCAAATGGTTTGTATCATTCACTGATGATTGCACTCATGCTACTTAGCTTTTTTTGCTTAAACATAAATATGATGTTAGTATTTTTCTCCCAAATTTTTACTTGAAAAACTGTTGCTTACTATCTTCATGCAGAATATTCAGTAAAAGAGCTTTGAAAGAGCATGATTATTACTCTTCAATCTTAGTAACTACTTGAATGTGACCAAGAGAAGAGCATAAACAACGTTCCTGCAGGCCTTCTGATTTCAGTCACTTTATTCCATTCTTACACATTTCCAGAAAAAGATCTTCATTCCACTAGAGAGGCAAGATATCAAATTTTTTTTCCTTTTTTTTTACGAAGAATCCTTTGGTTATGATTTGGGAGAAGAAAGTGGTGCAACATGTCACATATCATCTCCATAATGTTCTAACATCTTTAACACATGTTTTCAGTAAGTCAATCCACCATAACTAAACAATTGTTGCAATAGTCTTTTACCAAAATGAACTTATTGAACTAAATGCATTTCATACAATCTGACATACTGGGCCTAGCTCTATATCAATCAAGAGAACTAGCAGTCTGATTATGTCCACATAAATTATCTATTTCCAGCTCCTTGCACCACAGAAAGTTCTTTTCTTCTTTACAATCTAATTCGATTTAAATGCTGTGCTCGTTGTAGTATAGGAAATTGACACGTTTCCAGAATTTGTGGTTCTTTGAGGATCCATGAAGCCATCTCAAATATTGAGTACTATGGAAAATATTGCATCTTATTAATTATGGAAACCCCACTGATTAATCCCCCTGTTACATCCTTGATTAAATCAATCTCTGATTATGATTAGTCATAATCTATTGAATGATAAACATGGGCTAATATACCTAAGCTTGATCTTGCTTCTAACACTTGAGCACTCAGACCATGAAGAAACTGTGTGCTATACAAAATGAAAGGCACAGTGTGACAATAACTTATTCTGCAATCAACTCTATGTTTAGGAGTTTAAGGATCTTTTGAATGTAACTTAAATGCTCGTAGTCATAATGATGGGAAAAGATAGGAATATGCAAGGAAGAGAAAGATCTTTAGCTTTGATATGAAACTAATTTTTACAGCAGTGATGAACTTCTGGGAGAGAGTATAGAAAGAAACAGGTTACAGAAAGCAACTGGAGAATATGGAAGTCAGAGGCAAAACCTATTTCATAATTGTCAACAGAAAATGCCCAAGGGAAAAAGGCATTTGTTGACCAGCCAAAATAGTGCAAAAAACTACCCAAATACAGTATGAAAGTACCTTTGTCAAAATTTTCATTCAAGGAAAGATACAGATCCGAGATAATCAAAGTAGAGGACAGCATTGCTGAATGCCAGTAACTTTTCATTTAAATTGTTCCTTTTATTTTTGAGAGATCATAAGAATAGATAAAATATGTAATTATAATTTACTTTAAACATTTCTCAAAAAGGTGAAAAGCATAATTCATCAATTTTAGTTCCTTAATTTTCAAGTCTTGACCATTTTGGTCATTCACAATTACTTGTAACAATTTAGATGCCTTATCTATTTTTATTTTAAACTATTCCTAAACACTAGAATCCAGCTCAGATTTGCCTTGGACATGCAAGTGAGGAAACTTTGGTAGAGGAAAAATAAGTAAAATATAACAAATACCCCATAAAACACTGAAATCCAACTAATTTTTTTATGTGACTTAGCAAGAAAATACCAAATTAGAGGTATATTTGTTATGAACTACCTATTTTGCCTCTAAAAACAACACTACGGGATATAATGTAATGTTACATGCATAAATTCCAACACTTCTTGTGTCAAAAGACCAAAATAGTAAATGAAATTGTTAAGGCATCTAAGTTCTAAAAAATTGTAAAGGACAAAAGCTTTATAAAAGGGACTAAAATGGTCCATTATCCAATTAAAAATTATGATTAAACAAAACATATTTTTTGATTAGAGAAATCAAAGACTAACCAAAGTTTAAAAGTAAATCAGAGGTTGATGTGGTCTGACTCTGGCTACTCTAATTCCCTTTCCTTTGTTCCTCCTTTCTCCTGGGATATGTCTCTCTTGAAGATGCTTTGTTGTTCTTGATGTGTTCTTTCTTGGAGATATCGCGTTGTTCTTGGTGTGTGTTTCCTCTCGGGTTCTCTCTCTCTGGTTCTTAGAGTATTTTTCATTATCCTCTCTCTCTCCTCTTAGAGAGGTATTTATCTACCATTGCCTACAATATGTGGGTTTTTTGTGTTATGGGCTTTTTTAAATATTTTATGTTGCGATGATATATTGATTAGATATGGTGGTACGTTGTATGTGAGTTGTTCGAGATATTTTATGATGCGGGGGTATATTTGTACATATACCATAAGCATTTTTTTAGGGTTCGGGATGCTTAAAATGGATGTTATTGAAGGTGTGAGGGTGCGGTTTGGTTATGATGGGTGGGATCAAATGTTATTGACCATGTGGGAAAGAACAAGGAAAAACGGAAAAGAAAGGGTGTTTTGGGTGAACGAATGATGGAGAGAAATAAACAACAGAGGTTTCGGGTGAAGGAGATGGTTGTGGCGCGGTTTTGAGGATTGTGGGTGTTGGGAACGACTTGTTATTTTGGGAAATTGGGGTATCGGGTTGTAATGATGGCGTTTGGTGTGTGCGTGGCTGTGAAAAGACGCGTCTGACGCTTCGGTAGATGGGATGGCGCGTGGCGACTGTTCGACTGGTGATGTGTGGACAACGTGTGCGTGAGAGCACGTGTGGACTTGAAAATGTATGTACTGCAGTTTCGCGAGAATTTTGGGGTCTGGTGTGGTGCCTTCTTTCAAAAATGTATAAGAGAGAGAGAGGGGGGAATATGTGGGGAGACGTTTGAATTTTCATTGTTTTCTTGTGTTTATCTTCGTGCTCTCTGAGAAAGTTCGTCTGCCATTGTGGGTGTAAGGTGTGCTTAAGTTTCTTCGTGTGCAGTCGTTTGTGGTGGTGTTCACATATTGTGTTTGGAGTGACGGAAAAGGGTGATTGCAGTGGTGTTAAGTTGCCAGGTTAGTATTTTGTTTATTGTATTATTGGTGCTCGTTTTAATGCGCAAATGTATGTGAATCTTATTGATTTTATAGTGGGCATGCTAATGATGTCTGTGTGTTTATGGTTTTGTGATGGGTAGTGACCGGTGTTGGATGTGGATTTAACTGGTGTATTATGTTTTTGTGTTGTGTCTGCAGTGTTTGTGTGCTATTGCTTTTGTGTGATTGTGCTTGGATTGTCTGTGCTAAACATGGCTCCTCGATGAATTCCAGGTACTTGTTGTTCTGTTGCTTTGCATTTTTTGGGTTAGGGCTTGGGAAAACGAAGGAAAGAAGATAAAGAATTGCCTGGTTTTATGGGTTAAGCATAAATCATATCACTTTTTAGCATGTTTTTAGGCATAATTTAGGATGAAGTTGATAGGAAATTGGTCTTAATTGATTGTTATTTACTCAATTTCACAATTTTTATGATTTTGGAAGTGTCAGGTGAAAAGTAGACGAAAACAGCAAATTTTGGGGCAAAAATGCAATTTTTGGAAATGATGATCTGGTCAACGGGCCAGGACGGGCGTCCCGAAGCACCAGAAGTTGTCCCACATCGAAATTTTTGGAGATTTTCACTCCAGAAAGCTGCTATAAATACCCCAGACCTCCAAGAGTTGAAATCATCCCTCTCCACTTGATCTGAGTCATTCAGTAGTTTCTAGTGTACAATTCTCTAGTACACAACTCACTCGGAGACTCAGATTTCAGTAGAAGTTTTCTTTCTTTCCTTTTTTGTTTTCGTTTTTCTTAGTTTCTAAGAATTAGTCTCAGATCCTAGGGTTCGATAGATAGGTTCGTTTCTGGTATTCATAGAATACCCGGGATTTCGTTAGGAGATCCTAAGAGGGCTCTAGGCGTTCGAAGAGTCAGTCCACAAGGCTGGGCTTAAGCTGGGTATTAAGGTAAAGCCCAGTTACTAGGCTGAGGAAGCGTCCTCCGAAGGTTCTGGCAAGCAGAGTCGGGGCGAGCAATACGACATATACAGTAGTACGCTCCATCGGTGAGACTACGTAAAGGGTGATTTCTTTATGGCATCAGTCCCCCTGTCCCTCTCTTATATGTTGTTATTGTGTTGTTCCAAAAATTGATTATGAATACGAGATTACGATTTTCATGAATATTTGTTTTATATGTTGAAGTTGTTATATTTTTCCGGAAATGGCCACCTGCTTAATATTCACTATGTCTGCATGTCCACTGTGTTCTTTTAAACTAAAATTAGGGTTATAGACAATTCCTAACCACGGTTTATCATAACCTGTTTAGTTTAACATGCATCAATTAGTATTGTTGTCTGTCATGCTAGATAAAATAACCTGCAGAACACCCTGTTTGTTAGAGTAGTCTAGGTAGGGGCCGAGCTGAGCGTTTATGCCGGCGGCTAGGGCGAGCGGCATGATCCCCGAAGTGACATAGGGTTTTCATGGATGCCTTTAGCCCGAACCGTGAGTAGGGCCGTCATTAAGGTAGGGCGGTTTATTAGAGACCTCGGATGTGGTACGCCTTTAGACACAGAAAATATTTGCAATCCAGGCCAAGACATGTCTAAAATACTCGAATATAGGTCAATCAACATATAGGAACAGTATAACATAAAATCAGGACCTCATCTATAAAACACTTTTGGGCTTAATTAAACTTAAACCTAGTGGAGAATGGATCACCATCTCATCAAAGTCATTGATGAAGATTGCATAACTGGATCATAAGATAGGAGTTAGGATAAAAGGCTAGTTACTACTAAGCCGTTACCACTTCCCTGGGAGTACGATATTTATTTAATAAAATCGTAGATACTTTCCAACAAACTAGCTACACGATAGGTACTCCGCCTTAGGTTCTGATTGATTAAGTGACAATAATTGAATGCTAAGTGACAGTTAGTAAGACTCAGTCCTTAATTACTCATAATCGACATAGGTAAATAAAGCCTATCTTTTAGCATACCAATCGGAACGCATCAATCGATAATCTTGTACTTAGGTATATATATTACTTGTTGACCGGTGTATACTTGCACTTGTTAAGATTGCGTTGATTTACTTCATTTTCTTATCTTTACAAATTGTGACACACGCACACAACGCAACAAGTTTTTGGCGCCGTTACCGGGGACTTTGGAGTCAATTGTTTGTAAATATTGATTGTTTGCATTTGGTTACCTTTATTTTTCAGTTTATTTTTATACTCATACTTGTGCTTAATAGTCTATTGATTTAGTGTATGAGTGACGAATATTTGTGCATAGGCTGAAATTTATTTGAATATTATTGATATTGATCATTTGGTAATTTTCAGCTTGTGTATATCATTCATTCATTAACGTGTGCTGTTTTGCATGAGTAAAACATGCAAGGGTTCTCAAGCTACATTGCTGCCACTCGATCCAGAAATTGAGAGAACAACCAAGGCGTTAAGGAAGAAGAAACAAACCACGGATAAGGCAGCTATGGAGGAACAACGTGAAATTCAACCTGAACCTGTCTACAATTGATGCGTTCCGGTCGATGTGCTAAATAGGTGTTATTTTACCCTATGTTGATTATGAACTATTAAGGACTGTGATTGACTAATTATCACATTTAGTCTCTATGGTGTCACTTAATCAGCCAGAACCTAAGGCAGAGTACCTATCGTGTAGCTAATCTGTTGGAAAGTATCTACGATTTTATTAAATAAATATCGTACTCCCAGGGAAGTGGTAACGGCTTAGTAGTAACTAGCCTTTATTCCTAACTCTTATCTTATAATCCAGTTATGCAATCTTCATCAATAATTTTGATGAGAGGGTGATTCATTCTCCACTAGGTTTAAGTCTAACTAAACCTGAAAATGTTTTATAGACGAGATCCTGATTTTATGTTATACTGTTACTATACGTTGATTGACCTATATTCGAGTATTTTAGACATGTCTTGGCCTGGATTGCAACTATGTTCTGTGTCTAAAGGTTACCAAATCTGAGTTTCTACGCTACCACCCCATCGTTAAGGGTAACGGCCCTACTCACGGCACGGACTAAAGTCAGCAATGAACGCCCTATGTCACTTTGGGGATCATACCGCTCGTCTCATAACCACCGGCATAAAACTCTACTCAGCCTACCTAGACTACTTTCAACCAACAGGGTGTTCCGCAGATTATTTTATCTAGTATGGCAGACACCAATACCAATTGATGCCTGTTAAACTAAACATGTTATGAATAGACCGTGGTTAGGAATTGTCTATAACCCTAATTTCAGTTTAAAAGAACGGCAATAAACATGCAGACATAATGGATATTTAAGCAGGTGGCCATTTCTAGAAAAACATTATAACTTCAACATATATCACAAATATTCATAATAATCATAATCTGGTATTCAAATTGTTATTTGGACAAACACAATAACAACATATAAGAGAGGGACAGGGGGGTTGATGCCATAAAGAAATCACCCTTTACGAAGTCTCGCCGATGGAGCGTACTGCTGTATATGCCGTATTGCTTGACCCGACTCTGTTCGCCAGAACCATCGGAGGACGCTTCCTCAGCCTAGTAACTGGGCTTTACCTTAATACCTAGCTTAAGCCCAGCCCTGTGGACTGACTCTTCGAACGCCTAGAGCCCTCTTAGGATCTCCTAACGAAATCCCGGGTATTCTATGAATACCAGAAACGAACCTATCTATGTAAGCCTAAGATCTGAGACTATTTCTCAGAAACTAAAACAAAACACTAACAAGAAAGAAAACTGAGATCCGAGTCTCTGAGTGAGTTGTGTACTTGAGAAGTGTACACTGGAAACCACTTAATGACTCAGATCGAGTGCAGAGGAATGATTTCAACTCCTGGAGTCCTGGGGTATTTATAGCAGCTTTCTGGAGTGAAAATCTCCAAAAATTTCGATGTGGGACAACTTCTGGTGCTTGGGGACGCCCGTCCTGGATTGGGACGCCCGTCCTGGTGGTTTGACTCGGTCGGGACGCCCGTCCCGGACCGTTGACCAAGTCAGTATTTCCAAAAATTGCATTTTTACCCCAAAATTTGCTGTTTTCGTATACTTTTCACCTGACACTTCCAAAATCATAAAAACTGTGAAATTGAGTAAATAACAATCAATTAAGATCGATTTCCTATCAATTTCACCCTAAATCATACATAAAAACATGCTAAAAAAGGTATATGATTTTTGCGTATCAGATAACCCCACACTTAGCTTTTTGCTTGTCCTCAAGCAAAGTCTACCTGAAGTTAGTGATTCTAAATCATATGTGCAGTCACTTAAATTTCTAGTCATGTTTTTATTCCAAAAATTATTCAGATAATTCTTAACACAGGTCTGACTGGTTAGGTTGCTATGACAAGGTCTCAAATGTCTCTTGTAGATTGTTAGGATTGAGCAGAAAACAATTTAACAACTAGGTTGAACTCTTCTCTTAGTCATAAGGTCTTCCTGATGTGTAGTGTGTGTACTAGTCCAGACCAGATAGTCAACACAATAAACTCTTGTCTTAACTATTACTAGATAACACTTCGACCTGTCACTAGACACACTAACAACAGATAACTTTCTGAGTTCTGAGCCTTGGTGATCAGATTTTAATTATTTAGCTCTTATTGATTTCTTTCGTTTATAGATTCAGGGTATTTTGAGTCTGCTTTGAACACGTCAACTTCAACTACCCATGTAGCGAGTCCCACTCCGATGACTCCCAGACCTACACGACCTTAGGGCATCAGGCTTTAAGTTCCCCGAAGGAGTGGTGCTCGAGTAGCGAAGGCCGCTGGCAAACTACCCTATTTAATTAACTTTCTTTAATTTCTTTTCACTTTTAGCTCAGAGTCTCATCTAGTCATTCTAATTGTCAAAACATCCACAACTGGTCTAATTTTATCTAGTTCAGTCTTGAAAAGGTAATTGGCTGAGGTCTCTAATCCAGACAAAGTTGTGCTCAGTTATCAGGAATTCCCTACTCCTAATCAATAAGTTCAAAAATAGTCATCAATTATCTCCTACTAACCATAACATTCTACCTACATATCATAGACATAAGCAATTGTTTAACCAAGCATACTGCATTTAGAAGTCTGAAAGACGGAAAAATTTTGAAAAACATTTTTGGAAGGGTGTGAAAATAAGGGGAAACAAGCAAAATCATGCAAAACTTTTGCCAACTGCTACAGTGCACCGTGCACTGCTACCCCACACTTAAGTCTGACACTGTCCTCAGTGTTCATGCATAGCTAAACTACCCCACACTTATTTGCAAACAAGAAGAAATGAAAACAAAACAAAGAACTCTTACCCCACACTTATTTGACTAACTATGGGTAAGAGAGAAAATAAAACAACCAACAAAACAAGACACAAAAATGAAGAAAATAAAAGTAAAGGAAGATGAGATTAGAAAAACTCCCTTCTTGCCTAGAGCAGAAGGGTTTTCTCTGATCTGTCAATTGGCTCTTCACCTTAGCCATGTGCTATTACTGAGGCATTCTTGACTCTGTAAGCTCTAGATACTGGAACGGATGACGTCAGCTTCGATCCTTCATCGTCGAGCTCTAGGTAGTGGCCTATTCATTTGATGAATAGCTCGAGCCCCACAGACTGCTTCCTCGAATCATTTGTAAGATTTCTCACAATCATAGCAACGTGTCCAGGAGGAACGTGTCTAGGAATGAGATTTCTTGGGATTTGTGTGCCTTCCTGCCAATGTTAGTAAAGGTATTGCATGCAAGTCTCGAATGGAAGAAAAGATACCTGAAGTTTTGGCGAAGCTGTGGTGGTAGGGGGCTCCAGTTGTGTAGATCTGGGCCCAAGTATTTGAGACTTCCTCGGGGAAGTTTCTCACAGCTGATTGGTATGCAGGGGATGCAAGCTCCTCCATTGCTATGCTCCTGATACAACGCCAAATTCTTCTATATCTGTCGACCGTTCGTTACCTCTTGGTAGATCACTTGCTTGCACTGGTCTGGCTTTAATTGTTGCCAATATCTCATCTATTGATTCTGCGAGTGTGGGTTTTGCTGTGGTGGTGTCTTCTGAAAGTTTTCAGCTTCCGAATTACTCCTCAGCTAAATCCCGTATGATTCCTCTAGTGGGGATTGTATGTGTCTCCCATTGGAGCAGCATTCTGCAGTAACCTACTCCTACCTCTTTTGGAATGGTCAGTCATTCCCATAGCAATCCCTGCTAAAGTGTGGTACTTAGCAGACTTCACATATTTGATACACAGGCTGAACATTTCTTCCTAAAACATCGGCACTCTGAATCTGGAAAACAACTAGAATGTGTTATTTGGCAAGCATTGCAGGACTGTATCAGAGATACAAAAGTCCTTGAATATGGTGGGTCAACAAGATCCTGCTTTCAACACTTTTCGGACAGTGTTGATAGCAGTCAATTGGTCTCATGTAGATCCTTGATGACAATGCTCCAAAATTTTGTGGCCTTCGTCTTTCGAGACACGTCTTCTGATCAACTGATCTGCTAAAATTTTGAAATAGAAGAGAAACTGCCCAGTAGTAATATTTCAAATCAGCAAAGAATTTCTTCTTTTGCTGATAATTCATATCACTTGGAACTTATTCAGTGACTAGATAATTTGAAATAAACCACAGATGAGAATTATTATACATAGCAAACAATGCAAATAAGTTTTCATCCAAAACTTTATCAGTATTACACTAGCCTCTAACTCGGTGTTTTCTAATCTAGACCAATGGTTTGCTTTCTAGATTTTTAGCCCTTTTTCTTATCCCGTCTTTCTATATCAAATTCAATAGAACTTAACTAATCAATCTTGGTTCATCATTAGTTTTATTGAACAGATATCTTAGAGTAAAGTAATCAGTGTATACTATTGTTTAGACTAGGCATGGGATGAATGTATCATAGGCATATGCAATAACTAGTAATCCCTTTTCAGTGGTGGTAAGGTTCTACTAGGCATCAGTAAAAGGTCTTACTTGCATAGTGTATAATATGAAGTTCTAATCATGCCTATTTCCTAAAACAATCATTACTACATGGTCACTAGCATCACATATTAATTCACAAAGCAAATTCCAATTAGGTGATGTCATAATGGGTGCAGTAATTCCTTTTGGTTTAAACAATGTCATGCATTTATCATCAAAAAAAAAAGGAACATCCTTTCTCATTAGAATACTCAGAGGTTTGTCTATTAAAGAAAATTTTATTTCATGATTCTGTCTAATAGACTAAGCATGACCCAAGAAAATTCCACAATGATATTTCTTCCAGATTAAAACCTGAGACAACTCAGAAGAATATTCTATCCTTATTTCCATTTTTATTTTTTTCGAAATTAAAAAAAAAGAAAAGCACGAAAAAGAGCGACAAATGGACAACCAAGAAAACAACTAAGAAAGAACAAGTGATAGAACAACCCATTGAGCAAGAAAAATACATTCTTTTTGGAATTTAAATTTTTAACATTTTTTTTCTTTTTATGTTTAATTTCGAAAGCAATTAAATTTCCTCAATATGGTTTTAGAATGATTTTCTAAAATTTGATTATCCTAAGTGTCTTAATTTTAGATAATATCTAAAATCAATTAGTTATGATAATCCTATATTTCAGAAACTGATTGTCTAACTAGCATAAAACAAGTGTTAGGTTTAAGGTCTAGATTACTACCGCTACCTATCATAAGTATCTAGAATTTTGATCAGGAATCCAAAATTCATTATGATATTTCCACGGCAACGGCGCCAAAAATCTGATGCGTTCCGGTCGATGTGCTAAATAGGTGTTATTTTACCCTATGTTGATTATGAATAATTAAGGACTGTGATTGACTAATTGTCACATTTAGTCTCTATGGTGTCACTTAATCAGCCAGAACCTAAGGCAGAGTACCTATCGTGTAGCTAGTCTGTTGGAAAGTATCTACGATTTTATTAAATAAATATCGTACTCCCAAGGAAGTGGTAACGGCTTAGTAGTAACTAGCCTTTATTCCTAACTCTTATCTTATAATCCAGTTATGCAATCTTCATCAATAATTTTGATGAGAGGGTGATTCATTCTCCACTAGGTTTAAGTCTAACTAAACCTGAAAATGTTTTATAGGCGAGATCCTGATTTTATGTTACACTGGGGTTGATGCCATAAAGAAATCACCCTTTACGAAGTCTCGCCGATGGAGTGTACTGTTGTATATGCCGTATTGCTTGACCCGACTCTGCTCGCCAGAACCGTCGGAGGACGCTTCCTCAACCTAGTAACTGGGCTTTACCTTAATACCCATCTTAAGCCCAGCCATGTGGACTGACTCTTCGAACGCCTAGAGCCCTCTTAGGATCTCCTAACGAAATCCCGGGTATTCTATGAATACTAGAAACGAACCTATCTATGTAAGCCTAAGATCTGAGACTATTTCTTAGAAACTAAAACAAAACACTAACAAGAAAGAAAACTGAGATCTGAGTCTCTGAGTGAGTTGTGTACTGGAGAAGTGTACACTGGAAACCACTTAATGACTCAGATCGAGTGGAGAGGAATGATTTCAACTCCTGGATTCATGGGGTATTTATAGCAGCTTTTTGGAGTTAAAATCTCCAAAAATTTCGATGTGGGACAACTTCTGGTGCTTCGGGACGCCCGTCCTGGATTGGGACGCCCATCCTAGTGGTTTGACTGGGTCAGGACGCCCGTCCCGGACCGTTGACCAAGTCAGCATTTCCAAAAATTGCATTTTTACCCCAAAATTTGCTGTTTTCGTCTACTTTTCACTTGACACTTCCAAAATCATAAAAACTGTGAAATTGAGTAAATAACAATCAATTAAGATCGATTTCCTATCAATTTCACCCTAAATCATACATAAAAACATGCTAAAAAATCCAGTGGTAATGGCAGATGATAGGGACCATGCTATTCGGCAGTATGCTATCCCTATGTTCAATGAACTAAATCCAAGTATTGTACGACTGGAGATTGCCGCAGCACAGTTCGAGTTGAAACCAGTAATGTTTCAAATGTTGCAAACAGTAGGGCAGTTTGGTGGACTACCTGCTGAGGATCCACACTTGCATCTACGTTTATTCATGGAAGTAAGCGACTGTTTTTAGTTACCAGGGGTGACAGACGATGCTTTGAGGCTGAAATTGTTTCCATATTCCTTGAGAGACAAAGCTAGAGCATGGCTTAACTCTCTACCCTCTAGTAGTGTAACTACATGGCAGCATCTTACTGAGAGATTTTTAATGAAATATTTTCCTCCTTCAAAAAATGCTAGGTTAAGAAACGAAATTACCTCTTTTCATCAATTATAAGAAGAATCATTGTACGAGGCATGGGAAAGATTTAAGGAGTTGTTAAGAAGATGCCCACATCACGGAATCCCACATTGCATTCAAATGGAAACATTTTACAATGGGTTAAATGCACACACACGATGATAGTTGATGCTTCAGCAAATGGTGCATTATTGGCTAAAACATACAATGAAGCTTATGAATTAATCGAGAGAATTGCCAATAACAACTATCAATGGCCTACAACAAGACTACCAAGTGGAAGAAGGGTGGCTGGAGTGGTGGAGTTAGACCCAATAACTTCACTTTCAGCCCAAGTATCATCCATGTCTAATATGCTGAAAACACTGAGTATGCAGCAGCATAGCGGGTTGTGTCTATTGTGGTGAAGGACACTCTTTTGAGGATTGTGTTCACAATCCAGCATCAGTATGCTACATGGGGAACCAGAACAGAGGCAATGGTTTACAGTCAAATTCTTACAATCCTACTTCGCGGCAGCATCCCAACTTTTCTTGGAGAGACCAGGGGATGCAACACAACCAAGGTATGAACCAGAGGCCAATGTTCCAGCAACAGCAGTACCCCCAGCAACAACAACAACTTCAGCAAAGGCCTCAACAACAACCACCACCACATTCAAATTCGTTGGAAAATATGATGAGAGATTTTATGGCAAGAACGGAGACAACCATTCAAGGCTTGACATCCACTGTACGAAATGTTGAAACCCAGACGGGACAGTTGGCCCAAGAATTGAAGAACAGACCACAAGGGTCACTCCCAAGTGACACCGAGAATCCAAGGAGAGAAGGAAAGGAACATTGCAAAGCGATGACTCTACGGAGTGGGAAAATACTGGAAGAACCAACAATCAAGCCTGGAGCAGTGGAGAAATCCAGTGAGCCCAGCAAAGAGGACAAAGAAGAAGAAATTCCAGTAGCTGAACCAGCCAAAGTGGAGTCCGATGCTACAGCATCGTCAATGCCGCAGTAAAGCAAAGTTCCAAAAAGCAAACCAGTACAACCAAGGATGCCTTTTCCACAAAGGTTTGCTAAAAAGAAATAGGATGAGCAGTTCAAGAAGTTTCTGGACATTTTGAAACAACTGCATATCAACATTCCTTTGGTCGAAGCCGTAGAACCAATGCCCAACTACGCCAAATTCATGAAAGATATTCTTACAAAGAAAAGAAGGTTGGGTGAATATGAAATTGTTGTACTAACCAAAGAATGTAGTTTCTTTTTGCAGGACAAGCTACCCCCCAAAATGAAAGATCCAGGGAGCTTTAACATTCCTTGTTCTATTGGAGACTCCTATTGTGGCATGGCATTATGCGATCTTGGCGCCAGCATCAACCTAATGCCCATGTCAGTCTTTAAACAGTTAGACATTGGTGAGGTAAGGCCTACGGCAGTAACGTTGCAACTAGCGGACAGGTCTATAGCCCATCCAGATGGGAAAATTGAGGATGTCCTGGTAAGAGTGGATAGATTTATTTTTTCAGCTGACTTTATTGTTTTGGATTATGAAGCAGATAGAGAAGTTCCAATTATTTTGGGAAGACCTTTCCTTGCTACGGGAAGGACTCTCATTGATGTTCAAAAAGGGGAACTTACCATGAGGTTTCAAGATGATAGAGTCACGTTTAATGTATTTAAGGCCATGAAATTCATGATGAAGGTGAGGATTGTTTTCACATATCTATGATACGCGAAAATCGTATCACATTTTTAGCATGTTTTTATGTATGTTTTAATGTGAAATTGAGAGTAAATTGACATTAATTGTTTACTATTTACTTGATTTCACGGTTTTTATGATTTTGGAAGTGTCAGGTGAAAAGTAGACGAAAACAGCAAATTCTGGGGCAAAAACGCAATTTTTGGAAATGTTGACCCGGTCAAAGGTCCGGGACGGGCGTCCCGACCCGGTCAAACCGCCAGGACGGGCGTCCTGAACCGGGACGGGCGTCCCGAACCTGGTCAACGAATCAGGACGGGCGTCCCGAGCCGCCAGAAGCTGTCCCATCGAATCGAATTTTTCAGAATTTTTCACTCCGGGAAGCTGCTATAAATACCCCAGGCCTCCAGCGGTTCCTTTAAACAAATTCAATGCAAATAATTTTTAAAATTCGATTATTTTTTAAATTTAATTAAATAATGACAATTACGAATAAATTATAAATATTATATATATTATTTTAAAAATTTATAATATTTTATATAATTGTTTTCTCTATTTTGTAGTGTTTGTTGTATTTACTAAATTGTATATCTATTTCTTGGAAGGGTTAAACAATTAAATTATATAATTTTTTTTGTTATTTTATAAATTTAAATCATTAAACCAGTTAACTTGAGTAATACAAATATAACGAATTTAGGAAAAAAAAATTTATTTCTAAAATTAAACAAATTAAACCAAGCTCAAACTTGCAATGTTCTACTTGAATTATTTACAACTCTAAGATTAACCTATTTTATACTTTCTTTTCTTTTTATGTTTTATTTTACTTTTGTACCATTTATTCCATTAAATGGTTCTGCATAATGTAGTTACACCTAAATTTTTGTTGTCATGTTGAAAGAAAATTGAAGATCATATTAGTATTCCTTCTTCTCCATCTTTTTTTATTTTGGGGTTTTTCTTCTCAATTTTTGTTATCTTATATGAAAAATATTGTTAAAAAATTGCACTTACATCTAAATTTTTACATGGTATCAGAGTATAGGTTTGTTTGATATAAACAATATATGCTTGTCTCCTTTTTCTCCTCTTTTTATTAGTAATATGAATTCTATATCACAAATTAATAGTAAGAGTCTTTTGTATCTATATTCTTATGATAATTCTAATCAAAGTTTAGTAAATAAGGTTTTGATGGGAGTAGATTTCAGTCATGGAAAAGATATGTGAAAATAGCTTTATACAATAAGAAGCCCTCCTACTCTTTTGGTTGCCTTTGTTATGTTACCTTAAAACAAGGGAGAGACAAATTACAACCAAGAGCACAGACTGATTGGTGTCTTCATGGATATCCTTTTGGTAAAAAAGCTTACAAGATCCTTGTTTTATCCACAAACTCCATCTAAAAATGTTATCTTATATGAAAACATATTTCCTTTCCATTCATACAATAAGAAACATCTTATTTCAGGGACTTTTCCTCCTCTTTCCATTCATGATAATTTTGACAATCCAAAAGTTCCTTAAATCATGAAATTCCTATTTCTTCCAATCCTCAAAATTTTACTGATTCTATTGATAATTCACCAAGATCTTCTGCTTATGATTTTGATACTAACACCAAAATACCAGATCTCATGGAGCTAGAAGAGTACCAAAATACCTTCAAGATTATGTTTCTCATATTTATATTGTTCTTAACATTACCAAATCTACTCATGTTAGCTTTAAATCTATTGTTTTAACCAAGGATCATAATTATTCTACTTTGAAACGTTGTTTGAACCTTTAAACTATGAAGATGTTTGCATCATTCCTGAATGGTAATTAGCTGTGCAGCAAGAATTTAAAGAATTAGTTGACAATGATACTTGGAAAGTTGTTTCTTTATCACTTGGTAAGAAAGCCATGCGAAGTAAATGAGTTTATAAAATCAAACAAAAGAGTGATAGAAGTATTTAGAGGTGTAAAGCTCAGTTGGATGCTAAAGGTTTTTTCAATATATTCTCTATTCTTATTGTGTACTATATATTTTTTGATTTTTTTTTATAATTATTATGTATATACTTTTTTGTGTAATTACTGTAATTCTTTCTAAAATAGAACTTAAGTTTAAGGGATTTGATTAACCTAAGATTAAGGGATTTGATTATTATTAGTACATATATATATATATATATATATATATATATATATATACACCGTAATTCTTTTTAGCAGTAACATATAGAAAACATTTTAGAAATTCTCTCTTTCTTTTGTCATGGTATCACAGCCAAAATTCTGAAATCATCTTGTGTCCAATTTTTTGTCTTCCTCCAAGATCTTAGTGTTTTGATCTTGTATTTCTCGTATCCTGATATTCTATTTTCTATTCTATTTTTTTGGACTTGTTCTCTTAATTCTGATTGAATCATGTCTTTGGAACGATCTGAACAATTTTTTGTTCGATTTAATGGTAAGAATTATTTTGCCTAGGCATTCCAATTTGAGATCTTTGTCAAGGTAAAAGAATTGTGGAATCATATTGATGGGACTAATCCTGCTCCTAACAGAAGAAATAAGAAGGAGAAATACTTGAAATGGGGGTGAAAGATGCTCAGATTATGTCCTGGATCATTGAAAGTGTGGAACTTTCAATACTTTTTAACCTCAAGCCTTATAAGACTTCTAGAGAAATGTGGGACTACCTGAAGAAAATTTACAACCATAGCAACATAGCACGAAGGTTCCAATTTGAACTTGAGTTGGGTCAATTCAATCAAGGGAGTATGTCAATCCAAAAGTTCTATTCTTCCTATGAAAATCTTTTGGGTTGAGTACACTAATATTGTATATGCAAATGTTCCTCTTAAAGGACTCTTTGTTGTACAAACTATCCATGAAATCAACAAACATGATCAGTATTTAATGAAGTTAAGAGGTGAGTTTGAAGCAATAAGATCTAACCTAATGAATAGAGAGCCGGTTCATTTGCTGGATGTTTGTGTAAGAGAGCTTCTTAGGGAAGAACAACGATTTATTACACATGCTGTCTTGGAGCAAAAAACTTAAAATTCGGCTCCAATTTATGTTGCATATGCTGCTCAAGGGAGATCTAAAGGAGGCAGAGATATGATAAATATCAAGTGCTATAGTTGTAAAGAATTTTGTCATATTGCCACTAACTGTACTAAAATAATTCTGCAATTACCCTAAGAAAATAGGGCATATCATCAAAGATTGTTTCATTCGCCTCCAAAGAAATATGAAACTGCTTACAATGCCTCGATTGGTCCCTCTAATCCTAGTCAGTCTGCTATTACTCTTGAAATGATTCAACAAATGATAGTTTATGCTCTTTCTGCTTTAGGTCTTTAAGGTAACAATAATTTTAATCCTAAGCTTTGGTATTTTGATTCGGGTGCTTCTAATCACATGACCAACACACTTTGCCCTTAATTAATGCTCACAGATATACTGAAAATCTTCAAATTCATACAACAGATGACAATTCTTTACCTATCACAGTTGTTGGTGATATTTCAGCCTCCTTAAATAATGTTTTTGTGTCTCTTAAGTTGTCTACTAATCTTATATCTGTTGACCAATTAGTTGACAATAATTGTACCATTCATTTTTCAAATCTTGGTTGTCTTGTGCAAGATCAAGTATCCGGGAAAATAATTGCCAAGGGACCTAAAATAGGACGTCTCTTTCCTTTGTTTTTGCCTCCCTTTCCAGTGTCAAACCATGTTACTTGTAATGTTGTCCAATGTGATAATTAGGTATGTCATAGACGTTTAGAACATCCTAATTCTCATGTAATTCAAGTCTTGCTTAAATCTAGTTTACTTGGAAATAAAAATTCTTCTTCTAACAATGATATTGTTGATTGTGCATCTTGTAAACTTGGTAATAGCCAAACACTTCATTTTCCTTTGCATCAAACTTGTACCACCAAACCTTTTGAACTCGTACATATTGATGTATGGGGTATTGCACGTGTAATTTCTCATGAATATTACAAATACTTTGTTACATTTATTGATGACTTCACTCGTTTTACTTGGGTATATTTTCTTAAAACTAAAAGTGAAGTTTTCTCTGTGTTCAAGATCTTTCTTGCTTTAATTGAAACACAGTTTTCTGCTAAAATAAAAATCTTACAATCTAATTCAGGTGGGAAATATATGTCAAATGAATTTTAATCTTTTCTTCAAAGTCATGAGATCATTTCTCAGCATTCTTGTCCTTTCACTCCATAACAAAATTGTGTGGCTTAAAGAAAGAATCACCATCTTCTTGATGTTCGCACTCTTCTAATTGAATCTTCTGTTCCTTCTCATTTTTAGTGTGAAGCTTTAGCTACTGCAATTTATTTAATAAATAGATTATCATCCCCTAATTTGAACAATAATTCACCCTATTTTTATTTATTTGGACATGCACCAAATTATTCTAATCTTCATATTTTTTAATGTGTTTGTTTTGTACATCTTCCTGCCCATTAGAGGAATAAACTTACTGCACAATATGTTAAGTGTGCTTTCTTAGGATATGTTGGGATCCAAAAAGGATTTCTTTGCTATGATCCTCATGCACGTCACACTCGTGTCTCTAGAAATGTCATTTTATTTGAAAATCAGTATTTCTTTAGCACACAAAAGACTTCAGAGCTTCCTTCTTTATCTACTTTACCACATTTTTCTACATCACCAACACATGTACAAAGATTTAAACCTGGTTATGTTTATCATAGACGCACTCCTCCTAAATCTAATGATCTCCTTATGGTCCCTTCACATCGACCTATGACATTTGATTCTATTTCCAGTGATCCTCCTCCTCTTCGTAGAAGCTCTAGACCTCACAAACATGTTCAAAGGTATGGTTTTTCAACTCCTGTGGCTATGACTACTATTTTATCTTCTATCTCCATCCCTACTTGTTATAAAGAGGCTATGAAACATCAGTATTTGTAACAAACAATGGAAACAGAACTTCAAGCACTTGAAGAAAATCACACTTAGGATATTGTTTCATGTCCTCCACATGTTAAGTCCATTGGTAGTAAGTAGGTCTATAATGTGAAACTCAAGTCTGATGCACCTTAGATCACTATAAAGCTCGATTGGTTGCTCTTGGGAATAAACAAGAATATGGTCACAACTACGAAGAAATGTTTGCTCCAGTTGCTAAGATGACCACAGTAAGACCCATACTTGCTATTGCGTCCTCTTAATCTTGGGCTTTATATCAGATGGATGTAAAAAGTGCCTTCTTGAATGGGGATCTTAAGGAAGAGATTTACATAAAACTTCCACTGGGAATGTCCGTGACGAATGCTCATGAGGTTTGCAAACTAAGACATTCTTTATATGGGTTAAAGCAAGCACCTAGAGTTTGGTTTGAGAAGTTTCGCAACACTCTTCTTACTTTTTCTTTCACAAAAGTCAATATGATTCTTCACTTTTCTTTCACAAGACAACCACTGGTATGGTCAAAGACAACCACTGATATGGTCTTTCTCTTGGTGTATATTGATGATATTATCATAATGGTAATGATAAAGGGATGATTACTAAGTTTCAAAATATGTTGCATATTACATTTAAAATGAAAGATCTTGGGGATCTTACCTATTTTTAGGACTGTTAGTTCACTTTGGAGATCATGGTTTATTCTTAAATCAACATAAATATATTCAAGATCTCATAGAACTCGCTGGTTTAAAGTGTGCTACTGCTGTTGATACCCCCAATAGAGGTAAATGTGGAATACCGAAAAGATTAAGACGAACTTTTGCCATATCTTTTTTTGTATAGGCAACTTGTTGGTAGTCTTATCTATCTAACAATTACAAGGCCTACTATTTCCTATGTTGTTCATATAGTTAGTAGATTTATGCAATCACCTCGATATCTCCATCTTACTACAGTTTGTCGTATAATTTGATACTTAATTGGGTCCCCTACTCGTGGGTTATTTTTCTACACAAAACCTGATCTTCATTTGACTGTATAGAGTGATGCAAATTGAGCTGGCTGCCTTGATACTAGGAAGTCTACCACATGATGGTGTGCTTTTCTTGGAGATGCTTTGATTTCTTGGAAATGTAAGAAGCATGACAGTATATCTAAATATTCTATAGAGGTGAGTATAAAGCCATGTTTGTTGTGTGTTTAGAAATTTTGTGGTTACGTAGCCTTCTTTCCGAATTTGGATTTCCTTCGAGTGATCTTACTCCACTTCATAGCGATAATACCAGTACTATTCACATTGTTGCAAATCTCATATATCATGAACGCACAAAACACATAGAGGTGGATTGTTATTACATTAGGGAGGCCTTTACTCGATGTGTTATCACTCTTCCTCATCTTACTACTTCTCTTTAGGTGGTTGATATCTTTACAAAGTCCTTGACACACCAAAGATACAAATTTCTCAGCAGCAAATTGATGCTAATAGACTTACGAGCATCAATTTGAGTGGGGTGTCAATATATTCTCTATCCTTTTTGTGTACTATAAGTTTCTTGATTTTTTCATAATTATTGTGTATATTTTTGTTGTAATTACTATTATAATTCTTCCTAAGACAAAACCTAAATTTAAGGCATTTGATTAAACTATTTTATTATTATTAGTGCCTATATATATTGTAATTCTATTCAACAATAACATATAGAAAATATTTTAGAAATGATCTCTTTCTTTTGTCAAGTTTTACTCAAAAAGAGAGAATTGATTATACTAAAACATTTTCCCTAGTTGTAAGAATGACTTAGTTACGACCCAAACCCACATATTCTTAAAGCAACTATGGGCTTGGTAGCACTCACGATTAATTATTTAGTATTGTTCTTTCTGTACCAAAAGGATACCCCAAGATCAACTATTTGATATTGTTCTTACTGTAACAAAAGTGATACTCCGAGTTGATTATGAGTACCTAACCTATTCTTATATACCATTGAACATTCATTTCATTTCTTGAAAGAAAAATTGATGTTGTTCCAATTGGACGTCAATAATGGCTTCTTACATGGAAGTTTGAATGAAGAAGTTTATATGGTGCCTCCTCAAGGTATAGTGTTGTGTAATGATAGAGAAGTATGCAGGTTAAAGAAATCACTATATTGCTTGAAACAAGATTCAAGACAATGAATCACTATATTGTTTGAAACAAGATTCAAGACAATGAATCAAAACTTGTGTGATATTTTGTGCTCTTTGGTTTCCAACAATCCAAGAATGATTCTTTTTATTTGTACATGTTAATAATATTGTGATACTTTTAGTTGTATATGTACATGATATTATTATAACAAGAAAAAAATATTGAAGGCATAAAACAATTGAAGAAAGATCGAACTTTCAAGATCAAAGATTTAGGAAACTTGAGTTCCTTCTTTTAAACATGTTGAATTGAATTGTCATTTTATTAGAAACAATGTTCAAGCAGGTTTTATCAATCTTGTTCATGCTCCAAGTCATTTACAGTTTGCAAACACTTTTACTAAAGGTAATAATGGCTCTTTGCATCATAATCTGGCTAGCAAGTTGGGTGCTTTAAATATTTCAAACTCCAGCTTGAGCGGGCTGTTGGAGAACACAATACAACTACAATTGAAGGTTGCAATAGTACAACTTCAATAAAGAAAAATCTAAATGACAGGGATAGGGAATAATTTCCAAAAAGATCATTTTGCTGTCATGTTGAAAGACAATTGAGGATCAGATTAGTATTCATTCTTCTCTGTTTTTTTTTTAGAATCCTTGGCTTTGCTTCTCAATCTTTGTTATTTTGATTGAGAATATTGTTGACATAATGCAATTAAACATAAATTTCTACACACACACACACACACACACATATATATATATATATACACTCAGAGCAAGGGAGGACTGTACCTTCCAGACAAATAAATAGTCAAAATTGACTCGACTTATTTTCATGAGAGCAGATTGAGTACATGCATGCCTTATTTGCATTTACCAATATGTATAAAACTTTCTAACTTACATTATAGGTCCAAATGGGAGTCCTGCAAATCAACTGCAGAATTCAGTATTGAGGCACTCAAGAATCTTTGACGGGAAAGTCTTGAAAGGATCAGCCGAGCAATATTCTCAGCTGCAACAGCACTTGTTTCCATGGTGCTTGCAGCATTCTCAAAGGCATTCAAATAGTACAGATGATGACCATCTAAGACTATTGGTGCAAATCTCTCTGGGGCATGATAATGAGGGTACGCTGCCCAATCTATTCTGATTGTCTCCTTCCTCACACTATCATGAAAAACAAAACAAAAGAGTGCATGAATAGCATCATAATTAGTTACATGCTCAAATAATCGAGGCATAAGTGATATTCAAAACTGCATGTTCAAGCAGTTTCTACAATTGATGCAGGAAATGAGATTATACGAAGTACAAAACACACTTCAATATCTCAAATTACTCTCCCTCGAAATTAAATTAGTTGCACCTAATCAGTAGTGCCAAGTTGAAGAAAGGAAAATTCATAGAAGTACATGGTCATCCAACAATCAGAAACGGAAAGTCCATGAACTTCACACAGTTTTATAACATTGGTTAACTAATTAGCATATATTTTGCCCTTTACTATTAAACATGTCTTAGAATTAACAAATTGATAAAAAAGGGAGCTATCAAATTGATAAAAAAAAAAAGGAACTAGCATAGTTGAATGTTGGTATTCCTTACAGTCACATATGCTTTCAGTTTCTTTCTATGCTGCTGTTTGCCAGATTATAGTAGATTGTTGCTTTATTAGGTCTGTAACAGTGTGCTTACAAAGTGAATTGTCAGCTAAATCCCAAGTTAGAAATTAAATACCGATGTTCAATATGTAGTTACAAAATTCCACAAACCACATTAAACTTCTTGCATATGTTCAACATATCACTGAATCATGCAGCATACCTGAATATGTCATCTAATAATGCTTCTTGCATAGGTTCACGAGAGAAAATCTTGTAAGTCATATCTTCTTTATCATGTCGCTTAATGACAGAGATGCTAGAGAATGGCACATCTGAGGTCTCTATAGTGCCAATCAATTCTGGGATATCTGAAACTCTGTTGAGACCAAAATATTTCTTGCAACAAAAAACACAATGATTAAGTTTAAAACATAGAAATGGTACCAAAGTAAATGCAATAAGTTGAATAACATGAATCAGAGTAATAACACTCACAGGGTTCACAAGGCCCCTAATAAATGTTGTATAGGTATGCTGCAATGTCCTTTTAGGAATGGAAATTTCAGGTTTAAAATGAATATTCAGCTCATCTAAAGGTGTGGCAATCACAGTGATATCACAAGTGTAACTCTCTCCTTTAGACGAATTTAGTTCATAAAAACCATCAAAGTAGGAAACAGATTTTATTTCTTCATTGAGGTGCAATAGGACATTTGAATGATTGATTAACCCAGCAGCCATCTGCCAATTCCCTCCTCTAATTGACCATAAGCCTCCCCCAGATCCGGCTAAAGAAACTGCCCCAGCTAGTCCACTTATGCTAATACTTTGACCATAATTGATTCTCGTTATCACCTGCACAAGCAATATATGACTTTTAAAAACATTACATATTTTCTCCTCCAGAATTGATACTAAAGCACGTGATGGAATCAAAACAAATAATCCACACAAAGAAACAATGAAAATAAAAGAAAAAAGAAAAAGAAACATAGATTCGCAAATAAATTGGCATAAAGGTCCAAACTTGCAGAGGCAATATGAATCTGAAATGATTAGGGTGAGATAAGTGTTATGAAAATTTTGACAATATAACATTCAATACTGCATCCACCAAACACAAGACTCTGTACGGTTCCTTTCCTTATAATTTACTAATAGAATTATATAGCAAAACAAAAATATCTGAAAATGAGACAAGAACAAGATGGAAATAGATGCTATTACATAAACTGTAGCAATAAGCTAGCTCGTTTTCCATGCAATACATGATAAAATGGCATAACTTGTGCTTTATATACACCAAAGTAATTGAAAAACAGCAATCATTATAGTTCCCTTTTATAGACTAAAAGAATCAATTTAAGTATGAAAAAGAAAAAATTAATTTAAAAGTCAACCAGAGGATTGTGGTCTCAAAATAGTTGCCTAAAACAAAAATTATTTAAATTTTGACTTGTAAAAGATAAAATCTGTTATGAAATATCTTAGTATTCTTATAGCGAGAGTTAAGTACAAGTTTCATTAAGAAAATGAAAGAAACAAACTTAAAATTCATCACAGTACCAAATTGAGACTAACTAACAGCTCCCCAAATGTAGATCTACACTTCAGATTAAAAATATTTTATGTATGTGTGTATATCTCAACATTCAGGAGCAATGAAACATAGATACCAAGGCTCAGAGCTAATGAAGGCTTTTGCTAGTAACTGCAGCAAATATAATGCATGATAGAGCACTAGATTATGAAAGTTAACATAGAGGCTAAAAACATTTCTCACAGTTACAAGCTCTCGGATGAGCTTAGAAGACAGTCTGGCAACCACCAACTCCTCCACCAGTGTACGCTGTGTAATGCTGTATAGCCCTGCCCAATTTAGCATCTCTTCAACTGTCTCAAATTCTGGCCGAGACTTCAATGGCATATAGTATTTCAGGAATCTATTAACGGTTCCCTACAGATGCATGGAGACTATGAGAAGATTACCTTATATGAAGGTTCGTAAATTTATAGTAGCAGTAAGAGGGAGTGCGTCAAACTACTGTTTATCTTTATGCTTTGCTCAGAAATTAACATGGGCACGTAACAAACTTATGCATGAAATGGTATTTCCAAGTTCTAACTATATAAAATGAACTGGTACAGAATATTCTACTCCATCCCTATTTTTATTTATTTATTTTTTCCCTTGTTGAGAGACAAGATTTTATGCCCTTTAAGAAAATACTAAAAGAACCAAAATGTCTTATTATAAGTAATCAAGGAGATTTAGTTGTAAAAAACTAGTTAACAGTATTGTAAGAAAAAGAGTAATAAATGTATAGAAAAACATATAAACCTCCTCAATGTGACAAAGAAAAAAACCAGTGGGAGTTTTATTTATGCTAACACTCATCTAAAATTCATCAATCATGCAAAGCAAAGAGACTTGTTTGTTGAGAAGTTGTGAACTTGAAAAAGGAAAAGAGGGGAAAAACAAAAGGATAAAAAATTCAAATCCACTGAATTTTTTGGTTTTAGATATACTATCATTAATTAGTAAAATATAACTATGTGAAAATCATATATACTGTGTAACTGATATAATCTTAGAGCTAAAATGAGGAGAGACTAGATACCTCCACAAAGTTATGCATGCGAAAGAGAGCGTGACCGTATCGCATGAAGACTTTCAATGAATTTGCAAAGGAAAAAAGGTATTGAATTATCCGATTCTCTGAATCTGAAGCGGCAGTTTTAAAAATAAATTCACTACCATTCCAAATTCCCAATCCAGAAGAGGAAGAGGAAGGCTCCTTTATAGTGAGATTAAGGAATTTAGCATATGTCAAAGCGTGATAATTCTTAGGATGAAGAATGGATGCCCCAGCTTCAAAAGTCTCACCAGAAATTGTAACAGTAGCCATCCGGCCACCAACAATACCATGCCTTTCAAATACTCTAATTTGACCAATTTGTGCATTATAGGGATTTGAATTTGAGTACTTGCGCAAGAAGTGAGCCACAGAAGAGCCACCAATGCCACTTCCCAATATGCAGACAGTTCTCGATGGCTGTGATAATTTTGCTGAAGAGAGAGACACAAGCAGTGAACTAAAAATAATAACTGTAGAGACAAAAGTAAGAAAGGAGGTGGATGAATGTTTGGCCATCTCCATTTTATTCTTCTTCTTCCCTAAATTGATTGTATTTCTGAGTTCCGTAGCAACTGTCTAGCTCCTACATGTAACAAGGCATCTGCCCTGCCTTCAAAATGAAAAACAAAACAACTGATACCTTTAGTTATAAATAGAATTATGAATCAATGCGTATAAACAGATCAATTCTTAATGAGCAGGACTCATTACCATCATAAACTTTAATACCACAAAATAAAATATATCTCATAGACGTATACAATATTAATCAAACAAATGTGCCCGGACAAACAAATAAGCAGGATAACTTTCACCTCATTATTCAGCACATTATGTAATATGCTGGACATGCTTAAGAAAAATAGTGCAAGCCATACTTCGCATATCCCAGTGGAATAAAGATTTTTCAAACACATTTAGAAAAAAATTAAAGAGTTCCAACAACCCTGCAAAGGTGAACTTTGACAAATTATTAAGTAATATGAAATTTGCATTTCACTCCATGTCACTACATCAAAACATTTCATGATTAGGAAGTAGCTTATGCTAAGTGACCCAAAATGGCACCACCAGAAGCCAACAACTCATCTGACGGGAAAAAAAAAAATCAGTTTCAGTGTCACATACACACGAGCAATAATCAATTTAACATGATATATACTACGAAATAACGAAAAATTGACGCTTCACCAGTCCAATCACCTTAATATGCAAGGAATCATAGACACATATAATTCCTTCAGTTTCAAAAAATCAAATGCATAGAAGGAAAATGGAAACTTTTCGGCTAGAACATGATTCTGTTTCACATTATTCTGATTCAGCTAGAACAATCAACTAGATCATGATTTCGTTTCAGATCCCCATCAAAATTCACAAACCTCTCAAATTTTACTCGAGCTTCATTTTAACCCTGCCACAAAATACCTGAAAATGAAAAACTTGCAGAAAATCGAAATCAGAGAAAGGTTGATGAATCCTTCAATCCTTTACAGAAGCATCAAAAGATTTAGGGTGAGAACAAACTGTCTGAGAATTGGGTAAAGAGAGAGAATGAACCAGAACATGGGAATGATATGAATGAATCCAAATAAATAATAATTAATAAAATATAATTAAATAAAAAAATATTATATTAAAATTTAGGAGAAAAAACAAACATATTCTTTTTATGAAACTCAAAATTCATTAAATGTTCATTCTATAATATTGATTATCCTATAAATATAAAATAATTATGTATTTAATAAAAGGTGATTCGTGTCATCTCATGTTTATATTTAAAATGACGTATATCACATACTATTTATGAGTTTGGTGTGAATTTGGTGACAAGTGTCACTCGTAGTGCTTATCTTTTATCTCATATTCACTCATATAAATAAATAAAGGGTAATATGTCTTTTTATAGATACAACCAACAACTAAGAATTGAAAGAGAAATCAAATAATAATATTCCCTTTATTTTCTACATCTCTCGTTTATTTTTCATCTTGTTTATTTTTATTGTTTTTATATAATTTCACTGCGGTATCAGCACTACCCCGAGTATATTTATTGTTTTATATGTTATCAGCACGAGTCTCTACCACAGGGTAAACTGTTTTTAAAATTTATTTGAAGATCAAACATGTACGTTTTTTTATTAATATGACAAATCTTACTAAACTTGAATTTGTGGCTCTTGATGTCAATCGGAAAGAATTACTTATCATGGACATTAGATGCCGAAATGCATCTTCCTACAATGGGTCTGACGGACATTGTTGTGCAAAATAATGTGTCATCAATAAAAGATCGTGTCAAAGTTATAATATTTCTCCGTCATCACCTGCATGAAGATTTGAAAAATAAATATCTTACCGTGAAAGATTCTCTTGTTTTGTAGAGAAATTTGAAAGAAAGATTTGACCACCAAAAGATGGTCGTTCTCCCAAAAGCAGGGTATGACTGGTTGCACATGAGGTTACAAGATTTGAAATCCGTGAGTGAGTATAACTCTGCAATGTTTAAAATGGTTTCACAGTTGAAACTGTATGGAGTTGATATAACGGATGATGATATGTTGGAGAAAACATACTTTACTTTTCATGCCACGAATGTTGTCCTGCAACAATAATATCGTGAAGGTTTTAAGAAATACACTGAATTGATTTCTTGTCTTCTTGTTGTAGAACATAATAATGAACTATTGATGTAAAATCACGAGACTCGACTTATTAGCTCTACTCCATTCCTAGAAGTGAATGCTGTTAGAAATCATGATCCGAGAAGAGATTGTGGTCGTGGTTGTGGTCGTTACCATGGTCATTGTCTGAAATGTGATCATGGACGTAGTGATAAATTTGGCCCTTATAATCGTAATAATAATTTAGGTGCCAAAAATGCCAATGACCACCTGAAGTGGGCAAAACATAATGAAAAAGAAAATACTGTTCCGAAAAATTATGAAGACAAATATTATCGTTGTGGCATGAAAGGTCACTGGTCTTGTGTCTGTCGCACGACAAGGCATCTTGTTGACTTATATCAAGCATTTATTGAAAAGAAAGGCAAAGATGCTGAGAAAAATTTTACTTCTCAAAATTTATCTCATGAAAGAAATGATGACGATCTTGAAAATGTTGATGATGGTGTGGCTCACCTGGATGTTGCTGACTTTTTTGAACATCCTGAAGGAAGGAAGAATCGACCACTTGATTGGAGATGAAAGTGTCCAAAATAATTAGAATATTATATTATGTGTTATATGTTTAATTTTTATGTTTGTAAATATTTTGTTAATAAACAAATAGTCGTTGTTCAATTTTTTGATATGAATAACGATATCGAAAGTATCTGTCTTATTGACAATGGAACTACACACACCATATTGAAATACGAGAAATATTTTTCTCATTTGAATATGGGAGAAACAAGTGTTACCACAATAAATGATAGTGCAAAACTTATTGAAGGATCCACAAGAGCTAATATAATATTACCAGGAAGAACTATGATGGCTATTAATAAAGCATTATATTCCTCAAAGTCTCAAAGAAATTTATTGAGTTTTAAAGATATCCAACGTAATGGATATCATGTTGAGACTATGGAGGATAATAGTCATGAATATTTGGGTATCACAAAAGTGACATCCGGTAATAAGTTATTGTTGGAAAAACTACCATCTCTATCCTCTTGTCTATATTATCAAAAATAAATGCTATTGAGGTGCATTATTTAGTAAACCAGAATTTATTAATCCCGTTACTATTAAAGTTTGACATGACCATTTGGATTATTCGAGATCAATTATAATGTGAAAAATTATCGAGACAACGCAGAGTCATCCTTTGAAAAATCAAAGGATTTTGACTTCTGATAAACTTTCATGTGTTGCATGTTCCAAAGAGAAAATGATTATAAGACTATCACCATTGAAAGTAGGAGCTGAAAGTCCTACATTTCTAGAACGGATTCATAGAGATATATGTGGACTGATTAGTCCATCATGTGGACAATTTCGATATTTCATGGTTTTGATTGATGCATAGACCCGATTGAAATAATATCTATTTATTATCGACTCGCAACCTGGCGTTTGCGAGATTACTTGCCCAAATAATTTGCTTAAGAGCATAGTTTCCTAATTATTTTATTAAGCGAATCCGTCTAGACAATATTTGTGAATTTTCTTCGCATGCATTTGATTCTTATTGCATGTCAATTGGAATAATTGTTGAACATCTTCTAGCTCATGTTCACACACAGAATGGTCTAGCTGAATCATTTATTAAAAGGTTGCAATGAATTACTAGACCATTATTGATGAAAACAAATCTCCCTACAACAACTTGGGGACATGCAATTTTGCATGCGGCAACACTTGTGCATTTAAGGCCATCGAGTTACCATAAATTTTCTCCCATACAGTTGGCTTTTGGTTCAGAGCCAAATATTCTTTATTTCAAAAATTTTGGGTGTGCTGTATATGTTCCAATTGAACTACCCCAATGGACAAAGATGGGTCTGCAAAGAAGATTGGGGAAATATGTTGGGTATGACTCCCCGCCCATTATAAAGTATCTTGAACCTTTGATAAAGGATGTGTTTACAGCAAGATTTGTTGATTGTCATTTTGATGAAAATTTATTTCCCAAATTAGAGAGAGAGAATAAATGACATAAGACTGAACTTTCGTGGAAAACATCTTTGAATCATTTAGATCCACACACAAATATGAGTGAACTTGAAGTTCAAAAGATAATACATTTGCAACAAATTGCAAATCAATTGCCAGATTCTTTTGCTGACTCCAGTAGAGTCACTAAATCGCATATTCCGGCTATAGATGCTCTTATATGGATAGAAGTCCCTAAATGACAGAAAATAAATCCTATAGCTGTTGAATAAAAAACACACTAGAAGCGTGGTCTTGGGCTTCAAATTAAACATATGAAAGATGAAATTTTTTGTTCATCAGTCAACATATCCATTGTTCCTCTTGTAATTCCATCTTGTAATTTCACTTAAAAATTAATAATTTTGGGACCAATGTCACCAAACATCTATAGTTTGGGAACTATTTATGTCAATCTGCCTATGATTAAATATATTTAAATAGTATAGTGATATAAATACCCTTGATTTTTTTTACTTAATGGATGATTTAACAGAATTTTTAACTGAATGACCAATGTCACAATTTTTTATAGTTCGGAGACTAATTCCACCCCAAAAAAATAATTTGGGGACCAATTCCACCAAAAAAGAATTTAGGGACTATTTATGCCAATTTGCACTTGATTAAAAGATTTGGTTTTACTTGGGCTCATAGTTGAACTCATGCTTGGGCCAAATCTTTTTTGAACAAAATTAAAAGTTCATCAATTTAACATTTATATCATTAAAATAATTAAAATCCCAACCCTCGAGTAAGAGTTGACTTGGGTTAGGCTCAACCCTCGGATAGCTCCACATTAAAAAGCTCTGGACTAGACCCAACCTTCGAGTAAGAGTTAAATTTTGCTAACGCTCTCGTAGACCGAGTTTGGATTAGTCTCATTGAAAAAATAGAGACACCGAGTGCCCAAAGTGGGTACCTAAAAAAAAACTAAAATCCCAAGAAATGACAGAAATAGATGCAACGTGTAAATTTATATGCTATCAATGACTTAGATCCGTAAAAATGTGAAAGCCTAAAAAACCCTAGCCGCCTCCCTCCATCGTCTCCTCTCCTTCCGCCAAGAGAGAGCTTTTAGCTCTGGCTAAACTCTTTCTTGGCCGGAGATATCCTTCCTTTACCATTTTTTTGTATTTCCTATTTTAGTTCTTGTAGTGTTTTTTGAGTTTCTTTGTTGTTGTTGTTTATCTCCTTCTTCTTTAATTTTTTTTTACTTCCTTTCACTTCTCAAATGTATTTTTCTTTACTAATATCTAGATATCAGTTTGTTTTTCTTCTTTTAGAAGAAAAATTTGTTAAACCCGGTCATTTAAATTTGGGGCCTTTGTTCGTTTTTTATCTTCTTTTCAAGCATCTTACGAAATCTTTGATACGCCCAGGGTGGATTAGATTGTTGTTGAAGGAAGAAGGTGATTTCGAACTCTCAATGCAGCTGAGTTTGGTATTTGATAGTTGAAAGATTGAAGATTTAGATAGGGTTTTCTCAGTGTCTTCTGTTGTTTTATTTCCTTTTTGCTTAGTTACTTTCTACTCACATAAGTGTTTTAGGTTAAGTATTTTATCTCCACTTATATTTAGGTTGGTGTTTTGTTCTATTACCATGAATGATTTTAATCATTCAGTGTACTATTTTATTTTTATATAATATTTTTACTTAGCAAAAAGAAAAGGACTTAGATCCGTAACTTAGGTGCATGCTACCTATTGGGCCCAAGCGCAAGAAATTTTTCCAAGCGAAACAAATTTGGTTACCCATTTGTAAGGTCTCGAATTCATCGAGTGTAGATAGAACTTTCTCCAATAGGTTTCGATGTAGCTCAAATCTAGTTTAGCTAGATAGACCAAATTTGGTTACCCATTCGTAAGGACTTGAATTCATCGAGTGTAGACAGAACTTCCCCAATTCGATGTAGCTCAAATCTAGTTTAACTAGACAGAGCTTCCCCTCAAGTAATACAAATAGAATGAATTCAGAACAAAATTTTTTGTTCGTAAAATTAAACAAATCAAGCGCAAATTTTTAATGTTCTGCATGAATCAAAATTTATTCCATTAAATGGCTCTGCATACTGTAGTTACATCTAAATTTTTGTTGTGGTGTTGAAAGAAAATTGAAGATCATATTAGTATTCCTTCTTCTCCATCCTTTTTGAATTTCGAGTTTTTCTTCTCAATTTTTGTTATCTTATATGAAAATATTGTTGACAATCTGCAACTACACCTAAATTTCTAGGTGGTATCGGAGCATAGGTTTGTTTGATATAAACAATATATGTTTGTCTCCTTTTTCTCCTCTTTTTACCAGTAATATGAACTCTTTGTAACAAATTAATAGTAACAGTCTTTTGTATCTACATTCTTCTGATAATTCTAATAAAAGCTTACTAAATGAGGTTTTGATGGGAGTAGATTTCAGTCATGGAAGAGATATGTGAAAATAGCTTTATCATTAGCTAGAAATGAACTTGGACTAATTGATGGTTTTATAAATGAACCTTCTCATGAAGATCCTATATATAGGAGTTGGGAGTGTGCAAATGATATGGTGATATCATGACTATTGAATTCTATAGAAAATGACATAGAATATAGTCTTTTGTATTATTATAGTGCAAAGGAATTGTGGGAGAATTAGAAAACCGTTTTGAGCAGAATAATGGAACACAATTGTTGTAATTACATAAAGGTTTATTGTCTATCTCACAGGGCACTAATATGTGTACTTGTGGTGCTAGTTCTTAAATTGCCAAGTTCCAAGAAGATCAGGAGCTAATACAATTTCTGATGTAGCAAGAATTTAAAGCATTAGTTGACAATGATACTTGGGAAGTTGTTTCTTTACCACTTGATAAGAAAGCCATGTGAAGTAAATGAGTTTATAAAATCAAACAAAAGAGTGATAGAAGTATTTAGAGGTGTAAAGCTCAGTTGGTTGCTAAAGGTTTTACTCAAAAGGAGAGAACTGATTATCCTAAAAAAGTTTCCCGAGTTGGTGATTTGGTAAGAATTACTTGTCACAACTCGAGCCTGTGTTAATGAGTTGATAAGAATTACTTGTTACAATCCGGACCCACATGCCCGTATAGCACTCACATTCAACTATTTGGTATTGTTGTTACTGTACCAAAAGAGATACTCTGAAAACTAGGCCTATTCTTATATGCTATTTAACATTCATATACTATTTAACATTCATTTCACATATCAATGTAGGAAGGACTATCACATGATCAGTGTGAGATGCCTTATTTCTACTATAGTAAAGAAAAACTGGACGTTGTTCCAATTGGGTGTCAATAATGCCTTCTTACATGGAAGTTTGGATGAAGAAGTTTATATGGTGTCTCCTCAAGATATGGTGTTGTCTAATGATAAGGAAGTATGCAGGTTAAAGAAATCATTGTATGGCTTGAAACAAGATTCAAGACAATGAATCAAAAGCTGTGTGATTTTTTTGTGTTCTTCGATTTTCAACAATCCAAGAATGATTCTTCTTATTTGTACAACTGTAATTGAAGGTTGCATTAGTACAACTTCAGTAAAGAAAAATCTAAATGACAGGGATACAACTTCTGCTTATATAATACACAAAAGATCCACACACAAAAATTTTACACCAGACATTTTTATTTATATGAGAAGGATCATGAATAATATAATTTTTTATTTATAATAAGAGATAATTTTTTACATAGGTATTTTACACAAATATGTTGCGTAAGGGAATTAATTTCAAAAAGATCATTTTGTTGTGACGTTAAAAGACAATTGAGGATCACATTAGTATTCATTCTTCTTTGTTTTTTAGAATTCTTGGCTTTGTGGATAAGAATTTGTAATTCACTAAAAATTTCTCTCTCTAGAAGAGTGGAATCCTCCTCCATCTCTCTAACAATGAGATGCAACTACCTAGCAAGGTCTAGGTTTTAGTGAAGACGGAGTTCTTCTGGTTTGTTAGTTATTTGTTGAGGTTTTGCGGTGCTATCCACTACACTCAACCAGTGTTTTTTTTTACCACCATTATTATGTCAGACCAGTTAAGGAACAAAGATACAAACCCTGAGTTTCTGGATCTATCCATTAATGATCAGGAAGAAAATGATATCCAATGATTTACTCTCGTGGGTCGACTTATTACCAGCAAGAAGCTCAACAACAGTGCTATAGTGGTAGTACTCCAAGCGGCCTGGAACATGGGAGATACGGTTCAGATTAAACCACTTGATGTCAACATCATCTCTTGTATTTTCAGAACACCGGAAAAAAGGGACACTATACTCAACTCAGGACCATGGGCGGTAAAAGGAGCGACTCTATGTCTCAAACCATGGCAACCGGAACTCAACCTTGAAGAGGTAAAATTTCATACTTGTAAATACTAGGTACAAATTCATAATCTTCCTCTTAACTACATGAATGCCGACAATGCCAAGAAGATAGGAAACTACAAAGGGTTTCTAGTTAGACACGATGAACTGAATCCAGACTCCACACCTCGGAAGTTTATCCGTATCCAGGTTGAAGTGGATATAACTAAACAACTTAAGCCAGGATGTTTTATAAGAAGAGAGGACGTCACTTCACTTTGGATCAGCTTCCGGTGTGAAAAGTTGGCGGAATTTTGCTATAAATGTGGGTTCATTACCTATACTATCTAAGCTTGCTCCGATCACCGGAATTCTACATAGGAAAACCTTTTTCCTCAATCAGCTTTCATAGTACAATTCAACCTCCAAAACTGCTGCAGAACATTTCGAGCCACTCAAATGGTTCGAAATTGCATCAAAACGGGTCTCCTCTCCGTGACATCACCAACAAACAAATCCCACACCCAACGAACGATAATAAGGAAAAGAAACATCTTAGCCTTGACCTTGTTGACGAAATAAACCAACCCATCTTTAACCCAAATATTATCTTTCCACCAAGCCCACCGAGCAGCCCTATACCAAATAATCAGGTGATGGAATGGGCTCATCAAAGTGGAAGCCATGTCCAGAATCAGAGCCCGAATATGTACATGGAGAGTAAAATTGAAGAAGACCTGCGAAAGCCTAGTGTTAAGAGAAGTCTAGAGGTTATTGAAGAACGACATAAAAGATATTGCATGACCACATCAGAAGACATGTATGAAGTACTAGCAAGTCTGAGTATTATTTCAGATACCTCATGAAATGGAAGCAACATGCCATTCAGAGCAGAGAATTATTTGGGTAAGAAAGAGATTCATTCACATTAAGCAAATGGCAAGGAACAGGCATGTAAGACGCAGTCAAATTATTGGGATAGAGGAAATCCAGGAGAACGCACCGGTGGAGGGTTCATGACCACATCTTGAGGAGGCGGGTGCCAACGAGCCCTTCCTTCAACAATGATCATTCTGTTTTGGAACTGCCGTGGGATTGGCCATCCTACGACAGTTCGGTACTTAAAGGAGCTCAATGCTTTTCACAGGCCAGGCGTTATATTCCTTGCGGAGACTAAATGTAATGATACTATAAAAAAAACAAGCTGGTGTCTTATCTAGGTTTTTAGGTTTTTGAAGTTGTGTCGTCTTTAGGGAAAGGGGGAGGTCTGCTCCTCATGTGGAAGGATATGGTGAATCTCAATGTAGTTTTTCTAATCAGTATATTATCAATGCAATTGTGACTGGTGATAACAATACTGATCCATGGCAACTCTCAACTATTTATGGGCCTCCTAGTTTGAGTAACTGAGGTATGTTCTGGGAATGTCTCAACACTATCGCCCAAAATTTCCAGGGACCATGGTTTGTATGCGGAGATTTCAACATGGTTTTCACTCAAGCGGACAAAAAAGAGGGAACTCCAGCAGGAAACTCAAGTAATGGAGGTTACGCAAGGATGATAAACGAATTAGGATGGATTGATGTAGGGTTTTCTAGCAGTCCATGCACATGGAACAATAGAAGAAGAGGAGCTGCCAACATCATGGAATGATGGATAGGGGATTTGCCAATGACGAATGGAAGGTTCAGTTTCAGGAAGCTATGATAATTCACCTACAAGCAATTAGATCGGACCGCAAACTTTTACTAATCTACACAGAAACAGAAGCTCAAACCCCTCCAAAGCCTTTTAAATTTGAAAGTATGTGGAGGATACATCCAGTAGGAGGATTTGTGATCAACAAGGCGTGGTAGAGAAGCAACTCGTTTCTTCCAAGACTGAAGAATACCAAAAGATATCTGATCAGGTGGAATAGGGAAACCTTTGGCAACATTCACAAGAGAATAAGGGAGCTGAAGGAGGCTATAGAGAAGATGCAAGCACTACCAACAGATCAACAAAATGCAGCTAAGGAACGAATAGCTATTGATGAATTGGACGAACACTTGAAGAGAGAAGAAGTCTTTTGGCGGGAAAAAGAAAAAAATAAGTTGGGTAGAAGAGGGAGATGCAAACACCCATTACTTCCATATATCAAAGATAGTTCAGAGGAGATACAACAAAATCAACTGCATTCGAAATGATCAGAACAATTGGATCACAGACCGTCGAGCTATTGGATTGGAGTTTCAGGAATATTTTATATCCATCTTCACGAGTGATCATCTTATGTGCCCTAGTAATCTCTCGGAAACGATTCAGCCGAGCGTCTCACAAGCCCATAATGATATACTTAAAGCTTCACTAGATGCGATGGATATCAAAAGAGCTTTATTTTCAATGGGCAATTATAAAGTCCCGGTCCAGATGGTATGATAGTCACTTTCTATAAAAACAATATTGGGATATCTGTTGCCTGAGTGTGTCACATATTGAATAGATAAGAAAATTGAATAGATAAGAAAATAGAATAAATCAACGCAATCTTAACAAGTGTAAGTATACATCGACCAACAAGTAATATATGTACCTAAGTACAAGATTATCGATCCCACGAGAATTTAGTATGCCAATTATGCATGCAAACATGATTTACATCTGGTTAAAAGAATAAAGAATAATGAATAATGATGGGATAATCGGAGATTAAGCTACTGCTAAGATATTGCTGCAGCAACGGAAATGCTGCAGCATCACCAATGCCGCAACAATTCTACCTAACTACTACTACAGGACAGCCTACTGGAAAATCACCATAAGAATACAACAGGTAATACAATGCTGTAAAAATCAAGCCAAAAATGCAAATATAAACCAGTAGTGAAGCCAAGAATGCTAAGCATGCTTTTCGGTTTCCAAATTAACACTACAGCGGTCTGGTTCTACCCAGACTACTTAGCCTACTAGTCTAAACCCCCGATAACATCGTCTCATGGAGTACGAAGTACCGTGAACCTAGAACAACACAAGGCAGTGAAATTGGTCGTGTCCCCTGCAATATTGACCGCACGGTCATGCGCCCCAAGCAAGTGTCTTGCAATTAACGTGTCATCTAGACCCCTTCCGGTTAGAAAGCCAAATACTAGTTCGATACATAACTTAGACAGTCGTAACCGCAAGTTATTCCTACTCTGTTTAAGTAATTGCATGAATAAACTAAGCATGCCTCATACAAGCATCAATAAAGAAAACGATACACAAAACTTATGCATTATATTCATCTTATACCACGTTACATTTTTTCACCTGTTTATAATTTACTAGACTACAGCACCTTCAGGTTATGAATATATATTTTGCTGAAACGAATCATGAAAGACAAGAATCAACGTAATAGGAAAAACAGTCCCTAGGTCCATAGTGACACCAGTCACAAACATACATATACATATATATATATATATATATATATAGTCCATAGTGACACCAGCAAAGGGGGTCTAGGATTGCAAAGATTTAACGATGTGAATAGGGCTATGGTTACAAAACTCACATGGAAAGTAGCCAGAGAAGAAGATAGGTCGTGGGTGAAGCTGATCAAGTCAAGATATATGAAAGGAAGACAGAATCTGGACTTTCAAGAAGTTAAAATTACATCATCTTGGATATGGGTAGGGATTCAAAACTACAGTGAGGTACTAAAACTTGGAGCATGCTTCCAAATTGACAGAAGATCTAATGTTCACATTACTAGAGACCCTTGGCTACCGCAAATACCGCAGTTCACCATTCCTTCTGATACTCCATTGTCGGGCAACATATGCTATGTGCGACAACTCATGCATGAAGGTGGTTTCCAGTGGGATAGAGGAAAGGTTTCAAGAATTTTGATGCACAACTATGAGATCATATCTTACGTACCCCCATTTTCAAACGGGAGCAAGACGAACTTATATGGATGCCTTCCTCGTCAGGGTGTTTTACCGTAAGTTTAACCTACAGCTGTATCCTAAAGAACAAGGAAGGGAATATGACGCAAGATAGAAGAGGAATATGGGACACCATCTGGAAAGCCAACATCCATAATCGTCATACAATACTGTTATGAAAGATTATAAGCAAAACACTTCCAACGCTAGACAGATTGAGTCAAATCCTCCATATAGAGAGAGTAAGATGTGCTATTTATGTGATGAAGAAGAAGAGACGTTGCATCACCTTTTACTGGAATGTACAGTGATTAGGAGAATGTGGTGGAATTCACCGTGGAGCATCAGATTAGATAAATTCCAACACCTGCAGGTGGCAGAATGGATCCAATTGCTGTCGGGCAAAAGTAATCATTTTGGTCTGCCAGAAGAGATCAAAGAACAGACGGGGAACTTCTTGGTGGTAGCGTTTGAGAGGACCTGGCTGGAAAGAAATCTGGTATGGAGACAAAATTCCACACAAAATTGGGATGGCGTGGCAATTTCAATCAACAGATCCACTATAAAATAATGGCAGGTGAACAAACAAAGAAAAATGATTGCTAATTTTAGGAACAAAGGATCCATGGTAATCTATTGGCAACCCCAATCCAAGGTTTCATGAAGGTCAATTTCGACGTTGTGTTTTCAGATGGCAAAACTACAACGGCATGCATTCTACAAAATATGCATGGAGAAATAAAAGGAATTTGGATTAACCACTTTGAGCCACCAAACTCTTACTGTGCAGAGACTGAAGCAGTTATCCAAGCTCTTAGGGTGACAAAGGAACTGAGACTGGACAAAGTAATGTTTGAGGGGATACATTAAATGTCATCATGGCTCTGAAAGATTTGGAACAATTCAAAAAATGGCAAGCGAAACCCAATTTAATGGAAGGGAGACGGATGCTGCAAAATTTTTGTCATTGGAGTATTGATTTCACACCACGAGGGAACAAGTGTGCACACAACCTGGCAAAATGAGTAAACTTAATGATCTGCAAGAATACTTGGAACCAAATCTGCTACCTCCGGCTGCGTGGTGTGATCAGGGTGGAACCTAACCTTTGTTTGTACTGATTCTGTTGTTTTCGGTCTGTTTTTTAAGGTTTTTTTGTTGTCTTCTGTTTTACTGAACTTTCCTTCCTGTTTTTCATATTTTAATCTCATCAATGCAATATGCCATTTACCAAAAGAAAAAAAAAAAAAAAGAATTATTGGCTTTGCTTCTCAATATTTATTATTTTGATTGAGAATATTGTTGGCATAATACAGTTAAAATCGACTCGACTTATTTTCATGAGAGCAGATTGAGTACATGCCTTATTGCATTTAACAATATACATGAATTCCGTATAAAACTTTCTAACTTACATTATAGGTCCAAATGGGAGTCCTGCAAATCGACTGCAGAATTCAGTATTGAGGCACTCAAGAATCTTTGACGGGAAAGTCTTGAAAGGATCAGCCGAGCAATATTCTCAGCTGCAACAGCACTTGTTTCCATGGTGCTTGCAGCATTCTCAAAGGCATTCAAATAGTACAGATGATGACCATCTAACACTATTGGTGCATATCTCTCTGGGGCATGATAATGAGGGTACGCTCCCCAATCTATTCTGATTGTCTCCTTCCTCACACTATCATGAAAAACAAAACAAAAGAGTGCATGAATAGCATCATAATTAGTTACATGCTCAAATAATCGAGGCATAAGTGATATTCAAAACTGCATGCTCAAGCAGTTTCTACAATTGATGCAGGAAATGAGATTATACGAAGTACAAAACACACTTCAACATCTCAAATTACTTTCCCTCGAAATTAAATTAGTTGCGCCTAATCAGTAGTGCCAAGTTGAAAAAGGAAAATTCATAGAAGTACAGGGTCATCCAACAGTCAGAAAGGAAAGTCCATGAACTTCACACACAGTTTTATAACATTGGTTAACTAATTAACATATATTTTGCCCTTTACTATTAAACATGTCTTAGAATTAACAAATTGAAAAAAAAAAGGGAGCTATCAAATTGATAAAAAAAAAAAAAAAAGGAACTAGCATAGTTGAATGTTGGTATTCCTTAGTCACATATGCTTTCAGTTTCTTTCTATGCTGCTGTTTGCCAGATTATAGTAGATTGTTGCTTTATTAGGTCTGTACAAAGTGAATTGTCAGCTAAATCCCAAGTTAGAAATTAAATACCGATGTTCAATATGTAGTTACAAAAATTCCACAAACCACATTAAACTTCTTGCATAGGTTCAACATATCACTGAATCATGCAGCATACCTGAATATGTCATCTAATAATGCTTCTTGCATAGGTTCACGAGATAAAATCTTGTAAGTCATATCTTCTTTATCATGTCGCTTAATGACAGAGATGCTCGAGAATGGCACATCTGAGGTCTCTATAGTGCCAACCAATTCTGGGATATCTGAAACTCTGTTGAGACCAAAATATTTCTTGCAACAAAAAACACAATGATTAAGTTTAAAACATAGAAATGGTACCAAAGTAAATGCAATAAGTCGAATAACATGAATCAGAGTAATAACACTCACAGGGTTCACAAGGCCCCTAATAAATGTTGTATGGGTATGCTGCAATGTCCTTTTAGGAATGGAAATTTCAGGTTTAAAATGAATATTCAGCTCATCTAAAGGTGTGGCAATCACAGTGATATCACAAGTGTAACTCTCTCCTTTAGACGAATTTAGTTCATAAAAACCATCAAAGTAGGAAACAGATTTTATTTCTTCATTGAGGTGCAATAGGACATTTGAATGATTGATTAACCCAGCAGCCATCTGCCAATTCCCTCCTCTAATTGACCATAAGCCTCCCCCAGATCCGGCTAAAGAAACTACCCCAGCTAGTCCACTGATGCTAATACTTTGACCATAATTGATTCTCGTTATCACCTGCACAAGTAATATATGACTTTTAAAAACATTACATATTTTCTCCTCCAGAATTGATACTAAGCACGTGATGGAATCAAAACAAATAATCCACACAAAGAAACAATGAAAATAAAAGAAAAAGAAACATAGATTCTCAAATAAATTGACAAAAAGGTTCCTTTCCTTATAATTTACTAATAGAATTATATAGCAAAACAAAAATATCTGAAACTGAGACAAGAACAAGAAGGAAATAGATGCTATTACATAAACTGTAGCAATAAGCTAGCTCGTTTTCCATGCAATACATGATAAAATGGCATAACTCATGTTTTATATACACTAAGTTAATTGAAGAAAAACAGCAATCATTATAGTTCCCTTTTATAGACTAAAAGAATCAATGTAAGTATGAAAAAGAAAAAATTAATTTAAAAGTCAACCAGAGGATTGTGGTCCCAAAATCTTCGCCTAAAACAAAAATTATTTAAATTTTGACTTGTAAAAGATAAAATCTGTCACAAAAAATCTTTGTATTCTTATAGCGAGAGTTGAGTACACGTTTCATTAAGAAAATGAAAGAAACAAACTTAAAATTCATCACAGTACCAAATTGAGACTAACTAACAGCTCCCAAAATGTAGATCTACACTTCAGATTAAAAATATTTTATGTATGTGTGTGTATATCTCAACATTCAGGAGCAATGAAACATAGATACCAAGGCTCAGAGCTAATGAAGGCTTTTGCTAGTATCTGCAACAAATATAATGCATGATAGAGCACTAGATTATGAAAGTTAACATAGAGGCTAAAAAAATTTCTCACAGTTACAAGCTCTCGGATGAGCTTAGAAGACAGTCTGGCAGCCACCAACTCCTCCACCAGTGTATGCTGTGTAATGCTGTATAGCCCTGCCCAATTTAGCATCTCTTCAACTGTCTCAAATTCTGGCCGAGACTTCAATGGCATATAGTATTTCAGGAATCTATTAACGGTTCCCTACAGATGCATGGAGACTATGAGAAGATTACATTATATGAAGGTTCGTAAATTTATAGTAGCAGTAAGAGGGAGTGCGTCAAACTACTGTTTATCTTTACGCTTTCTTCAGAAATTAACATGGGCAAGTAACAAACTTATGCATGAAATGGTATTTCCAAGTTCTAACTATATAAAATGAACTGGTACAGAATATTCTACTCCATCCCTATTTTTATTTATTTAATTTTTTTTCCCTTGTTGGGAGACAAGATTTTATGCCCTTTAAGAAAATACTAAAAGAACTAAAATATCTTTTGACTTCTTATTATAAGAAGTAATCAATGAGATTTAGCTGTAAAAAACTAATTAACAGTATTGTAAGAAAAAGAGTAATAAATGTATAGAAAAACATATAAACCTCCTAAATGTGACAAGCAAAAAAACCAGTGGGAGTTTTATTTATGCTAACACTCATCTAAAATTCATCAATCATGCAAAGCAAAGAGACTTGCTTGTTGAGAAGTTGTGAACTTGAAAAAGGAAAAGGGGGGAAAAACAAAAGAATAAAAAATTCAAATCCACTGAATTTTTTGGTTTTAGATATACTATCATTAATTAGTAAAATATAACTATGTGAAAATCATATATACTGTGTAACTGATATAATCTTAGAGCTAAAATGAGGAGAGACTAGATACCTCCACAAAGTTATGCATGCGAAAGAGAGCGTGACCGTATCGCATGAAGACTTTCAATGAATTTGCAAAGGAAAAAAGGTATTGAATTATCCAATTCTCTGAATCTGAAGGGGCAGTTTTAAAAATAAATTCACGACCATTCCAAATTCCCAATCCAGAAGAGGAAGAGGAAGACTCCTTTATAGTGAGATTAAGGAATCTAGCATATTTCAAAGCGTGATAATTCTTAGGATGAAGAATGGATGCCCCAGCTTCAAAAGTCTCACCAGCAAGTGTAACAGTGGCCATCCGGCCACCAACAATACCATGCCTTTCAAATACTCTAATTTGACCAATTTGTGCATTATAGGGATTTGAGTTTGAGTACTTGCGCAAGAAGTGAGCCACAGAAGAGCCACCAATGCCACTTCCCAATATGCAGACAGTTCTCGATGGCTGTGATAATTTTGCTGAAGAGAGAGATACAAGCAATGAACTAAAAATAATAATTGTAGAGACAAAAGTAAGAAAGGAGGTGGATGAATGTTTAGCCATCTCCATTTTATTCTTCTTCTTCCCTAAATTGATTGAATTTCTGAGTTCCGTAGCAACTGTCTAGCTCCTACATGTAACAAGGCATCTGCCCTGCCTTCAAAATGAAAAACAAAACAACTGATACCTTTAGTTATAAATAGAATTATGAATCAATGCGTATAAACAGATCAATTCTTAATGAGCAGGACTCATTACTACCATAAACTTTAATACCACAAAATAAAATATATCTCATAGAAGTATACAATATTAATCAAACAAATGTGCCCGGACAAACAAATAAGCAGGATAAATTTCACCTCATTATTCAGCACATTACGTAATATGCTGGAGATGCTTAAGAAAATTAGTGCAAACCATACTTCGCATATTCCATTGGAATAAATATTTTTCAAACACATTTAGAAAAAAAATTAAAGAGTTCCAACAACCCTGCAAAGGTGAACTTTGACAAATTATTAAGTAATTTGAAATTTGCATTTCACTCCATCTCACTACATCAAAACATTTCATGATTAGGAAGTAGCTTATGCTAAGTGACCCAAAATGGCACCACCAGAAGCCAACAACTCATCTGACGAAAAAAAAAAATCAGTTTCAGTGTCACATACACACGAGCAACAATCAATTTAACATGATTCTGATTCACATTATTCTGATTCAGCTAGAACAATCAAATAGATCATGATTTTGTTTCAGCTCCACATCAAAATTCACAAACCTCTCAAATTTTACTCGAGCTTCATCTTAACCCTGCCACAAAATCACTTGAAAATGAAAAAACTTGCAGAAAAATCGAAATCAGAGAAAGCTGGATGAATCCTTCAATCCTTTACTGAAGCATCAAAAGATTTAGGGTGAGAACAAACTGTGTGAGAATTGGGTAAAGAGAGAGAATGAACCAGAACATGGGAATGAAATGAATGAATTCAAATAAATAATAATTAATAAAATATAATTAAATAAAAAATATATATTATATTAATATTAAGGAGAAAAAACAAACATATTTTTTTAATGTAAGATTAAACTAACGAATTTTTACATAAAATGAAAAAGAATATTAAATAATTAATTTTATAAATCATATTTTGTATGTGGATAACTCCTACTACTTCCATTATCTCCATATAAGTTCTACTACTTCCATGTAACTTCCATCTCCATGAAGTTATATTTATAATATATATATATATATATACACACATTTATATTAGCATGTATATCGATATGTACGTTACACATATATATATATACCTATAAATATGTGGTAGTTTTGTATGTTTTTATTACAAGAAAATATATACACAAGTTTACACTATTTTGATTTATATTTCTTTAGTATTGTTTTATTGTGGTTCTAGATATTTTATAATACGTTATCCGCAAGTTTGCTCTCTGGAAGAGAATCATTTCGTGATTTTTTTTCTATTAAGGTACATTTTTATCTATCATGTCGAATCTCTCAAAATTTGAATTTGTTGCTCTTGATATTTCTGGAATGATTTATTTGTCATAGATACTAGATGGTGAAATTCATCTTGATGTTATGGGTCTTGAAGACACCATAAAAGAAGGAAATATAACATCAATGCAAGATCGCGCTAAGGCAATGATATTCCTCTATCACCATTTTCATGAAGAACTAAAGTTCGAATACCTAACGGTAAAAGATCCATTTGTTCTTTGGAAAAATCTCAGAAAAAAAGGTATGAGCACCAAAAAAACTGTTATTCTTCCAAAAGCTCGTTATGAATTGGTTGCATTTGTGGTTACAATATTTTAAATTTGTTAGTGAGAATAACTCCTCTATGTTTCGTATAAGTTCTAAACTAAAATTATGCGAAGAAAATGTAAGTGAAAATGATATGTTAGAGAAAATATTTTCTACTTTTTATGCCTCAAATGTGATCCTGCCGCAGCAGTATCGAGAAAAAAGGTTTTACCAAATACTCACAATTAATCTCATGTCTTCTTGTGGCTGAACAAAATAACGAGTTATTGTTAAAAAATCATGAAGCTCGTCCCACTGGTTCCGTTCTATTCCGTGAAGTGAATGTGACTATGATGAATAATAATGAAAGAAGGCGAGGACGTGGTTATAGTCGAGACCGAGGCCGTGGTCGTGGTCGTAGTCGTGATCATAATAATAAATATGTGTCTACTTACCACCAGAAGTGATATAATAAAGAGGACAAACAAGAAGACAAAAGTTGACAGAAAAAAGTTGTAAAAAAGATCTGAAATTTATGTTTCCATTGTGGAATGAAAGGACATTGGGCACGTACCTATCGTACTGCAAAACACCTTGTTGATCTTTATGAAGTTTCTGTAAAAGGAAGAAAGAAAAGGTGTAGAAACAAATTTTGCAAATTTGTTTTGATGATATTGACAATGATCCTATTGACACCACACACTTGGATATGTCAGATTTTTGTGCTAATCCGCAAGAAAATAATGAGATCATTGGTGACGGAGAATATATAAATTAATTGCTCTAGTATGATTTTTCAAGAATTGTTATTTAATTTCTAAGTATTGTTATTATTGTTCAAGAATAAATGTTGTTTAATTTTATTTTTTAAAAAAACAATATTGTAATTTTGTTATTTTTATGAATTGTACTTTTGTTCTCCTAACCTCTATGTACTAAATATATATTAAAATTGAAATTTATATATAAATATATATAATATATGTGCATAATATATATTTAATTAGTAATTAAATAGTACATAATATAACATGTATAACCTATATGTACTAAATATATATTAAATGTTCTTAAAATATTGTTTTGGATACACATATACATTTTAGCCATGATTTTATTGTTTATATATATATATATGAATGTTTTATATAGTTTTTGGATATATATAGTACATCTTCCTATATATTTTAGTATTCTTTTTAGTATCCTTTATTGTTTAGGACTTAGATAAAAATAAATGATATAGGGGCTTTTGAACTTATGACTTATATAAGTTTGGAAAGAATAAATTATTCCATAATACCACTTAAACAAGATGTGTACATTTTTGCTAAATGAATGCTATTTAACTCAAAGTTTGTGAATGTCATTATTATTATCATTATTTCAATTTTTTAAAAAAATTATAATATTTTTTTATTTTTTTATTTTTTTTGCTTGAAGAATATGGATGAAGATATATGTTTTGCCGATAGTGCAAATACTCACACTATTCTTAAAAATAAAAAATATTCCATTGCAATAAAGATGAATGAGGCATATGTTACTACAATTTCGGGTAGTACAACAATAATTGAAGGCTCCGGAAGAGCCATTATAATGTTACCCAATGGAACAAAATTGAATATAAACAATGCTTTATTTTCATGTAAGTCTCAAAGGAATTTGTTAAGTTTCAAAGATATTCGTCTTAACGGATATCATGTGGAGACTATAAGTGAAGGAAATGATGAGTACCTTCATATTACAAGCATTGTTTCGAATAAGAAAATTGTATTAGAAAAATTGAATACGTTTTCTTCAGGCTTGTACTATACAAGAAAAAATGCAATTGAAATACATTCAATAAACCATAAGTTTATTTATTCAAAAAAGTTCACTATTTGGCATGACCGATTGGGACATCCCGGTTCAAGCATGATGCGGAATATTATTGAAAATTCGCATGGACACTCATTGAAAAACCTGAAAATTTTTCAATCAAAAGAATTTTCTTGTGCTGCTTGTTCTCAAGGGAAATTAATTATTAAGCCATCACCAGCTAAAGTTGGAATTGAATCTCCAACATTTTTAGAAAGAATTCAGGGTGACATATGTGGATCAATTCACCATTTATGTAAACCATTTCGATATTTTATGGTTCTAATAGACGCATCTAGCAAATGGTCTCATATTAGCTTACTATCAACTCGCAACCTGGTGCTTGCGAGATTGCTTGCTCAAATTATTAAATTACGAGCACAATTTTCAGATTATACAATTAAATCAATACGTCTGGATAATGCTGATGAGTTCTCATCTCAAGTCTTCAATGATTATCGTAAGTCTATTGGTATAAGTGTTGAACATGCTGTAACTCATGTTCATACACAAAATGGGTTAGTTGAATCTTTCATTAAAAGACTTCAATTGATAGCTAAACTTATGCTTATGAGAACTAAATTGCCCATTTCAGCTTAGGGTCATGCAGTTTTGCATGCAGCAACACTTGTATGTGTTAGACCAACAAGTTATCATAAATATTCCCCATTGCAATTGGCTTATGGTCGGGAGCTAAATATTTCACATTTTAGAATTTTCAGATGTGCGGTATATGTTCCTACTGCTCCACCACAACGCACAAAAATGGGTCCTCAAAGAAGATTGGGATACATGTTGGTTTTGGTTCTCCTTCTATTATAAGATATCTTCAACCTATGACAAAAGATCTTCTTACGGCACGATTTGTCGATTGTCATTTTGATGAATCAATGTTCACAGGATTAGGGGGGAGAAAAAGAAAAATAGCTTGGTAAAAATATTACAGAGAATACTTTGCAACATCTTGATACTCGTACAAATCAATGTGAACTTGAAGTTCAAAAGATAATACATTTGCAAAGTATAGCAAATCAATTGTCAGATTCATTTACCGACTTAAAAAGAGTGACTAAGTCACATATACCAGCTGAAATACTCCTATTCAGATTGATGTCCCAGAAGGACAATCTGTAAATGAAATAGAAAATCAGTCTATAGCATGCCAGAAGCGTGGTAGACCAATTGGTTCAAAAGATAAAAATTTCCGTAAAAAGAAGAGAGCAAATGTTAATGATGAACTCGGGCTTAATACTCCATAAGAGTCAAGAGACATAATAAATTAAATAACTCCAGAAGAAGTTCAAGTACCTAAAGTTATTAAAAATATTAAAAAAATAGATAATGATGAGATCTCAATAAATTATTTTTCAACGGGAAAACGATTGAACCAAGAAGAAATAGCTGTCGATAGTGTTTTTGTATATAATATAACATCAGCTATTATAAATAAAAATGATTATAATAAGCCTACACCCGTTGATGAATGTCGACGTAGAAGTGATTGACTAAAATGGAAAGATGCAATTCAAGCAGAATTAAACTCACTTGCAAAACGTGATGTTTTTTGACCCATAGCTCGGACACCTGAAGATGTCATACTTGTAGGGTACAAATGGGTATTTGTAAGGAAAAGAAATGAGAAAAATAAAATTGTGAGATATAAAGCACGTTTTGTTGCACAAAGTTTTTCCCAACGACTGGGAATTGACTATGAGGTCACTTATTCTCCTGTGGTAGATGCAATTACTTTTCGTTATCTCCTTAGTCTGGCAACTAATGAGAAACTTGATATGCGTCTTATGGATGTAGTTACAGTCTATTTATATGGCTCACTTGATAGTGATATCTATATGAAAATCCTTGAAGGATTTAAAATGTCTAAAGCATATAAATTAGATTCTCGAGAATTTATTCAATAAAATTACAAAGATTTCTGTATGGTTTAAAACAATCTGGACGAATATGGTACAATCATCTTAGTGAATATTTATTGAAAGAAGGTTATCAAAATAACTAAATTTGTCCATGTGTATTTATCAAGAAAGAAAATTCAGAGTTTGCTATAATATTCATATATGTTGATGATTTAAATATCATTGGAACCCCTGAAAAAATTTTAAAAGTAGCAGATTCTTTGAATAAAGAATTTGAGATGAAAGATCTCGGAAAAATAAAATTTTGTCTCTGCCTATAGATCGAGCATTTAAAAGATAAAATTAGAATTTTTGTTCATCAATCAAATTATACGGAAAAGGTCCTTAAAAAATTCTACATGGACAAGGCACATCCATTGAGTACCCCAATAGTTGTTCGATCACTTGATGTGAAAAAAGACATTTTTCGACCTTGTGAGGATAATGAAAAAGTTTTTGGTAAAAAAGTACCATATCTTAGTGCAACTAGAAGACATTGGAATAGAATTAAACATGTCTTCCGATACCTTCGAGGTACAATTGATATGGGATTGTTATATCCTCGCAGTTCTAAACCACAACTTGTTGGTTATGCTGATGTTGGTTACTTGTCTGATCCACATAAAGCCAATTATCAAACAGACTATATTTTTACATGTGGAGGAACTGTTGTTTCATGGCGTTCTACGAAGCAAACATTAGCTGCTACTTCTTCGAATCATACAGAAATTATAGCAATCCATGAAGTAAGTCGTGAATGTGTTTGGTTAAGATTCATGTCTCAACACATTCAAGAGACATGTGGTTTATCTTTAGGCAAAGAATTTCCAACAATAATTTATGAAAATAACATTGCATGTATAGCTCAATTACAGGAAGGGTATATCAAACAAGATCGCACAAAGCATATTTCACTAAAAATTTTCTTTACACATGATCTTCTGAAAAATGGTGATATTGATGTACAACAGATTCGTTCAAGTGATAATTTGGCAGACTTGTTCACAAAAGCATTACCAACTTCAACATTTGAAAGACTGGTCCAAAATATTGGAATGCGACGATACAAAGATATTATGTAATGATCAGAGGGAGTGTACAAGGAACATGTACTCTTTTTCCTTCACTATATTTTTTATCCCACTGGGTTTTTCTCCATTAAAGATTTTAATGAGGCATATTCCTTGTACAATGGACATCCAAAATGGAGAGTTTTATAAATCATATTTTGTATATCCATAACTCCCACTACTTCCACTATCTCCATATAACTTCCGCCACCTCCATATAATCTCCATGAAGTTATATTTGTAACATATGTATACATTTATATTAGTATGTATATGGGTATGTAGGTTACTGATATGTATACCTATAAATATGTGATAGTTTTGTATGTTTTGTTACGATAAAAATATATACACAAGTTTACACTATTTTGATTTCTATTTCTATAATATTGTTTCATTATTGTTATAGATATTTCTATAATAATTAATAATATATTGATAAACTAAAACTATTTAAGTATTGAGACAAATCCTTTAAAAGAAATTGAGATAATTAGATAATTATTTAAAATATATATAATATATATTACTATATATATCGAATATGTATTTTCCTCAGAAAAAAAATATTGAATAGAATATTAAATATATATTACTTCTTCTTGTTTTTTTGAAATTTTAAAAACATTTCAGTAGACTTTATAATTTATCTACTTTAATATAAATACAATTCTTGTTCTATAAAAAAACAATTTTAAATAACAATAGGCTATCAATATAAAATCACTTAAAAAATAAAAATAATAAAATAAAAGTATATATAATATAAAATAAAGAAATTTTTTATTACAAATAATGATATGCATCCCAATAAACTATTCCATTAAAAAGCATGTTAGTCTTAGTAAAATATAGTGATACTTTATATAAAGAATTTGTATTTATATTTTCTAATATCTTCCAAGTATTTGACCTAAGACTGTATATTGCAACTTCCTTGATATAAGGAACATTTGATATGAGGAATATTTTTTTGTTTAGATTCAAAATAACTTTATAATCATTATTTAAATTATCAAAATCAAATCCCATGCTTTCTAATTCAACGTGGGAATCAAGAAGACGGGTTAAGGGAGGCAACTGTTAGGAATTAAGCACACAACACACACAAATAATCTGTAAGAATAAAGAGAAATGGAACACAAACGACACACACAAATTTACGTGGTTCGGTCGCCAACTGCAACCTACGTCCACGGGATCAACTATGAGATTTATTTCACTTGTGGTGTCAAGATTACAAGTATAAGCTATCTATTTATAGGAAACAAAACCTAGGGTTTCAGATTATTGGGTCGGGCCAACAACAAGCCTCCACAAGCCCAACAGCAACATCTTACATTTCCTTGTAGAAGGATTCAACAAAAAGATATTGTCTTTAGTTGTTTTAGAACAAATTATTCCATTACAACATCCACCAAATCTAAATTAAGATTCAATACTTTGGTAAAAGATTCATCTTCTAGATTAAAAGATGAGTATTCATCTTCAAAATTAATATTGAATAAAAACTTGCTTTACTCCTTTGATTTCGTATGTGTATTAATAAAATAAGAACTCTTTAATAAATCATACCACAATTTTAAAACTTATTTGAATCCAGAATTGACTTGACAGGAGATTTTGGTTCCTCCTCTTGTATAGTTTTATTATAAATTTTTAAAAAATATTTAGAATTTATAATAAATACTTAAAAATTTTCATATTCATATAATTGGTTTAAATATATATATAGAAATAAGTATATATATTTTTAATTTTAAAATTCTAATTTATAAAAATTAATATGTTTGAGTCATAGAGACCCATTCAACCCTAACATGTCTTATTCAAAAGAACGTATAGATAATGAAGTTTTATCTACATTATTTTATATATATTAATTGGTCAAAAATCGGTTTGACGCCACCTGTCGATGAAGCGGCGTCGTCTGATAATCTCTACCAAATATTACTGTCAAGATGGACGTTGCGTTTATGATTTGATGAAGATTTCGGTCTTGGGATATTTACAAAACAGAGAAGTTCGGAACAGTGGGTGGGAGACCTCTGACGAACCCTCCGATGATAAAGTCAGTATTCTGAATCTGACTAGGGATTATTTGATTTAGCAGATAAATTGTTGAGTTATCTGGCCTTACCTTTTTACCTTTACGAGGGTCGTATTTATAGATACAAACTACTCTGAGAAATTGGTAGGCGGTGCAATCTGCAGAATCTGGTAGTTACCAGATTCTAGAAATAAATCATGAAATATCTCAATATTTTAGGGATATTTCGGGTGATCTTTTAACCGAGTATTTTAAGATAATCTGTTGGTTCAAAGGATTCCCTTTGGGGAATTTTCTAGAAGAAACTGACGGATAAAGGTGAAGCAAAGTCATTTGTATAGAAATCGAGGACTTCGCAATTTTAAGGATCTCATCGGGTTTGGTAGTCGAATTTTCGGTGGAGCGGTGGGTCCCATCATGCCAAGTGGGCGAATACACCAAATCGTCATGCCTCGTTAGCAAGGGAGCAATTTATATTATTCAGTGGCCCCTCGCCGAAGTGGAAGAATAGCTCATCTTCTACTTAGACGCAGTCAAAAATTCAATGTCTAATATGCATAAATCATATCACTTTTTTAGCATGTGTTTAGGCATAATTTAGGGCGAAATTGATAGGAAATTGGTCTTAATTGATTATTATTTACTCAATTTCATAATGTTTATGATTTTGGAAGTGTCAAGTGAAAAGTAGATGAAAACAGCAAATTTTGGGGCAAAAATGCAATTTTTTGAAATGCTGACCTGGTCAACGGGTCATGACGGGCGTCCTGACCCAGTCAAAGCACCAGGACGGCCGTCCCAATCCAGGACGGCCGTCCCGAAGCACCAGAAGTTGTCCCACATCGAAATTTTTGGAGATTTTCACTCCAGAAAGCTGCTATAAATACCCCAGGCCTCCAAGAGTTGAAATCATCCCTCTCCACTTGATCTGAGTCATTAAGTGACTTCTAGTGTACAATTCTCTAGTACACAAATCACTCAGAGACTCAGATTTCAGTATAAGTTTTCTTTCTTTCCTTTTTGTGTTTCGTTTTTCTTAGTTTCTGAGAAATAGTCTCAGATCTTAGGCTTCGATAGATAGGTTCGTTTCTGTTATTCATAGAATACCTGGGATTTCGTTAGGAGATCCTAAGAGGGCTCTAGGCGTTCGAAGAGTCAGTCCACAGGGCTGGGCTTAAGCCCAGGATGTAAGGTAAAGTCCAGCTACTAGGCTGAGGAAGCATCCTCCGAAGGTTCTGTCGAGCAGAGTCGGGTCAAGCAGTACGACATATACAAGCAGTACGCTCCAATTGCGTGACTACGTAAAGCGTCCTCTCTTTATATGTTTGTATTGTGATTGTCCAAAAATTTATTATGAATATGAGATAATGATTTCTATGATTATTTGTTTTATATGTTGAAGTTGTTATGTTTTCCCGGGAATAGCCACTTGCTTAATATTCATTATGTCTGCATGTCTAATGTAGTTTCTTTTAAATTAAATGTAGGGTTATAGACAATTCCTAACCACGGTCTATTCATAACCTGTTTAGTTTAAAAGGCATCAATTAGTATTGGTGTCTGCCATACTAGATAAAATAACCTACGGAACACCCTGTTTGTTAGAGTAGTCTAGGTAGGCTGAGTAGAGCGTTTATGCCGGTGTTAGGGCGAGCGGCATGATCCCCGAAGTGACATAGGGCTTTCATGAATGCCTTTAGCTCGAACCTTGAGTAGGGCCGTCATTAAGGTAGGGCGGTTTATCAGATTACTCAGATGTGGTATACCTTTAGACTCAGAACATAGTTGCAATCCAGGCTAAGATGCATCTAAAATACTCGAAGATAGGTCAATCAACATGTAGGAACAGTATAACATAGAATCAGGACGTTATCTATAAAACACTTTTAGGCTTAATTAGACTTAAACCTAGTGGAGAATGGATCACCCTCTCATCAAAGTTATTGATGACGATTGCATAACTGAATCATAAGATAAGAGTTAGGATGAAAGGCTAGTTACTACTAAGTCGTTACCACTTCCCTGGGAGTACGATATTTATTTAATAAAATCGTAGATACTTTCCAACAGACTAACTACACGATAGGTACTCTGCCTTAGGTTCTGGCTGATTAAGTGACACCATAAAGACTAAATGTGACAATTAGTCAATCTCAGTCCTTAATTACTCATAAGCAACATAGGGTAAAATAACACCTATTTAGCATATCAGTTGGAAACGCATTAGATTTTTGGTGCCGTTGCTGGGGACATATCATAATGAATTTATGACTCCTGATCAAAATTCTAGATACTGATCAAAATTCTAGATACTTATGATAGGTAGCGGTAGTAACCTAGACTTAGACCTAACACTTATTTTCTGCTAGTTAGACAATCAATTTCTGAAATATAGGATTATCATAACTAATTGATCTTAGATATTATCTGGAATTAAGACACTTAGGATAATCAAATTTTAGAAAATCATTCTAAAACCATATTGAGGAAATTTAACTGCTTTTGAAAAAAAAAGAAAAAAAATTTAAAATTTAAAACCCGAAAAAAATTGTATTTTTTTTGTTCAAATGGTAAGTTGTTCTTTTCCCTATCTCTTGTTCTCTCTTAGTTGTTTTCTTAGTTGTACATTTTTTGATCTTTTTCGTTTTCTAGTTTTCGAAGAAATAAAAATGGAAATGAGGATAAAATATATTTTCTTCTGAGTTGTAAAATTTTGGCTTAGATTTTTATCGGGAAGAAATTCTATTTTAGAATTTTCTTAGAGTCATGTCGGCTTTATTAGGACGAGTTATGAAATAATTTTTCCTTAATAGCCAGACCTCTGAATGTTCTATTGAAAAAAGGATGTTCCTTTTGTTTTGCTGATAATTGCATGAGATCTTTTAAACCAGAAGGAACTACTGCACCCATTATGGCATCACCTGATTGAAATCTGCTTTTTGAATGAATATGTGATGTAATGATGTAGTATTGTTTTAGGACAAAAGCATGATAAGAAAGTTCATATATGATAAATTCCGATCTTATCTAGTCTTGTCTAAAAACAATAGGTTACCTTGATCACTCTAAGATATCTGTGTTCAATAAAACTAATGCTGAACCATAATTGATTAAGTTAGGTTTTATTGTCACTTGAATTTGATATAGAATGAAGGGGTAAGAAAAAGGGTTAAGAATCTAGAAAGCAAACCTTTGGTCTAGATTAGGAAACCCTGAGTTAGAGGCTATTGACGAGACAGTAGTATCTGATAAATTTCTAAATGAGGATCTATTTTCATTGTTTGCTATGAGTAATGATTCGCCTCCGTGGTTTACTAATATTACTAATTATCTAGCTGCTAATTATTCCCAAGTGATATGACTTATCAGCAAAAGAAGAAATTCTTTGCTGATTTGAAATATAACTACTGGTCAGATTTCTCTTCTATTTCAAATTTTTGCAGATCAGTTGATCAGAAGATGTATCTCGGAAGGCGAAGGCCACATGATTCTGAAGCATTGCAGGAATCTATGGGAGACCAATTAACTGCTATCAACACTGTCCGAAAAGCGTTGGAAGTAGAATCTTGTTGACCCACCATATTCAAGGATTTTGTATCTCTGATACAGTCTTGCGATGCTTGCAAAATAAAAGGTAACACGTCTTTCCAGAGATCGTCTACCCCAGTGACGTATACAGAGTATTGCAACCTTTGATATTTGGGGTATCGAATCTTTTTCTTCCTGTGAAAACATTTACATCATAGTAGTCGAGGAACACTTTTCAAAAAATGGCCTGAACCACAAGCATTACCTACTAATGATGTTAAAGTCATGTGCAGATTCTATGAGAACTTGTTTTCTAGACTCATATGTGCCTTTGTATCAAATCTGTGAAGTCTGCCAAGTACCACACTTTAGCAGGGATTGCTATGGGACTGAAATACGACCCATTCCAAAAAGAGGTAGGAGTAGGTTACTGCAGAATGCTACTCCAATGGGAAATGCATACAATCCCAACTAGAGGAATCATACGGGATTCAGTTGAGGAATAATTCGGAAGCTGGAAACTTTCAGAAGATACCACCACAGCAAAACCCCTACCCGCAGAATCAATAGATGAGATACTGGCAACAATTCAAGCCAGACAAATGCAAGCAAGTGATCTACCAAGTGGTATCGAACGGTCGAAGGATATAGAGGAATTTGGCATTGTATCAGGAGCATAGCAATGGAGGAGCTTGCATCCACTGCATACAATCAGCTGTGAGAAACCTCCCCGAGGAAGTTTCAAATACTTGGGCCCAGATCTACGCCACTGGAGCCTCCTACCACCACGGCTTCGCCAAAGCTTCAGGTATCTTTTCTGCCATTCGAAAATTGCATGCAATACCTTCACTGACATTGGCAGGTAGGCACACCAATCCAAAGAAGTCTCAGTCTTAGACACGTTCCTTCTGGACACGTTGCTTCGATTACGAGAAACTTTGCAAATAATTCGAGGAATCAATCCTTGGGCCTCGAGTCATTCATCAAATGGATAGGCCACTACCTGGAGCTCGACATTGAAGGATCGGAGCTGACGTCATCAGTTCCAATATCTAGAGCTTGCAGAGTCAAGAACACCTCAGCAATAGCACATGGCTAAGGTGAAGAGCCAATTGACAGATCAGAGAAGACCCTTCTGCTCGCGACATGAAGGGAGTTTTTCTAATCCTCATATTCCTTTACTTTTATTTTATTTGTTTTGTGTTCTGTTTTGCTATCCTTCTTGTTTTGTTGCATTATTTTCTCTTTTACCCTTAGTTAGTCAAATAAGTGTGGGGTAAGAGTTCTTTGTTTTGTTTTCATTTCTTCTTGTTTGCAAATAAGTGTGGGGTAGTTTAGGTATGCATGAACACTAAGGACAATGTTAGACTTAAGTGTGGGGTAGCAGTGCACGGTGCACTGTAGTAGTTTGAAAAAGTTTTTGCATGATTTTGCATGTTTTCCCCGTATTTTCACACCCTTCCAAAATTTTTCATTCTTTCAGACTTCTAAATGCAGTATGATTGGTTAAACATTGCTTATGTCTATGATATGTATGTAGAATGTGATAGTTAGTAGGAGACGATTTATGACTATTTTGAACTATTTAATTAGGAATAGGGAATTCCTGATAACTGAGCACAACTTAGTACGGATTAGAGACCTCAGCCAATTACCTTTTCAAGACTTAACTAGATAAGATCAGATCAGTTGTGGATATATTGACAATTAGAATGACTAGATGTGACTCTGAGCTAAAAGTGAAAAGAAACAAAAAGAGAGTTAATTAAATAAGGGTAGTTTGCCAGCGGCCTTCGCTACTCGAGCACCACTCCTTCGGGGAACTTAAAGTCTGATGCCCTAAGGTCGTGTAGGTCTGGGAGTCATCGGAGTGGGACTCGCTACATGGGTAGTTGAAATTGACGTGTTCTAAACAGACTCAAAATACCCTGAATCTATAAAGAAAATCAATAAATGCTAAATCATTAAAAATCTGATCACCAAGGCTCAGAACTCAGAAAGTTGTCTATTGTTATTATGTCTAGCGACAGGGTCAAAGTATTATCTAGTAGTAGTTAAGACGAGAGTATATTGTGTTGACTATCTGATCTAGACTAATACACACACTACACATCAGGAAGATCTTGTGACTGAGAGAAAAGTTCAACCTAGTTGTTAAGTTGTCAACTGCTTGACTATAACAGTCTGCTAGAGACATTTGAGACCGTGTCATAGCAGCCTAACCAGTCAGACCTGTGTTATGAATTGTCTGAATAATTTTTGGAATAAAAACATGACTAGGAATTTAAGTGACTGCACATATGATTTAGAATCACTAACTTCAGGTAGATTTTGCTTGAGGACAAGCAAAGAGCTAAGTGTGGGGTTATCTAATATGCATAAATCATATCACAATTTAGGGTGAAATTGATAGGAAATCGGTCTTAATTGATTGTTATTTACTCAATTTCACAATGTTTATGATTTTGGAAGTGTCAAGTGAAAAGTAGACGAAAACAGCAAATTTTGGGGCAAAAATGCAATTTTTGGACATGCTGACCTGGTCAACGGGTCAGGACGGGCGTCCCGAATCAGGACGGGCGTCCTGACCCAGTCAAAGCACCAAGACGGGCGTCCCAATCCAGGACGGGCGTCCCGAAGTACCAGAAGTTGTCCCACATCGAAATTTTTGGAGATTTTCACTCCAGAAATGTGCTATAAATACCCCAGGCCTCCAAGAGTTGAAATCATCCCTCTCCACTTGATCTGAGTCATTAAGTGACTTCCAGTGTACAATTCTCTAGTACACAAATCACTCAAAGACTCAGATTTCAGTATAAGTTTTCTTTCTTTCCTTTTTGTGTTTCGTTTTTATTAGTTTCTGAGAAATAGTCTCAGATCTTAGGCTTCGATAGATAGGTTCGTTTCTAGTATTCATAGAATACCCGGGATTTCGTTAGGAGATCCTAAGAGGGCTCTAGGCGTTCGAAGAGTCAGTCCACAGGGCTGGGCTTAAGCCCAGGATGTAAGGTAAAGTCCAGCTACTAGGCTGAGGAAGCGTCCTCCGAAGGTTCTGTCGAGCAGAGTCTGCATGTCTGGAATAGCCACTTGCTTAATATTCATTATGTCTGCATGTCTAATGTAGTTTCTTTTAAATTAAATGTAGGGTTATAGACAATTCCTAACCACGGTCTATTCATAACCTGTTTAGTTTAAAAGGCATCAATTAGTATTGGTGTCTGCCATACTAGATAAAATAACCTACGGAACACCCTATTTGTTAGAGTAGTCTAGGTAGGCTGAGTAGAGCGTTTATGCCGGTGTTAGGGCGAGCGGCATGATCCCCGAAGTGACATAGGGCTTTCATGAATGCCTTTAGCTCGAACCTTGAGTAGGGCCGTCATTAAGGTAGGACGGTTTATCAGATTACTCAGATGTGGTATACCTTTAGACTCAGAACATAGTTGCAATCCAGGCTAAGATGCATCTAAAATACTCGAAGATAGGTCAATCAACATGTAGGAACAGTATAACATAGAATCAGGACGTTATCTATAAAACACTTTTAGGCTTAATTAGACTTAAACCTAGTGGAGAATGGATCACCCTCTCATCAAAGTTATTGATGATGATTGCATAACTGAATCATAAGATAAGAGTTAGGATGAAAGGCTAGTTACTACTAAGTCGTTACCACTTCCCTGGGAGTACGATATTTATTTAATAAAATCGTAGATACTTTCCAACAGACTAACTACACGATAGGTACTCTGCCTTAGGTTCTGGCTGATTAAGTGACACCATAAAGACTAAATGTGACAATTAGTCAATCTCAGTCCTTAATTACTCATAAGCAACATAGGGTAAAATAACACCTATTTAGCATATCAGTTGGAAACGCATTAGATTTTTGGTGCCGTTGCTGGGGACATATCATAATGAATTTATGACTCCTGATCAAAATTCTAGATACTGATCAAAATTCTAGATACTTATGATAGGTAGCGGTAGTAACCTAGACTTAGACCTAACACTTATTTTCTGCTAGTTAGACAATCAATTTCTGAAATATAGGATTATCATAACTAATTGATCTTAGATATTATCTGGAATTAAGACACTTAGGATAATCAAATTTTAGAAAATCATTCTAAAACCATATTGAGGAAATTTAACTGCTTTTGAAAAAAAAAGAAAAAAATTTAAAATTTAAAACCCGAAAAAAATTGTATTTTTTTTGTTCAAATGGTAAGTTGTTCTTTTCCCTATCTCTTGTTCTCTCTTAGTTGTTTTCTTAGTTGTACATTTTTTGATCTTTTTCGTTTTCTAGTTTTCGAAGAAATAAAAATGGAAATGAGGATAAAATATATTTTCTTCTGAGTTGTAAAATTTTGGCTTAGATTTTTATCGGGAAGAAATTCTATTTTAGAATTTTCTTAGAGTCATGTCGGCTTTATTAGGACGAGTTATGAAATAATTTTTCCTTAATAGCCAGACCTCTGAATGTTCTATTGAAAAAAGGATGTTCCTTTTGTTTTGCTGATAATTGCATGAGATCTTTTAAATGAGAAGGAACTACTGCACCCATTATGGCATCACCTGATTGAAATCTGCTTTTTGAATGAATATGTGATGTAATGATGTAGTATTGTTTTAGGACAAAAGCATGATAAGAAAGTTCATATATGATAAATTCCGATCTTATCTAGTCTTGTCTAAAAACAATAGGTTACCCTGATCACTCTAAGACAATTCCTAACCACAGTCTATTCATAACCTATTTAGTTTAACAGGCATCAATTAGTATTGGTGTCTGCCATACTAGATAAAATAACATGCGGAACACCCTGTTTGTTAGAGTAGTCTAGGTAGGCTAAGTAGAGCGTTTATGCCGACGTTAGGGCGAGCGGCATGATCCCCGAAGTGACATAGGGCTTTAATGGATGCCTTTAGCTCGAACCGTGAGTAGGGCCGTCATTAAGGTGGTAGGGCGGTTTATCAGATTACTCAGATGTGGTATACCTTTAGACTCAGAACATAGTTGCAATCCAGGCTAAGATGCATCTAAAATACTCGAAGATAGGTCAATCAACATGTAGGAACAGTATAACATAGAATCAGGACGTTATCTATAAAACACTTTTAGGCTTAATTAGACTTAAACCTAGTGGAGAATGGATCACCCTCTCATCAAAGTTATTGATGACGATTGCATAACTGAATCATAAGATAAGAGTTAGGATGAAAGGCTAGTTACTACTAAAACGTTACCACTTCCCTGGGAGTACGATATTTATTTAATAAAATCGTAGATACTTTCCAACAGACTAGCTACACGATAGGTACTCTGCCTGAGGTTCTGACTGATTAAGTGACACCATAAAGAATAAATGTGACAATTAGTCAATCTCAATCCTTAATTACTCATAATCAACATAGGGTAAAATAACACCTATTTAGCATATCAGTCGGAAACGCATCAATGTCGCTGATCTTCTGAGAACTTCGAAGAACAATGTTAGGTTGAGGTCCTTGGATGTGGCGAGGGTTGGAGTGTGAAGAGGTAGGCTGGTGATTGATCCAGCTACCTCGATGCCAGCTGGAATCCCTAAGTGAAAGTTAATGATGTCGTTCGCAGTTCCCGATATCTAGGTAATGATGACTACTATACCTATAAGTACGGAAGCGACGTTTGGTGTGACTGGACCAGACTAGGAACGGGTCCGGGCGAAGTATACTCGGGAAGCTTCTTTATTATTTTTTATTGTCCTTTCGCATTCTTCACTTCTATAAATAAGCAACTTCACTTTTTTAAACATTTTTTACCTTCTTTCAAATTTCTTTCTGCAAACAAACTCCCTCTTTTTTCAACTTCTTGCCTCATCCTTCTTTGCCGTTCTCATTCTCCGGTGATCCTTCAAGATTTTCTTCAACTTTCATTCATCACACCAGGTAATGATGTGCTACGGCTACCAGTTTTTTTATTACTGTTTTTCCCTTTTGTTCCTATTTTTTATGATGAACAAGATGTTGTTCATCTTTCTTCTGGGGGTTTTTATCAGTATTTTGGGATGGTGAAAGGTTTCGTGTGTTTTTCCTTTGGATTTTGATCTTAAAAATGCCGGTTTTTTTCCGTAAAGCTGTAGTTGACTAGTTGTAAAAGGTTTTTAGGCAAAATTTTCTAGGAAAAAATTTTCTAGGGTGAAGAATTTGTTGAAGGCGGAGTGGATAGTTTTAGAACAACTTAGGACTGATAGGATTTTTACTCTCATGTTGAATATGTCGAACTCAGAAAATCTCGAGGTCCCTGTCCCTATAGTCGAGGTCATGTCTAGTTCCTCAACGTCCACTTCGGTGGATAGGCCAGCCAATCAGAACCTGAGGACTTCGAGTGATGAGAGCTCCAGTAGTTTAAGTGATGAGAACATAAATGCTGACCTTGACCACACCTCACTAACCAGTTTGGTTAATGACGGACAAGACTTACCACCCAGGTTGGAGACTGACAACGGAGTCATCCAGGTACTTAATGTCCAAGCTTCAACCGGTGGCTCTTTCAAAGGTCTTACCATCTCCGTTGTTGTCTCCTTAGATCCCAGTGTCCCTAGGACAAATTATGCCAGAGTGACGGCCACTGGTTTGACAGTTAGGGAGTCGCCCGATCCCATCATTCTCCAAGGGGAGGGTGCTGACACTGACACCATCGAAGAACTCCCAAAGACCAAGAAATGGTTGTCGGGGGGACTTCGCTTTGAAGAACAACACCATCAGCCTTGAACTTCCAGTATTATCCTTAGAGGTTGACCAAGATAGGTTTAGGCTTTTTTTAGTGCGGGCATGCGAGGCAATGTCCGACTTTTACACACACATTCCTTTTGACCATTTTCTTTATGGACTTAGTATACCTTTAGATCCCGCGTTCTGTGATTTTTTTAACTTAGTAAAATGCCAACCTGCCCATGTCCATCCCAACGGAGTTCGATACTTCGTTGCATTAACCATTTTGTGTAGGAGAATAGGAGTTGAAATTTCTGAATTAATTATGAGGACTTTTTTTACTGTTCTTCGGATGAACAACCTTACCCTGTCACTTAGACCTCGCCCTAGTATGGTTACCCTTTTTGAACCTCCTCCCAATAAGATAGGTCAGTGGAGAGAGCGTTGGGTTTGCGTGGAGTCTAGATTGGTCTTCCCGTTTTACCCGAAGTGTAGGGCACTTCGCTCTTGGCCACCTGTGAGGAAAAATGCTAAATATTCTGACTCCAATAGGAAGTTCCTAGATTATGTCCGGAGTGAATTAGGTGACAACCCCAAAACCCAGACCAAAGTTTTCCTTACTAGCGAACTTATCGCTAATGAGAGTCGGTACCCTTGCGGGATTTGTGGGAAATAGATAGACGTCCGCTGGAGAGAGCTAGGTTTGGAAGATAATAACGAGTACCCGGTGTGGAGATTACCCCCTGGTAGGGTGTTCTTCAACAATTGCCCAGAGTGCTCAAACCTACAAAATGCGGGATGTCTTGTAGCAAAAGGTAGACTAGGCTGTTAAAATTCTTTTCACAAGTTTTTGCACTTTGATTTTCTTTCTTGCCATATTTGCTAACTTCGCATTTCTTGATTTTGACAGACATGCTAATGAATTTTGTTGAGCATCGCGATGCAAAGAGGCGTGCTCGGGGAGCTTCCTTCCAACGATCCGCCCTTAATTCGGCGAGGGCAGTGGATCATGCTTCGATCTCTACTGTTGTGGCTACTTCATCGGAAGACAACGCCTCCCCCTCCACAACACCCTGGGTCCCTGTGAGTCGATCTCCTCAACCGTCAAGGTTGACGGACTGCTCGAAGGGGAAAGAATCAGCTGCCACCTCATCGAAGAGGGTCCGTGATGGAAACGAGCCAGAACCTGCGAGGAAGAGGCCTTCACAAGGTATCAGGCTAACCGATTCTGCGGAGCTGAGGGAAACTGCTCCAGTGACAGCCCAAGTCCTGGCACTTCATGCCTCTCAGGGAGAAGGCTCTTCGGGGTCTTCTTCCTTTCCCTGGACGAGGGAAGGTTTCAAACTCCCAGAGTCCAGGAGGGACTTGGAGGGTCTTGCCCAAGAAATTCAATGGGCCTCCTCACCTCTTTACAACCTCCAACTATCGAACTCGAGGGTGGGGAGGCTTTTTGGTAAGACCGTGCTGCACCGAGTCATGGACCACGATCTATCGGAGAACCTTCATCGGGCTGCGATGGGGGTGGATGACACCATGGGACACATCGGAGCCCATTTATCTCAAGTGAGTTTGATCGAAGTACACAATCTTGATTATTTTTTGAGAAGAGACACATTTCTAACTTTGCTCCTTTGTTTTAAGGTCGGTGCCTACATTGGTCACCTCGGCAGGATGGCTGCATCAGTAAATACTTCTCGTACTATGCAGCTTAATTTGAAGAGGAAGTGTGTTGATTTGGAGGGCTAGCTTTCAGCGAAGAACAAAGCTCTCGACTCTGCCGCATACAAGCTTCGAACTGCAGAGGAGAATGTGACCATGGTCGTTGCTGAGAAAGACAAACAGTCCTCAGATCTAATGTCTTTTCAAAAGGCAAATGAGGATCTCAAAGTTCAACTGCGTGACTTCTACAGGAGGCTAAAGGATGCGGAGTCGAAATGTAAAGCTGTAGAATCCAAGGTTGTCTACTTTGAATCTACGAACTATACTACTAAGGTGGTGGACATATACCGAAATTTCCCAGTATTCGAGGAAGAGCTCTACTCGAGATGCAGCGGTTTTTATGACAGGGGTTGTGTGCATATACTTCGCCAGTTCCACCACCTTATTTTGGACAAAGCACTAATGTGCAAGGCATACGAAGGTTCATATGCCAACCCCGAATTCAGGAATGGATGTGACTTCGTCTCTTTCATGGATAGTGAATTAGCGGAGATCGCTGCTACTGACCGGAAGGAGAGAAGGCAATGGAATCCACCAACACCAGTGCATCCTAACTTGGCAGAATTATGCGATCAGTTTAGAGGGCAACCAGAGGAATCTGAATCTATTCTGGCGGAGTCTACGCTGAATGCAGAGCCTGTTCCGAAGACGAAGTCTGCCATGACTGAGGGGCCCACTGCAGTGGAGGGGGAGGTAGTTGTAATAGTTGAGGAGGGTGCTTCGGTTGAAGCTGGTCCTCCTTCGGCCGAAGCTCCTCCCACTGTGTAATAGAGTAGGATTTTTAATATAACTCATTTTTATACTTCGCCTTTTTGTCTTGGTTCCTTTAAATTTTGTATTTGCGTGTACAGCTCCATCATTAATCTTGACAAATAATTCACAAGTCTCATGACTTCGCTTGGTAAAAAATGTTGTAAGGAAAATTTACAAGTGAAATGACCTTGCATGAAATTCCCGGTTCGGCAAATAAGTCCCAAGGTTGACTTGAACTTCAAACTTTACTTGAAGCAAAATATAAATTCCAAGATTAATTTGAAACTAATAAGTTCCGTGATTGACTTGGAACTGAACTATAAGATTAACTTGAAGTGAGGATAAATTCCGTGATTAACTCGAAATTAATAAGTTTCGTGATTGACTCAGAACTGAACTCCAAGATTAACTCGAAGTGAGGATAAATTCCATGATTGACTAGAAATTTATAAGTTCTGTGATTTACTCGAAAATGAACTCCAAGATTAACTCGAAGTGAGGATAAATTCCGTGATTGACTCAAAATTTATAAGTTCCATGATTTACTCAAAACTGAACTCCAAGATTAACTTGAAGTACGTTTTATTGATAACAAGTAACTCCAAGATTTACTCGAAGTACATTTTATTGATAACAAGTTCAAACCGTAATAAAGTGAACGGGCGGGCTTACCTCGCTAAATAGATCAAACGAAGTATTTTTTTAGGTGATTGGCGTGCCATGGGTTGGACAGTGTTTTTCCTTCTTGATCCATAAGATGAAAAGTTCTTGGCGCACTTCGTCCTTAATTAAGTAGGGGCCTTCCCAGTTCGGTGTTAATTTGTTTGCCTTGATCCGTCTGGCTGTTCCTTTGATCTTTCTTAGTACCCAGTCTCCAACACGCAATGGTCTTCTTACCAAGCTTTTATCGTGTGCTAGCTTGGTTCTTTGTTTGAAACTTTCCGCCTTAAGCTGAGCTACTATCCTTTTTTCCTCAAGTAGGTCCAAATCTAGGCATCGCTGCCGTTTGTTACTATTTGCGTCGTATGTGGAAACTCTGTATGATGGGAGTGCGAGATTGGTTGGAGATACAGCTTCAAATCCAAACACTAAAGCGTAGGTTGTTTCTCCCCTAGAGCCCCTAGCCGAGGTCCTGACTACCCAGAGTGTAGTCGGGCGTTCGTCGACCCATTTGTTAGACTTCCCTTCTAAGTTCTTTTTCAATGCTATGAGGACCAACTTATTTGCCGCTTCTGCCTGTCCATTTTCCTGAGGGTGTGCAACAAATGATTTTCAATGTTTTATTCCTAGGCAGGTGTCATGGTCCGTTATGACGGCTCGCGGTATCCCATACCTGCATAGTACGAAATCATGGAAAAAGTTGAGCGTATTTTCCTCCGTAGGGGCGGCTAGTGACTTCGCCTCTATCCATTTAGAGAAGTAGTCTACGGCCACGATCAAATATTCACTCCCTCTGGATTTGGGAAATTTGCCCATAAGGTTGATTCCCCACATGTCAAAAGGCCATACAGCGAGTACATGTGTTTGTGGAGTGGACAGTAGTCGAGGTATCTTGCCAAAATTTTGGTATACCTTACAATGCTTAACAAATCTCTCTGCATCCTTCCGCAGCGTCATCCAGTAATAGCCTTGATTTATTACTTTCTCCGCCAGAGGTCTTGAACTTGGATGTCCGCCACATATCCCCTCGTGTAATTCTTCCAAAATTGCTTGGGTGAGGTTGGGCGGGATACAACGGAGTAGAGGCTTTGTTAAGGAACGCCGATACAAAATGTTGTTGATTACCGTATACCGAGCTGCGCGTTTTTGAATTTGCCTTGCTTTATTTTTATCCTCAGGTAAAACGTCCGAGGATATGTAACCTACTAACTCATCGATCCATGTAGGGGAGTCAGCGGTTGATTGTTGTAATGAATAAATAGGTTCCGGAGTGGAGAGGAGCTCTATCGTGATTCCCAAATCATTGGGAGATTCCCCCGAAGCAATCTTAGCCAATTTATCCGCCATTTCATTGTGACTTCGGTTTACCTTTCCTAAAGTGAAGTAACGGAATTGAGCAGCCAATATGTTAACCTTCTCCGCATATTCCTTCAAGTTGTCTAAGTTCATCACATATTCGTTGTTTACTTATCCTACGATAACTTGGGAATCGCTGAAGACCCTTAGGAATTCTACACCCGTATCCAAGGCCCATCGCATTCCGATGATGAGGGCTTCGTAATCGGCCTGATTGTTGGACAAGGGGTAGTCGAGCTTTACACTTTGAACTTCCTCGTACTGTCCCGAAGGAGATTTTATCGTGATGCCCACTTCGACTCCTTTCGTGTTGACTGCTCCGTCTACCATCATTGTCCAGACTTCTTCCTTTGTAGGTGTGGAGATTGTCTCTTCCGAGGGAAATGCTTCTAAAAAGGAGAACTTTGCTAGAAAGTCTGATAGAGCTTGGGCTTTAATCGCTGTTTGCGGTGTGAATCTAAGATCGAACCCGTAGAGTTCGATAGACCACCGGAGCATTCTTCCAGACTGATCTAGTTTGTGAAAAATCTGTTTCAATGGGTGATTGGTGTATACGATAACGGAGTGTGACTCGAAGTATGCGCGGAGTTTGCGTGTACTTATGACCAGTGCATATGCCAATTTTTTTATGTATGAATATCGTACTTCGGCATCCCTCAAGACTCGGCTAACAAAATAGACTAGTAATTGTCTGTCTCCTGACTCTCTTACCAAGACCGATGCTACTGCCTGTTGTGAGACCGATAAGTACATGTATAGTACTTCACCTGATATAGGTGCACTTAGTAAGGGTAACCTCGCCAAGTAACTCTTTAGATCTATCCACACCTTCGCGCATTCTTCACTCCTTTGGAAAGTCTTTCCAGATAATTTTAGTGCTTTGAAAAATGGCATGCACTTCTCCGCAGATTTTGATACGAATCTTCCCAAGATGGCTACGCACCCATTCAACCTCTGAATATCTTTGACACAACGGGATTCTGCTAGCGCCAACACCGCTTTGATCTTACGAGGGTTGGCTTCAATACCTCGCTCTGACATCATGAACCCTACAAACTTCCCGAACTTAACACTAAATGTGTACTTTACCAGATTGAGCATTAAACTGTACTCTGACAGAGTGGCGAATGTCTCCCTTAAATCTTCCAAGTGGGAGTGTCCCCGTTTGGTTTTGACGACCATGTCATCCACATAGGTTTCTATATTTCTTCCTATCTGTTGCTATAGGATTTTGTTCATCATTCTCTAGTAAGTTGCTCCCGCGTTCTTCAGTCCGAATGGCATTACATTGTAACAGTAGGTGGCCTCTGCTGCCTGAAAAGATGTGTGAATCTGATCCTGCGGCCTCATTCTGATTTGGTGATATCCAGAAAATGCATCTATGAAGTTGAGGAATTCGTATCCCGGTGTGGAATCTACTAGGGCATCAATGCGAGGAAGTGGATAACAGTCCTTGGGACAGGCTTTGTTCAGATCTGTGTAGTCCACACACATCCTCCATTTCCAATTTGACTTCTTTACCATCACAACGTTGGCCAACCATGAAGGATTGTCTATCTCTCGTATAAATTTGGATTTTAATAATTTTTGCACTTCGACCTGCATCCCTTTGATCTTGTCTTCACCAAATTATCAGGGCTTTTGTTTGATGGGCTTATAAGTAGGGTCAATGTTGAGTCTGTGCTCCGCAATATCTGGTGATATTCCCGGCATGTCTTCGGTGCACCAAGCAAAGTTATTGAGGTGAGCAAAGAGAAAATAGGTCATTTCCTCCTTCATGAATGATGGCATTTCACTTCCTATTCAGATTTTCTGATCAGGATAATCATGGTGGATTATGACTTCGTGGGGTGTCCTATCTTAACTGGAGTTGTCTTACACTTCATTTCTTTGACTGTTAAGACTGACCCGACCTTCCTAGATGACTTCCCAACTTTATGCTGCTTTCGAGATTTGATGATGTGTGCTAGAAGGCTCTTGGGGCTACTTTTGACACATCCTACCCCGCTTCTCGTTGCGAACTGCACTTGCTGATGCGAAGTTGAAATAACCAGCTTGAAGGATGAGTGGGCCAGTGTACCCAATATAGCATTGTACGGGGAATCAATGTCTACTATATAGAATTTGACCTCTTCTTCACGGGTATAGGTATCAGATCCCAGGGTTACCTTGATTTTAATCGTTCCTTTAACTCCGATATTATGAGTCATAAAACCCTCCAAGACCATGTTGCTAGGCTTCAAGTGGCTATCGTTCATTCCCATCTCTTTGAAGCATTTGAAGTAGAGTATATTTTTTGTGCCTCCTGTGTCCACTAGGACTCTCCTTACTCGACAATTGTCGATCCCTTGCATGGCCATGCCTACCTCTAGGATAATGGGGGTGATTCGGGCCTCTTCGTTTAGCTCTAGGTCTTTATTGAAGAAGGTTATTGGCTCGTGCGATAATTTGTCAAAGTGCAACATTAGAATGAGTTTGTTCAGGTTATAAATCTTTCGTTTTATCTATTTGATGGAGGAGAATTGCGGAGTTATGACTTTGATCACCCTCTCGGTTTTTTCTTTAGGTTGTCTTTCTGATATGTATTCTTTCATATGTCCCTCCCGGATTAGTTTTTCTATTGCTCGCTTCAACTGTATGTAATTTTCGTTGTGTGACCGTAATCCTTGTGGAAGCCGCAGAACTTCAACTTATCTTTAACGGGAACATTCTGAATTTGCATGGGTGCAGGGTCATGTACTCCACATTTTTCTTTGATGACTGTGACGAGATTCTCCATGGGTATATTCAACGAAGTGAATGCCTCGGATCTCCTTGTTCTGTTTTTACCTCTTTGATCTTGAGGAGATGTCTCTGTATACTTTTCTTTCCTTTTGCATTGCGAGTCTTGGGCACTTCCTTCAGCTAATGCAACTTTGCTCGCCACGCTAAAGACTTCGCCGATGGTCTCCGGCTTTCGGAGTTGGAGTTCTGTGAACAACATCCTTGACCGGCATCCACCCTCGAAGCAGGTAATCGCTATATCTTGACTAATTTCCTCGATCTCGTCGTATATTTTTTTGAAGCATTCCATATAGGCAAGGAGAGTCTCGCCCTCTCTTTGTTTGATGTTGGCGAGATCCCCTCTTGTCTTGGGTATCCTTCAGGCGGTACTGAATTTATCTAAGAACGACTTTTCTAGATCTCTCCAGGAGTTGATGGTTTCGGGTTTTATTGAAGCGAACCACGTCAGGGCTTTGTCGGATAGGGTACTGGGGAAAGCTTTACACATGACAGCTTCATCATTGGTTACCAATTCCATGGCGTATTTGAACTGAAAGACATGCTCCTGAGGCTTGCTTAGTCCAGAATACAGGACGAACTGAGGGATTTTTAGCTTTGGGTCCGGGATTGCGGAGTGAATCCACTTCGTAAATGGGCCCGTATTTGATAAACAATCTTTCTTGGCTCGGTCTCTTTGCGTTCTATCTGGACTTTGCTCTTGTCTATTTCTCTTTGGGCGGTGTCTGTTACGGTGGCTTCTCTCTTTCGATTGCCTACCGAACGGTTGACTCTCGCCAACTTCGCTAGTGGAGCGAAGTGTTGTCCTCCTAGAGGGGGCGTTTCGGCCCTTAGTGTGTTTGCTCGCCATGGTAGGTGATTTTTGCGGCAAGGCTCTGTAGAGTTCTTTTTCATCGTCCGGAAAGGTCGGCGGTAACAAACCCTGCCTGAGGAATTTTGCTCGAAGTTGTAACCACTGCCTTGAAAAGTCGCGTTCTTTCTGAAGTTGTTCAACTTCCTTCCGCAGGTCTTCGACATCCTTCCCATATTCGTTATTACTGAATCGCCTCTCATTCAGTTTCTCGCGTAGGTTAGGTACATCGCGAGAGATATCTTGGGGCCCCAAGAGTTCGATGACTGACCGGCACTGAGGTTTTTCAAGAATGGACGAGTGTGCCGCCCGGTAGGTCTCGTGGTGAGATGTAGGAACTGTGGTATCAAGCTGATATCCACGTTCGCCGGATCATCCTAACATTATTTGTTTTGAGGAGAGAAAAACAAAAAAGATTTGGCCCTTACGTTTCCCGGTAACGGAACCAAACTGATTTGTTGGAAATTGGTTTGACGCCACTTGTCGATGAAGCGGCGTCGTTTGATAATCTCTGCCAAATATTACTGCCAAGATGGACATTGCGTTTGTGATTTGATGAAGATTTCGATCTTGGGATATCTGCAAAACAGAGAAGTTTGGAACAGAGGGTGGGGGACCTTTAACTAACCCTCCGATGATAAAGTCAGTATTCTGAATCTGACTAGGGATTATTTGATTTAGCAGAGAAATTGTTGAGTTATCTGGCCTTACCTTTTTACCTTTACGAGGGTCGTATTTATAGATACAAACTACTCTGAACAATAGGTAGGCGATGCAATTTGCAGAATCTGGTAGTTACCCGATTCTAGAAATAAATCACGAAATATCTCGACATTTTAGGGATATTTCGAGAGATCTTTTAACGAGTATTTTAAGATAATCTGTTGATTCAAAGGATTCCCTTTAGGGAATTTTCTAGAAGAAACTGACAGACAAAGGTGAAGGGAAGTCATTTGTATAGAAACCGAGGACTTCGCGATTTTGAGGGTCTCATCGGGTTTTGGTAGTCGGATTTCTGGTGGAGCGGTGGGTCCCATCATGCCAAGTGGGCGAATATGCCAAATCGTCATGCTTCGTCAGCAAGAAAACAATTTATTATTGAATATATATATATATTATATATATATTATATATATATATATATATTATATTTAAAGTTTAAAATAATTAAATTTTATTTATTATTTTAAATATATCAAAATATTAATAAATTTAAGCACAAAAAAATTAAGCTTTTAAAGATAAATTCAAAAGAAATTTATAGTTGTTTAACGAATAAAAAAATATATGTAATTTTTTATTTTACAAAAAATATTAAAATAAAGAAAATTTGTTTAGATTATCATTGCCAAAAAAAATTAAATGGAATTTGTGAAAAGATAAACAAAATTTTAAAAGTATGTTGTTGAAGATTTCTATAATGATTAGAAGAAAAAAATTATGTAAAAGAAACTTTGCTTTCGATATTAAATCAAATTTGGTTTCAATATTTTAAAAAATTATACGAAAATTTGAATATTTATTATTGATTTGGAGTTCAATATTCAAGTCAAAATTGTAACTTTAAATAACAATAATCTACCCATATAAAATCATTGAGAAAGTAAAAAAAAATTTATAATCTTATTCAATTGTCTCTTAACAAATTTAATACGTTAGTAGATGATATAAAAAAAAATGGTATAATTATTTTGATCTAATTTAGCACCAATTAGTAGATGTATAAATGAAGCACATATACCATCAAGAATGGCAAGAACTCAACATTATAATGGTCAAAAACTAAAGTATATAAATAACAAAAACAAAATGTGCTTTATACAAAACTCGAATGTAGCTCTGAGTGTAGATAGAACTTCTCCCCCGTGTAGATAGAACTTCTCCCCCAATAGGTTTCGATACAGCTCGAATCTAGTTGAACTAAAACCCAAAATAGCTATTGTGCACACAGACATATTAAGAAATTTTATATTATCTAATTACACAATAAAGCCTCACAAAATTCTAGACAGAGCAGAAAAGGATTGACTTTATTACTTTCAACCAATTTCCATCACAAGTTATAATGATTTGAAGAGATCATTCCTAGAGAAATTCTTTCCAACATCAAGAACTGCTACAATTAGAAAAGATATTTGTGGTATTACACAGAATCATGGAGAAACATACATCAATACTAAGAGAGATCTAAGAAACGTGTGTGCAAGTAATCCTCACTGTCACATTTGTTACCAAATTGCTAATACAATACTTTTGACCCCCACTATCATATTAGTTACTACTGAAGGAGCTCTTATGGATAAAGCACATTAGCTAGAGATCTAATTGCAAATGCGGTTCAAGATACACCACAATTTGGGACCAGAGCAGCATATAGAACTAGGACAATGAATCAACTCCAATCATCAACAACTAACTAGCAGAGATGGAAAACAAAATCAAGAACATACTCTTTCTTTTATGTTATTTGACTAAAAGATTCTCAAGGACTCTAAAAACACATTACCATTCCAATTTTAAAAAGGATATCCTTGGGCAAAACAGTTCAATCATCATTCAAATGATGAACTAAGAATGCCATCATTTCACAACCATGATGGATGCTACATGATTCAGAGCTCTTCAATGAGTACAGTTAAACACATAGTTGGTAGCCCTGAGAAAAATTCTAACTGACGATATTAAACATTAAGAAGTTCCTTTAAAATGCACATCAAGCAATGTTCTCTATTTGTTTGAAGAAATCCAAATAGACTACTGGTTGCATACTGTCATATTTTTACGGTCAGAAATTTGAGACCAGCAATCAAATATGGGCCATCTCCGCAGGGTTGAGAACAAAAATTTCATGCCATCAGAGGGCCGAATGTACCCCAGAATTGGTCCCACTAATGAAATAATGAATGCCTAAAAGAAACTCAAAAAGAGCTAAAACCTCTTGAGGTGCTATCTATGTTGGTGGCTGAGCCGGAGCTTTACTAAGAAATGATTTACTAAAAACCATACTTTAAAGCTCAAATAACAGCAATTCAGTCCTCCTTCCACTTGTTTTCATATTTGAGGAAGGCTAGAGCAGGGTTGTCCCTTGGAGGAGCACGAACACGAGTAGACCTCCGGAGCACAGCTTCTTCAACTGCAATCTTTTGAGTCATCTCCTTTGATCTCTTTTGAATTTCAGCACTGTAAATATTATAACCAAGTTGAAAAGTACTTAGAAACTGTATACATTTGTCAAAGTATATTTATGCATGCAATATCTGTGTGTTTGACAAGAAAACTTCCAGGAAACCTAATAACACCCACAGAACAGTTCAGATGATGTTATGAGCGCTTAAGATGAGGAAGCTAGATATTGCAATAGACAGCTGTTACAAGAATTTCAAACAGGAAAACATGATAAAACTGTCAGTCAACTAACCAGATCTTATCATAGAGATTCTGAAGTTGTTTCTTGAGATCCCTCTCTCTTTCTCCTTTTTCATTCAGTGAGCTCAGGAAAGCATCAAGCTGTCATAACCAGGACGATATACATATATCATAAAGAAACATGAGAGTACTATGAAGCTTATGTAGCAAAAGTACCTCTTCCTTGGTGCTGTAGTAGCCCCATTCTTTGAAGTCAAAACTCTCAACAAAGATTCTTCCATTGCGTCGATAAAACCAATACCTGTTGTAATTTCTATCTTTCCCCAAGCAATTGTTGCGTATAATCCTTTTCTCTATCTCACGGTCTAGATATTCTTTCTGCAGAAAAGAAAAATTCACTTCTGAAACATGTGATGTAGATATTTACAGTATCTCATTCTACAGTTAGAAGAGGAAAGGAATAGCAAAGAAATTTTATCTTCCAGTGGACAAAAGAAAGGCAAGGACACACTATGCATGCAACAGTTTGTATATCAATATATAAATAAAATGTGAGCCGAGGAAGTTCACCCTCTGTTCTATACTCTTCTTTTCATATGCCTTTTTTTCTTCCATCATTAATTTATGGTTCTTCCTTGATAAATCAATCTCAGATGTTGCTTTGGAATCTTCTCTTTGATCCTTGATCTTTTTCTTCAATGAGCCATCTGATTGCTCAGTCTCACTGTGAAACATTTGGAGAAACAAAACATATATATAAGAACATACTAGGGTAAGGACCAACTTCAGCATATAAAGCATTTTTCTGCATATACAAATCCATTCATAAAATAAAACCTGTTTTCTGATGATTGGTTCTGTTGAGGTGTTGAAGATCCGGCACTCACTTGCTTTGAAACATTTCCATTTTTTTTACACTCACCGCTCTGATTGTCAATAGAATCCTTTGCAACTGTTTCCATGGTAATCTTTTCTACTTCATTGCCGTTGGGTTCCATTTTTAGACGTTCCTTCTCTTCTCTCCTCTTTCTTCCTTCCTCTATAGCTTCAACCCTCTTTTTTGCAGCCAGTGCCTGCCGCTCCTCAATGCACTCTTCCATTTTTTCTCTGAACAAATCTGTTTCAATGCATTGAGTAATCAGTTCCCTCAATATTTCCAATTTAACGTGAATGTCCAAAAGCCCATAGTGACCCCGCTTAATTGTTGATATATGACTTGTTAATTCAGCTAAGCCAATCATTTCCAGAAAAACACACAAAAACTCTGTCCAAGTGACTGCTGTGATCTGCAAGACCCAGGAAAAAGGGAATGTCAACACAATAAGACCATTCAATATTTGAAAAAGGACAAGTGACATAAAAGTCCATGACAGGCAAGTCTGACATTGGTGTAAGAGAATAGTCACTGAAATTACTTCTCCTTACAATCATAAAGAAATAATACTGTTGTAACAAACCTTGGCCTTTAGTTTTTTGCTTCGTGTAGCAGCTGAATAGGCACCATTATCTTTCAAAAGCAAGCGAAGAAGAGTTGCATGACATTCGGTGACCATAAGCACGTTACCTTCCTTGTGACAGAGAGCACTTTCAAAATCTTCAAGAGGAAATGGAAATAAGTTCAATAGCTTGCTGAAAGATGAACAAAAATCCCACACCATCAAAAGATCCCCCGCACAATCCATTGGAACATTGAAGTCTCTGCATGGGGAAGGTCGCTCAGTCAAATGCTGATCCTCATCTTGGTCCAATAGTGAATCATCAATTGGATATTTGATTAGCTGTATCTTCTGCTTCTTTTCTGAAAAGGCAGTAGTTAAAATAAACACATAAGCTTTTGTAAGTTGATGTTAAAGCACAGAATGTGGAAGTGAAAGATAAATCCAAAACATACTTAACAAAATGGGAACTGATGTGCCACTGAAGGCTACATCTGGTTCACAGAGGACAAAGAGGATGTGAGGAGTCACATTTACTTTCATCTACATTTAGCATTGGGCTGAGTGGGAGGTATGTAAATTCATAACACTTCCTCTAGCAGCATTATACTGAAAACTGAAGGAGGTCCTTATTTTGTTAAATTTATTATTATTGTGGGTTAAAATAAATCATTCCCCAGACCAATCAAACGTTCTATATGCCTGAAGTTGAATCTCTACATTTCTTTTCTAGAAAGTTCACAATTGAATATCCATTTTCCTAAGATGAACTTACTTTTCCCAAAAAGTATAAAAGCTTGTTAAGTTAAGGGATTCATTCCCACCATACATGAATCCAACAGCTCACTACATATACAATACAAAAAATGGAATACAGTACCAGCTCTTTTAATTGTTTCTATCCAATCATAAGTAAATGGGAAGGATATATCAAAACAAAAACATCCTGGCATAAATTGTTTTTAAAAAAAAAAAGATTTTAAAACAAACAGCATCAAATTCTAGAATACCTGGTTCTGAATAACTAAAAATGAGACTGACTAGAAAATACCCAAACAAATCACAACTAAATATCAACACATCCTATTTCAAAATCAAATTCTGAGATGTAGTACACCTTGAAATCTGCTTATGCTAAATACTAATCCAGGGGGATAAGTTCATAAATCATGTAAAAGATGATTTAAAAATCTAAAATAAAGTTTACCCCATTAATTGATAAGTAGCTTCTGTAATACAGAGCCTTACACTGGATCATGTAACAAGTTGAAGGCTTTTCAAAAATTCAATAAAAAAACTTCAAAAAGAATAAGTTAAACTACAAGTGGAATTAAGATAACTATAAAAAGGCACAAATTTACTATGTCAAAAGGAAAAAGGTAATGAAAGCACCGTTTCACTCTAGACCATAAAATCAATTGGGAATAAAGGATTGATACTGGAAATTTTGGGCATGACTGCATTTTAATCAAAACTATTTGGCAGATCTAATATGCATTTCTTGAAACCCCTCACCCATTAGAATACCAGATGAAGACAGGAAGCTAAATCAATAAATAAACAAACAAACTTTCAGATCCCTGGTTATGCTTGAGAGTAGCGTGCCGCACGAGCAAGTAAAAAGGGAGTGGACTAATGAGCGCTGCCGAAGAAAGGATGATAGGAAACAAAGAGAGGAATGTGGTGAAGGTTCTCTGTTTAGGGTATATAACAATGTAAGAAACAAAATCAAAGGATAGTTTTGTAATTCTCACACTCTCTCTGATGACAGGGAAACAAAGAGGGGACTGTGGTGAAGGTTCTTTGGTTTGGGTATATAACAATGTAAGAAACAAAATCAAAGGATAGTTTTGTAATTCACACTCTCTCCATCCCAATTTATATGTTGTATGTATTAATTAAACCCATCTAAAGATTTTGTAGAATTTTACGGTATAAAATATTGACCTTCCAAATATGCTTTTTAATATAAGCAAATTTCCTATCACTAAATTTAATCATCTCTCTTTGCAAGGGAGTTAATCTCCTTCTTTCCAAGATTAATTAGTGCCACCAAAATCAAGTTTCGAAAGATGGAATTAAAAAGCTCTAGATTCAGTATGGAAAAGCACCATTTTTTGAACATTATTAAACTATCCACCTTAAGCCAAAATCAGTAGAATCCTTAAACTATCCACCTTAGCCAAAATCAGTAGAATCCTTAAACTATCCACCTTAGCCAAAATCAGTAGAATCCTGTGGGATGGTCATCAGGACCATCAGAGTACACAAAAATTATCTTGAGGTACAACAGAAAAATATCCAGCCAATCCAGATTATAAGATAATCCCCCTCCACCCATTTTCCCAAAACTAAGCAATTTATAATTGAAAATGACTGTTTCATATGCTAAATTAAATTTCAATCTTATTCATTTTGAATCAAAGAGATAAGTGCAATGCAAGTTGAATTTAAAGAAAATTTGTCTTTTAAGTACCCTGTATGTGTGTATGGAAATAACGGTAATCTAAATGTAAATATGAAATAAAAGAAATTAAAAACCTCTTCATAGGATGGATATAATTTTAAGACAACAAAAATAGAATAATTTTTTATGGCCAGAATACTATCATCAACTGCTTAATCTACAATCACAATTGTTTAGTGCATGCAATTAAAGCAAAAGAGATGAAATCATAGAGGAAGCAGTCTTGAACTCAACATTCTTATGAATGTTAATTTCATATTAGATTTTATTTTTTTCTATTTTCAATTTATTTCATATTTCTTTTAAAGGAGATTAGATTTTTACTCCAAGAAATCTACAAACATTAATACCTTCCTTATCTAACATGACATATTTGCAAAGCCAAGCAAGATAATGAAACCTTGAAACATAAAATTGTGTTTTCCACATAATTCACTTCAGCAGAAGAGACAAGTAACCAATGAACTGGTTAACAGTCATACAAACAAATGGAAAAACTAGCATAACAGTTCTCTCCCATTATTATGAGAACACTCAATCGAGTGTTTCCATGTGTATGTGCAAAAGAGGAGCAAGGCGCCTAGTTCAACAGAGAGCATATGGTAGCAGAGAGCTATGAAGTTCTGAAAGAACATCACTGAACAGAAAATCTAGAGCTTAAAAGAGTTTTACAAATTTAAGCCATGCACATAAAGCCATTTACAGAAGTTGATGACAATAGTGGAACATGATAGAAATGAAACATTGTTACATGATACATAATTGTACATTTTCATGCAACAATCAGAAGGCAGACACTTTATTGGTTAGCCAACAAACAGTTGCTCATAGGTACACAGTTTCCCTGAGGTTAAGCACCCTATAAGTAGAAGTTCACAGATAGATAAAATATCTGCAAGAACTGTATAATTCTTAGAAACTTGCCTGCACTTTCCCCAGATCCAAGAACCTCAGATTTGTCCCTCGCCTTCAGTGAAAACACCAAAAAAATAAAAAACAAAAGAATAAAATCAGAAAGAAAGTCCAATTTCAAAGGTGCATAAAAGACCAAATAGCACAAACATAACTAGAAAATTAATAAAATAAGAAAGGAGAGTGGAGAAGACAGAGAAGATGGCATGCAGTATTTTGGTGCATATAACAATCAGCCTTATCAGTTACCTCAACATCATTCTTCTTTCTCTTCTTAGAACAAACTACAAGTCCATTAGATATTGATATCCTTCCTTTAAGCTCCCGTGGAGGGTCACTTGAGATTCCATACTTTTTTGCAAGCTTGACATGCAATACCCAAGGAGCGTTACGATATGTAGACTCCTTAATAAAAGATTTTAGGACCGTCCTAGTAAAAGGCAGCCTTTTTATTAAATCATCTCCATTTACAAATGAACTTCCAGTTTTTTTTTTATCTTTGTCAAGCCAAGCAACTTCATATTTAGTTTGATCATCCTCCTGCACAATGTTCAAGATTTTGCATGGATAGATGTGGCTTTTCTTCCTTCCATAGTGTTCACTGCCTTCTACCAAAGGTTTTTTCAACTTCTCAACAATTACATTTATCAGATCCCGTAACCTAAGCATGCCTGCCAACAACCAAAAAAATAAAATAAAATAAAATCAGGAGCAACTTAAGGCAGAGACTAGCAAAAAAGTTGAAATTCAACTAGCAAGAGAGGGATAAAAATGTAAAAGAGATAAATAGATAACCCACTCTTTAATGGATTTTATAGCACACAGTGTTTCAGAATGCCATATTAGCCTAGATTGAGAGACAGAGGTTTTGATGGAGGAAATAATTAGAACAGTAGAATACTAGGCCAAGAGAAGAGTTAGAATGATTAACGGTTCAACAGTACGAGCAAGAAAGAAGTCAGCAAGACACTTCAAAAGATGAATGGTTACTGAAAATTTGGCAGGAAATGGAGAAGAATAGGTAATCCAGAGAACTAGGAGATGTGAATTGGATTAACAAAAAGGGAAATATATGTATATACATACACATTAGCAGGAAATCAGGTTCTCAGAGTCAAGATTCTCAGGTAGAACATTGCAGGTAAGAAATGGCAAAGATCCACATCTATATGATGCAAGCAAAGATGTCTCCTGCCAAAACATGATCTAACACTTCATCAAAGTATCAGATAGATGTTAAAGTTTATGCTATAACAGTAAAGCAAAGACAAGAAAAACTAATGACTGAAAAATAGTGAAATAAACTCTGACTTGAATGACAAGAATAAGCAAAGATCTTGACATTTCCTTGGTAACAGCATGATCTGGTCATGTATATGTATTTTCACATATACAAGTGTGTATCTGTGTTAAGACATTAAAGCAACCTAGACATAGATCTGAGAAAAATACAAAATAGATCATACTATTGTATGCCATTACTCAAGCAACATATCACATAAGGAACTGTCCTGACTAATACCAGCAAGCCCCAGGGAGCTATCAAACCTAAACCCTCACCACTTTCTTAAATTCAAGGTGCCTAGTCAATCATTTTCAGAAAGAAGGTCAGCGCAAATATTTTGACAAGTTTTTCATAGGATTAATTTATGCTACAGTTAAGGGAATAGAAAGAATTTGAATGGAAAAGCAGTTATCTCTTCTTAACTCCATATCTTTACATTGTCAGACCATAAAACATCTGGTGAATGACATCAAGTTCTTTCCTTCGATTCAGACAAATGAAATTAGATAACGTCACCACAAATTTAAAATCACCCTACTGTTATATACTTTTCAAATATGAACACAAGTAGCTCTCTGGGAATAGTTGCAGTTATTCACTGCCAAAGAGCAATGATGCTAGCTTACCATTCACGTGAAAAATAGAAAAGTATTAGAAAAAAGAAAAGTGACGTAAAAGTAATGTAAAAACAACATTCTTGTATGCATTGAACGAAGAGTGGAAGGAAAGTACTTACTCTTACTAAAGATTCATATGAGAACAAGCTTTCCAGCAAAATTGAACAAATTTTGACAGAACATTCAAAATATTTCAATAGAAAAGCTTACCAAATTAGCCTTCTCCTAAACAAATGCTACAGATAAGAAAGAGTAACCAACTTTCACTCCTTTCACATTTAGTTTTTCTATAATCTAAACAAACTATAATTCTACATATTCTTTAGAGGAAACCAGGAAGGCAGTAAATGATGTTACCATGATGGAAGCAGGGCCTTCTCTTTTGAGGAAGAAGTAAGAAAAGGGAAATAGGGGAGCACTAAACTACTCCATAATTGCAACAGACATTAAGCATTCACATCCATAATTGAACTACATAGAGTGCCCATGTCCATGCAGTGTAGCATGAATATGAGCTAGTGGTTAAAATTATAATAATCATGCCCTATAGGAATCTAGGCACTTAAGGAAAACTTCAAAAACACCTTAGACCGTGTGATGTAGGACAGATTTAATAATATTATTAATTTTAAATAATTTTATTATATATTTTAGGGTTCTAGCCTTTTACATACTGCATGATCAGTTTATCACTTAAACTAGTCCCTAATTCTCAAAAACTCAGAAATTAAGATGCAAAAAACGTCAAGATCGATCCTCAGATGTCAGATACAGAAGCTTGAAATGTATTTGACAAGAATACTCAAGTTATGCGCACTAAAAAATTACATTAACTAACATACATCAAAAGGCAAAAAAAACAAAATAAATAAAGGAATCAGTTAGTGAAATTACTAAATTGGATTTCTTGGAGCACAGGGACAATGAATTCTCTAGGGAATTGTTTAATCTGTGTTAACTTTTTCTCAGACACCAAAGCCTCCTCATAAGTCAAGTTAGTCTTTCCAGAAACTTTGCATGTCCAAACCCTTTTACGGTATAGATTGATGCGGTTCAAATAATCACTGCACGGTGGAAAAAGGGGATGAGGAGAAAAATAGCAAATCGAAAATGCCGATCAAGAAAATTCGTTTTCGGGAATCAAATAAAGAAAGTAAGACGAAATCTTTTACCGATACTCCCTGAAGATCTCTTTGGTGAAACGAACTTGAAATACTCGTTCCTGAGGCTTCAAGTCCTTGGGTTTCTCGATCAATGTAAATGGCTTTCTTTTGTATAAAGGCATTTTTTCTTAGCCCCAACCCAATTCTGAAAACCCTAGAATTAATCAAAAAGAAATATGAGAAAAAAGCAGTAACCCTAGACCGAAATAAAACAAGAAACCAAAAAACCCAAAATTTATTAACGTGCATTTTAAAGTGACTCGAAAGAAACATACACCAAACCCCAATAAACACAATAAATAAATAAATAACCAATAATTAAAACAATCGCGCCATTGATACACAACGATTAGATAAGAAACAAAACCGCATTGCAATGAACAAATTGTTCCCATTCATACATGCAAAGTAATTTCCCGCCATAAATATGATTCATTTTTTCTTTTCCAGTTTCTAGAGCAAAGCAGCAGTGATTACCAGAAAAAAAAAAGGAAGAGGAAAACTTCAATGTATTAATAAAAATTGAAAGAGAGAATGCGGTTTTCAAAACTGCAGAAAAAAAAAAAAAAAAATTTGGGGGGCGGAGTTTGAGAAGAGAAAGGCGTGGGAAATCGGTGGTGCACTTACGTGTCTGAGAGGAGACGGGGGGGAGACTCTTTCTCTCTCCTCTCTCTCTCTCAAATTCTCAAATCTTCAATTTTATACAACTAATACATATATACATATATACATGTGTAAGTATATATATATATATATATTTATTTATTTATTTTCAGTGAAAAATGAATCCGATATTATATATAATACGTGTATATATATAGTACTATATCCGTCTTCTTAAAGAAAAAATAAAATAATAATAACAGTACTGTACCTGCCCCTTTATAACCTTTCCCAAAAAATTTATAAAATTTTAATCCTTTTCATTATCTTATTTTAATTATTATTTATTTAAAAATTTCTTCTTTTTAATTTTATTTTCTTTTTTTTTTTTTGTTAAAAAGGGTAGGTAATTTATTTATCACTTTGAGAGATCATGATTTGACATGATGGAAATAAAAATATTTTTAAAATAAATTTAATATTTTTTATTTTTTATTTTAAAAAATTAAATTATTATAAATATTAGTTGTATAAAAAAATAGTGTAGTAATTTCATTTATGATTTTAAAATATTATAAATTCGAGATATAGTAAAGACAAAATTTTTTTTTAAATACTAGTGATTGATAATAAATAATGTTGATTTATGAATAAATAGCTATATTTCAATTTGGAATATTGAAGTTATTAAAATATTTAATTTAGTACACATAGTTTCTGGATATTATATTTTAAAATTAATTTTTAGATTCTTAACAAATAAATTTTTAATTGGTCTAAATTTATTTAATAAATAAATAAAAAGAAAAAGGACATTATAATTTTTCAATTTACATGAATAATATAGTAGGGTAAAATGAACATGTTCAAATAATCATGTCCAATCAAAATGTTTGTATTGCTACAATTTTTAGTGGGTGGGAAGTCCTATAGATCTATAAGGAGCCTTATCATAGATTTGTTGTCCGACTTACATAGGATGGGGTTGTCTATTCTATTAACAATCTTCTATTTCTCTCCTTTATGGCTAGTAACTATGTGTGAGCATTGCATCTTGTTGAGATTGTTTATTTTCTCTCAATCAAATATCTTATTTTCTTTCAATCAAATATTCTCTCCCCTTATTTTTCTCACAATCAAATATTTGATTGCTCATTCACAGCTATGTATTTTGGCTATCATTTTATTATGTTTCCAATTTTGTATTTCTTGTATTGCCTATTTAAGGTCTGTATCATCTTTATTCATTCAAAAAATATACACAATGAATAAAACAAAAACCTTTTGAATCAAATTCTTTATGGTATCAGAGCAGTGATCCAAACCCGAATTCTAAAGTCTTTTTCATCATCTCACCGATATGGTAGAAGGTGCAAAACAAAGATCTTGCCAAGACCGATGCTAACTCGCCATACTATCTCCACCCCTCCGATTATCCGAGGCAGATGCATGCCAACGACGCCTTGACCGACAACAACTACCTTGATTGGGTCCAAGAGATGGAAAATTTCTTGTTCGCCAAGAACAAGATCGGCTTTATCGATGGAACCATCAAAAGGCCAGAAGTAGACGATGCTAGTTATATGACATGGATGCGATGCAATGGATGTACTTGTGGCATTGGAAAATCTCTTAGAGAACTCAGGAAAAAGGAGCAGCTCTATGAGTTTCTTATGGGTCTAGATGGTGAGTTCTCCATCATTAGAACCCAAATACTTGCCACTAAACTAATCCCATCTTTAGGAAATGCATACCATCTCGTTGCCAAGGATGAGCAGAAAGATCCATAGCCGACGGGAAGAAACCTCAACGCACCGCAAATATGGCTAGGACTGCGTTCGAGGAAATTGATTGGGGTGGGTAGGTGTGAAGATGGTCTATAAAGAATCAAAAAAAAAGGTCAAAAAATCGAAAACAATGTTTTAGGTGGATTTGGACCAATTTTTCTGGGGAAGCTTGAAGATGGGATGTTGATAACCATGAAGCAGCTGTTGCTCGATAAATCACAGCAAGGAGAATCATAATTTCTTGCATAAGTGAGGATGATCACTAGCATACAACACAAGAACTTAGTCCGCCTTGTGGGATGTTGCTCCGATGGAGCTCAACGACTTCTTGTTTATGAATACATGAAGAATAGGAGCTTGGATCTCATCTTATATGGGAAAAGTGACATATTCCTGAACTGGAACACTCGTTTCCAAATCATTCTTGGAATTGCTCGTGGATTGTAGTACTTGCATGAGGATTCACATGTCAGAATTGTTCATAGGGATATTAAAGCTAGTAACATTCTTCTTGATAAAAAAAAATTTCAACCAAAGACGGAATAGTGCTAAGTCAACGAAAATACACCTTTGACATCCTTGAAGATAGTAGAATGCTAGGATGTAGACCATGCACCTTCCCAATGGAACAGAATGTGAAGTTGGACGTTCATGTCAATGATAGCAAATATCGAAGACTAGTTGGCCGATTGCTCTACCTCCAAGCCACGAGACCAGATCTTGTCTACTCGGTAAACATCCTAAGAACACATGGACGCAGCCATGAGAATCCTTCGCTACCTAAAAGCAACTCCGGGACAAGATATTTTGTTCCCGAAAGAAGGAGGAATTGTTTTGGTAGCATGTTGTGATGCGGATTGGATGGGATGCTCACTCACTCGGAGGTATAGGGCATGATATGTTCTTCTTTTGGAGGGAGCTCCTATCTCGTGGAAATTAAAGAAGCAATCAGTCGTTTCTTGCTCCTCGACTGAAGCGGAATATTGCGTTATGGCCAACGCCACTAGTGAAATCATGTGGATGCGTTGGTTGTTAGAGGGACTAGAAGCAAGACAACATAGACCTACACCTCTCTTCTGTGATAACAATGCGACAAGACATATTGATAATAACCCGATCTTCTCACAAAAGCTTTGGGGGCTAAAACAACTCGAGTTTCTTCTAGTCAAGATGGGCATGCAGAATCTACATGCTCTACCTTGAGGGGGAGTGTTGAGATTGCTTATTTTCTCTCAATCAAATCCCTTATTTTCTCTCAATCAAATATTTGATTGCTCATTTACAGCCATGTATTTTGGCTACCATTTTATTATGTTTCCAATTTTGTATTTCTTGTATTGCCTATTTAAGGCCTGTATCCTCTTTATTCATTCAAAAAATATACACAGTGAATAAAACAAAACCTTTTGAATCAAATTCTTTACATCTATTGCATTTATCAGAGGTCCAATTGTTGAGAAAATTACCTCCATCTTATGATTTCAAAGTAGTGCTCTAAATTCCTTTCTATTGTGCTTAAACGAGGCATTCACATTAAGGCTATAGAGACTTTCAAGAGGAACTTGTCAATGATGTATTAACGCATATAGTTCAGCTCCACTATCTCCACTGTCTCAACCATTATGTTGAAGGTAATCTATGTGCAGATTAGTTTAACGGTTCATTGCCTCCATTGCCATAGTTCGCTTATTTTTAAAGATTAATTTACTTCTTGTTATCCGTATTGACCACATGATCACAACAATTTTCTCCAATACCTCTCCTTCACCATTTGTTATTTCTTTTATTTTGTGCAGGAAATCCTGCCAAGAGGTTGTTGTATGAAGGATCAAGCTTGTGTCCACTTCAGTTATCCTCCATACTTAGCTTGCCTAAGGTCTGACCAAGTAAAACGTGGTTCAGAGAATCCTAGATCTAAGAGATTTCAAACAATAATATTCTGACGAAAGGTCTCTATGTGTTTACAACAAGGTTTAGTACCACCAAATGTTTTAGCAACACAAGTTATATCATTGAAATCACTCAATACTAGCCAAGGGCCACCATAAGTGCTTCTAAAAGACTTCAAATTATTTTGAAGTATAGTTTTACAAGCAACATAAAGTTAGTATACACAGCAATTAACACAAATGATAGAGCTAGCTATTTTACCTTGACAAAGAGATATAAGTCATGCGAAGATTGAGCTATGGTTTGAACTGAAATACCATCATTCAACATAACATAGATGCCTCCTAATGCACCATCAGAGTCCACCTGAATGGAGTATCTGTATTGAAAGTGTTGCATAATATTGTCCACTTTGCTCCAACAATTTTTGTTTCTATTAAGACAATCAGAGAGGGTTTATGGTAGTTTATAAGTTCCCTCATGTGTGCCCAAAAGCCAGGATTATTGACCCTTACAATTCTATAATAGAAGTATCATTGTGGGACTGTTATGTAGATTTTCCTCCAAAGTTAGAGACAACTCTCATCTGTCCGATAGAGTGTGGGCAGTTTCTATCGTATCAATTAGGGATATCGCCCTTAGTATGATGACTGCTACTGAGTTCCTTTGTGTGCTTGTGTCGAGAGAGCTTTGCAGCACAAATGATACTTTGTAAACTGTTAGATGAAAGGAGCAAATGAAGCGCTTTTTACTGGTCGGAGAGAATTGAATTTCCAAAAAGCTATTCCTGATGGCTTTAAATTCAATTGATGGTTCGAAGCCTTGAAGAGGATCTGTGTACAGATCCTTTGGTAATGTGTTCAATAGTTTCTAAGTCTCTAGAGTCTTCTAGATTGGGACTTGAATTCTGGGAGGGCGAGCCTGCAATCGGTGATGGAATCTCCTTCGGAACTATTTATGGGATTAGGAATTAGAAGGGTGTTGGAGAGTGTATCAATTGATCATCCACTTCCATCTAATTCGGTACATGACCCATTTGTGGCAGATGAGCTTCTTTGGTTGAGACTTGCTTTTGAGAGGTGAGTTGGTTCACCGGGTTGTCCGACAAGTTGTGTGAGTCGATAATCACAAACTCAGTATGCGGCTGAGTTTGGTGAAGCCACATATGTTGAGCCCATAAGTGAATCTACATTATTATCGGCTAATATAGTTGGGCATGTTATAACGTAAGCATTTTGATAATAATTTGTTAGGACAAACGTGGATTATGACAAATGTGAAAAAGATAATTAACCAAATAAAAGAATAAAACACAAAAAATTACGTGGTTTGCTATCCATGAGATAGCTACATCCACGATAGAAAAATATTTTGATTCTTATTCAGATGGAAGCAAAGATTACAGATAATCTTCTGGTGAAGAACAAATTAGTGAAGAACTGATTACATATGTTTCTAAACTAGACATATTTGAGGATTGCCTCAATCCTAATCAAATTAGGAATTAATGTCTTAATCATTTTAGAAGATAATATTCTAATTAGAATAGGAGATGATATTCTAGCAATAAGATAATTATCCTTGAAATAGGAGATAATTATCCTTATAAATTGGAGATAATTATCCTTGAAGATATGAAACTCTTCTACATGAAATCCCAAGAAAGTATGAAACATAGTTGATTCAAGGCATTACTAATAAATCTCCACATTGACTTGAATCATCAGAATAAATAAATGTAGCAGATGCAAACATACAATAATAGTGTCAAATGTACAATTACTTCTAGAGAATAATTGATTCAAGACATTACTAACAAATCTCCACCTTGACTTGAATCCTAAGAATAAATAGTATGAGATGCAAACACACAATAATAGTGGCATACCTACAATTACTTCTCGAGACATAATTAATTCAAGACATTACTACCAAAACTTCACCTTGACTTGAATCCTCAAAATAAACAAATGTAGTAGATAGATATGCGTAATAACATTATCGGGTGTAAAATTACCTCTTGACCCCTTAACCTCCACCTTCACTTGAATCCTTCAAGAATAAACAGATGTACCACATATACTATAATAGTGTTTGAGTTCAAAATAAGCAAATGTACCAGATGTACTATATAGTGCCAAAGTTCAGAATAAGCGGATGTACCAAATGTACTATAATAGTGCTAGAGTTCAAAATAAGTGGATGTACCAGATGAACTATATAGTGCTAGAGTTTAGAATAAGAAGATATACCAGATGCACTATGATAATATCAGACGTTCAAAATAAATAAACGTACCAATGTACCATGATTGTGCCAAACATACATAATCAATAGATGTACGATATGTACTAGATGCACCATGGTGATGCCAGATATATCATATGCATCATGACGATGCCATATGTATTAGATGCATAATTACAATGTCAGAATAAATAGATGTATTAGATGTACCAAAATTATTCCATACATATAGAATATACATATATAACAGATGTACCATGATAGTGTCAGATGTATGAAATAAATAAATGTACCTGATGCTCCATTACGATGCCAGACATGAATAGATATACCATATGTACCAAGATAATTCCATACTTATAAAATAAACATATATACCTAATACACCATGATAGTGCCATATGTATAAAATAAATAGATGTATTAGATGCACCATGACAGTGCCAGATGTATAACTATCTCTTTTATAGTTTGGTCATATCATCTATCTGAATATCAAATGATATAACATCATCAAAACCTGCAACCTTGCAAAATATACACACTACCTTGCTGAACACCTTTCAAAGCTACATCAGAACCTTTGCAGACATTAAAAATTAAAATCATTATTGTCTAGATCTATTAATAATATCATATTCTTGGTCATGTGAAGGGGCATGTCTCACATTGTTTAATGTACCATCATATGTTTGTATCTTAATAGAGCTTATTCCAAACACCTTGTAAACATAGTCATTTGCCATGGAGACACTATCTTTGTCTACCTACCCGTCGTAAGTTGTGAACCATTCTTTGTACATATACATATGGTATAGGATGCCCCAGAATCTAGAATCCATACATCGTTGTGACGTGTGTGTTCTCCAACCACTAAAGTTATATCGTCCTCAGAATTTGTATCTACTTCTACTATAGAAGCAATGTCTAACTGATGTTCAAGTTGTTTCTTCTTCTTCAAGTAGTCATTCTTCCAATGCTCTTTTTATTTACAATAGGTGCATATATCATTAGGTTTTAGGCCCTTGCTAGTTGACTTTTCATAGCTACCACTCCCACTAGCTACTAACCCAACATCACGATTATCAAAAATTATACCAGTCGCATTGTGACATAACTCTCTGGAAGGAATGGATGATCTAACATCTTCTAGAGAAACAATATCTTTTTCAACAATAAAAGATTGCACAAAATTCTCATACAATAATGGTAAAGATACTAACAAAATTAGAGCTGCATCCTCATCTCCAACCTTAACATTAATATTTCATAATTCTAATAAAATTGTGTTTAATTGATCTAAGTGATCTTTGAGTTGCGTACCTTCATGCATTCATAGACTAAAAAGACGTTGTTTCAAGAGTAATTTGTTGGTTAAAGACTTCATCATGTAGAGACTTTCAAGCTTTAACTATAAACCAGAAGCAGATTGTTCATCAGCGACTTCAATGATAACTTCATTAGCAAGGCACAACATGATTGTTGAGTGTGCCTTATCCTCTAGATTGACCATCTCAGCGGTTTTGGAACCCATTGCCTTTCTTGTCAATGGTGCCCACATCCCTTGTTGCTTTAACAAGGCTCACATCTTGATCTGCCACAGATTGGAATTATTTCTCCCCGTGAACTTGTCAATCTTAAAGTTTAAAGATGACATCTTTCTCACCAAAATTATAACCCTAATAGAACCTTGGCCTGATACCAGTTAATTATAACAGAAGTATTTTGATAATAATTTGTTATAACAAACGTGGGTTATGACAAATGTAAAAAAGATAATTAATTGAATAAAAGAATAAAACTCACAGAATTACGTGGTTAGCTATCTATGAGATAGCTACATCCACAACAAAAAAAATGTCTTAATTCTTATTCAGATGGAGCCAGAGATTACATATAATCTTCTGATGAAGAACTAATTACTGAAGAACTAATTACAAATGTTTCTAAAGTAGATCTATTTATAGAAATATTTGAGGATTGCCTCAATCCTAATCAAATTAGGAATCAATGTTCTAATCATCTAAGAAGATAATATTCTAATTATAATAGGAGATGATATTCTAGTTAGGAGATAATTATCCTTGAAAATAGGAGATAATTATCCTTGAAGATATGAAATTCTTCTACATGAAATCAAGAAAGTATGAAACATAGTTAATTCAAGGCATTACTAACAGGGCCCAAGTGTAATACCCTAATTTTATTTTTGGAGCTTAATTTATTATTTAAATAGTGTGAGGGCTTAATAGTAAATAGTTATAAGTGGGATATAAGAGTAATTATAAATATAAGCATAAGCATGATTATTAGGTTTTTACTATGATTTTCTTTTATCCCTTTCAGAACATGATAGCCGTCAGAGGCCAGGGTTTTTCGAATACCGAGAAGTTGACAAAAGAGGTAAGTAGTTTTAGTGTTTTTTATTATTAGGATCGTAAGATTAAGATATTAGTTATGAATTTAGTTTTAATATTGGAATTATGGATTTTTGATAGAGTCCGAAGGTAATTTAAGAACAGAATATTTGAGATAATTGCAAGTATCGGAAAGTACGCCAAGCGCTCAATCGAGGTAGGTGTACTATCCATCTCCGTTGTTTTTTTTATCTATAGTATTGATAAATTTTTTTAGTATTGAATTTGAAGGTTATGATATGTGAAAAGACTTGTTTGACTAATTGTTAAATTTTGAAAGTTTAAGATCCCGAAATTAATCTTTGATTCCTAAAATTTTTAAGTATACACATATTTTTTAGGGTAAACTATCACAGATGTACCTCTTAAAGGTCAAAATCCAGCTTTTGCACCTCAAAGATTTTTTGTACATAGAATGCCCCTAACGTTTCAAAACGTCCCACTATATGCACCTCTGTTAAGTCAAACCGTTAGTTACTCAATTTTGCCGTTAGTCAACATTTTTTCACTATTTAGTACTATTCCAGTTAGGGGCATTTTTGTCCAATTTTTTTAAAATTTTTTTAAAAAATTGTTTTTAATTTTTTTTCTTTTCTTCTTCTTCCACTTTTCTCTCTCTTCCTTCTTTCTCTCTCCATTAATTTAATTTTTTTTTCTCTCTCTTCCTTAAAAAAAAGAATAATTCAAACAAACAAAACAAATAATCTCCACGTCATGCCCCCCTAACCCAACCAACCACGAAAAACCACCCACCCCGACGTTACAAATAATCTCCTCCTCTTCCTTTCCCATCTCCGGCAGCCGGCAACCACCAGCCCAAACCAACTTTTTCTTCTCTTCTGCGTTGTTCTTGTTTTGCCCTAGCAATTCCTTCAATTTTTTTTTATTTTTATTATTTAAAAATTTACATGGAGAAGCTCCCCTGTTTCAGTTGTCCAAAGCGTTTGGACCTGCACAAGCCTTGAGCACCGGACTCCATATCCACTGCACCATAAACTTCTTGTTCCTTCTCCCATTCAAATTATACGTTCTCCCTTCTCTGTCTCTCATTACCTGCCCAATGTAACCTCCACCACCACCTGTACCGTAAAGCCCTTCGCACAGATCCCCAATTTCCGTTGGCGATGTCGGATCCTCCCCGGCGTACCAAACGTTTATCAGCAGATTCGATGATAGTTCCGCTAGCTCGTGCGTGATCACGCTTATCATTCCGTCTACTCCGATATCCCCATTTGGTGGAGTAAGCGCTCCTGGACCACCACCTCCCATCTCCGGTAGCCGGCAACTGAAGGAAGAGAGAGAAAAGAGGAAGAGAGAGAAAAAAGGAAGCAGAATGAAAGAAAAAAATTTTAAAAAAAAATTAAAAAAATAAGACAAAAATGCCCCTAACTAGAATAGTACTAAATAGTAAAAAAATGTTGACTAACGGCAAAATTGAGTCACTAACGGTTTGACTTAATAGAGGTGCATGTAGTGGGACGTTTGGAAACGTTAGAGGCATTCTATGTACAAAAAATCTTTGAGGTACAAAAGCTGGATTTTGACCTTTAAGCCGTGATTATATTTCCTTATTCTTTTATATATATATATATATATATATATATATATATATATATATATATATATTTTTATACCATCGAAGAATTCAGAAACTTATGTGATTATATTCTTACTCTTTTATTATATAAAAAATTAATTAAATATTATATATATATATATATTTAAATTATATTTTGAGTTTCAAACTATTATCACTTTAAAATAAAGAATATTTTTTCTCATTTTCAATACTGTTAAATATTTTAGAATGTTAAGTATTTACATTGAAGCTTTATAAAAGTAAAATATATGTAATTCTTATATTTGATTTTATTGGGGATTAAGTGATGGATAGCAATGGGAGGAACATGTTCCACTGTTATAAGATTTTCCATTGGCATTGATAAAAAGCCATCAAGATATAAGATACAAGTAAGGCCATTTCCTAACGGGTATAAAGTTAGAAACTGATATCCGTTAAGACTCATTCGCGAAATATTCATATTATTCCCCCAATAGTCAAAGAAAAGACAAGAAAGTAAAAGAAAAGAAAAATAAAAGATATTGATTGAATGTTGGTGTTACATTGTTTGAAGCAATGTTTTTATTTACCATTTAATTTATGTTTTGTCTTTTTGTGCTTTAAAGATAAATGTACGGCAAAGTATTATTATTATTATTATTATTATTATTATTATTATTTAAAAACATTTATATTGTTTTTCTTTTAATTGAAAAAAATTGTTTTAAAAGTATGGGTGATGTTTTGCCTATTGAGTATTTTATATTCACCCCCTATGTTTTCCCACTTTACAGATGACACGGAAGATACAGGGTTAGAGGATGATTACTGGACAGATGATTATGAATAAGAGTTTGAAGTAAAGTCTTTAGTTGTTTATGTTTAGAATAAACTTCTTGTTGTTTTTTTTTTGGAAACTTGAATTTTTTGAGTTGAAGTTTTATTATTGAAGAAAGTTAGAAATTGTGGATGATATTTTATAGATTATTTAAGTTAATAATTTTACTGTTTATTGTTGGATAATTGAAAGTAAGTGGCTTTACATTCTTTGGAGAAATCTAGGGAGTGTAACCGTATCATATTCTTGAATTTGGGAATTTAATTCACGAACTAGGCCCGGATTCGGGGCGTGACACCAAGTCCATTGGTTAGGAATGTGGAAGAAGACTTGGGTCGGGTAATTGGAAAGCAATTGACCTTGCATCAGGTACGTTTGGGTTTGTTGTTGCACAATGGGATACACAATTAGATAGACGATATTATTCACTTCTATTGTTATTGTGAACGAGTTCACTGGTATCTGGGACACTTGCTAAATGCTCAGTGAGAATGACAGGCAGAAATTGGAATTTTGTGATGACATTTGAGGCGTCCATTGGCACCTCTGATGTAGTCGTGAGTGCTACTGATGACATTAGTATTGTTGATATCATTGATGGTAACGATCATAATGATGACATATTTTTCTTTTTTCGGACCACCTTCGGTAGTGACAGTGTTGGAATTATTGTCGAGGCATTGTTAAGGGAGATGTTATTGGTGGAAGAAGGGAAAAGCAAGTATAGGGATGAAGTTGGGAGTATACTAGAGGGAAGGTTGGAGGGGATAAGTGAAGATATATTAGAGAGAATGTTGGGGAGGGCAATTGAATAGATGTTGGACACTACTTTTATAATTTCTAAGGATGAAGGTGATTTTAAAAAAATTGGCGACAAGTTTGATGGAGATGTTATCTTATTATCAGTGGGCTTAATGTGTTTTGCCGAGGAAGCAGTCGCCAGAATATTATAATAATTGCGATGATAGTAGGTGAATGAATGTTAGAATTACCCAAAACTTACTTGGGATGATCCATTAGTACATGTTCATCTTTAGTGGTTATAAGCATGGAGTTAAGTACGAGTTTTGTTTTATTCGTTGCAGGTGGATTTAAGTTTTTTTTTCCTCCAAATTTGGTAAAAGAATGGGAGGGAATTGGTTTGGAAGGGAGTTTGGGGGAAGTATTATTTTCAATCCAAATTTTGTTTTGTATTAACTTGTTTATACTATAGAGTTATTATCCAGAAAGTCTTTCGGAGGATTTTTCCCATAAGCATCCAGAGACTGTGTTTATTGTCCATTGTATTATTATGAGTATCAATATTAGGGGGAGACTGGAGGAGAAAAGGTCAGAATGTGGTGTGTGAGGCTCGACCATTGGTTACAGGGGGGGATTGGTAGAATGCCAACAAAGAGAGTAGTTGGTTGGACAAGCGACGTTAGATTTTGAGGGGAAGAAGAAAGCCCCAAAAATTTGCTTCGCTCAATGTATACAGTAGTAGAATTAGTAGCAGGTGTGTGTCATGCAGGAGAGTGTAATTGTTTGTGTATACAATTAAAAGTGTTGTGACCAATTCTACCACAACAATAACAGAGCAAGGAGATACCTTCATATGTGACCCTCTAGTAGAAATCCCCAATATAGAGAGACATGATAAGAGGTTGATCTATGAGAACTTGTAAGCAAAGGAAAGCATACTGTCCTTTGCGGGCGTCTTGTGTACACATATTCAAGAGGAGAAGTTGCCCTATTACCTTACCAATTTTGGTGAGGATTTGTAGATCATAAAAATCAGTTGGTAGTTTTGGTAGTCTAACCTAGAGAGCTGTGTAGCTGAAAGATGCTTGAGAAGGGTGAAAACACGGTTGTTATTGTCTGATGGTCAGAAAGTGACCACTTATAAACCAGGGTCCTTCAGCTAGAGTAGTACTGTAGTCATATGAGTTTAAGAAATTGACAAGAAAGAAATCATAGCCCAAATCAATAAGTTTTAACTCCTCGATTGGTTTTCAAAGTTCTTGTAATTTTTTATGGAAAAAATGGTATCCAACTATTTTGCCGTACACCTTGATGATTAGAGCATTCACCCATTTTTTAAAATAAATCCTAAGTTTATCTTCGACCGTAATAGGTATAAAAACTTCACCTTCATGATTATTATTAATCTCATCATGAAGGTATGATTAAAAAATATTAGTAGATCAGTAAAGTATTGCGTTGTAGGCAATGACAATTTTGATATCAGTGTCTCCCGATAAGTAGGTGGGGTGACCAGGACTTGTGCGGCAGTAGTAATAGGGAGCTTTTCCTGTGCAGCGCTGATATTCGGTGACAGTAACTTATATATCCTTGACATGACATCGGTTTTTTCAATTGAGAGACCCAAAGAGACTTTCGAGATAGAAAAGATTTTTTTATGAAAGACAATCTCTTTATTATTTATATAGTAATTTTTTTAATCAATAACATTTTGCTTTATTAAATTTATTTCAATTACATTTATTTATTTTTGTACAAATAATAAAAAAACATATTTAATTTTTCTAATATAATAAAAATATAAATGCATTCATTGTTATTTGAATTTATAATTTTTGCGTAATATTTATAATTTTTAAAACTTTACAAATTTCTTTTTAAACTTTAATTATTGTTTATAATTAATTTCCTTCTTTTAGTTAATATAATATCACTCTTTCGAAGCCTTAAATTAAAGCCATTTAAACCTTAGACTAGTTAGGTGATCACTTTAGGCCCGGAAATTAAAGAAGGCTCCCAATTTAGAAAACAAAAATCATAATATATTATATATTTATATATTTAAAAATTTGTTAACAGATGCTAAATAAATTTTCTTTTAAATTATATATATATTTTTTAAAATTAGTAGGAATAACTTATTTATGACGTAAATATAAAAAATTAATTTATTGACTAGTATTTTATTTTTTTGCTCTAGGAAAAAAAAAAAAACGTTTAAAGAGGATAATTTACGAAGACGTGTCCATTTGACAGACCCATAATCAAGGTACAGTACGTGTGGAAGAAAACAACAGAACGGACACATCACATACTGGTATTAGCAACGCACTGCCGGAGTCTGCAGCCGCATTCCGAGTCATCACCGGAGGGTTTCTCCGTCGCGTGCCGCTGAGATCACTTCCACTTCGAAGATCAACTAGTCTTTTGTGTTTTTCTGCTAAATTATATATATAACCCATGAATATCCGAGTTCAAGCATCTTCTCTATCTCTGTGAGCCTTTTTAATTTCATTCAATTTCTGAATATCCTTTTGTTTTTTGTTCATGTATTTTAGGATGTTGTTATCTATGTCGAGGATGCAGTTTCGAAATTTTATCATTTTTGTATTCCGAAATTCTGATTTGTGATTTTGGCACTGTGTGTACTGTATGGTGTGATTATTTTTAATATATATATATATATATATATATATATAATATATATATATTTTTTTTTTTTGTTTTCACTAAGTGTACTTCGAGGAGTTTTTGTTGGAATTCTTTCACGGTGACGCCATGGACTAATTTTCAAGCTTTCCGTGGGAATTTGAGTCGAAATGAAGTTCAATGTTGACAAGTTTAGAATTTGGCCGTCGAAATTTGGTAGGATCATAAGAATAGAAGAACAAAAATCACTTTAAAATCTGGCTTGGGAGTTCGGAGGATTAATAGAAAAGTAAATAAAATTATTCTGGAGTTTTCATCCGTTTCACTAGTTTTGGAGAGATTTAAGTTTTCTGCTGATTTCAGTGAACCATCATGACCTTACAAGCTTCATTTCTGCCAAGAATGCTTCTCTTATGTTGTCTACATACTCTTCCTTTTTCAATATGATTTAAAACAAATGGACTTTGTTCTTTAACAAAATAATGACTCTGCTGCATTTTTTAGTCTTGATAACTGTTGTGTCGATGAAGCTGAGATAGGAAGACAAAATCACTAATTCCACCAAAAAAAAAAAAACTTGAAAAATTAAATACAAGATTTTTTTTTGATAATCTTAAACAAATGGCTTTAAAACCTATTAAACTCAATAAGAACTAGAAATATAAAAAGAACTTCCTTCATTACTAAATATTCATAGTGACATAATATTTCAGGTTATCTGAAATCATATTTAGGTAACATCCTGTTAAAATTTTGTTTTGTAGTCTTGTCTGGTAATTCTTGCTTGGTTAAAATTCTTCCAAATCTTGAGCAAAATTTGTTATCATGCCCGTAATGCAACTGTCATACCTAGTCAGACTCTATGTGCAATGTGGATGATATTTTGAGATTTTTCTTGGGTTTATAAGGATATGATGCTATCCATGTGAGCTAAACAATTAAAACAAATTTTGAATTGACAAATATCATACTGCCTATCTCTGAAGTATGCATTTACTGAAAGACACCTTCCCTTTGGTAGTATTTTATGTAGAATATTTATCTTTTCTTGTTGCTGTAATTTGTGGTACCAGAAGGATCTTTTTCCTCAGAAGTCAGAATTTTTTTTGCCACATTTCATGTATCATTCTCTTGTGAAAAAATAAATTGTTTAATAGGTTTATGATACCTAAAACAAGAAAAAGAAAAAAAAAAAAAAATTGAGCTCAAAGATGAACAATAATTATGAGTTTTTATGTATCCCTTCCCATGTTGATAACCAATCTAAGAGGTATAGAGTTCATCCTAAAATGCGGTCAAAGGTTATGTTGTGTAGCCAATGTCAATGTTGGTGTATGCCGACCTCCATTTTATTCCTTACTATCTCTGCCATGTAATTGTTAGATATTAGATAAGTGGCAAATATACTTACCAGTTAGTGAAAATTTATGCTAAAACTCATTCTTTGAACTCATATACCTAGCTCCAGGTTGTTCTTGTCACTTCTGTGGCTGTCTGTATTCTATTTCTATCTGGATCATATCTGTATTCATGGTATTAGGCATGAAATGGTGAATTAGTGTTAAATGATATACTTTACTCAATGGTTCTAATTACAGGTTATTGCCGCGGGCTAGCTGCTCATCTCAGAAGACATGTCCTTGCTTTAGAGTTCAAATGGAGGGTAGCTTTACCTCTCATTTATCAAGAACATCTCTAGTCACAAATTGCTTCCTTGGAGGGTCCAAGAAGCAATTCATTTCACCTGATATGCAATTGAGCAATTGTGCTACACAGCTGGGAGCATTGGTTACCTCCAAAAGTCCAGAAGCATCTGATATACCAATACTTGGTGATGAAAAGGTAGGAGTATTACTCTTGAACCTTGGTGGGCCAGAAACACTTGATGACGTGCAGCCATTTTTATTCAACCTGTTTGCAGACCCGGTAATTTTAATTGTTTGAACTGCAAATAGTGCATCAGAAAATGCATTAATCTCTTTTATGATGCCTTCTGTTGCATTTGTTGGAATTTTGAAATGTTTTATGCTTGTTTTGTTAGGATATTATTCGACTACCAAGACTGTTCCGATTTCTTCAGAAGCCCTTGGCACAATTCATCTCTGTGGCGAGAGCACCCAAGAGTAAAGAAGGTTATGCTTCAATTGGTGGCGGCTCTCCTCTTCGACAAATAACTGATGCTCAGGCAAGACAGCTAATGACAAAATTAATTACTTTATGACAACATTATGTAGATTGGTTATGGTAACTTAGAAAAACTTTAAAAAATAACACTTCGCATCTAATAATTCCTGGATTCAAACTTAGTAGCCATCTAATCATCTATGATGTCAAAGATATTGCATAATACGTTACTAAGAATGAAGGTTTCCCATGTGTGCCTTATGTTTCTCTTCTTTGAAGATCTTCAACTAAGCATGGTATTCAACTAAACATTCTTCCACTATTATCTTGTGCCCAGGATCTATGGACCATCTCTTTAGACTCACGTACACGCAGAAAAGATATAGATACATCATATACTTGCTTTTTATCTAGCCAGCCGAGATTTTGGGTGAAACATTGAGAGGGAGGACTTGATATGTCGTAAATATGGGGTTTTATCTATGCAAACCTTAGATGTTTTAACTTATTGTATGTTTTGGATTATTGGGAATTTTATTAATCAAGAAAGAGTATACAAGAGTATCTTGATTTGAAACTTAGCTCATACAGATTCTCAAGCTTTCCAAATTGACAGCTTAAGAATCTACTCAACCGGGGATGGATCATCTATCCTGAAAAGAAAAATGAAAAATAAAAAAAGGAAAAAGGGAAAAGAAGAAGAAGAGGAATCTACTGGAGTATTAAGTGTATCTTAATTTGAGAATTAGCTCATTCAGATTCCCAAACTTTCTAAAATGCCTGCTGAGAATCTACTCAATTTGGGATGGATTATCTATCCAGAAAGTAAAGAAGTAAAGAAAGAAAGAAAATAATCAACTGAAGTGGATGGATTCTCAAATCAGGAAAGGGGTGAAAATCATTGTTCCATTCGTTTCTCTTTAAACAAAGTAACTTCTGATCTTGTAATATTTTCTTCACCACTGTTCTTGATTCTATTTATCTCCTTTTCATCACAAGATTTTTCTTGAACAGTATCCAAATTCATGAAATACAGAAACTCCATGATCAGTAATCTTCATTCTAGAGCAAGAAGTCAATAATTATTTCCCTGCAGTTTATTTTAGAGCGAAAGGGAAGAAAGGGTATATATTTATCTTCTTGTTTGAGTTTCTGTCAAAAGCAAGCTCTGGGAACACCACATTTGATGTTATGGATGGGACATTTATATTTCCCTTGTCAGGAAGCCTTTCTAGAGATTTTATGTTCTAGCTTTGGTTTGATTGTATATGTCTCTTTGATACTCTGAGCTAGACCACGTGATATCAATTTTTGTTGGGTACCATAAAGTTTATTGTCATCATCATGCTCTTGCAAGATATTATAGGCAGGTGCTTACATGACTGTATTTAGCTAGTCATTAATATCTTTTAACTTTAAATTAATCCTTTTTGTCTTTACTGATGAATTAGACAGATGCTTCACTCATTATGGTTCTCTGTATGGTAAAATGATGTATGGTTTCTTTCTTTTCTTTTTGCCCTTATATATGTTCACTCAGGCATAGACACTGAATCAACAGTTTAATTGGGACACTGCTTGCATTGTAGGCTGAAGAATTAAGAAAAGCACTCTCTGCAAAAAATGTTCCTGCAAAGGTGTATGTAGGTATGCGATATTGGCATCCATTCACAGAAGAAGCTATTGAGCAGGTATCAATCAAGAACTTTGATTTTTTAAGGTGCTTTCATAGAAATAGTGAGTGTATATGCTGAATGTTTTTCTTGTCTCCCCATATTTTTTTGTGGTCATTGAAACAACTCAGAGTCTTACTTTATATGATTTGTAGACTAAGAAAATGAAAATCCATTATAGTATAAGGTTAGTGTAGTAAATTATAGTACAGATGGGAAAATAAATTTGAATTGATATTTGAATAGATTTGGAAACAAATATAGAAGTCTTGCCTTGAAAATGGGTCCACTAGAATTAGTCTCAAAAGGCACTTTAAGTTTCCACGAAGAGAAAATAAGTATGGTGCCTTGTTGTTGCCTTTATGCTCAGCAACTATAGAGAGGAAATTCTGCTTTTTTCAAGTTACAAGAAGGCAGAGAGGAGATATGGTTTGGGAAACCTGAAAAGAGTGAAAGGTAGAGGAATAGAGGAGTGCGTCGAGGAAGATTTTACAGTGATGGTAATGGCTAAAGCAGGGCTGTTTTTGGGAGAATACAACATTGGTTAATGATTGGCTTTAGAGTTTGTAGTTGCCGGTTGGGAGAGGTGGCAGAGGGATTAAACTGAAACAAGAACACAAGGACAGAAATTTGACAAAAGCTCCCATGGAGTTTACTATTCATGTGAAGAAGTTAGTTATCACCAAACTGAAGTCTCACTAGTCTACCTGACAGCCAAAGTGTAGATGACTGTTTATTATGAAAGATCAGAAGAAATAGTGAAATGTACTGGTTAGTAGCCTTTCTAGAAATGTTTTAGATGGAAATAGTAGACAGAGACGTTATCTTGCAATAATTGTAACAATGAGTATTATGTATATGTACTCTATCTGTAACTCCATAGCAACAGTAACCAAATATTGGTGGTTAAGTATGTACTTGGTTGTGTGTAATATACTTGTGAGGGAGGGGGATGGTAATCAATTTTGAATTTAGTCTAATGTCTGTTCTGAACTTGAATGCTGAATTCTAGCAGATATAAATTTTTTGGCTGAATAATCTGATGAAACAAGTGTAATATTTTTAATCTTCTTTCTATTTAGAAATTATCATTTCTATTTATTCATCCTGTTGCCATTAGTACCCTTACTGTTATGATTATGTCTTAGTTATAGAGTTTATTTCCATTATTTTCTGTTTCATTCTTACAGAATTTTAATTCTGGTGTTTGTAAATTTCCTGAATATGCTAATATGGACTCCTGGGTATTGACATCTTTGGCTTACATTTTTCTATTCTGCTGAGAAAATAGCCATGATATTTGTGGTGTTGCAAAACTATACAGAATGTTGGTGGAAGAGTGCATTCACCTAACACATTGTCAATGGGAATGCCAAACGAAGAAGATATCAATTGACTACACATTCACTAAATGCATTATCAACTGATGTTGCATTATAGAACAATAGCCACCCTCTGTAGATTCATTGTTGACATTGCATTTTCTTCCACTTATTCACTGAATGCATTCTCAAAGATTTATGTACTTAATGAATAGTATGAAACAACTGTATCCGATATTAGTAGTCTGGAAATATCAAATAACCCTGGTTTTGTTAACTTGTGGAACTCTTGAAGCTTGGTGTAAATTTGAGTTGCTAAATACATCAGTTTCTACTGCTTGTCATCTTTCAGATAAAAAGAGATAACATTTCAAAGCTTGTTGTGCTTCCACTTTATCCTCAATTCTCTATTTCAACAAGTGGTTCAAGCCTTCGGCTATTGGAGAGTATATTCCGGTAAGTGCACACGATATTTCTTTTGAGGTATTTTGTCATCTTACTGCCAAGAAGTCGGTGCTATGACAATAGCTCTCATACTATAGGGAGGATGAATATCTAATTAATATGCAACACACTGTAATTCCCTCCTGGTACCAACGTGAAGGATATATTAAAGCAATGGCAAGTTTGATTGAAAAGGAGCTTCAAAACTTTGACTGCCCCGAGGAGGTAATTTCTGTGGTGCAAAATTAAATTTTTACAAGTGAGTTATTTATTTGTTGTAGTAAGTTTTACTATCATATCTGTTTAGATTATTTATCTTAGATTGTGAAAGAGCAGGTTCCAAAAAGTTTAGTTGAGAGCTTACTACCTGTGATATTTCATATTTCTTAGATGACATATATATTCTTTGTTCCCACATACTGATTTATTGATTGTGATTTCTATATGAATCTTTATTTATTTAATCAATGTCTTCATTTGAGGGGGAGAGAGTGCTTAATGCAACAACTCTAGGCTAAGGATTAGTTTTTCTTTTAAGTCAATTGACATGAAGAAGGAGAAAAATGAAAATAATGAGGAAGAAAAACAAAAATCCAAATGGACTAGTTGTTGAAGTTCTGGAATTTAGCGTAATTTTAAGACGTTTTGACTTAACTATGTTTTGTATGCTTATTTTACTCATATGGAAGCCGGTCAAATATGTTACTAAGTTATGGTTGACCTCTCTACCATCTTTTAACATGGTATATCAGGGTGAGAGGTCCTATTTGGCTCTTGTGTTTTCCCGATTTGTTGGATTATTTTTCATGTGATAGGTTCTGTTATTGAAATTTGTGTTTGGCTCATACGTGAGGGGAATTTGTGTGTGAAGTAGTTAATTTCATCAACCCCTTCGCATGTGAGTCAAGCACAAATTTCAATAATAGGCCAAATAATAATTGAACAAATTATGCGGAGTTTGAATGTGGGACCTTCCACTTTGATACGATTTTAAATTTTCACTTCATCTAAAAAGTTTGAGCTTTTAAAATGTACAGTAATTTAACATGGTATTAGAGCGTGAGGTTGAAGCTACAAAATTAATGAAAGATGAGAGAAGAAAAGGGTTCCTGCTTGGTGATGGAATGCATCTTAGCTTGCCCAAAGGATCTATTCCCCAGCAGTTGGGAATGCATTAATTTTGTTAGTAAATTTCTATCAATATTGATCAACAATTGATTGTATTTTGGGATCATATGAATTACAGGTGATGATTTTCTTTAGTGCTCATGGTGTACCACTTGCCTATGTTGAAGAAGCTGGTGATCCTTACAAAGCTGAGATGGAGGAATGTGTGGACCTAATAATGGAAGAGCTGGAGAAGAGGCAAATAATGAATGGATACACACTTGCCTATCAGGTGTATGATCTAATTGACTACATTTTGTGTTTTTCACCTGTTGCATCAGCTTTGCTCCATCATAAGCATAATTTAATGTATTGGAAATTAGCATTTTGTGAATCTGAAAGGGTTTTAGCGCTTTAAGAGCTGTGCCTCCTGAGAGTCCCCTGTCCTTAATTCCGCTCACTTAAAGAAGATTTTAATAACATTTCCTATGCCTGTTTTATTATTTTTCAAACCTACCATACCAAATTGTATGAGTACAAGGTTCATGCTGGGACAGTGGGGGATGTGGAAGATCATTTCATATGTGGAATTTGTTTTTTTGTTATAAAGGATCTGTGCTGGTTTTACATCACTTTTTTTCCCCCTAAGCTTTGTGTGTATTGCTCTAACTTGTTATGCTGTTCCATCTTGTTGCAGAGTAGGGTTGGTCCTGTTGAGTGGTTAAAACCTTATACAGATGAGACAATAGTTGAACTTGGTCAGAAAGGAGTTAAGAGTCTTCTTGCTGTGCCCATTAGGTATGGCTGATTGCATTTACACAGTTCTGTTTACACAATCTCTCTGCATTATGCAGTATTACAATATCATTTCTCTTTAGTATTTCATTCTTTCGTGATATTTTCTGTAGATATATTTCATCCTTTTAATATTCACTGCAGTTTTGTCAGTGAACATATAGAAACACTAGAGGAAATTGATGTTGAATACAAGGAGTTGGCACTGAAATCTGGCATAGAGAAATGGGGACGAGTTCCTGCATTAGGATGTGAACCTACTTTCATTGCAGATCTGGCAGATGCTGTGATTGAAAGTCTCCCATATGTTGGAGCCATGGCAGTCTCAAATCTTGAAGCTCGACAGGTAATTACCCCCACTTTGAAATATTTAATTAGAATTGCTCAGGGATATCCTGGTTTGAGAGTTGGAAACTATGATAACAAGCTTGCAAAGATGTTTAGAATGTCATTGTAGACTTAAACTCTGTAAATCTTTGATTATATAATCACTTCTTAAAAGCCTACAATGCATGCTGTATGGAAGAAAGAAAAACAACTTGAAAATCTGTGTCTTTTGACTTAAATGAGAAGAATCCAGGTTTTTTCCGTTTCTTTTTGCCTGCCCCTGATATTTGATTAGCCAATTTGGTCACAGATTTATCTGGAGTTGAGCTGAGCTAAACTCCTTTGGTGCTATAGGATATCAGTTTGGCTTGGTTTTGTTCATATTTGTGAAAACTGAAACTTTAGACTGAAATCCAAATCAAGAAACTAAAAGCATCCAATTGATAATTTGTTAACCTGATTGAAAAGTGTCAGCTATTTATGGAGTTCCACTTTTTTGAAACTTCTTCACCGGTGAAAGAGGGAGAACCAAGAACTTAGACAACACGTGTGAAGCACTTTTGGTGGTGATGTGTTTATTTCAACTGAGATGGAAGTCTTCATCTTGTTGTACAATCCTGGAGGGAAGTGTGAATTTCCCTTTCTGGCTAGAGCTGGATGGAATCCCTAGTCCAATCTATAGATTCTTGAACCAAAAGGACCTTGAAATTAAGAAGTATATTGAGATAACCAAAATATAAAATTTTTGTAAGATTTTAAGATGTAAGGAGTACACATCAAGGGATTCCCTCTATATTATAGATCACTCAAACAGAAAATATTAGGAACACTATTAACTGAAGTAAAAATTAGAAACTCAAACATCTAACTCTTCTGGTCATTGCGAACAAGAACAACACAAAAACTGGCCCATGAACTAGCTCCCCTAGCTTCTCATGAGGCAATTCTTTTTTAATCTTTATTCTTCTTTTGTTAAACTTATTCTCTACCAAAAACTAAAATGTTCAGGGCACTTCTTTCCAACTTTTACACTTGCCCTAGAGACCTTGTTTATTGTTAGACATCGGGTAAAATTAATATGAAAGGCAATGCTCTATTCAATGTACATTCGTAAGAGTGTTTCTTTCGGTGCAGCCAGGAGATAATTACTTATTTTCACTACAAGACTAGTCTTTTGACCTTTTCTGTCTATTTATCTTTCTTGCAAAACTAAATTCAGAAGTAAGAATGTTTTTCTTTGTTTTAAAAAGATTTAATGTAACATTCTTCTAAAAAGATCTGTAAAGAAAAAATTATCATGAAAAGTGTCTTAGCGTAGCTTCTTCAAAATTGATTTTTATTTTTTAATTTTACTCCCTCTAGTTTACTTTTGATTTAGTATAAAGATTATAAAGGTGAAGGAGAGACTTTGTCAATATGCATGTTACTTTATTATTTTTGCTATTAAGGTGGTAAATGATGGACAGTTAAGTATCATTTGGTCCACCAAAACTTGTTTGGTTGCAGAAGATAGATCTTCTCATTAATTGCTTGACTCATTTCTTGACATGGAAAAGTTATACCCAATCACTGAGGATTAAAATCCCTTTTCTGCTAAAGCCTTTTCTTTTTTTTCTTATTCCTTTTTTCTTTTTAATTTTAACTTACTATGAGTGAAATTGAGCAACATCTGTCATGTCTTTTCTGGGATTGGAGTACTTGTTCTTTGGTTGGGTCAACTTTGGAATCTCGTTTGTATTCCAAACCCTCATCACAAAGCATAGAATACCTGAAAATTAATCAACTGAGAAACATTTTGATCAATTTTGATACTTCTTCTGTTGTTGCTTTGAGTTTGCAAAAAATACATTTGATTGGAAGTGTTGAATAAGCTAGCTTCAGTCTTTTATAAACGCAGCCGCTAAATTGAAAGGCATACTTTAAAGTATACCTGAAAGAATATGTAAAAACAATATAATAACTCACCGTTAGTTACAATGGGCTTGACTTATAGTTTAATTGAATTGAGAAGTGTATTACAAGTTCCATAGCAGTGACTAAGCTTCTGGTGGGTCTATTTTATGCTTATCAAAATAAGTTAATGGTATAATCACTGTAAATTGCTATTAAATAGTATTGGAAACCTTTCTGCAGATTGTTCACCTATGACACTTACAATCACACAGATGATCAATGAATTGACACTTAAAAATACCAGTATGCATCGGTAAAGATATACCTTTGCCGTTTGTCATCCAAGTGATGCAAAAGACTTGTGAGACTAATGTATTGGTAAAACTTTGTGGTAAATCGGGGACATTAGAATAACCTTTTATATCTTGTCTATGTTACAAATGTATTGAAATCTGATAAAAGATATTGATTATTAAATTTGTGCAGCCCTTAGTACCACTTGGAAGTGTAGAAGAGCTGCTAGCAACATATGATTCACAGCGGAGGGAGCTCCCACCACCTGTTACAGTTTGGGAATGGGGTTGGACAAAAAGTGCTGAAACATGGAATGGAAGAGCGGCTATGTTAGCTGTGCTTGTTCTTCTAGTTCTAGAAGTAACTACAGGGGAAGGTTTTCTGCACCAATGGGGTATACTGCCCTTGTTCCATTGACAAAATCTTATTCCAACCCTCTGTGGATAAGTTAAGGAAGAAATGGAAAATCTCCACTAATCAATCTGAATATATACATTTGCAACCCAAACAATTGTGGCCAGAATTGTGGGTTCTACAAATTTCCAATTTTACAACCCTTCTGAAATCATATGGAGTGGTAAGTGTTATAGAATGTCGTTTCATACATTTTTGCCTCTTTTATTCTCTTCTTTTTGGCAGGGGGTGGGATGGCTGTGAGATCGTATCTGCATAGTGGGAGAGGTTTGGATTTTTTTCTCCCACCACTCCCCCCTTCCCCCACCTGTTTCTTATAATTATATGTATAGATTAATGGGACTAATTTTATCCTCAAAAAAAATGCCATTAATCACTAGCCTCCATCCATCTTATACCTGTATAAATTTTGCCCTTTTGAGAATATCATGGGATAGATTGGAAGTGTCATCGTATATACTATTCAGTTCCTCTGTATGGTTCTTGCAGAATGCAGATGTTACTGTATTCATGCTAGTGTTTCTATGTATATGGAAAGAGGACATGACTACATGCGTTAAAAGCTTTATGTTATGACAGGCTGTCTGTTATTGTTTAACAATTCTCTTGCTTTAATTCATAAGTTTATAGCTGGGCATGGTTCATCTCCTTAGGAGCACACTAGTGATAGAAGTCCGGACATGGCACATTCCTATTTTGTTAATATAGGAAATTGTGAACGTGGAATATATTATTATTATTTTTTTATCCAGAATTGAGACTTGAGTGGAGGAGCAAGCTTTAATGCCCCTATTTCTTAAATTGCTTATCACTTGGGCTAATTTGTTATTGAAATAATTAAGTGAGATGCAGCGGAATATGATTTCTTGATTTTCCAATCTGAAGAAATAGTTTGATTTTCCTTTTCCTTTGTTGGAGTGGAGATGAAGGATTGTGAGCAGAAGAGGTTTTCAAATTATTTAATACTAGTTTTTTCCTTTAAAATCTTTTTACAAATTGAACTAATACCAGTAACCGCACAAGAGTCAGAACCATGGTTTTAGAGTAGTGGTATCTGTCACTGTATTATTTTATTTTTTTGTGATACAAGATTATTGTTATTAATTTTTTTTTCTGATAAAAAGTATTATATATAAAGATAAAAATGAAGTTATAGTTTAACTGTTGGAAATATAGTTTTGAAAAATTATTTAATTAGGATTAATTATTATTATTATTATTATTATTATTATTATTGTTTCACTTGAATGTTTGACTTGTATTATTATATAAAGGAAAAGCAATTGCATTTTGCTTGTATCCCAAGTGCGTGCAACGGTACAAGCAAGCAAAAAGTCAAAACTGGTTCCACTACAGGTCAGTGCTATCTCCGGGGAGGGCGGCGTTTTTGGAGATCCAAAGCAAAAACTATATATATATCCACACAGGATTAAAAATCGGTGATTATTTCAATTAATACAACAAATCCAATAATTAATTTAAGCAAATTTATCTTTCATACTTCCATACTACTAAAAAAAAAAAATATATATATATATATATATATATATAAAAGAAAAAGAAAAAATTGAGAGCTTTCTTGACTTTTGCAGATCTTGCATGGAATGCCATACCTGTGTCCACTTCTTTCTTCAACTTCCCCACGTGCTCTTCTTTCACACTTGTGTGAGTAAACTCTATATATATATTAAATAAAAGAAAAATAAGTATAAAAAAGTTTATTATAGATACAATTAAATTTTAAATTAATTGACATAGAATAATTATCACAAAAAAAAAAATAAAAAAAAATATATATATATATAAAATTTATGAATTTGAAAAAGTGGTAAGAAGTTTATAAATATTTGGTCGTTATTTAAAACTAAACAAATTTATAAAAAAAAATAAAAATTAAAGTCGTAATTTATATTGAATTAAAATTAATTGGGTAATGATTTTAAGATAAATGGGATGGACGATGAATATATATATATATCTATTATATATATATTATATATATATATAACAACTCATACATAGCTCATCATCCAATGAATCCGAGTCGTGTATTTATATCTATATATATATATAGATAGGTGTTGTGTTAATGATATCTGATATCAGCGTGTGACCATAACTACGTACAGTTCTCATTACTGACTTCATTATATATCTCTTTTGAATGCTTCTTCGCATTCATACATATATATATATATATACATATATCTCTATCTATATCTATATCTATAAATAAGAAAGGGAAAGGACAAGATATATATACATAGTTATTGAGTTAGTTAGTTTGAAGGGGAAAAAAAAAATGGACAAGTACGAGGTTGTGAAAGATCTTGGATCGGGAAATTTTGGTGTTGCAAGGCTTATGAGACACAAGGAAACCAAAGAACTCGTTGCCATGAAATACATAGAACGTGGTCGAAAGGTTATTTTTTCTTTATATATATATATATATATATAGTTATATATTTCGATTTTGCATTGCATATGATTTTAACTTCTATATATATTATATACATATTGTTGCAGATTGATGAAAATGTTGCAAGGGAAATTATCAACCACAGATCTCTTCGCCACCCTAATATAATTCGGTTCAAAGAGGTATATATATATATTACTTGCAATCCATCAATCAACATAAAATTTCTACACAAAATACAAATATATATATATATATATATATATATATATATATAATATATATATATAGTTTAATTTGTATTTTGTTTGTGATTTTAGGTTATTTTGACACCAACGCATTTGGGAATTGTGATGGAGTATGCATCTGGAGGAGAGCTCTTTGATCGAATCTGCACTGCTGGTAGATTTAGTGAAGATGAAGTTAGTCCTTCTTTCTCCTTTTCTCTCTCTCTCTCTCTCTCTCTCTATATATATATATATATATATATATATATATTATTTCCATGTGCATGGAGATATAATTTCTCTCTTGTTATTATCCTTTTGTTTTTTCTATGTACAATTTGTCAAGTAGGGAAGAAAAAATAAAATAAAAAGTTATACATAATATACATAATACATATATCATAATACCCAAAAAATACAAAATATTATGTTATAATTTAATCGATAACAATTTTATTTATAAATTAAGAATACTTGAAATTTTAAAAAGTAAAATAAAATAAAATAATGTAGTATTGTTTTATATATATATATATATATATATATTATATTTGTATATGTGTTATTATTATGCTTCTTTCTTGTATAGTGATCATGATAATATGGGCAAAATGACTCGTAAAAATTATGTTTTTTTTTTTCTTAAGACGGGGATAAAAATGTAAAGAAATCAGTGATTATAATTAATTGTTGTATTTGTATGTGTTAATTAAACAGGCAAGGTACTTCTTTCAACAGTTAATATCAGGTGTGTGCTTCTGTCATGCAATGGTAATTTCCTTTTTACCCCTTTCTTTATTTATTTCTTTTATTCTTTTTTTAATCCACAATTAATTTGCCTAATTCTTATATATATATATATATATATATATATATTTTTATTTTGGGATTTGCAGCAAATATGCCATAGGGATTTAAAACTGGAGAATACACTGTTAGATGGAAGTCCAGCACCTCGCCTCAAGATTTGTGATTTTGGCTACTCCAAGGCTAGTTTAGTCTTTTTAATAAAATTTATTTTAAAAATTTTAATATTTTATCATAATATAATAAAAATATTTATCAAAAAAACCTCTCGATAACATTTCTAAATTGTAAAATTTATATTTTAATACATGCATGCAGTCATCGGTGTTACATTCAAGGCCAAAGTCTACTGTGGGAACGCCGGCATATATTGCACCGGAGGTTCTCTCTCGGCGGGAATATGACGGCAAGGTCTGATCTAAGTTAAACATATATATATATATATATATATATATATATATATATATATATTAAATCCAAAATTTCAGTATAATTTCCATCCTATTGCAAATAATTTTAAAAATAGTCAATTAATTTAATATATATATATATATAATATATTATATATAGATATATATATATATATATATATATATATATATATATGTATGTATTGTGTGTTGGCAGATGTATGGTCATGTGGAGTGACTCTTTATGTTATGTTGGTGGGAGCTTATCCTTTTGAAGATCCTGATGACCCCAAAAACTTCAGGAAAACTATTAGTGTAAGTTCTTCTTCTTCTTCTTTCCCTTCTTTCATTTATGAACGTATGTATATATACAAAAAATATTTAAAATAAATTTATATATATATATATATCCGTTATACGATAAGTGAATTGAATGTGTAATAATATATAAGAATGAATTTAAGTATTTATAATAAATTCGGATATCTTTTTGTATAATAAAGATAATATTAAATAGTTGATTGTAAATGACACTTATAATTGTAACACGTAACAATATGTATATATATTATTTATTGATTGGATAGATTAATTTGTGATTATATTATAATTATATTTTTATACAATTTTATGTTCATCTTTGATTTGATGCAGAGAATAATGGCAGTTCAATATAGAATTCCAGATTATGTCCATATTTCTCAAGATTGCAGACACTTACTTTCTCGTATATTTGTTGCAAATTCTATGAGGGTATGTATTTTATTTGATAAAATTTATTTTCGTTAAAAAAATTTAGTTTAATTAATAACAGTTTCAAATTGATTAATTATTTGAAGAGAATAACAATCAAAGAAATAAAGAAGCATCCATGGTTCTTAAAGAACTTGCCAAGGGAACTATCAGAAGCTACCCAATCCATTTACTACCAGAAAGATAATCCAAGTTTTTCCCTTCAAAGCATTGAAGAAATAATGAGAATAGTCGGAGAAGCCAGAACACCACCGCCGGTTTCTACGCCTGTCGCCGGATTCGGATGGGGAGAAGAAGAAAGTGATGATCATGATGAACTGAATAAGGAAGAGGAAGAAGAAGAAGAAGAAGAAGAGTACGAGAAGCACGTTAGAAAGGTTCATGAAAGTGGTGAATTTCACTTGAATTAAAATATATGCAAATTGTTTCCCTTGTTTTAATATTTTATTTCTCATAGAGCTTACTATTATGAACTTTTAAATGAGAGTGTATTTTATATATATATATATATATATATTATATGTAAAATTACAAGTTTCTAATGGCATTATTATAATTATATATATTTTTTAGTATTAACATTTTTTTTACTTCAATCTTTTTTTTTGTAGAAAATTAAGTATTTTCACCAATTTTTTTTTTTAAAATTATAATCTTTCATATCTCAATATTTATTATAATTTTTTTTAAAATTTCATTTATTATAATTTTTTAAAATATTTTTGTTATGCATTTTAAAATTTATAAGCTAATAAAATATATTAAAATTTTAATAATATTTTTGTAGTTATTAGAATTTTGTTAAATTTATACTTATAAAATATTATATATATTTTTAAATTTGTATAATTATGGTTCTAACTATATCTTTTTGTTAGATGACTATTTAAAATTTTGTACTAAAATGCTTTATTTTCTTTATAACCTATAAACTTACAATCAATAATTATTTAATAAATAAAAGAATTTAAATTAATTATAATAGTAAAATTTTTCAATTTCTAACTATTTTTTGGTTAATCTACTGAATATTTATACACCTTCAATCTTGCAACATTTTAACTTCGAATTTAATGGCTGATCTTGACAATGAATAGAACAAGGAAATCAAATTAAGTTAAAAGTTTGATATTATCTCACAAGTAGCATATGAATGTGGAATTAAAGTCTAACTCTTAAATAATTGTGAATAAGTTGTAAAATTCTTTTCGTATGTATCGTGGAGGACGACAAATTTTGGTATTTGTGTTTTGTTTCTGTGCACGAAATGACTACACATGGTTTGACTTCTATACGAGTTGATTTACATTGTATTGTTTTATGGAAGACTCTTCTTATTCTTATGTAATAGTTTGATTATTAATATATTAGTTTTTTTATTAAAAAAAAACTTTTATTTTTTTTTATTAAAAAAAAACTTTTATTTTTTTTATTAAAAAAAACTTTTATTTTTATTTTTGAAAAAAATTAAATTACTTTTGCTTCTATTTCTTAATTTATGATTGTTCATATCACAAACATTTATTATTATGACTTTTTATTTTTATTTTTTAAAACTTTATTCTTACTATTTTTCTTTTGCTACATTATCTCTTCATTTTTTATTAATTTTTATTAATTTTATTTTATTTATATATTTTTAATACTTTTTAAATTTACATATTATTAATTGTTTTTTAAAAAAATTTATTTGTTCGTTTTTTTCTAACTATTTTTTCTTTTATTCCAATTTTTTAATATTTTTTATTTCTAATATATTAATCTTTCTTCCCTTAATATATATATATATATTATATATATATATATATATATATATAATATATAATTCTCTTTTTTTCTTCAAAAATAAAATAAAAATATCTTTAATAATTTATAACACTCAAAATAATTAATATTATATCAATCTCATAGTATGTATAATACAATTTATACTATAAATAAAATAAAAATTTAACAAATATTTATATCATATATACTTATAGATATTATTTAAATATTATAGTATTTACAGAAAATTAAATTTATTTTAATTAATAAAATAAAATTTATAAATATAATTAAAGTAAAGTTATAATAAAATAATGTAAAAATGAATTGTATAATATATATATATATATTCTCCCTGCTGGGGAATGTTTACTCTAGTATATATAAATGATTACAATTTTTTTATAGCATATTTAAAAAAATAGTTTAATATTAATAATGGAATATTATGTAATTTAAATTTGTTTTCATTTTCTCTTTATTTAAATTTATATTAAATATTTTTTGTTTCATTTTATACTTAAAATGACCTTTGATTATTTTTTTTAATTTTCGTTTTATTTTTCTGAATTTATATTAATTTTTTTAATTAAAAAAATTAAAAACTTATTTTTTTAAAAATTTTATTATTGTATTTTCTCTATTTTATTTCTCATGTTTTTTCACTTTCGATTTTTTTTATCTTTTCTATTTTTACTTTCGCTTTACTTATCTCAATTTATTCTTTATTTAAATCATTATGATAACAATTATTACAATTTAATCTTTTATTTATGAATTTAATTTATTTATTAATTGTTTTTTTCAATTTTGTAAAGTAAACTTTTCATTTTCTTATTAAATAAATATTATATATATTTTCTACTTAATCTTATTTATAAATTTAATTTATTTATTAAAAGACTTTTAAATTTTTTAACATAAACTTTTCATATTCTAAACTTTTTTTAAAATATATATCAATCAATAATACATAACTTAATTACTTATGATTTTGAACTGATAAATTACTATAGACTATAAAAAACAATTTATAATATATAGGCATTCTGTACTTGGGTGCGGGGATGTTCTGCCTAGTATATATACATATTCATATGTAATTGTCATTCCAATCAATATATATATATATATATATATATATATATATTTAAAAAGTTGTCCACTAACTATTGCTTGTAAAACTAAATTCGGGAGAATTTACATTTTTTTGCTTTAAATGCTAAGAGAATAATGAATGGTTTAATAAAAATTGGTATCGAAATATTCTTTGAACTGTCTCAAGTTTATTATTGAGCAAAATATTGAAAAATATTACGATATATCTTGAATAAGATTTTACAAAATACTCACAAATAATCTCATGTTTTCTTGTGGTTGAACAAAATAACGAGTTATTGTTAAAAGTTACGAAGCTCGTCCCACTGATTTTGTTCCATTCCTTAAATGAATGTGACTATGATGAATAATAATGGAAGAGGATGAGGACGTGGTTATGGTTGAGATTGAGGCCATTAACGTGGTTGTAATAATTAATATTTATCTACTAAAGAGGAGAAACAAAAAAACACAAATTAACAGAAAAAAATTGTTAAAAAATATGAAAATTCATTCGTTGCGGAATGAAAGGACATTGGACACGTATCTGTAGTACTACAAAAAATCTTGTTGATCTTTATCAAACATCAGTACAAAAAATGTGTTGAAATAAATTTCACAAAATTTTCCGATGATCTTTAGAATGATCCCATTGATACCACACACTTGGATGTATCATATTTTTTTTGTTAATCCACAAGAAAACAATGAGATCTTCGGTGATGAAGAATACATAAATCAATTGCTGTAATATGATTTTTCAAGAATTGTCTTTTAATTTTCAAGTATTATTTTTATTTTTCAAGAATAAATGTTGTTTAATTTGTTTGTAAGTATTGTAATTTTGTTATTTTCTTGAGTTGTACTTTTATTCTCTTATTGGATTTCATAATTTAGGTGAATATTTATATTTATAATTTTATTAATATATATATATATATATGTGTGTGTGTGTGTGTGTGTGACAAACACGTGCATGCATAATATATATTTAATTACTAATTACTAGTAATTAATATTACACGTATAATCTTTGTATACTAAATATATATTAAATGTTCTTAAAAAACTAAATATAACATATATTATATTTCTTAGAGACATAATATGTGTAATGCATGTAAAGATATATAAAATATGCATCATATGTGTAATGCATGTAATAGATATATACAATATGTATGTATATATATTTGTTTTGTATAAATACTGTTTAGCAATATATAGCATGCTCTGCTCGTCTATATATTGTTTCCTTTCATTACATTCACTATCTTCATATAACTTTTTCTACTTTTATATAACCTCTATAAAATTAAGTTTCTAATATATTTTGAATAATTAAAAGTTATGTACACATTTGTATTTATATGTATACTTGTATATATGTTACACATATTTATCCCTATAAATATAGGGTAATTTGTATGTTTTTATATAACATCAAGATATATACAAAGACTATATTATTTTGATTTCTCTGACTTTATTCTTGTTATATTATTGTTATTAACAAATATTATACTATTTTGATTTCTCTAACTTTAATTTTGTTATATTATTGTTATTATAATTATTTGGGTAAATTATCCCTATAACACATGAACTTTTTGAGAATCGAAGTTTAGCACTAATTTTTTTTTCCGCACTAGCAAACACTCCAACATTTAAAAACGTCCCCTTCCATCCGTCCGCCCAAAAAAATATATTATTGTTATTATAATTATTTGGGTAAATTATCCCTATAACACATAAACTTTTTGAGAATCGAAGTTTGGCACTAATTTTTTTTTTTTCGCGCTAGCAAACACTCCAACATTTAAAAACGTCCCCTTCCATCCGTCCGCCCAAATGATGCGCATGAGTTTTTTTTTTTAAAAAATAAATAAATAAATAAATTTCCCATATAAAGATGGTTTTAGAAATTACAAATCGAAGAATGAATTGGTCCAAACTTTCTTTTGTATTCATCCAAAAATTCAATCTTTGTCCAAAGTTTCTCTTATATTCATCCAAATTCATAGTAATAAACAATGCCTAGAAGTTTTATCCATTATTTATAATTAATTATTATCTTGCTGTTAATTTTGGTAACCATACTTTCATAATTATTCTTCTTTCACTAATAGTAATGACAATCGGAGAGGAATGAAGACGGTAACAACAATGACAACCAATCATCATATTCTTATCCAAATATGAAGAAGTTTGAAGAACCCAAATACGAAAGAATATTCAAATTTAAAATTTTTTAAAGAAGACCTAAATATATAAAAAAAACACTCAAATTTGAGAATATCATCAAATTCTCTCTATATGAATTTACATAAATTTAAGTAGAGAAAAATAATGAATAAGGTAATAAAAATGAGAGAATGGATGTCGTTACTGCAGTTATTGCCATTGCAGTTTGTCGTTGTCATCACTTTCGTGCCGCACATATCAGCACTGTTTCTTTGTGCAGATTGTTATTGTCACACTATGTAGATTATTGTCGTTGCACCGCACATATCGTCGTCACACTATGTAGATCATTGTCGTCACGCCGTACAGATTGTCGCCGTCATGCCTTTGATCAAAATAGGAAAAAAAGGAATTTGACGCAAATTGTTGATCTAAGGGCCACAATAGAAAGTGTAGTTTGTGGGACATTTTGAAAGTTGGAGTATCGCCCGAGCGAAAAAAAAATGCTAAACTTGGATTCTCGAAATGTTCGGGCATTATGGGGATAGTTTATCCTAATTATTTTAGGGTAAATTATCTTATATGCACGTTTTAGAGTAAGCACCTCAAATATTTTTTGCTTTTATAATGCACCTTACGTTTTAAAACCTCTCACTAAATACACTTTCGTCAAATTTAAAGGTATTTTTGTTCATTATTAAAAAAATAAATTTTAATTTTTATAAAGGGTAATTTTTAATTTAATTAAAAATATTAATTTTGTAACTTTTGTAATTTACCAATTATTTTATAATAATAGTTTAATTTTGGTAACACCTAAACTTTCTTAAAATTTAAAACCGTCCCATGAACTGTTCTTCCCTCCATTTTGGACAAAATGACGTCGTTTTTTCACAGACAAAGAAATTTTTTTTTTTCAAAAAAAAAAAAACTCTAACACTAATTATGTTATGTCATTTTTATTCTTTTCTTCAAGTCAAATATTATTATAATTTTTTGTACTTATAAAATTTTAAAATATTCTATAAATACAAAAATAATCATTCATTTTCAAAAAAAAAAATATATCCACCCTTAAAATATTAAAATCGAATTAAAATTGAAATAAACCTGAATTTTAAATAATAATAAAAATTTTATGTCAAATAAAAAAAATTTAAAAATAAACTCTATCCCTAATTATTTTATCTCATTCTTAATGTTGTTCTTCCACTTACAACAACACACCAGTGATTGCTACTGGTGGTGGTGACGACAGTGGCGGCGACGGGCAACAGTAACAACAACAGCAACAATAGTAAATTCACAAAAATTCACCCAATTAAAGCTCCTAAAAAAAACAACAAAGTTAAAACAAATTATTTAATAGGAAAGTTAAATTTTTCCTCAAGTGGGTCGAACAAAATTCAGAATAAAAAAAATTACTTAATAGCAAAGACAAAAATTTTCATCAACTAGGTTGAACAAAATTCACCCAAATTGAAGTTTAGTTCAATCCAAATTGAAGTCTCAATGCATAAATCATCAAATTAACAGCCACATTAATCGAATGAAGCATTGTATTCGCTTCCAATGTTGTCACTGCTGTCACATTAATAAAACCCCAATGTCGTTGTTGCTGATGTCGCCGATTGCTTGTTTATTGCTGTCGCCCGTCTTCGCCGCTGCTTTGAAGTTATATAGAATTGAAGAACAAGAAGAATAACGAGATAAAATAGTTAGAATTTATTTTTTGTTTGAAAAAAAAAGTTTTGTTTGTCTGTGGCAAAACGCATCGTTTTGTCCAAAACAACATTAAAAAAAATTAGGAGCAACATTTTTTGTGATCAAACTTCTCATACTAATGTTTAGAAATTTTTTGTGTAATCAGGATTTTGAATTTTTTTCAATTCTATCCTTTTGGTTTCTTATTTCTTCTTCTATTTCTTTTTTATTTTTCCTTTCTTTTTTCACATTTTCATAATCTGTTTTTTTTAATTTCAGTTGTCATGATATTTTTATTCATTTATTTAATTAATTAATTTTCTTTCTTCTCACCTGTAATGACATTTTTACAATTTTATTTAATTAACTAAAATAATCAATTTTTTTTTATAAATTCGAGGTATTTTTGTTTATATCATGTTTTGAATTCATGACATTTCAAAGTATGAGAGTGATCTACAATTATTTGACAAATTCAAACTTAATTTAATAAATATTTAAAAATATATATAATTTTGTCCAAATTTATTAAGTTTTGAGTTTAATATTAAAAAATTTTAAAAACAAATTTATTTGATTTTTTTAAAAAATTAAAACTTGATTAGGTTATCATTTAAAGAAATTAGTTTAAAATAAATGTACATTTAAAATTCTAAACAACTTTTATTATTTTCTATTCAAAAAATTTGAAACTTTAGAAATATATTTCTATATATAAGATATTATTTAAAGTAGTTGTGAAAATATAATTAAAACTTAGTTAACTCATTTCTACTACAGAAGCGTGTCATTGTGGATTCTAAAGCTACTTTAAGGTAAAATAAAATTACATTATTTAAATTAAAATCTAAAAAATAAATTCGAATACAAAAATATTCTCTTTAAAAAAAATAAACAATTTATAAAAAAAGGAAAAAAATTATTCCTAAATTAATTATTTTATGAAACTAATGTTAACAAAATCTTTTTTATTTTAAAATTATTTTATATTTAAGGAAATAGTTTAAAAAATATATATTTCAAATCTAAAATCAACATATTTTTATTAGGTTATTTATAAATAAAAATTAGAAATTTATGAATATATATATATATATATATATATATATATATATATATATATATATCTATGTTCTTTCTATTAGATCCTAGGTTAGAAATGGTATCTGAGCCATGGATTTGAAATTAGTGTCCCATGATATGGGAAACAACGCAAGGAATTCCTTGTATAATAAGGAAAACAGAAACCAAGTTCTGGAAGAAGATGTTCAAATCAGATGAACATGGCATAATAGAAGGTCAATCCACAATCGATAATATCCAACAAGCCATTAAGGCTTACACAGAATTACAATCTGACTCAGAGATTTCAGAAGCACCGAGTCCATTCCAACAAATGGCTAGGAGGAACTTGTGTACAAGAAGGACTATCCCTATGTAATGAAATAAAGTTAAATCAACAAGTTAAAAAACACATGTTAACAGAGAAAACCCAACTAGGGGAATTTTGTGGACAATTTGGGATGTAACCAATTGTACCTAATAGAAAAAAATACTCTAAGAAACATAGAGAAAAGGACAAAAGAGATCCTCCTTATAGAAAAAAACTCTATAACAGATAGCTATTATTTCACTACCTGGGATATAATTATATCCATATGCCTGAATATTCAGTGTTAAGGCATCTAATATATTTATATCTATCTAATATATTTATGTCTGTTAAAGATAAAGATAAATTAGGGTATACATTAAAGTAGACTGCTCCATGAGCAAGACTGGATTCCATAATTCCTATTAGGGATTGTTTCCAGTTTTAGAAGAACAAGAGATCCCTAGAAATCTAGAGGATCTAAATAGGTGGACTATCCCAAGGATAGATCCAAAACTAATATACAAATTTAGAATGTTTGATAAAATAAGTTTTAACCAGGTAGTCAAAACTACTGAGGAAACTATTCCTTTACAAAGTGATAATATGACACTGCAACTTCTTAGTACACATGATTTGGCTAAATAAAGGTCAAGTCATAGATTTATCCATATTGGACTAGTACATGTAGCATTAAAACCATTGACTCTAGAAGGACTACCTGAAATTTTTCTACTAACCCTAAGAGATGGTAGAAATCTAAACTGGAAACAATCCCTAATAGGAATTATGCAATCCAGTCTTGCTCATGGAGCAATCTACTTTAATGTATACCCTAATTTATCTTTGTCTTTAACAGACATAAATATATTAGATGCCTTAACACTGAATATTCAGGCATATGGATATAATTATATCCCAGGTAGTGAAATAATAGCTATCTGTTATAGAGTTTATTATAAGCCATTATATACTCTTAACCCACAATGCCGAATAGTAGATAAACCAAAGAATGAAACAATTCTTATAGAATCAAATTTCAACAGGTCTAACATAACGACCAGAAGAACTATTAAATGGGAAGAAATTGAATTCCCTGAATCTTGGACTATTGAGCATGCCTTGCCTGCCCAATCTGTAGACAATAGAATCCCAACCAATATGATTCTTCTCATTCACATATTTCTCCACTAGATTACTAGGTAAGATCACCATCTAGAAGATCTACTTCTAGTTTTAGACCTAGTAATCATGAAAATTCTTCAAGGGTGGAAGAATTACATATATCTCCAGATAATATAGTCAGGGGTGTATATTTGACCCTAGTCGATCCAGATATAACTGTGTCTGAAATGAATTTGTCTATTTAATGGATTATAAACCTAGAATAGATTTCCAGCCAAGATCTAGGGCTAGAGCTATGATCCAACAAGAATTCAACCTGCCCAGATGGGAACCTTTCAAAAAATGGTTTTTAGGAAGCTTTAATCCAAATGATAGAAAACATTTTGCAGATCAGTTTTATAAACACTTATCTGAGAAAAATCAAATGATTTCCTTTGTACCCTGGTTTTTAACCACACATTTTAATAATTATCTTTCTGTATTAGAAAGAACATTCAAACTACATAATGGTTCTGTAGTAAAATCTGTTTTCCCCTTTACATCCTTATCTTATGGAACAAAATAATGAAATCGGGTATTATAATGCTTTCCAAAAATTACTAAGTAATGATTTATTACCAGTGACTACAAATCATTTACAGCCTCCTCATGAAATAATAGATTTCAAATTAAAATCAACTTCAAACTTGGAAAAATTGTTAGAAGATAAATTTAATAAATTAAGTCTTCATACCCTGAGAGAAGAATTTGAAAACATAATTGGCAGCTCCTCAGATTATAAACAAGTTATAAATGATGAGATAAATAAAATCTCTAAGTATCAAGATATACCTACAATCAGGATGTACTACTATCCTAGACCAACTCCACAGGATGTTCTATTAGAAGAACAAGAATGGATTAACAACAATTCTTATAGTGGAAAACAAATTTATGAATGGAACATAGACGGTTATACCGAAAGGTCGTTTAGCTCTAATTATCCTCTGGTGTAAAGAAAGCCACGTACGAGGTTAAGATTAAAAAAAAAGTCTGAAAATAGAAAATATTCTAGGACAGGAACAGTTATGGTTACTAAGTACTTCAGGCATAGGTATATTAGTGTCTCCGTGGTCTGCTGTCAGCCGTTTTAGCCAAAGTAGAAATGACATTTTAGGTATCTTTGCATGACAGGAGTAATCTATATACCCGTAGACAGAAGTATTTAGTGTTAAGTTTCCTTGACTTTTACCTTGATATTTTACTGTTCATCAGGCTTTATTATTTTTATAAATATATTTTATTTTCTATGTTCTTTCTATTAGATCCTAGGTTAGAAATGGTATCAAAGCCATGGATTTGAAATTGTGTTAGCATATCACCTCTGATTTTATGAATATCATAAAACGTAAAGATAAGGACACTGTTAAAAACAGTGTTTTAGAAGAACAAGAGATCCCTAGAAATCTAGAGGATCTAAATAGGTGGACTATCCCAAGGATAGATCCAAAAATAATATACAAATTTGGAATGTTTGATAAAATAAGTTTTACCCAGGTAGTCAAAACTACCGAGGAAACTATTCCTTTACAAAGTGATAATATGACACTGCAACTTCTTAATACACATGATTTGGCTAAATATAGGTCAAGTCATAGATTTATCCATATTAGACTAGTACAGGTAGCATTAAAACCATTGACTCTAGAAGGACTACCTGAAAGTTTTCTACTAACCCTAAGAGATGGTAGAAATCTGATAGTGAATATTGTAGAACATTTTACAGGAAGATGGTCGGTCGGGAGTCTTTGATGACGCACTTCCCTCCCATTGGTTGATGAATTTGAGTGTCCTTTCTAGGATTTCCTGGGGATCTTCCGGTGGTTGAGCTTCTCCAGTATATTTCGGTTCTTCAATGTTATCATCTGAATGAGTTGTTGATTTGGACGGCATAGATACATCTGTATCTACTGAAAAAAAATTTACAGGACAGGGTAGAAAATATTCTATCTGAGTTTAAAAAATATATTCATCAAGGAATTCAGGATAAGTCAGTAACTGTAGCATCACCCAACATATAGCCTCCTCTTGAAATAATAGATTTCAAATTAAAATCAACTTCAGACTTGGAAAAATTGTTAGAAGATAAATTTAATAAATTAAGTCTTCATACCCTGAGAGAATAATTTGAAAACATAATTGTCCATTAGCAGAACTTAATGAATGAGTGGTTTTATGAAAATACTTAGTCGGGATTAACCCTTCTTGTATACAGTTTAAATCTGCTCCACCATCTATTAAAGCAGTTAATTTTTTATGAAAATTATCACCTATCATTAGAGTAATTTCTACAAACCATTTTTGAGAAGTTATTACTTCCAAAGTAGATAGAAAATTTTCTTGTTCTGTAATTATTAAAGGTGAAGGTATACTAGGAAAATCTATTATTTCCTTTCCTTTTTCTAAAGATATAATTCTTTTTTCTAGATTATTATTATTGTTCTTTAAATTTTGAATTTCCAATTTTAATTTTTCTATTTCTTTAGCTAAGTCCTGTAGTGTGGTAGGACTAAGATGACTCTGTTTTTCTCTGAGCAATCTTCTTATCTCTGCTAAAGTATACGGTTCAAGATTCTGAACTGGTTCTGGGTTATGAACTGAAGAGGTAGGTATGTCAATCTGATCTACAAATTTTGACCTAAGTACTGGGTCTTTGACCATTCTTAATATTTTTAGAATATTATCCTGAGTCAACATGTTTATTTCTTGAAACTGTGATTGTATCTTATAGACATTTTCTGATTCAGATTCTGAATTTTCAAGTTTTTACACAAGTTAGCCCTTGTTTACAGGGGCTACATTCAGATTCTGAGGAAGAGTCTAAGGATGATGATTCTTCATTTATGTTGATGATATTGTCTTCTGAAGAACTATATTCTGTATCTATAATTTGATATATGTCTTCCTTTAATTCTTCGGAAATATTTAGACTATTAATATTCTTTTTCTTTTTAGACCAGCATTTGCTGGCATAATGTCCTTTTTTCCCACAATAATCACAAATATTTAGCCTGTTTAATTATGACTTTACTAAAGTTATAAACAGTCATTGTCTGCGATTGGGATTAAAATGCTGAAATTCAGCAGTTCCTGTAATTTTCAGGAGATGTTCCGAATGCATTCTACTCTTGTATGAGAGTTCCGGATATGATCTGGCCTCTAAATACCTTTCCATTAATTTCCATACGTTATCTCTCCATTTGAGATCCGAAAATTCTAAAAGAAATATTATTTCTTTATAAGGATTCGTGATAAAGGGAAACTCCAGAATTTTTGGTTCTTCGTCATTTAGCATTGCTGCACAAGAAGGACTATTATCCTCTTGCCTTTGCCTATACAATTCCTTATATGATGCTCCTGTTAAAGTTGCAACTACAAGCCGTTTTTGGCCATGTTCAATAATCGGAGTACCTCGGCCTCCTCTTCCTCTATAAGAGGGATTACTTTGTCCTCTTCGTCTACTACCCCTATAAGGGGTTGAGGATTCTCCTCTCTCTTGCATAGCTGCCATAAAATTGTTAGTCGTGATATAAACTCATGAGTTAAAAAATCAGGCAGACTATTATCTGTCCCTTTTTTATATATGATTTCAAAATCAAATGGGGCTAATTGTGCTTGCCACCTAGCAAACATTTGTTTTGAAACATCGTGTTTAAAATCTTTATTAAACATATATTTGGCTGCTTGGCAGTCAGTTCTTATTATAAATAGAAGAGTTTTACAAAGGAGAGAGTAGACTCTCTTTGGATACAAAAGATAGAAAAACTGAGAGAAAAATGAAAATAGTATTTTACACCCCGCTTCCACCAACTTCTATTGCAGGGAAGAAGATAATACTTATAGAGATTTATCTAAGGCTGGATTTCAAATCCGCCTGTATTACAATTTTGGATTTTTGAAATCCGTGAATAATTATTGCTGGCAAGTTTTGCCACGAAAGTCAAAAGTATGATAAGGATTGGGTTGCTTTCATAAAAGCTCTGTCAACCTTTTGTTTTTGTCGGCCATTTTGTTGACTTTTGTTCCTTCTTTTCTTGTCCTTATTTGGATGCGGGACCCTTATCTTTTTTCGTAGGGTCGGGAGTCTTTGATGACGCAATTTCCTCCCATTGGTTGATAAATTTGAGTGTCCTTTCTAGGATTTCCTGGGGATCTTCCGGTGGTTGAGCTTCTCCAGTATATTCCGGTTCTTCAGTGTTATCATCTGAATGAGTTGTTGATTTGGACGACATAGATACATCTGTATCTACTTAAAATTTTTTATTAGGTCTTCCTTTATTGCCTTCATGTAGGCTTTCAACATATCTGTCGATGAGATAGTGCCTTGCTGGATTTTTATTCTCCTAGCCATTTGTTGGAATGGACTCGGTGCTTCTGAAATCTCTGAGTCAGATTGTAATTCTGTGTAAGCCTTAATGGCTTGTTGGATATTATCGATTGTGGATTGACCTTCTATTATGCCATGTTCATCTGGTTTGAACATCTTCTTCCAGAACTTGGTTTCCGTTTTCCTCATTATACAAGGAATTCCTTGCGTTGTTTCCCATATCATGGGACACCATTTCCATATCCATGGTATGCTGAATTCAGTAAAGAATAAGAATGAAGGCATTCCTTCAATTAATTGGTCTTTTGATGTGGCTTCTATTAGAGCCGAGGATACTTTAACCCATTCTTGAGTGAAATCTGACTAGATATTCTTGATTATTATAGGGAGATTTTTATTTTAGAATTCCCCCAAATCCTATATCTGAGGCATCTGTCTCTACAATTTTTCCCAATTAGGATTTGTTAACATTAGGCATGGTAAAATTTTCACCTTCTGCTTAATTTTTTGTACTACCTTGGTATGTTCATCAGTCCAAGGCTTGGGTTTTTTCTTTAGCCTATCATATAAGTTGGCCGCATCTATAGCCATACTAGGATAGTATGGAGCTATATAATTTAGACTTCCTAGAAATCTCTGTAGTTGGGTTCTAGGAAGTCTAAATTATATAGCTCCATACTATCCTAGTATGGCTATAGATGCAGCCATCTTATATGATAGGCTAAAGAAAAAACCCAAGCCTTGGACTGATGAACATACCAAGGCAGTACAAAAAATTAAGCAGAAGGTGAAAATCTTATAGAATCAAATTTCAATAGGTCTAACATAACGACCAGAAGAACTATTAAATGGGAAGAAATTGAATTCCCTGAATCTTGGACTATTGAGCATGCCTTGCCTGCCCAATCTGTAGACAATAGAATCCCAACCAATATTTCTCAAACTCAGGATGGAAGAGTCCAAATACAATTTGGAAATAATAGAAACTTATTGACTTCAAGATCTCATAGATCTGATTCTTCTCATTCACATATTTCTCCACTAGATTACCAGGTAAGATCACCATCTAGAAGATCTACTTCTAGTTTTAGACCTAGTAATCATGAAAATTCTTCAAGGGTGGAAGAATTACATATATCTCCAGATAATATAGTCAGGGGTGTATATTCGACCCTAGTCGATCCAGATATAACTGTGTCTGAAATGAATTTTTCTATTTAATGGATTATAAACCTAGAATAGATTTCCAGCCAGGATCTAGGGCTAGAGCTATGATCCAACAAGAATTCAACCTGCCCAGATGGGAACCTTTCAAAAAATGGTTTTTAGGAAGCTTTAATCCAAATGATAGAAAACATTTTGCAGATCAGTTTTATAAACACTTATCTGAGAAAAATCAAATGATTTCCTTTGTACTCTGGTTTTTAACCACACATTTTAATAATTATCTTTCTATATTAGAAAGAACATTCAAACTACATAATGGTTCTGTAGTAAAATCTGTTTTTCCCCCTTTACATCCTTATCTTATGGAACAAAATAATGAAATCATGTATTATAATGCTTTCCAAAAATTACTAAGTAATGATTTATTACCCGTGACTACAAATCATTTAAACAATTTAGTGATACAACAGAATCATATGAATTTATACATTCATCTAATTTTTCACCTTCATAACAGAACCCTTCTAATTTCACCTTCTAATTTTTCCTCTAAATATATATATATATATATATATATATATATATATATATATATTAGTACATAATATAAAGTAATTATTAAAATGTAACAAAAAGACAATTGGTTCAGTGTAAGTCCATTAGTAGAGGCCATGAGGCGTTGTTTGGATTTTTTACCCAAAAAAATTTGGAACTTCAAAAGTATAAAAAAAGAATAATTGGTGAGTTTAGTCTCAAACAAATTTATATTTGATAAGTTCAGCCCTAAAATTTGGAATTACAATTTATATATATTAAACAAATTTCTTCTTCTTTTATTTCTTCCTCTTTCTTTTCTTCATATTTTCATAATCAAATTAGTTTTAGTTTTTTAATTTCAAAGACATAATGATATTTCAAAATTACAAACTTACAATTGTAAATTCCCCAAATATCTTTTTCTTGTTTCTTCTTCATTCCTCATTTTATGTTCTTATGTGTTGTTTTTCTTTTATTGTAATGGCATTTTTAACATTTTCTTAGTTTTTTAGATTTTTTGATGAAATTCATCAAAAGAAACTTTATTTTTTTTTAATAAAAAATTTTGGGACTTTAAAAGTAAAAAATATATATATTTTTTAAAATTGAGTTTGCCAAACATAAATTTATTTGGGACTAAATTAACCAATTATTCTATATAAGAAAAAATTTAATTTGAATTTGCCAAAAGTACCACAATTTTTTTTCAATAGATAAAACTATTTTATTTTCTTAACTGGATCGAATCAAATTTTTAGAATTTTTTAATTATTTTAATCATTTAATAATATATTTGAATGTATTATTAATAGTCTACCTGTTGAGAATGAGTTTCTCACATAACTAAAATCTTTTATTTTATTTTATTTTTTAAAAAAATTTAGGTAGATTATCAATATTTAAAAGTTTAACCTAAGATTAAATATAAAAAATGTAAAATAATTATATAATACATTCAATTAAGAAAGTGCATGAGTCCCAATTATAAAATTTTAGGAGATAGCGTATGTAGTAGTTTCATATTTCACTAACTTTTTTATAACTTTGCATAGTTCTCCTAATTTTGATACACTAATGGAGAGAGTTGTTTTTCAAACTTTGAGTATAGAACCAGAGGTGGTTGCTTGCACCATATACTCGGGAGGAAGTGAAACTAATTTTTCAATAGATGCACCCTTCTAAATCTCTGACCCTGATGATATACATGCTTCCTTTTATCAAACATATTGGAGTATATTATTCTGAAACGTTTAAATGGTGAAATGGATATTAGTGAATTAAATGATACGTGCATAGTGCTTATTCCAAAGGTTAAGACCCCTATGTCGATGCATGAATTTCATCATATCAGTCTCTGTAATGGCAATTTCTAAAGTTTTGGTTGCTCGCATGAAGCTTTTGTTAGGGAAACTTATTAATCCCTCTTAGAGTGCTTTTGTGAATAATTGACTCTGTTAGAACATATATATGTATATATATGTAGAGAGAGAATAAGAGATATATAAGAATGTATATATTGAATGAATTAGATTTATAATAACAGAAGCCTCTTTAGATAGGCAAACTAAAGACGGTAAAATACTATAATGCCCCCCTCAAATTCAAGGAGGTTTTGCAGAGACCAACTTGAGTTTGGTAATGAGAGTATCAAAACGACCAGGTAGAAGAGACTTGGTGAAAATATCAGCTGTCTGGTCGGCAGATGAAACAGGGAGTAGATGGATCGTACCGCGAACCACATGTTGACGAATAAAGTGACAGTCAATCTCAATATGTTTAGTACGATAATGAAAAACGTCATTATGAGCAATCAAGATGGCGCTTCGATTGTCACAATGAAGCGCAGTAGCTCCTGAATGACTAACACCCATATCCTGAAGAAGCCATCGAAGCCAAAGCAGTTCTTGTGTAGTATCAGCCAGAGCACGATATTCAGCTTCAGTGCTAGAGCGAGCAACAAGTGTCTGCTTTTTACTACGCCAAGATATGAGGGAGTCTCCTAAAAAAAAGCAGAAACCAGTGGTAGAACGACGATCCGTAGGATCTCCAGCCCAGTCTGCATCAGAATACGCACGAAGCTCCAAGGAGGACTTACTGGAGAAATGTAGACCATGAAAGAGGGTGCCCTTCACATACCGGAGAATGCGAAGTACAGCAGCATAGTGGGTGGAGCGATGGGTAGACATGAACTGACTGACCAGATGAACAACATGGGCAATGTCAGGATGAGTAACAGTCAGATATATAAGGCTGCCGACGAGCTGTCTATATAAGGTAGCATTAGATAGTAGTTCACCATCAGTAGCGGTAAGATGAAGATTCGCTTCTAAAGGGGTTGATGCGATCTTACTATCAGAAAGACCAGCACGTGTAAGAAGATCCGAGTAATACTTGGCCTGAGTAAGAGAATAACCAGTAGGTCCAGATGAAACCTCAAGGCCAAGAAAGTAGCTCAAGGGGCCAAGATCTTTCATCTCAAAGTGACGATGAAGAAAGTCTTGTAGCTCAGAGATACCTCGAACATCATCACCGGTAATAATCATATCATCAACGTAGAGAAGAAGAAGAACAATGCCACGAGTAGTCTTTCGAATAAAGAGAGCAGAGTCATAATCACTAGCGGAGAAGCCAAGGTCCCGGATGGTAGAGCTAAACTTGGCATACCATGCACGTGGAGCTTGTTTGAGACCATAAAGAGCACGACGAAGACGGCACACCTGATGGGAAGAAGATGGAGACCCAGGAGGAAGCTGCATGTAAACTTCTTCAGTCAAATCGCCATTAAGAAAAGCATTCTTGACATCCATCTGACACAAAGACCAACCACGAGCTGCAGTGATAACAAGAAGACTCCTAACGGATGTGAGTCTAGCAACAGGGGCAAATGTTTTCTCATAATCAATACCATACTCCTGAGTAAAACCCTTAGCCACAAGACGAGCTTTGTATCGCTCGACAGTTCCATCAGATCGGGTCTTAATCTTATAGACTCATCGACATCCAATAACAGATTTTCCAGGAGGAAGATCAACAATATCCCAAGTATGAGTCTTATCAAGAGCCTGGAGTTCCTCAGACATAGCTTGCTACCAAATAGGATTAGTACATGCCTCACGATAGGAACGAGGCTCATATTGAGCCAATACAGTGGAAAAACAATGATAATCTCGAAGATGAATAGGAGCTTCCCTTACCTGAGTGGAACGACGGACTGGAAAATCCTCAAGATCAGAAGGTGCAACTGGAGGTGCAGGATCAGCAGACGATGACTCTAAGGCATAGGTGGTCATCGGTGGCGTATCATGGATAGTGTCATCAAGAGAAACACCTGGTACATCAACGTCCTCCGGAAAAAGGTCAATGGTGGGATCAGAAATATAAGGAGGGGCAGAAGAAGGGGATACCTGAAAGGAGGATAAAGAAGAGAACATTTTATGTTCCCAAAAGACAACATGTCGAGATACTCGAAGACGACGAGATAAAGGATCCCAACATCGATAGCCTTTATGTTCAATCTCATATCCCAAGAAACAACACATTCGAGCTCTAGGCTCTAATTTGGTTCGCTCATGTGGTTGTAATAAGACAAAACAAACACAACCAAAACCCCGAAGAGAATGATAATCGGGAGGGGAATTATGAAGTCGCTCATATGGAGTAAGATTATTGATGATAGGTGAAGGAACTCGATTAATCGTGTATGCAGTTGTGAGAGCAGCTTCCCCCCAAAAACTTTCGGGACAACCAGAGGAAATAAGTAAGGCACGTGAAGTATCAAGTAAATGACGATGTTTTCGTTCCGCTCTCCCATTTTGTTGGGAGGTACCAGGACAGGATCGGTGCGGAAGAGTGCCTTGTGCTCGCAGGGAGGCAAGAAAGGAGGTATCACAGTATTCTTGAGCATTATCTGAGCGGAAAATTTTGATTACACGAGAAAATTGAGTTTTGATCATACTAGCAAAATCATAGTAGGTCTGTTGTAATTGGGATCGATTTTTTAAGATATAAAGCCAAGTCTATCGAGAGAAATCATCCACAAAAATAACAAAATACCGAGAACCTCCCATAGTAGCTGTGGGAGTAGGCCCCCAAATATCAGAGTGAACTAAACAAAAGGTGCAGATGTAACAGAAGTACTTTTATGAAAAGATAATGCATGCTGTTTTGCAAGTTGACAAGACTGACAATCAAGATGTTCATTAATAGTAGAACCTAGAACACCTTTAGAAATAAGAAAACGTAATCGACTTAATGAGACATGCCCTAAGCGAGAGTACCAAATTCCAAAGGGAACTGACGAGGGGGATGTAGAGGTGACGACAGCTGTAGTAATGGGAAGACGAAGATGTATAAGTTGAAATAACTTTCCATGTCTACGGCCTATCCCAAGAGTCTGACGCGTCTGTAGATCCTGCACAACACAACCAGTAGGAAAAAATGTAACAGAGAGACCAAGATCACATAGTTGGCCAACAGATACAAGATTAAACATAAGGTTACGAACATAATAGGTGTTGGGAAGGGACAAAGTAGGAGTAGAGACATGTCCAACATGTTCAACTTTCATAGATGAACCATTGGCAGTAGAGATGGTAGGAAAAAAAGACTCAGATGATTTTGAGGAAAAGATAGATGAATCAGAGGTCATATGATTACTACATCCAGAATCAAAGTACCATGGTGATATACCTGTAGATGCAGAAGCAGATAAGGCGGTAGAAGGATTACTAGAGCCAGACATAATCTGTTGTAGGAGAGCAGAGAGATCATTGACATCAATCAACTTAGATGAAGTAGAAGAGATAACAAAATCCCCAGCGATAGCAGTAGTAGACTGAGGACGGGTGTCTTGGGGGGAAAGCCGTTTTGGACAATCAGACCTATAATGACCAGGACCACGCTTATGACAGTGTTGGCAAATCCGAGTAGGACAAGTCAGCAAGCGATGGTTAGTGACATGACAGAAGGTGCATGCATTATTCCGAGAGATAGAGCCTCGAGATCCAATAGAAGATCCACGACCTCTAAAATTAGAGGCAGCGAGAGCAGTATCCATGTGGGTATTCGAGCTCAATCCAAGACGAGTCTCCTCAGATAAGAACTCAGAGATAGTCTGATCTCTGATAGAGAGGCACGAACCGGCTCAAAAGCATCTGATAGTCCCATGAGAAATAAAATAAGACGTTGCTGATCTCGATAGGTGGTAAACAGAACAGCATCAGCATCACAGTTCCACTTAGGATCAGATGAAGTCAACTGATCCCATATAGAGTATATCTGAGGCAAGAAGGCGCTGATAGACTGTCCAGGTTCTTGACGTTGTCGGCACAAGGAAGTCATAAGCTGGTACTGACAAGCCAGATCAACAGTAGTATATCTTGTGGCCAGAAATTTCCAAAGAGCATGAGCGGAATCAAATCTCCCGAACTGTAGACTAATAGATGGTATAGAAGTATTACGGATCCATGTAATTATCTGGTGATTTTTACTGTCCCACTCTTCAAGTCGTAACATAAAATCATTCGGTTTCTCATCAGCCTCCTTAACAGGTATCTCAATATCTCCAGTGGCATAACGCCAAAGTTTTCGCCCTTTTAGAAAACTCGACATGGCCCAAGACCATGGTATATAATTCTGACCATCTAAAGTCATTACAATAGGTCTGGAGAACTCAGATCTATCCATAATGATTAATTAAGAACTTCAGGGGTCAATTTCATAAATCAGATATTTAAGGGACTATTTTGCAAAAATTCAGCAATTACAGGGACCAAATTGCAGAATTTAGAAGTTTAGGGGTCAATTTGTAAAAAACAAATCCGAGAATCCAGGGACCAAAATGAATAGGTCAGAAACTTTCAGGGGCCATAATGATTAATTAAGAACTTCAGGGGTCAATTTCAGAAATTAGATATTTTAGGGACTATTTTGCAAAAAAATCAGCAATTACAGGGACCAAATTGCAAATTTCATAAGTTTAGGGGTCAATTTGTAAAAAATCCGAGAATCCAGGGACCAAAATGAATAGGTCAGAAACTTTCAGGGGCTAAGCTGTAGTTACCGTACTTTTAGATGACATGGCGATGACGTGTCAGTGACGTGACACAGTTTGACAACAAATCAACAAACAGCCGGAGAAAACCCAGAAATCATGGATAAAAAAAGCATCTATCATCATCCTTGCCTCAAAAACACAGAAGAACAACCGGAAGAAAACATGAAAATAGCCATCTTCTCAATCACAGTCTAGATCTCGATCTAAGGATTTCCGGAAAGGAGACAACCAAAGATGAGTATTATTATTATTATTATTATTAGTAGTAGTACCAACAAATCAACACACAGCCGGAGAAAACCCAGAAATCATGGATCAAAGAGAAGCAGAAGTAAATAAAGGTGTCGTTGTTGTTGCTTTACTGGTAGAAAAGAAGGTGCTGTTGGTTTACTTTTCTGAGTTCGGCAGTGGATCGGCAGTGGATCAGAAAACAGATCGGTAGTGAATCGTGGAGAAGACGCAACGGAGGTTCGACGGCACAATAGAACTTGGCCGGAAAATCAGAAACCTTGCTCTGATACCATGTTAGAACATATATATGTATATATATGTAGAGAGAGAATAAGAGATATATATGAATGTATATATTGAATGAATCAGATTTACAATAACAGAAGCCTCTTTATATAGGCAAACTAAAGACGGTAAAAGACTATAATGCCCCTAGGTATATACATATATTACATTAACAGACTCATTATTGATAATATCATTGTTACTACGGAGGGTTTATATGTCTTTGGCACATGATCAGATTGAATGGCAGTATCTTGGATGGATTTTGGAAAAACTGAAGTTCCCCTCTCTTTTTTCGATCTCTCCTGATGAGGTGTGTTACTTCAGTAAAATTTTGTATTTAAAAATAGAAGACTTACTCAATCTTTTGTTCCATCCTGGGAATTACGTCAAGGTGATCCATTATCGTCATATTTATTCATCCTATGTGCTGAAGGCTTATCGGGTTTGATAAATAAGGCAGTTGTGGAAAAGAAATGGGTAGGGCTGCAAATGGATCAGAATGCTCTTATTATCTCTCATAACTTTTTTTTGTTGGTGATTGTCTTCTATTTATGGAAGATAGATCAAATAGTATTCAAGTGTTTCGTGAGATACTTAAGCGGTATGAAGATGCTTCGGGTTGCAAATTAATAATGGAAAGTCTTTTGTTTTCTTTTCAAATACATGGATTCTACACGAATGACTAAATTTCTGCGAGGTTTAAATATGCAATCCAGTGATGGGGCAGGTTCTTATTTGGGGATGTCGTATGCAATTGGAGGCAGTCGACAATCGTTTTTTTTCTACCTTTTAAAGAGGATTTGGAAGAAATTTTTTTTATCTCGTGGGGGTAAAGAAATATTAATATAATTTGTTCTTCAATCCATATCCTACATATCTCATGTCCCTTTAATGTATTCCAAAAATAATTATTCGGGAAATCACACAAATTGTGCGACGCTTCTAGTGGCGATCCAGTCAGAAGGGGTTTGAATTGGATAATATATGTAAGGCAAAAGTTGAGAGTGAATTTGAGTTTAAAGATTTTGAGGTTTTTAATCACACACTTCTTGCGAAACAAGGTAGCGAATTATTTCAATTTCCTTCATCCTTAGTTGCTATGATGATCCATTCTTGCAAGGGGTTAAGGTGGCAGTTGGAGATGAGAAATTGATTAAGGTGTATTGTGATCCTTGATTACCTATGCCGGTATATTTTAAGCTAGTTACATGACCGTATATTTTTAATGACCGGTTGCTTGTTGAGAATCTAATCGGTAATGAGAAATGAAGACGTGATTTAATTGATATGTTGTTTGTGAAGAGGGATAAACAACTCATATTGTCTACACCACTAAGTCACTTAGTCCCAATGGAGGTAGTGATTAACTCATTTGACACTATATTCCAATGAGCAATTTCACTGTGACATTAGTATACAAGTCTGCTTCATCTCAAGTTCAGCATGGAATTTGATTTGGGATTTGGAGGTTCCGCCGAAGGTTCGCCACTTCATTTGGCGATTATGACATAAGACATTACCATATAAGAAAAATTTGTAGTGGAATTCTTGGCCTTTATGGATGAGAGAGATGTGGCTATGTTTGGATAGATGATTATCATGTCTTTGGGAATTGTTCATATACTAAAGTTGTTTAGCAATTATCAGATATTCCATTGCAGTTCCTGAATTTTCATATGTGTGGATGGTTGGATTATTTACACTTATTTAATGAAAATGAAGCTAGTTTAAAAGTCTTCTTAATTGAGTTGTTATAGTTCTTGGAGTCTTTGAAACTCTAGGAATGAAATGGGAAAATATTTGCTCCCTTTACTAGTGTCTAAAAAAGGCTTTACCCTTTTGCATGAATATAGTTCTTGTAAGGAGAAAAATCATATGAATGACACGCAAGCTAGAAAATGTAATTGGAAATGAAATCCTCTTGTGAGTGGCAAATTAAAGTTATGTTGATGCTGTGTGTGTATCAAGATATACTTCCTATTGTGGAAGAAACAAAATTTTACCTCTCTGCTAGAGTAGATTTATCTCTCTAGGTCTCTATGAGTAGATCTCTCTTTTCTGTTTGCATTTAGTTAAAGTTGTGCATTCATTGTTTCTATTTTCGATTATCCCTTCCCTTACCTTCCCGTTCGTTCTCCTTTATCCCTTATCCCTTTGTCCCCACCTATTGTTCCCTGTCTAATCTCCTTAGCTTTTCTTCCATGGAGGAGTTAATGCTTGAGTCAGATTTCTTAAATCTAGACCCCACACCTGATCACATTAATTAGAGAGAGCTCACTACTCTCTTGGCACGTGTTATGTTGGATAAAAGTATTAATTTTAGGTCTGTCAAAGCCACTCTTCAAGTGGCTTGGAAGTTTGCTGAGTTGGTTGAGATCCAGGCTTTGGATACAAATACTTTCTCATGTTCTTTCCGTAAGAAGGAGGATACTAAACGCATTAATTCGGGAAGCCCATGACCTATTAAAGGTGCTCCTATTGTTCTTAAGATATGGTCGAGGGAGCTAAGTTAAGATGAAGTTGAATTATCAAAAATGGAGTTCTGGGTCCAAGTGCATAATCTACCATTAGACAGAATAAATGTGGAGAACTCTACCAAAATTAGAGAGCATCTAGGTCAGTTTGTTCGGGCAGATCTGAGAAGACTCGATACTGCTAAGGTTAACAAATTCATGCGAATTTGCCCGAGTGTAGATATCAAGAGTCTCTGAAAATGGGAGTTTCCTCCCTCGTATGGAGCAGAACGCCTTGTGGATCTAGTTCAAATACAAAAGACTATCTGATTTTTGTTATCAATATGGATGTCTAGGACATACGGAGGTCAATTGTAAATCTGTCAAGGTTGAAACTATTAAGGAAAGTCAAAAATAGTGTCTGCCACTATTTTGATGAGATAGTGCCTGCCACATATAGATATATATATATATATATGTATAGTATATAGACACACACACACATATAGCTTCTATATATATATATATATATGTATGTATAGCATACAGATAGAAACTTACACATACAGCTTCTTCAACAAATAACATGATATCAGAGCTCATTAGAATCCTCTAGCTCGCTTTCCCTTTCTCAATCTTCAAATCTCTGCTCCTTGCCCTTTCTCATTTTTGTTCTAATTTCTTTTCTCCTCGCGCTCTCTCCTTCTATCTCTACTCCTCTCTCTCTCTCTTTTCCCCCTCTGCTTTCTTCTTCCCCAAATTCCCTATCTCCGCCGCTCGCGGTGGTAATCAATGGTAAATCCGGCGTTAAGTCACAATACTCAGCCCAGATCTGTTCAACTCACTGATCTATTATATATATATAATATATAATATATAATATAGATATATATATATATATATATATATATATATATATATATCTGTATGTTTTGTGTATTTGGGGTGTGAATATTCTGTTACTATTTTTTCTCTCAGTTCATTAAAATAAAATAAAAAGAAATTCAGCGATGTCCTTTACTATTCTATCATTTCATGCATATGATCGGTTCATCCGCCTGAATATAATTGTTGCATCTATATATTATATACTGTATCTATATAATATATGACCTCAATTTTTTTTTCACGACTTCATCAATTTTTATCCTTTTTCAATTTCACCCTTTATTATTCTATCATTTCATGCATATGGTCGGTTAATACGCCTGAATATAATTGTTGCATCTATATATTATATACTGTATCTATATAATATATGGCCGGTTTAACCGCCTAAATTAATCTGTAATTTTATTGTGTTCTTTCTTGCTTCCAGCCTCTGTTCTACCCTCAAAGCTTTCTTCAATGGCTGACACCCCTCATCTAGCATTCTCTGTCACAAATATCAAAATCCACATCTCTGTTACTCTTGATTTTGAAGAATCTAATTATCAATACTGGACAACCTTATTCCTCGTTCTCCTTGGACGCTTTGCCCTCGACGACCACCTTGACAGCACCAAAACACCACCCTCTACAGACACTTCCTATGCCTCTTGGAAACAACTAGATTACCTTATTCTCTCTTGGATCTACAGCACCATATCAAAAGACCTCTTCAAACAAGTACTCAAGAAAGACACCACGACCGTCGTCGTATGGAAATCCCTCAATGACCTCTTCACCTCCAATAAAGAAATCCGAGCCCTACAATTGGAAGACAAATTCCGTCTCCAAAAGAAAGGTACCCTCTCTATTCATGAGTATTGCTCACTAATGAAAGACCTTGCAGACCAACTTGGTGACGGTGATCATCAAATTTTAGATAACTCACTCATCCTCACTATCCTCCGGGGCTTACCATCTGACTATGACACTAAAAAATCCACCATCCCCCTCCAAAAACCCTTCCCATCTTTCTTAGAAACTGAAAATATCCTTCATGCCAGAGAAATCACATTAAAAGAACAAGAAATTCAAAGTATCATACCTGCCACCGCCCTGAACAGCACCACCACCACCCCTTTCGCCGCCCCAAGCCGTCCTCTCTGCTCTTACCGTCACAAGTATGGACACTCCCATGATGTCTGCTACTCTCTCCATGGTTATCCGCCCTCTCGTGGTGGGTGTTCCTCTTGTAGTGGTTGTCGCGGAGGATATCGTGGTGGCTATCATCAAAAGTCGCATTACCCACAACCTACAGTCTACACGCCACCGCACAACAGTCTGCCTCCGCCGACCCGACAGTTCTCTCAACCACCGACTGCTTTCCGGGCCACCACCAACAGATCCGACCTCCTTGGCCCAAGACCCACCTTCGGTCTCTCTACCTTCATTCCCTCTCACCAAGTTTCTCAAGATGCAAGCTCATTTCAGCAACTTCACTCAACTGGCAGTAACTCTCTCTCTCCTCATGTGCCTTTTAATAACCCTATGACTCAACAAGGGTTAATAAATCAATTTGATAATCTTGCCCTTCAAGTTCTCAATGACACATGGTACATGGATTCAGGAGCATCTTCCCACATGGCATCCAATGCAGGTATACTTCACACTTCTTTCAATTTTAGTAATTATGCTCATCCTGATATTGTAGTTGGTAACGGTTCCACCTTACCTGTTTCACAAATTGGAAATTCCCAATTACCCTCTCATCCTAATTTAAAACTCAACAATATTTTAATTTCCCCTCCCTTGGTCAAAAATTTAATTTCTGTCCGTCAATTCACTAAAGATAACAATTGTTCAATAGAATTTGACCCGTATGGTTTTTCTGTCAAGAACCTCACGAGTCAAGTCGAGATCTTCAGATGCAATAGCCACGGAGACCTTTATCCAGTCACCAACCTCAAGAATCATTCATCACTCCTCGCCTATCCAAGCACCTCTACTTTATGGCACCGACGATTAGGTCATCCAGGATCTCATGTTTTTCAATTTCTGGTTTCAAATAAATTCATTGATTGTAATCGAAACTCATCTTTAGATATTTGTGATGCCTGCCAATTGGGAAAACATGTAAAATTGCCTTTTAATAATTACTCCTCCCCTACCTTTGCCCCTTTTGATATTATACATGCTGATCTGTGGACTTCACCTATTTACAGTGTTACTAGTTACAAATACTACCTTGTCTTACTTGATAACTTCACCCATTACTCTTGGGTCTATCCTCTACGTCACAAATCTGAAGTGCTATGCAATTTCAAGAATTCCATGCCCTGATAAAAACTCAATTCAATTCCCAAATAAAAGCCTTTCAATGTGACCATGGAAGAGAATTTGACAATCAATCTTTTGAAAAATTCTTTGCTTCCCTCGGTATAACCTTTCGTTTCCCTTGCCCACATACCTCTCAACAAAATGGTAAAGCTGAACGTATCATTCGAACATTAAACAATATAAGTCGCACCCTCCTTTTCCAAGCTCGTCTCCCTCCGTCTTTCTGGGTAGAGAGTCTCTACATGGCTAATCATTTACTTAACCTCACTCCCACCACCACAATTAATTACATGACTCCCTATGAAAAACTCTTTCATAGCCCACCTACTTACTCTCATCTACGAGTCTTCGGCTGCCTATGATATCCCAATACTTCTGCTACCATGCCCCACAAACTTGCCCCTCGTTCTCGTCGATGCATCTTCCTGGGTTTTCCTACTTATCACCGTGGTTACAAATGTCTGGATCTCGACACCGGCAAAATTATCATATCCCGCCATGTGGTCTTTAATGAAAATTGTTTCCCCTACTCTTCTGCTCCCCTAGACCCCTCCACTTATGATTTCCTCGAACCTCATGACTCGCCCTCACCTGCCTTCCACCTCCCCACCAAGCATCTATTCTCTCCCGCACCTACTGTTAATAATCATCCTACCCCCACTCCTTCCCAAGCCACCACCATAAACTCTTCATCTCCCCCTCCCTCATCTCACCCAATGGTTACTCGTCGAATGACAGGCAACCTCAAACCTCGCATCCTAATGAACCTCTCCACTTCCAAATATCCCCATTCCTCATTCCTACAAACAAGCCCTAAAAGACTTGAACTGGACCAAAGCAATGCAGGATGAATATAATGCTCTAATTGAAAATGATACATGGGATCTTGTACCTTGTCCTACTAATGCTCCTATTGTCTCTGGGAAATGGTTGTATCGCCACAAATTCAACTCAGATGGCTCTCTTGAAAGACATAAAGCTCGTTGGGTAGTTCGAGGATTCACCCAAACTCCAGGGGTGGACTTTGATGAACTTTAGCCCTGTTGTGAAACCTGCCACCATTCGCACTGTCCTTAGCATAGCTATTTCCCACAGTTGGCCTATTCATCAAATGGACGTTAAAAATGCTTTCCTTCATGGGGACATCAAAGAAACCATTTACTGCCAACAACCTTCTGGTTTTGTTGATCCTTCTCATCCAAATCATGTCTGTCGTCTGAAGAAAGCTCTTTACGGCCTCAAACAAGCTCCCCGGGCCTGGTATCAAAAATTTGCTAGTTTCATCACCTCTATTGGCTTCACCAGTACCAAATCTGACTCCTCTCTCTTTGTCTACAACAAAGGTTCCCACATCGCTTACTTACTACTCTATGTTGATGATATCCTTCTCACTGCCTCCTCAGACACTCTCCTACGTGACATTATGACTCTTCTCTCCAAACAATTCTCTATGAAAGATCTGGGCACTTTAAACTACTTCCTGGGTATTTCCGCAACTTTCACCAACAATAGTCTCTTCCTGACTCAAGACAAATTTAGCCAAGAAATCCTCAAACGTGCCGGTATGGAATCATGTCATTCTATATCCACCCCGGTTGACACAACCCTAAACTCTCTGCAAACTCTGGGCACCAATACCCAACCCTACGACCTATCGCGAACTTACTGGAGCCCTCCAATATCTCACCTTCACTAGACCTGACATAACCTATGTTGTGCAACAACTTTGTCTCTTTATGCATGACCCCCGAGAGCATCACTGGCAGGCTCTCAAACGTGTCCTCTGATATGTTAAGGTACTTCTTCATACGGCCTTTGGATACACCCCTCTTCTACTGACCGCCTTGTTGCTTATTCTGATGTTGATTGGACTGGTTGTCCAGACTCTCGCTGATCCACTTCAGGATTCTGTATCTTTCTTGGTGAAAATTTAGTTTCTTGGTCCTCTAAGCGCCAAACTACAGTCTCTCGCTCCAGTGCTGAAACTGAATACCGCTCTGTTGCTAATACTGCTGCCGAGTGTTGCTGGTTAAGAAACCTGCTTACCGAACTTCTATGCCCAGTTTCCCAAGCCTCAATTATTTTTTGTGACAACATCTCAGCAGTCTACCTTTCTGGAAACCCGGTTCAACATCACCGAACCAAACACATTGAGATCGACATACACTTTGTTCGTGATCTAGTCTCCATTAATCAAATTCGGGTTCTCCATGTTCCTTCCTCCTCTCAATTTGCGGACATCTTCACCAAAGGTTTGCCTAGCTCCCTGTTTCGACAATTCCGCTCCAGTCTCAGCATACGGCTTCTTCCCGCTTCGACTGCCCGGGCGTGTTAAGGAAAGTCAAAAATAGTGCATGCCACTATTTTGATGAGATAGTGCCTTGAGATAGTGTCTGCCACATATAGATATATATATATATATATATATATATATATATATATATATATATATATGTATAGTATATAGACACACACACATATAGCTTCTATATATATATATGTATAGCATACAGATAGAAACTTACACATACAGCTTCTTCAACAAATAACAGAAACTAATGGGGTATTGGACCCCAAGAAGGCTTTAGGACCATGGCTGAGAGTAGGATCACAGCTGCCATAATCCCAGGGATGTAGTGTTCCGACTCAAGATTGGTCCCAACTTACTCAGGAGGAACCTCCGAAACATCATACACCGGAATGGAGTATTACGGTCCCAGCACAGGGCTCTTCCACGGATCCCAAGTTCACTGTTACCTATGCTATGTTACCTGAGAATAGCCTTGTCAAAAAAGTACTTTGTGACATCACAAACTCCTTTATCCCGCCTAAGTATTCCTGCTAAGAATTCCATGATTTTAGATTCTGACTAGTTTGAAGTTCTAAAATTATCTCCCTACCCCCAAGAGACACCGGAGTTTATTTTCCCACATAGCAGCCTAATAGCTTTGGAACCAAACTCACTTATACGAAGCCAACCTGATAATCTGGTCCATATTCACTCAAGCCCTGCTAAAGTATACAAACGATCAGGCCCGTCTACATCTTCACTGGTCAAACGTCAACGCATATCCCCTATTCATTTTGACCGGCATCCAAGTTAATACTCCATTGACCGAACGCGTAATATTTTATCTAATATTTACCAGAGACTTCTGCTGCTGAACTACTCTCAAGAGAATCAAAATAAGATTGCTGAAGAGATTATCACTGAGGAATAGATTACAGTCACTAGGAGACATTCATCCACATCAAAAGGGAGGCGAGACGTAGACCAGGTACACCCATTAACAATCAATTCCATGATAGCCATGCTACTATGGCTGAGGAGACGAGTCCAATCAAGCCCCCACCTCTCAATGTTAGCTATCGTCTGGAACTGCCGTGGATTGGGGCGTCAAGCGGCAGTTTGAACCTTGAAGGTTTTCATAAAAAAACTACCATCCCTCTTTGCTTTTTATTTCAGAAGTTCATTCCGCTTCTTCTGTTAAAGTTAATTCAATTTTTAGTAAATTAGGATTTAAAAATTCTGAGTTTGTCCCTTCTGAGGGTCGTTTTGGCGGTCTGATTTTATGCTGGAAATGTAACCTTGATGTTAAAGTTGTTATTGCAAATAGATTTCTTATCAGTATTTTGGTTTTTTCATCCCCTATTGATTCCCCTGGGTAATTTACGGGAGTTTATAGACCTTCCAATCCTACTCTTAAACCTCTGTTTTGGGACTGTCTGATTCAAATTGAAAATTCATGGAAAGGACTGTGAATTATTGTGGGTGATTATAACTCTGTGTTGGACTAGAAAGACAAGAGTGGTGGGAAACAGGTTGCTCAGGCTAGTAATTCGGGATTTATGAGGTTTATTGATTCGGAGAGACTTATTGATTTGGGATATAACGGTGCAGCCTTCACTTGGAATAACAAGAGGAAAGTTAGAGAGAATATTCAAGAACGCCTGGATAGAGGTTTTATCAGTGATGATTGGCGTGTCTTGTTCCCTCCAGCATATATAACCTACCTAACAGCTCTGAACAGTGATCATAGACCTCTACTTCTAAACGCCACCCCGGATAACATCCCTAGAGCCTGCCTTTTCTGATTTGAAACAATGTGGGCTAGAGACCCTACCACTGTTTGTGTGGTTGGGAAAATTTTGAACCGTGCCACTTTTAGCAACCCCCTTCACCAACTTAAAGCCAAACTCAAAAGCACCGAAGCTGCTATTAAAACTTAGACAAAACTATTTTTGGCCATGTTCAATTCCAAATTAAAGACCTTACGAACTACATTGATTACCTCCAAACTCTTCCCCTTACTAAGGCTAACCTTTCTAAGGAAGCAAATGCATAACTAGACTTAAATGAAAAGTTGAAAAGGAGGGAGATACTATGAAGAGACAAATCCAGATCCAAATGGATGCAAGAGGGAGACATCAATTCTAGGTATTATCATATCTCTACTATTGTAAATAGAAGGGCTAATGCAATTGAACATATTAAAAATAATTTTGGTCATTGGATTTCTGAGAAAAAGTTGATTGCTGATGCCTTTATTACTTTCTATTCTGATTTGTTCTCCTCTAGTGATCCTTGTTTTCCTACTGTTTTATGTGAATTAATACCTAATTTGATTATTAAGCATGATAATTCTGCCTTATGTGTTATACCTGAGATTGTTGAAGTTAGAGATGCTCTTTTTTCTATGAATTCTCACAAAAGTCTAGGGCCGGACAGTTTTAACCCATTTTTTTAAGCATTACTGGTCTATAGTTAATGTTGAGGTTGTCAATGCTGTCTAGTTCTTCTTCTCCCATGACACCTTTCCTCTTGGAATGAACCACACCTTTATTGTGCTCATACCTAAGGTTGAAGGGGCTACTAGAGTTCACCTATTTCGACCCATTGCTTTGTGTAATGTCATGTTCAAACTCATAACAAAGATCTTAGCGGGTAGACTTAGACACCTTCTTGAGAATATCATTTCCCTTGCCCAAGCTGCTTTTGTGCCTCATCAAAACATCACGGATAGTACCATCCTTAACCATGAGGTTATGCACTTCATGAACACTCATAAAGGCAAGTATGCTTACATGTCCATGAAAATTGACATGGCTAAAGCCTATGGTAGGGTCGAGTCAGATCCTCTGAAACATATCCTTGCCCTTCATGGTTTTTCACCCCAATTTATCAACCCTCTGAATGAATGTGTCTCCACCCCTACCTACTCCATCCTAATTAATGAAGCTCCTTGTGGTTTCTTTCTTGCTTCTCGAGGAATTCGTCAAGGGGATCCTATGTCTCCGACCCTTTTTACTATCTTGTTTGATCTTCTTTATAGAATTTTGTCCAGGACCGAAATGGAAGGTAAATTTCATGGTATCAAAGTATCTAAAACATGCACTCCTATTTCTCATCTCATGTACGCGGACAACCTAGTGGTCTATTTGCAAGGCTGACCTAGATGAGGTTGTTGAAGTACTTAAATACATCCAATATTTCTACATATGGACTGGACAGGAAGTCAACTTTGATAAATCTTCAGTTCATTTCAGTAGGAACACCTCCCCTGATACTAAAACAGCATTGCCGACGTCCCTCCGCATGATTGAATGTTCTCACAAGTCCAACTATCTTGGTTTACCTTTCTACAAAGTGATCCCCAAGGGGTAAGGCCTTTACTCATATTTTGGATAAAGTTAGCAGAAAACTCTGGGCTTGGAAGGCAAGACATCTATCTTTTGCAGGTAGGGAAGTACTTGTGAAATCTGTGATCCAGTCTATTCCCTCCTATACGATGCAAACATACTTGCTACCTAAAGGTTTACGTACAAAATTGGATGCTATGATCAGAGACTTCTGGTGGGGCTATGATCAGGACAAGCAACGACATCTGTACCTCAAGTCTTGGAATGCACTGTGTGCCCTTAAGGAGGCAGGAGGCTTGGGTCTCAGAAGGATGAGAGATATCAATGAGGCATTTATCACTAAACTTGTATGGCAGCTTCATACGAGAGAGGATTGTTTGTGGGTTAATATTCTTAAGGCCAAGTATGCAAGGGGTTTAAATCTTATGGACAGTGCTGAGAGAAAAGGTGCCAGCTCTTGGGTTTGGCAAAGTATTTTGAATTGCAAAAATCTCTTATTTAAAGGGGTCTGCTTTGCGGTGGGTGCTAACTCTAGATCAAGAGTTAGTAAAGGCCCCTAGATCCCATATACTCCTAATTTCAAACTGCCTAGCGATATCATTCTTTCCCCTAATATCTTCTATGTGCTCTTATGAATACTTTGAGAAACTCTTGGAACACGCCACTTCTTGAATTATTTCTGCCTTCTTCAGTGGTAAGATTGATTCAAAAAATTCATATTCTGGACTCTCTAGAACATGATGCTCTATTTTGGGTCCCCTCCAAGTTAGGGGAATTCTCTGTCAAATCTGTGTATAGAGTTCACCAAAATGAGCGGTTCGCCAACAACTCAGTTATATCCAAGAGCAGCTATGGATGTCTGATCTTCATGGTAGGCACAAATCTTTATTATGGAGATTGCTCTCAGATATCCTGCCTACCTGCCACAAACTAGGCCAAATTTTCCATTCTGGCGAATCCAATTGTTTGCTGTGTAACGCAGAGCTGGAATCTTTCCATCATTTGATGCTTTAATGTTCTTTTATTACTACCATATGGTAGCTATCAAAATGGTAGATTAAGCTTCAAGCTTTCACTCATCTTTCAACCTTAGATTAGATTATTTTTGAAGGTGATTGTAGTAATATTATTTTGTCCATGAATGGGGTTGATTCTTGTATTGAATGACAGGGTAAACATTCTATTTTGTTAGGTAAAAATTGCCTTAATAGCCATAGGAATTGGTCTGTTGTGTTTGCTAATCTTGAGTGCAACCGAGCTGCTCATAACTTAGCTAGGTGGGCTCAAGATTGTAAGTTTTTTTTTGGTTGTATTGACCTTGTGAAACTCCCTCCCTCGGTGCTGAAGGTGTATGATTTGATCATGCACCGTATAAATTTCTTACTATATTTCAGTGTGAATGACGTGGTTAAATGAAAGTTTTTTATTTTATTTTATTTTTTAGAAAGAAAACTTTCAAAAATAAAAATAAGGTAAAACACCACAACATAGATTATGATGGGTTGATGATTAGAATAAACTTAGAAATTCCACTTGGCCAAAACCGCAGTTTACAATTATAAAAACCTGCTCCACACCAACTCCCCATTTCTTCCCCTGCAATTTTTGGCTTCAATTTTCTCATACAAGCTTCTTCTACATGCAAGACTCCTGTCTCTGCACATTCCATCGCAGAACCCCCATTTTTTTTATTCTTTTTTTTTATCTTGATCGTAAATGGAAAGGGGAGAAGCTTCTCATTCTTCTGAGTCTGAACCCATCGACGATGCTGTCTGGGCCAAGCTTGGTATAATTACCCATAGCATTTCTGTTTGATTTTTTCTTCTTGTTTTTAATTAATTTATTTTCTCTTCTAAAATTGATTATGTATGTAACTATAGGAACATTCTTTGATTTTCAAAATTCTTCAGATTGGGGTTACTTCAATTTCTCAATTGCAGTCCTTTTTGAGTTCTTGTTCAGTTTTCCTTTTCTGGGTCGTATTTTTAACAGCAATACTTTACAGGGTTGTGTCCCTTTCTTAATTTTATTGAATGAATTGAAAGATTGTCTATCTTTTCCGGAAAAAAGAGTTAATTTCTAGATTCCTACGAAATAAAACTTCTGGGCTTTTATTTTTATTGGAAAATGTTTTCGTTCAATAGAAGTAAATGGACGTGAATGTATAGTTGATGTTGCATGAACGTGAATTGAAGTAAATGCACAGAGAAGTACTTATCTTTGATCAAAATATTTGGATATGAGTCGCTTCTAGTTGGATAATTTAGTTGGATAATTTAGCGGAGACTTAAAAAATCTTTTTTAACTCGGTTCTTCTTAGATAGAAAAATTATTTCAAATTTAACTGTAATTTTAGGACCTGCATTTCGTCTGAAGTTCTATGTGAATTAATGTTGATTTCATTTCTGGATATTATCTCCTGTGAATGTAGAAAATTGGATTGTATGTTCTTTCCGTAATATATCTTTACTAGAATTTGTTGCAGAAAGTAAAAATATTCATATTATAAGAGTAAATTCATGTAAACTTTTTGGCTGATTGGACGAAATTTCCCTTTCTTGTTGTAGTGCCTTCAGATTCACAGTATTCAGATATTGAATTGGGGATGAATGAGACACTAATATGCTCTGAAATTTGCATCATATCATCTGAAAAGACAGAGTGGTGCAAAATTTCAAGGAATATGGATCTCATCTCTGCCACATTACAAAATACAAGGTTCTTTTAACTATTCTTCGTTCTAAGATTTTCTGAAATCCCGTCCCATATTGTCAATGCGTTCCTTTCATTTGAAGTTATAAGGTCATTAAAATATTAGTCAAGTAACGAATCTTGTACAGAAACTGCTCTTCATGAAAAACCATAGTTATTTTTGTCGTTAAAATTATTTTGATCTTATTAGTCTCATATATATAATACATATATATTACTGGTATTTTGGTCTTTGGTGCACCAAAAACGCTGTTTCTTGTGGTTTTCTATTATTATTAATTGCTAGTATTATATTTGATAATAATGGATGCAGTTACTTACCTGATCACCAAATATGTGACAGAATTAAAATCCGAGTTCTAGCAAAAAAAAAAAAAAAAAAAAAGTAAAATGTAACTATTAATAGGGAAGGGATTTTAAACTTTCAATATAGAATAAAAAGCACAACATTCATGTGATAATATCTTAACAAGCCAAGCATAATATTTTCATATGAACTTAAAGTTTCTCCCCTTTTTAGTTTCTTATAAATTTATTTTATATGTGCCAAGTTATTTAAATTATTTTGAGCAAGCATATTCTTCTTCTTGGTTATGTGCTACTCTAGTTCATACCTAAAATTGTTTGGTGGGGGTGGGGGAGGAGAGAGAGAGAGAGGAAGCGAGAAGAGAAGCTCGGCTCTAGCTGCAGAGGAGTTTTTTCCCTGGAGGAAGCTTTACACTAGGCTCCACCATCAAAACTGAGAAGAGATACTGCATTACAAGTTGGTTCAAGTTCTAGAATAACTAGCTTGGTTTGATGAACAGAAATTGGATTTGACCTACTAGGTCTATTGGAATAGGTCTATTGCTTTCAATGTAGTCCTAAATTTGATATCCTTTTTAAGGATTGCATGCTTTCTTTTAGCATTAGTATCCCTTTGCTTATTCTCTGTCCAATTTTGCACAAGAATGCAACCTTTCTTTCTCTGCCTAGCAAAATAACTGCTATATAGGCAGACAGATCAAGTAATATTTTAAAGGTTGTTCAGTTTGTATACAAATCCCTTTTCAGGAAAAAAAAAGGGAAAAAAAAAGAAGAGAAAAATCTTCTAATTTATAATCAGCATTATGCCAAGAACTTTTGCAAGTAAGTTGGCCTGTTCTAATAGGCTACTACTGAGAGTTTTAGGGGACAATCAAGTTAAATGATGTAAAGAAACTCTCATTCTGGCAATATGTCTTCTTCCGATATTTTTCGGTTGTTTTTTCTGACCTGTTCCCTTTTCTATCTGAATTGCTATTCTTTTTGGGCCCTAATTTCTTGAATGTTTCATGTATGGTAGATTGTTTTTCTCATGCCTAAATGATTAGTTTTTTTATCAGTACCTTTCTTTTTCTATGTGAAGGTTTTGGTGGAAAATTTTATTTAGATCATCAGATAACAATTTTGATGGTTTTTGTTGTATTTGCTGATGGCTAGTGAAACTGCAATATTTGTGGATGACATTGTTGTTCATGAAGGAGATACTGCTGTTCTTGATTGTGGCAGTGAAATTATTCCAGGATCAAAGGATAAAGGTCAGTTGTAGAGTTCTTTTGCTTCTTTATGATGTGATTAATATTTATGTTGAGAGATCCACTTAGTCAATTTCTAGAATTTTGAAATATAAGATACTTGCATTCTATCTAGTGTGCAAAACAAACCTATTCACAAAGATCTGATATCATACCCTATATAATAAACTGAGGCTTCTAAATGGTCCATTTGTTTGTACATAATATTTTGGGTGGTAATTGTTATTGAGTACATTTTGCTTGATGTTTTGTATCAGAAATGTAAGAATGCTTGAAAAAAAAAAAAAAATTAATATTAGCTATCTGCTGCTGAAAGTGTTCCACACCTGAAATTGGCTACTTCTAGAGGGTTAAAATTTGGCTCGTGGCTTTTATGTATTGGAAAATTAGAACGAAAAGATGTGAAGGTCTGATATATGCTTTGGTGGTCACTTAAACTAATGAATTTAGCACGGACAGGTCATATAGAATTTGAAAATGAAATGCACTGCCACTTCTACATCCTATTAGTATGAAAATATTGGCACTCATTATTCCTGCTCCAATGCAGCCAGTCTTGAACTATTTGCATTTTAAAAAAGGCAACCACGAGAAGAGATAGGTGCATTTATGTGCAAACGAAAAATTTGTAATGAATGATTAAATCCATCCTTGGTTTTTTGATTAATATGTTGCACTATGAAATAAGATACTTCAAATATTTGGATATGTTTGCATCATTTGTCTACTCTGTATGTTTTTTCATCTTTCATTGTGAGATTTTATTGGATTTGATTTGAATATTTTGATGTCATTTCTTGAGGCATTCACATGAAATGATAAAAGGTACTTTAAAATAACGACTGTTTTTAAAGTTTTGTTCATATGTGGTGCCAATATTTTCCATATTGTTTTATCCCCGGTTGAGATGCGCTTAGCATGCCTATTAATTGATGTTTATCATGTTTTAATTTCTCTATATTGGAAGAAAAAAATTTGTTTCTGTACTTCTAGGAGTTAGGTATTTCATAGTCTGGATTTACTTATTTGGTTTCCAGTATTAGATTTTTCCCTTTCCATGCTCTAATATATTTTAAATCTTCAGGACTTCTGAGTTACCGATTTAAACTGATGCCTATCAAGGAACCATGCAAGAAACAGTTAAAGGTGAATAACATTTGCCCACGCTTAAAAGATTCTTCAAAAGTGAATGTTGTTGACTTTTAATTTTTTGTATATTTTTTAATGTTTAATGATACTTGATATAGATTTCGCTCGATGCTGAACATGCAAAATGCTCTATTTGTCTTAATATTTGGCATGATGTTGTCACGGTAGCTCCATGTCTTCATAACTTCTGGTAAGATACTAAATGATTTCGAGTCAAATAAAATGATTTCATTTTAATTATGTAATATTAGATTTCTTTTTTCTCCTCATCAGCAATGGCTGCTTCTCAGAGTGGCTTAAAAGATCACAAGAAAAACGTTCAAGTGTTCTGTGCCCTCAGTGTAGATCAGTTGTACAATTTGTTGGAAGAAACCATTTCCTTCATGGTATTGAAGAGGTAGTATCTTTCTGTAACTAGTCTCATGTTTAGGTAGATTTTTTTTTTTTTTTTTAATTTGTTTTATATAAAAATTATTATTATTATTTTTTATTAATTAATCACTAAAAAATAAGTTTGGCTAGACTAAACTATAGTGTTCACTGTGTCTGGAAGTAAAGTAACGGCAAGGATTGGAAGAATTGCATCTGTATTGTATTTTTGCAGACAGATTGAAAGTGAACATGATTAATATGAAAGGAAAGTGGCAGGGGATGGAAAGCAATTGTGATTATATTGGAATTTCCAACATGATTTAAGTCCATTTATGGATGAAAACATGGGAAATGAGAAACTTTTATGAATGCTTTAGTTATTGGATTATCCTTTGTTCAAAATTTGACACTTGGCGAGAAACAAATGGTTTTATCTCTGCCGTTTATTCTTTTTCTAGCCAATCAAAGTCGGTCAAAAACTGTCTTTTTGACTTTTCCTTTCCTTTCTCTTTTACTTCTCTTCTCTCCTTTCCCTTAATGCAAACATGGTGTGAACACAGACTCTTATACTAATTAGTTGTCAATTGGTCAACTAAGATATAGTATGATATGATGTACTAATGCTGGATTTTCTTCTTTATTCGTTTTGGCACCAGAATTGTATACATTGCATGTAGACTATTCTTTGGGTGGACATATTTACTTTATGTAACATGTTATGCACTCATGAGATGTTCTGTTTTGTTATTCAACATGATTGCAATTTATATTGCTACATAGGACATTCTGTTAATGTACAAATTCAGAGAATAGAATGATTTCTTGTGCTTTTCAATGATACAATTAACACATATACAAGTAAGCCTATGAACTATATAGACATGCAATACTACAATGACTTGTAAATATTAGATATATATATATATATGATGCACTTATCAGATATATATACATTTAGCTAACTGTATATATTCACATTTATCATGTATTAACCATAACAGTTAATTTTCAGGATTTATTGCAAGCTGATACTTCATTGAGGCGTTCAAGTGAAGAACTTCAAGCCTTAGATTCCTGTGCATCAATTAAGTCACCTCTTGTAAGTTTTCTGCTTTGCTTATTAGTTTCATTGAAAATTAAGTTTAGCTGCCATGAGAAACAATATATGCACTTATTTTCATCTATACTCAGTCCTACTATTATTGCATGTTTTGTCTCTATAATGAATGTCAGGTCCAGATGTTTACTTTTGTAATGGCTATCAACAAAAATATATGGCTTTGTTTAATAGAAATGGGTTAATATTGGCGGGTTATGTGGATCTACTTTATTTGAATGTTCTACATAAATTTTAAAGAAAGGACAGCTTGTTGACTGCGTAATTGTAAAAGTTTTTGTATTGGAGTAATGAAATAGGAAAAAGAAAACTAACAGAATCTCCAACGAGGATTAGGTAGGTGGATTTATATGTACAGGTTGACCTTTATTATTAAACTAGATTGAACATAATAATATATCAACACTTCAGGATGATTGTCTCAAAACATGTACAATGGGTGGTCAATTAATTTTTTTTTATTAGGGTCATTTTCAATGATTGTAGAGTTCTCAACTGTTAAGCTTGTTAAACAAATTTCTTATATATTTCCTTGTTTTTCTTTTCTTTTCTTTTCTTCTTCTTTCATTTTTTTTTTCCTTTGAATACCCATATAGTTACCTCGCCTTTTATATTATGATCTTACATGCCACATTGACTTCGTGCTGATTAGCTTAGGAAGTTAGGAATGACCACCTTGGTCTTTTACTGTCTTGAAAAGTGTACAAAGTTCAGTGTAGGAATCAGTTACTAAGAATTTTTATGGGAGCTGATTGAGTATATTATATTCTTCTGAAGACAGGCTTGTTTACATCTCTCTTACCCTGATTAAGAAATATTCCTGAATGAGGCACATTTTTTTCCTTTTTCTTATGTGAGCTAAGGGTCTGTAAATGCAGTACGGGTTTGGGAAAGATCTCAAAATCTTTATGGAGCTTTACATCTGAATCTTCTTTAGCAACTTTTAGTTCCTCTTCCTCATGTTTACAATGTCCATAGGTTATATTTGCTAATATCACTTTTCAGGTAATTACCCGGGGAAATAAAACTCATAGGAAGAGGACACGGATTCCAGCAGATGAGGAAGACACTGAGGAGCTATCATGCCGTCAATGTGGTATCTAGTGTTTCACAATTCTGTCTCTTGCAGTTTTAGCTATAAATTTCAAACATTCTAGATTTGTTTATTAATAGTAAAAAAGTAATGATATTCTTAATTTATGGTACAAATGCACAGTTTATTTAATGTTTTGTGATATCCATGTGGACATGCATTTATCAATGTGCACATTTGTGCACTCCTGCCTTCTTTCTTTAATAGTATGAACATCTCCTCCACTTGTCTTTCATCTTCTCACTTAAATTGAATCAATCAGGTGCTGAGTTTGCTGGGTTTCAGTGTAACCAAAGCACAGTTCATTTGCAATGTCATGGATGTGGTGGGATGATGCCTTCAAGAAGGAATCTTGCTGTCCCACAACACTGTAAATTCAGTCTTCTTACTGTTTCTTTCTGTGTGGTCAATTGCTTAGTGAAAACCTATTCTGTTTTGGCTGAGAAGTATTATGTAGTAGACTGTTATTTTGTATTATCATCTAAAATTATTTATGGTGTATTATGTTGGAGAATAGGTGAGCCTAATTATTGATCCAGTTAAATAATCTAATGTCTTTTGTGCTCAGATTCTTAGGTCCTTGACCATGAAGTTGAGTATTGTAATTTCAAATTTCCTTGTATGCAATAAAATTAAGCTTATCAAAACATCATATATATACTATATCCATCTTATTAAAACTTAAATTCCTTTTTGTGGTTGAGGTTGAAATGTGATGCTGCTCATAGAATTAGACCCTTTTTTTTCCCCTGTATTGCTGTAGACCTGCCTTTTCTATACAACAGATTTTATTTTATTTTATTTTATTTATATGGTATTACTGGATTCTGGGAATCCTATTCTTTATAAGTCAACTTTTCAGGTTTCTCTTTTACAGGCTTAGGATGTGATAAAGCATTTTGTGGCGCGTATTGGCATTCTCAAGGTGTTGATGGTACTGGTTCTCATCCAACATGTGACCTGGAAACTCTCAAACCAGTATGCAGCAGTTTTTCCCCCTTGTTTTGGATGAAAAACACTAGTTAAATTCTGCAATAAGCTGTAATGTTACACTTAGACGTTCTTTAGGTTTTATAGGGGAGAATGCATGGAAAACCCTGATGTAAGGGATAATTTAGCAAACCCTAGGCTTTTAAAAGAACAAAAAAGTTAACAGTTTTTCCATAAAACTGTTAAGTATGTATCACTTTCTTTACACCTTTATGAAGGCAAAAATAGTGGATTATATAGAGCCTGAACCTAGAATATAGACTTAGCATGGGATTCTTGTCCTCCACAAGTATTTAGTTATAATGAAACTAAATAGGCTTAGGTTACAGAGAAAGGACTCACCCTAAAGTTATTACGGATTCTTAATGATTTTGTCCTACATCACCTATTGCAAGTATTTTGCAGTGTAGAATTATCATTAGATTCCATCTTGCAGAATTTTGCAACTGCAAGATTCCTCTCTTTAAGGTTATAATGGTTCTTATGACTTTCACATGTTTTTTTCTGGTGATGATACAAGGCATTGCAGTGGTACATGGACAATCCACAGTGGTACATGGATAATTTTGTGTGATTAATGAAAATATGATGCATAAGTGGCTCACCTCTACTGGCACTGTTGTTTCTTGGTCTAATTGAGATAAGGTTATTGAGATTGAATACTGGAAGTGCTGAAAAATGGGTGATATGGCCTTTGATTCATGTTAAAAATAGGGTATTCGGGGAAATACATTAAATGTAATTCATGGGTTAATTTAGAAAAACCTGGATTCTGAAATAGCATAAAGACAATGGCTATTGGAAATACTGGTCAAATGGCTGAGAAATAGGATTATATGAGCCTAAATTTAAAATACTAACCTAATAAGGATTCTTTCCTCAAATTAATATGGGAACAGAATAAAAGAAGGATTCTGAATTATCTAAAAGATAATGTAAACCTTAATTGTAATTATTTTTCTCAAAGACTTTGCCATGCATCACTAAGGCCATAAGGATGGTATGAGGATAAACTATTGTTGGTCTGCTGTTACTGTATATAATATACCTAACTGCTTCATGATTTAACATTTGTAAGAGCCTGAAGTTTACAAAACATTTTTACATGATAACATGAATTGATTGTATATCCCTCATAATAATAGGTATGACTACTGGACATTTATCCTGCCCTAAGGGGTTGATAATTACATAATATGCAATGATGCTTTCTGTTGTGTTTCTGCTAAAACTTATTGTTAAACTTCTCATATAACATAGTTAACAGCATATGGCAATGCAGTCAATTCCTATATAAGTTAGTTGTAGCCTTGTAGGAGAGAGTCCTGTCTCGTAACTGTTTCCCGATCATGGAATACTTTGTTGCACAGTTAAATATCTTTCCAGCTGCTGTAAGCTATCTTAGTCCTTTTTTCTGGGATTTTTATCTTGAACTTTTGTCGTATGCATTTGTTTTGATTCTCCGTGTAGTAATCCAATTTCAGAATGGACTTATTTTTTATTAATTTAAAGAAGGCTAAAAATTCCAATATGTGCGTTGAATATTTTTATGATATGTAACTCATTGACATGGGAGTATTTCAAATCTTTAGGGAATTAAATCATTGCCATTCAGTGTAAATGCTGAAATATTTGATTTCGTTGAAGTTTATCGGTAGAAAATATTATCTTATGTAATTTATTGTGTTTCCCTGATTAAACTAAATGGTTTATCATGATGATATACATATTCCTACAAGGAGAAGGTGTGTATATTCATTTGTTATGTCTATGAAACTATCTACTTTAACCCACTTAAAATTATTTGTTTTTGCAGATTGCTGATCGCTCAATCATTAGAATCCCTTTTTCAGTACATGAGAAAAACCGTCATGAACAAGATGTATGATATTCTACTAGTTTTGTTTTTAATTACTCTTCTTTGTCTTGGTCTCCCTTGCGGTACCTTTTCAGTTCACTAGTTATTAGTACAATCCTTGATTTTCTTTCTATTCCTATATTAGATCACTGAAAATTGTATTAGGAGAATGGGAAGGACATTGCAGGACGTGATCAATGAATGGATTGTTAAGCTAAGCAATCGAGAAATAGGTAGTGTGCAAACTTATTTTCTGTCAAATCATCTTGGTTAAATCTTTTGCAATTGTTGTGGTGCAGGATGTTTTCTCCCTATTTTTTTTTTTTTTTTTTTTTTTTGATAATCAATAGTTAATTTGACCTTGAAACAAAGTTCTGGAAGATAGTTCAATCATAAGAATTTTCTTATATAAACTCTTAGAGATAGATACTGTATGCTGCGAACATGTTAATCCTAAATTACATACATGATTTTTTATCTAAGAAAGGGGTAAAAAGCACACATTTTGATCTATTTGTGATGGAAGTGGAAACATCACTTTTACTGATAGGAACGAAAGTTGCTTGGCAACTGAAATGGGACTAATTTAATTAATTCCTGTGTATAAATAAAAGTTTATTCTTTTATTACTGATCTGATTCAGTTTGAGATTCTTACTCCTCTGCAGATCGAACAAGGATGCAGTTGAATAATGCTGAGACGATGAGTAGTCAAACATATACTTGCATGTTAGTTTCCTTCCATTCATTTCTAAATTCCCCTTGAACACAAAATGGACTTTCTTCTGTGAAAGGGGGGTAAGGGTTTTTTGCATCATTCTTAATAAATTTAGGATAACATATGTGAAATCAGAGCTCTACTTTTTCGTTCTGCTTGTTCTTTTAATGATCCTACTTGGGAAATATGTAAAACCTCTGCACTTTACTGTTCTTCAATTAATTTGCTTATCTGTGTCTGTATGCAGTGTTTGTTATGAAAAACTGGTGTCATTCCTCTTGTACTGGTTTCGTGTAACGTTGCCAAAAGAAGTGAGTTTGTTTTTCCTCTGTTCTGCAGAGCCTAGTAATTTCTTTCATCACTTTGCCTGCTAATACATTCTTCCTTATTAGCCAAAATATGATTGAAACGGTCACCATTTGTTTGTTACAGATACAAAATTATTAATTTGGTTAAATGTTTATGCTTGTAGTATCTCTCCCCAGAAGAATCTCAAAGGGAAAACTGCTGGTACGGGTATGCATGCAGAACACAGCATCATAACGAAGAACATGCGCGGAAGAGAAATCATGTGTGTCGTCCAACCAGGGGCACCCATCTGTCATGATTTATTAGTTTCTCATCTTTAGAATGAATGAATGAATGAATGAATTAACATATCTTTGCAGACATGTGATGCTGTTTTTGATAATTGTGGCATGCAATGGGGGAAAGTTCAATCACTAAAATTCAGTCTAAGAATTTTGTGAAAATTCTGGCTTCTTAAATTATGATATTTTTGTCTTTTTTATATTAAATTTTGATTAGTTAAAATTGTGTCATTTTCATTTTTATTTTTTAAAAAATGTTTTTGCATCTTTTAAGTAAATATAAAATTTAGATATTTTTTAATTAAAAAGATTAAAATAAAAAAAATAAAATATTTGAGGCACTTTTTAACTTCTAATATAACTTCTAATATATATTATATATATATTTTAAAATCTTTTATATCATATTCAGGACTGAAACACTTTTCTTATTCGTAAATATGTTTTATTGCAATTTCTTTTTTAAATTATCTTATTGTACACAAAAATATTCATAAGAAAATAGTATGCAGGTTACAAAAACTAATAATAATAAATTTAAATATAATCACTACTCAAATTAACTTTTAAAAAAATAATTAAAAAAAATGACAACTATTATAGAGAAAATTGTGGTAAATAAAATTGAATGTTTCAAAATAATGCAAAATTAGTACCTTTTGTCTCAAAAAAAATTTTAAGTGTTTTATCAAAATAACGATATTTTAAAAATAATTTTAGAAACAATTATATTTTTTTGGCTTGTTTATCAAGTTAGTGTATATTTATTTTATTAAAATAGACTCATATATTTTTTAAACCTATAATTTCTTTTATTCCATTAAATAAGTTAAAAATTTTAAAGCTAAAATTTAATGTATATTTTTTGTGGTTACAATTATAATTATAAAAAAAGTGATAATAATACAAAAATTTCTAAAGCTTTAGACCAAATTATCCTTCCACCTAATAGACTCAAATTATGGTGATATTTGAAAAGTAAAAATTTAAGTAAAAATACAACTTAATTTTCTATCAGAAAAATATTATCATAACTTGTTCAAATTTTATAATTAATTAAAATAACGAGTTGAATTATAGATATAGTCCATAAAAATAATGTCTATCCTAATTTCTCAACGTCTAACGCAAAGAAGAAGAAACAAGAAAAAAAAAAGGAAAGTAATTTAAAAAATATAATTTTGAAGAGTTGTATATATGTAATGTATATCTTTTTAATTAAAAGTAATTTAAAAATTTTATATTATTTTATTAGTTATTTATTACTTAAAATAGATAATTATATCCAAAAAAAATTAAAATCAAGATAATACTAATTCTTTAACTTATATATATAAAAAGTTATAAAGTAAGAGGTGTGTGGTACGTATGCATATTATTAGGAGTGTTTACATGTGTAATTCTTGAGCAATAATTACAAACATGAGTTTTGCTTTGGAACCCTAAATTACAACACAAACACACTAATCCATCTCCATCCTGATCATGATCATGATCATGATCATGATTACTTGGAATTGGATACGTCTGTTGTGGTTGGCTAATACTGAGCTCAAGATTGATTCCTCCTTCCCCACCTTCTCTAGTAGTATTTGAACCCATAATATTTATGCCATTATTCAGTACCAGCTCATGATGATCATGATCAGGAAAAATATATGGTTGTTGAAAATGGTGGGTTTTGATGAGTGGACGGTGTGTTTGTGGATCAATCCCACGGCTATGGAGTTTTCTCTTTATGTGTGTGTTCCAGTAGTTCTTGATTTCGTTGTCTGTTCTTCCCGGCAAACGAGCAGCTATAAGAGACCATCTAATAATATTCAAAACATGTCATTTTTCATCACTAAAATGTTCACATAAATTCCAAAAAATAGGAATAATATAAAGTTATTGCTTTTGCATTGAAAATTATAACAATCTTTCTTCATGATCATATTCCTCTAACAATCAAAATCATTATGTGTGAAATATGTACTAATTAAGTTTATTGAACTAATATACGTCAAGAATAAGCATGAGTAAATCTTATATTTTTATAAAGTGTGATGTGTTAGCTAGAAATATTATTAGTATTATTATAATATATTAGTTATGATCCCCGAAAACTTTTATTCTATATGCAACCGTTACAAAAAAAAAGTGTTTTTCAAATATATAAGATGAAATAAAGTATATTTCTGTAGTTCAGTTTATATTATTCTTAATAATTTAATATACTAATTTTATGAAATTATACTAAGATATATATAAAATACATTTATATTTTATTCTATCACTCTTTACATTTGATTTGATGTTTTGATGATCTGTTTCATTATTTTATTCCCCCTTAGCTCTCTAAAAGTGATTATTTTAGTAAAATAGGATATATATATATATATATATGATTCTAAAAAATAGTGAGTATATTTGTAATATCTCTAATTCTAGTTTCAAATTAGAACTTGAGCAAGCCATTGTAGGTAAAAGAATTGTATGGAAACATTTATTTGTGTAATAAATAAGAATGAATGTCCTTTGTAAAGTTGTCCTACTATATATATGTGCATGCGTGTAAATATATGCCAACATATATATATATATATATATATATATATATATATATATATATGTATGTATGTATATAAAAGTAGAAAAAAAAATTATGAAAATGGAGGAAGAGAGATAAAGATATACTTGTTTCCGAGTAAACTATGAAGGTTAATGATGAGTTCATCTTCTTGTTCAGAAAAATTTCCTCTTTTCAAATCCGGGCGAAGGTAATTTATCCATCTAAGTCTACAACTCTTGCCACACCTTTGTAACCCTAAAATAAATCAAGAAAACAAACAACACCACAAATATATAATTAAAGGTTCACTTATTTATACATACATACATAATCCTTAATTATTGTTTTCAAAAGAGAAGAAAGTAATATTATCAAGAAATATATATATATACGTACCAGCAGCTTTTGGAAGAGATCTCCAGCAACCCTCGCCATGTTTTTTGATATAAGTAATCAATCTTTCATCTTCTTCCTTAGTCCATGCACCTTTATTTGTGTGTTCTTTCTCACAACATGGAGATCTACCCATGTTTGATTAGGGAATTGAAGCTAGAAAATATGTCTTAATAATAATTATTAGGTCAAAAGAGTGGGATTTTTTTCTTTTCTTTTCTTTTTTTTTTTTTGAGGACAAAAATTATAGAAAAGACAAAAAGAAAAAAGGGGTGTAGAAGGAGAAGGGAATTTAAAGGAAATGAGTTGAGAGTAAAAGGGCAATTGACTCGGACATGATGGAAAAATTAATTTTATTATTGTGATAAAAATTAAGAAAGAAAGATGGAGAAATTGACCAAGTTGGTAAGAAAGACGAGTGGTTGTAAGTTAGTGCTGGATTTGGTAGGTAGCTCTACTTTTGATGTTGTAGTTGGAACATATATATATATATATATATATATTGATGTTCTTTCTTCAATGTGTATTTATTTAATCCGCATTTGATGCACCTAATTTTCTTGTCATCATCCTCTTCTTTTTCTTTTGGAAAAATTTGTGGTTTCCATTTTTTCTTTTATATATATATATATATTAAACCCGGTAGCTCGAGACTTGATTAAGCAAATTTTTAAATACTTTTTTTAATACAGATAATTGAGGGAGATTCGAACTCGAATCCCTCTAGAGTAGATTAGCTTCATATTAAAAAGTTTTGAATCAAATTCTAACTCTCGATTAAGAATCTAATTCTGCAAGCGTTCTTGTAGGTCGAGTCCGAATTAGTCTTACAAAATCAAGTGAAGATACCGAGCGTCCCAAGTAGGTACCAAAAAAAAAAATATATATATATATATATATATATATTGAAATTTTTAAGGTATTTCGAGCTATTCTATATATTTCAAATTCATGACATTTTAAAATTATGAAATAAAACTATTACAAATTCAAATATATATATATATATATATATATATATATATATATATATATATATGGTGTATATGTATATAATATATATTATTCTTGATTAGCATAGTGGATTTTTGAAATTATATTTACTCCTTGGTGGTACTACTTTTGACAAGATTAATGTTTATGCTGATTTTTGAGTTGGTTTGATACCATTGTTGTTAAAAACAAAAGCTAAATTAGGAGGTATTTATTTACAAATTAAAGTTACAATAATGTGATTTTTTTAATATTAATAACAACAAAACTCATATTAAATTTGTAATAAATTCTACCAACATCATACAGTTGATCATTTAAAAAACAATTAAATTTGAATTTTATAACAAGTCTTGATCATTTTTTCTCTTACAAATTTAATTTTTATAAAAACATAATAAGAACAAAATATTTAAAAAGTATTTAATTGTTTATTAGTTCATGAAAACTATTTTGTCCCGATTATTTAATGTTTTATATTATTATGTACTATCTTTAAAGGTGATACCTAAAGTCTCTCACCTTGCATGCATTTAAGATATTTATTTTTCTTAATTAACTATATATATATATATATAAAGAAAAGCTGACCTAATTAATTATGTGAATTGAAAGGGGAAGAGGAGGTATTGTAATGGCGTGGAGAAGTTTGGTAGCTCGCCCTAATGTTTCTAGAACACCTTCAATAATATCTCTTGTTTGGTAACCCACTTTATTTGCTTTCTCCACTATTAATATCTAAGCTAAAAAATATATACATTAAAAATATTACATAAAATAGAGAATTTCAAAAAGTTAAATTAATATATATATAAAATTATTATAATATTTATTTTTTGGTTGTTGTTGTTGCACTCTCACCAAATGTCATTACTCATATTTATATTACACAAAAAAGTGAGAGTTAAGACTTTGAAAAGGTTTGTTAATGGGGAGACTTGTAGAACCACCCCAATCCTTAAATATTTTTTGACTTTAACAATTATCTATTATTATTATTTATTGAAAATAGAGTTTATTTAAAATATTATATTTATTTTCAATAAATGAAGAACATCAAAAAATTTATTTTTTCTTATTAATATACTTATGATTTATATAATTTTTTTTAAAAAAAATCAATATTGTTCAATTAATTTCTTTTATTAATATTTTATAAAAAAGAATATAATATATAGTGTTTACGTTAAAATCAAAATATTATTTTTAATTTTAAGAAAAAAGTATGATTTGGATTTCATTATTTTTAAAATTTTAAAATATTTTTATTTTTATTATGTCTTTATAATTATTCAAAAGTCATACGTAAATCTGTTAGTAAGATCTTAACTATGCTATTCAAATAGGATTATGGATTAAAGTTGCACACTATTTATTTATTTTTAAATTTTTTTTTGACTAAAAATGCAAATCAAAGCCGGGCTTATTGACTTTGATTTCATTGTTAATACTTTTTCTAATTGATTTGTCTTCTTCTTCTTTTTTTTTTTATTATTACTTTTTTTTCTTTTTACAATTATTTTAAAATTTTCTCAGAACTTTCCAAAGTCATGACTAAAGATACATATTTTTAATCCTAATATTTTTTTTTGTTAGCTTCTTATATTATTTTTTGCTCTTAGTTATATACAAGATGCGTATTTATTTTATTTATAAATGAAAAAGTGATTAAGTGAACGAATTTGATTAATCAAAAATTTCCTTTATAATGACGTGGCGTAATCTAATTTATCTAAAACACTCTCTTACTTTTAATTGATCAATTCTATCATTTTTACCCATGTTTTAATATTATTTCATAATTAAATATATAAAATCTTTATTATTTAATTTGTACTAAAAATATAAATTAAATAATTATTATAATATATATATATATTATATTATATATATATTATATATTATATATATCTTGTAAATAGATAATAATAATTTTATCCCTCACAAAATTTAAAAATAAAAAGTAAAGAGAAAAATTAATGTTTTTAGACCCTGCCCTCGTTCCCATCCTACTTCTGTAACGAAATAGACATTTGTAGTGGCTTTACTTGTGTAAGGAAATCTATTAGTGTTTATTGATGTAATTAAAGCAAGTAAAAAGAAATGATTTTTTATAAAAAAAAATTAATTCAATTGATATTATTTTCACTTTGGAAGATAGCAAAGATAAAACAAAAAAAAAATGATTTCTTGAAAAGTAGGGTTTTATAGCAAAATAAATATTTACATAGCAAAGATAAAACAAAAAAAAAAATGATTTCTTGAAAAGTAGGGTTTTATAGCAAAATAAATATTTGGTAAATTTTATGTTGTTATAGTGCTATAGAATTGAGCAATAATGACACAAATCATTATATATGGTACAAAGAAAATTGGGTCATAATATCAATAGATAATCATGATATGTTTTGAATAATGGATATATTTTCTTGAAGAAAATTCATTAGGACAAGAATCAAATGACTAGAATAGAATAAGATAGTTTTAAAAAAAAATTAAAACTTTTTATTCGAAGTTATAAATAAATTTATAATCAATTAAGCTACTTTAAAATTAAATTTGTAGTTGCAGAAAGAAAAAGATTAGAAAATTTTTTTTTTATCTATTTGGAGTGCTCAATGTCCTTAATTTTTGCGAAATTAATCTGCATGTGACCCCTCGCAAAATTCAACTTTTCTTCAAGGGTGAGGGCCTGTCCAGAGCCTCTCAATCATCTGCTCTGAAAAAACATTTCGCTGCTTATCAACAACTTTTCTTCAAGGGTGAGGGCCTGTTCAGAGCCTCTCAATCATCTGCTCTGAAAAAACATTTCGCTGCTTATCAACTCCCCCAACCTATCGAGTTGAGTTAAATTAGAATATACATTTCTATGGTTTTCGACTACTTCATTTTGAATGAAGCAGTTCTTTACTGATTTACTTGAGCGTCATGTAAAAACAAAATTTCAAGCAATTTTTTACTGATTTACTTGAGTGTCATACAAAAATCAAAGTTTCAAGCAGCTCTTTATTGATTTACTTGAGCGTCATGTATAAACAAAATTTCAAGCAATTTTTTACTGATACTTGAGTGTCATGCAAAAATCAAAGTTTCAAGCAGCTCTTTATTGATTTATTTGAGCGTAATGTAAAAATTAGAGTTTTAAACAGTTATTTACTGAAGTGTTATATAAAAATTAGAGCTTCAAACGGTTTGATTTACTTGAGCATTATGTAAAAATCAGAATAAGACATTAATCTAGATTAGTGGTTAAAAACAAAAAAGAAAAATAATGTACAATTTTGGTGCAAGCATGCATGGTTTGAAAATGAGATAGATCTAGTTCAACTATATCTCCATTCAAAACTTAAAAAAACTAACAGACCAAAACATAAGAACCAAAAAAGAAACCATCGTTAATGTCCCTTATAAAAGAGACTTATTTACTCCTAATTTCTAATAACACAAAGAAAAAGGACAATAACAGTCGTGACATGAGCTGCACCTACTCATCATTAACTAATTAACAGAGTCTGGTGCAGAAGCAACGGCGTCGGAAACCACGGCATCTACCACCGGAGAAACCTTCGTTTCTGCAAACCAATGCACAGTTGTGGTTGATCAAACATGCACCCTTATATCCGTGGCTCTGTGATTGGCACATTCTTGCTTCCACCATTGGCATTGAATCCTCTAAACAATTGTTAATATATATATATATATATATATATATATATATATTAGTGCACAATTATATATATAATGATATAAAATGGAAAGGAAATAATAAACTTACGGGAGAAAAAAGCCAGCAGAAGCAAGAAAAGTAGCCCGAATGCTCTCCTAAGTGCCATGGTTGCTCTTAAAATCACTAAAACTTTTATCTAGCTAGAAATGCAAATTCTTTAAAGAATTGATAATGATATATTCCTTACAAGTGTGGATATATATCTATATATATATATATATAATATGGATATGGAGAGAGAGAGAGAGAGAAAGAGAAAGAGATGTCGATTCTTGAATGCGTCCAAATTCATGGTTTATATATTATATATATATATATATAATATATATATTAAGATTATAAGAATGGGCAGGGTATTGGTCGGTGCATGCACACACTCCACGAGAATATTCACGTGCATGGCTACAGAAGAAACAATGCCATGTGTTTGGTGACTGCATGTGAATTTCTTGCATGTTTGTCTCCTTCCTCCATTCCTTTTTTTTTTTTTTTTTTTTTTGCATTAATTTGAGGCTACCTACCCACCTAACTTCTCTGGCTAGGGTTCTTATTCTCTTTTCATAAAATAAGCTTTTAAGTAAAAAATATTCAAGATTTTCAAAATCTCTGAATACCAACAAAGGAATAGTTTCAGAATCTCAAAGATTTACAAGATATTCTCTAGCTAGTACAAATAAATACTCCCTGGTTTTTTAATTATTTTATGAAATGTTTTTATTTGGAATCATACAAAGATGCATCTCATAAGTGAACTTGGAATTTGAGAAAAAAATACTTAGATCTCATTCATAATATTTGCATATTATAAATACATGAAAATAATATATTCTAAATTTCATTTTTTTTCTTTTATATTCATTTGGGGCTCCATATCTCCATTTTCTTTTTCTTTTTTTTTTTTTGTAAAGATTAGGGTTTGATTCAAAACTTTTAATATTAAGTTATTCGGTTTAAAATGATTCAAACTCTCAATCTTTCCACTTAAACGAAGCATTCAAGTGTCTTTTTTTATACATTTTTTATCTCTATTTATTGATGTTTTGACATTTTAGACATTACATTGTATAATAATATTCTCTAACTTTTTGTATAATAATAGACTATTTTTTACAAATTATTTAGAATGGCACATATTTGGAGCAATCTTTCTAATTATAATAAATGGCCCTTAATTATTTGAAATATTTGTTCTTATATAGTTATAGTATGTGGATACTGTGGTTGAGATTCTTTATTTGTTATGTATTTTTTCTTAAAATTTAATTATAAATTAAAATAAAATTTTATGTGGTGAAGCTTCCATTTTCACTTAATTTATTATAAAAGCTAGTAGTATAGGTTGTTTACAATTGATGAAGTATAATGAACAATAAATGCTGTAAAGATGCAATTAAATAGGATTAAAAAGACAACTATAAAGTGTAATATTATAATTGTTCTTGTAACATCTTAATTATGAAGTTAAAAGTTTAAATCTTGCTTATGAAAATAAAGCACATTTTGTAGCTAATTATTTATTTCAAGGAACATGACCATAACAAAAGAGATGATTACTATTATTGTGGATGAATACTTTTAGTTATTATGAATAATATTTGTGTTATATACACATTACTTTTTTATATTTACAATTTATATTTCATTGATTCAAGTGTTATTATATTTTTGTTTTTATTATTATATTATAGTACATGTTATGATTATTTAATATTGGATTGGTTAAAAATTATATTAACTCATCAATTATTTAATATCTTCTACAAATATAGTAATGCATACTAAAAAATAGTGAAACATTTACTAGAAAACTCTAAACTCCAAAACATTTTGTTCCCCTAAACCATAGAATTGAGCGTTCAAATCCAACCCTCGAGAATAAAGCACACTCTAGACAAGAACTCTAAAAGTGAAAGTAAAACTAATAAGAAACTCTTTTGAATTAAGTGAGGTTAATGATTTAATGTTTAACTTATATGCAGTTATTTAAAATTTGAAATCAGAGTTAATTGTCATCACTTAGAAGGCGAATGCAAATTCCATTACAAATGACAAGAGCTTAAAAGTTCATCGCAAATATTTGTCGCTAATTGCGACGATTCAAAAGTCCATCACACATGTGTGTCGCTAACTGCAATGATTCAGAAGTCCATCACAAATGTGTGTCGTTAATTGTGACAACTCAGAAGGTGATCGCAAATGTGCGTCGCTAATTGCAACAACTCAGAAGGCGGTCGCTAATTGCGATGATTCAAAAGGCCGTTGCAAATTTGCGCCGCTAATGACGACAATTCAGAAGATCGTTTCAAATGTGCGTCGCTAATTGCAACAATTCAAAAGGTTATCGTCAATATGCTTGCAACAATTCAGAAGATTGCCGTCAATATGCGTTGTTAATTGCAATGATTAAGAGATCCGTCGCAAATGGGGATGATTTAGAAGAGGTTGCAAATTCTGTTACAATTTGCAATGACTTAATAGGTGATTGTAAATTTTATTACAATTAAGTACAATTTAACATATGATTGCAAATTATGTCGTTATTAACAACGGCTTTGAAGCCGTTGCAAATGTCACTTTTCTAGTAGTGAAGTTCAAAGTGCAATTGAACTAATAAGAATTTTTTTAAAATTTAAAGTGAGGTTAATAGTTTAATCTAACTCATATATACAGCTATTTAAATTTTGAAGTTAAACTTTGGAATCAGAGTTTCCTCTCAACTCGAATAAAAATAAATTAGTATATAGGTTGGTGGGACTCTAGGACACCTTGTATTTTTAACAAAACAAAAGAAAAAAAAAACACTCTATGATAATTTACATGTAATAAAAAATATTTATAACATAAAAGATTAATCACTCCAATTGTCAATGAATATCTTCAGTTATTGCAGAGCACAGCACAGTGACTAACGTCGGTTATTGTAATTTATTTCAAGCTTCGCCAATTGCCCATAAAGTTGGCACGCAGGCTATTTCCAATATACATACCTTGTTGATTTGTGTTATATATATATACATATTACTTTTTTTAAGTTTACAATATACGTTTTGTTAATTAAAGCATTATTATATTTTTTGCTTATGTTATTTGTTAGAAACTGGATTGGCTGAAAATTGTCTAAAAGTAGCAATAAATATTGTCAACAACCCTTGAAACGTCTGGCTACAAGATTCTCTAAACCTCAAATAAACAACAAAACTACTAAAGCAGCATCCAAGGCAAAGCATCCCAATACTAGGTTCCATTATCTTCTATTTTGTAGATCATAAGCTGTACTGTTACAGTGCTGCCAACTTAATCCCAGCAGAAAACCGATCAATGTAAACAGGTTTTTAAGCATGAGGAGAAACACAGGATGTTCTTCGCCACAAAGGCCAACCCAGAATAGCACTTCCATGGACAGCAAGGTAGGCAGCGTTCAACCTAATATCAGAATATGGTTTAGTAAAACAAAAGCAAACAAAAAAGCGAGCATGCTTGACATCTTATATTCATTAAAACTACAAGAAAAGATAACACAAGTTTTATAGCATTAAAGTTGACAGAGAGATCTACTTGTCTACGTCTGGTGTAGCCAATGGATCGTATACTTCCTCCCTTTGTTCAAAAGCAGGGGCAGCACCTGTCATAGCCAATGGATCTTGAGCTCCTTCAGCCTGTAAACAATGCTAATGAATTTATCAATGGAGAAAATTAAATATACAGAATGCAAGTTAATGCATCAAAACCAGTTCATGACTAAAACTCTCTCTATATATTAAAAAATGAAATGTTCAGAATTGAATGTAAAATATGAAGTACCCAAATCAAATATAAGCACATTAAATCAAAATCCCACTCATACATGGGTGCCACAATGAATAATGGAACAGCTTATTTATTCTCCTCAGGTTTTGTAACCATGAAAAGAGAGAAAGGATTTTCAGGGAAACAAGCACTAAAAATAAGAAAAACAATGGACCGAGGGAACCATTAAACCTTTGATACTGTTTGACCTTTGGGTCCTACTCATTAGAGAAGAAAAGCTTAAGGAGATGTTCTCAACATTCAATTTAGGAGAGAGAGAGTAAAACTCATAACAAATAAAACTAAAGTGAGATACCAGGATCCCCCTGCTTAAGAAGATTAATAAAAGATATGCTTGCAAGGATGTGAACCCTCTGAAATCACCTGTTCCTTTTCATGGATAGAAGGTAAACTTTATTCTAAAGGTCTAAAACTTCAGAACTCGAGATTTTGCCGATGCCAGAATGTTTACCAAAATCTGATATCCTATGTTTTCTATATTGTCAATTTTAACAATATTTTCAGTTTTGTTGGACTAATGAATAGTGTAGTGTCATCTAATATATAGCCAGAGCATATTATGTAAATAGAATCACACGTTTTTCATAAGTAATAATATTATACATATTATTACATGATACTAATATTAAGAAGATTAATGAACAAAGCTAATTTAACTTCTTAGAATTCCTTCTCAAAGATAGCCCTTGCTTACCATTCATCACCTCAGAAATGCATGCAATAGCATTCCACAACAGTTTTTCTCTCTTTATTTTACCCCTTTGTTTCCTTGAGCATAAATCTAAAATTGAGGTGTCTTTGTTTATGCAGAACTGTCCTACATGAAAAACACTGGGCAATTGCTGATAGTATGGAAGGCTTTAATGTGCCATTACCAAGAGGGTTTGCACAGAAATTGTAGATGGAAGTCTGGGCGGATATGTGATCCACAAACATGGAACCAACATAGGCAAGATCCAAGCCCCTTGCTAATTGCTTGATCAAATTTGCATCTAATATATTGCTCAAGTGCGTGACCAGAATGCAAAAACACAATGATTACACATGGATGACTTGTAAGATAACTGGGGCAAACCATTAGACAATAACTTCCGAATAATTCAACTCAGTATTCAATTAACAGAAAATATCTTGGTTTATCAAAATAATTTGTACTCAAAACTATTAAGGTGCCAGTATTATGAAGAAATAATTCCTTCACTTTGAACTGCAATTGTCAAACTGTTTCAGGAGAATTTCCTTTTATTTTCATATAATCCTTATCCTTAAGCCTTTGTTGAAAAAATCAGTCCTAAATAAAACAAATTCATTAATGACATGGAAAGCAAGCCAAGTTGGATATTACCACATCATCAAGTATGATAGTTTATTTCTGTTATTGTAGAGGGTTTACCAATTGTAGTAGCCTATATATAGTTGATGTTCTATTATTTTGAATACAGAAATTATCTAGATATAGAGAAGAGAGAGTTCATTGTATGGTGAGGTGAGAAGACTTATTTGAAAGAGGTAAAATCTGAGAGCTTTGAAGAATCAAATTGAGAGGCTAAGGGAAGAAGAGGATCTGTCTTCAAGGTGCTTCCAAAGGGGATTCAGCTTCAGTTTAAGACTCATATAAGGGAAATTTATCCCCATAGTAGATCTCTAAATTCTGTAAATTATTACAGATTGTATTCTTGCTATTGTCATAAAGAAATAGGATTCCTAAGGGAGCTCAAAGAGGATTAGGCTCTTCACTATTGTGAAGAAAATTCGAACCTAACAAATTTATGTGTTCTTTAATTTCTGTCAGCTTGATTTCTGGTTTATTAATTGTGTTTTATACTAGCTGAGGCTTGTTGGTTAATCCCAACAGCCTTATTGATGCAAGACAAACATAAATAAGCCTCCCCACAAAAACTACTCTAGATCCCTTTAGGCTCTTAATCTTTCTAATAAATTGTAAACAATGTAGAAAATTAGGAAATTGCACGAAAGAAGTCCTTAGCATCGTGCTAAGAGAACCCTAGAGGCCACAACAAGCCCATAAGGCATCACATCTTAGAGTTTAATTATATCACACAACCAGATTATCAAAATCTAGACTCTTCATTGATTGACTAACAAAAGATAGATATGAACAAAACAATCCTAAAAATTTTCAAAGAACAAAAGCTAAACATACAGGAATAGACTTTTAAAGCATTTTAAGCTACCATAATTAGGACAAATTATGGGTACCTACCCAAAGGCGTAACACAACAATGATTGAATAAACATGCATACATTAAGAAATAGAGAAATCATCTAACTAGCATTCATAGGCCTAAACTTACAGGAGATAAACTCCTTAAAGACCTCAAATCAATGATCACTAGGATACTGGATGAGATGAACTCAACTAAAAGGCAGCAATGCCTCTAAAGATTTCTAAACATCAAGACATTACTGAAATACTATTTACTACTTACAGGGAATTTAAAAGCTCAATTGTGTTGATCATTCCTATCTAGTAACTGTTAACTAGAATTCCCAAGACTGAAGCTAAAATGTAAATCATTGCTTGAATTGCAATTTTTTAAAATTTCCAGGACCCTTAAAATGTACCGAATCAGGAAAGCAATAGAAAAACACAAAGAAGGTTTATTTTTACCTGTTGTGGATACTGCATGTAACCAGAATATGCACCATAGGCATATAAAGAAGGATCTTGAGTAGCTCCATAGGCATAGGCATCATAACTTTGTCCATACCCATAATAAGCACCATATTGACTAGGATCTGTTGGTTGTTGTCCCCAAATACCAGATATGTCCTACGAAATGGTATAAATTTTTCAATAATTTTTACAAAATTCAGCATAATTATTCCTTGTAAATAAAAATAACTTGAAAATAAATATGAGGATATTCCAGGGGCTAAATAAAAATGTTTATTCTAATTTTTGTAATTGCTAATTATCATAAAATTCTTTAATATCACCAAAGAAGAAAGAGGTATGGGAAGACAAGAAGATGAAAATTAACCACAAGATTTTATAATCTACTACTTGCCATGAGATGTCTGTTAGTAAAGAAAGAATAGACAGATAACTGTTCTCTCATCCACTTTCTCTTATTTGAACTTTGAATTGTTGACTAGCAAATTAACCCACACAATTTCTATTCTTTTCTTTTTCTCCTTTTTCAATCCATGCTCCTTAACAAAAAAAGCTGCAAGTAAGTTTATATAGTCTCGTTTTCAAGAAAATTGTATAATTCCATTCTCTATCACATATTCTCTTTATAAGGAAATTATTATTAGCCAAAAAAAATTTAAACATGGAGATACCTGCTTTGCTGTGGGACTCCTGCCCCAAGAAAGACGGACTACTTGTTGACCAATCATGGCACCCTGCATCCTTTGGATTGCTTCTTCAGCAGATGCCCTGCAAATGAATATTGAAACAGAGAAGGCAGTTATTCATAATGAAGAATGACTGAAACAATCCATGCAGCAGTGAGCCAAATCGGACCTAAGGGAAAACTGCACAAAACCACATCCCCTAGCTGCAGGAATCTTGACATTACTGATTTCTCCAAACTGCAAAAATATTTGCCTCAATTCCTCCTCAGTGATATTAGGATCCAGATTACCAATAAACACCTGCAAGTAAGAAACAAAATTAGCAAAATTAGCAAAATAAGCAAACATGCTCGGATTAGTAGAATGACATCTGACTTACTGTTGTGTTGTTTAAATCATTATCTACTGGGACTGTCTGCATTTGAGGAGAGTAAACCGGACTTGGATATATCGCTGCCAAGAAATCCATCATTGTTTACGATTAATATTAAAAATAAATAATAGAGACAGCAACAGAAAAGTGGTGTTGCAAGAAAGTTAAGAAAAATAATAATAAAAATTCTATTTTAATTTAGATTGAAGATGCAAAAATATGTCCTTAAGAATGATATTCTCCAGTCAAAGATCAACTTTTGAAATCTCACGAGACTGTTTTTCCTGACTCTAAAGTAAATCATTCTCACAACTAATACTTCTAAGATGGTACCTCACATGTAAGAAGGCACATTAAGCTTCAAAAGAAATATGCAGAACAAACCATCTTGGCCATTTTAAAAGTTTTTTAATCTAAGTCCATTTTGGTACCAAGGGACAAGGTAGCCCACTGCGGAAGGCATTCTGTTTAATAAGGCCAAGACTTCAGATCTTGCTTGAACGAAACAGAAAAAATATCATCGATAAATCTTGTTCATTAACATCTAAGAAATATTCCCCTAACAATGGTTATATCCAGTTCTAGACAAACTTTTATAGTTCACCACAACATTCCCTACTTGTCCAACTATTGCTAAGCAGTTTTTGGATATCAAACTGACCACTCTAGAATGTAATTTTAGTGTGGCCGATTTCCCCTCTTCTGAAATTAGTTTCACAACACCACCTGCTACTCTAGCTAATTGTCCACAATTTCCAAGTGTAATTTCTTTGTGTTTGACCTTATCTTCAGTTTTGGATACTGATAATGAATTTATCAATTATTGGATTTATTTCAACAACATAAAGGGGAATAAGGCAAGTAGGGAACTTCAAAATCAAATTGAAGTTATCAACAAGAAATCCTTTTTTCTAGATATGTACGGAAAGAAAACTTGATTTCCCTTTTTCTAGATATATATGGGAAAGAAGAAACATAAAGGGGAATAAGACAAGTAGGGAACTTCAAAATCGAATTGAAGTTATCAACAAGAAATCCTTTTTTCTAGATATATATGGAAAGAAAACTTGATTGCCCTTTTTCTAGATATATATGGGAAAGAAGAACTTGATTGTGTAATGATAGTAAAAATAAATATGTTTATTTTCCAAAAGCCTAGGATCCTTTCTTACGTTTGGCCTATGCTTAACAATGACAAAAGGGATTTCACATTCTAAAGGGCCGATAGAAAATTTAATAGAAACCTTTATTACAAATTGGAGTTACACTACCAGTTTTACACATCCCGATTACCAAGAATTTGGAAGCAAATAGATGCATTTGATAAAAAAACCATTTTTAATTGAAATGGGGAATTTTTCAACTTTAATTGGGAAATTTGATAGACAACTAAAGAAAAGGAAATATTTTTTAAAATTTGATTGAATGCCATTAAAACCAATATTAATAACCCAACAGAATCTATTAAAGTAATAAACGAAATTAGTAGAAAAGTCCCCCAATGGTTAAACAAATTAATCACCAAATTAGAACAATAATTTCAAGAAGACAAAGAAATGAAATCGTTGAATGGACCCATATGGTAACAAAAGTCTAAATGGTTGGAATTCCTTATTTCTATTCAAGAACGTATGAATAGTTCCTTGATTTGTGTTGAGGAATTGTTGAATCTTGTCTTTAAATAGGAATATATGGAACAAAACAAATTGATATTTGATGTAATCTCATCCATTATTAGAGAGCAATCCTGAGCCCTGAAGAATCATTTTTTACCCTTTTTACGACATAGGAAATAGGGGATTTCACTGAGTCGAATCTTACGAAATGTCAAATCCATCCATTTATACTTATTTCAACAAAAGAAGCATGGGTTTCTTATGGAATGATTCAATTATCCACTTTGGCTCGAAACTTTTGACTTTTTGTTTTGTTCTATGATTTATATAAAGAGTTATTTAATTATCTTATATGCTAATTATGTTATATAACAATATTTAATTAGGTTATATAAGAATCCGTATTAATGCTTTATTACACATGGCCAAGATATACCTAGGAGCTCATGCTGTGATAAAAAAGAAGGTTATTTCTATCTAAACAGGTTAAGAAGACAATTCAAAATTTTGGTTGTTATTCCCAATAAGTATAAAGACTTTCTGAGATTCCTTCATTACTTGATGACATTCTTTAAAGACCTTATAAAGTACAGTAACCTATCTTCACTTCCATTTCAGGACCAAATGACTTAAATTAGTCTTAAAACAGATTTCAATTATATTGCTTAAGAAATAAGTGCTTCTAAAAACTAAGTATGACAAAACTTTTCACTGCAGAAATCAATTTACTATGTCAACCGTATACTCCCAAGAAGAGATCGTGAGACTATTGAAAGTGCAACCAAAGCCAGAAAGAAGTTTTCCAAATATAACTGCAGTATGACATTCTACCTACTGTCTAACCTATCCTCCTTACATAACTTCTTTCCAAGACTAAATCAGGCATGCAACAACTGACAGGTAACGGTACATGGACCACATTTAGTGAGAATATGAATTGATAAATGACATTTATGCATGCAACCTAGGAAATCAAGATTTGCTTTCTGATTTCTCAAACTGCCTAAAACTGAGATCGTACCAAGACCAAATTTTCACACAAGCCAAGAAAATGCATATACTCACTGCTGGATGTTTAAAAATATGAGCCTGCAAACCTTCAGACAGATTAAACAAGCTGATTGTGTCCTCTAGAGACAGCTATTAGCTTATTAAAATCACCTCAGACTGATGGGCCTTTCAGTTAATTTCAGTTAACAAAAAATAATGAACTTCTTGGTTTAAATTTGTTCTCAAACATTTTAAGAGATCAGCATGCTTATCTTTAATATTGTTGAAAGGGTCCTAATTAAAAAGACCACTTCCTTTCAGTGAGGAGAAAGTAACAAAACGGAAAACAAGGGTTGGAAACTAACAAAAAAAAAAATTTGAATTCCAATTAATTATAACAATCTCTCCACCCCCAACCAAATAACACATTAGTTCCCAAGCTACTGTCAAAGTTGGTAGCAAAGAAGCATACTTTTTGTAAAGAATATTAGATCAGTATCAGCAGTACAGATTACCTTTAGCTACAACATATTGCTGTTGAAGAGCTGTGGAAGAGGTTTTCTTAGGTGTAGCAGCACTAATACGCATAGCTCGAGTTGAACAATAAACTCCATTCATTTCACTCATGGCTCGATTCCTTTCTGCCTCATCAGCAAATTTAACAAAACCATATCCTTTAGAGCGACCAGTACTGGGATCAGTCACAACCTTTGCCCCTCTCACTGAAGGATAATTAGTTCTAAATGTCTCTTGCAGCAAATAATCTGTGACATCAGGAGCTAAATCGCCAACAAAAATAGAATGCTCAAGACCCGGATCAGGTCGTCTTTCACCAATACCAAATGACGCCCAGTTCAGCCTAAAGTTTAATTCAGTTCCTGGTATTTGTGTTCCATTATATGCTTGCAAAATCCTTTCAGCCACACCATGTGAAGTGAACTCAACAAAACCATAACCCTCTGGTTGTCCGGTGATTTTGTTACGAATTACTTTTATAGAAAGTACCTGTATTTCTCAACCATCAAAATTATGCAGGATAAATTTGGACTCTAAATTAATAGTTTTTTTTGTCCAAAAAAAAGAATAAAAAGTTTAAAAAGTTAAAACCAGTCCTAACACACACACACATATATATATACACACATATCCATGCTAGGTTCCTATCAACAAATTTCGACAGATAATGCCTTTGCCCATCAGCTTCTTGAACTTCAAAATTATTTAACTCAGCGCATCATACTTTTACCAAATTTAATTTAACTTTCGCGCCTAAAGCAATTTTGGTAAATTCTATAAAATCAAAAACAAAATTCATAGCGAAAAAGAAATATAATATCCATCTCAATTCAAGGTAGCTTCCAATGTCTTGCGGATAAACAAGAAATGAGAGGAAAGGGAGCAGACCTCGCCGGTGTGAGAGAACCAACTGTGGAGATAAGTCTCGTCTGCCCAATATGGCAAGTCCCCTATCCAGAGAGTTCTGACTTCCTCGAGAGTCGCCGGCTGATGATAAGGTGGAGCATACGTCGCTACAGTCGGCTGCTGTTGCAGATGAGTGCTCATGATTTCCGCCGGAGATAGAGCACTCCGATAGGTATACTACAAATAAGATCGGAAAAAAAAGTAGAGTATATGTCTATTTATACTTATATAATTTCTATAATTAAAATGAAAATTAGCCTAAATAATCCCTAAATTATGGGTCTTTCGTGAAATTGGCCCTGTTTTAGTTTTTTAATTAATTAATTCCTATATCATTTGAATAATATAAAATTAATTATTTTGTCTAAATTTTCGTTACAATAATCTTTTACATCAGAATTTAAATAAATAAATATAGGAAAAAATTCCAACATATTTTTTATGTTTTTCATATGCAATTTCATATTATTTAAATAATTTAAGGATGAATTAAACCTAAAAAAATTGTAAATTAAAATTGTATAAAAAATATATTTTATGACTAATCTTTAAAATTAAATTTGTTTGACACCAAATTATTTTATCAATTTTATTAGGGTAAATTATTTTTGGTAACTACTAAACTATCCCAAAATCTAACTTTAACACCTAAATTTTGTTTTCGCCCCTCAAACTTTTAAATCATCCCATGAAATGGCTTCCGTCCATTTTGGCCCTTAGATCAATTTTTTGCCGTTAATTTTCATTTTAGAGATATTTTTGTCAAAAAAATGCTACTTGATAATTTTTTTTACCTTTTAAAACTACGTTGTTTTGCTATAGATAAAGAAAACTTTTCTTTTTTAAAAAGAACCCTAACTATTTTATGAGATTATTATTCTTCTTTTCTATACAATTTTAGAGTGGCGGCGACAACAAACGACAGCAACAAATCGACGACGGCAGGCAAGGCAATCCGACGACGACAACTGGCAACTCAACGACGACACGAGGCAATTTTTTTTTTAAAATTTGTAGCGTGCGATCCGACGACAACAAGCAACCGACAACAACAGCAGACAACTCGGCAAGCAATTTTTAATTTTTTTTATTTTTTGAATTTGTAGCGTGCGAGAGAGGAGTTTCAATTTGAATGAATTTTGTTTGTTCGACTCAATTGAAAAAAAAATTTATCTTTGTTATTAAACAAATTGTTTTATCTTTGCTATTTTATTTTAGGAATTTCGAGTAAATGTTTTTGAATTTGTGGTCGCGGTTGTTGTTGTCACCGCTACCCGTCGCCGCCACTGTTGCCATCGCCGGTCGTCCCCACCACCTGTGTGTTGTTGTATATCTTTTAATTGGAAGAAGAATGAGATAAAATAATTAGGGTAATGGTTTTTTTCTTTTTATTTGACAAATTTTTTTATTATTTAAAATTTAAGTTTAATTCGATTTTAAGATTTAAAGAGTTGATATGTTTCTTAAAAAATTAATGAATATTTTTATATTATAGAATATTTTAAAATTCTATAAATACAAAAAAAATTATAATAATATTTAATTTGAAGGAGAAGAATAAGAATGAGATAAAATAATTAGAGTTATTTTATAAATCTTATTATTTGTATGTCCATTAAACTTCTTTCAACTCTCACAACCCTTTTTGCAATAATATATAATAACACTAGTAACCTCATATTCATCTTGAATGTTTAATTACATATTTGTATATATATATATATATATATATATATATTGTATATATATATCTCTTATTTTATCCATCTAAACAAGGGTTTAGATATGTATATTTGTAGATATATGAATCATATATATATATATATATAAAGAGCAATTTTCTTTTCTTATTCCATTGATCTCTATCTCATTTATGTGAGATTAGCATTTTTGTTAATGACATAGAATGGTTAAAATGAAATATTTGATTATACACTTATCAATGTTACAAGTCTTTGTGTAGTCTTCTAGAACCCTAAATTTCTCTTCCATTATAGCACGCTTCCCTCCATCATCTCTTCTCCTCTCGGTCAAGAGAGAGCTTTAACTCTGTTAGACTCTCTCTTAGTCGGAGATATCTTATGTTTACTATTTGTGTTTTTTATTTTTTGTTTTTCTGGTGTTTTTTTGGTCTTTTTTATTGTTTTTAGTTACTTTTTTAATTTTTTTTTGTTTGCTTTCACCTCTCAAATACATTACTGACCTTTAATTCTGGACCATGTGTTCGTTTTTTATCTTCTTTCTAACCATCTTGTGAAATTTTTTGATGCCTTTAAGGCGGCGAATTAGATTACTGTTGAAAGAAAAAAATGAATTCGAATTCTCAATGCAAATGAGTTTTGTATTTAACAGTTGAAAAATTCAAAATTTAAATAATTTTTTTTTTATGTTTATTCTTTTGTTTCCTTTTTGTTTTAGTCTTTAGTTTAGTAATTTCTTATTTGTCTAAGTATTTTAAGTTGAATACTTTATTTCCATCTATGTTTAGGTTAGTGTTTTGTTTCATTACACTGAATGATTTTAATCATTCAGTGTAATATTTTCCTTTTTAATGAAATTTCCACTAATCAACAAAACTTCCATACTAAGAAGTATTCTGTATTAGGGATTTTTCCTTTTTAATCCTAGGAATACCAGTGGAATCTTAGGATTTCCAAATTCAGAAGAGGAAATTAGATTTTACTTACCTATGAAATGTACTCAATTGTGAAAGTAATTATAGAGTACCACAATTAACTTACAATTTGTGCTCATCGAAATCATCAATTCTACACAAGTAAACCAAAAATTCCCCCCTAAAAAAAAGTAGATCACAAGTACAATTTGATTGGAATCCGGTGTGGGATAGTAAGAGGACAATGGTTAGTAGGACAGAAAGTTGCACAAAAAAATTAACCAATCAAATATAAAAGGAGACATTAGAATTTACCAGACAAATCAGGTAGAATTTTTAGCAGGATGAAGAATTTCCACCACCAGAAGTTCCTGAAGACTGAGCAATGTCCTTAATTCTTAATACTTCTTCATGGATCATTTTCCCTCTTTCTGACAAGTTATCGGCAGCCTTACTCATTCTCATCAGCCAAGTATCATAATCAACTGGATATGTTGTGCCACAAAGGCTGTCTATGTAATCTGCAAAAGCTTTCAGCAGTGCTGAAACTTCCCCGAGCTGGTGCTGAATTACGCGCTTTGCCCAGCTTCTTTGCCTCCATTTCAGTGCTGATTCAATAGAGTCTTGCTGTTGCATTGCACCACCAGATATGTAATAAATAAGGTAAATAAGACTTTCAGCATCAGATGATGGACAAAGTTTTCCATTCTGAAGTGCATGCGCTGATGAAAATTGTAAACTTATTGCCGGGCTGTCTCTGTCTTCTAAAACAGCACGACCCCATGACACGAGAATATATGAACTAGTTCTTGATCCACCTTGTTCATCAACAGCAAGGCGAATTATGTTTTCAGGACAGATATCACCGTGCTGGATGTTAGCTGTTTTAGCATTTTTCAGTGCTGCAAGGCAGTCTCTACAGCAACGTATTACTTCTTCACTTGAAAATGGACCATCACGAGCAACAATAGATGAGAGCGTTTCACCCACCGGACATGTAATGAGGACTGGTGTTCCGCACCAAGGATGGTCACAACATCCTTTCGGGCTTTGCTTCTCACAAGGACCGGGGTGCAAAATTCTACCAGATGCAATTATCTCCGGCAAAAACTTGCTTGAGATACCTTGTTCTTTTAAGATGTTCAATACTTTAGTTTGCCTCTGTACTTGGTACCACACGCTCATGTCTTCCCATGATTGTTCTAGACGAGACGTGTGAGCACCGACATGTAACACGAACAATTCTGTAGAGCAGTCTGCAGCAGCAGTGGCGATGTACGAGCAGCAGTTCCCTTCAAGCAAAGATTCTTGTATTTGGTAACTTCTCTGCTGCAGGTTTTGGTCTTCAACAACTAATACTTCACCTGGATTAAGCTTCAAACACGATCCCTGTTTTCTGGCAGTCTGATTCCTTTGATTCTCAAATTCTGCTATTTCCCTGCCATGATGTTCAGTCTGTTCAAATGGAAGAGCATTTTCATTATCAATGAGGCGGCATTCAATTCTCCGCTTTTGAAGCCGGAGACTATGGCCGGCTGCAAGAGAAGCTATTGATTTTCTTGGTGGTCCATTCCATTGGACAATTGAATGAAAGGTGGATAAAATTAGTTGCAGAGTCCCCAAGTCTCGCCAATTTGCGTTTCCTAGTTTGTTCCAAACTTGCTCAATAGGGGAAAAACAAACCTCTGCATGATACTTGATCCATTCTGCCATGGACTTGTATGGGTCATTTAAGTCAACTTCAAGATTGCCAAGATCACCAGACAATTTTACAACACCTCCACATTTAGAGTTAAGTACCAAAACGTAAACCGAGTCACTGCTGACACAATTTCTTTTACTCAAACTTCTGGCAAGAAGTATGTGAACACCATACATAAGAGCTTCACAAACAACATCAAAAGGAATGCCAAACTCGTTTCCCATCCTAATATCTGGTTTAAACAGAGCAAATTCTACCACCTCGTCCCAGCGAACATGAAGATTCCCACTTGTCTTTGACATTAAAGCTGCACCACTGAGTTTTTCAAGCCTTCCTCTTGATACAGCTTTCTCAATAGTATAAAACTTCGATCCTGCATGGCGGGGACAAGATACAAAAAATGGTAAAGGCTTGGATTTGTGCCAAAACGTGCGCCACAATCTATGTGCAATGGTATGCAAAAAATCTTCAAGTGCCAGATATTCATCTTCTCTAAGATTTTCAGAACTATAAGGTGAGCAAGGCATGCGAAATAGCTGCTGAAATAATACCCCTTCCAAAGCAAAATCAAGAGTGTAAAGCTCATCAATCTCAAAAGGGGATTTGGAAGACAGTTCGCCATTTCCACTACTATGATCCAGAATCTCCGGGACCCAATCTTCGAGGCATCGCACAAATGAAGTTAAGTCAACAAGTTTTGTTACATATTCTTTCAGCACTCTGTAAACCCTTTTTGAAGTTGGAACAAACTTGCTTGAAGAGCTTGATGCACTATGCAATGAGGCAACTGCATTTGGAAAATTTCTCACGGTTCATGGACCAAACCATTGAAAACAAAAGCACAAATCTATAATGGAGGTAAAGAAAGAACTATCATTAGCTGTTCGATAAACGCATGCTCACTTCCATTAAACTGAACAATGAATGTACCAATAATACAGAATTGGATATGCTAGGAACAAAATAAGGGATCAATTGATGCACTCGCATGTAAGACTAGAAACATTCAGAAACACAACCCTTCGGTCATCTCATTATAAAATGAGGGCTGCCTTTCTTCATTTCTGAAAACTACATGAAATTTGAACCCTTCAAACTCTTCAAAAAGTTTACTTTGGTAAAAAAGTCATCTCAGTTTCCTTTTAAGATTTTTCACTGTGCCTGGTTTCTCTAACCATTATGAACAAACAACTCCAATAAGTAGCTAAAAATTTATTACTTTTGCGCTTAAATGTCAAGCGTTTCTGTCAAAACAACTAAATTCGGAAAACATTATGTTGACACCTTCTCAGAATCCATCATATAATTTAGTAAAACGTTTACAACTTATTTTGATCAGATGGATAATCACAAATAAGAGAACTAGAACTTATTGGTAATAAACATAAAAGAATTAAGGATCCCACGTTTGTATTGAACACAAACATATCACAAGGAGGTAAACAAAGATTAGATACCAGATTTCGCCTCTCGGAAGCTTCCAGATAGACTTGGTTCAGAGGATGAATGCAGATCATTTGACTCGAAATCTGGAAATCAGAGCAAAATATACAAGTCACGTAAGATTTGCACATATCTTTTGAGATGTGTAAAGACATTTACAACTGAGCACAAGCAAAATCAAGAAAAAGAATAAATAAAAGATAAGACATTGGAGTAAAATGCAAAGAAAAATTACTGTTCTTTAACTACATTAATAGAAAATCTCTGCACACTACATAGAAATTGACTAGTTTTCTTTAATATAATAATATGCTTATTTGTAAAGAAAGTAAAGTAAGGAGACAATACTCCAATGGTTTTTCCTTTTTGCTCCAAAATTGAACAGTTGACATAACTTACTGTTCAAAAGGACAGTAACCCACTTTTTTTTCCCCCCAAACAGCCATGGATTTTGCTCGAGAAAAGCACAACCATTAGAAGCATAAAGTACAACTCTGCAACAGATTTCCTACATTACTAGGACTAAAGCAATATTACTGTTCTCTTCCTTTTCAAATGTGACCAAATCAAGCCATTCTTTTGACAAAACATGTTTTTTTTTTGTTACAACAACCCAAATGAACATTCTACACATAAATGCCTATATTCATGAGATCCCATATAAAAAATATATACATAAACTGACCTAGTCTCATCTTGAAAGACTGCCCAATGCGGATTTACAGCAAGATTTGAAGAACCAAAGTTAGAAATCCTTAGTAACTCTTTCCTCAGCATATTCTTTCTTCAATCATAACTCTCTCCTCTAAGAAATCCAAGAAAACTATCCAAAATCCAATCAATGTAGCAAATGTAATGCAACAACAAGAAAAGCAAGATCCCAAATCTTTGGGTAGAGAAAAAAAGACCATAAAGAAGTAATCTTGAAGCTGGAAGACCAAAAAAAAGTAATAATAATAAAAGGGTTGAAAAAATGAGTACTTGTGGAGAAGATGAAGTTGATGGTGCCTGCCACGGGCATTGGTAGGTCATTAGAGCATTCATGGATATTATATTATTAAATTATTATTATTATTATAATTTTCACTTTTGTTTTGGCATGCTTTTTTTTTTTGTTCTTTCATTTTTGTCTCTTATCTGTTCTTAGACAGTTGACAGCAGCAGAATTTAGATTGTTTTGTTTTGGTCTCACAAGAATCTATCGGGAAATTCATCCCCCCAATTGTTTTTTTTTTTTTTTTTGTTCACGAGAATCGGTATAATTTATTGGGTACAAATACCTATTAAGATATATATTTTTATTATATAAATATATTTATTTAAATGTAAAAAATTCTCTAGGTAAAAAAAATACAATTTAAGATATATATATATATATATATATATTTTGAGAGTAAGGGAAACCTGCCATCTATTTGTTCCAAGTAACTGATGTCAAAGAAGAATTAATTTTTACCTATAAAAAAGGAAAAAAAAAAAAAATCTAACTCAAAACGGCTTGGAAATAATAATAAGCATTGATTTTCCATCTAATAATTTATCAAAAAGGTTTTCAGTTAAAAACCAACATCAACTTAATAAGTATTAAATCTTCTTCCTTATATTTTTCATAATGAATTCAAAACTATATATATATATATATATTATATATATATATATATATATATATATAATATATGACGAATCAATATATATATATATATAAATTATGGTGATTTTAATTATAACTTTCAACATTCACGTATTATATAGTATATAACATTTCAAAAAGAAAAAAATAATAATAATAATAATAATCAGTACTGTACTGTAAATTTATTATTTATCAAAGGGTAAAATTGTAAATTACATTCTTCATTGAAAAATTATACAGACATACTATCTTCTTCACATCGTTTCTTCATGTAAATATATATATATATATATATATATATATGTATGTATGTATGTATATGATATGATATCATAGCATATGAAAAGGTTGACGGGTGATCCAACCTTCATCATCAATAAATGAAATGTCTATAAATTTGTTCAGCATTTCTGGACTCAATATATATATATATATATATGTATGTATATGATATGATATCATAGCATATGAAAAGGTTGACGGGTGATCCAACCTTCATCATCAATAAATGAAATGTCTATAAATTTGTTCAGCATTTCTGGACTCAACTTGTGTTCCCATTTTACCCTTTTGGAAGTTCTTGATCCAACCCCATTACAACTATGCTCAGCAAACACCAATTGGTACCTATTTATAATAAGAAAAACCAAAATATAATAAATACATATATACATACATACATACATACATATATATATATATATCTTACTCTTTTCCTTGGTCAAGTTTGCCAGAATTCCATCCCAAAGGAACAACGACATGTGACATTGAAGAGTTATAGAATATAACTCTTGCATATTCTCTCCATGGCCGTCCCAAGAATGCTTTCCCGTTGCCGGTTAACTTACAACTTTTGAACACAAAACCATTTGAATCATTAGGGTTGGATCTCCCTTGTGCTGTAATGTATCCGGGTACACCTTCAAATTCTTTTCTACTTTGTACTGATATTGTACATCTCTACAAATAAACACAACTCAATATTCTTCATCAAATTTTTTTATTTATTTATTAGGATATATAAATTAAGAAAATATTATAATTGTATTTTTCTTTTATGGTACCTCGTATATGGATTGACCAGCACCGAAAATAAAATCAATGGCACCATGGATACTACAAAGCTTAAAGTAATGTCGACCATGAACATCCCAAATGGTATCTTGAAATCCCAAAAATCCACATCTATAGAAAGCTGACTTGTCACCGGAAATACTGGCAGCCACTGCAACAGCTATCCGATTCCGGTTATTTTCCATCGGATGGTTGTATGAATTCTATAATTTTTGTTTAAAAAAAAACTATTAATATATACATACAAACATATACATACATACATATATATATATATATATATATATATATATAACATTTTTTTTTTATGAAACTTACTATAAAGGTAATGCTTTTGACCACAATGTTGTCAGCTCGTGAAGTGAAAGTAGCACTTGTTGCAATGGAACCATGGTCACCCCACGTAACCCTAGTTTTCCATTTTCCTTCTCCTTGAATGTAGATATGAGGTTTATCATCTGGGATCTGAATCTTTTCCCTTCACCACAACACAAAATGTATAAATATATATATATATATATATATATACATACATATTTCTTAAAAGAAAATCATAAAAAAAAAGTAAAAAGACAAAACAACATTTTTTATAATTACCTATATAGACCAGCCTTAACGTATATTCGAATCCATTTCCGATTATCCTGAGGAACAAAATCTATAGCACACTGAATGGTGGAGCAATTTCCATGGCCGGACGGATCCACAAAAATTGTAGGAAGATTTACTATTTTTTTCATGACGAACTTTCCAGATGTTTCTTTTGAAATTAATAAAATAGCAAAAATACAATAGAAGAACTTTGAATATAAGGGAGAATGACAACTCATCTTCATTGAAGATCAGTACTAAACAAACATAAACAAAAGAAGGTTGTGAAATTGAAGAAGAGGAACTATAAAATCTTCCCATGAATAACTATATATATATATATATATATTATATATATAAATATCAGTTATTTTATAATAAATTATTGTGAAGGAAGTTGGAAAGGTGTTTTGTTCCTACAAAGGAAATCAAAATCATTAGTTGATTGGGAAAGGATTTATTTCCATTGTAATAGTGGAAAAATACTTAATTTATGTAACTCTCTTTTTTTCAGAATGATAAAAAGAATATAATTACCGATTTAGGGGAGCTCATTATGGAATAATTTGTAAAATTATTTAATTTTTTATCTTTTCAGAATAATGAAAAAAAAAATATTTTTGAAGGAATCTTATGGAAGAAGAAGAAGATAATTACCCAAAGAAAATTTTCAATTTCTTTATTTGCATATTAATGGCTTAAGATCTTTTTAAAGTTTTATATAAGAAGGAAACGTTACATCCAAATTCACCCTTACGGTTTTCCATTCAAATTGAGCTCAATCAATATTGTATATATATTATTATTATTTTTTATAATTATTAAAATTTAAAATTTAAAATAATTTTTTTAAAATTATAATAAAAAGTACAATAATTTTTTTAAGTTACAAATTCATTAAATGAATTATTAACTGTATATTAAATTCAAAATTAATATATTTTATAATATAAAAGGAAAACAAAATTAGAAATACGAAAATAATAAAGAATTTAGTAAACATTAATATACATAGACATAAAAGAAAAAAAGGAAATACATACATACATATATATATATATATATATGAAAAGGAAAAAATAAAAAATGAAAAGTTTTTAGCAAAATTCATTTAATCGTAAATATTTTAAGATAAAACAAAGACATTGGAATAAAATGCAAAAAAAAAAAAAAGAAAAAAAAACTGTTCTTTAATTACATTAGAAATATATATTAAATCAAGGCTCTACTTAAGTCTTCGTTTAATCAGCTTTGCTCCAATCTCAATTTTGAGGACACCGGGATTGAGTGGGAATGTTAGAAATAAATATAGTTTTACCACTACTTCTTTTGGATTCTATTAATCTTATCATATATTTAGGGATTATTTATTTATTTATTTTTTTTTTGTAACATTTCTCTATAAAATCTGAGCAAGTCCTAAGGGACAATTATTTATCCATTCATGAATTAATATTTAAAGTTTTACATTTGAAACTTGTTTATTCTTCGAATAAATTTCTCTTAAATTTTTTTATCTCATAACAGAGACTTGTGCTGAAAAGATATAAGAATACAAAATAATTTTATTAATGTATTACTGTTTATTATTAGATAAATCAATTTTTTGTGACGGTTAAATTTATTGCAACTCAACTTTTACAATAATAGATTCTGTAGCAAATAGCAAAGAATTTGAGCTATTTTTGCGATAACTTTACAGCGTCGCAAAATAACGACAAATATAGCGTTTTTATTTTTTTTAAAAAATATTTTTTTATTTTAATTTCATATAATTATTTATTAATACCTAAAATTTTAAATATATATATATTATATATATATATATATATATTATATATATATTTAGATTAAACATAAATTAAATTATAATAGATGCAACATTCCTCATGTAAACAATCCATTACATGAGGATGTGATGAAAACATCCAAACAACCTTTTGATCTAAAGAACTCCCAATTCCCATTAGCCTCTGTGCAACCACGTTTCCTTCCCTATAACAAAAAGTAATTTTATGCATAGGAATAGAGAGCAACATTTCCTTGAGCCTTGCTATGATACCTCCTAACACTGACAGATTCGGTTCCGAAGACAAGAGTTGAGCAATCACCCGCTGGCAGTCCGAAGTAATAACAATTGGCTGACCTCATAATTCAGATATGGCTATAATACTTTCCCATACATCAATTGTTTCCGCGTGCTCTGCAGAGAACATCTGGTACAAAGGACCAGCTCCCGATTTCATTACATGCCCTGACCTATCCCTCAACACAAATCCACAGCCCGACTTAGTAATGCAATAGGAGGCGAGTCCAAAAAGAAATTATTGTAATTATATTAGGTGTAACTCATTTTCTTATAATTTTCAATTTTAAAAAATAAGGGAAAATTTGATCACAATCATCTAAATATATTTAAATCAATTTCAAGTATAATATATATATATATATTATTATATATATATTATTTATTTATTTATTTATTTGATGGAAAAAGACTTTATTATCGACTGCATTCAGAATTGAGTACAGATAAAACTTGAGGAGGAAAAGCTAGCCCACCTCCCTGACCTTTTCTCCTTACTGCCATACTATTATGAAATCCTAGTCTCTATTTAAGAATTAGCATTCTTTCTTCCGCAATTCCATAAGAAATAACACATCCGGTCTCTCACACCGGATAAGGTTCTTTAACTCGTGAATTGAACGAGGTGAACCCAAACCTCGGAAATTTCACGCCAAACAAATCATTGATCACGGGGGCTGTACTACAGCCTCTGCCACTGGAGATTTAAGCTTCTTTAATACTACTGCAGATAATATATCATCATCATATTCAATAAGAGATGAAGGCCTCTTCTCTTCTGATATGTGGTAGATATTATCAATTCCATATTAACTAATTCTCGTTCAGCACCAGAAGAAGGTACGATCGTGTTATGCATAATCAGTGTTGTAGAGGATTCCGGTAATCTAGCTTCAAGTGAATTGTCCCCTCCCATGGAATTATTTTCTTCAATACTTTCCAATAGTTTAGATGACACATTATCTACTCCCCCAACCAAGGTCTGTAAACCATCTCATCACTGATATATTGTTTACATTCGCTTCAAAATTTTGATATCGATGACCAACCCTCTCACTATGGAAACAAAACGTTGGCACTCACTCATACTTAATCAACATCGGGTGAAGCACACCATCCAGCGTTGCCATCCATAAACACTACCACCAATGATCTGATAAAGAGATCAAAGTACATACCCGAAAGAATTTAAACCCGGATCGTCTTTCCTCCCGAATTTGAACATGAGAGCAAACAACATTTTGCGCAGCTTGATCCCCACGTCAATGGTATAACAAAATTGGGATAATCCCACAATGTATAGAAAAAAACCTCGTTCGAGAAATCATACAGGTCTTTCTCGCAATATATACTCCATAGTTTCTCCCGACTGAAAAAGAACTTGGTAGAAATTCGTATCAAGCCGTTGTATTGTGAATTCCGCACTATGCCAGACATTTTTCATCGTCGTACGAAACCCATTGGTATTAATATCCTTTCCTCCAAAAGAAAATGCCACAACACTATGCATGCATTCCTGGATACCTTTACGTATATCTTCATCGTCCAAAGAAATGCATAAAGATTCTTCTGCACCAATAGCTACCTATCCCAATTTTAATAATATTTGTTTGTCCATAGTTTCCATCCAAATATCCTTATCTTTCCAACATTCCAACTAGTATGCAGTGCCAAATAAAGTTACAAAGACACCTGAATAGGTATCAAGAAAACCAAGAAAACAGTTGTGGAAGAATAGAAAACCCTAAAGAAACCGCCTCTCACAATCACATGAAAACAGTGAACACCCTCATTTTTTCGGAGGGAGATATTCGAATTTCAAAAATGTATATTTAAATCAAATTACAATGAAATTTATTAATAATATAACATTTCTATTACAATATATATATAAAATCCAAATAATAAAACATTCTAAAATATTATTCTAATAATAATAAATATATAATATCTAATAATATCAAGTAATAAGCAATGGTGATTTAGTAGAGCATAATACAACATATGATCACTGTGGGTGCAACGAGGTAGATTTTGCAGAACTCTCTTAACGGAGCCCGAAGATGAAAATCTTGTGAATAATGCTCTTTAAATTGATTAGCCTCATCCTAAAATGTATATACATAATTACTAAATATGTGCTAATAGTTGTAAATACTAATCATGATGTGTAAATAGAGAAGAGAATATTACCATTGTCTTCTTGTCCATATTCGTGTAGCTGTATTGCTAAAAAGAGAGAAGATAATTTCATCAAGAACAAGTTTAAGACCCTAAAATCAAATCAAAATAATTGATTAGATAATAAATAATTTATTTTGAAAAATTAAGTTGCTCAAATATAAATTTCTTAATCAAGCGATTGATATGCTTTTGAGTATCCAATATTTAAAGTATCTAATAAAAGCACAATTACAACTACACTTGAAGTATTTAATTCAAAAAAAAAAAACACATTTCCAACTATACTTATCCAATCATACAAAAAGACAATTACAACTATACTTAAGATATTTAATCCAACAAATAATACAATTACAACTATATTTAGGAATATCTAATCTAAAAAAAACACAATTTCATTAGTTGAAAAACAAATCATAGAACAATGAATTACATTATCTATAAATTTAAAAATAAAACCAACTCCACTTCAATAGAACCACAACAAACTAGCACATTTAAATTAGTGACAACTTAACATACGGTCCTAAATTCTTACCCATTAGCAACGGTTTTGAGACGGTTACAAATGCCGTGGCTAAATCCAATTTTTCTAGTAATAATTATACAAAACTTATACAATCTTTATATTAAAAATTATATTTCTTATAAAAATTAAATAAAAGATTAGAGAATAAAAAAATATAAAATATATAGAATTCTTCCATCTACCATCATATAATAAATATATTTATAGCAAATTTTTTTATAACTTTTTAAATTAAATTATTTTTTATAAGACATATGTTTTAAATCTCTCACACCAATCTTAATATTTTATTATGTTTTATACAATTACAACATAAACAATAAACCTTAAACAATTAATATTTATAGTACTAATTATTTTTTTCACTTTTTTTTTAATAAATTTTGATGTATAAACTATAAATAATATAATTGATAATTATTTCAACTTAGTCAAATTATAAATTATTTATATTAAATAAATAAATGGAACCTAATCAATTTAATAGTGATATTCAAAATTTCAACAAATATATATAATAATATTTTGCTTCTTCTATTAATAGTTATTATCAATTTATTTGATTTTATGGTAATAAAATTTTATCTATAACATAATTGAGTGTATATTGTTTATGTTATTTTTTTACTATATTATACATTTTAGTATTTTCTACTAACTTCTACCACATTTTACACTTTACTATTTTTTAAAATATTTTAATAAATTTTAATAAATTATATAAGAATTCAAATAACTTTTCAATATGCAAAAGATTCTTTTTTATAATGGAAAATGATGGGGCAATTTCCAAGATCGGATTGATTACAAAAATTGTAGAAAAATTAAATATTTTTCTGATAATAAACTTTACAGAAGTTTCTTTTGGGATTAACAAAAAGTTAAAATACAATAGAAGACACATGAATATCATTGGGAATTACAATTTATTTTGATTGCATATTAGTACTAAACAAACTTGATAAAAGTATAAAACTTCCCATTAATGAATAAATGTGTATATATATATATATAACAGTTATTTATATAATAAATTATTGTGAAAGAAGATGGAAATGTGTTTTGATCTCATAAACGAAATAGAAATAATTTAATAGATTGTGAAATCATTTATTTTAATGGTAATGGTGGAAAAATAGGTAATTTATGTAAATTTTTTTTAAAAAAATAATGAAAAAAAAAACATTAATTTGCTAGTCATGCAACAATTTGTAAAATTACTTAATTGTTTATGTCAAAAAAATAAAATAAAAATAAAATAAAATTTTGAAGGATGTTAGAGAAGAAGAAGGTAATTGGACAAACAAAATTTTCAATTTCTTTATTTGAATATTAATACCTTAATATCTTTTAATATTTTGTCAAAAAAAAAAATAATATCATTATTACAAAAATTATTAAAAAAGTCCCATCACAATTTCTATCACCAAATAATTAAGTATTTTCTTTAGTGAATTTTTATTCACACAATTATGTTTATTTTATTTTATATAATATATATTAAAAAAAGAAAAAAAAAGAAAAAGAAAAAGAAATGGATGAAATTAAGAGAAAAAGTGAAGGCCTAATTGAGGATAGTAATTGCGGGGGAAGTGTGCTAAAGTTTTATATAAAAAGGAACGTTACATCCACATTCACTTTTAAATTACAAATTCATTAATTGAATTGTTAATTTTATAAATTTTAAATTTTAAATTAATATATTTTATATACATAAAACAAAAACAAAATTAGTAATACTAAAATAATAAAAAATTTAGTAAAAAATTAATATACATAGACATAAAAAAAAAAGTATATAGGGTTTCTTATTTCTTTTCTTTTTATGCAAGAATTGTGATGTTCGGCTTCTTAATTTCTCAACCTCCGTTTAATGAATGAAAAGGACAACGAAGATGATGCTCCTCCATCGCCATCAACAATGAGTCAGGAGGAACATCGTTTAGCAAGCGAAGTTATCAGAAACATTGAAACTATAGAAAGACATAATAAGAAGCCAAAAACTAATCTAGACAACAATGGATGCCAAGATGCAAATATGCAAGTTTTGAAAAATATTAAGTGTGTTCAGAATGACATCAGCACATCTACATATGAAACTAACTGACCGCAAGTCTGGTCCCGTTCCTTCGCAGATGCCCTCACAAGGGGGGGAACCAGGATTGGAACAACCACAGTACTACATGGGGGACGAGGAGGAGGAGAAGTTTCCTAGAGTAGACGAGATGTTCAACAAGTAGAGCCTGTCAGACGAGGCCACACCTCCAATAGGATCGGTCTTCGAAATCTAGAAAGAAAAATACCTCAGTCTCCTTAAACCTTGGAGGGGAGCACTTATAATCAAATTACTGGGTAAATCAATTTCTTACACGATCATGCAACAAAGAACAATGGCTTTATGGAAGTTAGAGAAAGGCCATGAATTAATTGATCTGGAGGGTGGGTATTTTGTTTTGAGATTTTTCACAAGAGAAAACTACATACAAGTGCTATAAGGGGGACCTTGGATAATAATGGGTCACTATTTATCAGTTATGAAATGGAGGCCAAACTTCTGTCCTTCTCAACAGCAAGTAACGACAACAACAATTTGGGTCAAATTTCGAGAATTACCACTAGAAGTTTTTGATGAAGACTCTTTAGTGGACCTAGGTGAACTAGTGGGACACACAATCAAGGTGGACCTAATTTTTGTAGATGCTTACGGTGGGAGATACGCACGGGTGTGCATGGAGGTGGAGTTAGATAAGCCATTAAAATCGACAATTACTGTGTTTGGTGAGCCCCAATTGGTTGAATACGAGGGTCTTCATTTAATTTGTTTTTCATGTGGTCGTTATGGACATAGAAGTGATGACTGTGTTCCCCCAGATCAAATTTGTCAGAAAGTAACGACACCAGCAGCGCCCACTCCGGAGTAGCCATATAGCCCTTGGATGTTGCCAAAGAATAACCATAATTAGAACAGTAACTCGGTTCAAGGGCGGCGATTCTTTTCAGCAAAATCAATATAGCCCTCACAATGAGGAAACCCTAAACTCTAATGGGCCAAAGATACAGTCGATTCTTCTGGAGGAAGGGGATAATCCAAGTGACGGGCTGCTGTTAGGTCAATCTGTGCAAGAAGTGGGCCGATCCAAGTTTGGAGTACTGACAAAGATGGATGAGGATGGCCCTGATTTGGAACACGTAGTGGCCCAACTTAAAGCCCAGATCCAAACACTGAGTAGCCCAAACCAGAGAACAACACCAGGCTTAGCACATAAGAAAGATATCAAAGGAAAGAAGCTTGTGGGTAAGGCCCAGATCGATGACCCAAATCATCAGCAACACGAGAAATTTAAATGAAACACCAAAGGATTACCCGTTCTGGCAAAGCAAACACTTCGAACACCTCTTAAAGAAGTGTCGAACATCGGGACGTCGAGGAAGCAAAAGAGTGTTACAAAGGTGATGAATAATTTGGAGAACACAGTAAGGCAGAAAGATGGTGAGGAGGTTAACCAAGCAAGAAGCAGGAGATTAGCTTGGAAACAGAAGGATGATATGGAGATGATAGAATTTGACTTTTCTCTCAATAGAGCAGATGGTAGAATGGAGACGGAGCCGACAACTGCTCCACCAATCTCATTTAGCTTTCCGACGGTGCTTACCTGGAATTGCAGGGGTGAGAGTTCCAGGACCTTCCTCATGCACCTCAAGGAAATGATTCGAGTCAACAGGCACAATATCTTGATCTTGCTAGAAACTCGTTGTCCAAGTAGCGCTATTGCTAATATATATAAGTTTTCTCACTTTACTAATGCTATTGTTTTTGAAGCATGTGGATTCTCAGGAGGAATTTGGAAGTTGTGGGATGCAAACTCCATATGGCTCGAAGAATTATCAATTCAGGAACAAATTGTAACCATGTTGGTGATATAAGAGAAGAGAACCATTTGGGTACTATCGGCAGTATACGCTTCATCGAATGCATATTACAGAGAAGACTTGTGGGAGTATACTGTACGTCTATCGCAAGTTATCTCAATCCCATGGCTACTAGTAGAGATTATAACCAAGTGCTGACATCAACAGAAAAACAAGGCGGTAGACCTGTTTGCTTACAGAACATCCAGAGTTTTCAGAAGGTAATCTCACTATGCTCCTTAGTAGATTTAGGCTGCTCGGGTCCTAAATACATATGGAGTAACTTGCGAAAGGGGGCAACATGCATTAAGGAATGTTTGGATAGAGGATTGGGGAACCGTTTGTTGGTGCAACATTTTCCAGAGTTGATAGTGCTCCACCTGCCTTGGACAAGATCGAATCATCACCCGATCATTATTACAGAACCGCAATGATAGCAGTGCAGTCTAACGCAAAGACCTTTTAGGATTCTGTCAGTATGGTTTTCTCATCCGGACTTTGAAAGTTTGGTTAAGGAAGCATGGACGGGGCAATAGTAATGTATGGAAGCTATGGAGAGGTTCAAGAGAGAGGTGCAGACCTGGAATTGTTTCAAGTTTGGCAATATTTTTGAACGAAAGAATAGATGTCTTGCTTGCTTGGGAGCCATACAGCGAAGAAGAGCCGTGCAAGATTTTAACTTTTTAAGGGAGTTAGAATAAATTTTGACGGTTGAGTTAGATACAATCCTTGAGCAGGAGGAAATATTGTGACATCACTTGTCTACTATCATCCGTAGATGCCAAAACATGATATGTAGATTGAAGGATGATACAAGGGTGTGGTGTAACGATGATGCTAGTTTGAGAGAACAAGCGGTGGCGTTTTACAAAACCTTGTACACAACTGAAGCAACTGTACAGTCTTGTTCTTCAAATTGGTGTTTTCCTACGGTGTTGGATTACGATAAAGGCTGGTTGAATAGAGCAGTGACAACTAGTGAGATCAAGATAGACCCTCGGGCCCGTGCCGCAACTATAGGCCTGATAATACTCATAATCAACTACTTGGTATTGTCCTCACTATAACAAAAGGGATACCCCGAGTTGACTATGAGTACCTAGACCCATTCTTATATACCATTGCATACTTACTTCACTTATCGATATGTGATGGGGTATCAAAACTAAATGTCACGCCCCGAATTCGGGCCTAGTTCGTGAACTAAATTCCCAAATTCAAGAATATGACACGGCTACACTCCCTAGATTTCTCCAAAGAATGTAAAGCCACTTACTTTCAATTATCCAACAAGAAACATTAAAATTTTTAACTCGATGTAATCTATAAAATATCATCCATAATTTCTAGCTTTCTTCAAGAATAACCTCAACTCAAAAATTCAAGTTTCCAAAACAACAAGAATTCACTCTAAACTCTTATTCAAAATCATCCGTCCAGTAATTATCCTCTAACCCAGTGTCTTCCCTGTCATCTGTAAAGTGGGAAACATAGGGGGTGAGTATAAAAATACCCAGTAGCCGGAACATCTTCCCTCCTTTTAAAAATAATCTTTTCAATTAAAAGAAAAACAATATACATGTGTTTAAATAATAATAATAATAATACTTTACCATACTTTTATCTTTAAAGCACAAAAGGACAAAATATAAATTAAATGTTAAATAAAAACATTGAGCAAAACAACACAACAAAATCATTCAATCAATATCTTTCATTTTTCTTTTCTTTTCTTTTCTTGTTTTTCCTTGTCTTTTCTTTGATTATTGGGGGAATAATATGAATGTTTCGCGAATGGGTCTTAACTGATATCAGTTCATAACTTTATACCCGTTAGGAAAGGGCCTTACTTGTATCTTATATCTTGGTGGCTTTTTATCCATGCCAATGGAAAATCTTGTAAATGGTGGAACATGTTCCTCCCATTGCTATCCATCAAGTTAATCCCCAATAAAATTAAATATAAAAACATTACATATAATTTACTTTTATAAAACTTTAATGTAAATACTTAACATTCTAAAATATTTAAGAATATTGAATGGTATACGTACAAAACCCCCTACATAAAATATATCCTGACAACACAAAATATCCCGAACAACCGGCATACAATATCCCATCATTATATCAACCAAAACCTAAAATATCTAGAAACGGCCCATAACACAAAAGACTCACATCTTGTAGGCAAGGGTAAATAAATACCTCTCTAAGAGAAGAGCCAAAGGGAGACGAAACACAGACACACATAATAAAGGCCAGAGAGAGAACCCAGAAGAGGCAGATACCAAGAACAGCGCGATATCCCCAAGAAAAGACACATCAAGAACAACAACACACCTTCAAGAAAGACGGATGCCAGGAGAAAGGAGGAACAAAGGAAAGGAAATTAGAGTAGCTAGAGTCAGGCTACATCATATTGGCTCCCACTGTACTTTTTCGTACGATTATATCTACGAAAAAGAGCATGACAACCCATAGTCGTGATTCTAAAAACCCTAATACCCCTCCAGAAGTTCCTGCCACATCCCTGGGTATCCCTCTTCCTGTCCCTGCCAGTAAACATCAACATCTGGCAACCGCTTCTGCAATTGCCAACGACAACCAACGCCAACAATCCTCGACAGCACACCCACCACACACACCAAGAGACGCCCCAATCCTGTCCACATCGCACTGCCACAACAAGAAGCCCGATCGCCGATCACATTCTCTGTCAATTCGGCAAGATCAATCGAACGTCACCGTACCATATGATGACATTCTATAGAATTTAAAGAACATTGCTTATTACCTGCGATCCAAACGATCAAGATCAGATCAGGAGTTAATAGACGACGCCACATCTCATTTTCCTGAAACCACCGGATCCTCAACCTACGTTCTGGCACCCCCGAAACGTCACCGAAAACTTTCCCAACGAAACAACACAACCCCCCGCCACTAAACCTTCAAGGCAAGACAAACAACAAGAACATAAACCCGTATGTCCCGATATAGACATACACCCGCAACCACTTTCACACCCTCAAAACAATATAGTCCCACCAGCCTCACCCTCTCCCCCAACATAAAACTCGATCCCCCAGATGCTTCTGGGTAATCTAGCACACCCCATACTATACCAAAACCCTCCACAACAACCACAAGCACCAACACCCACATGGCACATCCCACCACAAAACCCCGGAGCCCAAGACTCCCACCAACCCCACCAAAACGACCAACAACCTACATGTGGACCCACACCCACAAACGCACAATTCAAGACGCTATGCGACCAAGTTTAGATTGAACCTCCTCTACTAAAATCGAATGACGACATCCTCCCCTAGAACATACTCGACAATAACCCTCTAGCTCCGGCTTACGCCAAAGGTCCGTTACCACCAACATTCCAGATTCCCACATTCACCCAATATACCAGAGACACCGATCCTGAAACCCACCTCAGGCAGTTCACAACGACAATGGTCATGCACGGCGCGGATGATTTCTTGTTATGCCGATGCTTCCCAATGACGCTAGCCGACCAGGCACAACATGGTTCGGCAGCCTACCCGCTAGATCTATTTTCTCCTTCCACCTACTCGTTCTACAACACTTCGAAGCATTCCGAATAGACAAAAAAACACGCCTCAAACTCTTACAAATTCGCCAGAACATAGGGGAATCCCTGTTCTCATACCTTCAGCGGTTCAACAAAGATGTATTGCTCACAAAAGACTGCATGGATTCCTTTTATGTCAAAGCATTCCGCAACGGCCTCATCCCAGGAGAATACTCGCACCAATTAAACATCCAGGAACCACGAACCACACAAGAGTTGCTCACACAGATCAGAGCATAGATAAAAGCTGAAAAATTATCCTCCTCCATGGCAACCACTCAAGCTCAAGACGCTACCCGAAATAGCGCAATAGCTACGCCCAGATACCCCCAAGCCAGAAACACTCAACCTCTAACCCGATTCCCACACCCTAAATACAGAATCCGAACGACAACACCCAACACCGACCAACGGGCGCCCCATTACCCCAAATACAATACCCCCCAATTCACCCCCTTGACCTCCGATAGTGCCACCATCTGGCAGAATATAGAATCGTCGGGCATATTACTAGCCCCACGCCCGATGCCATCCCCAATTGAACGTTGAAACCAACAATATTTCTACACGTTCCACAAAGAAGTCGGGCACGCGACCGGAAATTGCTACGCTCTGAAACATGTAATAGAAGCAACAATCCAAAAAGGACAATTATGAGAATACATCCGGATGTCAAACATAGCCACGCCAACTTCTGATAATATCCCACATACAGGCACAGCCCCCCCCCCCCACATCATCAACCTCATAGATGACCATAACCACCAATTTGGAAAACCACCACAAAAACGGGTCAAATCTGCCGAACCTGATAAAAATACCGATACCCCACTAATAATTTCGTTACACATCCAATCATTTTTCGTCCGACGCATATTAGTAGACACGGGTAGATCTGCCAACATCATGTACTAAGAAACCTGGAGAAAAATGCACCTAAACGACAGCCTCATACAACCATACTCTACACCTATCATCGACTTTTCCAGTACCACCACCCACCTTCGCGGCATTGCTCAATTATTACTCTAATGGGGACCACCTTCCCACCTCCAACAACACACAACCACTTTCGTCATCGTCGGTTCACTAGCACCTTATAACATCATCCTTGGACGCTCAGCTTTGAACACAATGCAGGCACAAATTTGCACATTTTGCAACGATATGATCATGTCGTTACCTTCCGGACCTTGGATCATTCCCGGAGACAAGCCAATCCAACAAACCTGCTACCTCACAAAAAATACACCACCCAAAGTTTTGGCCGATTCCTCTGATGAACCCGACCGCAACCTGTCACCCGTCAACCACTTCGAAACCTTCAGCATCGATGCCACACATCTAGAACGCCAGATCAAAATAGGCGCTTCCCTCCTGAATCAATTACAACGACAAATTTTAGAACTTGCGGCAAAATTTTCCCACATTTTCGCTTGGTCGCCCACGGACCTTGGATTGGTCCCCCGATCCTTCATGGAAAATAAATTAGGAATTCCTTCAACAGTAAAACCCATCACCCAAAAACCCCGCTCCTTCAACACCGAGAAACAAAATATTATCCGCAAAGAAGTATCAGAGCTACTTCAAGCTAATGTCATACGAAGAGTCCAATTCACCCAATGGTTAGCCAACCTTGTCGTCGTACCGAAACCAGGCGGAAAATAGTGAGTTTGCATCGATTTTACCTCGCTCAACTAAGCCATCCCAAAAAAACCGTATCCAATTCCTCTAACGTACCTCCTTGTCGATGCTTGATGCGTTCTGATTGGTATGCTAAAAGATAGGCTTTATTTACCTATGTCGATTATGAGTAATTAAGGACTGAGTCTTACTAACTGTCACTTAGCATTCAATTATTGTCACTTAATCAATCAGAACCTAAGGCAGAGTACCTATCGTGTAGCTAGTCTGTTGGAAAGTATCTACGATTTTATTAAGTTAAATATCGTACTCCCAGGGAAGTGGTAACGGCTTAGTAGTAACTAGCCTTTTATCCTAACTCTTATCTTATGATCCAGTTATGCAATCTTCATCAAATACTTTGATGAGAGGGTGATCCATTCTCCACTAGGTTTAAGTCTAATTAATCCCAAAAGTGTTTTATAGATGAGTCCTGATTCTATGTTATACTGTTACTATACGTTGATTGACCTATATTCGAGTATTTTAGACATGTCTTGGCCTGGATTGCAACTATGTTCTGTGTCTAAAGGTGTACCATATCTGAGTTTCTACGCTACCGCCCCATCGTTAAGGGTAACGGCCCTACTCACGGCTCGGACAAAAGTCAGTAATGAACGGTACCCTATGTCACTTCGGTATCATGTTGCTCGTCTCATAACCGCCGGCATAACACTCTACTCAGCCTACCTAGACTACTTTCAACCAACAGGGTGTTCCGCGAATTATTTTATCTAGTATGGCAGACACCAATACTAATTGATGCCTGTTAAACTAAACAGGTTATGAATAGACCGTGGTTAGGAATTGTCTATAACCCTAATTTTAGTTTAAAAGAACGGTATTAGACATGCAGACATAATGAATATTTAAGCAGGTGGCCATTTCCGGAAAATCATAACAACTTCAACATATAAAACAGATATTCATAAGAATCGTAATCTGATATTCAAATTAATATTTAGATAAAACAATTCGTAAACATACAGAACCTCGTCTAGGGGACCCACTATCATAAAGTAATCACCACTCTATGCAGGTCCAGCCGGCGCTGCAGCTCCTGTATGCTCCTGACTGCTCGATCCTACTCTGCTCGACAGAGCCTTCGGAGAACGCTCCTTAGACCTAGTAGCAATTGCTTTACCTTACATCCCGGGCTTAAGCAAATTGCCCTAATCTGACTAAGAACACGCATCCTATCTCTCTCTTAGGATCTCCTTACGAAATCCTGGTATTCTATGAATACAAAAAATGAACCTATCTATCAAAGCCTAAGATCTGAGACTATTTCTCAGAAACTAAGAAAATGAAACACTAAAGAAAGAAAGAAAACTGAAACTGAAACCCGAGTCTCTCAGTGACTTGCGTACTCGAGAATTGTACACTGGAAGTCTCTGAATGACTCAGATCAAGTGGAGAGGGATGAATTCAACTGCTGGAGGCTTGGGGTATTTATAGTAGCTTCCCGGGGTGATTTTTCATCAAACATTCGATGTGGGACTGGTTCTGGGGGTTCGGGACGCCCGTCCTGATCTATTGACCAGTTCGGGATGCCCGTCCCAAGTCCTGGACGCCCGTCCCGGTGCTTTGACTGGGTCGGGACTCCCGTCCCGAGTTCCGGACGCCCGTCCTAACCCTTTGACCAAGTCAACATTTCTAAAAATTGCGTTTTTGCCCCAAAATTTGCTGTTTTCGTCTACTTTTCACCTGACACTTCCAAAATCATAAAAACCGTGAAATTGAGTAAATAACAAACAATTAAGATCAATTTGCCCTCAATTTCACCCGAAATCATACATAAAAACATGCTAAAAAGGTGATACGATTTTTGCGTATCAGATAACCCCACACTTAGCTTTTTGCTTGTCCTCAAGCAAAGTCTACCTAAAGTTAGTGATTCTAAACCGTAGTGCAGTCACTTAAATTCCTAGTCATGTTTTTATTCCAAAAATTATTCAGATAAGTTTTAACACAGGTCTGACTGGTTAGGTTGCTATGACAAGGTCTCAAATATCTCTAGTAGTTTGTTAGGGTTGAGCAGAAAGTAACTTAACAACTAGGTTGAACTTTTCTCTTAGTCATAAGGTCTTCTTGATGTGTAGTGTGTGTACTAGTCCAGACCAGATAGTCAACACAATAAACTCTTGTCTTAACTATTACCAGATAACACTTCGACCTATCGCTAGACACACTGACAACAGATAACTTTCTGAGTTCTGAGCTTTGGTGATCAGATTCTATCATTTAGCATTTATTGATTTCTTTCGTTTATAGATTTTCTAGGGTATTTTGAGTCTGCTTAGAACACGTCAACTTCAACTACCCATGTAGCGAGTCCCACTCCGATGACTCCCAGATCTACACGACCTTAGGGCATCAGGCTTTAAGTTCCCCGAAGGAGTGGTGCTCAAGTAGCGAAGGCCGCTGGCAAACTACCCTATTTTAATTAGCTCACTTTTTTTTTCTTTTTCACTTTTGGCTCAGAGTCTCATCTAGTCATTCCAATTGTCAATGCATCCTGCAACTGGTCTAATTTTATCTAGTTAAGTTTTGAAAAGGTAATTGGTTGAGGTCTCTAATCTAGACTAAGTTGTGCTTAATTATCAGGAATTCCCTACTCCTAATCAATAAGTTCAAAAATAGTCATCAATTATCTCCTACTAACCATAACATTCTACCTACATATCATAGACATAAGCAATTGTTTAACCAAGCATACTGCATTTAGAAGTCTGAAAGACGGAAAAATTTTGAATTTTTTTTGGAAGGGTGTGAAAATACGGGGAAAACAAGCAAAATCATGTAAAAATTTTGCCAACTGCTACAGTGCACAGTGCACTGCTACCACACACTTAAGTCTGACACTGTCCTCAGTGTTCATGCATATCTAGACTACCCCACACTTATTTGAAAACAAGGAGAAACAAAAACAAAATAGAAATTTCTTACCCCACACTTATTTGACTGACTAAGGGTAAGAAGGAAAATGAAGTAACGAAGTAAATAACAAATAACAAAACACGAAAAGAAAAACGAAGATGAGGGTTAGAAAAACTCCCTTCTTGCCTCGAGCAGAAGGGTTTTCTCTAGGCTATCAATTGGCTCTTCACCTTAGCCATGTGCTATTGCTGAGGCGCTCTTGACTCTGTAAGCTCTAGATAATGGAACGGATGACGTCACCTTCGATCCTTCATTGTCGAGCTCCAGGTAGTGGCCTATTCATTTGATGAATGGCTCGAGCCCCACGGACTGCTTCCTCGAATCATTTATAAGATTTCTCACAATCATAGCAACGTGTCCAGGAGGAACGTGTCTAGGAATGAGATTTCTTGGGATTTGTGTGCCTTCCTGCCAATGTTAGTAAAGGTATTGCATGCAAGTCTCGAATGGAAGAAAAGATACCTGAAGTTTTGGCGAAGCTGTGGTGGTAGGGGGCTCCAGTTGTGTAGATCTGGGCCCAAGTATTTGAGACTTCCTCGGGGAAGTTTCTCACAGCTGATTGGTATGCAAGGGATGCAAGCTCCTCCATTGCTATGCTCCTGATACAACACCAAATTCCTCTATATCCTTCGACCCTTTGTTACCTCTTGGTAGATCACTTGCTTGCACTGGTCTGGCTTTAATTGTTGCCAGTATCTCATCTGTTGATTCTGCGGGTAGAGGTTTTGCTGTGGTGGTATCTTCTGAAAGTTTCCAGCTTCCGAATTATTCCTCAGCTAAATCCCGTATGATTCCTCTAGTTGGGATTGTATGCATTTCCCATTGGAGCAGCATTCTGCAGTAACCTACTCCTACCTCTTTTGGAATGGTCAGTCATTCCCATAGTAATCCCTGCTAAAGTGTGGTACTTAGCAGACTTCACAGATTTGATACACATGCTGAACATTTCTTCCTAAGACATCGGCACTCTGAATCTGGAAAACAACTAGAATCTGCACACGACTTTAACATCATTAGTAGGTAATGCCTGTGGTTCAGGCTATTTTTGAAAAGTGTTCCGCGACTAATATGATGTAAATGTTTTCACGGGAAGAAAAGGATTCAATCAATACCGACATAGAATGACATTTCTTCCTAATTAAAACCTAAGCCAAAATTGACAACTCAAAAGAAAAATATTCTTTCCTCATTTCCATTTTTTTAAAAAAAATAAAAAAGAGCAGCAAATGTACAACTAAGAAAACAAATAAGAAAGAACAAGAGATAGGGAAAAGAACAACTTACCATTTGAACAAGAAAAATACATTTTTTTTTCGGGTTTTAAATTTTTTTAAAATTTTTTTTTTCTGTTTTTTTTTCCGAAAGCAGTTAAATTTCCTCAATATGGTTTTAGAATCATTTTCTAAAATTTGATTATCCTAAGTGTCTTAATTCCAGATAATATCTAAAATCAATTAGTTGTGATAATCCTATATTTCGGAAACTGATTGTCTAACTAGCATAAAACAAGTGTTAGGTTTAAGGTCTAGATTACTACCGCTACCTATCATAAGTATCTAGAATTTTGATCAGGAATCCTAAATTCATTATGATATTTCCCCGGTAATGGCGCCAAAAATTTGATGCGTTCCGATTGGTATGCTAAAAGATAGGCTTTATTTACCTATATCGATTATGAGTAATTAAGGACTGAGTCTTACTAACTGTCACTTAGCATTCAATTATTGTCACTTAATCAATTAGAACCTAAGGCAGAGTACCTATCGTGTAGCTAGTCTGTTGGAAAGTATCTACGATTTTATTAAGTTAAATATCGTACTCCCAGGGAAGTGGTAACGGCTTAGTAGTAACTAGCCTTTTATCCTAACTCTTATCTTATGATCCAGTTATGCAATCTTCATCAAATACTTTGATGAGAGGGTGATCCATTATCCACTAGGTTTAAGTCTAATTAATCCCAAAAGTGTTTTATAGATGAGTCCTGATTCTATGTTATACAGTTACTATACGTTGATTGACCTATATTCGAGTATTTTAGACATGTCTTGGCCTGGATTGCAACTATGTTCTGTGTCTAAAGGTGTACCATATCTGAGTTTCTACGCTACCGCCCCATCGTTAAGGGTAACGGCCCTACTCACGGCTCGGACAAAAGTCAGCAATGAACGGTACCCTATGTCACTTCGGTATCATGTTGCTCGTCTCATAATCGCCGACATAACACTCTACTCAGCCTACCTAGACTACTTTCAACCAACAGGGTGTTCCGCGGATTATTTTATCTAGTATGGCAGACACCAATACTAATTGATGCATGTTAAACTAAACAGGTTATGAATAGACCGTGGTTAGGAAATGTCTATAACCCTAATTTCAGTTTAAAAGAACGGTATTAGACATGCAGACATAATGAATATTTAAGCAGGTGGCCATTTCCGGAAAATCATAACAACTTCAACATATAAAACAGATATTCATAAGAATCGTAATCTGATATTCAAATTAATATTTAGATAAAACAATTCGTAAACATACAAAACCTCGTCTAGGGGACCCACTATCATAAAGTAATCACCACTCTATGCAGGTCCAGCTGGCGCTGCAGCTCCTGTATGCTCCTGACTGCTCGATCCTACTCTGCTCGGCAGAGCATTCGGAGAACGCTCCTTAGACCTAGTAGCAATTGCTTTACCTTACATCTCGGGCTTAAGCAAATTGCCCTAATCTGACTAAGAACACGCACCCTATCTCTCTCTTAGGATCTCCTTACGAAATCCCGGTATTCTATGAATACAAAAAACGAACCTATCTATCAAAGCCTAAGATCTGAGACTATTTCTCAGAAACTAAGAAAATGAAACACTAAAGAAAGAAAGAAAAATGAAACTGAAACCCGAGTCTCTCAGTGACTTGTGTACTCGAGAATTGTACACTGGAAGTCTCTGAATGACTCAGATCGAGTGGAGAGGGATGAATTCAACTGCTGGAGGCCTGAGGTATTTATAGCAGCTTCCCGGGGTGATTTTTCATCAAAAATTCTATGTGGGACTGGTTCTGGGGGTTTGGGACGCCCATCCCGGATTGGGACGCCCGTCCTGATCTGTTGACCAGGTCGGGATGCCCGTCCCGGTGATTTGACTGGGTCGGGATGCCCGTCCTAACCCTTTGACCAAGTCAACATTTCCAAAAATTGCGTTTTTGCCCCAAAATTTGCTGTTTTCGTCTACTTTTCACCTGACACTTCCAAAATCATAAAAACCGTGAAATTGAGTAAATAACAAACAATTAAGATCAATTTGCCCTCAATTTCACCCGAAATCATACATAAAAACATGCTAAAAAGGTGATACGATTTTCGCGTATCAATGCTACAGCAAGATACAGTTTACTATCATTTTTAGACGCTCACAAAGGATACCACCAAATCCTTATGGCAGAAGACGACGAAGAGAAAACCACCTTCATCACACCCGAAGGCCTTTTTTGCTATAAACGTATGCCTTTCGAATTAAAAAACACAAAAGCAGATTTTCAAGACACGATTAACCGAATGTTCAAATCCCAAATTGGCAGAAATGTCGAAGCATACATCGATGACATCTTAGTTAAGACTACTTCCTCATTAGACATAATTCACGACCTCCGTGAAACATTCCAAACCTTGCAAGACTTCAGCCTAAAACTCAACCCCGACAAGTGCACATTTGGAGTGAGTGCTGGTAAATTCTTGGGTTTTATGATATCGCAGCGCGGACTCGAAATAAACCCATCCAAAATAGCAGCCATACAGAATCTCAAACACCCGAAAACTATAAAAGAAGTACAGCGGTTCAGTGGACGGATTGCAGCACTCAACCGATTCCTCTCCAAAGCCGAAGAAAAATCCCTCCCATTCTTTTCGCTCCTACGAAACCACAAACATTTTGAATGGACCCCCCGAATGTGAGAAAGCTTTTCAAGACATAAAACAATATTTGCAGAGTCCCCTAGTCCTAGTCCCCCCAAAACTAAACGAAGTCCTCCACCTTTACATCTCAATTTCCCCCTCGGTTATCAGCGCAGTTCTCAGCGCCGATCGCGACAAAGTTTTTCACCCTGTTGACTACATTAGCCACGTCTTGCAACCAGCCTAAACCCGATATTCCACCTTAAAAAAACATATCTTTGCCCTAATCATGGCAACAGGAAAACTCCGACATTATTTCCGTGCTCATCAGATATGCATGCACACACAAGCTCCCATTCGACAATCATTATACAAAGCTGACATCACCGGCCGCCTCATGCGGTGGGCCATCGAATTGTCAGAATACGACATCGCATACACCCGCATGAAGCAAGTTAATGCCAGCGCACTATCCTACTTCATCGTGGAATGCACCAACTTACCTCCATCCCTTCCCCACTGTCCACCTGACAACAACATCCCAGAGATTGTTGGAAAATTCATGTCGACGGTTCCGTAGCCGAAACCAACCGAGGCGCCGGTATAGCATCACCTCACCCGAAGGCTCCAAATTATTCTACGCCTTAAAATATGCATTCACAATCAGCAACAACGAATCTGAATATGAAGCAGTTCTAGCAGGGTTTCGAATCGCCCGTACTTTAAACATCCGAAACCTCCGCATCTTCATGGATTCTCAAATAGTAGCTGGTCAAGTTAGCGGCGAGTTCGAAGCCAAGGAAGAGAACATGCAAAAATATTTACAGCTAGTATCCACTTTTCTCAAGGACTTTCAGTACATAAGCATCGAACATATCACTCGAAAGGTAAACATTGAAGGCGACACCCTATCCAAAGCACACATGGACGACACTATAGACGGAACATGGATAGAGCCCCTCACACAGAGGTCTATCGACAACCTCCCAGTTATGAATATTTCTCAACCACAGTCATGGATGACTCCCGTCATCCAATACATCACCAACAACGTCACCCCGAAAGACAAAATCAAACACAACAACTGATGTGCTTCCGACTGATATGCTAAATAGGTGTTGTTTTACCCTATGTTGATTATGAGTAATTAATGACTGAGATTGACTAGTTGTCACATTTAGTCTCGATGGTGCCACTTAATCAGTCAGAACCTAAGGCAGAGTACCTATCGTGTAGCTAGTCTCTTGGAAAGTATCTATGATTTTATTAAGTTAAATATCGTACTCCCAGGGAAGTGGTAACGGCTTAGTAGTAACTAGCCTTCTACTCTAACTCTTATCTTATGATTCAATTATGCAATCGTCATCAATAACTTTGATGAGAGGGTGATTCATTCTCCACTAGGTTTAAGTCTATTTAAGCCTAAAAGTGTTTCATAGATAATGTCCTGATTCTATGTTATACTGTTCCTACATGTTGATTGACCTATCTTCGAGTATTTTAGATATATCTTAGCCTGGATCGCAACTATGTTCTGAGTCTAAAGGTGTACCACATCCGAGTTATCTGATAAACCGCCCCATCACCAAGGTTAACTGCCTTACTCACGGTTTGAACTAAAGGCATCCATGAAAGCCCTATGTCACTTCGGGGATCATGCCGTTCGCCCTAACCGCCTGCATAAACGCTCAACTCAGCCTACTTAGACTACTCTAACAAACAGGGTGTTCCACAGGTTATTTTATCAAATATGGCAGACACCAATACTAATTGATGCATGTTAAACTAAATAGGTTATGAATAGACCGTGGTTAGGAATTGTCTATAACCCTAAATTTAGTTTAAAAGAAACTACATTAGACATGCAGACATAATGAATATTAAGCAGGTGGCTATTTCCGGAAAATCATTAAAACTTCAACATATAAAATAGATACTCATAACAATTATAATCTCATATTCATAATAAATCTTTGGACAATCACAATACAAACATATAAAGAGAGGGACAGGGGGACTGATGCCATAAAGAAATCACCCTTTACTTAGTCTCGCCGATGGAGCAACTGCTTGTATATGTCGTACTGCTCGACCCAAATCTACTCGACAGAACCTTCGGAGGACGCTTCCTCAGCCTAGTAGCTGGACTTTACCTTAATACCCAGCTTAAGCCCAACCCTGTGGACTGACTCTTCAAACGCCTAGAGCCCTCTTAGGATCTCCTAATGAAATCCCGGGTATTCTATGAATACTAGAAACAAACCTATCTATCGAAGCCTGAGATCTGAGACTAATTCTCAGAAACTAAGAAAACGAAACACTAACTAAAAATAGAAGAAAACTTATACTGAACCCGAGTCTCTAAGTGACTTATGTACTCGAGAAAAATGTACAACTTATGTCACTAAATGACTCAGATTGAGTGGAGAGGGATGATTTCAACTGAGGAAGGCCTGAGGTATTTATAGCAGCTTTCTGGAGTGAATGTTTCCAAGATTTTCGATGTGGGACTTGGACCAGGCATCCGGGACGCCCTTCCTGATTCGGGACGCCCTCCCCGATGTCTGAACTTCCGAAAAATTGCGTTTTTACCCCGAAATTTTCCATTTTCTTCTACTTTTCACTTGACACTTCCAAAATCATAAAAACTGTGAAATTGAGTTAATAACGAACAATTAAGACCGATTTGCCCTCAATTTCACCCTAAATTATGCCTAAAAACATGCTAAAAATGTGATATGATTTATGCATATCAACAACTCAGGAACACCGCAGCCTGATACATTTTTCTAAATAATCAGTTATACCGACGTCATTACTCTTGGCCATTACTAAAGTGCGTGCCTGAAACCGAGGGCAATTACATTTTACGAGAAATCCACGAAGGAATTTGCGGAGCTCAGATCGGGCCCCGAAGCCTAGCACGAAAGGTCATGCGAATAGGATACTTCTGGCCCACAATAGAAGCTGACGCCACCACGCTAATAAAACACTGTTCAAAATGTCAGCTACACGCCAACATCCACCACATGCCCACTGTAGAATTCCACTCCATAAGCAACCCGATTCTTTTTTATCAATGGGGCATGGATATCGTTGGCCCCTTTCCAAAAGCTAAAGGAAATAAGGAATTTCTTATCGTGCCCATCGACCATTTCACCAAATGGGTCGAAGCAAAACCCATAGCCTCCATCACGGCGCAAGTTATCAAGAATTTTTTCTGGAACGATGTCATCACTAGGTTCGGCATACCCCGCATCCTCATCACCGACAACGAAAAATAGTTCGATGCATAGAAATTCCAAAATTTCTGCCAAGAATTACATATAGATCACCATTTCACATCAGTCCGATACCCGCAAACGAATAACTTAACAGAAGTTACCAACCGAACCATTGTGCAAGGCTTGAAAAAACGGTTAGATTCGTCCAAATCTAAATGGGTTGACTAACTGCCGAATGTCCTGTGGTCATACCGAACAACGCCCCACTCCCGCACCCTCGAAAGCCCATTTTCTCTATGCTTCCGCACCGAAGCATTACTACCAGTTGAAATCGGCTCTTCATCTCCCAGATTAGATAATTTCTCCATCGAATGGAACGACCTTAAAATTACAGAAAATTTAGCACTACTCGATAATATTCTATCCAACACAGCCACCCGTGAATATAATTATAAACGATCCCTAGCAAAACACAAGAACGCACGACTGCGCCCTCATAATCTAATCACAGGCGACCTCGTCTTTAGCAAAAATTTTGTTAATCATCAAGAACCTACCCGGAAGCTCGACGCAAACTGGGAAGGCCCATACGTTATTACCAAAGTCAATTCAAATGGCAGTTTTCATTTAAAGGACCACAAAGGCAACATTCTCACCCGAACGTGGAACGCAGCTAACCTCCGAAAGTACTACCCATAATATTTATAAGTTTCCACCAATTAGATTCGGGAAAACACTTGTTTTTTAATTACTAATCAACTGTTTCGCTTTCAAAATTCAAACCATTTCATTAATAAAACTACACATTTTCTGTTTTATGTTTTCTTCTCTTTTTTTTCTTTTTCTTTTCTTTTTGACATAGCATTCACCCATTCCATACCATACCGCCCCCCATCCATAAGACATAAACATATATAAAGAACTTTAACATACATACAAAAATCGTACATTATATTAATCTTCTGGTCTGATTTTTACAAAATACATACATATCATACATCTTTAAATTCCCCCCACCCCTACTACATTACTTTCCCCCTCCTCACTAGCCACAACTACCCCTTCCCCCGGAGCATTTTCCCCTTCCTCTACCCTCTCCCCTAATTCTTCCTGACCCCGACCAGTTTCGGTAATCAGCTCGTCAAAATCAAATGGTCCTCCTTCCGAAGGGTACACATTCCCTTTCGACGCAATCGCTAAAGACTGAAACTGATCTGGCAACTGGAAAGAGGGATCAGTTTGCTGAATATGATCCCTCAGCACAGCCAAGGTATCACCAGCAATGGGAGCTACTACCCGAGAAAATAGCCTGTAACACCGTTCATCCTTAAAGAACGACGTCACGATTGCCTTTTCCTTCGGGAGTCTCGTAGCGGTCCTGCAACCTCACAGCCTCTTCCTCCCATTTCTTCTTGGCTAACTCCAGCTCCCCCACCTTCAGCTTCTCCCGCATCAGCTCCTACTGCACCCCCTCCAGCTCCTCACCCTGCTCCTGCACCTTCCTCTTCCACTCCCACACCTCGCTTTCGGCAGCCTCCCTAGCCGTTGTAGCCTTGTCTCTAACTTTCCAGGCTAAGTCCTTCTCCGCCTCCACACTCTCATAATTATAATGAGTTAAGTGAAAGCGGCCCAGGAGCTCAACCTCTGGAAGTAAGGCCTATCCGAATCAACACAACAAAAAGAAAGTTAGTTACACATGCAATTTCTAGGTTACAAACGACAATTCTTAGCCGCTCCCCAAACTTACCTCAAATTTCTGTTGATACATTTGGCCAATCAAAACTTCCGTCGGCACCTTCTCCACATTCTCCTTCAAACCAGGGGGGAAGCAGTGTTGAAAAAATGTCATGGCCACCCCCGGCCCTCCTATCGCCAGATTCGTAGGAATGTCCCAAAGGGGAACATACTTTCCTACCCCAACCTCACCCGAAATACCCCCACCCTTCTTCAAACGTTTTAGAGGAGGAGACACATCCACCGAACCCTCCCCCGCCACCTCCTTCCCTTTTCCCTTCCCTGAATCCTTCGTAACTACCGGGGCTGACCTCTCTTTTTTCTTCTTGCCCCCATAGCCACACCCTCCCCCTTATCCACCCTGACCGCAACCCTCCCCCCCTCCTTCTTCTCCGAATTTCGGAACATCCCTAGACAATAATACCTATGAGTTTTGGTAATAAAACTAAAGCTCCCTTTGTCAAGCATAACCAAAAGAATTTTAATTTTACCAGTAGGTTTCTTTTTACGTTTATCCGGAATGTTTTGCACCATCTCCATCACCAAGTTCTTTCCTGCAAATAATCAAATAAGACGCCAGCTTCGGCAAAAACACTTGGCAGAAATCATAACAAACAAAAACACAAAATACATAACGTGTTGGAGTTGGTAAATATTTCGAGGACACTTCGGGGGCGAAATCCCCGACTCGGGGGTCCCACTGCCTGGACAGCGGGCGGGGGCTCGGGGGCAGCGCCCCCGAAACACCAACGGGTTTAGGCCCAGTGATATGTAGGGTTTAGGCCCAATTATATGTAGATAGGCCCAGTGATATGTAGGGTTTAGATGTCTATATATAGAGATATCATTGTAACGAGTTAATTGAACCAAGAAATTATAATAGAGAATTCCGTTTGCAGGATGTAGCCCTAAATTGTGGCGAACCTGGGTAAATCGTGTGTTCTTATTTTATTATTGTTTTTCGATTTCATCTATCAAATTCATATTCTACATTGTTAAAATCCTACATAACGAACCCCCCCCCCCATCAACAATCCTTTCATATGCACCCACGTAGTTTCCGGATGTCCAATCTGGAATCACACTCCAGTCCCGCATGCCTTATCAAGGTCTCCGACCAATCCTCCCCCACTGATAACTCAAACCGATACTTCGCTAATATTTTCGCATCCTGATAGTCCCTCCCATACCCATCCGACACATCATTACTTAAGTTTTTTCAGTTATTCTAGGGCTGCAAGAGGCCTTTACTGCCAAAACTGTGATGCTTGACATAAAAGAACTCATTCTTCCAAGAATGGATGCTGGAAGGACCCAAAATGACTGGCCGTGCGCTACGTCGGCAATATAAAAAACCCCCGACCCTCCGGATATGTACATTTCTGGCTCAAAAACCCTACAGTGGTCCGGATGACATTCGGCATTTATTGTCCTAACTGTATTTGGTATAATACTTACAAATATCCACAAACAGCGGGTGTAAGGGAAATCGTAACCCTGCCCGTAGGTGAGCTACGTAGGTGGTCACACAGTCCGCCGGTGGAGTATGAATCCGTTGGTTGGCATCTGGGCAAATGGTTTTAAAAGTTATAGGGAAATGGTAATGCTCCCGGATGCCCTCCAAGATACGGGATTCGGAGATGGTCGTTTTGTACTGAGGAACCTATGGATTCTCCTTTTCTTCACACCCTTTTGTCATCGGTTCTTTCCTAATAGGTCCTACTTCCTCCTTTGGCCTCCGGTAAGCCATCCCAGAACTCACATCTTTTTCATCTATTAAGGGGAAATAAAAATCCTCTCCATCCATCCTATACCACACACTGGCATCTCGATCCCCTGAAGAACCTACGGGTCCAATCTATTCCTCTAATTCCTCAAATCCTACTGACTTATCAGATCCCTCAGATGTACTTTCTTGCCCATCACTAAAAACCATTCTGTTTGAAGAACTCATCGTACCCGTGTGATTTCTAAACCTAACTGCCCTGTATCTTCTTCCCTTCTTTCCCAAGCCCTACCCAGAAAATGCAAAGCAACAGAACAAGTACCTGAAATTGGTCAAGGAGCCATGTTTAGCACAGATAGTCCAAGCACAATCACACAAAAGCAATAGCACACAAATACTGCAGAATACAACAAAAAACACGTTTATTGGTTAAACCCACAATCAACACAGTTCATCACCCTACACAGGTCATATACACACAAATCATATTATAACAACCCTCACACATCCACAGAACCACCCACATTTCAAACCCCCACAGCAGGACAATAGCCTTTTCTTACACTTCACAACGTTTCCAAACAAACGAGTACACCAGGCAAAACCTCACAACCCACAAGAACAAATGCAGATTCCTTCAGAAGGCGCGAAGAGCAAAGTCCAGAAATAAAGTTCAAATACCCCTCCTGACTCTTCCTCTTCCCCTCATATTTTTCAAATTTCCTTATTTTTTCACGTCTACACGCGCTTCCAAGTGCACACGTCCTCTCCACGCCGCCAGCCGCACCATTCTCACGCGCCCCCTCTCCCATCGAAGCGTCAGAAACGTCCTGTCATCACCACACACATACAACGGCCATCATTACCACCCGATTCCCCAACACACCACCCAACAACTTCATTCCCACCCCCCATCCACAACCGCCTCCAAAGCCATTCTTTTTTCTCCGAAACCCCTCTTACGTCTGTCTCCCACTTAGTCTTCCACCCAAAACCCTTTTTTTCTTTCGCTCTATTTCCGCTTTATCTTCAATGTTTACCTTTTCCATTCGCCCTGTATCATTCGGCTATATCCACAACGATTCCCATGCCCCCCGCATCCTCCGCCACATCCGTAACCAATCCGAATCTTCAAAAAAAAAAATGCTTATGGTATACGTACAAAACCCCCTACATAAAATATATCCTGACAACACAAAATATCCCGAACAACCCGCATACAATATCCCATCATTATATCAACCAAAACCTAAAATATCTAAAAACGGCCCATAATATAAAAGGTCCACATCTTGTAGGCAAGGGTAGATAAATACCTCTCTAAGATAAGAGCCAAAGGGAGACGAAACACAGACACACATAATAAAGGCCAGAGAGAGAACCCGGAAGAGGCAGATACCAAGAACAGCGCGATATCCCCAAGAAAAGACACATCAAGAACAACAACACACCTTCAAGAAAGACGGATCCCAGGAAAAAGAAGGAACAAAGGAAAGGAAATTAGAGTAGCTAGAGTCATGCTACATCATTAAAAATAAGAAAAGTATTATTTATTTCAAAATGATAATTGCTTCAAACTCAAAACACAATTTATATATATATATATATATATATATATATATATATATATATATATTTAATATTTAATCAATATTTTTATATCATAATAAGAATAAGAAAATATAAGTATGTAAAATATTCCCAAAGAATCACGGCAATCTGTGAGTATGTAAAATATTCCGAATGAATCACGGCAATTTGAAATTTCTATATATATATATATATATATATATATATATATATATTTATATATATATAATATTTATTCAATATCTTTATATAATAAAAAGAGTAAGAAAAATCCTACGTATCAATCTGCGGAAAGAACCATGGCAATTTAATTTCGTTGATTGAAATAGAAATATATATATATATATAATATTTAATCAATATTTTTGTGTAATAAAAACAATAAGAAAACATAAGTATGCAAAAACGAATCACGGCAATTTGAAATTCGCCGCTGACGGAATTATAAAAAAATATATGATATACTTCAAAATATAAAATTTTGGAAATCAAAAACAAATTTCAAAATTTTAAACTTCCAAAATTCTAATAGGCCGATAATAATTAATTAAACACATCTTTTCATATATCATACCTTTTAAATTCAATACTTCAAATAAATTATTAATACCATAAATTAAAAAAAAACAGAGAGGGATAGTCCACCTACCTCGATTGAGTGCTTGCTTACTTTCCAATACCTTTCGATTAACTCAAATATTCCGTTGCTAAATTCCCTTCGGACTCTACGAAAAATCCATATAATAAGAATATTAAAACTAAATTCACAAGTGATACCTTACCGTGTTAATCATACGATCCTAATAATCGAAAACACTAAAACTACTTACTTTGTTGATTAAGTTCTCGATATTCGGAAAATCCTTCTCTCTGGCTGTTATCGCGTTCTGAAAGGGATAAAAGAAAACCATAATAAAAACCTAATAATAATGCTTATGCCTCTATTTATAAATACTCTTATATCTCACTTATAACTATTTACTATTTAGTCCTCACACTATTTAAATTATATATAAAGCCTCAAAAATAAAATTAGAGTATTACAGCCCTTTTCCAAATGCCGGTAGAAAAGACGTCGGGACCTGACGGTTTCATGGCAGCCTTTTTTCAAACATTTTGGAACCTGGTGGAGCAATCGGTTATTGATCTTGTTATGGGGATATTTATGAATGGATGCCTTCTTGAGGGGTTGAATAAATCGGTAATATGCCATATCCCTAAATGTGTTGCTCCATCTACCCTTATCCAATTTCGCCCTAGCTCGTTGTGTAATTTTTGGTTAAGTGTGTGTCGAAGATTCTAGCGAATCGGCTCAAACCTATCATTTGTAAGCTAACAGATAAAAATCAGCCAAGCTTTATCCCAGGTAGACTAACCTCGGATAACATTGTAATTTCCCAGGAGGTTATTCACACGTTATCAAAGAGAAAAAGGTGCGAAAGGGGTTTTTATTGTGAAGGTAGATTTGGAGAAAGCATATGATAGGATTGAGTGGTCTTTCTTGAAAGAGGTTATATCATGTTCCAGGTTTAATGTGCACTTTGTTCTCTTATAATACATTGCATATCCACTGCTTCTTTGGCTTTGTTATGGAAGTAGGAGAAATTACCGGCATTTAAACCATCAAGAGGACTCCGTCAGGGAGATCCTCTCTCACCCTATCTTTTCGTGCTTTGCATGGAGGTGTTGGGACAAAACATCCATCGTCAGGTTCAGAACTGGAGTTGGAAACAGTTAACGTATCAAGGAATGGTCCCAGAGTATTCTATATTTTCTTTATAGATGATCTATTGCTTTTTGGAGAAGCCTCCTTCTCTCAAGCGAGAATTATGGAATTTACACTGGGAGAGTTCTATGGGCTATTTGGACAAAGAGTGAATAAGGCTAAATTGAAAGTGTGGTTCTCACCGAATGTTCCGAGCTATCTTAGGAGCACTATATGTAAAGCTTTCCAGATTTCGGCGACAACAAACCTTGGTATGTATTTGGGAACTCCCTTGATGCATGGAAGGATGAGTAAGAAACATCTTGGTCATCTTGTAGAATGGGCAGAAAAAAGGTTGGCAGGCTGGAAAATTACATCCCTGTCCAAGGAAGCAAGGGCAGTTTTAATCTCTTCCACACTAATGAGTTTATCAATATATACAATGTAAATAATAGCTATTCCAAAAGATATTATTGCAAACTTGGAACGTCTGTGCAGGGAGTTCTATTGGGGTGAGAGTAATGGTGTACGATGTCTCCATACCATCGCGTGGAGCAGGCTATGCCAACCAAAAGTAGCAGGGAGAATGGGATTTCCAAGGCTGGAATTTACCAACAAGGCAATGTTATCAAAGCTGGTCTGGCGTTTGATCAAGTTCCCAGATGAAATTAGTAGTCAGATATTAATAGGCAAGTATGGAGGATGGAGCAAGTTGGTTAACTGAGCTAGGGCAACAGGAGCTTCTCACATCTGCCGGGCCATCTGCAAAGTATTTCCATTAGTTTATGAAGGCATCCGATGGAAATTGGGTAGTGGAGAGAAAATGCTATTTTGGTTGGACAAATGGTGGGGAGATCAACCATTGCTAGATTTATGTGAGAATCAGCCTCCAACACACATGCATCCCACAAAGGTGGTCGAGCTTTCATTCCAGCGGGTGGAAGTGTGATTTACTACAGCAATTCCTTCTTGCACACGTACTACAATAACTAAATGACACCACAGTAGGCCGAGATCCCTCTACACCAGATATGCCCTTTTGGAAGCCCAGCTCGGGTATCTTCTCAACCAAGTCAATATGCCAGGCGCTCAATATGCAGCAGATTTCAGCGAACATTCCGTGGCGACAATTATGGAGATTTCACGGTCCGCCTAGGACATCCCACACTATATGGGTCAGTTTTCATCAAGCTTTACCAACAGCTCACATGCTGTGGAAGCGAGGAATTGGAGAGTCCCCCCATGTGTCATTTGTGCGGAGCTGCCAAACAAACAACACTCCATTTGCTTAGGGATTACAACTATGCGAGGACAATATGGAAAGCAATTCTCCTGCCTGCTCTACGGAGGAAATTCTTTAACGTCTCTAATGTTGTCAGGTGGTTGTGCATAAACATTATAAAGCCCAAGGGTACTTCCATATCCCCTTGTTTTTGGGATTACATCTTTAGACACATAGTACATATTTTATGGACTAACTACAATAGAAGTGTACATGGTGATAGTCATTTTTTGGAGAATCCTTATGCCATAGCTGAAAGAAGCATTCATCTTGTATTAAAGCTCCTTTTAATATGGAATAAGGAATCTATATAATTTCTTTTTTCTATTAATAGAAAAGTTTCGGTCTTGAAAAAAAATTGAAAAAAAAGTATATATATATAATGAAAAGTTATTCCCAAAATTTATTTAATCATAAATACTTTAAGATAAAACAAAGACATTGGAATAAAATGCAAGGAAAAGTAACTGTTCTTTAACTACATTAGAAATATATATTAAATCAAGGTTCTAATCAAGTCTTCGTTTAATCAGCTTTGCTCCGATCTCAATTTGAGGACACCGGATTGAGTGGGAATGTTAGAAACAGTTATGGTTTTACCACTACTTCTTTTGGATTCTATTAATCATGCCATATATTTAGGGATTATTTTTTTTTGTAACCTTTCTCTATAAAATCTGAACAAGTCCTAAGGGACAATTATTTATCCATTAATAAATTAATATTTAAAGTTTTACAACTTGTTGATTCTTTAAATAAATTCCTCTTTAAATTTTTTATCTTGTAGAAGAAACTTGTGCTGATAAGATATAAGAATACAAAGTAATTTTATTAATGTATTATTATTTATTATTAAAAAAATTAATTTTTGCGACAGTCAAATCCATTGTAATATCTTCGTTGCTAATAGGGATGACACATAGATTTCGTTTAACGGATTTGTGACAAATTTGGTCGGCGCAATATCTTTGTTGCTAACAACACATAGATTTCATAACAAATAGTAATGGATTTGCGACTGTCATTATGACAAAAAAATTATTTTGTCAAAAAGTCGTTGGTCGGGTAAGTACGCTCTCTTATGATTAAGAGATCATCAGTTTGATACATGTTAGAGACAAAGTCGCATACGAATTACAATTAACATAAAAAAAATTTATTTTTATTTTATAATTTAATATAATTATTTATTAAATACCTAAAATTTTAAATGAATATATAAAAAACATCATCTAAATATATTTAAATCAATTTCAAAAATATATATTTAAATCAAATTACAATAAAATTCATTAATAATATAACATTTTTATTACAATATATATAAAATCTAAATAATAAAACATTCTAAAATATCATTCTAATAATAATAAATGTATAATACGCTAATAATATCAAGTAATAAACAATGATGATTTAGTAGAGCATAATACATCATATGATTACTGTGGGTGCAACGAGATAGATTTTGCAAAACCCTTAACGGAGCCCGAAGATGAAAAATCTTGTGAATAATGCTCTTTAAATTGATTAGTCTTATCCTAAAATGTATATACATAATTATTAAATATGTGCAAATAGTTGTAAATACTAATCATGTTGTGTAAATAGAGAAGAGAATATTACCACTGTCTTCTTGTTCATGTTCGTGTAGCTGTATTGTTAAAAAAAAGAGAAGATAATTTCATCAAGAACAAGTTTAAGATCCTAAACCAAATCAAAATAATTGCTTCGATAATAAATAATTTATTTTGAAAACTTAAGTTGCACAAATATGAATTTCTTAATCAAGTGATTAATAAAAGCACAATTTACAACTATACTTAAAGTATGTAATTCAACAAAAAATACATTTCCAACTATATTTAGAGTATCGAATCCAACAGAAAGACAATTACAACTATAATTCAAATATTTAATCTAACAAAAATTACAATTAGAACTATACTTAAGAATATCTAATTCTACAAAAACACAATTCCATTAGTTGAAAAAAAATCATAGAACAATGAATTACATTATTTATAAGTTTAAAAATAAAACCAACTCCACTTTAATAGAACCACAACAAACTAACACATTTAAATTAGTGACGGCTTAACAGACGATCGTAAATTATGTGCCTATTAGTACGGTTTTGAGAAGGTTACAAATGTACGTAGCTAAATTCAATTTTTCTAGTAATAATTATACAAAACTTATATAATTTTTATATTAAAAGTTGTATTTCTTATAAAAATTAAATAAAATATTAGAGAATAAAAAAAATATAAAATATATAGAATTCTTCCATCTACCATCATATAATAAATATATTTATAACAAATTTTTTATAACTTTTTAATTAATTTTTTTCCTATAAGACATATATTTTAAATGTCTCACACAATCTTAATATTTTATTATGTTTTATACAATTACAACCTGCACAATAAATTTTAAACAATTAATTAATTAAATATATATATATATATATATATATATATATAATTAATATAAAAAAGTGAAAAGAATAATTAGTACTATAAATAACTTCTAATAAATAAATTTTATAGAAGTTATCAAATGTAATATAAATTTTTGAGATTAACAAAATAGCAAAAGCACAATAGAAAAAATCATGAATATAATTTAGAATTACAAATGATTTTGATTTGAAGAAAATGAATCATTAAATCTTTTGATTAATAAATATTGTAAATATAAATATAAATATAATAATATATATTATATATATATATATATATTATTATATATATATATATATATAACAGTTATTATATAATTGAACATTGTGAACAAAGTTGAAAAAATAGGTTTAGGTAATGGAATCATTTAATTGATTGGGAATGATTTATTTTAATTGAAACTTAAAAAGTGTGAAAAAATAAGTAATTTATGTAAATTTTTTTTTTCAAAAATAATAAAAGAAACATCACATTTTAGGGGAGCCATTGAATAATTTGTAAATTCATTTAATTTTTTTCTTTTTTCAAAATGATGAAAAAATAAATAAATAAAATTTTGAAAAACCTTATTGAAGAAAAAAATAATTAGACAAAGAAAATCTCCAATTTCTTTATTTGCATTTTAATGGCTTAAGATCTTTTAATATTTTTTCTAAAAATTAATATGATTATTACAAAAATTATAAAAATATCCCAAACACATTTTCTATCACCAAATAATTAAGTATTTTCTTTAGTGAATTTTTATTCACACAATTATGTTTATTTTATTTTATTATATATATATATATATATATATATATATATATAGTTGTTTTAAAAAAAAAAAAGACAAGAAAAAGAAATTGATGGAATTAAGTGAAAAGGTGAAGGCTAATTGAGGATAGTAATTGTGGGAAAAGTGTGCTAAAGTTTTATTTAAGAAGGAAACGTTATATTCAAATTCACCCTTATGGTTTTCCATTTAAATTGAACTCAATAATTCCTTTGTGGAAAATAAAATGAGAATTTTCTAATGGTTTCTATGTTGGTATAATAGAATTAGCAAGTGAATATATATATACACGGGAGGTGCGGGATGCTTATATACACTTAGATATATATATGTCACATCCCATGTAAGGGATGCATATATTATAATAATCTTTTATCTTTTCTATTAATAACTATAATTAACTTAATTTATAGTGATTAAAATTAAATATTACAATATATAATTATATATTTTTATGTTATCTTTTAAGATAAACTATCCTGATAACAGCTGAATTTTATGAGAATTCAAATTTATTTAAATTGTTTTTTATTATTGACACTCCAACTTTTAAAATGTCCAAAAACTGTTCTTGCGTCCATTTTAGTTGTTACATCAATATTTCTTCATCAAATTCCATTTTCCCCTGTTTTGACCAAGGACATTTTTGTTTATTAATTAAATTTTTTTCCTTAATTTTTTATAAAGTTTAATTTTATTGAATAAAATTAAACTCTAGTTTTAGTTACCCTATTTCTAATGGGTTCTTAGGTTACTTTCTTCCATGAGCTAGTCCATTAGCATTATTACGAATTAGCCCTAACAAATCTCTCAATATACCCTCAAGGTATACTCTCAATATACACGGAGACTACATATCTGGTTGGTCGCCCAGATTTGTGAGGTCCGTTTGTAGCAAATGTTTGAGTTTTCTTTGTTTGGGACACCACTTAAGTAATTTGCTGGTGTATGGTTCATTGGATGACTTAGGATTCTTTATCAAATCTTGAATTCGTTTCATTCATGATTGCCGGCGATAAACACTTACCTATTGTTCCTTCCTTTTTATGGAGCATTTATAATCCGAAGGGTGAGTCAGCTTCCAAAAAACAAAATGATAAGAACACGTAGAGCCTTCGAAGTTAAATTTATCTTATCAAAAGATCAATTGGCAAACCTATTTACCAAGGATCTAATGAAGTCTTCGTTTAATCTGCTTTGCTCCTATCTCAATTTGAGGACACCGGAATGAGGGGGAATGTTAGAAACAATTATAGTTTTACCACTACTTCTTTTGGATTCTATTAAACATGCCATATATTTAGGGGATATATATATATTTTGTTTTAAACGTTTCTCTACAAAATCTGAACAAGGCCTAAGGGACAATTATTTATCCATTAATTAATTAATATTTAAAGTTTTACATTTGGAACTTATTTATTCTTTAAATACATTCCTCTTAAAAATTTTGATCTTGGAGTAAAAATTTGTGCTGATATAAGAATACAAAGTAATTTTATTAATATATTACTATTTATTATTAGAAAAATCAGTTTTTGCTACACATATTTTATGACAGTCAAATCCATTGTTATTTTTGCGATATCAGTATGACAAACTCTGATAGTAAATACGCTCACTTATGATTGAGAGGTCATAAGTTCAAGACATGATAGAGACGCAAATCGCATACCAATTTCAATTAACATTAAAATATATATTTTTATTATTTTTATTTTATAATTTGATATAGTTATTTATTAAATACCTAAAATTTTAAATAAATATATGAAAAACATCATCTAAATATATTTAAATCAATTTAAATATATATATATATATATATATAATATATATATATTATGGAAAAATACTTTATTATCAACTCCATTCAGAATTGAGTATAGATAAAACTTGAGGAGGAAAAGCTAGCTCACCTCCTTGACCTTTTCTCCTTACAGTCATACCATTCTGAAATCCTAGTCTCTATTTTAAAAATTATCATTCCTTCTCCTGCAAGTTTTGTTTCGATAAGAAATAAAACATCTGGTCTCTCACACCGAATAAGGTTGTTTAATTCGTGAATTGCTCGAGGTGAACCCAAACCTCGACAATTCCACATCGAACAAATCATTGATCACGGTGGGGCTGTACTACAGCCTCTGGCGCTGGAGATTTATACTTCTTTGATACTACTGGAGATAATATATCATCATCATACTCAATAAGAGATGAAGGTCTCTTTTGATATGTGGTAGATACTATCAATTTCATATTAACTGATTCTCGTTCACCACTAAAAGAAGACACAATCGTGTTCTGCATAATCAGTGTCGTAAAGGATTTCGATAATCCAGCTTCAAGGGGATTGTCCCTTTCCATGAAATCATTTTCTTCAATACTTTCCAATAGTTCAGATGACACATTATCTACTCCTCCAACCAAGGTCTGTAAACTATCTCAGCCACCTATATATTGTTTACATTCGCTTCGCAATTTCGATATCGATGACCAATCCTCCCACAATGGAAACAAAATCTCGGAAGTTGCTCATACTTAATCAACATCGGGTGAAGCACACCATCCGGTGTTGTCATTCGTAAACACCACCGCAAAGGATTTGATAAAGAGATCAAAGTATATACCCAAAAGAATTTAAACTCGGATTGTCTTTCCTCCCGAATTTGAACTTGAGAGCATTTTGACAATATTTTGTGTAGCTTGATCCACACATCTGTCGTATAACAATATTTGTTATACGGGACAATCCCACAATGTGTAGCCAAAAAACCTCGTTATAGAAATCATAGCCCATTAGTACAGCTGATTCTCTCCACTCTCGAACCAGGATCAATAAATTTTTAAAATTTCAAGGTCTTTCGCACAATATATACTCCACAGTTTCTCCTGACTAGAAAAAAATTTGGTAGAAATTCATATGAAGCCGTTGCATTGTGAATTCCGCACTATGCCAAGCATTTTTCATCGCCGTACGAAATCCATTGGTATTAATATCCTTTCCTCCAAAAGAAGATACCACAACACTATGCATGCATTCTTGGATACCTTTATGTATATCTTCATCGTCCAATGAAATGCATGAAGATTCGTTTGCGCCAATAGTTACATGTTCCAATTTCAATAATATTTGTTCGTCCATAGTTTCCATCCAAATATCTTTATCTTTCAAATATTCCAACTAGTATGCAGTGCCAAATAAAGTTACAAAGATACCTGAATAGGTATCAAGAAAATCAAAAAAATCAAAAAACCAAGAAAGTATTTGTGAAAGAATAGAAAACCCTAAAGAAATCGCCTCTCGCAATCGCATGGAAAGAGAGAACATCCTTAATTTTTCAAATTTCAAAAATATTTAAATTAAATTACAATAAAATTCATTAAAAATATAATATTTCTATTACAATATATATATAATCCAAATAATAAAACATTCTAAAATATAATTCTAATAATAAAAAATATATAATATCTAATAATATCAAGTAATAAGCAATGATGATTTAGTAGAACATAGTACATTATATGATCATCGTGAGTGCAAGGAGGTAGATTTCGCAGAACTCTTCACGAAGTTCAAAAATAAAAAAATCTTATCAATAATTTTCTTTAAATTGATCAGCGTCATCTTAAAATTTATATATATTACATTTGATACCTTAATTCTAATAAAATTTATTTATATTACTAATTAATTTTTTCACTTTTTTTAAATTAATTTTGACGTATAAACTATAAATAATATAATTGATAATTATTTCAATTTAGTCAAACTACGAATTATTTATATTAAATAGATAAATGGAACCTAATCAATGATATTCAAAATTTCAACAAATATATATATAATAATCTTTTACTTCTTCTATTAATAGTTATAATCAATTTATTTGATTTTATGGTAATAAAAATTTATGTATAACCTAATTGACTATATTATTTTATATTATTTTTTATTATACACATTTTAGTATTCTCTACTAATTTTTACAACATTTTACACTTTACTATATTTTAAAATATTTTAATAAATTTTAATAAATTATATAAAATTTTAAATAACTTTTTAATATGCAAACGATCCTTTTTTTATAGTGGAAAATGATGGGGCAATTTTCAAGGTCGGATTGATCACAAAATTGTAGAAAGATTAAACATTTTTCTGATAATAAACTTTACAAAAGTTTCTTAAGAGTAAAAATACAATAGAAGAAACATGGATATTATTGAGAATAATAATTTATTTTTATTAAAGATTACTATTAAAGAAACTTTAGGAAAATATAAAATCTTTTATGATTAAATGTGTATATTATTGAGATTGCATATTTCTCTCACCTTATTTTTCTCTCAATCAAATATCCATACATATTTTGATGCTCATTTACAGCCATGTATTTTGGTTACTATTCATTATGTTTCAAATTTTACATTTCTTGTATTGCCTATTTAAGCATGTATCTTCTTTGTTCATTATATCCGAAAATATACACAGTGAATAAACAAAAACCTTTTGAATCATATTTTTTATGGTATCAGATTAATAATTATTACGCTCGATCCAAACCCGAATCCTAAAATCTTTTTCACCATCTCACGATCAAACCCGAATCCTAAAATCTTTTTCACCATCTCACCGGTATGACAGAAGGTGCAAACAAAAATCTTGCCAAAACCGATGCTAATAGCCCAAACTACAACTCGCCATACTATCTCAATACATATAAGAGTTATTTATATAATAAATTATTGTGAAAGAAGTTGGAAGTGTGTTTTGATAAAGAAATGGAAATAATTTAGTTGACTGTGAAATGATTTATTTGCATTGTAATGGTGGAAAAATAAGTAATTTATGTAACTTTCTTTTTTTTTTAAAATGATAAAAAGAACATCATTAACTCATCATCATGTAATAATTTGTAAAATTATTTAATTTTTTATATTTTCAGAATAATAGAAAAAAATAAAAATAAAAATAAAAATAAAATAAAATTTTGAACCATCTTATGGAAGAAGAAGAAGGCAATTTACACACAGAAAATTTTTAATTTCTTCCTTTGAATATTAATGGCTTAACATGTTTTAATATTTTGTCTAAAAAATAATATCATTATTACAAAAATTATTAAAAAAAAATAAAAATAAAAACAAAGTCGCGAACACAATTTCTATCACCAAATAATTAAGTATTTTCTTGAGTGAATTTTTATTCACACAATTATGTTTATTTTATATAATATATATTAAAAAAAAGAAAAGAAAAAGAAATTGATGAAATTAAGAGAAAAAGTGAAGGCGATGATAGCAATTGCAGTAGAAGTGTGCTAAAGTTTTATATAAAAAGGAAACATTAAAATTACAAATTCATTAAGTGAATTGTTAATTTTATAAATTTTAAAATTTAAAATTTAAATTAATATATTTTATATACATAAAAGGAAAACAAAATTAGAAATATGAAAATAATAAAATATTTAGTAAAAAATTAATATATATAGACATAAATAAAAAAGTATATATATATATATATAATATATATATATATAATATATGAAAATAAAAAATGAAAAGTTATTAGCAAAATTTTTAATCAGATTTTAAGATAAAACAAAGTCATTGGAGTTTTTAATTTCTTATGGAAGAAGAAGAAGGCAATTTACACACAGAAAATTTTTAATTTCTTCCTTTGAATATTAATGGCTTAACATGTTTTTATATTTTGTCTAAAAAATAATATCATTATTACAAAAATTATTAAAAAAATAAATAAATAAAAACAAAGTCGCGAACACAATTTCTATCACCAAATAATTAAGTATCTTCTTGAGTGAATTTTTATTCACACAATTATGTTTATTTTATATAATATATATTAAAAAAAAAGAAAAGAAAAAGAAATTGATGAAATTAAGAGAAAAAGTGAAGACGATGATAGCAATTGCAGTAGAAGTGTGCTAAAGTTTTATATAAAAAGGAAACATTAAAATTACAAATTCATTAAGTGAATTGTTAATTTTATAAATTTTAAAATTTAAATTTTAAATTAATATATTTTATATACATAAAAGGAAAACAAAATTAGAAATATGAAAATAATAAAATATTTAGTAAAAAATTAATATATATAGACATAAATAAAAAAGTATATATATATATATATATAAATGAAAATAAAAAAGTATATATATATATATATATAAATGAAAATAAAAAATGAAAAGTTATTAGCAAAATTTATTTAATCAGATTTTAAGATAAAACAAAGTCATTGGAGTAAAATGCAAAGAAAAAAAAACTGTTCTTTAACTACATTAGAAATATATATCAAATCAAGCCACCAGTTTTTTGGGCAACAATCTCAATTTGACGACACCAGATTGAGGGGAATGTTAGAAACAATAGCGATCTCCTTATAGTTTTACCACTACTTATTTTGGATTCCGTTAGTCATTCCTTATTTTTGTTTTTGTAACCTTTCTCTATAAAATCTGAACAAGTCCTAAGGGACAACTATTTATCCATTCATGAATTAATATTTAAAGTTTTACATTTGCAACTTGTTTATTCTTCGAATAAATTTCTTTTAAAAAACTTTATCTTGTAGTAGAGACGTATGCTGATAAACTATAAAAATACAAAGTAATTTTATTAATGTATTACTGTTCATTACTAGACAAATCAATTTTTACTGTCAAATTCGTAGTAAATCGACTTTTTGCAATGGATTTTGGAACGGATTTGACCGTCTTAATATCTTCGTCCCTGATACGGATGACACATAGATTCCATCGCAAATAATAGCAGAGTTGAGACATTCAAATTTATCACTATTTTTATAACGGATTTACGACAGATTTTACCGTGTCAATATCTCGTTGCCAATAAGGACAATACATAGATTCCGTAACAAATAGCAACGAATTTGAGAAAAATTTAACTCAGTTTTATTTTTGTGACAACTTTACGACAATATTTAAGCGTAGCAAAATAGCAACAAATTGAGCATTTTTATTTTTTTACTTTTAAAAATAATTTTATTATTATTTTAAAAAATAATTTTTTTATTTTATAATTTCATAAAATTATTTATTAAATACTTAAAATTTGAATTAAATATATATAAAAACAATATCTAAATATATTTAAATCAATTTAAAAAAATATAGATTTAAATTATATTACAATAAAATTTATTAATAATATAACATTTCCATCACAATATATATAAAATCCAAATAATAAAACATTCTAAAATATCATTCTAATAATAATAATAAATATATAATATCCTAATAATATCAAGTAATAGGCAATGGTGATTTAGTAGAGTATAGTACATCATATGATCACATGGGTTCAACGAAGTAGATTTCATATAACTCTTAATCCGAAGATGAAAAAATCTTGTGAATAATGTTTTTTAAATTGATTAGCATAATATTGAAATGTATATATATAATTATTAATTATGTGCATAAAATAGTTGTAAATATTAATCATAATGTGTAAATAGAGAAGACAATATTACCATTGTGTTCTTGTCCATATTCAGTATATCATGATTATGAGTGCTAGGAGATGGATTTGACAGAACTCTCAATGGAGCCTGAGGATGAAGAAACTTGTGAATAATGTTTTTTAAGTTGTTTGACACGATCTTGAAATGTACATAATTATTAATTACATGCATAAAATAGTTGTAAATACTAATTATGATGTGTAAATAGAGAAGAGAATATTATCATTGTCTTCTTGTCCATGTTCGTGTAGTTGTATTACTCAAAAGAGAGAAGATAATTTCATTAAGAACAAGTTTAAGACCCTAAAATCAAATCAAAATAATTACTTCGATAATAAATAATTTATTTTGAAAAATTAAGTTGCTCAAATATAAATTTCTTAATTAGTGATTGATATGTTTTTGAGTATCTAATACTTAAAGTATCTAATAAAAGCACAATTACAACTATACTTCAAGTATTTAATTTAACAAAAAAACACATTTCCAACTATACTTAGAGTATCCAATCCAACAAAAACATAATTACAATTATACGTAAAATATTTAATTCAATAAAAAATACAATTACAATTATAATTAAGAGTATCTAATCCTACACAAACACAATTTCATTATCCGAAAAATAAATCATAGAACAATGAAATACATTATCTATTAACATCATATCAATCAAATGTCAAGTTAAAAATAAAACCAACTCCACTTTAATAGAACTACAACAAACTAGCACAATTAAATTAGTGATGATTTAGCAGACGGTCATAAATTCTGTAGCTATTAGCAACAGTTTTGAGATGATTACAAATGTCCATCGCTAAATCCAATTTTTCTAATTCTGTAGCTATTAGCAACGGTTTTGAGATGATTACAAATGTCCGTCGCTAAATCCAATTTTTCTAATAATAATTGTACAAAACTTATACAATATTTATATTAATAGTTGTATTTCTTATAAAAATTATGGTAAACTATCCCAGATGCACTTCTTAGATGCCAAAATCTAGCTTTTGCACCTCAAAATATTTTTTCACTTATAGTGTCATTCACGTTTTAAAATGTCCCACTACATGCACCTCTGTTAAATCAAACCGTTAGTGACTCAATTTTGCTATTAGTCAACATTTTTTCACTGTTGGGCACCGTTACGGACAGAGATATTTTTGTCCAACATGCCCAAAAACTTTTTGAGATTTGTTTTTTAATTTTTTTAAAATTTTCCTCAATGTCGTTTTACCCTTTCCATTGTCGTTTTCTATCCCATTCGATCCAACTTCTATTTGAAAATCTGAAACGTTTTCTTCTTCTTCAAAGAACCCAACGCAAGTAATACTGATTCTTGCCCCAAAAATCTGTCCAAAATTTATTCATTTTGTTGAAATTGTGTGTGCGGCTTCAGAAACTTCATAAAGGGCAAGTGAAATTTGATATACCCATCTCTTTTCAAACTCGAATTTTAGTTCGAAATTGTCTTTGAAATGGCTCAAAGGTACAATAAGTTGGTAATAAGGTAAAGCAAGAACCACTACATTGATTTGTACGCACTCTATGGTAAAGATTCGAAATTTTTTTCATATTGTCGAGCAAAAGTTTGAATTTTCAGTTCCTATTTTGTAAAAAATTATTTCTTTCTTATTCTTCTGTACTGTGAATAAGTATTGAAATTGATATTTTGTTATGTGATTAAGTGTTTTAATGGAAGTTTTGTACTGTATTTTAGTATATTAATAGATTTTTGTTGTGTTCTTTATGCTGCATGCATGAGGGCTTTTAATGTAGTGGGATACAAAATGGAGTGTTAATTTTGTATTTACTGTTTAATTGGAATGTTGAGTCTGAACATGCATGCTATGTTTGTATTCAACTTGCCCATTCTGATGTTGATAACTTTACTTCTAAATTGAAGTTTTGTTATGTGATTAAGTATTTTAATGAAGGTTTTGTACTGTTTTAGTATATTATTGGATTTTTGTTGTATTCTTCATGCTATAAAATGAGGGTTTTTACTGTGTCTAAATACAAAATGAAGTGTTAATTTTGTACTTGGTGTTCAATTAGAGTGTTAAGTCTGAACATGAATGTTATGTTTGTATTCAACTTGCAGATTCTGAAGATGATAATTTTACATTGAAATTATATTTTGATGGTATATTCTGGGAGGAGAACGGGTATAGGAACTATAAGGATTGGACTTGGAAGTATGTCGATTATTGTGTGAAGGATAAGATGAGCATGTTGGAGATTAATTTGATGCTGAAACTTTTGAAAAGAGATAAAGATTGTATGATTTACGGCTACCTAGAACCAGTTGGGGATTTTAAAATAGGGCTCAAGTTAGTTACTAAGGATGAGGATATAGTGGCCATGTGTGAATGGATACCTAGGTTTAAGGTCATAGAATTTTACACAGAGGTAAGAGACAGAGAAGCTATAGTGCAGTTTTTTGAAAAGACAGCTCGAGTTCATAATTGAAAAACCTAAGAGCACTATTATGATTGAGGAGCTTGAAGTGCAGACCTCATGTAAGACCTCTGTGAAAACACGAAAGAGGAAAATCAATGCAAGGAAACCTCTGTTATTGGAATGGAAAAGGGATGATATGATGTTCAGGCTGAAGTTGAGCCTACTGATGAACCTGCTGAAGCAATGGATGATGTTGACACTGCTCCTCACCCTACAATGTCCACTGGTGTGCACAATGTTGCTCATGAACTGGCTGATGAACTTGCCGAAGAACCTGCTCATGAACCAGCTCATGAACCTGCTCACGAATAATCACTCAACACAGATCAACCTGCTGCTAATGAACCTGCACAAACCATAGATGATTAACGTGTTGATGAACCTGTAGTAAGTGAACATGGGCACTGAAAATGATTTGCCACAAGTACCTGGTAATACTTACAATGATGTGGATTGGGAAGTTTTGGTTGAAGATGTAATGACACAAGTAGAGGACCCAAGAGTACTAACAAAAGAAAACCAAGATGATGCTCAAGCACCTACTCAAAATGTTGAGCTGCAGGAGGCTGCTGTTAATGATGATGCTGATGGTGGTCATAGTGATGACAGTGATCATAATAATGATATTGATTATGAAGAAGAACATTTAAGTGATGATGATAATGATGATGATGTTGATGTTGCTGATGATGGTCACATGTTTGATAGAACCACTGAGCAAACTGCAGAAGGAGGACTAGAAATAGAGCATAATTGGGAGAATGAAAATGAGGATGAGTATATTGAGGACATTGATGACACTGTTATGGTAGATAATCTACAAAGCTGTGATGATGAGCCAGATAGTGACATAGATGAACTATGACGTAGGTATGTATACTTTGAATATAAAAAGAATATGGAAAACCAACATTTGAACTCGAGATGAGATTTACTGGAAAGACTAAGTTCCAAGATGCAGTCAAAAATTACTGCATTAATGAAATAAAAATATGTAAGTTTAGGCCTTCAGAGCCTAAGAGAGTAAGGGCTGTCTGTAGAACAAAGGAATGCAAGTGGTTCATTTTTGCTTCTGTCGAACGTTTGACCAATACCAATGATTTGGAAGTGAAGACAATGAACTTGACACACAATAACTGTAATCATCAATGGAAAAACAAGTTTATTACAACTAAGTGGGTTGCAAGTCGGTATGCGGAAAGAATAAAAGTTAATCCAAGTATGCCTGCAACTTTGATAAGGCAAAACGTTGATGAGGAATACAAGGCAGAGATGTCAAGGATAGAAGCTTACAATGCAAAGAGAATAGCTCAGAAGTTGATAATTGGGGATATTTCTGAGCAGTACAAACGATTGTGGGACTACCGGGCTGAGTTACTTCGGACTCACCCAAGTTCCACGGTAGAAATAGAACATGAAAATTTTAGGGAAGAGGGTAGACAACCTCAGTTTAAGAGGTTGTACATTTGTCTGCATCCATTGAAAAAGGATTTTCTAGACCACTGTAGACCCTTCATAGGGGTAGATGGCTGCCATCTTAGAGGTTGTTATAAAGGGCAGCTGCTTACAGCTATTGGGATGGATGGTAACAATGGGTGGTGGCCCATTGCATGGGCAGTTGTCGAGAAAGAAGCAATCGAGCAATGGAGATGGTTCTTCAACTTATTAGCATCTGACTTGGAAATTGAAGGTCCCAAGGTTTTGGATACACCTTCATTTAAGATAGACAGAAGGTATATTTGTTTGTTTTAAGTTTCCAAGCACAGAATAACAGTATGAATCTAAGACTTTGTTTCTTTTAATTGATTTTGTAGGGATTAGATGCTGCACTGGTAGATGTGTTGCCTATGTGTGAACACAGGTACTGTTTTCAACACATGTACAACAACTTCAAGAAGGCACACCGAGGAAAGATTCTCAAGGATATGTTGTGGAAGATTGCAACAAGTACAAACAGACAGCTGTATGAAAGAGCATTGAGGGAATTGGAGATGTATAATGAAGAAGCTTGGAGATGGATTGTTAATGGACCGAAACCGAAGCATTGGGTGAAGGCATTTTTTCCCAAATATGTAAGGTCAGATATGTTGTGCAACAATTTATGTGAATCATTTAATGCTTTCATAATAGAGGCTAGGCAGAAACTAATTATTTTCATGATGGAGAGCATTAGGGTATCATTGATGGAGAGGATAGTTAGGAGGAGAAATAAGACGAGAAGAAAACCGATGGGTAGTGTGTGCCCAATGATTAGAAGCAAAATTGAGGAGTCTATGATTTTATCAAGATCTTGGAAACCAATTTGGAATGGTTGTCATGGTTTCCAAGTCATAGGACCAAATGAGCAGCAGTTTGTAGTTGATCTACAAAAAGATTGGTGTAGTTGTGAGTATTGGTCTTTAACGGGAGTCCCTTGTGTTCATTCCATAGCATCATTGCATAAAAAAGGGTTACATCCTCACTCAAAACCGATAGTTGTTACAAGGTAGACACGTACGTGACTTTGTATGATAACTTGCTTATGCCAATCAACGGCAAGGATATGTGGCCTACAGGTGAGGGTGTTTTGCTTGACCCTCCTGTTTCATACAAACAACCTGGAAGGCCAAAGAAGGCAAGGAAGAGGTAGATTGATGAAAACCATAACAGGAGAAGAATAAGGAAGAAATTTATGGTTACTTGTAGACATTGTAAGGAGGTTGGGCACAACAGAAGAAGTTGTCCTCAACTACGGAATGAGAATTTCCATCCTCAAGAACAAAAATGGAAAAGGAGAAGAGTTGTAAGTTTCATACCTATTATTTATATGTGGTAATGATTCCATTCTATTTGTTTTTTTTAATCTCACCTAGTTCTCTTTGGTGATCTTCATGCACAGGATGAACAAGCTGGTCCTTCCACTACTGCTGAAGCACCTATTGAAGAACCAAATCAGGCACACCTGTTGAACCTGTTGTTGCACCTGCTGCTACACCTGCTAAAGAACTTGGTCAAGCATATGTTGCTGAACCTGCTATTGAGCCTTCTGATGTATCTGCTACTGTTGCACCTGTACATGGCCAAGAAAAAATAAATCTTGTTAGATATGAAAGTAGCATAAATGTTGATTTGGAAAATGTTGAAACAATTGCTGCTGATAGTGGATCTGGTCATCGAAGAGGGAGGGGAAGGGGAAGAGGGAGAAGAGGAAGAGGGAGAAGCATTGGGAGAAGGTAAGTTTGATGTATAGTAGGGAACATTTGAACAAGTATTGTATTATATTGATGTTGTTGTTGTGTGAGGGAATCTTTAGTGGGGACTATGTTTTGTCTTTATGTCAGTTACTTTGTTGACTAGTTGTAATGGAATTGGAGTTGTTATGGCATTTTAATTGGCACTTTAATTATTGCAATTATTTGTTGACTAGTTGTAATAGAATTGGAGTTGTTATGCCATTTGAATTGGCACTATAATTACTACAATTGTACATGTTTTGGAAAATGTTAAATGAGTGAACTAACATACATGAGTACATTTACTTCTACAACAATTGTACATTTACTTCCACCTACTACCACTTACATAAAACACAACAATACATTCCTAATTTTAACTACCAAAAATTCAATTCATATACGAGTTACATAAAACACATCAAAACACATAATTTTAATTTCTATGCAAATGTTTCAGATCCTTTGCACTAACACTACAATCCACCAAAAACACCATTATAAATATGCATAAACTCCAGCTCAACACCATTAGTACACCAAAAACCCAACACCAATAGTGAAATCTTTCACTTTGTTTCTTAATAACCCCATTTCTTGATCTCATCCTATAATTCTTGTCATTTATTTTGACAATTGCTGCCTTTTGTTCTTCAATTTCTTCTTCCATTACACGGATTCGTCAAAGTAATCCAGGCATAACCTCAATAGATCGTTTGCACATTTTCGGATCTATCCATTCAAAAAAACCCGCATCTTTTACCATCTTCCTGTGTGAGCAATTGTAACTGTTGCGTTGTGTGCGTGTGTCACAAATTGAGAAGATAAGAATATAGAATAAATCAACGCAATCTTAACAAGTGCAAGTATACACCGGTCAACAAGTAATATATGTACCTAAGTACAAGATTATCGATCCCACAGGGACTATGTATGCCAATTACAAATGCAAATATGAATTGTACAAATGGTTAAAAGAATAAAGAATAATGAATCATAAAAGAATAAAAGAATAAAGAATGATAAATCATGAAACTGAGATTGGTCTAATGCTACGGCATTCCTACTCCTAACTAAACTAACAGTTACAGGTTAGCCTACTGGAAATAACCACAAGAGTACTGCAGGTAATACAATGCTACGACATTCACGCAAAAAATGTAAGTACAAACCAGAGATGAATCTAAGTACGCAAAGCATGCTTTAAGTTCCATATCAATGCTACAGCATGTCTGGTTTTACCCAGACTACTTGATCTACTAGTCTAGATCCCCGATAACATATCGTAGACCTAGCGCAATGCTAGGCAGTGAATGTACCGCTGTTCACGCAGTTCTCATATCCACTGCCATATGAGTGCACTTTCATGTTTTTATCGCTGTTCACGCAGTTCTCAAATCTAGCGCCACATAATTCTAATGTAATTACATGAATAAACCAAGCATTGCCAGATACAAGCATTAAACATAAAACAGCAAGCAATGCTGCAGCATACTCGTCATCATAATCAAAATAGTGTATTCAACATGCTCATACTTAACTACACCACAACATCTTCAGGTTAAAAATATATATTATGTTGAAACGAATCATGGAAAACAAGGATCAACGTAATAGGAAAGATAGTCCCTAGGTCCTTAGTGACACCAATCAACGGAGTCAAGCCTAAGACGGAAAACAAATCACTCCCAAAACATTTTTAATCAACCCTTGAACCAAGAATCATGAAAGACAAGGACTAACGTAATAGGAAAAACAGTCCCTAGGTCCGTAGTGACACCAATCAACGGAGTCAAGCCTAAGACGAAAAACATATTACTCCCAAAACATTTTTAATCAATCCTTGAACCCATGTAAACATTCTCATATTACAAAGAACATTTAGTTACAAAAATAGTAGCAAATTGAGGAAATGGAGAGAGGATTACTCTGGCTGGAGATCACCCTACTGTCCAAATCGGTTTAATCAATCTGCTGCCCTTCGTTTCCTCTGCTTGATGTTGCTGCTTCTCTATTGCTCAGCTGATGAATGCTTCAGCAAGTCACCCTGCTCACTCTTGTGTTCTTCCCTTCCTAAGGGTTAGTCTAAAACTAAGAAGAAAAGCTAAGCTATCCTAAGAAAAACTAAGAAGAAAAACCAATCTCTAAGATGGCCAAAAGCCAAAACTAAAACTACAATGACTAGCTCTCAAACTCTCCAAGACTAGCCCCCTCTTTTCTCCTCCTCTCGGTTATACATATAGAGCCTCCTTGTGTATCGAGAGCCACTACCAAGCTGCCATCTGTCCATCATTTCTGGAATGGTCTTCATAAATCCCAGCAAATAATCAAAATAAATCCTAGCTGCCTCATGAAATTTTTGTCATCTTCCTCTGAATGCTGCAGCAATTTCAGCCGGTCTCCCGCTGCTTTCTGTGATCTTTTGTCGTTTTCCTCTGATGCTGCAGCATTTTGCAGCATAGTTTTTGTCTTGTTCTTCTGACAGTGGCAGAATTTCAGAACTTTCTGCAGGAGTCTTGTCCTTTTCCTCTGACGGCTGCAAGGTCAACAGCGACAACTCAGCTACTTTCCTGAATTTCTTGTCTTTTATTTCAATCTTCTTGTCCACCCTTTAACCTGCTCGTTCAAAAACAAACATATATATATATATATATACATATATATATACATATGTGTAAAATGGATAGGACAAGAGAAATAAATGCATAGTACCGCAAGTTCAACTCTAATTAATATGCCCAGCTGGATTTTTAAGTGACAAATAGTCTGTGGGTGTATAATATATATAGATACATATGTATATATATATATATATATATATATATATATATATATATATGTAAAGATGCAATTTTCCACACATTTCACGTTCTTCACGGTCAACCTTCATCCAACTTTCTTTCACAAATTTCACTCATCAAAATCCCCTTTTTACCTTTGTCACAACAAATCAATTCAAATTAATTTCCAAATAATAACAAATAATACAGCTCATCCACATTTTGAGAAATTAATTCAATTAAATTGATTTTTAACAATAAATCCACATTTTTAGGTAAAAAGAGAGAAAACTTCAAATCAACACATTTTTATTCTATTTTCCAAATAAAGTCAATTAATTCGCGAATAAAATGTGGCAAATTAGATGTGAATAACTCTATTATTTTAGAGTTATCACACCCCCAAACTTAGGTCATTGCTCGTCCCGAGCAATGCTGCAACAATGCGGAAACAACCAAGAATATACATACCCACATAAAGACTTTGTTCAGCAAGTTCAGTCAACCCTGGGACCAATGATTTCAGAAAGAGAAAAATGCAGAATTCAAGTAGACATAATATTCCATCCTTAGGTGAATAACCAAATATTAACTAACCCAAGCTCAAAGAATATCTACTCCAAAGTGTGTGTGTAAATAGTCTTTCCTTTTCAATCTCTCATTCATAAGTCAACATATGGTAATCCTAAGGTTTATTTTGTATCCTCAAACTCAATCTATTACACCCCTCTCCACTAATGTAGCAAATTTAGCAATAAAGATCAAAGAGGTCTTAAATTGGTTGTAATGTAGACTAGGGCTAAGGTAGGAAAAATATGGATAAAAAAGTGGCTCAAAACTTAGTCCTAGTCTGCCATGAGCTTCTACCCAATGTTATCACTTCCCAAAATTTTTTTTATCCCACGGAGCATAACAATTTACACCCTGTTTCAGAAACACGTGCATCATTTAACCACAATCAGTATATAACATTTAACCTCAAAGAAGCATAACACATATTTCCTTTTTGCTCTCTTTTTGTTCTTCTTTTTCTTTTTAAAGTAAAGAGGGTGTTTTCATTCTTTTTTTCGCACATGTTTTCATACACATACCCTCAATACGTAGAGAATTTATATCAGAAGTTCAAATTTTCATTAAATACCACTAATCCCAGAAAAATGATAATGCTGCAGCATTGAGCTGCTGCATTCCTATGTTCCTTCTCATAGCATTCTTAGCATACCCCCAAACTTATGTTCAACAATGTTCACAGCAGACTAAGATCAAGTTTTAGGGAAGACAAAGAATGGATACATGCAAATCATTTAGGATAAGTGACTCTTGATAAGGGTGTCAAGAAATTAGGCTTAGGCTCAACTTGGGTTAACTAAGGAAGTAAAATACATTAGGGTAGGCTAGAAAGGCTCAAACAAGTCAAGAACATGCCTCAATCATTTCTATATTACCAAATCTACTAGGATTTCGCCTCAAGGACTATAACAAATGAGTCAAAAATTCTGAACCTTCATACCAAAGTGACTCTTTTTATGAACATGAAATCTCCAAGTAAGACTATGTGCAGAAGATAGGGAGTAAAAATAATTCTCACTTAAAGTCAACTAATACCTAATTATTCTAAAAAGAAGGTACAAGGTCTACGAGAATGTATTTTCATTTTTTAAGATAACATCGTAAATCAAGTCCCAAAAGTCTATACTAATCCTGCTGAAGCTAAGGCTCTAATGGGTCATATGATAATGCAGCCGCATTCATGCAATCAGGTCTTCTATGCCAGATCAATCAATTTATAAGGCATCCTAAAACAACTTTTTTTAGAGAAGGCATCTATGCATTCAAATATATCACTCAGAAATTCAGCAAAGAGGTTGTTCATGCATTCAAAAGACAGCAGGAAAAAATTTGAAAAATAGCACCATTTTTGAACTTTTTGCCCTAAGAGGACACCCTCCCCCAAACTTAAAGAGAAGCAATGTCCTCATTGCTTTTAACACCAAAGTTCCATCAGGACAAACAACATGCAAAGCAATGTAGCAAAACAAAACACAACACAACAAAACAAAAGAGTCTAAAAACAACAATCAAGGCAAACAAATCAAAGCAACAGAAAAAGGTAAAGATGTTCAAGGCCTGCACAGTAGGCAAATTAAAGTACGATCCAAAAAAAACAGCAAAATAAAAGAGTTCAAAAGTTCAGAACTACTCCCGTTTCAAGGGAATGCATCACGGTGTGAGGATAACATCATCATCCTCCATCTGGTTGGAATCTTCAGTTGGTACGAGTTCAGGCGGGAAGGTAGGCCATGGATGACCAGCATGTAGATGATTTCTGGGGAGGGATCTGATGTAGGCTTCGTTGTGTGCACGCATGTACCTCCAGAAGATTTGAAGTTGCCCATACATTTGTCTGGTCATTGCTGCAGCATCGTCTGAACTTGATGCTGCAGCATCCGTTGCTGCTGGAGAAGGGATTTCAGTTTCTGCGGACACAGGAGTTGGGGCTGGTGGTGTTCTCTCAGGTAGCTGGGGCTGTGGTGGGGAGGATCCTGCGAAGGTCATGTACAGAGATCGTTCCACCCGGGTAAAAGTCGTCATCCATGATATCTACATCAGCTCCAGCCGCCCTGCACAGTAAACAGATTAAAGTGGGGAAAAACATCTCCCCACTTCTTTTGTTAGCACAAACCCGTATCTGGTCGCATATGAGCTTCCCCACGTTTATGGTTCTAGCATTGATAATGCACGCCAGCAGCACTATCCTTTCAACATTCAGGGTTGACGAGTGATTAGTGGGCATCAGGGAGTGTCTCACGAAGTAAAACCAAATTTTAGCTTCATCAGTTAGGGATTCCCGCTTGCACGTCTTGTTTCCGCTCTTAGAGAGCATCCACTCAGTCCCGGGAACGGTTACTTCATGTAGAACTTTATCACATGCTTCTGGTTCGGCTAGGAACGAGTAATACTCATCGTTATCGTTGTCATAGTTCATCAGCTCGAACAGCTGGTTGATTATCTGCGGGTTTAAAGGTACCAGCCGCTCTCTGACGAACACGACATACACACTATTGGGCCATAGGTTGGCGTTGAATTCCCGGACAACTCCAGTGTCCGGTTCGACTCTTTGGGCGCAAAATATGTCCCAACCTAGTACTCTGAATATATGTCAGCATGTTTTCGGAAGGGGGTATGGTGTCTCACCTGTGAGGTCAAACCCTAAATCTTCGGGACACTGTTTTTCTGCGTACAGCTCCGTTATTCTGGTTTCAGCATCAGACGAGGATAATTTCTCTTTCGGGGGGAGCTTTCGTGCCACTTGCTTGGTTCTCATCTATAAAGACTAAAACATGTAAGAATAATTTGCCTAGAGAGGCCACAACTATCAAACAGTCCCGAGATGTAAGATAGAACTTGCAAGTAAGACTGAAAAGAAAACCAACAGTCACGGACTATCAAACAGTCCCAAAATATTCAGTTGAAATCATGCAGTACATGCTGGTGTACCCGACATAGGATAAGATTTTAAAGACCTGTAAGATGACCTATCTCTCCCGTCTGCAATTTAGCACTGACCCTCAAAAACAATATTTTGCAAAATTCCCTAGGGGCAGTTATCAGTTAAGACAATATCACATATATCAGGAACCTCCATCAATAACTATCAGAATAATATATCAGTTACTGCCCGAGGAGAAGAGACAACTGCAAAATTGTTCAAAATTTCCCAGGGGTACCAGTGCCAAAAGATTATTCAGAAATAGATATTGTCAACAGAAAAAATATCCTTTCATCTCATGGTCATTCAAAAATTTTCAACCCCCCTTTTATCAGAAATCAGTGGACAGTACAATACCCATTTCAAAATAGAGCTTGTTTTATGAAAATTCAACAGAACCCAGCAAGTCAGAGGCATATAACTCAAATTTTCAGTAGCCCAGAACATGTAAACCCATTTTTAAACACAAAAATGCAGAAAAATCCAGTCATTAGGAAGAATAGCATGCTTCGAAACCAAAAATTACAGCCAACCATTCATACAAAAACACACATTTTGTTCACATTTAGCACAGTAAATCTGAAGATATTAAGCATACATCCACAGCCCACTCACTGTATACCAACAAAAATGTCTATATTTTTGTCCAGAAAGAAAAAGAAAACCAGATCTGAGCAGTGAAAGAGGAAAGAAAACCCATGCTCTTCGGCTGACCCAAAAATAAAAAAAATTTCATCCGCAAATTCACAGTTTAATCTTCATATTGCAGTAAGAAAACATACCTTTGTGCGTCGGTTTAGCTCGAGAATCGTCGGTCAGAAGAAGAACCGAAAAACCCTCAGTGTGTTTTCTCTCTTTCCCTTTTTCTCTTTCGGTATGAAGTGGATGCAGTCAGCAGTGTGTAAATGTTTCTCTTGTTTTTAAGTATGAAATGCTTCTTAGTCGGGTTAGTGAGAGCAACGAAATGAATGTTGGTCTTTTGGTTTCTCTAACTAAGTGACTTTCATCCCCTTAGAAAATTAATTATGGAATATAATAATGACTACTTACCTTGGGAAGGATGGAAATTGAAAGGTCGCCTTTTTGTTCTTTGAAAGCAATAAAGAAAGGGTTGACTTAATTTTCTCTTACCCATTTGGTCATTTGTCTTTTATCCGGAAGTAGGATGAGTGTTCTGCCCCAAAATATGTATATACTGTGTGTATATCTTCTTTTGACCTGCAATAAAGGCAGAACAAGACAAAGAAATAAGAATGCTAGAAATGGCATGAACGTTCTGCCCAAAAAAAAAAATAATATATATATGTATATATATAAAAATATAAATAAATAAATAAATAAATAAATATATATATATATATCCTGTTGACCCGCTAAAATAGAACAAGGCAGAAAATAGCTGTCGGGTACAGGTGTACCCGACACAGAATAGGACAAAAAGTAGAAATAGTAAATAAATAAACAAGATAAACTAGAATTAAATAAACCAGCAATTAAAATAACTAAACAATTAGAAAATAAAACATAAAGTAAATAAACAGAAATAAAAGAAATATCAGAAAATAGAATAAATAAATGGCAGTAAAGAAAAACAATAAATAAACAGAAATCACACAAAAAGAAAATAGAAACAAGCAATCAGGAAAATCAGCAAAAATAAATAAACTGAGAAGAAAGAAAACGGAAAATGAACTAAACAAAAAGAACAGAAAATAAAAATAACAAGTAAACATGAAGCAAATAAATTAAATAAACATAGAAGAAAGAAAAAAAATGGAAAATAAATAATTAAAAGGAAAAGAAAAACAGAAAATAAAATTGGAGAGTGTTCACTTGAATTTTTCTTTTGTGTGGGGTCCACCTAATTCTCCATCATTGAGCAACGATAGAGAATCAACGGTTTGCTCTTGGTCTCCATCTCTGTAGATTTATAGTCTATGCCCATTGACCTTGAACTTGGTCCCCGTGTTGTTCATAACCGAGACCACTCCATGAGGATGAATTTGTTCAATTGTGTACGGTCCGGTCCATCTCGACTTCAATTTTCCTGGAAATAGTCTCAATCTTGAATCGAAAATCAAAATTTTCTGTCCAACTTCAAAATTTCTTGGCTGGATGTGTTTGTCATGCCACCTCTTAGTCTTCTCCTTGTATAACTTGGCATTTTCATAAGAAAATAATCTCAGCTCATCCAGTTCAAAAAGCTGCAGCATTCTCTTGTTTCCAGCAGCATTCATGTCCATGTTGAGATGCTGCAGCGCCCAGTATGCTTTGTGCTCTAGCTCCACGGGTAAGTGACAAGCCTTCCCAAAAACGAGTCTGTACGGGGACATACCTGTTGAGGTCTTGAAAGCTGTCCGGTAGGCCCATAGAGCGTCATCTAACCTTCTAGACCAATCTTTTCGATTTGGGTTAACCACCTTCTCAAGGATACCTTTGATGATTCAGTTGGACAATTCAACTTGCCCATTTGTTTGAGGATGGTATGGCAAGGCAACTCGGTGATGAACATGGTACTTGGCTAGCAAGGCTCCTAGCCATTTGTTGACAAAATGAGAACCTTCATCACTGATGATTGCTCTAGGTGTTCCAAAACGTGAGAAAATGTTCTTTCGAAGGAAATTGATCACCACTTTGGAATCATTAGTGGGGAATGCTGCAGCTTCCACCCACTTAGACACATAATCCACTGCCATTAAAATGTATGAATTCCCAAAAGAAGGTGGGAAAGGTCCCATAAAATCAATACCCCATACATCAAAGAGTTCCACTTCCAAAATGTTGGTGAGAGGCATTTCGTTTCTTCTTGAGATGTTACCTACTCGTTGGCAGCGATCACACCTTGCCACAAACTCATAACAATCTTTAAATAATGAAGGCCAAAAGAAACCAGATTGTAGTACCTTTGCTGCAGTTCTTGACCCTCCAAAATGTCCTCCACATGGTGAGTTGTGACATTGAAAAATGATGTCCTCAATTTCATCATCGTTTACACATCTCCGAATCACTTGGTCTTTGCATTGCTTGAACAGAAAGGGTTCCTCCCAAAAATAACTTTTGACATCATGGAGAAACTTCTTTCGTTCATGGTATGAGAAGTCCGGCGGCATTGCACCACTGGCCAGAAAGTTAGCAAAATCTGCATACCATGGCATCTTCATGTCTTCTGAAATTTCCAGCAATTGTTCATCAGGAAAATGTTCATTGATTGGGACTTGAAATCCCCCTTGTTGCTCCAATCGAGACAAATGATCAGCTACTTGATTCTCCACTCCCTTCTTGTCCTTGATTTCCACATCAAATTCTTGTAGGAGTAGAATCCATCTAATGAGCCTTGGTTTTGAGTCCTTCTTTGCAAGTAGATATTTGATGGAAGAATGATCGGTGTAGACTATTACTTTCGTGCCCACCAAATAGGACCTGAATTTATTAAAGGCAAACACAACAGTAAGTAACTCTTTTTCAGTAACAGTGTAATTTACCTGAGCCTCCGTGAGTGTCTTGCTTGCATAATAGATGGAATGAAAAATTTTGTTATGCCGCTGCCCCAAAACAGCACCTACTGCATAGTCACTTGCATCACACATCAGCTCAAATGGTAAATTCCAGTCAGGTGCTATGATAACGGGGGCTGAAATAAGCTTTTGTTTTATTTCCTCAAATGCTGCGGCACAAGCTGCATCAAAAGAAAACACATTATCTTTTTCTAATAATTGACATAAAGGCTTAGATACCTTAGAAAAGTCCTTGATGAATCTCCGATAGAAGCCCGCATGTCCCAAGAAGCTCCGAATGTGTTTCACGGTTGTTGGGGTTGGTAGCTTTTCAATCACTTCTATTTTTGCTCGGTCTACTTCGAGACCTTTCTTTGAAATCCTATGACCCAACACAATTCCTTCTCTAACCATAAAGTGACATTTCTCCCAATTGAGGACTAAGTTAGTTTCCTCACAACGTTTAAGTACATTGGCCAAATTTTCTAAACAATTATCAAAAGAATCCTCAAATATGGAAAAGTCGTCCATAAAAACCTCTAAGTACTGCTCCACCATATCTGTGAAAATGGCCATCATATAGCGCTGGAACGTTGCTGGAGCATTGCATAACCCGAATGGCATCCTCCTAAAAGCAAATGTACCATAGGGACAAGTGAAAGTAGTTTTGTCCTGGTCCCCTGGTGCTACAGCAATCTGGTTGTAACTTGAATAACCATCCAGAAAACAATAATACTCATGTCCAGCTAACATGTCCAACATTTGGTCAATGAAAGGCAATGGAAAGTGGTCCTTCCTCGTGGCTTTGTTGAGTTTCCTATAATCAATGCATATGCGCCATCACGTGACTGTTCTGGTAGGAATCAACTCGTTGTCTTCATTTGTTACCACAGTGATTCCTCCTTTCTTGGGCACACATTGAATAGGCCCAAGAACTGTCAGAGATGGGGTAGATGATTCCAAAATCCAGCCACTTGATGATTTGTTCCTTCACCACTTCCTTCATAATTGGATTCAATCTTCGCTGCCCTTCTATGGAATTTTTGGAAGCCTTAGTACTCCAAGCAATTTCTCCTCTTGTGAAGCATCAAGGAAGGCTGAAATGATCACTGACAGCGTTGAATCTGCCCTTAAGAACCCGTACTTCAAATGCTGCGGCAACTGCTTCAATTCCAGCTGTGGTGGTTCTTCAACTGAAGGTTTTGTTATCTTGAAATCTCTAGAAGACAGCTCCAAGGATTCATATTGAGCTCGAAATCTGAACCTTTGGGGGCTTCCTTCTACCCAAGCTGAATGTGCTTTGGTCTCCATATTGCCATCCTCAGGTAAACTTTCCTCCATTAATGCATCCGTGGCATCCTCACCTTGCTCTTCATCTTTTTATTCCCAAGAATCATGGGTGGTAATCTGAAAACACTCCTCACCTTCATCATGGAATTTCATGGATTTGAATACGTTGAATGTGACTCTTTCATTCTGGAATCTCATGGTTAGCTCCCCTTTCTGCACATCAATAAGAGTCCTTCCCGTAGCTAGGAAAGGTCTTCTTAAAATAATGGGAACTTCCCTGTCTGCTTCATAGTCAAGAACAATAAAGTCAGCTGGAAAAATAAACTTATCTACTCTTACCAGGACATCCTCAATTTTCCCATCGGGGTGAGCTAGAGACCTATCCGCCAATTGCAATGTTACCGTTGTAGGTCTTACCTTTCCTATGCCCAACTGTTTGAAAACTGACATAGGCATCAAGTTGATGCTAGCACCAAGATCACACAAGGCCATACCACAATATGAGTCTCCAATAGAACAAGGAATATTAAAACTCCCCGGATCTTTCATTTTAGGGGGCAATTTATCCTGCAAAAAGAAACTACATTCTTTGGTTAGTGCAACAATTTCATATTCTCCCAACTTTCTCTTCTTTGTAAGGATATCCTTCATGAATTTCGCATAGTTGGGCATTTGTTCTATGGCTTCTACCAATGGAATGTTGATGTGCAGCTGTTTCAATATGTCTAAGAACTTCTTGAACTGCTAATCTTGCTTCTTTTTGGCAAACCTCTGTGGGAAAGTCATTCTTTGCTGTACTGGTTTGCTCTCTGGAATATTACATTGCTGCGACATTGGTGATGCTGATGCTGCAGCATCAGGCTGTTCTGAACTGGTTCGTTGTTGCGGCATTGGTGATGCTGCAGCATTTGGCTCCACTGGTTCTGGTTCAGCTACTGGAATTTCCACAATCTTGCTGGGCTCACTAGTCTTCTCAGCTGCTCCAGACTTCATTTTTTGCTCATCCATTATTCTGCCACTGCGTAATGTTACAGCCTTGCAATGTTCTTTTCCTTCTCTTCTTGGATTTTCTGTATCGCTCGGAAGTGATCCTTGTGGTCTGCTCCTCATCTCTTGGGCTAACTGCCCCACCTGATTTTCCAAGTTACGAACAGTAGATGATAGTCCTTGCATGGTAGTTTCTGTCCTTGCCATAAAATCTCTCATCATGTTCTCTAAAGCATTTGAAGGTGGTTGTTGTTGTAGAGGTCTTTGTTGATTGTTGAGTTGTTATTGCTACTGATGGGGGTACTGTTGTTGCTGTTGGAGCAGTGGTCTTGGGTTCATACCTTGCGTGGGGTGCATCCCTTGATTGCTCCAAGAAAAATTTGGATGCTGCCTCCAAGTAGGGTTGTAAGTGTTTGATTGAAGACCATTACCCCGGTTTTGATTCCCCATGTAGTAGATTGATGCGGGATTGTGAGCACAATCCTCAAATAAATGCCCCTCTCCACAATAAACACAGCACACAGCTTGCACCTGGCTTACATTGGACTGGTTTGGGTGATCAGTAGTCTGCCCGCTATGCTGCGGCATCGTCAGTGTCTTCAGCATATTAGACATGGATGATACTTGGGCTGAAAGTGAAGTTATTGGGTCTAATTCCAGCACTCCAGCCACTCTTCTTCCGCTTGGCAGTCTTGTTGTAGGCCATTGATAGTTGTTGTTGGCAATCCTCTTAATTAGTTCATAGGCTTCATTGTATGTCTTTGCCAAAAGTGCTCCATTTGCTGAAGCATCAACTATCATTCTGGTGTGTGCATTCAACCCATTGTAAATGTCTCCATTTGAATATAATGTGGGATTCCGTGATGTGGACATCTCCTTAACAACTCTTTGAATCGTTCCCATGCCTCATACAATGATTCATCTTCTAATTGTTGAAAATAGGTGATTTCATTTCTCAACTTAGCATTTTTCGTTGGAGGAAAATATTTCATCAAAAATTTCTCGGTAAGCTGCTGCCATGAAGTCACACTACCAGAGGGTAGAGAATTAAGCCATTCTCTAGCTATGTCTCTCAGAGAATATGGAAACAATTTCAGCCTCAAAGCATCGTCCGTCACCCCTGTTAGCTTAAAACCATCGCTTACCTCCAAGAATAACCGTAGGTGCATGTGTAGATCTTTAGCAGGTAATCCACTGAACTGCCCTACTGTTTGCAACATTTGAAACATCACTGGTTTCAGCTCGAACTGTGCTGCAGCAATCTCTGGTTGCACAATACTTGGTTTCAATGCATTAAACATAGGGACTGCATACTGCCGAATGGCATGCTCCCTATCATCCGCCATCACCATTGGATTATGGGCAGGTTCAGGTTGAATGTCCCGCGGGTCCTCCATGACTGCCCTATCCGTGGTTTGTTTCTTCTTCTTTAACGCCTTGGCTGTTTTCTCGATTTCTGGATCAAGTGGCGGTAATGAAGCTTGAGAGCCCTTGCGCGTTTTACTCATGCAAAACAGCACACGTTAAGGAAGGAATGAGACACAAGCTGAAATGTAGCAAATAATTCAAGTCAATAAATCCACAAAACATTTCAGCTCATGCATAATTTATTTGTTCCTCATACAATCATTTAAATAATCTTGTAAGTTCAAGAATGAGAATAAAAATAAACTGAAAAATAAAAGTAACCAAATGCAAACAATCAATATTTACAATTAAATTGACTCCAAAGTCCCCGGCAACGGCGCCAAAAACTTGTTGCGTTGTGTGCGTGTGTCACAAATTGAGAAGATAAGAATATAGAATAAATCAACGCAATCTTAACAAGTGCAAGTATACACCGGTCAACAAGTAATATATGTACATAAGTACAAGATTATCGATCCCACAGGGACTATGTATGCCAATTACAAATGCAAATATGAATTGTACAAATGGTTAAAAGAATAAAGAATAATGAATCATAAAAGAATAAAAGAATAAAGAATGATAAATCATGAAACTGAGATTGGTCTAATGCTACGGCATTCCTACTCCTAACTAAACTAACAGTTACAGGTTAGCCTATTGGAAATAACCACAAGAGTACTGCAGGTAATACAATGCTGCGGCATTCACGCAAAAAATGTAAGTACAAACCAGAGATGAATCTAAGTACGTAAAGCATGCTTTCAGTTCCATATCAATGCTACAGCATGTCTGGTTTTACCCAGACTACTTGATCTACTAGTCTAGATCCCCGATAACATACCGTAGACCTAGCGCAACGCTAGGCAGTGAATGTACCGTTGTTCACGCAGTTCTCAAATCCACTGCCATATGAGTGCACTTTCATGTTTTTACCGCTGTTCACGCAGTTCTCAAATCTAGCGCCACATAATTCTAATGTAATTACATGAATAAACCAAGCATTGCCCCATACAAGCATTAAACATAAAAACAGCAAGCAATGCTACAACATACTCGTCATCATAATCAAAACAGTGTATTCAACATGCTCATACTTAACTACACCACAACATCTTCAGGTTAAAAATATATATTATGCTGAAACGAATCATGGAAAACAAGGATCAACGTAATAGGAAAGATAGTCCCTAGGTCTTTAGTGACACCAATCAACGGAGTCAAGCCTAAGACGGAAAACAAATCACTCCCAAAACATTTTTAATCAACCCTTGAACCAAGAATCATGAAAGACAAGGACTAACGTAATAGGAAAAATAGTCCCTAGGTCCGTAGTGACACCAATCAACGGAGTCAAGCCTAAGACGGAAAACATATTACTCCCAAAACATTTTTAATCAATCCTTGAACCCATGTAAACATTCTCATATTACAAAGAACTTTAGTTACAAAAATAGTAGCAAATTGAGGAAATGGAGAGAGGATTACTCTGGCCGGAGATCACCCTACTGCCCAAATCGGTTTAATCAATATGCTGCCCTTCGTTTCCTCTGCTTGATACTGCTGCTTCTCTACTGCTCAGCTGATGAATGCTTCAGCAACTCACCCTGCTCACTCTTGTGTTCTTCCCTTCCTAAGAGTTAGTCTAAAACTAAGAAGAAAAGATAAGCTATCCTAAGAAAAACTAAGAAGAAAAAATAATCTCTAAGATGGCCAAAAGCCAAAACTAAAACTACAAAGACTAGCTCTCAAACTCTCCAAGACTAGCCCCCTCTTTTCTCCTCCTCTCGGTTATACATATAGAGCCTCCTTGTGTACCAAGAGCCACTACCAAGCTGCCATTTGTCCATCATTTCTGGAATGGTCTTCATAAATCCCAGCAAATAATCAAAATAAATCCTAGCTGCCTTATGAAATTTTTGTCATCTTCCTTTGAATGCTGCAGCAATTTCAGCCGGTCTCCCGCTGCTTTCTGTGATCTTTTGTCATTTTCCTCTGATGCTGCAGCATTTGCAGCAAAGTTTTTGTCTTGTTCTTCTGACAGTGGCAGAATTTCAGAACTTTCTGCAGGAGTCTTGTCCTTTTCCTCTGACGGCTGCAAGGTCAACAGCGACAACTCAGCTACTTTCCTGAATTTCTTGTCTTTTATTTCAACTTTCTTGTCTACCCTTTGACCTGCTCGTTCAAAAACAAACATATATATATATATATATATATATATATATACATATGTGTAAAATGGATAGGACAAGAGAAATAAATGCATAGTACCGCAAGTTCAGCTCTAATTAATATGCCCAGCTAGATTTTTAAGTGACAAATAGTGTGTGGGTGTATAATATATATATATATATATATGTAAAGATGCAATTTTCCACACATTTCACGTTCTTCATGGTCAACCTTCATCCAACTTTCTTTCACAAATTTCACTCATCAAAATTCCCTTTTTACCCTTATCACAACAAATCAATTCAAATTAATTTCCAAATAATAACAAATAATACAACTCATCCACATTTTGAGAAATTAATTCAATTAAATTGATTTTTAACAATAAATCCACATTTTTAGGTAAAAAGAGAGAAAATTTCAAATCAACATATTTTTATTCTATTTTCCAAATAAAGTCAATTAATTCGCGAATAAAATGTGGCAAATTAGATGTGAATAACTCTATTATTTTAGAGTTATCAGTAACCCATTACTTCAAACAAACCCTATCCATATCAGATAGAAAACCATTTCAAATCTTACCTCTTCACCGGAGCAGATGGCAAATCGCCTTGAAGGATTTCTTTCCGTCCAAGAGGTCTTTACTACACTTTGGATTCCGCACTTACACACGGGTAATAATGGACTGTTGATCATAGGTGTTCTTGATTTGGATTCAATCTGCTACTTCACAGTACCCTTCTCATTCTTGTTGGCTGATAGAATGGGCAAGTTTCAATTTTTTTTTTTTTTTGAGAAACAAATGACTGAAAAATTTACCCTTTTAAAGCTGTTGAGATGGAAAACGACAATGGAAAGGGTAAAACGACATTGGGAAAAAATAAAATAAAAATTGAGAATTTTTTTAGCAGGTTGGACAAAAATGCCTTTGTCCGTAACAGTGCCCAATAATGGAAAATGTTGACTAACGGCAAAATTGAGTCACAAACGGTTTGACTTAACAGAGGTGCATTTAGTGAGATGTTTTGAAACGTGAATGACACTATAAATGCAAAAACTTTTTGAGGTACAAAAGCTGAATTTTGGCATGTAAGAAGTGCATCTGGGATATTTTACCCTAAAAATTAAATAAAAATTAAAGAATAAAAATATATAAAATCTGTAGAATTCTTCCATCTACCATCATATAATAAATATATTTATAATAAATTTTTTATGACTTTTTAATTATTATTTTTTTATGAAACATATGTTTTAAATCTCTAGCACCCATCTTATTTTATTATGTTTTATACAATTACAACATACACAATAAACTTTAAACAATTATATATATATATATATATATTATATATATAATATATATTTATTTATTTATTTATTTATATTTATTACATTTGATACCTTAACTCTAATAAAATTTATTTATAGTAAATTATTTTTTTCACTTTTCTTTTTTATTAATTTTGATTTATAAACTATAAATAATATAGTTGATAATTATTTCTTATTTATATTAAATAAATAAATGGAACCTAATCAATTTAATAATGATATTCAAAATCTCAACAAATATCTCTCTCTATATATATAAAATAATCTTTTAGTTCTTTTATTAATACCTATAATCAATTTCATTTTATAGTAATTAAAATTTAGCTATATTTTTAATTTTATTTTTTATTATAATATATTTTAGTATTTTGTATTAATTTCTACACCATTTTACACTTTATTATTTTTTAAAATATTCTAATAAATTCTAATAAATTATATAAGAATTAAAATGATTTTCCAATATGCAAAATATCTTTTTTATAGTGAAAAAATGATGGGGCAATTTCCAAGGCCGGACTGATCACAAAAATTGTAGAAAAATTAAACATTTTTTCTGATAATGAACTTTCCAAAACTTTATGTTGAGATTAACAAAAGAGTGCCGGACTGATCACAAAAATTGTAGAAAAATTAAACATTTTTTCTGATAATGAACTTTCCAAAACTTTATGTTGAGATTAACAAAAGAGAAAAAAAATATATAGAAAAAACATTAATATAATTCAGAATGACAAATGATATTGATTTGAAGAAAATTAATCATTAAATCTTTTGATAAATAAATAAATAATAAATAAATATATATATATATATATATATATACAGTTATTTATATAATTAAATATTGTTAATAAAGTTGAAAAGTTTCGTTTTTGTCATGGAAATGGAATAATTTAATTGATTGTGAAATGATTTATTTTATTGTAAACTTAAAACCTGAAAAAAAAATAATTTATGTAATTATTTTTAAGAATAATAAAAAAAACATGACCACATTTTAGGAAAACCGTTAATGGAATAATTTGTAAATTCATTTAATTTTTTTTGAGAGTGATGAAAAAAAAAATCAAATAAAGAATAATTGGTGAGTTTTATCCCAAACAAATTTTGCTTTGGCAAGTTGAGTCCCAAAATACTTTTTTTAACTTTTAAGGTCCCAAACTTTTTTTGTAGAGAATAAATAATAAGGTCCTTCTTGACGGATTCTGTCAAAATTTCTAAAATTTTAACGATTGTTTGTCTTTAGTTAATTAAAGACAAGGATAAAAAAAATCATCACATGTGAAAATAAATAAATAAATATTTAAACAAGGAATAAAAATGTCCTCACATTTAAAATTTAAAAAATAAAAAATCTATCAAAATCTTTCGTCAATCTTCTTCTTTCCTACAAATTTTTATCAGTTTTTGACATCTTTGAAGAAAGAAAAAAGAAAAAAAATAGAGAAGAATAAGAGGCGTCTTTGTAGAAAGAGAAAGAAAAACAAAAGACGAGAAATTCTAATATGAATCTGAGTTTAAATTCTGGTTCATCCTCTTCTTACCCATAGATCTTTAAATACTTACTCAAATATATTCATGATAAGGAATGCAAATACTTACTCAAACATCGATTCAAATGTCTTTGAATTTAACATTCCATTTTTGCTCCCACTTGAATTCTTTTCTTGTCGTCTAGAACAACTTTGATTTGTCAAATAAGTTTTAATGATTGAAGATTCACTGAGTATTTCAATATCACTACTGTCCTCTTTCTCTTGAAACAAAGTAACTTTATTTCTTTTCATTGGTTAAAATTTGAATTTTCTAAATCTCTCTTTCTCGTTTTTTTCTTTTTTCTTTCTATAAAGACCTCTTGTTCAATTACTTTTTTTTTATTTTTCTTTTCTTGAAAGATGTTAGAAAAAGATAAAAATCTTGTGCCAGAGAGAAGAAGAAGAAGATTGACGACGACTTTTGATATTCTCACTATTTTGATAAATTTTTTATTTTTAAAATTTTAAATATGAGCACATTTTTAAAATAAAAATTAAAAAAATATGATGACATTTTTATCTCTACGTTTAAATATTTTATTATTATTATTATTTTCTTTCTTTATTTTCACATGTAATGACTTTTTTATCTTTGTCTTTAATTAACTAAAGACAAACAACCGTTAAAATTTTAGAAATTTTGACAGAATCCGTCAAGAAGGACCTTATTATTCTCTATAAAAAAGATTTGCGACCTTAAAAGTTAAAAAAAATATTTTGGGACTCAACTTGACAAAGATAAATTTGTTTGGGATCAAACTCACAAATTATTCATCAAATAAAATAAAATAAAAATTTGAGAAACCTTATGGAAGAAGAAGTAATTAAAGAAGAATAAGAAAATCTCCAATTTCTTTATTTGCATTTTAATGGCTTAAGATCTTTTAATATTTTGTCTAAAAATTAATGTGATTATTACAAAAAATTATAAAATGGTTCCAAACACATTTTCTTTCAACAAATAATTAAGTATTTTCTTTAGTGAATTTTTATTCACACAATTATGTTTATTTTATTTTGAAAAAAAGAAAAAGAAATTGATGGAATTAAGAGAAAAAGTGAAGGCCTAATTGAGGATAGTAATTACGGAAAAGTGTACTAAAGTTTTATATCAGAAGGAAACCTTATATTCAAATTCACCCTTATGGTTTTCCATTTAAATTGAACTCAATAATTCCTTTGTGGAAAATAAAATGAGATTTTCGAATGGTTTCTATGTTGGTAGAATAGGATTAGCAACTGAATATATATATATATAATATATACACAAACTAGACTCACATTCTGCCTGGAGGTGCGGGATGCTTATATACACTTAGATATATATTGAAAGGAAAAATATATCCACCAAGGGCAAAAATGTCCACACAACAAATAAAAAACCGCATACTGCCATGTGTACTACGGTTTGACTCAAAGTCAAACCCATCAAGCATAAAAAGCGGAACTGACAAATCACTCAATCAAAACGTGGATCCTCACTCTCCCACTAACAAGGACCGTTCTTCCACAACGGTAACTGCTAACAGCCCACGAGCTGAATCTACACGATCCCCCTACCGCATCCTTATAAAAGAAAAGGATCAGACGAAGGTAAGGGCAAGCCAGATATACTAAAATCAATTACCAATTTTATATTAAACTAATTTGATCGTCGGAGAGTTCCCGGGGATCCGCGTCCCCACCGAACTTCCTCTGTTTTGCAGGTCACTTCAAATCAAGGATTCTCCAAGATTCTGGGAGTCATTTTTTACCTTTTTACCCTTAATATATCCGTACCAAATTTTCACGAATCAGTTTGGTTTCGTTACCGGGAACGAGTTTTGTTCTTTACTTTGACCTATCTTAAAAAAAAACCTATGACGTCCCGACAATCAGGAGATCACGAAAATCATCCCGACGCAACACTCCCGATGTCTAACAATGAGATACACCGGGCCGCTCACTCCTCGACGCCCGTCGATCCCCATCGCCGCTCCGCCCTGGAGCGACTGGGACCCAAGGGGTCACCTCGTCGGACCGCCGACCTCCGCGACCGCCTAAGCGAGAGGCGAACCACTGACGATGGGCGAGCAAAGGAGATAGAGGAGTTGCAGAGAAGGGTGGAGAGGCTCCAGAAAGAGCGGGATCTCGCGGAACAGTGGAAGCAACTCCACGTGGAGTATGTCAAAGAGGGCCTAACCCCTCCGATGCTCCCGAACGGAGGAAGAGTATACTCGGAAGCTCCACCCCCGAGATCCCGCACCCTGATTAGCAAACAGACTGCAGCCACGAAAAGAACCGAAAGGCACGGTAGACAGGCGAGCAGAAAATCTCACCCAACGGTTAGCGAAGTAGGAGAGAGCCACCATACCTCCAAGCCCACTTCAAAGCTCGCCGAGAAAAGGCGAGGTGTGGAGCGAAGTCCAGAAAAGGCCAAGAGTTTAGCGAAAATTCCAAGGACGAGATCAATTGGACTAGGCCCGTTCACGAAGTGGATCCAGGACATAACGCCTGACCCCTCTCTCCAACTTCCGAAGTTTGTCCCGTATACCGGACAGACACGGCCTCAAGAGAACATATGCCATTACCAAACGCTCATGAGTCTAGTCACGAGCGATGAGGCGGTCTTGTGTAAAGCGTTCCCAAGCACCCTGACCAGCAAGGCGCTCACGTGGTTCACCTCCTTACAGTCGGGCACAATAGATTCCTGGAACACTCTAGAAAAGATCTTTCTGGACAAATTCAGTACAGCAGGAACGATTCCGAAAACAAGAGGAGACCTGGCGAATATCAAACAACGAGATGACGAGTCTCTACTGTCGTTCCTCGAGCGATTTAAGAAGACTTATGACGAGATAGAAGGAATTAGCCAGGATACGGTCATCACATGCTTCGAGGGAGGCTTCCGCTCCAAAATGCTCTATACCGAACTCCAATTAAGGAGGCTAGCGACCATAGGCGAAATGTTTGACGTAGCGCGAAAGGTCGCATTGGCTGAGGGCAGCACGCCCGACTCCGTTAGAACAAATGATAAGCCGACCGACATCCAGAAAAGTCCCCCGAGCTTCGCGGATAAAAAAGAAAAAGTTCGGTTCAAAAAGCCGGAAACGTTTACACCTTTGAACGTCTCGAAAGAAAGCCTCGTAGCAGTCATAAAGGACAAGTACGAAGTCCAAGACCCCGCGCCGATGAGACAACAATCTTACCCTGCCAGGGATAAGACTAAATTCTGTGGGTTTCACCGTGATTACGGGCATACCACAGAAGACTGCTTCCAACTAAAAAGAACCATAGAGCGCCTCATCAAAGAAGGGTGCCTGAAGGAGTACGTCGCTAACTCGCAGCAACAAAAAGACAAAGGCGAGAGAGTGATTGACATGATCAATCCCGACATATCCTCGGTCAAGAAGATCAAAAAGAAAATCTATAACCTCACAAAGTCGTATCTCGTTCCTGAATACGAGTTCGAACAGCGCGAGGTTATCTCCTTCTCAAACGAGGAGATAGAACATAACGAGGAAGCAAGAACCACGCCCATTGTCCTCGAGGCACGAATGACGAAGGACGGCATCGACAAGTGCATAGTGAGGAGGATTCTGGTCGACACAGGAGCTGCCAAGAACATCATGTATCTCCAGTGCTTCAAGGAAATGGGCCTAAGTGACGCCGACCTCAAGGCCAGCGGGATGGTCCTCGAGGGCTTCTCTACCCACAAGGTGCCGGTAAAGGGAACTGTCCGAATACAGGTGACTCTCGGGGAGGGAGAGCGACAACGGACTGAAGAGGTCAAATTTTAGGTGGTGGACCTAAATTCCCCATACAATGCGATCATAGGTACCCCCTGCCACGCGGCATTCAACCTCGTAATATCCACCTCGCACCAACAAGTCAAGCTCTATACTCCGCAAGGCGTAGGATTTGTCAAAAGCTATCCCCGCAGCCTCTTAGGGCAAATTATGAAAATCAAAAGGAAAAGGGGCGAGTTAGACAGCGCCGCGACAATTAACTCGGTAGCCGCTCCCAATGACCAAAGGATACTGAAAGTCCTCGAAAAGCAAATTTACGATCTGGTCATAGAAGCATCGGGCACTCGGGAGTTCGACGAGGAAATCATTAATCCGAAGTACCCACAGTAAACCGTCAAAGTCGGCAGGGAAATACCCGACACGCTCTGGCGAAGTATTATCGACTTCCTTAAAAGCCACCAGGACAGCTTCACCTGGTGCACGGAGGACATGCCCGGTGTCGACGCGTCTGTGGCCGAGCACACCCTCAGCATAAGCGCCAAGTGCCCACCGGTGAGACAGAAACCCCGCAAGTTCGGAGAGGAAAAGGAGCAAGGCATGAAAGAAGAAGTAGAGAAGTTACTCAAGGCAAGCTTTATCCGCGAAGTCCAATATCCCACGTGGTTGGCAAACGTAGTAATGGTCAAGAAAGCCAACAGAAAGTGGAGAATGTGCGTCGACTACACCGATCTCAACAAAGCCTGTCCCAAGGATTGTTACCCGTTACCCCGAATCGACGCTCTTGTTGACTCAACTTCAGGGTATGAGCTTTTGAGTTTTATGGACGCTTTCTCGGGATACCACCAGATTAGGATGAAGCCGAGCGACCAACTCCACACTTCGTTCCGAGCTACAGGAGCCATATACTGCTACAATGTGATGCCCTTCGGCCTCAAGAATGCATGGGCCACATACCAACAGATGATGAATCATATCCTTCGGCGGCAAATAGGAAGAAACGTGGAAACCTACGTAGACGATATGGTGATAAAAACCAAGCGTGGGAAATCACACCTAGATGACCTGGAGGAAACTTTCTCCAGCCTAGCCGAGTACAACCTAAAGCTGAACCCCACGAAGTGTGCGTTCGGAGTCAAGTCCAGAAAATTCCTTGGGTTCATGACATCCGAGAGAGGAATCGATGCTAACCCGGAGAAATTGGCAGCAGTGGCACGGCTCACCGAGCCGCAGTGCGTAAAGGATGTTCAACGTTTAAACGGGTGCATCGCCGCCCTTGGCCATTTTGTCTCAAAGTCGGCAGAAAGATGCTTACCATTTTTCAAAACGCTAAAGGACTCAAAGAACGGTTTCAAATGGACTCCGGAGTGCAGCAAAGCACGGGAAGATTTCTATTAATGTAAGTATCGGGCTACGGCTAGGGAAGATTTCTATTAATAAAGTACCGAGCTACGGCTTGGGAAGATTTCTGAATTTTATAAGTACCGGGATACGGCTTGGGAAGATTTCTATTAATGTAAGTACCGGGCTACGGCTAGGGAAGATTTCTATTAATAAAGTACCAAGCTACGGCTCGGGAAGATTTCTGAATTTTATAAGTACCAGGCTACGACTAGGGAAGATTTTTTATTAATGTAAGTACCGAGCTATGGCTCGGGAAGATTTCCGAATTTTATAAGTACCAGGCTACGACTAGGGAAGAATTTTTATTAATGTAAGTACCGAGCTACGGCTCGGGAGGATTTCCAAATTTTATAAGTACCGGGCTACGATTAGGGAAGAGTTTGTTTAAATAAGTACCGAGCTACGGCTCGAGAAGACTTCCGAATCGCCTAAATATCGAACTACGATCGTGAGAATTTCTTAATGCAAGCACCGAGATACGGCTCAGAAAGATCCTCGGAAGACGGTCAAATTAGGTACCTACCTTTTAACTATAAATCTCGGCGAAGTAACGAGCTTCGTCTCAGGAAGCTAGAAGACTTAGATTACCGAGTCAATAGCGACCGTGTTTTCGAAGTTAAAGTCGCGGGATGAAGACTTAGCATATTTTCGGAATATTAAGATACATGCGCAACATATTTAAGTGATGACTCAACAGACAATGTAAATAAAATAGTTTCATTTCATCAAAAAAGAGACGTTTCCTACAAAAATAATGATTACAAAAGCTCACGACGAGCCGGGGTCGTCCAATAGCTCCCAGAAGGTTGGGGCAGAAGGCTGGGGAGCTTCCCAGAGGGGCCTCCCTCTCTCTTCATCAAGCTCCCGGAGTTGTTCGAGCTCTCTCTCAGTGAAGGGCACGAAGTCTGCACCCTGCCTACAGGCCTCATTGTCAAAGTTTGACTGATAAGCTCGCACCAGGATACTCTTGTCCTCGAAGTGGGGATGAAGTTGCCGGATGATGTGAATGCAGCCTCTATCCAAATAGGAGCCAGCTTCGAGCCCAATCTCCTCATGAAACTCAGCCGAACTCTTGTAGTCGTCGATGATGTTCTTCTTGAACCTCACTGACCTACAGTGCCGGAGTTCTTCAATGGAAAGCTTGCTGGCCACCGCCTCATCCCGGGCTGTGTTTAACTCCGCATTTGCGGCCCACAATTTCGCCAACTCCTCCTCGGCTTTCCACATATTCTCCTTCCACTCAGACACCTTGCTGACCAGCTGCAGCTTCTTCGACTCAACTAACTCTACCCGGGCAGCCTGATCCCTTACTTCGGTCTCCAGGGCGGCCAGACGGGGCTCATTGGCAGCCCGCCACTTGGCATTGGTCGCCCCCCTTCTTCCGCCAAAAAGTAAGCTCGGGAGATGTACATGAGGAAGGCAGTGATCTGCGAAAACAAGGAAAGAAGTTAACAAAAAGAAAAAAAAATAGAATAAAATTTTCCTTACCCGAGCTAGGAGAGCGCCAGCCCGGTTGGTAGCTTCACCAACACTCAGCTCGGCCATGCCGCGCAGAGATTCCAAGTCTACTGCCCGGTCTAAAATAGCTCCACCGATAAACGATTCCGCATACCGGTTAGTGAACCGCAGGTTGTTGAGGGGAGGAGTCTTATGGGAGATCTCTGCGGCCAACTCCCGCAAAGTACCCTCCTCCGAGGGCATCACGAACCCCGGCCTCAGCCACGACGGACCAAGGTCCCCTTCAGCTTCCCCACCTTCGGCTGGCGGAGTGACAGTCACCTCCTCCCGCACCTCCATCGGCGGAGTGACATCGGGTATAACCTCAGGGGCGGGAGGACTTGGCCCCATCTCCATGGAGCGGGACAGGGATGAAGTACGTTGGCGGCGACGCGGCCTGAGCTGCTCCTCGTCTACCTCTTCCACCTCATCGGGGGTATCTCGGATGAGAGGCGGACGGGCCCTTGTTGGGGTAGAGTAGGTGGACATCGCACTCGAGCCTTCCTTGGACAGCGGGGGGACCCACCCCGGCGTGCAGGTTGGCCCGCCGAAGACGGGTATGTCAAGGGCGTATCCCCCGAAGCACCCCGATCGATCAGCCGAGGTGGAAAGCGTGGAAGCGAGTTCAAGTGTGATTGACGCACACTTCGGCCCGCCTCACGCTCCCTCCAAGCGGCCTTGAAGGTAGCGGGCTCTGAAAAAACAAAAGGAAGAGAGTTAGTATTCCTGAAAGATACGAAGGCAAAGAAAAAGTGGCGAAGTAAGAATTACCCCGGTTTGGTTGACAACCCGGAGATGAAGATGGAGGGCAGAGGTCACACTCGACGGAGAAGAGGTCCCCGGGGTGTATAGTCCACTCTTCGTTGGGCACCTCGGGTGTAAAGCCTAATTCCCTTCTCCTAGACTCCAAACCCCCCCTATGCCACACCATTCTAGGCTTTGGTCACTCAGCAAGTCTTTCGAAGAATACACCCGGGACTGACCATCTCGACGTACCCCCAAGTCCCGGGTGATGAGCTCAAGGAAGGATATCTCGGAGGGGTCCAAAGAGGAAGGGGAGACAAAGGTTAAAGGCCTACCCTCATTGACACAAGGCTAGAAGGGGAAACCTCTCTTCGATTCTACAGTCACCCACCTACTTCTAAAGTCCACTTTGTTAGGAGGGGGGTCAAAGAGTGGGACTATCTTTCTACGTGGAAAGAGTGAAAGTGTGTTGTCAAACATGCGAAGTGAGGAAAAGAACATCCCCAAGATGTTCATGGACAGCTCAAAGCCTAAACGGCGACCCAGACAAAGCAAGGAAAAAAGAGCCCGAACGGCGTTTGGGTGAAGTTGTCTGGGTTGTATGCGAGCATACACAAGGAAATCTACGAAAGCGGGGTCCATAGGCAGCCTCAATCCCGCCTCGAAGTGAGCTAGAGGGATTGGGATACAACGGGTGGACATTCTACCTAGGTCGAAGGGTAAGCCCAACCTATACTCGTTCCTATCTATACTATACTTATGGAAGATGGAGTTGAGTTGGTCTCGGGTTACTTTAGTTCTATAAAGGCAAAAATCCGTACCTAGTGGCCCTAACACCACGGGCCCAGACGAAGTGGAAGCAGGGACCTCTTCAGAAGGCACCCATTGAAGATGATCTCTCGAAATCTTTAAACCGACGCAAACCAATTTTATATCTTAATTTCTCAAAGGTTGCAGTTGGAAGAGCTTTAGTAAATATATATGCAAGATTATCACATGATCGAATTTGAAGCACAACAATTTCACCATTCTTTTGAAGTTCATGAGTAAAGAAGAATTTAGGTGAAATGTGTTTCGTCCTATCTCCCTTGATATATCCTCCTTTTAATTGAGCTATACAAGCTGCATTATCTTCATATAGAGGAGTTGGAATCTCTCTTCCGGAGGATAAACCACAACTCTCTCTAATATAATGTATTATTGACCTTAACTATACATATTCTCGACTTGCTTCATGAATGGCTATTATCTTAGCATGATTAGAAGAAGTTGCTGCTATTGTTTGCTTCGTGGAGCGCCATGATATAGCAGTATTACCATATATAAATAAATAGCCATTTTGAGAATGTGCCTTATGCGGATCTGAAAGATAACCCGCATCTGCATACCCAATCAGTTTTGGGTCATTTACATTTGAATAAAATAATCTGAGGTCAATTGTCCCTTGGAGGTATCTAAGGACGTGTTTAACACCATTCCAATGTCGTCGTGTTGGCGAAGAACTAAATCTTGCTAATAGATTTATAGCAAATGCTATATCAGGTTGAGTATTATTTGCAAGATACATCAGTGTACCAATAGCGCTCAAATATGGTACTTCAGGACAAAGTAGTTCTTCATCATTTTCTCGAGGTCTAAATATATCTTTATTTATATCTAGCGATCTCACGACCATTGGAATACTCAATGGATATGCTTTATCCATGAAAAATCTTTTAAACACTTTAGCTGTATATGTTGACTGATGAATAAAAATTCCATCTTTCATATGTTCAATTTGAAGCCCAAGACAAAACTTGGTTTTCCCAAAATCTTGAACTTCAAATTCTCGTTTCAAATAATCTATAGCTTCTCGAAGCTCTTCTGGAGTTCCAATGAGATTGATATTGTCAACATATATAGCAAGAATCACAAAACCAAAATCTGTTTTCTTAATCAAAACACATGAACAGATTTGGTCATTCTTATATCCTAAATTCAATAAGAATTCACTAAGGCGATTGTACCACATGCGCTCAGACTGTTTAAGCCCATATAATGACTTCTGTAATTTGATAGAATAATTTTCACGAGGGCCTTTAGAAGCCTTTGGTAATTTGAATCCTTCAGGGATTTTCATATAAATCTCATTTTCAAGGCTTCCATAAAGATAAGTTGTAACAATATCCATTAGACGCATGTCCACCTTTCATGAACTACCAAACTTATAAGATATCGGAGTGTAACAGCATCAATAACGGGTGAATAAGTTTGATCATATTCAATTCCTGGCTTTTATGAAAATCCTTGTGTGACAAGTCGTGCCTTATATCTTACGACTTCATTATTCTCATTCTGTTTTCGCACAATGATATACATAAATCATATCACATTTTTAGCATGTTTTTAGGCATAATTTAGGGTGAAATTGATGGTAAATCGGTCTTAATTGATTGTTATTAACTCAATTTCACAGTCTTTGTGATTTTGGAAGTGCCAGGTGAAAAGTAGAAGAAAATGGCAAATTTCGGGGCAAAAACGTGATTTTCAGAAATTCAGAAGTCGGGGTGGGCGTCCTGACCTGGTCAACAAGCCAGGACGGGCGTCCAGGACTCGGGACGGCCGTCCTGACCTGGTCAACAGGCCGGGACGGGCGTCCCAGATCCAGGACGGGCATCCCGAGCCGTAGTTCAGAGTCCCACATCGAAATTTTGAGAGAAATTCACTCCAGAAAGCTGCTATAAATACCCTAGGCCTTCCTCAGTTGAATTCATTCCTCTCCACTCGATCTGAGTCATTTAGTGACTTCAAGTATACAGTTTTCCATAGTATACAAGTCACTTAGCGACTCAAGTTTCAGTATAAGTTTCTTTTATATTCTTAGATAGTGTCTCGTGTTCTTTGTTTCTGAGAGTTAGTCTCAGATCCTAGGATACGACTAGATAGGTTCGTTTATGGTATTCATAGAATACCCGGGGTTTCGTTAGGAAATCCTAAGAGGGTTCTAGGCATTTGAAGAGTCAGTCTACAAGGATAGGCTTAAGCTGGGTATTAAGGTAAAGTCCAGCTACTAGGCTGAGGAAGCGTCCTCCGAAGGTTCTGTCGAGCAGTCCAACATATACAAGCAGTTGCTCCATCGGCGAGACTAAGTAAAGGGTGAATTCTTTATGGGAACAGTCCCCCTGTCCCTCTCTTTATATGTCTGTACTGTGTTCGTCCAAACATTTGTTATGATTATTGGATTATGATTTTATGAATAGTTGTTATGCATGTTGAAGTGCTTTATGATTTTCCAGAAATGGCCACCAGCTTAACTTTCATTATGTCTGCATGTCTAATGTAGTTTCTTTTAAACTAAATGTAGGGTTATAGACAATTCCTAACCATGGTCTAATCATAACCTGTTTAGTTTAACATGCATTAATTTAGGACTTCCCCGTCGGGTTGCATTAATGTCTGCCATATTAGATGAAATAACCTATAAATCACCATGTTTGTTAGAGTAGTCTAAGTAGGCTGTGTTTGTGTGTTTATGCCGGCGTTAGGGCGAGCGGCATGATCCTCGAAGTGACATAGGGCTTTCATGGATGCCTTTAGCTCGAACCGTGAGTAGGGCCATCATTAAGGTAGGGCGATTTATCAGGTAGCTCAGATGTGGTACACCTTTAGACTTAGTACATAGTTGCAATCCAGGCCAAGACATGTCTAAAATACTCGAAGATAGGTCAATCAACATGTAGGAACAATATAACATAGAATCAGGACATTATCTGTAAAACACTTTTAGGCTCAAATAGACTTAAACCTAGTGGAGAATGAATCACCCTCTCATCAAAGATATTGATGAACGATTGCATAACTGGATCATAAGATAAAAGTTAGGGTAAGAGGATAGTTACTACTAAGCCGTTACCACTTCCCTGGGAGTACAATATTTGAATTAATTAAAATCGTAGATACTTTCCAACAGACTAGCTACACGATAGGTACTCTGCCTTAGGTTCTGATTGATTAAGTGACAATATAGAGACTAAATGTGACAATTAGTCAGGATAAGTCCTTAATTACTCATAATCAACATAGGGTAAAACAACACCTATTTTAGCATATCAGTCAGAACGTCATTAGATTTTTGGCGCCGTTGTCGGGGAAATATCATAATGAATTTAGGATTATTGGCCACAATTCTAGAGACTTATGATAGGTAACGGTAGTAATCTATACCTTAGACCTAACACTTATTTTATGCTAGTTAGACAATCAATTTTCGAAATATATGGTTATCATAACTAATTGATTTTAGACATTATCTAAAATTAAGACATTTAGGATAATGAAATTTTAGAAAATTATTCTAAAACCATATTGAGGAAATTTAACTGCTTTCGAAATAAAATATAAAAAGAAAAAAATGTTAAAAATTTAAAACCCAAAAAAATGTATTTTTCTTGCTCAACAGTAAGTTGTTCTTCTTCCCTATCTCTTGTATTATTTGTTCTTTCATAGTTGAACATTTGTTTTCTTTCAATGTTTTCTTTTATAAAATTTTCTGAAAAATATTATTTTCCAGAAGATAAAAGAAATAAAATTTTCGTGTTTACAGTTTTCCTGTTTGTTTTTTTAATTTCGAAAAACAAAAGTATGGAAGTGAGGAAAAAAAATCTTCTTCTGAGTTGTAAAATTTTTGCTTAGATTTTTATTGGGAAGAAATTCCATATTAGGATTTTCCTAGAATAATGCCGGATTTATTAGGACGAGTTATGAAATGATTTTTCCTTAATAACCAGACCTTTGAATGTTCTATTGAGAAAGGATGTTCCTTTTGTATTTTTATTGCATGATATCTTGTTGAACAAATTAAAGGAACTAGTTATTACTGCACCTATTCTGACATCACTTGATTGGAAATTGCCTTTTGAATTGATGTTAGTAATTATGTAGTAAGAATTGTTTAGGACAAAAGCATGATTAGATATTATTCATATCATACCTAGTCTAGACAATATTATACCCTGATTACTCTACTCTGAGATATATGTTCAATAAAATTGATGCTGAACCAAGATTGATTGATTGAGTTTTATTGAATTTGATATAGAAATACGGGATAAAGAAAAAGGGCTAAAAATCTAGAAAGCAACCCATTGGTCTAGATTAGAAAACCCCGAGTTAGAGGCTAATGACGAGACAGTAGTATCTAATAAATTTCTGAATGAGAATTTATTTACATTGTTTGCTATGAATAATGATTCTCCTCCGTGGTTTACTGATACTACTAATTATCTAGTGCTAATTATTCCCAAGTGATATGACTTATCAGCAAAAGAAGAAATTCTTTGTTGATTTGGAATATTACTACTAGGGAGATCCGTTTTTCTATTTCAAATTATTGCAGAGTAATTGATAAGAAGATGTGTCTCGGAAGGCGAAGACCACAAGATTCTGGAGCAATGCCATCAAGGATCTACGGGAGACCAATTGACTGCTATCAACACTGTCCGGAAAGAGTTGGAAGCAGGATCTTATTGGCCCATAATATTCAAGGATTCTATAACCTTGATACAGTCCCGCAATGCTCGCCAACTAAAGGTAACACGTCTTCCAGAGATCGTCTACCCCAGCGACGTATACAGAGTGTTGCAACCTTTGATATCAGGGGTATTGATCGAATCCTTTTCTCTTTCTTCCTGTGAAAATAATTACATCATAGTAGTCGTGGAATACATTTCAAAAAATAGCCTGAAGCACAGGCATTACCTACCAATGATATTGAAGTCATGTGCAGATTCTGTGAGAAATTATTTTCTAGATTCAGATGTGCCTATGTATCAAATCTGTGAAGTCTGCCAAGTACCACACTTCAGCAGGGATTGCTATGGGAATGAAATACTGACCATTCCAAAAAGAGGTAGGAGTAGGTTACTGCAGAATGCTGCTCCAATGGGAAACACATACAATCCCTACCGAAGAAATCATACGGGATTTAGCTGAGGAATAATTCGAAAGATGGAAACTTTCAAAAGATACCACCACAGTAAAATCCCTACCCGCAGAATCAATAGATGAGATACTGGACAGACCTGTTTTACTATTACAAAAGTGTATCCATACAGAGCATATGTTATAATAGAGCAAGACGTCACTTCTCAAAAAAAGTAAACGGGCAATAATCAAAGTCATACCAGTGCAAGCAAGTGACCTACCAAGTAGTATCGAACGGTCGACAGATATAGAGGAATTTGGCATTGTATCAGGAGCATAGCAATGGAGGAGCTTGCATCCCCTGCATACCAATCAACTGTGAGAAACTTCCCCGAGGAAGTCTCAAATACTTGGGCCCAGATCTACACCACTGGAGCCTCCTACCACCACGGCTTCGCCAAAGCTTCAGGTATCATTTTTGCCATTCAAAACTTGCATGCAATACCTTCACTGACATTGGCAGCAGGCACACCAATCCAAAGAAGTCTCATTCCTAGACACGTTCCTCCTGGACAAGTTGCTATGATTGTGAGAAACCTTATAAATGATTCGAGGAAGCAGTCCGTGGGGCTCGAGCCATTCATCAAACGGATAGGCCACTACCTAGAGCTCGACAATGAAGGATCGGAGCTGACGTCATCCGTTCCAGTATCTAGAGCTTACAGAGTGAAGAGCACCTCAGCAATAGCACATGGCTAAGGTGAAGAGCCAATTCACAGCTCAGAGAAAACCCTTCTGCTCAAGACAAGAAGGGAGTTTTTCTAATCCTCATCTTCCTCTACTTTTATTTTGTGTTCTTTTAATTTTTATCTTCATTTTGTGTTATGTTTTGTTATTTCGATTACCTTCTTGTTTTGTTATTTCTTTTGTTGTTTTATTTTCTCTCTTACCCTTAGTTAGTCAAATAAGTGTGGGGTAAGAAGTTTCTATTTTGTTTTTGTTTCGTCTTATTTTCAAATAAGTGTGGGGTAATTTAGATATGCATGAACACTGAAGATAATGTCAGACTTAAGTGTGGGGTAGCAGTGCACAGTGCACTGTAGTAGAAAATTTTTTTTGCATGATTTTTGCATGTTTTTCCCGTATTTTCACACTCTTCCAAAAGAATTTCAAAATTTTTCATTCTTTCAGACTTCAAAATGCAGTATAATTGGTAAACAATTTGCTGATGTCTATGATATGTAGGTAGAGTGTTATGGTTATTAGGAGACAACGTGATGACTATCTTGAACTTAGCGATTAGGAATAGGGAATTCCTGATACTTGAGCACAACTTAGTTTGGATTAGAGACTTCAGCCAATTACCTTTTCAAAACTTAACTAGATAAGATTAGACCAATTGAGGATGTATTGGCAATCAAAATGACTAGATGATGCTCTGAGCTGAAAGTGAAAAGAAAAAAAAGAGAGTTAACTAAATAGGGTAGTTTGCAAGCGGCCTTTGCTACTCGAGCACCACTCCTTAGGGGAACTTAAAGCCTGATGCCCTAAGGTCGTGTAGGTCTGGGAGTCATCGGAGTGGGACTCGCTACATGGGTAGTTGAAGTTGACGTGTGAAAGCAGACACAAAATACCCTGAAAAATCTATAAAAGAAAAATCAATAAAATGCTTAATTAAGAATCTTGTCACCAAGGCTCGGGACTCATAAAGTTGTTTGTTGTTAGTATGTCTAGCGACGGGTCGAAGGATTATCTGGTAATAGTTGAGATGAGAGTATATTGTGTTGACTATCTAGTCTAGACTAGTACACACACTACACATCAGGAAGACCTTGTGACTGAGATAAGAGTTCAATCTAGTTGTTAAGTTGTTAAACCTGCTTGATCATGATAATCTACTAGAGACATTTGAGACCTTGTCATAGCAACCTAACCAGTCAATCCTGTGTTGTGAATTATCTGATTCAGTGAAGAATTTTTGGAGTAAAAACATGGCTAGAAATTTTAAAGTGACTGCACATATGATTTAAAATCACTAACTTCAGGTAGACTTTGCTTGAGAACAAGCAAAAAGCTAAGTGTGAGGTTATATGATATGCATAAATCATATCACATTTTTAGCATGTTTTTAGGCATAATTTAGGGTAAGATTGATGGTAAATCGGTCTTAATTGAATGTTATTAACTCAATTTCACAGTCTTTGTGATTTTTGGAAGTGTCAGGTGAAAAGTAGAAGAAAATGGAAAATTTCAGGGCAGAAATTTAGAAGTCGGGGTGGGCGTCCTGACTTGGTCAACAGGCCATGACGGGCGTCCAGGAATCGGGATGGGCATCCCAAATCCAGGACGGGCGTCCCGAGCCGCAGTTTAGAGTCCCACATCGAAATTCTAAGAGAAATTCACTCCAGAAAGCGGCTATAAATACCTCAGGCCTTCCTCAGTTGAATTCATTCCTCTCCACTCGATCTGAGTCATTTAGTGACTTCAAGTATACAGTTTTTCATAGTATACAAGTCACTTAGCGACTCAGATTTCAGTATAAGTTTCTTTTATATTCTTAGATAGTGTCTTTTATATTCTTAGATAGTGTCTCGTGTTCTTTGTTTTTGAGAGTTAGTCTCAGATCCTAGGATACGACTAGATAGGTTCGTTTCTGGTATTCATAGAATACCCGGGATTTCGTTAGGAGATCCTAAGAGGGCTCTAGGCGTTCGAAGAGTCAGTCCACAGGGCTGGGCTTAAGCTGGCTATTAAGGTAAAGTCCAGCTACTAGGCTGAGGAAGCGTCCTCCGAAGGTTCTGTCGAGCAGAGCCGGGTCGAGCAGTCCAACATATACAAGCAGTTGCTCCATCGGCGAGACTAAGTAAAGGGTGAATTCTTTATGGCATCAGTCCCCCTGTCCCTCTCTTTATATGTCTATACTGTGTTCATCCAAACATTTATTATGATTATTGGATTATGATTTTATGAATAGTTGTTATGCATGTTGAAGTGCTTTATGATTTTCCGGAAATGGCCACCAGCTTAACTTTCATTATGTCTGCATGTCTAATGTAGTTTCTTTTAAACTAAATGTAGGGTTATAGACAATTCCTAACTATGGTCTAATCATAACCTGTTTAGTTTAACAAGCATTAATTTAGGACTTCCCCGTCAAGTTGCATTAATGTCTGCCATATTAGATGAAATAACCTATAGATCACCATGTTTGTTAGAGTAGTCTAAGTAGGATGAGTTTGTGTGTTTATGCCGGTGTTAGGGCGAGCGGCATGATCCCCGAAGTGACATAGGGCTTTCATGGATGCCTTTAGCTCGAACCGTGTGTAGGGCCGTCATTAAGGTAGGGTGGTTTATCAGGTAACTCAGATGTGGTACACCTTTAGACTCAATACATAGTTGCAATCCAGGCCAAGACATGTCTAAAATACTCGAATTTAGGTAAATCAATATGTAGGAACAGTATAACATAGAATCAGGACATTATCTGTAAAACATTTTTAGGCTTAAATAGACTTAAACCTAGTGGAGAATGAATCACCCTCTCATCAAAGATATTGATGAACGATTGCATAACTGGATCATAAGATAAGAGTTAGGGTAAGAGGATAGTTACTACTAAGCCGTTACCACTTCCCTGGGAGTATGATATTTGAATTAATTAAAATCATAGATACTTTCCAACAGACTAGCTACACGATAGGTACTCTGCCTTAGGTTCTGATTGATTAAGTGACAATATAGAGATTAAATTTGACAATTAGTCAGGATAAGTCCTTAATTACTCATAATCAAAATAGGGTAAAACAACACCTATTTTAGCATATCAGTCGGAATGTCATCACACAAACACCCATTTATAGCCAACAGGTTTTACATCCTTTGGTGTTTGGACTACAGGTCCAAAAACTTCTCGCTTCGCAAGCGAATTTAACTCCGATTGAATCACATCTTTCCATTGAGGCCAATCAATTCAATGCCGACATTATAAAGGATCTAAATCCTCATTATCCTTGAAAATATCAAGGGCTACGTTGTATGCAAAAGCATTATCAATAATAACGTTTCTTCGATCCCAGCTTTGATTCGAATTGGTGTAATTAATAGAGATTTCATAATTCTCTCCATCATTTTTAGTTGGAATCTTTTCATCAGTTGTCCCTTGGGTTTCTTTTTCTATTTTATCAATATGATCTTCTGGATAATTTAATCCTCTTTTTCTGTTTTTGATTCAGTAGCTATAGGAGTAACTTTCTGTCCTTCAGGAACTTCTATCCGTATAGGAGCATCTATAGCTGGAATATGCGATTTAGTGACTCTATTGGAGTCAGCAAAAGAATCTGGCAGTTGATTTGCAATTTGTTGCAAATATATAATCTTTTGAACTTCAAGTTCACTCATATTTGTGCGTGGATCTAAATGTTTCAAAGATGTTTTCCACGCAAGTTCAATCTTATGTCATTTATTCTCTCCCCCTAATTTGGGAAACAAATTTTCATCAAAATGGCAATCAGCAAATCTTGCTGTAAACACATCCCCTGTCAAAGGTTCAAGATTTCTTATAATGGATGGAGAGTCATACCCAACATATATCCCCAATCTTCTTTGGGGACCCATTTTTGTCTATTTGGGTGGTTCAATTGGAACATATACAGCACACCCAAAAATTCTCAAATAAGAAATATTTGGTTCTAACCCAAAAGCCAACTGTATGGGAGAAAATTTATGATAACTCGATGGCCTTAAACGCACAAGTGCTGCAGCATGCAAAATTGCATGTCCCCAAGCTGTTGTAGGGAGATTTGTTTTCATCAATAATGGTCTAGCAATTAATTGCAGCCTTTTAATAAATGATTCAGCTAGACCATTCTACGTGTGAACATGAGCTACAAGATGTTCAACAATTATTCCAATCGACATGCAATAAGAATCAAATGCATGCGAAGAAAATTCACCAGTATTGTCTAGACAGATTCGCTTAATAGGATAATCAGGAAACTGCGCTCTTAAGCGAATTATTTGGGCAAGTAATCTCGCAAACGCCAGGTTGCGAGTTGATAATAAACAAACATGCGACCATCGGATCAATGCATCAATCAAGACCATGAAATATCAAAATTGCCCACATGGTGGACTAATCCGTCCATATATATCTCCATGAATCCATTCTAGAAATGTAGGACTTTCAGCTCCTACTTTCAATAGTGATGGTCTTATAATCAATTTCCCTTTGGAACATGCAGCACATGAAAGTTTATCAGAAGTCAAAATCCTTTGATTTTTCAAAGGATGATCGTGCGTTATCTCTATAAATTTTCGCATCATGATTGATCCCGGATGACCCAGACGGTCATGCCAAACTTTAAAAGTAACGAGATTAGTAAACTTCTGGTTTACTAAATGATGCGCCTCATTAGCATTTATTTTCGCATAATATAGGCTAGAGGATAGAGATGGTAGTTTTTTCAACAAAAACTTATTACTGGAGGTCACTTTTGTGATACCCAAATATTCATGATCATTATCCTCCATAGTCTCAACATGATATCCATTACGTCGGATATCTTTAAAACTCAATAAATTTCTTTGAGACTTTGAGGAATATAATGCTTTACCAATAGCAATCATAGTTCCTCCCGGTAATATTATATTAGCTCTTCCGGAGCCTTCAATAAGTTTTGCACTACCATTTATTGCGGTAACACTTGTTTCTCCCACATTCAAATGAGAAAAATATTTCTCATATTTCAGTATGGTGTGCATAGTTCCACTGTCAATAAGACAAATACTTTCGATATCGTTATTCATACCAGAAAATTGAACAATAGCCATTTGTTTCATTAACAAAATATTTACATAAATAAAAATTAAACATATTATATCACAACAAAAGTAATATAAATATATAACACATGATATTAATATTCTAATTATTTTGGACACTTCCATCTCTAATTAAGTGATTAATTCTTCCTTCTGGATGTTCGAAAAAATCAACAACATCTAGGTGAGCCACACTAACATCAACATTTTCAAGATCGTCATCATTTCTTTCATGAGATAAATTTTGAGAAGTAAAATTTGCCTCAACATCTTTGCCTTTCTTTTCAATAGATGCTTGATATAAGTCAACAAGATATTTTTCAATGTGACAAATACGAGACCAGTGACCTTTCATGCCACAACGATAATATTTCTCATTATGTTTTGTCCACTTCAGGTGGTCATTAACATTTTTGGTACCTAAAGTATTATTACGACTGTAAGGGCAAAATTTATCACGACGTCCATGATCATATTTTCGACCATGACCACGGTAACGACCACGACCACTGCCACGATCTCTTCTGGGATCATGATTTCTAATAGCATTCACTTCAGGGAATGGAGTAGAACCAATAGGTCGAGTCTTGTGATTTTTCATCAGTAGTTCATTATTCTGTTGGATTTGAAATCTTGCAACCTCAGGTGCAACCAGTCATACCGTGCTTTTGGAAGAACGACCATCTTTTGGTGGTCGAATCTTTCTTTCAAATTTCCCCACAAAACAAGAGGATCTTTCACGGTAAGATATTCATTTTTCAAATCTTCATGAAGATGATGACGAAGAAATATTATAGCTTTGGCACGATCTTGTGTTGATGACACATTATTTTATACAACTGTGTCTGCCGAACCCATTGCAGCAAGATGCATTTCGGCATCTAGTGTCCATGACAAGTAGTTCTTTCCGGTGACATCAAGAGCCACAAATTCGAGTTTAGTAAGCTTTGCTATAATAATAACAGAAAACGTACATGTTTGATAAACTTCAAAAATACTTTACCCGGTGGTAGAGATTCGTGCTGATAATGTTTATAAAATTATATAAAAACAATAAAATAAGGTGAGAAGTAAACAAGAAATGTAGAAAATAGAGAGAATATTATTATATGAGATTTCTTGTTGATCTTGATTGTGTTTACAAAAGGGTAGAAAGTCCTCTATTTATAGGGGGAAAATAAGGTAAAGATAAGTATTGAGGGTGACACTTGTCACCCGAGATGAAGTATTAAGTGACACTTGTCACCCGGGATGAATAGGGGATAAGGATAAACATTAAGGGTGACACTTGTCACTCGGGATTAAGTGATAATAACAATTGTACGATGGACATCCACTAATTTAATGAATCTTTGGGATTCATAACAATATATATTTTTTTTTTGTGAAAATAGGATATATATTGAGTAGAAGCAAATCAAGCAAATTAGGGGAGTTTAAAAGTTAAGAAAAAAATAAAGGGATACTAAGCCCACCAAAATAGTCCCTCTAACAGGCTAACGATTAAAACTTCAAAACAAAAGACAAAATATCAAAATAAACTAGTTAAACAAAATGCCTAATTGGTTCTTTAGCTAATTCCGATCTTTGCAAATCTGGTCAGTGTGTCAGCCTAATGTCAAAGTTTTTGAGTAGATCAATTAGGATTTTTGGTGCCGTCTCCAAGAGTTGGAGTTGCATGTTGTTCGAAATCCTCCCCATAGTCACCAATCTGTCGGTAATACGGTTCCCCTCCCTGAAAATATGCTATAATTTTACTGAGACCATTGTTTGCATCAAATACCTGCAATCTTGCACTATCAGTTTCATCCGTTCATTTGAATTTTCAAATAATAAGGAGAGCGCTGCTATGGAGTCAGATTCAGTAATTGGTGAGTATAGCCTATGTGGGATGCAATTTGGAGTCCTTCCTTTATAGCTATGACCTTAGCTTGAAGATTTGTTAGAGTAGGATAATATTTTGTAAAACCAAGAAGCTATTTTCCTTCAAAATTTCTAAAAACTCCTCCTATACCGCCGGCATTTAGCTTTATGTAAGGAGGAGGTGGCGTAGTCCAACTAACCGGGACTAGATTCATTCGGTTGGGTAGATCAAGAGCAAAGATTGGTCCAATGAAGAGGTATTCATAGACATGACTAAGGACAATAGTAGGGTGTAAGGAAGGGATATAGTCATGATTTGTATCATGGTGGTATCGAGAATTTTGCTCTAGCCATAAGTGCCAGCATGCAAAGGAAAAGAGCACGCTCCAGGGAGAAAATTGATTTAAGTTTTCGGCAGAGCCATAGTTTTCTTTTATCCATGTAAGTATATCAGTCGTTATGTAAAAAGGGTTTTTCAGTTTTAAATTGATAGGATTGAAGAAACCCCATAATTGTTTTGCTATTCTACAATCTCGAAGGATATATAAAATATCTTTAGGTAAGTTACAGTCAAGGCAGAGGGGAGAGTTTGAGATTCTCAGCTGGGAGAGCCTAGCTCTAGTGTTGATTTTGTTCAAAGAACTCTGCCAGAGGAAAATTTTGATTTTAGGAAGAGTTCGGAAGTTTTTCCAAAGCCAGTCATAATTCGTTTTGGTCATAGGTCTAGGGGGAAGATGAATTAGGTTTCTTAAAAGGAAAGTGTGGGCAGATGAGGTAGTGAAGTGATCAGAAGGGGTATATCTCCAGTAAATAGAGTCTTCCTGATAATGGATGGGTATTTTGGTGCTTAGAATCTTATCTAGGATATGAGTAGGCATGTTAAAACTAAGTAAATCTAAGTCACATTTTCCATTTTTGATATAATGACTAATGTTTGTATCTTGTTCTGTAACAGAAAGAGGGCCTTCAATCAAATTTCGTAAAGGAGTACCACAACAATCATCATTCCAGAAAGATATAGTTGAGCCATCTCCTATAAGGTATGCAGTACCTTGTTTACAAAGTTGTGTGCCAATTTGAATACTTTTCATATAGTAGAATAACTACTAGGACTACCATTTGCATATTTAGCTGCTAGTAATCTTGCACACAAGGAATCCAGTGAGTTTGTATGGAATCTCCAAGCTAATGCCATGATAAGAGCTAAATTTCTACTTTTTGCCTGAGGAATACTCAAACCTCCCTCCCTTAGAGGTTTACAAATTTGGTTCCAGCTTACAACATGCAATTTACATTTTGTATTTGTAGAACACCAAAGGAAATTTCTAGAAATTTTGTCCAATAGATGAAGAGTTGTTCTTAGGAGCTTAAGAATTTGCATAAAATATATAGGTAAACTAGAAAGAGTAGTCTTAATGAGAATAGCTTTTCCTGCCTTATTTAAAAATTTGTTTTCCCACAAATGAAGTTTGTTGTAAACTTTGTCAATGAGAAAATTAAAAGAAGAAGGAGAAGAGAGTTTATGAGTAAGAGGAAGACCAAGATACTTACCAAGAGATGGTGAGGCACTAAAACCAATGGAAGATATGATAAGTTTTTTAGTGGATGAGCTTATAAAAGGGGAGAAAAAATATGAGATTTTTTATCATTTATTTTTTGGCCAAAGATCCTGGAGAAATATGTGAGGATATTTGCAATAGTATTCAGAGATGTGATTGATATCAGTTCTTGAATATAGCATAATATCATCAGCAAATAGAAGGTGAGATAGGCCTGGACCATTTTTAGAAAGGTGAATAGGTTTCCACATGCCTTGGGACACTGCATGTTTGATGAGGTACGATAGGTAGTCAATACATAGGATAAATAGATAGGGAGAGATAGGATCTCCATGTCTAATGCCTCTACTAAGCAGGATCTGTAACATGATAGAGTATAGGTTGTTTTCTATATATGTGACTTGTGGAGAAAATATTTTGAAAGTGTTCAACAATATGTGTGTCTAGTTTTTCATGATTAAATTCCCAAATTTTACTATCTAGTTTAAGCCCAAGTATTTTATTTTTCCTTCTCCCGTTAATGGTGGAGTTATGAAAGAATATAGTATTCTGATCTCTACTAGACAGCCAGGTTACTCTGGATTTAAGCTTCCAGAACATGTTTTCTTGCTTGAGTAGTGCAAGATATTCAAAGTAAAGTTCTTGTTGAAGAGTAAAAAGGAAAGGGTTGTGTTTTTTTCTCAAGGAAAACTTGAATACCATAAAGTCTCTTAAGAATGATACTTTTCTTGTAGAAGATATTACCAAAGTGTCTTCTGTTCCAATCTTTAATAACTTTGTGAAAATCAGAAATACACATGAAATAGGTCTTATGGTGTACCCAGGTGGCGTTCAGAACATGAATAAAAGAAGGGTCAGTCATCCACATAGGTTCAAATTTAAAGGGAACAGTTCGTATCCTAGTAGTAGTGGTCTTAAGAATTATAGGTAGTTGATCAAAAGCTCCATTATAGAGGTGATACACCTTTGAGTCTGGGAATAGAGACATCTAGTGATCATTTCCCAAAAATCTATCCAATCTTTCACGTATAAGAGTGTGCCAGTTAGTAAAACATTTGTTAGACCAGGTGTATTTAGGGCCATGAAAACCTAGGTCAAGAAGCTTACATTTATCCATGTTTTGCTTAAATTTATTACAACTATTAATAGAAGGTGGGTTTCCTCCAATGTTTTCATGGAAACTAGACTTTTGATTAAAATCTACAGCTACCAGCAGCCAGGGAATGTCCATAGTACTACTAGTACTTATAAGGTTATCCTATAAGGAAGTTCTAACAGAAGCATGACATAAACAGTAAATAGCCGATAGGGAAAAAATAGTATGATTACTAACCTTAACTCTGATGTGGATTTCCTGTCTAGTTTGTCCTACCAGATCCAAATCTAATTCATCATTCCAAACTACAAGGATGCCTCCTGGTGCACCCTCAGAAGGTTGAAAGACACTGTTTGTAAAACCAAGCTTAGGTATGATATCATTTGCTTTGTCATTTGTGATTTTTGTCTTCGTGAGGGTAACAAGGTTTGGCTTTTGAGTGGACACTTTGTCTTTGAAATTTCCTGCCTCCCTACAATTCCATAAGAGAATTACCATAGATGTCAGTAGATGTAGGTCCTCCTCCGGGATAAGGGATTGGGGTAGAAATGTGGTCATTTGGTCCATTGTAGTTGGGATTATGATCATGGTGTACTTATGTTGCATTAACTTTGGAATGTAAGTGTTTTTGATGACTAGGGAGAGTTTTCAAACTTCTGGTTTGCAAGAGAATATTGTCTGCTTCGGGTTCTTGGCTAGGTAGGCTACATATTTAATGATGTTTTTTTATTTCGATGCACTCTAGAGACTGAATCATAGCTTTGTTTCTTTGTGGTAGCTGTTGACATGGAGAGTTTGTTAGTGTGTCTGAGAGAGTATGGAGCACTAGAGTGGTGGAGTGAGGAATGTTTAGATGAGGATTTGGAGAAGGCTGAGGGTGTGGGGTAAGGGGTGGGTTATTTAGTGGAGTAGGGACTTGTGCTTGAAAGGTGAAAATGTTCTGACTCAGTGGGGGGATGGCTAGATTCCGTATGGGTGATTTACTTGGATTGTGGTTAGCAGAGGTTGGCAAGTGAGGTTGGAGTGAGTTGGGAAATAGTAGAAGTTCCACCAGAAGGAGATGATTGTTTTTCCAATTTTGGTTCTAAAGAGGAGCCATTTGCTGATGAAGTGACCATGGCTGGCTCATTAAGGCTTGGAATAACCAAGGATTCTGAAGGAGACTGTCCATGCAAGTTTTGAGGGCTGCCTTCACTAGTTTGCTCGTGCAGTGGGGGTCCTGAATGTCTATCAAGACTAACCAATTTTCCACTTGGAAAGTCATGTTCAAGTTTTGTCCTAGTAGCACCCACTCCATTAGGAAACTCGGGATGTTGTTTGACTTTTGGGATATAGTTACATTCAGGTCCTCTAGCAGAGGGGGAGGGGTCATCTGGCTTGGAGAGGGCATTTGGGGGGGGGGGGGGCTTGCTTGTTTCCCCTGCAGTTGTTCTCGTGAGAGCGATTGGGGTGGAAATTTGGCATGATCTAGTGTAGGTATTGCTGAAGGGTGGGATGACTTTTGTGTGCTGATTGTTGTCTTACTTGAAGAGGAAAATAGTTGCTGGTCCATTTTAGTATAAAAGGAGGAGGGATTGTGTATTGTTTTGCTTAGTGATTGGACAACCGTCTTATTTTTGGATATGTAGAGGTCTAATGAGGGATAAGTGTGAGACCCTTTGTCCTGATGGTGCGGGGCAGCTTTGGCAGCAGAGGAGCAAGTATGCGAGCAACATATGATTTATGGTTTGGCTATGTGCCAACCTTTTATAGAGATGGATGTGCGTGGGCCTAGGCGTGGGCCGTGGTGTGAGACCAGGCACAAGTCCAAAAATGTTGGGAACCCTAACGATGCCCTAGTGGCATGGGTCGTGGTCCATGAGGATGACTCTAAACCCTACCCTTCCCTAGATGGCTATAAATAGGGATAGTTAGGAAAGGGAGAAAGGAGGCAGCTAGAGAGATAATATAATTGAGGGTAACATAAATAGACTAGGGTTGTTCTATCTTGTAGGCCTGTGTGGCCGCGCAGCTTTGTGCATAGTTGTGAATTCTTTGTAATCCCATGCTATTGAATGATATAGAAAGGTTGGGCGAGTTGCTTGTAATTATTGTTGCTTACCCCTTTATTTGTGATTGTGTGTTCCCTGCGTGTACTTGCACTTGCGCACGTGCTGCGCGCAGTTCGGTTGAGTGTCGTGAACTGGTGGTCGTACTAGGAAGAGGCACTTCTTGACAAAAGTGGCATCAGAGCACAGCTCAACCCTTGTGGAAATGTCTAGTTCGTCTGGAGAATCGCATAGGGTGATGCGACTTGACAGTACGCCGATCCCTCATGCCACAACTGCAGATCGGTTGACAAGGTTGGAGACGTTGTTCACGCATCATGTGCAAGTGATTGGTGTGTTAGAGCATATGGAGAATGCAAGTCCTTTGATAGATCAGATCCAAGGACCACCAGATGTTGTTTTGGATTTGCACCAACTCCAAGAAATGGTCGATAATATGAAGGAAAACTTCCAAAATAGCATCGACGCACTCCAAGCTAGTGTTGCGGCACTACAATCTAATACTGCTGGAGCCAGTGTTAGACAACCGTTGTTCAGGGTGCCTGAGCCTAGAACATATTCGGGCGTTCGGGATGTTACGGTGATTAGGAGTTTCTTGTGGGATCTGGAGAAATACTTTGCCACGGCTAGAGTCCTGGAGAGTGAACAAGTTGCGATTACATCGTTGTTCCTCACAAACACTGCCAAGTTATGGTGGCAGACAAGGGAAACGGACCCTATGGAAGAAGAAGTACAATCTTTCAAGCACATGAAGGAGGAATTGATGGAGCAATTCTTGCCAAAGAATTCCGCGTGGATGGCCCGTGAGGGCTTGAAAAGACTAGAACATACGGGAACTATTCGGGAGTATGCGAATCAATTCTCTGTGATACTTCTTAATATACCTAACATGCCCAAGGAGGACAAATTATTCAACTTTTTGTCAGGGTTGAAAACGTGGGCTAGGATCGAGCTAATGAGGCAGAACCCTAGGACTGTGAGGGAGGACTATTCGATGGCGAAAGATTGACGGATATGTAATCTTCAGCTCCTCCTACCCCAGAGAGAAAGAGTGTTCCATTGAGGAGCAAGGGTAAGTTTTGGAATGACAAACTGAAGAAGAAAGATGGTGCTATCGGGAAATCAAAGGATTGCAGTGTCAAGTGCTACAATTGTAGGGAGACTGGACACATGTCATACCGATGCCCTAAACCAAGGTGGAATCAAAATTTGGCTGTTGTCCAAATTGGAGATGAGACCGGAAGGGATCCACCTGCTCGTGTGAATCCCATTCAATTGTGCAATGTCATTCAGGTGTCCGAGCGACCACAACCAGTGCTTGGGTTGATGTACGTGAATGTGGTTGTGAATGGTATCAAGATGTGGGCAATGATAGACTCCGGCGCAACAAATAACTTTGTGGCTGACCGAGAAGCCACGCGCTTGCAGTTGGCACTGCAAGAAAGTTCCCACACCATTAAGACTGTCAATGCTGCACAGCAACGGGTGAGAGGCAGTGCCATGGTGTCCTTGAAGATGGGAACTTGGGAAGGCCAGTGCAAGGTGACGGCCGTTCCATTGGATGGCTTGATTTAATCCTAGGGATTGACTTTTTAGGTATGGCCAAGGTGGCAGTGATGCTACATTTGCGTGGATTGATGATCATGGACGAGGGGACACCAAATTTTGTACAGTGTATGTACAAAGACCTGGACCAAAAGGATGCAAAGGGAATGTTGTCGGTGATGTAGTTGAAGGATGGGTTAAGATGGGGTGAACCAATATTTGTGGCTGTTTTGTTGGAAGAGACAGATGTTGATCACTCAGAGTTGCCTGAATCCAATTCCAAGGTGTTGGATGAGTTTGCTGATTTAATGCCCGACGAGTTGCCCAAGGTGTTACTCCCGAGATGTGCCATTGATCACAAAATTGAGTTGGTACCTGGAGCAGTACCACCCGCACAAGCACCATATCGAATGGGACCAGCAGAGTTGTTGGAATTAAGGAAGCAGTTGGGTGAATTGCTAGATACGCAATTTATCAGACCCTCAAAAGCCCCTTATGGTGCCCCTGCCTTGTTCCAAAAGAAGGCAGATGGCTCGATGCGATTCTGTGTGGATTACCGAGCCTTGAACAAATTGATAGTGAAGAACAAGTACCCTATCCCGAATCAGTTGGATTTGTTCGATAGGCTGGCAAAATAGAGGTACTTCACCAAAGTCGATTTGCGGTCAGGATATTGGCAAGTGTGGATTGCCAATGGTGATGAAGCCAAAACCACGGTAGTGACAAGGTATGCCTCATTTGAGTTTTTAGTGATGCCATTTGGCTTAACTAATACCCCTGCTACATTTTGCAAATTGATGAATGATGTGTTGTATGAATTTTTGTATAAATTTGTGGTTGTTTATTTAGATGATATTGTCATCTATAGTGAGTCCTTAGAGGAGCGCATTAGACATCTTAGACTTGTATTTGCAAAATTAAGGGAATATGTACTCTATATCAAGTGGGAGAAGTGCGAGTTTTGTAAAGAGGAAATTAAGTTCCTTGGGCACATAATCAACCATGGGTAAGTTAGAATGGATCATCGAAAGGTGGAGGCTATTGAAGGTTGGTCTGCCCTGATGTCAGTGGCAGAGTTGAGATCCTTCTTAGGATTTTCCAATTACTATCGAAGGTTCATTGGTGGGTATGCAAGTGTGGCAAGCCCTTTGACCGACCACTTGAAGAAGGGAGTAGATTGGATGTGGAGTAAGGAGTGTGCGGAAGCATTCCAGAAACTCAAGAAGGCAATTGTGACTGCCCCTGTGCTACAGTTGCCTAATTTTGAGGTGCCCTTCGAAGTGCACACAGATGCATCAGATCGTGGGATCGGGGGAGTGTTGATGCAAGAACACCACCTACTGGCATTCGAGAGCCGCAAGATGAAGGATTGTGAGCAGCATTATTTTGCCTATGAGAAGGAGATGACCACTGTGATTCACTGCCTTACAGTTTGGAGGCACTATCTGTTGGGATCGTCTTTCACAGTGATGACAGACAATGTGGCTAATACGTATTTTAAAACGCAAAAGAAGTTGTCCGCAAAACAAGCTCGATGGCAAGAGTTCTTGGCAGAATTCGACATCGAGTGGGTGCATAGGGCGGGCAAGATAAACGTGGTGGCAGATGCATTGAGTAGGCGGATTGAGTGCATGACACTATCAGCGATTTCAATTGTGGAATCAGATTTTGTAGCAAAAATACATGAGTATGCACCTAATGACCCTGTTTATCATAAACTAATATCTTTAGTGCAGGACGGCACTGTGAGAAGGTATTGGCTCAATGATGGCATGTTGTATGCCAAAGGTGGACGAGCCTATGTCCCTAGTGGAGAGTTGAGAAGGATGTTGCTTAAGGAAGCACATGATTCGTTGTGGGCTGGTCATCCTGGCATTGAAAGAACTCGTTCCTTGTTGGCAAGAAGATTCTTTTGGCCAAGGATGGAGGATGACATTGAAGCATACGTCCGAACGTGTTTGGTGTGTCAACAAGACAAGGTTGAAAGGTGAAGGGGACTTAGTTTGTTACAACCTCTTTCTATTCTCGAGGGACCATGACAGAGTATTTCGATGGATTTCATCTCTGGATTACCTAAGGTGAATGACTTGACTTCTATTTTTGTAATAGTTCATAGATTTTTGAAATATGCTATATTTGTCCCTGCCCCATCATCTTGTCCAGCTGATGTTGCAGCTAAGTTATTTTTCAAACATGTTGTAAAGTACTTTGGTGTACCAAAGGACATAGTTAGTGACAGGGATGCCAGGTTTACTGGTAGATTTTGGGTGGCTTTGTTTGGATTGTTGGGGTCCGAACAGAAATTTTCGACTGCCAATCATCCTCAAACCGATGGCCAAACAGAGAGGATCAATGCCTTCTTGGAGGAATACTTGAGGGATTATGTGATTGCAAGTCAGAAGAATTGACTAAATCTTCTTGACTCAGCTCAGTTCTATTACAATCTTCATCGATCTTCTGTAACGAAGATGAATCCATTTGAGCTAGTGAATGGACAACAACCAACGACCCCACAGAATTTGGCAGTGGTGGTGCTAAGTGTTGGAACATGTCCAACAACTCAAAGATTTGCCAAGGCAAAGCATGAGATGATTGCCGAAGCAAGAGATAGTTTGGAGATGGCTCAAAAGAGGATGAAGAAGTATGCTGATAAGCATCGACATGATGTGCAATTTGAGGTAGGTGACTTGGTGTTGCTGAAATTGACACCTCAAATTTGGAAGAAGATCAGTCGGAAAGCTATTCATCGTGGATTGATACCTCAGTATGATGGACCATTCGAGGTAATAAAAAAGGTGGAAAATGTTGCGTACCGACTTAAAGATTTTGGACAGGTTAAAAATTCATCCTACTTTTCATGTAAGTTACTTGAAGAAGTATAACAAAGATGAATTTGAAATAGAAAGACAGAAGTCTAGAAGGGCTCCACTAGTGATTCGAAAATAGTTTGACAAGCTGGTTGAAAATATTTTGGACCATCGGACTATGGGCCAAAGTAAGAAGAATTGTAGGACTGACTTCCTTGTGCATTGGAAGGGGGAGACCGAGATTGATGCCAAGTGAAAAAGAGATGTGACCCTTCGGTAATTTGAGGATCACATTGCTGACTACTGGAAGCGACAAAGATTGACGAGGACGTCGATAGCTTAAGTAGGGGAGGTATGTGAGACCCTTTGTCCCGATAGTACGGCGCAGCTCCGGCAGCAGAGGAGCAAGTATGCGAGTAGCATATGATTTATGGTTTGGCTATGTGCCAACCTTTTATAGAGATGGATGTGCGTGGACCGAGGTGTGGGCCGAGGTGTGAGACCAGGCATGAGACTAGGCACAAGTTCAAAAATGTTGGGAACCCTAACGATGCCCTAGTAACATGGGCCGTGGCCCATGGGGATGACTCTAAACCCTACCATTTCCTAGATGGCTATAAATAGGGATAGTTGGAAAATGGAGAAAGGAGGCAGCTAGAGAGATAGTATAATTGAGGGTAGCATAGATAGACTAGGGTTGTTCTATCTTGTAGGCCTGTGTGGCCGCGCAGCTTTGTGCATAGTTGCGAATTCTTTGTAATCCCTTGCTATTGAATGATATAGAAAGGTTTGGCGAGTTGTCTGTAATTATTGTTGGCTTACCCCTTATTTGTGATTGTGTGTTCGCTGCGTGTACTTGCGCTTGCGCGCCTGCTGCGCGCAGTTGAGCTGAGTGTCGTGAACTGGTGATCGTACTAAGAAGAGGCACTTCGGGACAATAAGCTACTAGTGAGGTTAATTGAGTTTAAAATAGGTTGAGATGAAGGTAGTAATTCTACTAAATCTTTGTTATTGTTAATTGCATAAACATTAAATGCATGAGATTTACTTCCAGATATGGTGTCAATCAAAGAAGTCGTGTCATCTGAGGTAGCTCCTAGAGGGACAAGCTGGCACTTAGGCTGTACAGATGTAGGGTCTTGGACTTCAGACTTTTGATTTTTTTAAAAAAATAATTTGCCTTCCTACTAATAAGTTGGGTTGACTCGTTGTTTGGGTGATGGGTGTTAGAAATATTAGGATGTGAGGTGGTGGTTTGGGCTAAAAATTCTGGGCCTAGTGATGATGTTCTATGATTCAAGGTTTGTATAATGGAATTTTCTCTTTGGGGAGAGGGAACCAATAAAGGAGACAAATGGTGTAAAAAAGAGGGGATGTTGTTACATACCAGTTTTTTCTTGTATGTAAGCTTACCACATTCGGCTTGTTCCATTTCGATCACATCGCTCCCTTCATCCATAGGTTGCACCTGGTCTATAGCACTGCTTGCCTATTTAACCTTTCTTGTACTGCGGATAAGATCATCCATTTCTTCAGCGGATAGTCCTGTAGATTTTTCCATAAACTAAACCTTTTTCTTTAAGTTGTTTTGGTCCTAACTTAAGATCTTGCATTATTATGAATTAGCCCTAACAAATCTCTCAACATACCCTCAAGGTTTGCATCCGCCCTATAATGTCCTCTTCCATGCAGTTGGAGACTACATATCTGGATTGGGCTTTTGGTGGCCTAGATTTGCGAGGCCCATTTGTAGCAAATGTTTGAGTTTTCTTTGTTTGGGCCACCACTTAAGTGATTTGCTGGTGTATAGCCCATTGGATGACTTAGGGTTCTTTATCAAGTTTTGAATCCGTTCCATTCATGGTTAGCGGCGATAAACACCTGCCTTTTGTGGCTTTTTCCTTCCTTTTTATGGAGCATCCATAATCAGAAGGGTGAGTTAGCTTCCACAAAAATAAAAGAATGATAAGAACACGCAAATCTCACTATAATTGACAAACATTAATCTTGATCGAATAATATATATATATTGTGTAGTTAAAATTTTAAGGAATAAAAATTCTAGAGAAAAATTCTCTATTTTGATAAGTACCTTCTAAATATTGGAGAATCTATTATTTTTATATTTGTTAATTTAAAATTTTTAAGTTTGAACCATATAAAATAATAAAAATAATAAAAATTCATGGTTAATGTATATAATATACTCTAATGATAACACACTAATAATCGATGTTGTAAATAATAATAAAAAGAAAGAAAATAAAAAGGCAAATAAGACCAAAGGAAAAAAATATTAGTAATATATTGGAAATTGCATAAAAAAAATTCATGATTCAGTCCTTAAAAAAAAGTAATAAAAACTAAATGTTCTCAAATTAAATAAAAATCATAAAAGTTACATTGAAGTGAAATCTAATAGATCATTTCCTTCCCTTGGGTCATGAATGGTTGAAAAAATAAAAATCATACTCTCAACATATTCAGCAACCCGTAAATGATTAGTTGTTGGCCTAGAATAATTAGGATTTCCTTTGAGAAAAATCACCTTGTTGTGCACATACTTTTCAATTGATTGCTTTATTGGATCATATACCACGTCTTCACCATTTCAATTTATAGGCAAAAGCTTCCTCGTCTCAGTAATGCTAAAAAGAGAATGAACCAACGGACTATTTGCGAGCACAAATTATTTTATCCACATTCTATGTTCTTTCATTATCCAAATCTCAAATTCTTCTCTCCAAAAAGAAAATGAAAGGAATTCATTGGATGATCGAAGACAAGCCATCGGTTTTTTCTTGAAATTGGTGCAAGGAAGGTCACATTCAACATAATTCTCTTCATCCATATAGAATGTACCCATCACAAGATTTCCGGTTGAGATTGAGGTAACAATGCAATAGAGAGCACCATTATGGACAACTATATTACAATCAACCAATCTTCTAATAGACCAAGAATTTAAGTTGATGACTTTCCGAGAATTGGTCCTCAAACTATATACCTCACCCACAAAAGTCAAGAATTGTTGATTTCTTGAAATAAATAATTTAACTATTAAATAGTTATCAGTCTTTGAATCAAAATAAAAAGGTACAACAATTTTCATGTTATGGGTAATGATGTAATAACCCAGAGGGAGGGATCTAAAATTTTGAGTTGTTGGAATCCAAAGATGAATAATTATTGAATTTAAAAAACTAATTCGACTATAATAGCACAAAATTCCATTGGAACATCCAACAAAGAAATAAGAAGGTAACATAGACATATTTCACATATGATTCTTTCGAAATTCAATCTCAGAGCGAATAATAACATTGTTCAAGTTGAAAGTACTATCTTGTAATGATTGCTTGAGATGCACTTTGATCAAATCATTAGATCTTATGATATTTTTCAAAGATTTACAAACACAACAACATTTATTTAATGCCTTGACAGACAATTTAAATAAAATTTCAAAAACTACATGACTAGGTAAATTTCTAAGCATGAATTTGGATGATCCATACCTATAAGATGATGATTTTTAGACCCGCCATGGTAATCCTTTTCTCTGATAACACACAAGCTACTACTCTTGTATGATTTTGATGAACGGATAAATACTCTATTCAACTTATAAAAAATTTTAAGGTGACACAAATTTTTTTTTTCGAAAGTTTATCATCAAACTCCTCCCTCAAACTAAAGCTAATGAAAGACCTGTAAACTTCCGTGGTAATTTATAAGAATACAATTGGGACAAGTTTTCTCTTATTCGACATTGATTTTACTCATTTATGTTTGTAATGATTTATGGAAAAAAATAAAATCTTGGACAATATTTTCCCTTATAAGATTCTGTTTGACTCATTTATAATTGAAAAAGGAAATTTTATTTAAAAAATATATTTTGAACGCTCGTTCCTTATTCAACTTTGGTTTGACTCATTTATCAAATATTATGGAATTTATATAAGGACGAATTTGGATTACTCATGGTTTGGGATTTTAGCTTAACCAATCTATGGATTACTCAAACAATTACTCATGGTTTGACTCATTTATCAAATATTATGGAATTTATACAAGATCATACCTTCCTTTATTAACTTAGGCTTTACCCTATTTTAAAATTCAATACAAAGTTTCAATAAGAAAAATTGAGCCACACCACCAGCTCTATCTTTACCCGCTCATTTATTTGTTAGCTCAAATTTGGACCATTTATTATTTGCATTACAAAATTTATATAGGGACACAATTTGTACACCACCTTGACTTAAGCTATCTAATAAATATATTTCCGAGTATTTTCCAAGAATCCAAGGTTAGTACCTATATTTATTTTTGCACTGGTGACACTCCAACTTTTAAAACGTCCTAGAAACTGTCCTTCCGTCTATTTTAGTTGTTTGGTCAATATTTTACCGTTAAATCAAATTATTTCTATTTTGACCAAGGGCATTTTTATATGACGGAATGTTGCGCGTGTTTTTTTCATATAAAAGGTGGATTTCGTGGGAAATTAAAAATTGAATAATGAATTGGTCCAAACTTTCCAAAACTTCAATCTTACTCAATCTTAAATATTCAAAGTGCCCAGATCTGTTCTTTAAAAAAATCATAGCAATAAACAATACCCCGAAGTTTCAGTCCATTATTACCCATCTACAAACGTGGAATCTGAAGTACATTAAAGACATCTTGGACAAAACAAAATCATTCTAGAAGGTTTGCAACTTGCGGGGGTAAAGATGTAAAGTGTTGATAATTCCATTGTTATTGTTATTAGCATATGATAATAGAATTTAATTTTTCGACTAGGGTGATAGAAGAAAATATGGGTTCTTTGAATGAGTAGATCTAGAAATGTGCAAAAGATCCATTGAGGTTATCCTCTCCATCAAAGACACCCTAGTCCTCTCCATTATTGTTATAATTGGCTGACTTCTCACTTCCAAGATGAATGCATTGAATGATTCAGATATGTTGTTGGAAAACATGTCTTACTTGACATAAGATGAGAAGAATGCCTAAACCTAATGATCAGGCTTTGACCCATTCATTATCCAACTCCAAGTATCCTTGTCATACAATTCTCACTCCCTTAAAGTCCTCTCATACAGTCTTGTAGTTGTGTTTCCGGCAATCTTCTACATCATGTCCTTCAAAGTCTTTCCTCAATGTAATTTCTTGTAATTGCTATACATGTGCTGCACACAATATCTGTGGTCAGCCATTGGCAAAATTTCTGCCAATGCAGCATCTAGTCCCTGAAATAATAAAGGAAAAACATATTAGAATAGTACCATATAAGCTAAAACTTTTAGATCATGAATCAAGTACTAAATACCTTTTTCCTATCAGAAATAAAATTATATCTATAGCTCATGCATCCTTCAATATCCATATCAGCAACAAGTAATCTGAAAAATTACCTCCATTGCTTAATAGCCTCTTTGTCAACTACTGCCCAAGTAATAGGCCACCACTCTTTGTTCCCTTCAATGCCAACTGCTGAAAGTAGTTGGCCTCTATAATAGCCCTTAATGTGGCAACTATCAACCCCAATTAATGGCCTATGAGAGTCTAAGAATCTATTTTTCAATGGACCAAGACAAAGCCAAAATTTCTTGAACCTCGACTGTCTCCCCCTCCTCTCTAATTCTCATGTTCTTTCTCCACATTAGAATTTGGACGAATCCGTAGTAACTCTTCCGTATAGTTCCACAAGTGCTTGTATTGGCTTGCCATATCTCCAATGATCATCTTCTTTGTTAATCTTCTTGCATTGTATGATGCAGTTCTTGACATTTCGACCTTGTACTCCTCATCAATATTCTGTCTAATAGAAACTGCAAGCATATTTGGGGTTACTTTGATTCTCTCAATGTATCTATTTGTAACACATTTAGCGATGATAAATCTATTCTTCCACTAGTGATTGTAGTTGTTGTGATTAATGTTCATTGACTTTAGGACAAAATCTCCAGTTTGAGTGCTTCTCTCAATGGATGCAAAAATGAAACACTTACACCCTTCATATGTACAAATTGCTCTAACTCTTTTTGGTTCAGATGGTCAAAACTTGCATACTTTTCCTTCATTTATGCAGTAGTTCTTCACAGCTTCTTTGAACTCCTCTCTACCTGAAAACCTCATCCCCAACTCAAACACTAGTTTTCCCATGTTTCAATGTGCATCAAAGTATACATATATACCCCTTATGTCATCTTCTTCACTGTTTGAATCTAAATTGCAACTACGTAACTCATCAATGTAATCCATGTCAGATTGCCCATGCATTTCAGTTTGTTGTTCATTGTTATCAATGTTTACATCAACTCCTTTGGTTTTTGCCCTAATGTCTTCAGTGTTGTTGTCGAACATTGCATCATCATATATGAAATGATCTTGTACATAGTCTTCATTATCTTCATTATCTTCTTCATGTTCATGCACAAGTTCATCAACTTGTGTGACAACTTTCTCTGGCTGAGATTGATCTTGGCCATGTTCATGTCCAAGTGCTTGTCTGCCCTCTACTGATTATGTTGTTCCCTGCCCTCATCAAGTTTTGCTACCCCAACACCAATGTGAGTTTGTTATTCTTCTCGTTCGTCAACTTGGGTCATTACCACTTCAACTAATGCCTGTCACTCTAGGTCAGCATAATGGTAATCTTCATGTGTATGAATTTCTGAAATTTGATTGTCTAATGCAACATGATATGATGTTGTTGTAGTTACCTCATTACCCTCACCTGCAACATCATCTTCAACAGTTGCAGTAACCTCATTCACCTCTATGACGGGTTCTAAGAATGCAACAAGTGCAACCACACCATCTTCATGTGTATGGATTTTTGAAAATTGATTGTATAATGTAACATTGCAGTTACATCATTTGCCTCTTCAACAGGTTGTAATGGTGCAATAGGTGCAACCACATCATCCTCCACATGTGGTTGAACGTCATTTAAAATAACAGTAGATGATGTGTCCCTCCTATCATCTATAACAATATTTTCATCATTCACATGTCATTCCAACAACAATGATTTTCTACGACCTTTGCCTTTTTTTAGTTTTAAATCCCTTTCTGACCTTTGTTCATCCTTCTCTTCTATCTTTTCTATAACAACTGTACTTTTCTAAACTTTCTGCACTTGGAACTCAGGCTGTTTACACAAGTAGTCAACTATACTTTTTTTCTCTCTTACTTCCGTATGGAATTCGATAACCTTGAATCTTGGTACCCATTCACACATAGTAACTATGTCTTCATACTTTGTTATTAACTTCAATCCAATTTTAAAATCACCTACTGGTTCCAAATAGCAATAAATCATACACTCCTTATCTTTTTTCATCTTCCTTGACATCAAATGAATCTCTAAAATACTCATTTTATCCTTTACACATTAATCAACATATATCATCCTTATAGCTTCTATAACCTTTCTCATCCCAAAATATGCCACTAGTATAAAACTTTAAAGTAAAATAATCATCATCTGCATCTGCATTTACATACGAAAAATTTAAGTAAAAAACAAAACCAACAGGCTATACTAAAATGTCCCATAGTCACAAACAACAATAATATCAATACATTTCAAAAATTAAAACTATCAGAACTTCACTACAATAGCATGCAATCACACAATATAACAATATCAATCCATTTCAGATGACAAACCAATAGAAATAACCAACAAAACTAACCCTCCATTTCACATAAATAAAGCATACAAGTAAAAATGCCAAAAAAAATTACCCAATATATGCACATGGTAAAAAATATCAACTTTAATCTACATTATGAAGAAAAATTTGAATCTTTACCATAGAGAGTGTAAGGATCAATGTAGTTGTTCGAACGTCTCCTAATTACCAGTTCATTAAATCTATGCGCCATCAATGGGTCTTTCATTCAATAATAGAGTTGGGGAACAAATTTATCCAAGAAATTTTGGTCCTTGGCTCAATGATATGCACAAATCATATCACTTTTTAGCATGTTTTTAGACACAAATTAGGACATAATTGGAATCAAATCGATCTTAATTAATTGAAATTGACATAGTTTTGCATAAATAGTGATTTTTGGAAGTTTCAAGAGAAATTTGTAAGAAAATAGCAAATATTGGGGCAAAATATTGATTTTTGGAAATTTTGAGTTTTGTGCGGGCATCCCGGAGCTAGAACGGCCGCCTCGACCGAGTCAAAGGCTTGGGGCGGGCGTCTCCCAGGCAGGACAGGCGTCTCAAGCAGCAAGTCGGTGTCCCACATAGAATTTTCAAGAGAAATTCACTCCTTTCACTTACTATAAATACCCCAGGCTTCCAACAGTTGAAATCATCCATCTACACTCAATACAAGTCATTTACTGACTCCGAGTGCATCCTTCAGCACTCGATACGAGTCATTTGGCATTTTAGAGTGTCTCGTTTTCTCTATTTTCTGAGTGTCTATCTTAGATTTTGAGAATTCAATTAGATAGTGTTCGTTTTTGGTATTCATAGAATACCCAGGATTTCGTTATGAGATCCTAAGAGCGCATTAGGTGAGCGAATAGCTAGTCAACATGGTATTGCTTAAGCCCAGGATGTAAGGTAAAGCAATCGATACTAGTCTAAGGAAGCATTCTCCGAATGTTCTGCTGATCAGAGTTAGGTCGAACAACCCAGAGTATACAAGTAGTCGCTCCGCCGGCGGACTTGATAAAGGGTGAATACTTTATGGTGGTGGTCCCCTAGATCCTCTCTGTATATTTTGTGTTGTGTTCGTCTAAATACTAATTAGAATACCAAACTATGATTGCATGTTATATATGTTTTGCATGTTGAAGTTCTGCTTATTTTTTCGGAAAGGTCACGTGCTAAATTAACATTATTACTGAATATCTGCTTGTTCTTTTAAACTAAATTAACGGTTATAGACAATTCCTAACCATGGTCTAATCATAACCTATTTAGTTTAACATGCCTTAAGTTAGGGTAGAATATATTAGTTTAACCAAAATATTTTAGAATATTTTAGTTTAACCAAAATGCGCTCGTATAAAGAGAGTTGAGCGAAATACGAGACGAGCAAAGAAGGCAGCGCGAGGAAATGAAAGCAATACGGGGCCGAAATGACGGAAATAAGAAATTGTGGCAAATAAAAAGGGAAGATTTCTTTTTATACTCAAATAAATTAGCTGTTCAGAATCATTGTGGAAATTAATAATTATTTCATTATCTTAATCCATATTTCAAAAACAATACGTGGATTTTTATTAAATTTCCAAAACTCTATCCAAAATGATTTCTATACGTTATGAAAATTTTTTAGATGAAAAACTTTTCATTTTTTGATTTATTTTTCAAATTTATTTGTTATATGAAAAGGTGAAGAATGATTATGGCAAAAAGTTTAAACGAAAAAAATTTTAGAGAAAGAGAATTCTTCGAAACTTTTTCAAAAACAATTTCTGTATCAGTATGCTTCACTATAAAAATTTGTTAATGATTAATTTTAGAAGATAGTTTTTGTGTAAATAACTTTGCAGGATGGCACACATCCCGAGGCAACCTGGCGCGGGCGTCCCGCCGGATGGGCGGCAGTCCAGACAGTGACGGGCGTCTTGGAGGAGGAAAAACCTCTATAAATAGAGGCACTCCCCCTTATAATTTTTACACAAAAAAATATCTTCCCTCTCAAAATCTCTCTCTCTCTCTATAATTTTCCCTCCAAAAATTCAAGAAATCTTGAATTTTCAAATTTTCCCTCCAAAAATTTGAATTTTTGAATTTCTTCTTAAAATTCGAATTTCCCTCTAAAATTCAAATTTTCTCGCCAATTTTCAAATTTTCCCGCCAAGTTTGAATTTTTTACAAAAAGTTCAAATTTATCAAGATGACTCCCAAACGCGCACGTGTCACTCCAGCGATGACTGTCACCGTTGTGACACATCCATTCATGCTTTTCCCTGTCGTTCGAGCCTACCCGGAGAAGAGTCAGGGATTGATCGGGCGCAACATTCTAGCTGGTAGGACACTCGACTGGACGGCTGTCCGGATACTTGGAGTGAAGCAGGAGATTAGGCGAATGCTTGACGTTCTTCCCTACAGTCGAGTCTTCATCATCACTGAACCGACCTAACTAGAGTTGGTATGTGAGTTCTGTGCTTCTTTTACATTCCACCAAGAGCAGATTACCTTCCGACTGGGTGGAATAGACAGGCCGATGAGCATGGCCGAGTTTAGCATTACAATCAAAATTTGGTAGCGGGAGGAGCTAGATACCCCTACTTACGTGACAGGCGTGCGAGATTTCACGTCCGATGACGTCTCCACCGCCTGAGCCTAGATTTGCATGACTGGAGCCCCTTACCAGCACGGCCTCACAAAGGCCACAGGTATCTTTCCAGCCCTCCGTTATTTACATACTATCGTAGCTCATACACTGGTAGGTCGTCGGACCGCTGTGGGGAATGTCACCTAGACAGAGACATTCCTTCTGGCCCATATGCACAGAGGCATCACTGTGGATATGGCCAGACTAATCACCATTGCCATGACAGGTTTCGCGATAGACACTCGGAAGCAGTGTCTAGGGCTCTGGCCATTCATCACCAAAATAGCCCACTACTTGGAACTAGACATTGAGGGCTCGGAGTTGACCCAGATAGCTCCGTCCGCCATCCCCACTGACTTGACTATTTTCCAAAACATGGGGATGGTCATACGGGATGTAGAGGGTAGATACTCCATCGACACGAGCAACCAGGAGAGCCATCAGCGTCGGGACCTTCCACACAGCAGGCACCACCAGCCCAGATGTTTGTACCACGCATTACCTTCGAGCGGCATATGACACAGGGGCTGGGAGACTTGAACGCTAGGCATAGCCAGGATATGGCAAATATCCAAAGGCAGCTAACGATGATAGATGACAAGGTTAGCATAAACAGTAGTCGGATAGAAGAGCTCTATCAGTATTACGCCAGCCGTTCTACTGATGACCACGAGGTCTACTTTTTCGCGCCAGATGATGATCCGGGTTCTTAGTTCTTCGTAACTTTCTTTTCTTCTATTTTCTTATGCTTATGTGGAATGTTTGGGCTGTATAACATATATCTCTCTGTATGACAAACTTTGATTTATATGGTATAAACTGATTGTTTTCTTTATTTTGTTGTTTCATTTTTTCCATTTTTTTTGCTTTTCTGTTATTTTTCAAATAAGTGTGGGATGATAGGATATGCATGTACACTGAGGACAGTGTAAATTTTATGTGTGAGGTAGTAGTGCACAGTGCACTCATCTTTCAAATATTAGCATGTTTTTCTGGCATTTTCACTGAAATTGCACCCTTCAAAAAAAATTCAAAATTTTCACTCTTTCAAACTTCAAAATCAATATCGATTTATTGAAAATGACTTATGTCTGTGATATATGTTTAGTAGAAGGTTATGGCCATTAGGAAACATTTTGATTGCTTTACTGAAATCATCATTTAGAAGTAGAGAATTTCTGATTTTTAAGCACAAATTAGTCTGGATTAGAAAAATCAAACCAAATATCTTTTCAAACTAGGACTAAATAATATTAGACCGTTTGAGAACGTGATAGCAACTTGAATAACTAGATGGATTTCTGAGCTAAAAGTGGCATAAATTAAATATAAAAAGGGTAGTTTGCAAGTGTCCTTTGCTAGTCGAGCACCCCTTCTGAAGGGAACTTAATGCCTGGTGCCCTAAGGTCATATAGATTTGGGAGTCATCGGAGTGGGGCTCGATACCTGGGTATTTAAAGTTGATGTGTGAAGCAAACATAAAAATACCCTGGAAAGCAATTAAAACATACAGCTGGTGTATTTTTACTTGAAATTCATAACAAGAAGGTGTTGGCACCAAAGCTCAGAAACCGGAAAGTCGTTTATTATGCAATTTATATTCGGAATAACTGGTCGAAGTATTATTGGTAACTGCTTAAAAAGTTTATTTTGAGTTGACAATCTAGTCTAGACCAATACACACACTACACATCAGAAAAACCTTGTGACTGAAGTTGAGCTAGAACTCAATAAAGTTTTTGAACTGTTTTAGCCTATAAGGTCATGACACATTTACTGAATAATTGAGACCTTTACATAGCAACTCGATCAGTCCATATCTGTTTTCTGAATTATCTAATTCATTGAAAGATTTTTCTAAAAACATTGCTGAAAACCTTGTTGTGATTGTACCTATGATTTAGCATTTACTAATTTCATATAGGTTTTTCTTGAGGAAAAGCAAAAAGCTAAGTGTGGGGTTATATGATATGCACAAATCATATCACTTTTTAGCATTTTTAGACACAAATTAGGGCATAATTGGAACCAAATCGATCTTAATTGATTGAAATTGACATAGTTTTGCATAATTTGTGATTTTGGAAGTTTTGGAAGAAATTTGTAAGAAAATAGCAAATATCGGGGCAAAAGAGTGATTTTTTGAAATTCTGAGTTCGGGGTGAGCATCCTGAAGCCAGAACGGTCGCCCCGACCGAGTTAAAGGCTCAGGGTGGGTGTCCCTAAGGCAGGACGGGCATTTTGACCCGGTCAAAGCACTAGGATGGGTGTCCCAAGTCCCGAGTAGCAAGTCAGTGTCCCACATCGAATGTCCAAGAGAAATTCACTCCTTTCACCTGCTATAAATCCCCCATGCTTTCATCAGTTGAAATCATCACTCTACACTAAATACAAGTCATTTAGTGACTCCGAGTGCATCCTTCAACACTCGATACGAGTCATTTAGCATTTTAGAGTGTCTCGTTTTCTTTCTTTTCTGAGTGTTTATCTCAGATTTTGAGAATTCGATTAGATAGTATTCATTTTTGGTATTCATAGAATACCTGAGATTTTGTTAGGAGATCCTAAGAGAGTATTAGGTGAGCGAATAGCTAGTCAACAAGACATTGCTTTAGCTCAGGATGTAAGGTAAAGCAATCGCTACTAGTCTAAGGAAGCGTTCTCTGAAGGTTCTGTTGATCAAAGTCAGGTCGAGCAACCCAGAGTATACAAGTAGTTGCTCCACTTGTGGACCTAATAAAGGGTGAATACTTTATGGTGGTGGTCCCCTAGATCCTCTCTGTATAATTTGTGATGTGTTCATCTAAATACTAATTTGAATACCAAACTATGATTGAATGTTATATATGTTTTGCATGTTGAAGTTCTACTCATTTTTTTGGAAAGGTCACCTGCTAAATTAACGTTATGACTGAATATCAGCTTGTTCTTTTAAACTAAATGAAGGTTTATAGACAATTCGTAACCATAGTCTAATCATAACCTATTTAGTTTAACAGGCCTTAAGTTAGGATAAAATATATTAAGGTCTGCCATATTAGGTAAAATAACCTACATATCACCATGTTTGTTAAAGTAACCTAATGAGGCCGAGTTTGGTCGTTATGCTGGCGTTAGGGTGAGTGACATGAATTCTTGAGTGACACATGTTTTCATGGATACCTTTAACTCGAACCATGAGTAGGGTCATCATTAAGGTAGGGTGAATATATCAGGTAACTCAGATGTGGTACACAGGCAAGATACAATACATAATTGCATTCTAGACCAAGATATATCTAAAATATTTGAAGATAGGTCAATCAACATGTATAAACAATAGAACATGGTGATAGATCTGGTAACTTTTCAATCACTTCTATCTTTAGAGTTATCACACCTCCAAACTTAGGTCATTGCTCGTCCCGAGCAATGCTGCAACAATGCGGAAGCAACAGAAATATACATACCCACATAAAAACTTTGTTCAGCAAGTTCAGTCAAACCTGGGACCAATGATTTCAGAAAGAGAAAATTCAAAATTCAAGTAGACATAATGTTCCATCCTTAGTTGAATAACCAAATATTAACTAACCCAAGCTCAAAGAATTTCCACTCCAGTGTACGTGTGAATAGTCTTTCCTTTTCAATCTCTCATTCATAAGTCAAGATATGGTAATCCTAAGGTTCATTTTGTATCCTCAAACTCAATCTATTACACTCCTCTCCACTAATGTAGCAAATTTAGCAATAAAGATCAAAGAGGTCTTAAATTGGTTGTAATGTAGGCTAGGGCTAAGGTAGGAAAAATATAGATAAAACGTAGGCTCAAAACTTAGTCCTAGTCTGCCAGGAGCTTCTACTCAATGCTATCACTTCCCAAATTTTTTTTAATCAACTCAAGCAGCATAAACATTTACACCCTGCTTCAGAAATACGTGCAACATTTAACCACAATCAGTATTTAGCATTTGACCTCAAAGAAGCATAACACATATTTCCTTTTTGCACTCTTTTTGTTCTTCTTTTTTTTTCTTTTTAAAGTAAAGAGGGTGCTTTAATTTTTTCACACCTGTTTTCATACACATACCCTCAATACGTAGAGCATTTATATTAGAAATTCAAATTTTACTTAAAATACCACTAATCCCAAAACAAATGATAATGCTGCAGCATTTCTATGTTCCTCCTCATAGCATTCTCAGCATACCCCCAAACTTATGCTTAACAGTGTTCATAGCAGACTAAGATCAAGTTTAGGGAAAACAAAGAATGGATACATGCAAAACATTTAGGATAATTGGCTATTTAATAAGGCTGTCAAGAAATTAGGCTTAGGCTCAACTTGGGTTAACTAAGGAAGCAAAATATATTAGGGTAAGCTAGAAAGGCTCAAACGGTTCAAGAACATGCCTCAATCATTTCTTTAGTACCAAATCTACTAGGATTTCACCTCAAGGACTATAACAGATGAATCTAAAAATTCTGAACCTTCATACTAAACTGACCTTTTTTATAAACATGAAATTTCCAAGTAAGATTATGTGCAAAAGATAGGGAGTTGAAATAATTCTCACTTAGAGTCAACTAATACCTAATTATTCAGAAAAGAAGGTACAAGGTCTACGAGAATATATTTTTATTTTTAAGATAACATCATAAATAGGGTCCCAAAAGTCTACGCTAATCCTGCTAAAACTAAGGTTCTAATGGGTCATATGAAAAATGCTGCCACATTCATGCAAACAGGTCTTCTATGCCAGATCAATCAATTTATAAGGCATCCTAAAACAGTTATTCAGACAAGGTGTCCATGCATTCAAATAGATCACTCAGAATTTCAGCAAAGAGGATGTTTATGCATTTAAAAGACAGCAGGAAAAAATTTTAAAATTAGCACCATTTTGAACTTTTTGCCACAAGAGGACACCCTTCCCCAAACTTAAGAGGAGCAATGTCCCCATTGCTGTAGCAACAGGGGGAAAACAAGCCATTGGACTGATCATAAAAAGGGAAAACTAGTTCAACACGAAGCATTGGAAACAAATGCTTTAGTGGCAAATAAGTTCTCAATTCTCGGGTGAGAAGAAAGCAAACACAAATATATCAACAATTCAGGCGGTCATTATTACTAAGTAAAAACATGAAGACCATTAAGACATGAAATTAGTTTTGAATCATAACCACCCTTTTTCCCAACACAATAAACCGAGATACACATCAACTGGCAGATCTGTCATTTCTACAAGCATGCTCACACACAAGAAATCAGGTATAACTAGAACCCTAAATACAGCCAATACAATCCTCTATCCATTGGTAATGCAAAAATTATACTCCATAAATTCTATACATGCTACTCAAGGAGTGTATACTCACATTAAGATAATAGAAATGAACCAGAATTTTTTTTTCTTGCAAGTACCATACACCAACTCACATTACCGAGAAGAAATAAAAATGTAGAAAAGTGAGTACTAACCTTGAATCTTCTGGTTTGTTGAAGGCTGAAAAGTGACCTTTAGACAACTCCCCACTTCTTTCTCTTTTTGTCTTTTCAATTCACACACATTCTCCACAAATAAAATATAAAAATTAAACTAACCTTTCTAGTTTCCCAACAAGTTCTAGTTGTATGCCACCCATTGAAAATTTTGAAATTGAAAGGAACGAGGGCTGCTTGCATAAGTAGTCAATTCATGACAGTCCCTTGTTGAATTGCACCGCTTGAAATTTGAAATTGAAATTGGACTAAGGCTGCCTTGAATGGCATTGTCGGTGTGTGGCAGCCTGTTGTCACAGCATTTTTGCTGAGAGGCAGTGGCAAGTCCCATTTCTTTAATAAAATAGCCTTGACTCCTTTTGCTCTTTAACAGTAGGCATACCTGTATTAACAAGCAGAAGAGTACCGATAAGAGAGAAAGAAAACAGAAGTGCAATATGAAATTGAAGTCTCAAAACCAATTCTAAAAATTCTGAAAGAAACTTAGGAGTAAACAACCATAAATTCTGCATTGAAGCAGCTGAAAATAAAAGAACAATAATTAAAACAAAACAAGGAAAAGAAATCGAATGCTGAAAAAAAACAAACAAACAAGAAGAAATAAGAAAAACGAAATAAAAAGAAATGCAATAAATAATAGATGAAAGTGTTCACTTATAGATTGTGCTGAATTAACTACTTAGCATCGACAAGTATTATAGGTGAAGAGTTTTGCACAATGTCTCCTTTAACCATGAAGTGAGACTTCTTCCAATTGAGGACTAGGTTGGTGTCCTCACAACATTTAAGCACCTTGGCCACGTTCTCTAAGCATTTTTCAAAAGAGTCCCCAAATATGGAGAAGTCATTCATGAAAACCTCTAAATATTGCTTCACCATATCTGTAAAAATGGCCATCATATATCGTTGGAACATTGCTGGAGCATTACACAGTCCAAATGGCATCCTTCTGAATGCCAACGTGCCATAGGGACAAGTGAAAGTTGTTTTGTCCTGGTCCCCTGGTGACACAGCAATTTGGTTGTACCCTGAATAACCATCCAAAAAAAACAATAATACTCATGTCCAGCTAACCTGTCCAACATTTGTTCAATGAAAGGCAATGGAAAGTGGTCCTTCCTCGTGGCTTTGTTAAGTCTCCTATAATCAATGCATATGTGCCATCTCGTGACTGTTCTAGTAGGAATCAACTCATTGTCCTCATTTGTTACCACTGTAATTCCTCCTTTCTTGGGCACACATTGTACAGGACTTACCCAAGAACTATCAGAGATGGGGTAGATGATGCCAAAATCCAGCCACTTGATGATTTATTCCTTCACCACTTCCTTCACAATTGGATTCAATCTTCGCTGCCCTTCTATGGAATTTTTGGAATCTTCTTCCAAAATGATTTTGTGCATGCATAAGGTTGGATTTATACCCTTAATGTCAGCTATGGTCCAGCCCATAGCTCTCTTATGCTGCCTTAGTACTCCAAGCAATTTCTCTTCCTGTTCATCATCAAGGAAGGCTGAAATGATCACTGGCAGCGTTGAGTCTGCCCCTAGGAACCCATACTTCAAATGTTGTGGCAATTGCTTCAATTCCAGCTGTGGTGGTTCTTCAACTGAAGGTTTTGTTAACTTGAAATCTCTAGAAGACAACTCCATGGATTCATATTGAGCTCAAAATCTGAACCATTGGGGGTTTGCTTCTACCCAAGCTGAATGTGCTTTGGTCTCCACATTGCCATCATCATGTAGACTTTCCTCCATCAATGCAGCTGTGGCATCCTCATCTTGTTCTTCATATTTTTCTTCCCAAGAATCATTGGTGGTGATATGAAAATACTCCTCACCTTCATCATGGAATTTCATGGCTTTGAATACGTTGAATGTGATTTTATCGTCCTGGAATCTCATGGTTATCGTCCTGGACTCAATAAGAGTCCTTCCCGTAGCTAGGAAAGGTCTTCCTAAAATAATGGGAACTTCCCTGTCTGCTTCATAATCAAGAACAATAAAATCAGCTGGAAAAATAAACTTATCAACTCTTACCAAGACGTCCTCAATTTTTCCATCGGGGTGAGCTATAGACCTATCCGCTAATTGCAATGTTACCGTCGTAGGTCTTACCTTACCTATGCCCAACTGTTTGAAAACTGACATAGGCATCAAGTTGATGCTAGCACCAAGATCACACAAGGCCATACCACAATATGAGTTTCCAATAGAGCAAGGAATATTAAAACTCCCCGGATCTTTCATCTTAGGGGGCAACTTGTCCTGCAAAAAGAAACTACATTCTTTGGTTAATGAAACAATTTCATATTATCCCAACTTTCTTTTCTTTGTAAGGATATCCTTCATAAATTTGGCTTAGTTGGGCATTTGTTCGATTGCTTCTACCAATGGAATGTTGATGTGCAACTGCTTTAAAATGTCCAAGAACTTCTGCTCATCTTGTTTCTTTTTGGCAAACATCTGTGGAAAAGGCATGCGTGGCTGTACTGGTTTGCTCTCTGGAATATTGTATTGCTGCAGCATCGTAGCTGTACTGGTTTGCTCTCTGGAATATTGTATTGCTGCAGCATCGTAGATGCTGCAGCATTCGGCTATTCTGGAATGCTGTTTTTCTGCGGCAGTTGCGATGCTGCAGCATTTGGCTGTTCTGGAATGCTGTTTTGCTGCAGCATTTGGCTCCACTGATTCTTTTTCAGCTACTGGAATTTTTGCATTCTGGCTGGACTCACTGGTCTTCTCAGCAGCTCCAGACTTCATTTTTGGCTTGTCTAGTATTCTGCCACTCCGCAATGTAACTGTCTTGCAATGTTCCTTTCCTTCTCTTCTTGGATTCTCCGTATGGCTTGGAAATGATCCTTGTGGTCTGCTCCTCATCTCCTGAGCTAACTGCCCCATTTGGCATTCCAAGTTCTGTACAGCAGAGGATAATCCATGTATGGTTGTTTTCGTCCTTTCCATGAAGTCTCTCATCATGTTTTCTAAAGCGTTTGAAGGTGGTGGTTGTTGTAGAGATCTTAGGGAGTACGGGAACAATTTCAGCCTCAACACTTCATCGGCTATCTCGTTTGCAACATTTGAAACATCACTGGTTTCAGCTCGAACTGGGCTGCAGTCATCTCTGGTCTTACAATGCTTGGATTCAATTCATTAAACATAGGGACCGCATACTATCGAATAGCATGGTCCCTATCGTCTGCCAACACCACAGGATTATAGACAAGTTCATTTTCTACAACACTCTGCTCTGCCATGTCTACCTTGTCCTTGGTTTGTTTCTTTTTCCTCAACGCCTTGGTGGTTCTCTCAATCTCTGGATCAAGTGGCAGCACTATAGCTCGAGAGCCCTTGCGCATTTTACTCATGCAAAATAGCACACGTTAAGGAATGAATGATACACAAGCTGAAATTTAACAAATAATTCAGATCAATAATTCACAAAAACAGTTCAGCCCATGCATATTTATTCGTCCCTCATACATCATTTCAATAATCTCATAAGCTCAAGAATGAGTATAACATAAAACAATAAAAATATAACCAAATGCAAACAATATTTACAATCAATTGACACAAAACCCCGGCAACGACGCCAAAAACTGCGTTGTTGCGTGTGTGCGTGTGTCACAAATTGAGAAGATAATGAAATAGAATAAATCAACGCAATCTTAACAAGTGCAAGTATACACCGGTCAACAAGTAATATATGTACCTAAGTACAAGATTATTGATCCCACATAGATTTTGTATGCCAATTATGCATGCAAACATGATTTACATTTGGTTAAAAGAATAAAAGAATAAAGAATGATGAATATTGGGTGGAGATTCGGAGGTTAAGCTATTGCTAAGATATTGCTGCAGCAACGGAAATGCTGCAGCATCACCAATGCCGCAGCAATTCTACCTAACTACTACTACAGGACAGCCTCCTGGAAAATCACCATAAGAACACAACAGGTAATACAATGCTGTAAAAATCAAGCCAAAAATGCAAACATAAACCAGTAATGAATCCAAGAATGCTAAGCATGCTTTTCGGTTTCCAAATTAACACTACAGCGGTCTGGTTCTACCCAGACTACTTAGCCTACTAGTCTAAACCCCTGATAACATCGTCTCATGGAGTACGAAGTACCGTGAACCTAGAACAACACATGGCAGTGAAATTGGTTGTGTCCCCTGCAATATTGACCGCACGGTCATGCGCCTCAAGCAAGTGCCATGCAATTAACGTGTCAACTAGACCCCTTCCGGTTATAAAGCCAGATACTAGTTCGATACATAACTTGGACAGTCTTAACTGCAAGTTATTCATAATCCGTTTAAGTAATTGCATGAATAAACTAAGCATGCCCCATACAAGCATCAATAAAGAAAATGATACACAAAACTTATGCATTCTATTCATCTTATGCCACATTACGTTTTTCCACATGTTTATAATTTACTAGACTACAGCACCTTCAGGTTATGAATATATATTTTATTGAAACGAATCATGAAAGACAAGGATTAAAGTAATAGGAAAAATAGTCCCTAGGTCCATAGTGACACCAGTCAATCCCAAGACGGAAAACATATCAATCCCAAAACACTTTTAATTAATCCTTGAAAACATGTAAACATTCTCATATCACAAAGAACATTCAATTACAAAACAGTAACAAATTGAAGAACATTCAATTACAAAACAGTAAGCAAACTGAAGAAATGGAAAGAGGGTTACTCGGGTCGGAGATCACCCTACTGCCCCAAATCGGATTTAATCAAGCTGCTGCTATCCGTCATTTCCTCCGCGTGATGCTGCTGCCTTCGGTTCTGTCCAGCTTATAAGAATCCAGCAATGTCACCCAGCCTTCTCAGGTATTTTCCTCTCTAACTAAAGCTTTAAATCACTCTAAAACAAAATATTCACTGCCTAAATTCTAAGTTACCTAATACTACATACAAATATACAAAAGCTATGGTACTACTCTATTTCTCCTCTTCTCTCCCGTGAACCTCTTCTCTTCTTCTCTTCCCCCATATATATATATATATATATATATATATATATATATAATATTATATATATATATATATAGCGAGTGCTCCACTATATATATCTTCTTCTTTTGTATATATATATATATATATATAGCAAGTGTTGCCTATCATCATCATACGTATGCCCACTTTCTTCTTCTTTTGTCCACATACTCTCACAAATATATATATATATATATATATATATATATATATATATATATATATGTATCTTCTTCTTTTTGTCCACCCACTCTCACAAATATATATATATATATATATATAATGGATAGGACAAAAGACTTTAAATTCAAATGGTGTGTGTGTGTGAGAATTATATATATATATACACGTATACATGCAAATTATCCACATATATTTCCCTTTCTTCACGGTCAACTTTTATCCAACTTCTTTTCACCAATTTCAACCATCAAAATTCCCTTTTTACCCTTGTCAAAATAAATCAATTCAAATTAATTCCCAAATAATAACAAATAATACAGCTCGTCCACATTTTGAGAAATTAAATTGACTTTTAACAATAAATCCACATTTTTAGGTAAAAAGATAGAAAATATCAAATCAACACATTTTCACTCAATTTTCCAAATAATTTCACTTAATTCCCGAATAAAATGTGGCTAATTAGATGTGAATAACTCTATTAATTAAGAGTTATCACTATATATATATATAGTGGAGCACTGGCTATATATATATTATATATATATATATATAATATATATTATATATATATGTAATATATATCGGGGAAGAAGAGAAGAGAAGAGGTTCACGAGAGAGGAGAAGAAATAGAGTAGTACTATAGCTTTTGTATGTTTGTATCTAGTATTGGGTAACTTAGAATTTAGGCTGTGAATATTTTGTTTTAGAGTGATTTAAAGCTTTAGTTAGAGAGGAAAATACTTGAGAAGGCTGGGCGACATTGCTGGATTCTTGTAAGCTGGACAAAACCGAAGGCATCAGCATCACGCGGAGGAAACGAAGGACAACAACAGCTTGATTAAATCCGAATTGAGGCAGTAGGGTGATCTCCGACCCGAGTAACCCTCTTTCCATTTCTTCAATTTGCTTACTGTTTTGTAATTGAATGTTCTTCAATTTGTTACTGTTTTGGAATTGAATGTTCTTTGTGATATGAGAATGTTTACATGTTTTCAAGGATTAATTAAATGTGTTTTGGGATTGATATGTTTTCCGTCTTGGGATTGACTGGTGTCACTATGGACCTAGGGACTGTTTTTCCTATTACTTTAATCCTTGTCTTTCATGATTCGTTTCAGCAAAATATATATTCATAACCTGAAGGTGCTGTAGTCTAGTAAATTATAAACATGTGGAAAAATGTAAAGTGGCATAAGATGAATAGAATGCATAAGTTTTGTGTATCGTTTTCTTTATTGATGCTTGTATGGGGCATGCTTAGTTTATTCATGCAATTACTTAAACGGATTAGGAATAACTTGCGGTTACGACTGTCCAAGTTATGTATCGAACTAGTATCTGGCTTTATAACCGAAAGGGTCTAGTTGACACGTTAATTGCATGGCACTTGCTTGAGGCGCATGACCTTGCGGTCAATATTACAGGGGACAGGTTGACACGTTAATTGCATGGCACTTGCTTGAGGCGCATGACCTTGCGATCAATATTACAAGGGACATGACCAATTTCACTGCCTTGTGTTGTTCTAGGTTCACGGTACTTCGTACTCCATGAGACGATGTTATCGAGGGTTTAGACTAGTAGGCTAAGTAGTCTGGGTTGAACCAGACTTCTGTAGTGTTAATTAGGAAACCGAAAAGTATGCTTAGCATTCTTGGATTCACTATTGGTTTATATTTGCATTTTTGGCTTTATTTTTACAGCATTGTATTACCTGTTGTATTCTCATGGTCATTTTCCAGTAGGATGTCCTGTAGTAGTAGTTAGGTAGAATTGCTGCAGTATTTCCGTTGCTGCAGCAATATCTTAGCAGTAGCTTAACCTCCGAATCTCCACCCAATATTCATCATTCTTTATTCTTTTATTCTTTTAACCAAATGTAAATCATGTTTGCATGCATAATTGGCATACAAAATCTCTGTGGGATCGATAATCTTGTACTTAGGTACATATATTACTTGTTGACCGGTGTATACTTGCACTTGTTAAGATTGCGTTGATTTATTCTATTTTATTATCTTCTCAATTTGTGACACACGCACACAACGCAACATATATAGTGGAGCACTTGCATAATTAGGGTGTCCTCTTGTGGCAAAAAGTTCAAAATGGTGCTAATTTTAAAATTTTTTCCTGCTGTCTTTTAAATGCATAAACATCCTCTTTGCTTAAATTTTGAGTGATCTATTTGAATGCATGGACGCCTTGTCTGAATAACTGTTTTAACATGCCTTATAAATTGATTGATCTGGCATAGAAGACCTATTTGCATGAATGTGGCAGCATTTTTCATATGACCCATTAGAACCTTAGTTTTAGCAGGATTAGCGTAGACTTTTGGGACCCATTTATGATGTTATCTTAAAAACAAAAGTACATTCTCATAGACTTTGTACCTTCTTTTCAGAATAATTAGGTATTAGTTGACTCTAAGTGAGAATTATTTCAACTCCCTATCTTTTGCACATAGTCTTACTTGGAAATTTCATGTTTATAAAAAGAGTCACTTTGGTATGAAGGTTCAAAATTTTTAGACTCATCTATTATAGTCCTTGAGGCGAAATCCTAGTAGATTTGGTACTAAAGAAATGATTGAGGCATGTTCTTGAACCGTTTGAGCCTTTCTAGCTTACCCTAATATATTTTGCTTCCTTAGTTAACCCAAGTTGAGCCTAAGCCTAATTTCTTGACACCCTTATTAAATAGCAACTTATCCTAAATGTTTTGCATGTATCCATTCTTTGTTTTCCCTAAACTTGAACTTAGACTGCTATGAACACTGTTAAATATATGTTTGGGGGTATGCTGAGAATGCTATGAGGAGGAACATAGAAATGCTGCAGCACAATGCTGCATCATTATCATTTCTTTTTTGGGATTAGTGGTATTTAAGGAAAATTTGAATTTCTAATATAAATGCTCTACGTATTGAGGGTATGTGTATGAAAACATGTGTGAAAAAATGAAAGCACCCTCTTTACTTTAAGAAGAACAAAAAGAGAGCAAAAAGGAAATATGTGTTATGCTTCTTTGAGGTCAAATGCTAAATACTGATTGTGGTTAAATGTTGCACGTATTTCTGAAGCAGGGTGTAAATGTTTATGCTCCTTGAGTTGATTAAAAAAAATTGGGAAGTGATAGCATTGGGTAGAATCTCCTGGCAGACTAGGACTAAGTTTTGAGCCTACTTTTTATCTATATTTTTCCTACCTTAGCCTTAGCCTACATTACAACCAATTTAAGACCTCTTTGATCTTTATTGCTAAATTTGCTACATTAGTGGAGAGGGGTGTAATAGATTGAGTTTGAGGATACAAAATGAACCTTAGGATTACCATATCTTGACTTATGAATGAGAGATTGAAAAGGAAAGACTATTCACACGTACACTGGAGTGGAAATTCTTTGAGTTTGGGTTAGTTAATATTTGGTTATTCAACTAAGGATGGAACATTATGTCTACTTGAATTTTGAATTTTCTCTTTCTGAAATCATTGGTCCCAGGTTTGACTGAACTTGCTGAACAAAGTTTTTATGTGGGTATGTATATTTCTGTTGCTTCCGCATTGCTGTAGCATTGCTCGGGACGAGCAATGACCTAAGTTTGGGGCTGGGATAACTCTAAAATAATAGATTTATTCACATCTAATTAGCCACATTTTATTCTGGAATTAACTGAAATTATTTGGAAAATAGAATGAAAATGTGTTGATTTGATATTTTCTCTCTTTTTACCTAAAAATGTGGATTTATTGTTAAAAGTCAATTTAATTTCTCAAAATGTGGACTAGCTGTATTATTTGTTATTATTTGGGAATTAATTTGAATTGATTTATTTTGACAAGGGTAAAAAGGGAATATTGATGGTTGAAATTGGTGAAAAGAAGTTGGATAAAAGTTGACCGTGAAGAAAGGGAAATATGTGTGGATAATTTGCATATATATATATATATATAAAATTCTCACACACACACACACCATTTGAATTTAAAGTCTTTTGTCATATCTATTATATATATATATATATATATATATATATATTTGTGAGAGTGGGTGGAAAAAAAAAGAAGAAGAAAGTGAGCATACTTATGATGATGATAGGCAGCATTTGCTATATATATATACAAAAAGAAGAAGATATATATATAGTGGAGCACTTGCTATATGGTTAGGATACTCGGCTCTCACCCGAGAGGCTCGGGTTCAAGTCCCGGCAACGGAACCATATAGCAAGTGCTCCACTATATATATCTTCTTCTTTTTGTATATATATATATATAGCAAGTGCTGCCTATCATCATCATACGTATGCCTACTTTCTTCTTTTTTTTTTCCACCAACTCTCACAAATATATATATATATACATATATATATATAATGGATAGGACAAAAGACTTTAAATTCAAATGGTATGTGTGTGTGAGAGAATTATATATATATATATATACGTATAGATGCAAATTATCCACACATATTTCCCTTTCTTCACGGTCAACTTTTATCCAACTTCTTTTCACCAATTTCAACCATCAAAATTCCCTCTTTATCCTTGTCAAAATAAATCAATTCAAATTAATTCCCAAATAATAACAAATAATACAGCTCGTCCATATTTTGAGAAATTAAATTGGCTTTTAACAATAAATCCACATTTTTAGGTAAAAAAGAGAGAAAATATCAAATCAACACATTTTCATTCCATTTTCCAAATAATTTCAGTTAATTACCGAATAAAATGTGACTAATTAGATGTGAATAACTCTATTATTTTAGAGTTATCCCAGCCCCAAACTTAGGTCATTGCTCGTCCCGAGCAATGCTACAGCAATGCGGAAGCAACAGAAATATACATACCCACATAAAAACTTTGTTCAGCAAGTTCAGTCAAACCTGGGACCAATGATTTCAGAAAGAGAAAATTCAAAATTCAAGTAGACATAATGTTCCATCCTTAGTTGAATAACCAAATATTAACTAACCCAAACTCAAAGAATTTCCACTCCAGTGTACGTGTGAATAGTCTTTCCTTTTCAATCTCTCATTCATAAGTCAAGATATGGTAATCCTAAGGTTCATTTTGTATCCTCAAACTCAATCTATTACACCCCTCTCCACTAATGTAGCAAATTTAGCAATAAAGATCAAAGAGGTCTTAAATTGGTTGTAATGTAGGCTAAGGCTAAGGTAGGAAAAATATAGATAAAAAGTAGGCTCAAAACTTAGTCCTAGTCTGCCAGGAGATTCTACCCAATGCTATCACTTCCCAATTTTTTTTAATCAACTCAAGGAGCATAAACATTTACACCCTGCTTCAGAAATACGTGCAACATTTAACCCCAAACTTAGTTGCAGCAATGCGGAAGCAACAGAAATATACATACCCACATAAAAACTTTGTTCAGCAAGTTCAGTTAAACCTGGGACCAATGATTTCAGAAAGATAAAATTCAAAATTCAAGTAGACATAATCTTCCATCCTTAGTTGACTAACCAAATATTAACTAACCCAAGCTCAAAGAGTTTCCACTCTAGTGTACGTGTGAATAGTCTTTCCTTTTCAATCTCTCATTCATAAGTCAACATATGGTAATCCTAAGGTTCATTTTGTATCCTCAAACTCAATCTATTACACCCCTCTCCACTAATGTAGCAAATTTAGCAATAAAGATCAAAGATGTCTTAAATTGGTTGTAATGTAGGCTAAGGCTAAGGTAGGAAAAATATGGGTAAAAAGTAGGCTCAAAACTTAGTCGTAGTCTGCCGGGAGATTCTACCCAATGCTATCACTTCCCAAATTTTTTTTGAATCAACTCAATGAGCATAAACATTTACACCCTACTTCAGAAATACGTGCAACATTTAACCACAATCAGTATTTAGCATTTGACCTCAAAGAAGCATAACACATATTTCCTTTTTGCTCTCTTTTTGTTCCTCTTTTTTTTTCTTTTTAAAGTAAAGAGGGTGCTGTTATTTTTTCACACATGTTTTCATACACATACCCTCAATACGTAGAGCATTTATATTAGAAATTCAAATGTTCCTTAAATACCACTAATCCCAAAAAAAATGATAATGATGCAGCATTGTGTTGCAGCATTTCTATGTTCCTCCTCATAGTATTCTCAGCATACCCCCAAACTTATGTTTAACAGTGTTCATAGCAGTCTAAGATCAAGTTTAGGGAAAACAAAGAATGGATACATGCAAAACATTTAGGATAAGTGGCTATTTAATAAGGGTGTCAAGAAATTAAGCTTAGGCTCAACTTGGGTTAACTAAGGAAGCAAAATATATTAGGGTAAGCTAGAAAGGCTCAAACGGTTCAAGAACATGCCTCAATCATTTCTTTAGTACCAAATCTACTAGGATTTCGCCTCAAGGACTATAACAGATGAGTCTAAAAATTTTGAACTTTCATACCAAAGTGACTCTTTTTATAAACATGAAATTTCCAAGTAAGACTATGTGCAAAAGATAGGGAGTTGAAATAATTCTCACTTAGAGTCAACTAATACCTAATTATTTCAAAAAGAAGGTACAAAGTCTACGAGAATGTACTTTTGTTTTTAAGATAACATCATAAATCGGGTCCCAAAAGTCTACGCTAATCTTTGCTAAAACTAAGGTTCTAATGGGTCATATGAAAAATGCTGCCACATTCATGCAAACAGGTCTTCTATGCCAGATCAATCAATTTATAAGGCATCCTAAAACAGTTATTCAGACAAGGCGTCCATGCATTCAAATAGATCACTCATAATTTCAGCAAAGAAGATGTTTATGCATTTAAAAGACAGCAAGAAACAATTTTAAAATTAGCACCATTTTGAACTTTTTGCCACAAGAGGACACCCTCCCCCAAACTTAAGAGGAGCAATGTCCTCATTACTGTAGCAACAAGGGGAAAACAAGCCATTGGACTGATCATAAAAAGGGAAAACTAGTTCAACACGAAGCATTTGGAAACAAACGCATTAGTGGCACATAAGTTCTCAATTCTCGGGTGAGAAGAAAGCAAACACAAATATACCAACAATTCAGGCAGTCATTGTTACTAAGTAAAAACATGAAAACCATTAAGACATGAAATTCATTTTGAATCATAACCACCCTTTTTCCAAACACAATAAACCGAGATACACATCAACTGGCAGATCTGTCATTTCTACAAGCATGCTCACACACAAGAACTCAAGTATAACTAGAACCCTAAATACAGCCAATACAATCCTCTATCCATTGGTAATGCAAAAATTGTACTCCATAAATTCTATACATGCTACTCAAGGAGTGTATACTCACATTAAGATAAGAGAAATGAACCAGAAATTTTTTTTTCTTGCGAGTACCATACACCAACTCACATTACCGAGAAGAAATAAAAATGTAGAAAAGTGAGTATTAACCTTGAATCTTCTAGTTTGTTGAAGGCTGAAAAGTGAGTTTGAAGAGAAGGAAAGTAGAAGACCGTGTATGTAGAGAAATTTGTGTCCTTTAGATAACTCCCCACTTCTTTCTCTCTTTGTTTTTTCAATTCACACACATTCTCCACAAATAAAATATAAAAAAAATAAACTAACCTTTTTGGTTTCCCAACAAGTTCTAGTTGTATGCCACCCATTGAAAATTTTGAAATTGAAAGGAACTAGGGCTTCTTGCATAAGTAATCAATTCATGGCAGTCCCTTGTTGAATGGCACCACCTGAATTTTGAAATTGAAATTGGACTAAGGCAGCCTTGAATGGCTTTGTCGATGTGTGGCAGCCTGTTGTCACAGCATTTCTGCTGAGAGGCAGTGGCAATTCCCATTTCGTTAATAAAATAGCCTTGACTCCTTTTGCTCTTTGACCGTAGGCATACCTGTATTAACAAGCAGAAGAGTACCGATAAGAGAGAGAAAATGGCAGTGCAATATGAAATTGAAGTCTCAAAACCAATTCTAAAAATTCTGAAAGAAACTCAGGAGTAAACAGCCATTAATTCCGAATTGAAGCACCTGAAAATAAAAGAACAACAATTAAAACTAAACAAGGAAAAGAAAATGAATGCTGAAAAAAATAAAAACAAACAAGAAGAAATAAGAAAAATGAAATAAAAAGAAATGCAATAAATAATAGATGAAAGTGTTCACTTATAGATTGTGCTCAATTAACTACTTAGCATCGACAAGTGTTATAGGTGAAGAGTTTTGCACAATGTCTTCTTTAACCATGAAGTGACACTTCTTCCAATTGAGGACTAGGTTGGTGTCCTCACAACATTTAAGCACCTTGGCCACATTCTCTAAGAATTTTTCAAAAGAGTCCCCAAATATGGAGAAGTCATTCATGAAAACCTCTAAATATTGCTTCACCATATCTGTGAAAATGGCCATCATATATCGTTGGAACATTGCTGGAGCATTACACAGTCTGAATGGCATTCTTCTGAATGTGAAAGTACCATAAGGATAAGTGAAGGTCATTTTGTTCTGGTCCTCTGGTGCTATAGCAATCCGATTGTAGCCAGAATACCCATCCAGAAAGCAATAAGAATCCCGTCCAACCTATCCAACATTTGATTAATAAAAGGCAGTGGGAAGTGGTCGTTTCTTGTGGCTTTGTTTATCTTCTTGTAATCCACGCAAATTCTCCATCCCCAGCGCTGTCAGATATAGGATAAATAATGCCAAAATCTAGCCACTTGATAATTTGTTCCTTTACCACTTCCTTCGTAATTGGATTTACTCATTTCTGCCCCTCTATTAAATTTTTGGAATTATCTTCCAAAATTATCTTGTGCATGCATAAGGTTGGTCATATACCTTTGATATAAGCTATGGTCCAACACATAGCTCTCTTATGCTGCTGCAAAGCTCCAAGCAATTCTCTTCCTGTTCTGCACTCAGCAGTGCTGAAATGATTACTGGAAGCATCGAGTCTGCTCCTAGAAAACCATACTTCAAATGCTGTGGCAATTGCTTCAATTCCAACTGTGGTGGTTCTTCCACGGAAGGTTTTGTTATCTTGAAATCTTGAGAAGACAACTCCAAGGATTCAAATTACGCGCGAATTTGAACCTTTGGGGGTTTGCTTCTAACCAAGCTGAATGTGTTTCGGTCTCCACATTGCCATCATTATGTAGACTTTCCTCTGTCAATGCATCCTCTGCATCCTCATCTTGCTCTTCATCTTTTTCTGCCCGAGAATCACTGGTGGTGATTCGAAAACACTCCTCACCTTCATCATGGAATTTCATGGCTTTGAACACGTTGAATGTGACTTTATCGTCCTGGAATCTCATGGTTAGTTCCCCTTTCTGCACATCAATAAGAGTCCTTCCCGTAGCAAGGAAAGGTCTTCCTAAAATAATGGGAACTTCCATGTCTGCTTCATAATCAAAAACAATAAAATTAGTTGGAAAAATAAACTTATCAACTCTTACCAGGACGTCCTCATTTTTTCCATCGGGGTGAGCTATAGACCTATCCGCTAATTACAATGTTACCGTGGTAGGTCTTACCTTACCTATGCCCAGCTGTTTGAAAACTGACATAGGCATCAAGTTGATGCTAGCACCAAGATCACACAAGGCCATACCACAATATGAGTTTCCAATGGAGCAAGGAATATTAAAACTCCCCGGATCTTTCATCTTAGGGGGCAACTTGTCCTGCAAAAAGAAACTGCATTCTTTGGTTAATGAAACAATTTCATATTCTCCCAACTTTCTTTTCTTTGTAAGGATATCCTTCATAAATTTGGCATAGTTTGGCATTTGTTCTATTGCTTCTACCAATGGAATGTTGATGTGCAGCTGCTTTAAAATGTCCAAGAACTTCTTGAACTGCTCATCATGTTTCTTATTGGCAAACCTCTGTGGAAAAGGTATTCGTGTCTGTACTGGTTTGCTCTCTGGAAAATTGCATTGCTGCAGCATCTATGATGCTGCAGCATTCGGCTGTTCTGGAACGCTGTTTTGCTACAGCATTTGCTATGCTGCAGCATTTGGCTCCACTGCTTCTTTTTCAGCTACTGGAATTTCTGCATTCTGGCTGGACTCATTGGTATTCCCAGCTGCTCCAGACTTCATTTTTGGCTCATCCAGTATTCTGCCACTCCGCAATGTAATTGCCTTGCAATGTTCCTTTCCTTCTCTTCTTGGATTCTTCGTATCGCTTGGAAGTGATCCTTGTGGTCTGCTCCTCATCTCCTGAGCTAACTGCCCCAATTGGCTTTCCAAGTTCCGCACAGTAGAGGATAATCCCTGTATGGTTGTTTCTGTCCTTGCCATGAAGTCTCTCATCATATTTTCTAAAGCGTTTGAAGGTGGTGGTTGTTGTAGAGGTCTTAGGGAGTACGGGAACAATTTCAGCCTCAACACTTCATATGCTATCCTGTTTGCAACATTTGAAACATCACTGGTTTCAGCTCGAACTGGGCTGCAGTCATCTCTGGTCTTACAATGCTTGGATTCAATTCATTAAACATAGGGACCGCATACTGTCGAATAGCATGGTCCCTATCATCTGCCAACACCACAGGATTATAGACAGGTTCATTTTCTACAACACGCTGCTCCGCCATGTCTACCTTGTCCTTGGTTTGTTTCTTTTTCCTCAACGCCTTGGTGGGTATCTCAATCTCTGGATCAAGTGGCAGCACTGTAGCAAAATAGCATTAGCACACGTTTTACTCATGCAAAACAGCACACGTTAAGGATTATCTCAATCTCTTGAGAGCCCTTGCGCGTTTTACTCATGCAAAATAGCACACGTTAAGGAATGAATGATACACAAGCTGAAATTTAACAAATAATTCAGATCAATAATTCACAAAAATAGTTTAGCCCATGCATATTTATTCATCCCGCATACATCATTTCAATAATCTCATAAGCTAAAGAATGAATATAACATAAAACAACAAAAATATAACTAAATGCAAACAATATTTACAATCAATTGACACCAAAATCCCCGGCAACGGCGCCAAAAACTTGTTGCGTTGTGTGCGTGTGTCACAAATTGAGAAGATAATAAAATAGAATAAATCAACGCAATCTTAACAAGTGCAAGTATACACCAGTCAACAAGTAATATATGTACGTAAGTACAAGATTATCGATCCCACAGAGATTTTGTATGCCAATTATGCATGCAAACATGATTTACATTTGGTTAAAAGAATAAAAGAATAAAGAATGATGAATATTGGGTGGAGTTTCAGAGGTTAAGCTACTCCTAAAATATTGCTGCAGCAACGGAAATACTGCAGCATCACCAATGCCGCAGCAATTCTACCTAACTACTACTACAGGACATCCTACTGGAAAATCGCCCTGAGAATACAACAGGTAATACAATGCTGTAAAAATCAAGCCAAAAATGCAAATACAAACCAATAGTGAATCCAAGAATGCTAAGCATGCTTTTCGATTTCCAAATTAACACTACAGCGGTCTGGTTCTACCCATACTACTTAGCCTACTAGTCTAAACCCCTGATAACATCGTCTCATGGAGTACGAAGTACCGTGAACCTAGAACAACACAAGGCAGTGAAATTGGTTGTGTCCCCTGCAATATTGACCGCACGGTCATGCGCCTCAAGCAAGTGCCATGCAATTAACGTGTCAACTAGACCCCTTCCGGTTATAAAGCCAGATACTAGTTCGATACATAACTTGGACAGTCTTAACTGCAAGTTATTCATAATCCGTTTAAGTAATTGCATGAATAAACTAAGCATGCCCCATACAAGCATCAATAAAGAAAACGATACACAAAACTTATGCATTCTATTCATCTTATGCCACATTACGTTTTTCCACATGTTTATAATTTACTAGACTACAACACCTTCAGGTTATGAATATATATTTTGTTGAAACAAATCATGAAAGACAAGGATTAAAGTAATAGGAAAAACAGTCCCTAGGTCCATAGTGACACCAATCAATCCCAAGACGGAAAACATATCAATCCCAAAACACTTTTAATTAATCCTTGAAAACATGTAAACATTCTCATATCACAAAGAACATTCAATTACAAAACAGTAACAAATTGAAGAACATTCAATTACAAAACAGTAAGCAAACTGAAGAAATGGAAAGAGGGTTACTCGGGTCGGAGATCACCCTACTGCCCCAAATCGGATTTAATCAAGCTGCTGCTGTCCTTCGTTTCCTCCGCGTGATGCTGCTGCCTTCGGTTCTGTCCAGCTTACAAGAATCCAGCAATGTCGCCCAGCCTTCTCAGGTATATTCCTCTCTAACTAAAGCTTTAAATCACTCTAAAACAAAATATTCACTGCCTAAATTCTAAGTTACCCAATACTACTTACAAACATACAAAAGCTATAGTACTACTCTATTTCTCCTCCTCTCTCGTGAACCTCTTCTCTTCTCTTCTTCCCCATATATATATATACATATATATATATATATATATATATATATATAAAGAAGAAGATATATATAGTGGAGCACTTGCTATATATAGCAAGTGCTGCCTATCATCATCATACGTATGCCCACTTCTTCTTCTTTTTTCCAGCCACTCTCACAAAAAAAAAATATATATATATATATATATATATATATATATATATATATATATATATATAATGGATAGGACAAAAGACTTTAAATTCAAATGGCGTGTGTGTGTGTGAGAATTATATATATATATATATACACACGTATACATGCAAATTATCCACACATATTTCCCTTTCTTCACGGTCAACTTTTATCCAACTTCTTTTCACCAATTTCAACCATCAAAATTCCCTTTTTACCCTTGTCAAAATAAATCAATTCAAATTAATTCTCAAATAATAACAAATAATACAGCTCGTCCACATTTTGAGAAATTAAATTGACTTTTAACAATAAATCCACATTTTTAGGTAAAAAGAGAGAAAATATCAAATCAACACATTTTCATTCCATTTTCCAAATAATTTCAGTTAATTCCCGAATAAAATGTGGCTAATTAGATGTGAATTACTCTATTATTTTAGAGTTATCACATACATCAGACCACATGTCTATAAGATAACTCTTGCATGCTAAATGAATACGTGTTATGTGTGGTTGGGATCACCAATCCATCAAAGTTATTGATGAACGATTTATTAATTGAATAAATAAGATAATTGTTAGGATTAAGAGATAGTTGCTACTTAGCCGTTACCAGTTCCCTGGGATTACGATATTAATAAATTAAAATCGTAGGTACTTTCCAAAAACTAGCTACACGATAGGTACTCTCCTTTAGGTTTTGATTGATTAAGTGACAACAATTAAATGCTAAAGTGACAGTTAGTAAGACTAATTCTATAATTACTCATAATCAACATAGGTAAATAAATCCTATCTTTTAGCATACCAATCGGAACTGCACCACTTGAGTTCTTCAACAATTGTAGGGTTGGTGGGAAATTTTTCATGTAAGAATTTCGAAGTTCAAGTGTTGGATTCGAAAAAGTTTTCTTTTTTGTTTGAAAATGACATTCTCTTTGTCTTGTCCAAAACGACGGTCTTTTTGATCAAAACGACAATGAAAAACTGAAAGCTAAAAAAAAACTCGCGTGCAGCAATGCGTTAGACGAAAATGCCCCTGGTCAAAACAGGGGAAAATAGGATTTAATAGCAAAATATTGACCTAACGGCTAAAATGGATGGAAAGGCAGTTTATGAGACGTTTTGAAAGTTGAGGCGTCCCTAGTGCGGAAAGAAAAAAAAAAGTACTAAACTTGGATTATTGAAAACTTCAGGTGTTGTGAAAATAGTTTACCCTATTTGAAAATATTCTAATAAATTTTAATAAATTATATAAGAATTCAAATCACTTGCAAACTGGAAAATAATTTTAATTAAACTTTATTTTATCATAATAGATAATTATTGAAATATTATAAGTAATAAAATAGTTAAATATTTAAAAAATGAATAAAATATTTAAAAAATATATGGAAGAAAATTTGAATATTAAATATAACAATTTGAACAAAATTAAAAGTTTATATAAGATTAAAGTTTAATAAAGATAGCAAATGGATCCAAAATTAAAAGTTAATAAATTAAAAAATAAATAAATACAATTAATTCAACGTAAAAAATTAAATTCAAAAATTAAAGTAAAATCTCGACACTCCAAAAAGACAAAAAGTTTACATAAAATTAAAATTTAATTAACTAAAAGAAGGCAAGGAAGAGTAACATAAATTACAATTAAAATACTATTCCAAAACAATGTAATAAATACAAAAAAAAAAAGACAATAAAATTTTTTTAAAATACAAAATTATGCCTAATAATTTTTATCCATAGTGCGACTATGTCTCTCTCTCACTCATTTATATTAAAGAATTGGAAAATGGATGATGGTGAAGAAAGCAAAAGTACGAGAGAGATGGAAAAGGATCGATGAAGGAAAAAGGTAAGAATAGGTAGAAAAACAGAAGAAATTATAGAAAAAGAAAAAAAAATAAGAAGAAAGAAAAAAAATTAAAATAAAAAAGAAGAAGAAGAAGAAATTAAAAGGGAAAAATATAACCTTTTTTTTTATATACATAAAAAAAAATCATTTTGCTCTTTTCTTTTCCTCTTCATTCTTCTCATCGAATCGAGATCATAATATATATATATATATAATATACATATATATATATATATATATATATATATATATATATATATTTATTTATTTATTTATTTATTACATATGATGACAGAAAGAAGCGTACCATTACCGAAATTCGGAGAATGGGATGTGAATAATCCAGGTGCTGCTGCAGAATTTTCTGTCATCTTCGATAAAGCCAGGCATGCCAGAAGGGCAAGCCGATTAACCCTACAAGATCCCGATTCGCCATTAAAGAAGGATATGCCAACTGCAGACACGATGCCATTGACAAAATCCTCTGCCGGAGGAAGTCCTTCAAGAAAGTCTTCTTTTGGGAAAAGATGGCTTTGTTGTACAAACCCTACTTATGCAGAATCCTAGCATTCATGCATTTTTTTTTTTCTATTAATTCCTACTTGCATTCATGCATGATCTTCTTTCTTTTTTTCCCCTTTTTGATTTATTTATTTTTTGTTTACAAAAAAAAAAAAACGTGTGCAAAATATGAGGAACAATATACATACATACATATATATATATATATAATATATATAATATATATATATTATAATATATATATATATATATATTATATGACATTAATTATGTGCATGATGTTGAAGAACTGAAGAAGGATCCAATGTTTCACCGTGATACCTTTTTTTTGCATTGGGTATAATTCTGATGACATTGTTTATTTACATATTTTCTATATTATAATTCATATCTATTTTTTTAAAAAAATATTATTATATAAAGGATGGAGTTTTTTTTTTTTTTTTTCATTTTTCAAAAGAATCATATTCTATATTATGAAAAAAAGAAGAAAAAGAAAAATGTTTGTCATACTTTTTTTTTTTGTACCATCTTCTCCAATTATTGTCTTTTTTTTCCTTCCTTAATTTTGTTCATTTTTTCATGAATTTGTTATTAACTTCTAGAGGGCTTTTGTTTTGTTTTTTTTGTTTTTTTGTTTTTATGTTTTTGTTTTTCCTTTTTCATTTTTCCTTGTGTTCTATATTTTGTATCTAATAAAAGATACTTTTTAACTATATTTTATTGGTTATTTATTTATTTAATTTTTTGCTCATTTTCAAAATATAAATAGTGTGAATATTTCGTTACAACAACCTAGTTATTTATATAAAAAGTTGTTAGTAAGTCAATCTAATAGGATGGAATAATAACATCAAAAGTAACATAATATATATATATATATATATATATATATATATAATATCGTCAGCCAAAAAAAAAAAAAAAAAAAAAAAGAAAAGATAGAGTTGGTAATGTAAAGTATTGTCTGGTTTTTATTATAGTTTTTTTTTAAAGTAATTAGTAAATTTGGTCTAAATAAATTTATATTAATAATTTTATTTTAAAATAATTTTTTTTACTTTTAAAGTTACAAACTTTTTTATTAAAAAACATTTAAAATCTTTTATCACAAATTTCATCAAAATTTTTTAAAATTTTAACGTTTAAGTAGTTTTAATAAAGAAAAAAAATAAAGTTAATTTACATAATATATATATTTGAGAAATATTCCGTAAATAAGTGTTGCAACCCCTCTTTTCTCGAAGTTTGCAAATATTCCAGGATTTAATTATTCTTTCTTTAATTAATTAGAATTACACGAGCACAAAAGTTAAAATATTTGACAGGAATTCGTGAATAATAATCTTATTTTTTAAGTGATTAAAAATTTAGATTAAATTTGTCAAACATAAATTTGATTGGTATCAAATACAAGAATCTTTCTTTCTTTTTATTTCTCATAAATATGTGTAACACGATTAGGATTAAGATAGAATCAACACAAGCATTAACCGTCACGATTTCAAAATGTAAACGTTGAAATGCATTTATTAATAGTCGATGAAGGAATAATTGGTCCACATATATATATATTGTTAATAAAAATTATTTTAATCAAATTGATAAATAGGTCAAGTTAGAGCTTCTAAAGGAAAGATTTTTGCCAAGATGTTTTTTCTTTCTTTCAATTTTTTTTTTAATTTTAAGATATTCAAATATGTTGAAATTATGATTTAAAAAAATATAGAAGTCCATCCTAAAAAATATAGAAATTCACATGGTGGAATAGACAACAGGGTGAGGCGGCAATTTAGGCAAAATTAGACCGGGGCTTTTGGAAGCAAAGATCTAGATTGAATTGGCTCACTGATGACGATAAAAATACAACATATTTTTACCATCATTTCAGTAATCGGAAGCGTAGGAACAACATAAAAACATTTATGGATTAGTTAGGGGTTGTTGTGACTTCGCAAAAGGGCATTTCTTTTGTGGCGGTATCACATTTTCTAGATTTATTCTCTTCTTCTAAACGTGATGTGCAGAATTATGAGGCTTTATTTCAAGGTGCTGCCTTTCCGAGGCTATCATCAACAACAATTTGTAATAGTTCAAAGGTTTTCACTGAAGCAGAGGTATGGACTGCATTAAAATAAATGCATCCTATTAAGGCTCTAGGGCCAAATGGTGTACATACTCGATTTTTTCAAACGCATTGGAAAACTGTTGGACCAACAATTTCAACTGTGGTTTTTAGACTCTTGAATCTCCAAAAACTTTGTAGATGTAGTCGTAAACCTTCAACAATCACCAAGTTCTCCCAAAGATCTTGATGTAGAAAATCTCCTTATGGTTGAGACAACTTGTTGTATCAACAATTTGGAGGATTAGTGATATTAATGATCAACATCATTCCAAAAATGAGAATTCAAGAACTTCTTGGTTTAGAAAATTCTTATACTCACAACACTCAAAACAAAATGATAATCACTCACACACTACAACAACAATCCCTCAAGGACTCCTTCTTGGTTTAGACAAGACTCCAAGAAGAAAAGAGAGAGTACGAAAGCAATTGAAAACACAAATACAATTTTGAAGATCAAAAGTGATAGAGTTTCACTAACCTTAACAATTCCTCTTCTTCTCTCTAGGAATTTCGAACTATTTATAGGCGAATTACACGGGGGAAAAATAGGAATTTCTAAAATAAAAAATCCGATGAATAGTGCTTGCCGTCAACAAATCTCACTTGAACAAGGTCTTGATTGACATCAAGGCGCAACGTGTAAAATATCTTTAGATTTTATAATTGAGTTCTTGAACTTGTAATTTCTCGTGAATTTACCCAAAAAACTTCCTGAAATCACTTAAATCAATAAAATTTATAAAATAAAGTCAAAAGTGATTAATAATCTTCAAATTGGAAATCAATTAGCCACAATTAGTCACTAAAATATCAGAATATTCTAGTGTTATTAAGATAGTTTACCCTTTTATATATTTATATATAAATACTCATAAATATATTTAATACATAGCTTAAGTCAAGGTGGTGTCCAAATTGTGTCCCTATATAAATTTTATAATGCAAATAATAAATGGCCTAAACTTGAGCTAACAAATAAAGGAGCTGGTAAAGATAGAGCTAGTGAGGTAAAGTGTGACTCAATTTTTCTTATCGAAACTTTGTATTAAATTTTCAAATGGGGTCAAGTCTAATTTAATAAAGGAAGGTATGATCTTGCTTTTATTCTTAAAAATAATTGTAATCAGCTCATTAGATAGGTTAAGCTAAAATTCACACAAGTAAGTGTAATCCAAATTGTGTCCTTATATAAATTTCATAATATTTGATAAACGAGTCAAACTAAAGTTGAATAAAGAAGGCGCATTCAAAATATATTTTTTAATAAAATTTCTTTTTTTTTAATTGATAAATTCAAATCTTATAAAGGAATAGATTTTTTGAGATTTGTTTTCCATAAATCATTACAAACATAAATGAGTAAAATCGATGTCGAATAAGAAAAAACTTGTCCTAATTGTAGTCTTATAAATTACCACGAAAGTTTATTAGAGGTCTGATGTTGCCGAATTAGAGATTTTCTAGATTATTTTCCTCAGGACTATTTTTAGGGTTCTTGAATCTCAAAAACTCCTCTTTCGCATCTTAGAAGGGTTTTTTTTTATCATTGTCTATGAGTCGTGGGCCTTCTATGCCATGAGCTTTTTTAGATATTTGATATTGTGACGACATAACGGAAAAATATGATGATATGATGTATGCGGGTTGCTCGGGATATTTTATGTTGTGATGCTATACTGGATAATATCGTATGAGATATTATCACTCTGGGGTAAGTGGGGGTATATTTGAACATATGCCAGGGGTATATTTGTACATACACCATAAGCATTTTTTTTAAGTAAAGTCAGAGTGGATATTATTTTTAATCCGAAACTCTCATTTTTAAGTAAAGCTTAGTAAAGTTGGAGGCTCTCTTCCAGAGTTTATTTCAGTAATAAAGTGGTAGTTTTTATTTTATGAATATATATATATATATATATATATATATTAAATAAGCCGGAGGCTCACTTTCTAAGCATTTTTTAATAATAAAGGCAGAACATTTATTGTAGGAATATATATATACATACATACATATATAAGTAAAAATTGAGACTCTCATTTTTTTAGTAAAGGCGGAAGTCACTTTTGGAGCAGTGAGGTTGGAGCCTTTATTTTGGGAATATATGTATATTTCTAAGTAAAATCAAGACTTTTATTTTTTACTAAAGCCGAAAGTCGCTTTCGGAGCAGTTTTGAGTAATAAGGTTGGAGCCTTTATTTTGGGAATATATGTATATTTCTAAGTAAAATCGAGACTTTTATTTTTTACTAAAGCTGAAAATCACTTTCGGAGCAGTTCTGAGTAATAAGGTTGGAGCCTTTATTTTGAGTAATAAGAGTGCGTATAATATTATTTATTGGGTAGATTTTGCGTTCACATTTGCCATTTTGGGAGGAGGTACAAGAATAGGAAAAAAGAAAATTAATTTTATGGGACTGCAAACAAATATTATCAAATTGTTTACCACTATTGTCATATTACACGAATTTCATATCACATTCAAATTTAGTAACAATATAGGAATGTAAATTAATAAAAATGAAAAAACTTAAGAAGTATGAGAAATAGGAAAACTCCATTTAAAAAAATTATAAAATCATAATAAATAATAATGACTAGTAGAACTGAGAACATGAGATGTCCAAATATGTATTAAGTCAAAAGGCATTTGAAGTAATTCGTAAAAAAAAATACAAATTTGATAAATTTTCCTAAATGACAAGAGGAATAGAATGATGCAAAGAACACGAAGCATTGATGAATGAATAATTTATCCAATTAAGATAAATAGAAAGCAACATAATGAAATTACGAATCCTAATTCTTGGAGACAACCAATGAGGATATAGAGACAGAAAGAATATATATCGAATCAACAACACGAACATCAACAATCAAAACAAATTCAAAACGCTATCATTAAAAATAACTCTGATCCATCAGTAACCTACCTCTACCATCGAGTAAAAGTGTGACTTTATATAATAAATATCAATTAAATAGTTTGTAGAAGCATATCTGAATAAACCGCTACTAAAATTAGAGTTTGACCTTACTTGCTTCGATAGGTTAAGAGATTTCAGTCTATAAGAACTGCTCTGAGTATTACGGAATTATTCAAATCTCGGCTAGGTTGTTATATTTTCGACAAAAATTGAAAAAAACACGATGGGAGCCAATATGATGTTGCCAGATTAGAGATTTTTCTAGATTATTTTCCTCAGAACTATTCTTAGGATTCTTGAATCTCAAAAAAACTCCTCTTTCTCATCTTAGAAGGGTTTTTATTTATCATTGTCTATGGACCGTGGGCCTTCTATGCCATGGGCTCTTTTAGATATTTGATATTGTGACAACATAACGGAAAGATATGATGATATGCTGTATGCGGGTTGCTCGAAATATTTTATGTTGTGATGTTATACTGAATATAATCGTATGAGATATTATCACTGTGGGGGTAAGTGGGGGGTATATTTGTACATATACCAAGGTCTTTCATTAGCATTAGTTTGAGGGAGGAATTTGATGATAGACTTTTGCAAATTAGAAAAATTCTTTGTCACCTTAAAATTCTTTATAAGTTGAAGAGAGTATTTATGGTTCATCAAAATCATATCAAAGAAATATTAGCTTCTGTGTTATTGGAGAAACGGATTACCATGGCCCGATCTTAAAATCACAATCCTATAGGTATGGATCATCCAAATTCATGCTTCAGAAGTTTACCTAGTCATTTAGTTTTTGAAATTTTACTTAAATTGTCTGTCAAGGCATTAAATAAATGTTGTTGTGTTTGTAAATCTTGGAGAAAAATCATAAGGTTTGATGATTTTATCAAATTGCATCTCAAGCCATCATTACAGGATAGTACATTCAACTTGAATAAGGTTATTATTTGCTCTGAGGTTGAATTTCAAAAGAATCATATGTGGAATATGTCTATGTTACCTTCTTATTTCTTTGTTGGATGTTCCAATGGAATTCTATGATGTTATAGTCGAAGTAGTTTTTAAATTTAATAATTGTCAATATTTGGAATCCAGCAACTCAAAGTTTTAGATCCCTCCCTTTGGGTTATTAAATCATCGCCTACAACATGAAAATTATTTTAATTTTTTATTTTGATTCAAAAGCTGATGACTATTTAGTCCTTAAATTATTTATTTCGAGAAATCAACAATTCTTGACTTTTATGGGTGAAGTATATAGTTTGAGGATCAATTCTTGGAAAGTCGTCAATTTAAATTCTTTGTCTATTAGAAGATTGATTTATGTAATATAGTTGTCCATAATGGTGGTATCCATTGCATTGCTACCTCAATCTTAACCGGAAATCTTGTGAGGTACATTCTATTTGGATGAAGAGAATTATGTTGAATGTGATCTTTCTTGCACCAATTTCAAGAAAAAACCAGTGACTTGTCTTCGATCATCCAATGAATTTCTTTGATTTTCATTTTGGAGAGAAGAATTTGAGATTTGGATAATGAAAGAACATGGAATGTGGAGAAAACAATTTGTGCGTTGGTTCATTCTCTTTTTGGCATCACTGAGACGGGTAAGCTTTTGGCTATAAATTGGAATGGTGAAGATGTGGTATATGATCCAATGAAGCAATCAATTGAAAAGTATGTGTACAACAAGGTGATTTTTCTCAAAGGAAATGTTGATTATTCTAAGCCAACAACTAATCATTTACCGGTTGCTGAATATGTTCAAAGTATGATTCCTATTTTTTCAACAATTCAAGACCTAAGGAAGGAAATGCAGTAGTAGAGTTCACTTCAATGTAACTTTTATGATTTTTATTTAATTTGAGAACTTTTAGTTTTTATTTACTTTTTCTAAGAATGAATCATGAATATTTTTTAATATGCAATTTCCAATATATTCCTAATAGATTTTTTCTTCCTTCTTATTTGTTTTTTTTTCTTTCTTTTTTTATTATTATTTACAACATCGATAATTAATGAGTTATCATTAGAAAATATTATGCACATTGGCAAAAAAAAATTATTTCTTTTATTATTTTTTTATGTGGTTCAAATTTAAAAATTTTAAATTATTAAACAAAAAAATAGATTCTCATTATTTAGAAGGTAATTTTAAAATAGAGAGATTTTTCTCTAGAATTTATTTTTCTTTCTTAAAATTTTAACTATACAAAAAAATAATATTATTCAATCAAGATTAATATTTGTCAATTAGTGAGATCTACATGTTCTTATCATTCTTTTATATTTGTAGAAGCTGACTCACCCTTTGGATCATGGATGCTCCCCAAAAATGGAAAGAAAAAGCCACAAAAAGTAAGTGTCTACGGCGGCCAACCATGAATGGAACGAATTAAAGACTTGATAAAGAATCCTAAGTCATCCAATGGGCTATACACAACAGCCAACTAAACTGGCCCAAACAAAGAAAACTCACACATTTGCTTCAAACACGCCTAGCAAATCTGGGCCACCAAGAACCCAAACCCAAATATGTAGTCTTCGACTACATGGAAGAGGACAATATAGGGCCAGTGGATGCAAACCTTGAGGGTATTTTGAGAGACTTGCTAGAGCTAAGTCATAATAATGCTAATGGGCTAGCTCATGAAATAAAGGAACCTAAGAACCCAATTGCTTGGGAGAGTTGGTAAGCGAATTCCTAAATGCGTCCTCCAAAATGGATGATTAAGAATTTGAATCTCCTGGGATGGATAACTTTCATATTAAAAAGCTCTGGTTCAGGCCTTAACCCTCGGGTAAAAGTCTAACTATGTAAGCGCTCCGCAAGCCAAGTCCGAATTAATCTCATCGTAATGGTGAGGTGACAATCGCTTTTATGACGTGATTAAACATTGATATTTTGATTAAATTGATTTAACAAGATAAGTTGTCACTATAGAAGTATCAACGAGTTGGGCAGAGTACCCATTGTTGAATGAGTTTAGATTTTACATTTATTATCGTTATATCCCGAGGAAGTGAGGTTGAATTCAATAATTGATAAACTATGAAATTTAAAGACGTATGTTCCAAGAAAATGATAGGAATGGTTGAAAACAAACTAGATATAATCTAAGAAAGAAATAAAAATAACTCAAAGAAGAATAAGATCTTCATTAAGCATACATGAATATGAGAGGTTCTAAGCAATGGATTCTCATCACTTGAGAATTCATATGCTAGATCCAAGGATCAATATGATTAACTATGGTTGGCTCTCCCATGTCTAACTCAAACCCTACCATATAGCTTTGTCCAAAGGTATATGGTAGCCTATGCTATATCTCTATGAAACTCACTTTCATAAGATGCAATCTCACAAGACATGATGCAAGTAACTAAGAAACAATATCATAGACCACACATGAATAATCAATTAGATGAATCATATTATAATTCTCATATCCAATCCTATAAGAAATATAGAAGATAGAGATCCTAAAATGAGAATTGTGCTCTAAATCATCAATACAAGATTAATAAAAATAAAAGAGGTAGAAGATGTACAACAAAAGTAACAACTCTTGAATCTCCAAGAACTTTTTAGATGTAGTCGTAAACCTCAACAATCACCAAATTCTCCCAAGATCTTGATGTAGAAAAATTCCTTATGGTTGAGGCAACTTGATATATCAACAACTTGGAGGATTAGTGATATTAATGATCAATATCACTCCAAAAATGTGAATCCAAGAACTTCTTGGTTTAGACAATTCTTATACTCACAACACTCAAAGCAAAATGATAATCACTCACACACTATAATAACGATTCCTCAAGGACTCCTTGGTTTAGACAAGACTCCAAGAAGAAAAGAGAGAGTATGAAAGCAATTAAAAGCACAAATACAATGTTGAAGATCAAAAGTAATAGAGTTTCACTAGCCTTAACAATTCCTCTTCTTCTCTATGGGAATTTCTAACTATTTATAGGTGAATTACATGGGGTCAAAATATGAAATTCACAAATAAAACATCTAATGAATAGTGCTTGACGACCGTCAACAAATCTCACTTGAACAAGGTCTAGTGATTGGCATCAAGGCGCGAAGTGTAAAATATCTTCAAATTTTGCAATTGAGTCCCTGAACTTGTAATTTCTCGCGAATTTGCCCCAAAAATATCTTGAAATCACTTAATCATAAAATTGGTAAAATCAAGTCAAAAGTGATTAATAATCTTCAAATTGGTAATCAATTCGGCACAATTAATTACTAAAATATCGGAATATTCTAGTATTATCAGGATAGTTTACCCTTTTATATATTTATATATAAATACTCAGAAATATATTTAATACATAGCTTAAGTCAAGGTGGTGTCCAAATTGTTTCCCTATATAATGCAAATAATAAATGGCCTAAACTTGAGCTAACAAATAAAGCGTGACTCAAATTTTCTTATTGAAACTTTGTATTGAATTTTAAAATGCGGTCAAGCCTAAGTTAATAAAGGAAGGTATGATCTTGCTTCTACTCTTACAAATAATTGTAATTAGCTCAATAGATAGGTTAAGCTAAAATTCACGCAAGCATGAGTAATCCAAATTGTGTCCTTATATAAATTCCACAATATTTGATAAATGAGTCAAATCAAAGTTGAATAAGGAAGGCGCATTCAAAATATATTTTTTATTAAAATTTCCTTTTTTAAATTGATAAATCCGAATCTTATAACGGAAAAGATTGTCTAAGATTTTTTCCATAAATCATTACAAACATAAATGAATAAAATCGAAGTCAAATAAGAAAAAACTTGTCCCAATTGTAGTCTTATAAATTACCACGAAAGTTTAATAGAGGTCTTTCATTAGCTTTTGTTTGAGGGAGGAATTTGATGATAGATTTTCACAAATTAGAAAAATTCTTGGCCACCTTAAAATTCTTTATAAGTTGAAGAGAGTATTTATCGTTCATCGAGATAATATCAAAGAAATATTAGCTTGTGTGTTATCGGAGAAAAGGATTACCATGGCGCGATCTAAAAATCATCATCTTATAGGTATGGATAATCCAAATTCATCGAGATCATATCAAAGAAAAATTCTTTACCTAGTCACGTAGTTCTTGAAATTTTACTTAAATTGTCTGTCAATGTATTAAATAAATGTATTTGTGTTTGTAAATCTTGGAATAAAATCATAAGATCTGATGATTTTATCAAATTGCATCTCAAGCAATTTTTACAAGATAGTACATTCAACTTGAACAAGGTTATTATATGATATTTCCCCGGCAACGACGCCAAAAATCTGATGGTGTTCTGATCGATATGCTAAAAATAGGTGTTGTTTACCCTATATGGATTATGAATAACTAAGGACTTAGAATTACTAATTGTCACGTTTAGTATCTATGTTGTCACTTAATCAATCAGAACCTAAGGCAGAGTACCTATCGTGCAGCTAGTCTGTTGGAAAGTACCTACGATTTTAATTTAATAATTTTATCGTACTCCCAGGGAAGTGGTAACGGCTTAGTAGTAACTATCCTTTTACCCTAACTCTTATCTTATGATCCAGTTATGCAATCGTTCATCAAAATCTTTGATGAGAGGTTGATTCCTTCTACACTAGGTTCAAGTCTATTTAAGCCTACAAGAGTGTTTTACAAATAGTGTTCTGATATATGTTATATTGTTCCTACATGTTGATTGACCTATCTTCGAGTATTTTAGATATATCTTGGTCTAGATTGCAATTATGTATTGATTCTACTTGTGTACCACATCTGAGTTATCTAATAAATCGCCCCATCGCCATTAACGGCCCTACTCACGGTTTGAGCTAAAGGCATCCATGAAAGTCCTGTGTTACTCAGGAGATCATGCTGCTCGCCCTAACGCCGGCATAAACACGCAAACTCAGCCTACTTAGACTACTTTAACAAACATGGTGATCTATAGGTTATTTCATCTAATATGGCAAACCTTAATGCTTCCAACGGGAAGTCCTAAATTAAGGCCTGATAAACTAAACAGGTTATGATTAGACCATGGTTAGGAGTTGTCTATAACCATTCATCTAGTTTAAAAGAGCAAGTAGACATGCATTCATAATGATAGTTAAGCTGGTGACCTTTCCGGAAAAATGTAAATGACTTCAACATGCATAACACATATTCATAACATCATAATTTAATATTCAAAATGGGTCTTTGGACAAACACAATACAGACATATAAAGAGAGGGACAAGGGGACCACCGCCATAAAGTATTCACCCTTTATTAGGTCCGCTGATGGAGCAACTGCTTGTATATCCTGGACTGCTCGACCTGACTCTGCACGATAGAACCTTCGGAGGACGCTTCCTCAGCCTAGTAGCTATGCTTTACCTTACGTCCCGGGCTTAAGCAAAGCACTGTTGACTAACTCTTCGAACGCCTAGTGCTTTCTTAGGATCTCCTAACGAAATCTCAAGTATTCTATGAATAATAAAAATGAACCTATCTAGTCGTATTCTAAGATCTGAGATAAACTCTCAGAAACGAAGAACACGATACACTCTCGAAAACTATAAATCTACTTAAACGAAAAACACCTGAAATCACTGAGTGACTTGTATACTATAGAAAAATGTATACTTGAAGTCATTGAATGACTCAGATCAAGTGGAGAGGAATGATTTCAACTGTGGAAGGCATGGGGTATTTATAGTAGGGGAACTGAGTGAATTTCTCTTCAAAAATCGATGTGGGAATTTGAACAGGGGCTCGGGACGCTTGTCCCGGCCTGTTGACCAGGTCAGGACGGCTGTCCCGAGTCTTGGATGGCTGTCCCGAGTCCTGGACGCCCGTCCTGGTCTATTGACCAGGTCAGGATGCCCGTCCCGACTTTCGAACATCCGAAAATTACATTTTTATCCCAAAATTTGCCATTTTCTTGCATATTTCACCTGACACTTCCAAAATCACAAAAACTGCAAAATTGTGTTACTAACAGTTAATTGAGAACGATTTAACACCAATTTCGCCCTAAATTGTGCCTAAAAACATGCTAAAAAAGTGATATGATTTGTGCATATCAGTCACTATCGGAGCAGTTTTGAGTAAAAGTTGAAGCCTTTATTTTAGGAATATATATATTTATATTTAAGTAAAGTCAAGACTTTTATTTTTTACTAAAGTCGGAAGTCACTTTCGAAGCAGTTTTAAGTAATAAAGTTGGAGACTTTATTTTAGGAATATATGTATATTTCTATGTAAAGTCGAGACTTTCATTTTTTACTAAACAAAGAAGTCACTTTCAGAGTAGTTTTGTGTAAAAGTTGGAGCCCTTATTTTAGGAATATATATATTTTTAAGTAAAGTCGAGACTTTTATTTTTTACTAAAGTCAGAAGTCATTTTCGGAGTAGTTTTGAGTAATAAAGTTCAAGCCTTTATTTTAGGAATATGTGAATATTTTTATGTAAAGTCGAGACTTTTATTTTTTATCAAAGTCAGAAGTCACCTTCGGAGAAGTTTTGAGTAATAAAGTTGGAGCCTTTATTTTAGAAATATATGTATATTTTTAAGTAAAATCGAGAATTTCATTTTTTACAAAAGCTTGAAGTCAATTTTTGATCAGTTTTGAGTAAAAGTTAAGCCTTTATTTTAGGAATATATATATATATTTAAGTAATGTCGAGAGTTTCATTATTTACTAAAGTCGAAAGTCACTTTCGGAGGAGTTTTGAGTAATATACTTGGAACCTTTCTTTTAGGAATATATATATATATATATATTTTTAAGTAAAGTGGAGACTTTCATTTTTACTAATGTCGAAAGTCACTTTAGGAGGAGTTTTGAGTAATAAAGTTGGAGAATTTATTTTAGGAATATATGTATATTTTTAAGTAATGTCGAGGCTTTCATTTTTTACTAAAGCCGTAAGTCACTTTCGGAGCAGTTTTGAGTAAACGTTCAAGCCTTTATTTTAGGAATATATTTATATATATTTAAGTAAAGTCGAGACTTTTATTTTTTACTAAAGTTGGAAGTTATTTTCGGAGAAGTTTTGAGTAATAAAGTTGAAGCTCTTATTTTAGAAATATATGTATATTTTTAAGTAAAGTCGAGACTTTCATATTTTATTAAAGCTGGAAGTCACTTTCGGAGCAGTTTTGAGTAAAATTTTGAGCCTTTCTTTTAGGAATATTCATATATTTTTAAGTAAAGTCGAGACTTTCATTTTTTACTAAAGTCGAATGTGACTTTCGGAGGAGTATTGAATAATAAAGTGGGAGTCTTTATTTTAGGAATATATGTATATTTTTAAGTAAAGTCGAGACTTTCATTTATTACTAAAGTCGGAAGTCACTTCCGGAGCAGTTTTGAGTAAAAGTTGAAGCCTTTATTTTAGGAATATATATATATTTTTAAGTAATGTCGAGACTTTTATTTTGTACAAAAGTCGGAAGTCACTTTCGGAGGAGTATTGAGTAATTAAGTTGGATCCTTTATTTTAGGAATATATGTATATTTTTCAGTAAAGTCGAGACTTTCATTTTTTATCAAAGCTGGAAGTTACTTTCGGAGTAGTTTTGAGTAAACGTTGGAGCTCTTATTTTAGGAATATATATATTTTTAAGTAAAGTCGAGACTTTTATTTTTTACTAGAGTCAGAAGTTACTTTCGGAGCAGTTATGAGTAATAAAGTTCAAGCCTTTATTTTAGGAATATATGTATATTTTTATGTAAAGTCGAGGCTTTTATTTTTTATTAAAGCCGAAAGTCACTTTCGAAGTAGTTTTGAGTAAAAGTTCAAGCCTTTATTTTAGGAATATATATATATATATATATATATATATATATATATAAGTGAAGTCGAGACTTTTAAAGCCGGAAGTTACTTTCGGAGAAGTTTTGAGTAATAAAGTTGAAGCTTTTATTTTAGAAATATATGTATATTTTTAAGTAAAGTCGAGACTTTCATGTTTTATCAAAGCTGGAAGTCATTTTCTGAGGAGTTTTGAATAAAAGTTTGAGCCTTTTTTTTTAGGAATATACATATATTTTTAAGTAAAGTCGAGACTTTCAGTTTTTACTAAAGTCGAATGTCACTTTCGGAGGAGTTTTGAATAATAAAGTGGGAGTCTTTATTTTAAGAATATATGTATATTTTTAAGTAAAGTCGACACTTTCATTTATTACTAATGCCGGAAGTCACTTTCGGAGCAGTTTTTAGTAAAAGTTGGAGCCTTAATTTTAGGAATATATATATATATATATATTTAAGTAAAGTCAAGACTTTTATTTTTTACTAAAGTCGGAAGTCATTTTCGGAGAAGTTTTCAATAATAATGTTGGAGCTTTTATTTTAGAAATATATGTATATTTTTAAGTAAAGTCAAGAATTTCATTTTTTACTAAAGCCAGAAGTCACTTCCGGAGCAGTTTTGAGTAAAAGTTGGAGCCTTTATTTTAGGAACATATATATTTTTAAGTAAAGTTGAGACTTTTATTTTTTACTAAAGTAAGAAGTCACTTTCGGAGCAGTTTTGAGTAAAAGTAAAGTTAAGAATTTCATTTTTTACTAAAGCCAGAAGTCACTTTCGGAGCAGTTTTGAGTAAACGTTGGAGCCTTTATTTTAGGAACAGATATATTTTTAAGTAAAGTCGAGACTTTAATGTTTTACTAAAGTAAGAAGTCACTTTCGGAGCAGTTTTGAATAATAAAGTTAAAGCCTTTATTTTAGGAATATATGTATATTTTTATGTAATGTCGAGGCTTTTATTTTTTATCAAAGTCGGAAGTCACTTTCGGAGAAGTTTTGAGTAATAAAGTTGGAGCCTTTAATTTAGAAATATATGTATATTTTAAAGTAAAATCGAGACTTTCATTTTTTACAAAAACTTGAAGTCACTTTCGGAGCAGTTTTTGAGCAAAAGTTGGAGCCTTTATTTTAGGAATATATATATATTTTTAAGTAATGTCGAGACTTTCATTTTTTACTAAAGTCGAAAGTCACTTTCGGAGGAGTTTTGAGTAATAAAGTTGGAGTCTTTATTTTATGAATATATATATATATATATAATTAAAGTGGAGACTTTGATTTTTTAATAATGTCGAAAGTCACTTTCGGAGGAGTTTTGAGTAATAAAGTTGTAGAATTTATATTAGGAATATATGTATATTTTTTAGTAATGTCGAGACTTTCATTTTTACTAAAGCCGGAAGTCACTTTCGGAGCAGTTTTGAGTAAACGTTCAAGCCTTTATTTTAGGAATATATATATATATATATATTTTTTTTTTAAATAAAGTCGAGACTTTTATTTTTTGACTAAAGCCGGAAGTTACTTTCGGAGAAGTTTTGAGTAAATGTTTGATCCTTTCTTTTAGGAATATACATATAATTTTAAGTAAAGTCGAGACTTTCATTTTTTACTAAAATCGAATGTCACATTCGGAGGAGTATTGAATAATAAAGTGGGAGTCTTTATTTTAGGAATATATGTATATTTTTAAATAAAGTTGAGACTTTCATTTATTTCAAAAGCCGGAAGTCACTTTCGGAGCAATTTTGGGTAAAAGTTGAAGTCTTTATTTTAGGAATATATATATATATATATATATATATATATATATATATTTAAGTAATGTCGAGACTTTTATTTTTTACAAAAGTCGGAAGTCACTTTCGGAGGAGTTTTGAGTAATTAAGTAGGATCCTTTATTTTAGGAATATATGTATATTTTTAAGTAAAGTCGAGACTTTCATTTTTTACTGAAGCCGGAAGGCACTTTTGAAGTAATTTTGAGTAAAAGTTGGAGCCTTTATTTTACTAATATATATATATATATATATTTTAAAAAGTAAAGTAGAGACTTTTATTTTTTACTAAAGTCGAAAGTCACTTTCGGAGAAGTTTTCAGAAATAAAGTTGGAGCCTTTATTTTAGAAATATATATATATTTTTAAGTAAAGTCGAGACTTTCATTTTTATCAAAGATGGAACTCACTTTCAGAGCAGTTTTGAGTAAAAGTTGGAGCCTTTACTCTAGGATTATAGATATATTTTTAAGTAAAGTCGCGACTTTCTTTTTTTATTAAAGGCGGAAGTCACTTTCGGAACAGTTTTGAGTAATAAAGTTGAAGCTTTTATTTTAGAAATATATGTATATTTTTAAATAGAGTTGGGACTTTCATGTTTTATCAAAGCTGGAAGTCACTTTCGGAGCAGTTTTGAGTAAAAGTTTGAGCCTTTTTTTAGGAATATACATATATTTTTAAGTAAAGTCGAGACTTCCATTTTTTACTAAAGTCGAATGTCACTTTAGGAGGAGTTTTGAATAATAAAGTGGGAGTCTTTATTTTAGGAATATATGTATATTTTTAAATAAAGTCGAGACTTTCATTTATTACTAAAGCCGGAAGTCACTTTCGGAGCAATTTTGAGTAAAAGTTGAAGCCTTTATTTTACGAATATATATATATATTTAAGTAAAGTCGAGACTTTAATTATTTACAAAAGTCGGAAGTCACTTTCGGAAAAGTTTTCAATAATAAAGTTGGAGCTTTTATTTTAGAAATATATCTATATTTTTGAGTAAAGTCGAGACTTTCATTTTTTTTATCAAAGATGGAAGTCACTTTCGGAGCAGTTTTGAGTAAAAGTTGGAGCCTTTATTTTAGGAATATACATATATTTTTAAATAAAGTCGAGACTTTCATTTTTTACTAAGTCGAATTCACTTTCGGTGAGTTTTGAGTAATAAAGTTGGTGCCTTTATTTTCGGATATATGTATATTTTTAAGTAAAGTCCAAACTTTCAATATTTTACTAAAGCCGAAGTCTCTTTCGGAGCTGTTTTTGAGTAAAAGTTGAAGTCTTTATTTTAAGGAATATATATATATATATATATATATAAGTAAGTCGAGACATTTATTTTTTTACTAAGTAGAAAGTCACTTTCGGAGCAATTTGGAGTAATAAAGTTGGAGCCTTTATTTTAGGAATATATGTATATTCTATGTAAAGTCGAAATTTTTATTTTTAACTAAACAAAGGAGTCACTTTCGGAGACAGTTTTGAGTAATGTTCGTACCTTTATTTTATCAAATATATATATTTTTAAGTTAAGTCAAGACTTTTAATTTTTAACTAAAGTCGGAACTCACTTTTGGAGCAGTTTAGAGTAATAAAGTTCAAGCGTTTATTTTTCGAATATTTGTATACTTTTATGCAATTCGAGACTTTTATTTTTTATTAAATAACAGTTCTTTCGGAGCAGTTTTGAGTAAAAGTTGGAGCCTTTATTTTAGGAATATATATAGTTTTAAGTAAAGTCGAGACTTTCATTTTTTACAAAAGCTTGAAGTCACTTTTGGTGCAGTTTTGAGTAAAAGTTGCAGCCTTTATTTTAGGAATATAATATATATATATTTAAGTAAAGTGGAGACTTTATTTTTTACTAATCTCGAAGTCACTTTCGAAGGAGTTTTTTAGTAATAATTTGGAGAATTTATTTTAAGAATATATGTATATTTTAAAGTAATGTCGAGACTTTCATTTTTATTAAAGCCGAAGTCACTTTCGAAGTAGTTTTTGAGTAAATGTTCAAGCCTTTATTTTAGAATATATATATATATATATATATTAAGTGAAGTCGAGACTTTAAAGCCGGAAGTTACTTTCGGAGAAGTTTTTAGTAATAAAGTTGAAGCTTTTATTTTAGAAATATATGTATATTTTTAAGTAAAGTCGAGACTTTCATGTTTTTCAAAGCTGGAAGTCACTTTAGGAGGAGTTTTGAATAAAGTTTGAGCCTTTTTTTAGGAATATACATATATTTTTAAGTAAGTCGAGACTTTCAGTTTTTACTAAAGTCGAATGTCACTTTCGGAGGATTTTTGAGTAAAAGTTGAAGTCTTTATTTAGGAATATATATATATATATATATATATATTTGTAATGTCGAGACTTTATTTTTTACAAAAGCGGGAAGTCACTTTCGGAGGATTTTTGAGTATTAAGTTGGATCCTTTATTTTTGGATATATGTATATTTTAGTAAAGTCGAGACTTTCATTTTTTTACTGAAGCCGGAAGGCACTTTTGAAGTAATTTTGAGTAAAAGTTGGAGCCTTTATTTTCTACTAATATATATATATATATATATATATATATTATATTATATATATATATATTTTTAAAAAGTAAAGTAGAGACTTTTATTTTTTACTAAAGTCGAAAGTCACTTTCGGAGAAGTTTTCAGAAATAAAGTTGGAGCCTTTATTTTAGAAATATATATATATTTTTAAGTAAAGTCGAGACTTTCATTTTTATCAAAGATGGAACTCACTTTCAGAGCAGTTTTGAGTAAAAGTTGGAGCCTTTACTCTAGGATTATAGATATATTTTTAAGTAAAGTCGCGACTTTCTTTTTTTATTAAAGGCGGAAGTCACTTTCGGAACAGTTTTGAGTAATAAAGTTGAAGCTTTTATTTTAGAAATATATGTATATTTTTAAATAGAGTTGGGACTTTCATGTTTTATCAAAGCTGGAAGTCACTTTCGGAGCAGTTTTGAGTAAAAGTTTGAGCCTTTTTGTAGGAATATACATATATTTTTAAGTAAAGTCGAGACTTCCATTTTTTACTAAAGTCGAATGTCACTTTAGGAGGAGTTTTGAATAATAAAGTGGGAGTCTTTATTTAGGAATATGTATATTTTTAAATAAAGTCGAGACTTTCATTTATTACTAAAGCCGGAAGTCACTTTCGGAGCAATTTTGAGTAAAAGTTGAAGCCTTTATTTTACGAATATATATATATATTTAAGTAAAGTCGAGACTTTAATTATTTACAAAAGTCGGAAGTCACTTTCGGAAAAGTTTTCAATAATAAAGTTGGAGCTTTTATTTTAGAAATATATCTATATTTTTGAGTAAAGTCGAGACTTTCATTTTTTTTATCAAAGATGGAAGTCACTTTCGGAGCAGTTTTGAGTAAAAGTTGGAGCCTTTATTTTAGGAATATACATATATTTTTAAATAAAGTCGAGACTTTCATTTTTTACTAAAGTCGAATGTCACTTTCGGTGGAGTTTTGAGTAATAAAGTTGGTGCCTTTATTTTAGGAATATATGTATATTTTTAAGTAAAGTCCAAACTTTCATATTTTACTAAAGCCGAAAGTCTCTTTCGGAGCTGTTTTGAGTAAAAGTTGAAGTCTTTATTTTAGGAATATATATATATATATATATTTAAGTAAAGTCGAGACATTTATTTTTTACTAAAGTAGAAAGTCACTTTCGGAGCAATTTGGAGTAATAAAGTTGGAGCCTTTATTTTAGGAATATATGTATATTTCTATGTAAAGTCGAAATTTTTATTTTTACTAAACAAAGGAGTCACTTTCGGAGCAGTTTTGAGTAAATGTTCGTACCTTTATTTTATCAAATATATATATTTTTAAGTTAAGTCAAGACTTTTAATTTTTAACTAAAGTCGGAACTCACTTTTGGAGCAGTTTAGAGTAATAAAGTTCAAGCGTTTATTTTTCGAATATTTGTATACTTTTATGCAAATTCGAGACTTTTATTTTTTATTAAATAAACAAGTTACTTTCGGAGCAGTTTTGAGTAAAAGTTGGAGCCTTTATTTTAGGAATATATATAGTTTTAAGTAAAGTCGAGACTTTCATTTTTTACAAAAGCTTGAAGTCACTTTTGGTGCAGTTTTGAGTAAAAGTTGCAGCCTTTATTTTAGGAATATATATATATATATATTTAAGTAAAGTGGAGACTTTTATTTTTTACTAATCTCGAAAGTCACTTTCGAAGGAGTTTTTAGTAATAAATTTGGAGAATTTATTTTAAGAATATATGTATATTTTAAAGTAATGTCGAGACTTTCATTTTTTATTAAAGCCGAAAGTCACTTTCGAAGTAGTTTTGAGTAAATGTTCAAGCCTTTATTTTAGGAATATATATATATATATATATATTTAAGTGAAGTCGAGACTTTTAAAGCCGGAAGTTACTTTCGGAGAAGTTTTGAGTAATAAAGTTGAAGCTTTTATTTTAGAAATATATGTATATTTTTAAGTAAAGTCGAGACTTTCATGTTTTATCAAAGCTGGAAGTCACTTTAGGAGGAGTTTTGAATAAAAGTTTGAGCCTTTTTTTTAGGAATATACATATATTTTTAAGTAAAGTCGAGACTTTCAGTTTTTACTAAAGTCGAATGTCACTTTCGGAGGAGTTTTGAGTAAAAGTTGAAGTCTTTATTTTAGGAATATATATATATATATATATATATATATTTAAGTAATGTCGAGACTTTTATTTTTTACAAAAGCGGGAAGTCACTTTCGGAGGAGTTTTGAGTAATTAAGTTGGATCCTTTATTTTTGGAATATATGTATATTTTTAAGTAAAGTCGAGACTTTCATTTTTTACTGAAGCCGGAAGGCACTTTTGAAGTAATTTTGAGTAAAAGTTGGAGCCTTTTTTATACTAATATATATATATATATATATCTATATATATATTATATATATATTTAAAAGTAAAGTAGAGACTTTTATTTTTTACTAAAGTCGAAAGTCACTTTCGGAGAAGTTTCAGAAATAAGTTGGAGCCTTTATTTAGAAATATATATATTTTTAAGTAAAGTCGAGACTTTCATTTTTCAAAGATGGAACTCACTTTCAGAGCAGTTTTGAGTAAAAGTTGGAGCCTTTACTCTAGGATTATAGATATATTTTTAAGTAAAGTCGCGACTTTCTTTTTTATTAAAGGCGGAAGTCACTTTCGGAACGTTTTGAGTAATAAAGTTGAAGCTTTTATTTTAGAAATATATGTATATTTTTAAATAGAGTTGGGACTTTCATGTTTTATCAAGCTGGAAGTCACTTTCGGAGCAGTTTTGAGTAAAAGTTTGAGCCTTTTTGTAGGAATATACATATATTTTTAAGTAAGTCGAGACTTCCATTTTTTTACTAAAGTCGAATGTCACTTTAGGAGTTTTGAATAATAAAAGTGGGAGTCTTTATTTTAGGAATATATGTATATTTTTAAATAAAGTCGAGACTTTCATTTATTACTAAAGCCGGAAGTCACTTTCGGAGCAATTTTGAGTAAAAGTTGAAGCCTTTATTTTACGAATATATATATATATTTAAGTAAAGTCGAGACTTTAATTATTTACAAAAGTCGGAAGTCACTTTCGGAAAAGTTTTCAATAATAAAGTTGGAGCTTTTATTTTAGAAATATATCTATATTTTTGAGTAAAGTCGAGACTTTCATTTTTTTTATCAAAGATGGAAGTCACTTTCGGAGCAGTTTTGAGTAAAAGTTGGAGCCTTTATTTTAGGAATATACATATATTTTTAAATAAAGTCGAGACTTTCATTTTTTACTAAAGTCGAATGTCACTTTCGGTGGAGTTTTGAGTAATAAAGTTGGTGCCTTTATTTTAGGAATATATGTATATTTAAGTAAAGTCCAACTTTCATATTTTACTAAAGCCGAAAGTCTCTTTCGGAGCTGTTTTGAGTAAAAGTTGAAGTCTTTATTTTAGGAATATATATATATATATATTTAAGTAAAGTCGAGACATTTATTTTTTACTAAAGTAGAAAGTCACTTTCGGAGCAATTTGGAGTAATAAAGTTGGAGCCTTTATTTTAGGAATATATGTATATTTCTATGTAAAGTCGAAATTTTTATTTTTACTAAACAAAGGAGTCACTTTCGAGCAGTTTTGAGTAATGTTCGTACCTTTATTTTATCAAATATATATTTTTAAGTTAAGTCAGACTTTTAATTTTTAACTAAGTCGGAACTCACTTTTTGGAGCAGTTTGAGTAATAAAGTTCAGCGTTTATTTTTCGAATATTTATACTTTTATGCAAATTCGAGACTTTTATTTTTTATTAAATAAACAATTACTTGGAGCAGTTTTGAGTAAAAGTTGGAGCCTTTATTTTAGGAATATATAGTTTTAAGTGTAAATCGAGACTTTCATTTTTACAAAAGCTTGAAGTCACTTTTGGCAGTTTTGAGTAAAAGTTGCAGCCTTTATTTTAGGAATATATATATATATATTTAAGTAAAGTGGAGACTTTTATTTTTTACTAATCTCGAAGTCACTTTCGAAGAGTTTTTAGTAATAAATTTGGAGATTTATTTAAGATATATGTATATTTTAAAGTAATGTCGAGACTTTCATTTTTTATTAAAGCCGAAAGTCACTTTCGAAGTAGTTTTGAGTAAATGTTCAAGCCTTTATTTTAGGAATATATATATATATATATAGTATATAGTGAAGTCGAGACTTTTAAAGCCGAAGTTACTTTCGAGAAGTTTTGAGTAATAAAGTTGAAGCTTTTATTTAGAAATATATGTATATTTTTAAGTAAAGTCGAGACTTTCATGTTTTATCAAAGCTGGAAGTCACTTTAGGAGGAGTTTTGAAAAAGTTTGAGCCTTTTTTTAGAATATACATATATTTTTAAGTAAAGTCGAGACTTTCAGTTTTACTAAAGTCGAATGTCACTTTCGGAGGAGTTTTGAGTAAAAGTTGAAGTCTTTATTAGGAATATATATATATATATATATATATATTTTTATAATGTCGAGACTTTTTTTTTTACAAAATGGGAAGTCACTTTCGGAGGAGTTTTGAGTAATTAAGTTGATCCTTTATTTTTGGAATATATGTATATTTTTAAGTAAAGTCGAGACTTTCATTTTTTCTGAAGCCGGAAGGCACTTTTGAAATTTTGTAAAAGTTGGAGCCTTTATTTTACTAATATATATATATATATATATATATATATATATTAAAAAGTAAAGTAGACTTTTATATTTTACTAAAGTCGAAAGTCTTCGGAGAAGTTTTCAGAAAAAAGTTGGAGCCTTTATTTAGAAATAATATATATTTTAAGTAAAGTCGAGACTTTCATTTTTATCAAAGATGGAACTCACTTTCGGAGCAGTTTTGAGTAAAAGTTGGAGCCTTTACTCTAGGATTATAGATATATTTTTAAGTAAAGTCGCGACTTTCTTTTTTTATTAAAGGCGGAAGTCACTTTCGGAACAGTTTTGAGTAATAAAGTTGAAGCTTTTATTTTAGAAATATATGTATATTTTTAAATAGAGTTGGGACTTTCATGTTTTATCAAAGCTGGAAGTCACTTTCGGAGCAGTTTTGAGTAAAAGTTTGAGCCTTTTTTAGGAATATACATATATTTTTAAGTAAAGTCGCGACTCCATTTTTTTATACTAAAGTCGAATGTCACTTTAGAGGAGTTTTGAATAATAAAGTGGAGTCTTTATTTTAGGAATATATGTATATTTTTAAATAAAGTCGAGACTTTCATTTATTACTAAAGCCGGAAGTCACTTTCGGAGCAATTTTGAGTAAAAGTTGAAGCCTTTATTTTAGGAATATATATATATTTAAGTAAAGTCGAGACTTTAATTATTTACAAAAGTCGGAAGTCACTTTCGAGGAGTTTTCAATTAAGTGGGAGCTTTTTTTAGGAATATATCTATATTTTTAGTAATGTCAGACTTTCATTTTTTATCAAAGGGAAGCCTTTCGGAGCAGTTTTGAGTAAAAGTTGGAGCCTTTATTTTATATATATTTTAAAGTCGAGACTTTTATTTTTTACTAAAGTCGGAAGTCACTTTCGGAGTTTTAGTAATAAGTTGGTGCCTTTTATTTTAGGAATATATGTATATTTTTAAGTAAAGTCCAACTTTCATTTTTTACTAAAGAAAGTCACTTTCGGAGCAGTTTTGAGTAAAGTTGGAGCCTTTATTTAGGAATATATATATATATATTTTAAGTAAAGTCGAGACTTATTTTTTACTAAAGTAGAAAGTCACTTTCGGAAGCAATTTGGAGTAAAAGTTGGAGCCTTTATTTTAGGAATATATGTATATTTTATGTAAAGTCGAACTTTTATTTTTACCGAAACAGGTCACTTTCGGAGCAGTTTTGAGTAAATGTTGTACTTTATTTTATAAATATATATATTTTTAAGTTAAGTCAGACTTTTATTTTTACTAAAGTCGGAACTCACTTTCGGAGCGTTTGAGTAATAAAGTTCAGCGTTTATTTTAGAATATTGTATACTTTTATGTAAATCGAGACTTTTATTTTTATAAATAAAAGTACTTTCGGACGTTTTGAGTAAAGTTGAACTTATTTTAGGAATATATATATTTAAGTAGTCAGACTTTTATTTTTACAAAAGCTGAACTCACTTTGGAGCAGTTTTGAGTAAAAAGTTGCATCCTTTATTTTAGGAATATATATATATATTTTAAGTAAAGTGGAGATTTTATTTTTACTAAACAAAGTCACTTTCGAAGCAGTTTTTAGTAAAATTGGAGAATTTATTTTAGAATATATATATTTTTAAGTAATGTCGAGACTTTCATTTTTATAAAGCTGAAAGTCACTTTTGAAGTAGTTTTGAGTAAAGTCAAGCCTTTATTTTAGGAATATTATATATTATATGATATATATATATATATTTAAGTAAGTCGAGACTTTTAAAGCGAAGTCTTTCGGAGAGTTTTGAGTAATAAAGTTGAGCTTTTATTTTAGGAATATATGTATATTTTTAAGTAAAGTCGAGACTTTCATTTTTATTAAAAGCTGAAGTCACTTTAGAAGGAGTTTTGAGTAAAAGTTGACCTTTTTTTAGGAATATATATATATTTTTTAAGTAAGTCGAGACTTCAGTTTTTAAAGCGGAATGTCTTTCGGAGAAGTTTTGAGTAAAAGTTGAAGCTTTTATTTAGGAATATATATATATATATAATATATTATATATATTATTTAGTAATGTCAGACTTTTTTTTACAAAGTGGGAAGTCACTTTCGGAGGAGTTTTGAGTAATTAAGTTGATCCTTTATTTTTGGAATATATGTATATTTTAAGTAAGTCGAGACTTTCATTTTTTACTGAAGCCGGAAGGCACTTTTGAAGTAATTTTGAGTAAAAGTTGGAGCCTTTATTTTAATATCTAATATATATATATATATATCTATATATATATATTTTAAAAAGTAAAGTGAGACTTTTATTTTTATAAGTCAAAGTCTTTCGGAGAATTTTCAGAAATAAGTGGAGCCTTTATTTTAGAATATATATATTTTTAAGTAAAGTCGAGACTTTCATTTTATCAAATATGGAACTCACTTTCGGAGCAGTTTTGAGTAAAGTTGGAGCCTTTACTCTAGGATTATAGATATATTTTAAGTAAAGTCGCGACTTCTTTTTTTATTAAAGGCGGAAGTCACTTTCGGACAGTTTTGAGTAATAAGTTGAAGCTTTTATTTTAGAATATATGTATATTTTTAAATAGAGTTGGACTTTCATGTTTTATCAAAGCTGGAAGTCACTTTCGGAGCAGTTTTTAGTAAACGTTGAGCCTCTTTTTAGGAATATACATATTTTTAAGTAAAGTCGAGACTTTATTTTTACTAAAGTCGAATTCACTTTAGGAGGAGTTTTGAATATAAAATGGGAGTCTTTATTTTAGGAAATATATGTATTTTTTAAATAAGTCGAGACTTTCATTTTTACTAAAGCCGGAAGTCACTTTCGGAGCAATTTTGAGTAAAGTTCAAACCTTTTTTTAGGAATATATATATATTTTTAAGTAAAGTCGAGACTTTAATTATTTACAAAAGTCGGAAGTCACTTTCAGAGGAGTTTTGAGTAATTAAGTGGGACCCTTTATTTTAGGAATATATGTATATTTTTAAGTAATGTCGAGACTTTCATTTTTTACTGGAACCGGAAGGCACTTTCGAGCAATTTTAGTAAAGTTGGAGCCTTAAATGTAGGAATATTATTATATTTGTAAAGTCGAAACTTTATTTTTACTAAAGTCGGAAGTCACTTTCGGAAAAGTTTTCAATAATAAAGTTTGAGCTTTTATTTTAGAAATATATCTATATTTTTGAGTAAAGTCGAGACTTTCATTTTTTTTATCAAAGATGGAAGTCACTTTCGGAGCAGTTTTGAGTAAAAGTTGGAGCCTTTATTTTAGGAATATACATATATTTTTAAATAAAGTCGAGACTTTCATTTTTTACTAAAGTCGAATGTCACTTTCGGAGGAGTTTTGAGTAATAAGTTGGTGCCTTTATTTAGGAATATATGTATATTTTTAAGTAAAGTCAGACTTTCATATTTTACTAAAGCCGAAAGTCTCTTTCGGAGCTGTTTGAGTAAAAGTTGAAGTCTTTATTTTAGGAATATATATTATATATATATATATTAAGTAAAGTCGAGACATTTATTTTTTACTAAAGTAGGAAGTCACTTTCGGAGCAATTTTGAGTAATAAAGTTGGAGCCTTATTTAGGAATATATGTATATTTCTATGTAAAGTCGAAATTTTTATTTTTACTAAACAAAGGAGTCACTTTCAGAGCAGTTTTGAGTAAATGTTCGAACCTTTATTTTATCAAATATATATATTTTTAAGTTAAGTCAAGACTTTTAATTTTTAACTAAAGTCGGAACTCACTTTTGGAGCAGTTTTGAGTAATAAAGTTCAAGCGTTTATTTTTCGAATATTTGTATACTTTTATGTAAATTCGAGACTTTTATTTTTTATTAAATAAACAAGTTACTTTCGGAGCAGTTTTGAGTAAAAGTTGGAGCCTTTATTTTAGGAATATATATATTTTTAAGTGAAGTCGAGACTTTCATTTTTTACAAAAGCTTGAAGTCACTTTTGGAGCAGTTTTGAGTAAAAGTTGCAGCCTTTATTTTAGGAATATATATATATATATATATATATATATATATTTAAGTAAAGTGGAGACTTTTATTTTTTACTAATGTCGAAAGTCACTTTCGAAGGAGTTTTTTAGTAATAAATTTGGAGAATTTATTTAGGAATATGTTATTTAAAGTAATGTCGAGGCTTTCATTTTTTATTAAAGCCGAAAGTCACTTTCGAAGTAGTTTTGAGTAAACGTTCAAGCCTTTATTTTAGGAATATATATATATATATATTTAAGTGAAGTCGAGACTTTTAAAGCCGGAAGTTACTTTCGGAGAAGTTTTGAGTAATAAAGTTGAAGCTTTTATTTTAGAAATATATGTATATTTTTAAGTAAAGTCGAGACTTTCATGTTTTATCAAAGCTGGAAGTCACTTTAGGAGGAGTTTTGAATAAAAGTTTGAGCCTTTTTTTTAGGAATATACATATATTTTTAAGTAAAGTCGAGACTTTCAGTTTTTACTAAAGTCGAACGTCACTTTCGGAGGAGTTTTGAGTAAAAGTTGAAGTCTTTATTTTAGGAATATATATATATATATATATATATATATTTAAGTAATGTCGAGACTTTTATTTTTTACAAAAGCGGGAAGTCACTTTCGGAGGAGTTTTGAGTAATTAAGTTGGATCCTTTATTTTTGGAATATATGTAATTTTTAAGTAAATCGAGACTTTCATTTTTTATGAAGCCAGAAGGCACTTTTGAAGTAATTTTGAGTAAAGTTGGAGCCTTTATTTTACTAATTATATATATATATATATATATATATATATATTATTTTTATTTTTTTTTTTTAAAGTAAAGTAGAGACTTTTATTTTTTACTAAAGTCGAGAGTCACTTTCGGAGAAGTTTTCAGAAATAAAGTTGGAGCCTTTATTTTAGAAATATATATATATTTTTAAGTAAAGTCGAGACTTTCATTTTTATCAAAGATGGAACTCACTTTCAGAGCAGTTTTGAGCAAAAGTTGGAGCCTTTACTCTAGGATTATAGATATATTTTTAAATAAAGTCGCGACTTTCTTTTTTTATTAAAGGCGGAAGTCACTTTCGGAACAGTTTTGAGTAATAAAGTTGAAGCTTTTATTTTAGAAATATATGTATATTTTTAAATAGAGTTGGGACTTTCATGTTTTATCAAAGCTGGAAGTCACTTTCGGAGCAATTTTGAGTAAACGTTTGAGCCTTTTTTTAGGAATATACATATATTTTTAAGTAAAGTCGAGACATTCATTTTTTACTAAAGTCGAATGTCACTTTAGGAGGAGTTTTGAATAATAAAGTGGGAGTCTTTATTTTAGGAATATATGTATATTTTTAAATAAAGTCGAGACTTTCATTTATTAATAAAGCCGGAAGTCACTTTCGGAGCAATTTTGAGTAAAAGTTGAAGCCTTTATTTTAGGAATATATATATATATTTAAGTAAAGTCGAGACTTTAATTATTTACAAAAGTCGGAAGTCACTTTCGGAGGAGTTTTGAGTAATTAAGTTGGACCCTTTATTTTAGGAATATATGTATATTTTTAAGTAATGTCGACACTTTCATTTTTTACTAGAACCGGAAGGCACTTTCGGAGCAATTTTGAGTAAAAGTTGGAGCCGTAAATGTAGGAATATATATATATATTTAAGTAAAGTCGAAACTTTTATTTTTTACTAAAGTCAGAAGTCACTTTCGGAAAAGTTTTCAATAATAAAGTTCGAGCTTTTATTTTAGAAATATATCTATATTTTTGAGTAAAGTCGAGACTTTCATTTTTTTATCAAAGATGGAAGTCACTTTCGGAGAAGTTTTGAGTAAACGTTGGAGCCTTTATTTTAGGAATATACATATATTTTTAAATAAAGTCGAGACTTTCATTTTTTACTAAAGTCGAATGTCACTTTCGGAGGAGTTTTGAGTAATAAAGTTGGTGCCTTTATTTTAGGAATATATGTATATTTTTAAGTAAAGTCCAGACTTTCATATTTTACTAAAGCCGAAAGTCTCTTTCGGAGCTGTTTTGAGTAAAAGTTAAAGTCTTTATTTTAGGAATATATATATATATATATATATATATATATTTAAGTAAAGTCGAGACATTTATTTTTTACTAAAGTAGGAAGTCACTTTCGGAGCAATTTTGAGTAATAAAGTTGGAGCCTTTATTTTAGGAATATATGTATATTTCTATGTAAAGTCGAAATTTTTATTTTTACTAAACAAAGGAGTCACTTTCAGAGCAGTTTTGAGTAAATGTTCGAACCTTTATTTTATCAAATATATATATTTTTAAGTTAAGTCAAGACTTTTAATTTTTAACTAAAGTCGGAACTCACTTTTGGAGTAGTTTTGAGTAATAAAGTTCAAGCGTTTATTTTTCGAATATTTGTATACTTTTATGTAAATTCGAGACTTTTATTTTTTATTAAATAAACAAGTCACTTTCGGAGCAGTTTTGAGTAAAAGTTGGAGCCTTTATTTTAGGAATATATATATTTTTAAGTAAAGTCGAGACTTTCATTTTTTACAAAAGCTTGAAGTTACTTTTGGAGCAGTTTTGAGTAAAAGTTGCACCCTTTATTTTAGGAATATATATATATTTTTAAGTAAAGTGGTGATGGGTTTCCGACCGATGTGCTAAATAGGTGTTATTTTACCCTATGTTGATTATGAATAATTAAGGACTGTGATTGACTAATTGTCACTTTTAGTCTCTATGGTGTCACTTAATCAGCCAGAACCTAAGGCAGAGTACCTATCGTGTAGCTAGTCTGTTGGAAAGTATCTACGATTTTATTAAGTTAAATATCGTACTCCCAGGGAAGTGGCAACGGCTTAGTAGTAACTAGCCTTTTATCCTAACTCCTATCTTATGATCCAGTTATGCAATCTTCATCAAATACTTTGATGAGAGGGTGATTCATTCTCCACTAGGTTTCAGTCTAATTAATCCTAGAAGTGTTTTATAGATGAGTCCTGATTCTATGTTATACTGTTCCTATATGTTGTTTGACCTATATTCGAGTATTTTAGATATATCTTAGCCTGGATTGCAACTATGTTCTGTGTCTAAAGGCGTACCACATTCGAGGTCTCTAATAAACCTCCCTACCTTAATGATGGCCCTACTCACGGTTCGGGACGAAGGCATCCATGAAAGCCCTATGTCACTTCGGGGATCATACCGCTTGCCCTAGCCGCCGGCATAATCGGACTCAACTCGGCCCCTACCTAGACTACTTTAATAGGCAGGGTGTTCAACATGTTATTTTATCTAGCATGGCAGACACCAATACTAATTGATGCCTGTTAAACTAAACAGGTTATGATTAGACCGTGGTTAGGAATTGTCTATAACCCTAACTTTAGTTTAAAAGAGCACATTAGACATGCAGACATAATGAATATTTAGCAGGTGGCTATTTCCGGAAAAACATAACAACGTCAACATATAAAACAACTATTCATAAAAATCGTAAGCTTGTATTCATAATAAGTATTTAGAACAAAACAATAACAACATATAAGAGAGGGACATGGGGACTGATGCCATAAAGAAATCACCCTTTACGTAGTCTCGCTGACGGAGCGTATTGCTGTATATGTCGTATTGCTCGCCCTGACTCTGCTCACCAGAACCTTCGGAGGACGCTTCCTCAGCCTAGTAACTGGGCTTTACCTTAATACCCAGCTTAAGCCCAGCTCTGTGGACTGACTCTTCGAACGCCTAGAGCCCTCTTAGGATCTCCTAACGAAATCCCGGGTATTCTGTGAATACCAGAAACGAACCTATCTATAGAAACCTAAGATCTGAGACTATTTCTCAAAAACTAAAACAAAACACTAATAAGAAAGAAAACTGAGATCCGAGTCTCTCAGTGAGTTGTGTACTAGAGAAGAGTACACTGGAAACCACTAAATAACTCAGATCGAGTGGAGAGGAATGAATTCAACTGCTGGAGGCCTGGGGTATTTATAGCAGCTTCCCGGAGTGAAAATTTCTGAAAAATTCGATGTGGGACAGCTTCTGGCGGCTCGGGACGCCCGTCCCGGATTGGGACACCCGTCCTGATCAGTTGACCAGGTCGGGACGCCCGTCCCGGTGCCTTGACTTGGTCGGGACGCCCGTCTTGACCCGTTGACTAAGTCAATATTTCCAAAAATTGCGTTTTTGCTCCAAAATTTGCTGTTTTCGTCTACTTTTCACCTGACACTTCCAAAATCAGAAAAACTGTGAAATTAAGTAAATAATGAACAATTAAGATCAATTTACCCTTAATTTCACCCAAATTCAAACATAAAAACATGCTAAAAAGGTGATACGATTTTCGCGTATCAGATAACCCCACACTTAGCTTTTTGCTTGTCCTCAAGCAAAGTCTACCTGAAGTTAGTGATTCTAAACCGTAGTGCAGTCACTTAAATTCCTAGCCATGTTTTTATTCCAAAAGTTCTTCAGACAAGTCTTAACACAGGTCTGTCTGGTTAGGTTGCTATGACAAGGTCTCAAATGTCTCTAGTAGCTTGTTATGATCAGGCAGAAAACAAATCAACAACTAGGTTGAACTTTTTTCCTTAGTCACAGGGTCTTCCTGATGTGTAGTGTGTGTACTAGTCCAGACCAGATAGTCAACACAATGTACTCTTGTCTTAACTACTACCAGATAACACTTCGACCTATCGCTAGACATATTAACAACAGACAACTTTTTGAGTCCTGAGCTTTGGTGATCAGATTTTTAATGTTTTAGCATTTAGTTATTTTCTTTATAGATTCAGGGTATTTTGAGTCTGCTTAGAACACGTCAACTTCAACTACCCATGTAGCGAGTCCCACTCCGATGACTCCCAGATCTACACGACCTTAGGGCATCAGGCTTTAAGTTCCCCGAAGGAGTGTTGCTCGAGTAGCGAAGGCCGCTGGCAAACTACCCTTATTTGATTAACTTCTTTTAATTTCTTTTCACTTCTAGCTCAGAGTCTCATCTAGTCATCCTAACTTCCAATATATCCATAACTGGTCTAATTTTATCTAGTTAAGTCTCGAACAGGTAATTGGTTGAGGTCTCTAATCTAGACAAAATTGTGCTCAGTTATCAGGAATTCCCTATTCCTAATCAATTAGTCCAAGATAGCTATCAATTATCTCCTACTAACCATAACATACTACCTACATATCATATACATAAGCAATTTTTTAACCAAGCATACTGCATTTAGAAGTCTAAAAGACGGAAAAATTTTGAAAAAATTTGGAAGGGTGTGAAAGTACGTGAAAAACAAGCAAAAGCATACAAAAACTGCTACAGTGCACCGTGCACTGCTACCCCACACTTAAGTATGGCACTGTCCTCAGTGTTCATGCATATCTAGCTACCCCACACTTATTTGAAAATAAGAAATAAAACAGAAAAGATTCTTACTCCACACTTATTTGAAACTAAGAAGTAAAACAGAAAAGAGAGGATTCTGTATGGGTGAGTAAGACATAAAAATAAAATAAAATAATGCAAACAATTCTGTATGTCATATAAATCAATTTTGTACATAGATTCATACGTCATACAGCCCAGACATGTTTATACACATAGAACAAGAAAAACAAAAGCAAAAGGAAGGAAAGGAAAGGAAAGAAGGGGAGAGAGACTAAGAACCCGGCGGATCGTTGTCCAGTGGACCTAAGTCTGCTAAGTCGAACTCGAAGTTTTCTGCCACTCAGGAAGTCTGCTGATGTATCTCCTCAATCCTGCTGGTGTTCATGGCGATCCTGTCATCCATCATTGCCAGCCGTCTGTCAATCCTGTCCTCCATCATCGTCAGCCGTCTGTCAATCCTGTCCATGTCTCGACTGTATCGGGCCGATAGTTCTGCTAATCTGTGTGACATGTGTCGTTCGAAGGCAGTACGTGGCACGAACGTCTCGGGCGGAGGGATATGCGCTGGAAATGCTTCTGATGCTGATGCTTGTCCTGGCTGATCCGTGTGGATGGTGTATCGGCCATTCGCATTCCGGACAACCATTCCCATGTTCCGTAGAATAGTAAGATCAGTGGGAATGGTGGTCGGGGCGACTAGGGTCAGCTCCGAGCCCTCTATGTCCAACTCCAGGTAGTGAGCTAGCCTGGTGATGTACGGTCCGAGCCCCAGACACTATTTCTGGGTGTTTGTAGCGAATCCTCGCATGACGACCATGATGAGTCTAGCCATCTCTACCGTAGATCCCATGTGCATGTTGGCCAGAAGGAATGTCTCCATCTGAGTGACAGTTCCGGGAGCCGTCCGTCGTCTTGACAATGTATGTGCAATGATAGCGTGCAGGTAACGAAGAGTAGGATAAATACCTGTGGCTTTTGTAAAGCCATGCTCGTATGGGGCACCCGTCATGCAGATCTGAGCCCAAGCAGTGGAGACGTCTGCAGACGTGAAGTCTCGAACTGCTGTGGTGTATGCGGGCGTATCCAGCTCATCTCTCTGCCAGATACCTAGGGCGATGCCAAACTCGGCCATGCTCATCGACCGATCTATTCGGCCTAAACGGAATGTGATCTGCTCCTGGTGGCAAGTAAAAGACGCATAGAACTCACATACCAGCTCCAGGTATGTCGGCTGTGTAACGATGAATACTCGACTATAAGGTGGCACGTCGAGTATGTGTCTGACTTCCGGCTCTACTCCTAGCGTCTGTACTGCTGCCCAATCCAACGTTCTGCCCGTCAATATCGTACGCCCGATGTACCCAAGGCATCTCTCTTGGTATGCTGTGCTGGAGGGAAACAGCATAAAAGGATGCGCCATTGAGGTAACTGTCATGGTAGATGTGGTACGAGCACGTTTGGGAGCCATTCAAACGTACGAGAGAGTTTAGGTGGGAAGGAAAGCTTTAAACTCAAATTCTGGAGGTGAATTTGAATTCAGAATGATGATATTAGGTTAGGGAAGGATTTTGAATTTTTGGCGGGAGAATCGAATTTTGGAGGGAAATTCGAATTTTTGGGTGAAGTTTAAAATTCAAATTTTGGAGGGAAATTCGAATTTTTAAAACTTTGAAGAGTTTGCCAAAAATTTGTAGAGAGAAGCTAGAGAGAAATATTTAGAGAGATGAATTTTTGGTTTTAGATTTGAGAGAAAATGAAAAAAAAATTGAATTTTTATAGAAGGGGCGGCCTTCGAGACGCCCGTCCCGGAGGCAGGACTCCCGTTCCGCTGGACGCCCGTCCCGAGTTGCTTCGGGACGCGTGCCAATTCCGAGAAATTTTTTTTTTTCGTAATTCCCTGAAAATCTCAAGATACCAAAAATAATCATAATTCTTAACAAGGCTTCATGTTTATCTAATGAAATTCAGAAGTTGTTAGAAACTCTATGCAAAAATTTCTCAGTCTCTCTTCTTTTTTTTTTCGAAAATCATGACTACCCTAATTGTCCCTACTTAAATTCAGCAAGAATTTCAGAAAAACAAAAACTGAGTTTTTACAATTTAATTAGTGAAAAATAAACTGTATTTGCAAAACTCTTGTTTTTCATAGAAATTTGCAATAAAATGTCTGAAGAAAGTTGTTGAATATAAAGGACCCTTTTAAAATGTTTGAAAATAGCAAAATATGGGTCAATTATTCAAGTTTCAGTTCAAACGAATTTGAGAGTAAAAGAATCTTCCCTTTTTAACGACTCCTATCTCTGATCTCCTGTAGTTCTGTCTAAATGTTTCGCATCTCTTGTAGTTCTACTTGTATGTTGCGCATTTCCTCCTGCTGGTTCCTTTGTTCCTTTAAGATTTCCATCATCTCTCGGAGTAATTGCACATTTTGGCGTTCTATTGTGGTTCTGAGTTGAGTTACTTCATAACTTAAGGTTAGAACAGCCTGATATGATCGTCTTAGTCCGCCCGGTATTGTCTGAGTCATAGCGCTTATCCTTGAGATATAGCATCTACCCGGGCAGCCAAGGCTGATTGAGAACTGTCAGTGCTATCCTCTGATGAAGGTGGTTGGTCGTTAGGTGCAGGGGATGCAGGAGTATATTCAGGAGATTTCGGGGTGTACTCGGGAGATTTAGGAGTATATTCGGGGGAAGCAGGAGTATATTCGGGAGAAGCAGGAGTGTATTCGGGAGAAGCAGGAATTGTTTGGATTTCTGGGGAAGTGTTATGTTCTACTTCGTCCAGAATATCCTGGGCTCTTGTTCCATTCATTTCTGAGTGCAAAGTCTGGTTAGAAATAACAAATAACAAAAATAGGAAAATAAAACAAAAAATATTTTTAGGGATTTTGAATTTTATTCAGAAAGCAGGTAAATTTCCTCAATAAGGTTTTAGAATAATTTTCTAAAATTTGATTATCCTAAGTGTCTTAATTTCAGATATTATCTAAAATTAATTAGTTATGATAATCCTATATTTAGGAAAGTGATTGTCTAACTAACATAAGATAAGTGTAATACAAAAGTCTAGGTTACTACCGTTACCTATCATAAGTTTCTAGAATTGTGGCCAATAATCCTAAATTCATTATGATATTTCCCTGGCAACGGCGCCAAAAATCTGATGGGTTTCCGACCGATGTGCTAAATAGGTGTTATTTTACCCTATGTTGATTATGAATAATTAAGGACTGTGATTGACTAATTGTCACTTTTAGTCTCTATGGTGTCACTTAATCAGCCAGAACCTAAGGCAGAGTACCTATCGTGTAGCTAGTCTGTTGGAAAGTATCTACGATTTTATTAAGTTAAATATCATACTCCCAGGGAAGTGGCAACGACTTAGTAGTAACTAGCCTTTTATCCTAACTCCTATCTTATGATCCAGTTATGCAATCTTCATCAAATACTTTGATGAGAGGGTGATTCATTCTCCACTAGGTTTCAGTCTAATTAATCCTAGAAGTGTTTTATAGATGAGTCCTGATTCTATGTTATACTGTTCCTATATGTTGTTTGACCTATATTCGAGTATTTTAGATATATCTTAGCCTGGATTGCAACTATGTTCTGTGTCTAAAGGCGTACCACATCCGAGGTCTCTAATAAACCGCCCTACCTTAATGACGGCCCTACTCACGGTTCGGGACGAAGGCATCCATGAAAGCCCTATGTCACTTCGGGGATCATACCGCTTGCCCTAGCCGCCGGCATAATCGGACTCAGCTCGGCCCCTACCTAGACTACTTTAACAGGCAGGGTGTTCAACATGTTATTTTATCTAGCATGGCAGACACTAATACTAATTGATGCCTGTTAAACTAAACAGGTTATGCTTAGACTGTGGTTAGGAATTGTCTATAACCCTAAATTTAGTTTAAAAGAGCACATTAGACATGCAGACATAATGAATATTTAGCAGGTGGCTATTTCCGGAAAAACATAACAACGTCAACATATAAAACAACTATTCATAAAAATCGTAATCTTGTATTCATAATAAGTATTTAGAACAAAACAATAACAACATATAAGAGAGGGACATGGGGACTCATGCCATAAAGAAATCACCCTTTACATAGTCTCGCCGACGGAGTGTACTGCTGTATATGTCGTATTGCTCGCCCTGACTCTGCTCACCAGAACCTTCGGAGGACGCTTCCTCAGCCTAGTAATTGGGCTTTACCTTAATACCCAGCTTAAGCCCAGCCCTGTGGACTGACTCTTCGAACGCCTAGAGCCCTCTTAGGATCTCCTAACGAAATCCCAGGTATTCTATGAATACCAGAAACGAACCTATCTATAGAAACCTAAGATCTGAGACTATTTCTCAGAAACTAAAACAAAACACTAATAAGAAAGAAAACTGAGATCCGAGTCTCTCAGTGAGTTGTGTACTAGAGAAGAGTACACTGGAAACCACTAAATGACTCAGATCGAGTGGAGAGGAATGAATTCAACTGCTGCAGGCCTGGGGTATTTATAGCAGCTTCCCGAGTGAAAATTTCTGAAAAATTCGATGTGGGACAGCTTCTGGTGGCTCGGGACGCCCGTCCTGATCAGTTGACCAGGTCGGGACGCCCGTCCCGGGTTCGGGACGCCTGTCCTGACCCGTTGACTAAGTCAATATTTCAAAAAATTGCGTTTTTGCCCCAAAATTTGCTGTTTTCGTCTACTTTTCACCTGACACTTCCAAAATCAGAAAAACTGTGAAATTAAGTAAATAATGAAAAATTAAGATCAATTTACCCTTAATTTCACCTAAATTCAAACATAAAAACATGCTAAAAAGGTGATACGATTTTCGCGTATCAAGTGGAGACTTTTATTTTTTACTAATATCGAAAGTCACTTTCGGAGGAGTTTTTAGTAATAAAGTTGGAGAATTTATTTTAGGAATATATGTATATTTTTAAGTAATGTCGAGACTTTCATTTTTTATTAAAGCCGAAAGTCACTTTCAAAGTAGTTTTGAGTAAAAGTTCAAGCCTTTATTTTAGGAATATATATATATATATATATATATATATATATATATATTTAAGTGAAGTCGAGACTTTTAAAGCCGGAAGTTACTTTCGGAAAAGTTTTGAGTAATAAAGTTGAAGCTTTTATTTTAGAAATATATGTATATTTTTAAGTAAAGTCGAGACTTTCATGTTTTATCAAAGCTGGAAGTCATTTTCTGAGGAGTTTTGAATAAAAGTTTGAGCCTTTTTTTAGGAATATACATATATTTTTAAGTAAAGTCGAGACTTTCAGTTTTTACTAAAGTCGAATGTCACTTTCGGAGGAGTTTTGAGTAAAAGTTGAAGTCTTTATTTTAGGAATATATATATATATATATATTTAAGTAATGTCGAGACTTTTATTTTTTACAAAAGTGGGAAGTCACTTTCGGAGGAGTTTTGAGTAATTAAGTTGGACCCTTTATTTTAGGAATATATGTATATTTTTAAGTAATGTCGAGACTTTCATTTTTTACTGGAACTAGAAGGCACTTCCGGAGCAATTTTGAGTAAACGTTGGAGCCTTAAATGTAGGAATATATATATATATATTTAAGTAAAGTCAAAACTTTTATTTTTTACTAAAGTCGAAAGTCACTTTCGGAAAAGTTTTCAATAATAAAGTTGGAGCTTTTATTTTAGAAATATATCTATATTTTTGAGTAAAGTCGAGACTTTCATTTTTTTAACAAAGATGGAAGTCACTTTCGGAGCAGTTTTGAGTAAACGTTGGAGCTTTATTTTAGGAATATACATATATTTTTAAATAAAGTCGAGACTTTCATTTTTTACTAAAGTCGAATGTCACTTTCAGAGGAGTTTTGAGTAATAAAGTTGGTGCCTTTATTTTAGGAATATATGTATATTTTTAAGTAAAGTCCAGACTTTCATATTTTACTAAAGCCGAAAGTCTCTTTCGGAGCTGTTTTGAGTAAAAGTTGAAGTCTTTATTTTAGGAATATATATATATATTTAAGTAAAGTCGAGACATTTATTTTTTACTAAAGTAGGAAGTCACTTTCGGAGCAATTTTGAGTAATAAAGTTGAAGCCTTTATTTTAGGAATATATGTATATTTCTATGTAAAATCGAAATTTTTATTTTTTACTAAACAAAGGAGTCACTTTCGGAGCAGTTTTGAGTAAATGTTCGAGCCTTTATTTTACCAATATATATATTTTTAAGTTAAGTCAAGACTTTTAATTTTTAACTAAAGTCGGAACTCACTTTTGGAGCAGTTTTGAGTAATAAAGTTCAAGCGTTTATTTTTCGAATATATGTATACTTTTATGTAAATTCGAGACTTTTATTTTTTATTAAATAAACAAGTCACTTTCGGAGCAGTTTTGAGTAAAAGTTGGAGCCTTTATTTTAGGAATATATATATTTTTAAGTAAAGTCGAGACTTTTATTTTTTACTAAAGTCAGAACTCACTTTCGGAGCAATTTTGAGTAATAAAGTTCAAGCCTTTATTTTAGGAATATATGTATATTTTTATGTAAAGTCGTGACTTTTATTTTTTATGAAAGTCGGAAATCACTTTCAAAGAAATTTTGAGTAATAAAGTTAGAGCCTTTATTTTAGAAATATATGTATATTTTTAAGTAAAATCGAGACTTTCATTTTTTACAAAAGCTTGAAGTCACTTTCGGAGGAGTTTTGAGTAAACGTTGGAGCCTTTATTTTAGGAATATATATATTTTTTTAAGTAATGTTGATACTTTCTTTTTTTACTAAAGTCGAATGTGACTTTCGGTGGAGTTTTGAGTAATAAAGTTGGAGCCTTTATTTTTGGAATATATATATATATATATATATATATATATATATAAGTGAAGTCGAGACTTTCATTTTTTACTAATGTCGAAAGTAACTTTCGGAGGATTTTTGAGTAATAAAATTGGAGCCTTTATTTTAGGAATATATGTATATGTTTAAGTAATGTCGAGACATTCATTTTTTACGAAAGTCGGAAGTCACTTTCGGAGCAATTTTGAGTAATAAAGTTGAAGCTTTTATTTTAGAAATATATGTATATTTTTAAGTAAAGTTGAGACTTTCATGTTTTATCAAAGCTGGAAGTCACTTTCGGAGAAGTTTTGAGTAAAAGTTTGAGCCTTTTTTTTAGGAATATACATATATTTTTAAATAAAGTTGAGACTTTCATTTTTTACTAAAGTCGAATGTCACTTTAGAAGGAGTTTTGAATAATAAAGTGGGAGTCTTTATTTTAGGAATATATGTATATTTTTAAATAAAGTCAAGACTTTCATTTATTAGTAAAGCCGGAAGTCACTTTCCGAGCAATTTTGAGTAAAAGTTTAAGCCTTTATTTTAGGAATATATATATATTTTTAAGTAAAGTGAGACTTTAATTTTTTACAAAAGTCGGAAGTCACTTTCGGAGGAGTTTTGAGTAATTAAGTTGGACCCTTTATGTTTGGAATATATGTATATTTTAAGTAATGTCGAGACTTTCATTTTTTACTGAAGCTGGAAGGCACTTTCGGAGCAATTTTGAGGAAAAGTTGGAGCCTTAAATGTAGGAGTATATATATATTTAAGTAAAGTCGAGACTTTTATTTTTTACTAAAGTCGGAAGTCACTTTCGGAGAAGTTTTCAATAATAAAGTTGGAGCTTTTATTTAGAAATATATCTATATTTTTGAGTAAAGTCGAGACTTTAATTTTTTATCAGAGATGGAAGTCAATTTCAGAGCAGTTTTGAGTAAAAGTTAGAGCCTTTATTTTAGGAATATACATATATTTTTAAGTAAAGTCGAGACTTTCATTTTTTTATTAAATTCGAATGTCACTTTCGAAGGAGTTTTGAGTAATAAAGTTGGTGCCTTTATTTTAGGAATATATGTATATTTTTAAGTAAAGTCGAGACTTTCATATTTTACTAAAGCCGAAAGTCTCTTTCGGAGCAGTTTTGAGTAAAAATTGAAGACATTATTTTAGGAATATATATATATTTAAGTAAAGTCGAGACTTTTATTTTTACTAAAGTCGGAAGTCACTTTCGGAGCAGTTTTGAGTAATAAAGTTAGAGCCATTATTTTAGGAATATATGTATATTTCTATGTAAAGTTGAGATTTTCACTTTTTACTAAACAAAGGAGTCACTTTCGGAGCAGTTTTGAGTAAATATTGGAGCCTTTATTTTAGCAATATATATATTTTTAAGTTAAGTCGAGACTTTTATTTTTTTACTAAAGTCGGAACTCACTTTTGGAGCAGTTTTGAGTAATAAAGTTCAAGCATTTATTTTTCGAATATATGTATATTTTTATGTAAATTCGAGACTTTTATTTTTTACTAAACAAACAAGTCACTTTCGGAGCAGTTCTGAGTAAAAGTTGGAACCTTTATTTTAGGAATATATATTTTTAAGTAAAGTCGAGACTTTTATTTTTTACTAAAGTCAGAACTCACTTTCGAAACAGTTTTTAGTAATAAAGTTCAAGCCTTTATTTTAGGAATATGTGTATATTTTTAAGTAATATCAAGACTTTCATTTTTTACTAAAGTCGAAAGTCACTTTCGGTGGAGTTTTGAGTAATAAAGTTGGAGCCTTTATTTTAGGTGCAATCACTTAACTTTTTGCATATCAAATAACCCCACTCTTAACTTTTTGCTTGTCCTCAAGCAAAGTCTATATGAAATTATTGAAATTAAATCATAGGTGCAATCACTCAAATATTCTAGCAATGTTTTTAGCCAAAATTTATCACTGAGTTAGATGATTCACAAAACAGGACTGACTTATCAAGTTGCTATGACAAGGTCTCAAATACCTAGCAGATTATCATGGTCATGCATATGCAACAACTCAATAACTCAACTGAATTCTACTCTTAGTCACGAGGTCTTCCTAATGTGAACTAATCTAGACTAGATTGTCAACTCAATATAGTCTTCTCTAAACTTTTACCAAATAATACTTCAACCAATCGTTGAATATACTAGCAAGAAACAACCTTCTGAGTTCTGAGCTTAGGTGTCAAGGCTTTTTATTTATAATTTGCAGTAAAAGAATACACTTGGCAATGTATTTTTAGATTGATTGTTCAAGGGAGCGAGTCCCACTCCGATGACTCCAAATCTATACGACCTTAGGGCATCAGGCATTAAGTTCCCTTAAGAAGTGGTGTTCGAGTAGCAAAGGACGCTTGCAAACTACCCTATTTGTTTAAGCTTTTTCACTTCCAGCTCAGAGCATCATCTAGTCATTCAAATCACTAACACATTCGCAACCGGTCTAATATTATTTAGTTTAAGTCCCGAAAAGGTATTTGGTTGATGTTTCTAATCCAGTCTAGGTTGTGCTCAATAATCTCAGGAATTCCCTATTTCTAATTGAGGAATTCAGTAAAGTTATCAACTTGTTTCCTACTGATCATAATGCTCTACTCAACATATATCATAGATATAAGCATTTCTTAAACCAATCAATACTGAATTTGAAGTCTGAAAGAGTGAAAATTTTTGAATTTTTTTTGGAAGGGTGCAATTTTAGTGAGAAATATGGGAAAATAGGCAAATTATGACTACTATAGTGCACTGTGCACTGCTACCCCACACTTAAGGTTTACACTATCCTCAGTGTTCATGCATTGATGCGTTCCGATTGGTGTGCTAAAAGATAGGCTTTATTTACCTATGTCGATTATGAGTAATTAAGGACTGAGTCTTACTAACTGTCACTTAGCATTCAATTATTGTCACTTAATCAATCAGAACCTAAGGCAGAGTACCTATCGTGTAGCTAGTCTGTTGGAAAGTATCTACGATTTTATTAAGTTAAATATCGTACTCCCAGGGAAGTGGCAACGGCTTAGTAGTAACTAGCCTTTTATCCTAACTCCTATCTTATGATCTAGTTATGCAATCTTCATCAATAACTTTGATGAGAGGGTGATCCATTCTCCACTAGGTTTAAGTCTAATTAATCCCAAAAGTGTTTTATAGATGAGTCCTGATTCTATGTTATACTATTACTATACGTTGATTGACCTATATTCGAGTATTTTAGACATGTCTTGGCCTGGATTGCAACTATGTTCTATGTCTAAAGGTTACCACATCTGACTTTCTACGCTACCGCCCCATCGTTAAGGGTAACGGCCCTACTCACGGCTCGGACTAAAGTTAGCAATGAACGGTACCCTATGCCACTTCGGTATCATGTTGCTCGTCTCATAACCGCCGGCATAACACTCTACTCAGCCTACCTAGACTACTTTCAACCAACAGGGTGTTCCGCAGATTATTTTATCTAGTATGGCAGACACCAATACTAATTGATGCCTGTTAAACTAAACAGGTTATGAATAGACCGTGGTTAGGAATTGTCTATAACCCTAATTTCAGTTTAAAAGAACGGCATTAAACATGCAGACATAATGAATATTTAAGCAGGTGGCCATTTCCGGAAAATCATAACAACTTCAACATATAAAACAGATATTCATAAGAATCGTAATCTGATATTCAAATTAATATTTAGATAAAACAATACGTAAACATACAAAACCTCGTCTAGGGGACCTACTGTCATAAAGTAATCACCACTCTATGCAGGTCCAGCCGGCGCTGCAGCTCCTGTATGCTCCTGACTGCTCGATCCTACTCTGCTCGGTAGAGCCTTCGGAGAACGCTCCTTAGACCTAGTAGCAATTGCTTTACCTTACATCCCGGGCTTAAGCAAATTGCCCTAATCTGACTAAGAACACGCACCCTATCTCTCTCTTAGGATCTCCTAACGAAATCTCGGTATTCTATGAATACCAAAAATGAACCTATCTATCGAAGCCTAAGTTCTGAGACTATTTCTCAGAAACTAAGAAAACGAAACACGAAAGAAAGAAAGAAAACTGAAACTGAAACCCGAGTCTCTCAGTGACTTGTGTACTCAAGAATTGTACACTGGAAGTCTCTGAATGACTCAGATTGAGTGGAGAGGGATGATTTCAACTCCTGGAGGCCTGGGGTATTTATAGCAGCTTTCTGGAGTGAAACATTCCAAAACATTCGATGTGGGACAAATTCTGGTGCTTCGGGACGCCCGTCCTGGATTGGGACGCCCGTCCTGGTGGCTTGACTAGGTCGGGACGCCCGTCCCGGACCGTTGACCAAGTCAACATTTCCAAAAATTGCAGTTTTGGCCCAAAATTTGCTGTTTTCGTCCAATTTGCTCCTGAAACTTCCAAAATCGAAATTTAAGCAATTTTATGTCAATTTGATTCAATTAAGATCAAATACATTCAAATATTGCCCTAATTTATGTCTAAAAAAATGCTAAAAAGGTATACGATTTGTGCATATCATGCATATCCTACCACCCCACACTTATTTTAAAAATAAGAATTTAAGAAAAACAAAAAGCAAGAAAAACAAACAAAACACGAAATGGAAACAAATAAATAAATAATAATAATAATAATAAATATACTCCCTTTACTCGTTGAGCAGAAGGACCTGCTCAGATCTGTCCATTGGCTCTCGGTATGGTTTTAAACGTTGCCCGTTTACTTTCTGAGAGATGTTATCTTGATCAACGATGACGACTGCTCCAAATTGCGACACCTCTGTAATGGTAAACTGACCTGGTTCGAAATTTTTCTAGGATCTAAGTCTGTTATCATATCGAATTTTACTCTTCATTTTAAATTGGAGAGAATTCTCATATGCATTAAGCCTCCACTCATCCAATTCATTGAGTTGTAACATCCTATTTTCCTTAGACAAATTATCATCTAGATTGCATTTATGCAAAGCCCAAAATGCTTTATGCTCTAGTTCAACAGGCAAATGGCATGCTTTTTTGCAAACCAATCTGTAAGGTGAAAATCATGTAGAGGTTCTATACGCCGTACGAAAGGCCCATAAGGCATCATCTAATTTTATGGCCCAATCTTTATGGTTAACTCCTACAGTTTTTTCTTAAATTCTATTGATACCTCTATTGGTTACCTCAACCTGCCCATTGGTCTGTGGGTGATAGGCCGTGGAAAAGTGATGATGAACTCCATATTGCTTGAGTGCTTTCTGCAATTGTGAGCTGCAGAAGTGCGCACCTCTGTCGCTTATGAGGGCTTTGTGACATCCAAATCTGGAAAACAATTTCTTAAGGAATCTGCACACAGCTTTAGCATCATTAGTAGGTAATGCCTGTGCTTCAGGCCATTTTGTAAAATAGTCAATGATATGCATAAATCATATCACATTTTTAGCATGTTTTCAGGCATAATTTAGGGTGAAATTGTTGACAAATCGCTCTTAATTGATTGTTATTAACTCAATTTCACAATTTTTGTGAAGTGCCAGGTGAAAAGTAGAAGAAAATGGCAAATTTCGGGGCAAAAACATGATTTTTAGAAGTTCGGAAGTAGGGATGGGCGTCCCGAACCCAGGATGGGCATCCTGACCTAGTCAACAAGCTAGGACGGGCGTCCAGGACTTGGGATGGGCGTCCCGAACCCAGGATGGGCATCCTGACCTAGTCAACAAGCTAGGACGGGCGTCCAGGACTTGGGACGGCCGTCCTGACTTCGTCAACAGGCCGGGACGGGCGTCCCGAGCCCCAGTTCAGAATCCCAGATCGTAATTTTGAGAGAAAATCACCCAGCTCCCCTACTATAAATACCCAGACATTCCTCAGTTGAAATCATTCCTCTCCTCTCGATATGAGTCATTTAGTGACTTCAAGTATACAATTTTCCATATTATACAAGTCACTTAGCGACTTAGGTTTTAGTATAGGTTTATTTATATTCTTAGATAGTGTCTCGTGTTCTTTGTTTTTGAAAGTCTATCTCAGATCCTAGGATACGACTAGATAGGTTCGTTTCTGGTATTCATAGAATACCCATGGTTTCGTTAGGAGATCCTAAGAGGGCTCTAGGCGTTCGAAGAGTCAGTCAACAGGGTTGTGCTTAAGCTTGGTGTTAAGGTAAAGTCCAGCTACCAGGCTGTGGAAGCGTCCTCCGAAGGTTTTGTCGAGCAGAGTCGGGTCGAGCAGTCCAACATATACAAGCAGTTGCTCCATCGGCGAGACTAAGTAAAGGGTGAATACTTTATGGCATCAGTCCCCCTGTCCCTCTCTTTATATGTCTGTACTGTGTTCGTCCAAACATTTATTATGTCTATTGGATTATGATTTTATGACTATTTGTTATGCATGTTGAAGTACTTTATGATTTTCCGGAAATGGCCACCAGCTTAACTTTCATTATGTCTGCATGTATAATGTAGTTTCTTTTAAACTCAATGTAGGGTTATAGATAATTCCTAACCATGGTCTAATCATAACCTATTTAGTTTAACAGGTATTAATTTAGGACTTCCCCGTCGGGATGCATTAATGTCTGCCATATTAGATGAAATAACCTATAGATCACCATGTTTGTTAGAGTAGTCTAAGTAGGCTGAGTTTGTGTGTTTATGTCGGCGTTAGGGCAAGCGGCATGATCCCCTAAGTGACATAGGGATTTCATGGATGCCTTTAGCTCGAACCGTGAGTAGGGCCGTCATTAAGGTAGGGCGGTTTATCAGGTAAATCAGATGTGGTACACCTTTAGACTCAGTACATAGTTGCAATCTAGGCCAAGATATATCTAAAATACTCGAAGATAGGTCAATCGACATGTAGGAACAGTATAACATAGAATCAGGGCATTATCTGTAAAACACTCTTAGGCTTAAATAGACTTAAACCTAGTGGAGAATGAATCACCCTCTCATCAAAGATATTGATGAACGATTGCATAACTGGATCATAAGATAAGAGTTAGGGTAAGAGGATAGTTACTACTAAGCCGTTACCACTTCCCTGGGAGTACGATATTTGATTTAATTAAAATTGTAGATACTTTCCAACAGACTAGCTACACGATAGGTACTCTGCCTTAGGTTCTGATTGATTAAGTGACAGTATAGAGACTAAATGTGACAATTAGTCAGGCTAAGTCCTTAATTACTCATAATCAACATAGGGTAAAACAACACCTATTTTAGTATATCAGTCGGAATCCCATCAGATTTTTGGCGACGTTGCCAGGGAATTATCATAATGAATTTAGGATTATTGGCCACAATTCTAGAAGCTTATGATAGGTAACGGTAGTAACCTAGACCTTAGACCTAACACTTATTTTATGCTAGTTAGACAATCAATTTCCGAAATATAGGGTTATCATAACTAATTGATTTTAGATATCATCTGAAATTAAGACATTTAGGATAATCAAATATTAGAAAATTATTCTAAAACCATATTGAGGAAATTTAACTGCTTTCTAAATAAAATATAAAAAGAAAAAAAATTTTTAAATTTTAAAACCCGAAAAAATGTATTTTTCTTGTTCAACAGTAAGTTGTTCTTCAACCCTATTGCTTGTCTTATTTGTTCTTTCTTAGTTGTACATTTGCTGCTCTTTTTTGTGTTATTTAATTTCGAAAAAAAAATGGAAATGAGGAAAGAATATTTTTCTTTTGAGCTGTCAATTTTGGCTTAGGTTTTAATTAGGAAGAAATGCCATTCTATGTTAGGATTTTCTTAAGTCATGCTAGCTTTATTAGACAAGCTATGAAATAATTTTTTCTTAACAGCCAGACTTTTGAAAATTCTATTGAGAAAGGATGTTCCTTTTAGATGATAAATGCATGATATCTTTTTACTGAAGGAACTGTTTATTACTGCACCCATTATGACATCACTTGATTGGAGTTTTCTTTCTGAATTGATATGTGATGCTAGTAACCATGTAGTAATGATTGTTTTAGGAAATAGGCATGATTAGAACCTTCATGTTATACACTATGCAAGTAAGACCTTTTACTGATGCCCAATAGAACCACACCACTACTGAAAAGGGATTACTAGTCGTTGTATATGATGATAGATTCATACCATATCTAGTTTCATCTAAAACAATAGTATGCACTGATCATTCTGAGATATCTGTTCAATAAAACTGTTGATGAACCATAATTGATTAAGTTAAGTTTTATTGTTACTTGAATTTGATATAGAATGAAAGGATAAGAAAAAGGGTTGAAAATCTAGAAAGCAAACCATTTGTCTAGATTAGAAAACCCCGAGTTAGAGGCTATTGTAATACTAATAAATTTTTGGATGAAAACTTATTTGCATTGTTTGCTATGTATAATAATTCTCATATGTGGTTTATTGTTGTCGCAAATTATCTAGTCACTGAATGAGTTCCAAGTGATATGACTTATTAGCAAAAGAAGAAATTATTTGCTGATTTGAAATATTAGTACTAGGCATATTTCTCTTCTATTTCAAATTTTTGCAGATCAGTTGATCAGAAGATGTGTCTCAGAAGACAAAGGCCACAAGATTCTGGAGCAATGCCATCAAGGATCTACGGGAGACCAATTGACTGCTATCAACACTGTCCGGAAAGAGTTGGAAGCAGGATCTTATTGGCCCATAATATTCAAGGATTCTATATCCTTAATACAGTCTCGCAATGCTCGCCAACTAAAGGTAACACGTCTTCCAGAGATCGTCTACCCCCAGCGACGTATACAGAGTGTTGCAACCTTTGATATCAGGGGTATTGATTGAATCCTTTTCTCTTTCTTCCTGTGAAAATAATTACATCATAGTAGTCATGGAACACTTTTCGAAAATAGCCTGAAGCACAGGCATTACCTACTAATGATATTAAAGTCATGTGCAGATTCTGTGAGAAACTGTTTTCTAGATTCAGATGTGCCTATGTATCAAATCTGTGAAGTCTGCCAAGTACCACACTTTAGCAGGGATTGCTATGGGAATGAAATACGGACCATTCCAAAAAGAGGTAGGAGTAGGTTACTGCAGAATGCTACTCCAATGTGAAACACATACAATCCCTACCGAAGAAATCATCCGGGATTTAGTGGAGGAATGACTCTGGAGCTAAAAACTTCCAGAAAATACCACCACAACAAAGTCCCTAGCCACAGAATCAACAGATGAGATGCTGTTAATGGTCAAACCCATTTACTATGATAGAAGTGTCGTCATAGGAAGCTTATGTTATAATGGATCAAGACAACACTACTAAAAAGGTAAACGAGCAACAATTTGAGCAAGTGACCTACAGTTCAAGCGGTATCAACCGGTCGATAGATATAGAGGAGCTTGGAGTATAGCTGTGGAGGAGCTTGCATCCCCTGCATACTAGTCAGCTGTATGAAACTTCCCTGAGGAAGTCTCAATTATGTGGGCCCAGATCTGTACCACTGGAGCCCCCTACCACCACGGCTTCACCAAATCTTCAGTCCATGGGGCTCGAGTCATTCATCACACTGGTAGCCACTACCTGGAGCTCGACATTGAAAGATCGGAGGTGACAAGGATAGCTCCATCGACCAGACCCACCGACCTGAATATCCTTCAAAAAATGGGGATGGCAATTCACGACCCAGAAGGGAGACACACCCTCCATATGAGGCACACTGCAGAGTTAGCAGCTCCAGCATGCAGAGCTTACAGAATCGAGGACATTTCAAGTGACAACACATGGCTGAGGTGAACAGCCAATTGACATATCAGAGCAGACCCTTCTACTCGATATATGAAGGGAGTTTTTCTAATCCTCATCTTCCTCTACTTTTATTTTATTTTATTTTCCTTTTATTTTTATCTTCATTTCATGTTTTGTTTGTTTTGTCTTGTTTGTGTTGTTATTTCTATTACCCTTATTGTTTTGTCTTATTTCTTTTCTTTCTCTTCCCCTTAGTTGGTCAAATAAGTGTGGGGTAAGAGTTTTCTGTTTTATTTTTATTCCTTCTTATTTCCAAATAAGTGTGGGGTAATTTAGATATGCATGAACACTGAGGACAGTGTCAGACTTAAGTGTGGGGTAGCAGTGCAAAGTGCACTGTAGTAGGAAAAACGTTTTGCATGATTTTTGCATGTTTTCCCCTATTTTCACACCCTTCCAAATATTTTTCAAAATTTTTCACTTTTTTTTTCAGACTTCAAAATGCAATATGATTGGTAAAGAATTACTGATGTCTATGATATGTAGGTAGAATGTTATGATCAGTAGGAGACAACATGATGACTTTCTTGAACTTATCGATTAGGAATAGAGAATTCCTGATAATTGAGCACAACTTAGTTTGGATTAGAGACCTCAGCCAAATACCTTTTCAAAACTTAACTAGATAAGATTAGACCATTTGAGGATGTATTGGCAATCAAAATGACTAGATGATGCTCTGAGCTGAAAGTGAAAAGAAAAAAAAGAGAGTTAATTAAATAGGGTAGTTTGCTAGCGGCCTTTGCTACTCGAGCACCACTCCTTAGGGGAACTTAAAGCCTGATGCCCTAAGGTCGTGTAGGTCTGGGAGTCATCGGAGTGGGACTAGCTACATGGGTAGTTGAAGTTGACGTGTGAAAGTAGACACAAAATACCCTGAAAAATCTATAAAAGAAAAATCAATAAAATGCTTAATTAAAAATCTTGTCACCCAGGCTCAGAACTCAGAAAGTTTTTTGTTGTTAGTATGTCTAGCGACGGGTCGAAGGATTATCTGGTAATAGTCGAGATGAGAGTATATTGTGTTGACTATCTGGTCTAGACTAGTACACACACTACACATCAAGAAGACCTTGTGATTGAGAGAAGAGTTCAATCTAGTTGTTAAGTTGTTAAACCTGCTAGATCATGATAACCTACTAGAGACATTTGAGACCTTGTCATAGCAACCTAACCAGTCAATCCTGTGTTGTGAATTATCTGATTCAGTGAAGAATTTTTGGAGTAAAAACATGACTAGAAAATTTAAGTGACTGCACCTGTGATTTAAAATAGCATAGTAAATTACATGAATTTTCTTATCATGTCTTTGTCCTAGAACAACTCTAACCGCATAATTACTAGCATCACACATCAATTCAAAGGGAAAACTCCAATAAGGTGATGTCATAATATAGGTGCAGTAGTTAACAGTTCCTTAAGTTTATTAAATGATTTCATGCATTTCTCATCAAAAACGAAAGGAACTTCTTTACTCAATAAGTTGGTCAAAGGTCTGGCTATTATGAAAAAACTATTATGAAACGCCTATAAAGGCCAGCATGACCTAAGAAACTTCTCACAGATCTTACAGATTTGGGTGGAGGTAGTTTTGAGATCACTTCAATTTTAGCTTTATCTACCTCCATACCTCTCTGCGAAATCTTATATCCTAAAACAATTCCTTCTTTAACCATGAAATGACATTTCTCCCAGTTTAGAACCAAATTAGATTTTATACAATGTTTAAGCATGGATTCCAGGTTATTCAAATAGATAACAAATGAGTCACCAAACACTGAGAAATCATCCATAAATACTTCCATAGACTCTCCTAACATGTCATCAAAAATAGAGGTCATGCAACGCTGAAATGTAGCAGGAGCATTACATAATCCAAAAGGCATCCTTCTATATGCAAATGTTCCAAAAGGGCAAGTAAACGTAGTTTTATGCTGATCTTTAGGAATGATGAGAATTTGAAAATAGTAAGAAAATCCATCAAGAAAGCAATAAAACATGTGTCCCGATAACCTTTGTAACATTTGGTCAATAAAAGGAAGGGGGAAGTGATCTTTTCATGTGGCAGTATTTAGTTTCCTATAATCAATGCATACACGATGACCAGTGACAGTTCTAGTAGGAATTAGTTCATCATTTTCATTCCGAATAACTGTTATTCCTCCCTTTTTGGGTACTACTTGCACTGGGCTAACCCATTCACTATCAGAAATAGGATAGATTAGTCCGACATCTAGTAATTTAATTACCTCTTTCTTCACCACACCACAGACATTAGGATTCAACCTCCTTTGAGGTTGCACACAAGGCTTATACTCATTTTCTAAAAGAATCTTATGCGAACAAAAGCTTGGATTGATACCTGGAATATCCTCGATTTTGTATGCAAAGGCTCTTTTGTACTTCTTGAGTATGTCCACAGTCGACTTCCGTTGTTCTGCAGTCAAATCAGCTGCGAGAATGATGGGAAGTTTCCTATTGTCATCTAAGAATTCATAACATAGATGAGTTGGCAATTCCTTTAGCTCCAAGTCTGGTGGATCTTCAAATGATGTTTGCTCTTTATTCATCTCATGAGTACCTATCTTAGATAAATTGTCAAAGCTAATTTTATAATTGGAAGAACTAAGATCAGTTTTCTCCAATTCCAAAGATTCTTCTCTCAAGACTGGATAGTTTGAGCAAAAAGGTAGAGGAGTTAAAACAATTCAAAGAGAATAATTCAGGGAAATAAAAGAAAAGAAAAAAATTTTGAAAAATTAACAACAAGCAGAAAAGGAAAAACTGTAAACAGGAAAAATATTTTATTTTGTATTTTCTGGAAAATAATATTTTTCAGAAAATTTATTTTATAGAAGAAAAAGAAATTATTTTGTTTTTTAAATTTTTTATTTTTAAATTTTGTTTTTAAATTTGATATCCTTAGTATGGTTTTAGAATTATTTTCTAAAATTTGATTAACCTAAATTTCTTAATCTTAGATAATTTCTAAAATTAATTATTTAAAGCTAACCCTATCTAGTCGAATTCTAAGATTCTGAGATAAACACTCAGAAAGCAAAGAAAATGAGACACTTTCGAAATACTAAACTACTCGTGTAATACACCAAAGATCACAGAATAACTTGTATACTATGGAAAAATGTATACTTGAAGTCACTAAATGACTCACATCGAGTGAAGATGGATGATTTCAACTATTGGAGGCCTGGGGTACTTTTAGCAGGTTTCTGGGGTAAATTTCTCCAAACGTTTCGATGTGGGACAAGTTATGGTGCTCGGGACACCCGTCCCGAGCTTTAACTGGGCCGGGACGCCCGTCCCAAATCCAACATTTCCAAAAATTGCATTTTTCCCCAAAATTTGCTGTTTTCATGTAATTTACTCCTGAAACTTCCAAAATCATAATTTACACAATTTTATGTCAATTTGACTCAATTAAGATAAAATACATTCAAATATTGCCCTAATTTGTGTCTAAAACCATGCTAAAAAGGGGATATGATTTGTGCATATCAAATAACTCCACACTTAACTTTTTGCTTGTCCTCAAGCAAAGTCTATATGAAATTATTGAAATTAAATCATAGGTGCAATCACTCAAATATTCTAGCAATGTTTTTAGCCAAAATTTATCACTGAGTCAGATGAAACACAAAACATGACTGACTGATCAAGTTGCTATGATAAGGTCTCAAATGCTTAGTAGATTATCATGGTCGTGTAAATGCAACAACTCAATAACTCGACTGAATTCTACTCTTAGTCACGAGGTCTTCCTGATGTGTAGTGTGTGAACGAATCTAGACTAGATTGTCAACTCAATATAGTCTTCTCTAAACTTTTACTAAATAATACTTCGACCAATCGTCGAATATACTAGCAACAAACAACCTTCTGAGTTTTGAGCTTAGGTGTCAAGGCTTTTTATTTATAATTTTCAGTAAAAGAATACACTGGGCAATGTATTTTTAGATTAATTGTTTAGGGTATTTTTGTGTTCGCTTTCACACATCAACTTTAACTACCCAGGTAGCGAGCCCTACTCCGATGACTCCCAGATCTATACGACCTTAGGGCATCCGGCATTAAATTCCCTTAAGAAGTGGTGTTCGAGTAGCAAAGGACGCTTGCAAACTACCCTATTTCTTTAAGCTTTTTCACTTCCAGCTCAGAGCATCATCTAGTCATTCAAATCACTAACATATTCACAACCAGTCTAATATTATTTAGTTTAAGTCCCGAAAAGGTATTTGGTTGATGTTTCTAATCCAGACTAGGTTGTGCTCAATAATCTCAGGAATTCCCTATTTCTAATTGAGGAATTCAATAAAGTTATCAACTTGTTTCCTACTGATCTTAATACTCTACTCAACATATATCATAGACATAAGCATTTCTTAAACCAATCAATACTGAATTTGAAGTCTGAAAGAGTGAAAAATTTTGAAATTGTTTTTGGAAGGGTGCAATTTTAGTGAGAAATATGGGAAAACAGGCAAATTATGACTACTATAGTGCATTGTGCACTACTACCCCACACTTAAGGTTTACATTGTCCTCAATGTTCATGCATATCCTACCACCCCACACTTATTTTAAAAATAAGAATTTAAGAAAAACAAAAAGCAAGAAAAACAAACAAAACACGAAATGGAAACAAATAAATAAAAAAAAATAATAAATATACTCCCTTTACTCGTTGAGCAAGAAGGACCTGCTCAGATCTGTCCATTGGCTCTCGGTATGGTTTTAAACGTTGTCCATTTACTTTCTGAGAGATGTTATCTTGATTAACGATGACGACTGCTCCAAAGGGTGACACCTCTGTAATGGTAAACTGACCTGGTTAGAAATTTTTCTGGGATCTAAGTCTGTTATCATATCGAATTTTACTCTTCATTTTAAATTGGAGAGAATTCTCATATGCATTAAACCTCCACTCATCCAATTCATTGAGTTGTAACATCCTATTTTCCTTAGACAAATTATCATCTAGATTGCATTTATGCAAAGCCCAAAATGCTTTATGCTCTAGTTCAACAGGCAAATGGCATACTTTTCTGTAAACCAATCTGTAAGGTGAAAATCCTGTAGAGGTTCTATACGCCATACGAAAGGCCCATAAGGCATCATCTAATTTTATGGCCCAATCTTTACAGTTAACTCCTATAATTTTTTCTAAAATTCTTTTGATACCTCTTTTGGTTACCTCAACCTACCCATTGGTTTGTGGGTGATAGGCCATGGAAAAGTGATGATGAACTACATATTGCTTGAATGCTTTCTGCAATTGTGAGTTGCAGAAGTGCGCACCTCTGTCGCTTATGATGGCTTTGTGACATCCAAATTTGGAAAACAATTTCTTAAGGAATCTGCACACAGCTTTAGCATCATTAGTAGGTAATGCCTGTGCTTCAGGCCATTTTGAAAAATAGTTGACAACTACTATGATGTAATTTTTGCCAAAGGAAGAAGGAAAAGGACCCATGAAGTCAATACCCCATATGTCGAATATTTTGATACTTTGTATCACCTGCTGGGGTAGACCGTCTCTAGAAGAAATATTACATGTTCTCTGGCAAGCATCACATGACTTAATGTATGCTGCTGCATCCTTGAAAATAGTAGGCCAATAGAATCCTGCTTCCAACACTTTCCTGGTAGTGTTGGTGGCAGCCAGATGGCCTCCAGTAGGTCCACAATGACAATGCTCCAGGATCTTATATCCTTCTTCTTCTGAGACACACCTTCCGATCATTTGATCTTTACAAATTCGAAATAGAAAAGGATCTTCCCAGTAGTAATATTTCAATTCAGCAAAGAATTTCTTTCTTTGCTGCTTATACATATTACTCGGGAGAGATTGAGCAACTAAATAATTGGCAATGTCAACAAACCATGGAGGTAAATGAGTTCTCTTCTGGAAATTTATCTGATATTACTGTTTCATCTATTACTCATAATCTAGGGTTTTCTAATCTAGACAGATGATCTGCGGCTAGATTTTTAGCCCCTTTTTATCCCTTATTTCTATATCAAATTCCTGTAGCAATAAAACCCATCTAATCAATCTTGGTTTTACATCAATTTTATTGAACGAGTATTTCAAAGCAAAATGATCAGTGTAAACTATTGTTTTAGACAAGACTAGATAAGATCTAAATTTATCGAAAGCATATACTACAGCTAGTAATTCCTTTTTAGTAGTTGTGTAATTCTCCTGAGCATCAGTTAAGGTTTTACTAGCATAGTAAATTACATGAATTTTCTTATCATGTCTTTGTCCTAGAATAACTCTAACTGCATAATTACTAGCATCACACATCAATTCCAAGGGAAAACTCTAATAAGGTGATGTCATAATATAGGTGCAGTAGTTAACAGTTCCTTAAGTTTATTAAATGATTTCATGCATTTCTCATAAAAAAACGAAAGGAACTTCTTTACTCAATAAGTTGGTCAAAGGTCTGGCTATTATGAAAAAACTATTATGAAACGCCTATAAAGGCCAGCATGACCTAAGAAACTTCTCACAGATCTTACAGATTTGGGTGGAGGTAGTTTTGAGATCACTTCAATTTTAGCTTTATCTACCTCCATACCTCTCTGCGAAATCTTATGTCCTAAAACAATTCCTTCTTTAACCATGAAATGACATTTCTCCCAGTTTAGAACCAAATTAGATTTTATACAATGTTTAAGCATGGATTCCAGGTTATTCAAACATATAACAAATGAGTCACCAAACACTGAGAAATCATCCATAAATACTTCCATAGACTCTCCTAACTTGTCATAAAAAATAGAGGTCATGCAATGCTGAAATGTAGCAGGTGCATTACATAATCCAAAAGGCATCCTTCTATATGCAAATGTTCCAAAAGGGCAAGTAAACATAGTTTTATGGTGATCTTCAAGAGAGATGGGAATTTGAAAATAGCCAGAAAATCCATCAAGAAAGCAATAAAACATGTGTCCCGATAACCTTTCTAACATTTGGTCAATAAAAGGAAGGGGGAAGTGATCTTTTCATGTGGCAGTATTTAGTTTCCTATAATCAATGCATACACGATGACCAGTGACAGTTCTAGTAGGAATTAGTTCATCATTTTCATTCCGAATAACTGTTATTCCTCCATTTTTGGGTACTACTTGCACTGGGCTAACCTATTCACTATCAGAAATAGGATAGATTAGTCTGACATCTAGGAATTTAATTACCTCTTTCTTCACCACATCACAGACATTAGGATTCAACCTCCTTTGAGGTTGCACACAAGGCTTATACTCATTTTCTAAAAGAATCTTATGCGAACAAAAGCTTGGATTGATACCTGGAATATCCTCGATTTTGTATGCAAAGGCTCTTTTGTACTTCTTGAGTATGTCCACAGTCGACTTCCGTTGTTCTGCAGTCAAATCAGCTGCGAGAATGATGGGAAGTTTCCTATTGTCATCTAGGAATTCATAACATAGATGAGTTGGCAATTCCTTTAGCTCCAAGTTTGGTGGATCTTCAAATGATGTTTGCTCTTTATTCATCTCATGAGTACCTATCTTTGAGAAATTGTCAAAGCTAATTTCGTAATTGGAAGAACTAAGATCCGTTTTTTCCAATTCCAAAGAGTCTTCTCTCAAGACTGGATAGTTTGAGCAAAAAGTCAGTGGAGTTAAAACAATTCAAAGAGAATAATTCAGGGAAATAAAAGAAAAGAAAATTATTTTTTGAAAAATTAACAACAAGCAGAAAAGGAAAAACTGTATGCAAGAAAAAGATTTTATTTTGTATTTTCTGGAAAATAATATTTTTCAGAATATTGATTTTATAAAAGAAAAAGAAATTATTTTGTTTTAAAATTTTTTTATTTTATATTTTGTTTTTAAATTTGATTTCCTTAGTATGGTTTTAGAATTATTTTCTAAAATTTGATTAACCTAAATTTCTTAATCTTAGATAATTTCTAATATTAATTATTTAAAGCTAACCCTATATTTCAGGAAAGTGATTGACTAATTCAAATAAAAATGAGTGTTTATTAAGGTATAGATTACTGCCGTTACTTATCATAACCTTTTAGAATTTTGATCAAGAATCCTAAAAGTTTAGGATATGTCCCCGGCAGCGGCGCAAAAAATCTGATGCAATCCGATTGGTATGCTAAAAGATAGGATTAATGTACCTATTTTGATTATGAATAATTAAGGACTAAGTCTTACTAACTGTCACTTTAGCATTAATTGTTGTCACTTAATCAATCAGAACCTAAGGCAGAGTACCTATCGTGTAGCTAGTTCTTGGAAAGTATCTACGATTTTAATTTATTAATATCGTACTCCCAGGGAACTGGTAACGGCTTAGTGGAAACTAGCTCTTAATCCTAAAATTCATTCTTATTTATCTAATCAATCAATTGATAATCAATACTTTGGATTGATTGGTGATCCCAATCACACATAACAAGCAAATGGCATTCAAGAGTAGACATGCATTCATCAATTTAAGCTCAGTTATTACAGCTTGTTTGACCTTATCTTCGAACATTTTAGATATATCTTGATCTCTAAGGCAAATATGAAATGTAACCATCTGTTTACCATATCTGAGTTACCTGGTGTATTCACCCCTACCTTGGGATGATCATTCTCATCTGTCGGATTAAAGTATCCATGAACGGTCCCCTATGTCACTTCGGTATCATGCCACTTAACCCTAGGATTGGCCTAGCATACAAACTCAGCTTTATTAGGGTACTCTAACAAACATGGTGATCGGTTTTGTTATTTCTTCCTAATTTGGCAGACCTTTTACAGTTTGTTAAACTAAACCGGTTATGATTCAAGCCTTGGTTAGGAGTTGTCTATAACCCTAGTTTAATTTAAAAGGACACGATAGTTCAACATTCATAATGATAATTCTAGCTCTTGATCTTCCCGGGAAAATGAATAGCATCTCAAATTATAAAACATGTATGATATATGAATTCAGTATCAAATCAATATCCAGTTAAAACAATTAATAAACATATAGAAACTTGTCTAGGGGACCCAATATCATAGAGTAGTCACCACTTTATGCAGGTCCAGCCGGTGCTGCAGCTCTTGTATGCTTCTGATTGCTCGATCCTACTCTGCTCAGCAGATCCTTCGGAGAACACTTCTTAGACCTAGTAGCAATTGCTTTATCTTACATCCCGGTCTTAAGAAAAGTGCCCTATTCTGACTAAGAACATAAACCCTATCTCTCTCTTAGGATCTCCTAACGAAATCCCGGTATTCTGTGATACAAAAAACGAACCCTATCTAGTCAAATTCTAAGATTCTGAGATAAACACTCAGAAAGCAAAGAAAATGAGACACTCTTGAAATACTAAACTACTTGTGTGATACACCTGAGATCACTGAATGATTTGTATACTATAGAAAAATGTATACTTGAAGTCACTAAATGACTCAGATTGAGTGAAGAGGGATGATTCCAACTATTGGAGGCATGGGGTACTTATAGCATGTTTCTGGGGTGAATTTCTCCAAAATTTTCAATGTGGGACAAGTTCTAGTGCTCGGGACACCCGTCCCAGTGCTTTGACTGGGTTGGGACACTCGTCCCGAATCCAGCATTTCCAAAAATTGCATTTTTGCCCCAAAATTTGCTGTTTTCATGCAATTTACTCTTGAAACTTCCAAAATCACAATTTATGCAATTTTATGTCAATTTGACTCAATTAAAATCAAATACATTCAAATATTGCCCTAATTTGTGTCCAAAGCCATGCTAAAAAGGGGATATGATTTGTGCATACCATATGTGTATATATTTTAGTAAAGTCGTGACTTTTATTTTTTGCTAAAGTCTGAGGTCACTTTCAGAGCAGTTTTGAGTAATAAAGTTGGAGCCTTTATTTTGGGAATATATGTATATTTTTAAGTAAAGTCGAGGCTTTCTTTTTTTATTAAAGGCAGAAGTCACTTTCAGAACAGTTTTGAGTAAAAGTTGGAGCCTTTATTTTAGGAATATATGTATATTTTTAAGTAAAGTGGAGACTTTCATATTTTACTAAAGGCAAAAGTCAATTTCGGAGAACTTTTGAGTAATAAAGTTGGAGCCTTTATTTTAGGAATATATATATTTTTAAGTAAAATCGAGACTTTTATTTTTTACTAAAGTCTGAAGTTACATTCGGAGCTGTTTTGAGTAATAAAGTTGCAGCCTTTATTTTAGGAATATATGTATATTTTTAAGTAAAGTCAAGACTTTTATTTTTTAGTAAAGTCGTACGTCACTTTTCGAGTGATTTTTAGTAAACGTTGGAGCCTTTATTTTAGGAATATATATATATTTTTAAGTAAAATCGAGACTTTTTTTTACTAAAGTCTGAAGTCACTTTCGGAGCAATTTTGAGTAATAAAGTTGGGGCCTTTATTTTAGGAATATATGTATATTTTTAAGTAATGTCGTGACTTTCATTTTTTACTAAATTACAATGTCACTTCGGAGGAGTTTTGAGTAATAAAGTTGGAGCCTTTATTTTAGGAATATATGTATATTTTAAGGTAAAGTCAAGACTTTCATTTTTTACTAAAGTCGAATGTCACTTTCGGAGGAGTTTTGAGTAATAAAGTTGGAGCCTTTTTTTAGGAATATATTTATATTTCGAAGTAAAGTCGAGACATTCATTTTTTACTAAACAAAGAAGTCACTTTTAGAGTAGTTTTTAGCAAAAGTTGGAACCTTTATTTTAGGAATATATATATATATTTTAAGTAATGTCTAGAGTTTCATTTTTTACTAATGTCGAAAGTCACCTTCGGAGGAGTTTTGAGTAATAAAGTTGGAGCCTTTATTTTAGGAATATATATATATATATATATATATATATATATAAGTAAAGTCGAGACTTCCATTTTTTACTAATGTCGAAAGTCACTTTCGGAGGAGTTTTGAGTAATAAAGTTGGAGCCTTTATTTTAGGAATATATGTATATTTTTAAGTAATGTCGAGACTTTCATTGTTTACTAAAACCGGAAGTCACTTTCGGAGCTGTTTTGAATAAAAGTTCAAGCCTTTATTTTAGGAATATATATATATATATTTAAGTAAAGTCGAGACTTTTATTTTTTACTAAAGTCGGAAGTCACTTTCGGAGCAGTTTTGAGTAATAAAGTTGGAGCCTTTATTTTAAGAATATATGTATATTTCTAAATAAAGTCGAGATTTTCATTTTTTACTAAACAAAGAAGTCACTCTAGGAGCAATTTTGAGTTAATGTTGAAGCCTTTATTTTAGGAATATATATATTTTAGAGTTAAGTCGAGACTTTTATTTTTTTACTAAAGTCAGAACTCACTTTTGGAGCAGTTTTGAGTAATAAAGTTCAAGCGTTAATTTTTTGAATATATGTATATTTTTAAGTAAATTCGAGACTTTTATTTTTATCAAAGTCTGAAGTCACTTTCAGAGAAGTTTTGAGTAATAAAGTTGGAGCCTATATTTTAGAAATATATGTATATTTTTAAGAAAAATTGAGACTTTCATTTTTTACCAAAGCTGGAAGTCACTTTTGGAGCAGTTTTGAGTAAAACTTCGAGCTTTTATTTTTGGAATATATATATATTCTTAAGTAATGTCGAGACTTTCATTTTTTACTAAAGTTGGAAGTCACTTTCGGAGGAGTTTTTAGTAATAAAGTTGGAGCCTTTATTTTAGGAATATATATTTTTTTAAGTAAAATCGAGACTTTTTTTACTAAAGTCTGAAGTCACTTTCGGAGTAGTTTTAAGTAATAATGTTGGGGCCTTTATTTTAGAAATTTATGTATATTTTTAGGTAAAATCGAGACATTCATTTTTTACTAAAGCAACAAGTCACTTGGAGCCTTTATTTTAAGAATATATGTATATTTTTTAAGTAAAGTCGAGACTTTCATTTTTTACTAAAGCCGGAAGTCAATTTCGGAGCAGTTTTGAGTTAATGTTGGAGGCTATATTTTAGGAATATATATATATATATATATATATATATATATGTAAGTAAAGTCCACACTTTTAGTTTTTACTAAATTCAGATGTCACTTTCGGAGAAGTTTGGAGTAATAAAGTTGGAGCCTTTATTTTAGGAATATATGTATATACTTAAGTAAAGTCGAGACTTTGATTTTTTACTAAAGTCGGAAGTCACTTTCGGAGAAGTTTTGAGTAATAAAGTTGGAGCTTTTATTTTAGAAATATATGTAATTTGTTTATGTAAAGTTGAGACTTTCATTTTTTATCAAAGCTGGAAGTCACTTTTGGAGCAGTTTTGATTAAAAGTTGGAGCCTCTATTTTAGATATATATATATATATATATTTAAATAAAGTCGGGACTTTTATTTTTTACTGAAGTCTTAAGTCACTTTAGGAGTAGTTTTGAGTAGTAAAGTTGGAGCCTTTATTTTAGGAATATATGTATATTTTTGAGTAAAGTCGAGACTTTCATAATTTACTAAAGCTGGAAGTCAATTTCAGAGCAGTTTTGAGTAAAAATTGGAGCCTTTATTTAAGGAGTATATATATATTTTTAAGTAATGTCGAGACTTTCCTTTTTTTACTAAAGTCGAAAGTCACTTTCGGAGGAGTTTTGTGTAATAAAGTTGGAGCCTTTATTTTAGGAATATATGTATATTTTTAAGTATAGTCGAGACTTTGATTTTTAACTAAAGTCGAATGTCACTTTCAGAGGATTTTTTATTAATAAAGTTGGAGCCTTTATTTTAGGAATATATGTATATTTTTAAGTAAAGTCGAGATTTTCATTTTTTACTAAAGCCAAAAGTTACTTCGGAATAGTTTTGAGTAAAAGTTGAAGCTTTATTTTAGGAATATATCTATATTTTAAGGTAAAGTTGAGACTTTCATTTTTTTATCAAAGTTGGAAGTCACTTTTAGAGCAGTTTTGAATAAAAGTTGGAGCCTTTATTTTGGGAATATATATATTTTAAAGTAAAGTGGAACTCATTTTTGGAGCAGTTTTGAGTAATAAAGTTCAAGCCTTTATTTTTTGAATATATGTATATTTTTAAGTAAAGTCGGGACTTTTATTTTTTATCAAAGTCTGATGTCACTTTCGGAGAAGTTTTGAGTAATAAAGTTGGAGCCTTTATTTTAAAAATATATGTATATTTTTTAGTAAAATCGAGACTTTCATTTTTACCAAAGTTGGAAGTCACTTTCGGAGCAGTTTTAAGTAAAAGTTGGAGCATTAATTTTAGGAATATATATATATTTTTAAGTAATGTCCAGACTTTCATTTTTTTACTAAAGTCGAAAGTCACATTCGGAGGAGTTTTGAGTAATAAAGTTGGAGCCTTTATTATTGGAATATATGTATATTTTTAAGTAAATTCGAGACTTTCATTTTTTACTAAAGCCCGAAGTCACTTTAAGAGCAGTTTTGAGTAAATGATCAAGCCTTTAGTTTAGGAATATATATATATATATATATATATATATATATAAGTAAAGTCAAGACTTTTATTTTTTTTACTAAAGTCGGAAGTCACTTTCAAAGCAGTTTTGAGTAATAAAGTTGGAGCCTTTATTTTAGAAATATACGTATATTTTTAAGTAATGTGGAGACTTTACTGTTTTACTAAAGCTGGAAGTCACATTCGAAAATGTTTTGTGTAATAAAGTTGGAGTCTTTATTTTAGGAATATATATATTTTTCAGCAAAATCGAGACTTTTATTTTTTACTAAAGTCTGAAGTCACTTTCTGAGCAGTTTTGAGTAATAAAGTTGCAACCTTTATTTTAGGAGTATGTGTATATTTTTAAGTAAAGTAGTGACTTTTATTTTTTAAAATAGTTTGAAGTCACTTTCGGAGTAGTTTTGAGTAATAATGTTGGAGCATTTATTTTGGGAATATATGTATATTTTTAAGTAAAGTCGAAACTTTCTTTTTTTTATTAAAGGTGAAAGTCACTTTCGAAAAAGTTTTGAGTAAAAGTTGGAGCCTTTATTTTAGAAATATATGTATATTTTTTATGTAAATTCGAGACTTTCATTTTTTTACTAAAGCCGGAAGTTACTTTCGGAGCAGTTTTGAGTAATAATGTTGTAACCTTTATTTTAGGAATATATATATATTTTTAAGTAAAGTCGAGACTTTCATTTTTTACTAAAGCCGGAAGTCACTTTTGGAGCAATTTTGAGTAAACGTTGGAGCCTTAATTTTAGGAATATATATATATATTTGTAAAGTCGAGACTTTAATTTTATACTAAAGTCGAAAGTCACTTTCAGAGATGTTTTTAATAATAAAGTTGGAACTTTAATTTTTAGAAATATATGTATATTTTAAGTAAAGTCGAGACTTTCATTTTTTATCAAAGCTGGAAGTCACTTTCGGAGCAGTTTTGAGTAAAAGATGCAACCTTTATTTTAGGAATATACATATATTTTTAAGTAAAGTCGAGACTTTCATTTTTTACTAAATTCGAATGTCATTTTCGGATGAGTTTTGAGTAATAATGTTGGAGCCTTTATTTTAGGAATATATGTATATTTTTAGGTAAAGTCGAGACTTTCATTTTTTACTAAAGCCGAAAGTCACTTTCGTAGTAGTTTTGACTAAAAGTAGATGCCTTTATTTAGGAATATATATATATTTTTAAGTAAAGTCGAGACTTTTATATTTTTTTAAAGTCGGAGGTCACTTTCGGAGCAGTTTTGAGTAATAAAGTTGGAGCCTTTATTTTAGGAATATATGTATATTTCTAAGTAAAGTCAAGACTTTCATTTTTTACTAAACAAAGAAGTCACTTTTGGAACAGTTTTGAGTAATAAAGTTCAAGCCTTTATTTTTCGAAGTAAAGTCGAGACTTTTATTTTTAACAAAAACCAAAAATCACTTTCGGAGCAGTTTTGAGTAATAAAGTTGGAGCCTTTATTTTAGGAATATATATATATATTTTTAAGCAAGTCGAGACTTTTATTTTTTCCTAAAGTCTGAAGTCACTTTCGGAGCAGTTTTGAGTAATAAGGTTGTAGCCTTTATTTTATGAATATATATATATTTTTAAGTAAAGTCGAGACTTTCATTTTTTACTAAAGCATGAAGTCACTTTCGAAGAAGTTTTGAGTAATAAAGTTGGAGTCTTTATTTTAAGAAAATATATATAGTTTTAAGTAAAGTCGAGACTTTTATTTTTTACTAAAGTTGGAGCCTTTATTTTTGGAATATATGTATATTTTTAAGTAAAGTCGAGACTTTCTTGTTTTACAAAAGCCGGAAGTCCCTTTCGGAGAAGTTTTGAGTATTAAAGGTTGAGCCTTTATTTTAGGAATATATATATATTTTTAAGTAATGTCGAGACTTTTATTTTTTACTATAGTTTGAAGTCACTGTCGGAGCAGTTTTGAGTAATAAAGTTGGAGCCTTTATTTTAGGAATATATAAATATTTTTAAGTAAATTCGAGACTTTAATTTTTTAGTTAACCCGAAATTCACTTTCGGAGCAGTTTTGAGTAAAAGTTGGAGCCTTTATTTTAGGAATATATGTATATTTTTAAGTAAAGTCGAGACTTTCATTTTTTACTAAATCCTAAAGTCACTTTCATAGCAGTATCTAGGGGCCTTTATTTTAGAAATATATATATATTTTTATGTAAAAATCTAGACTTTTATTTTTTACTAAACTCTGAAGTCAGTTTCGGAGCAGTTTTGAGTAATAATGTTGGAACCATTATTTTAGGAATATATATATATTTTTAAGTAATGTAGAGACTTTTATTTTTTTACTAATGTTTGAAGTTACTTTCGGAGCAATTTTTATTAATAAAGTTGAAGCCTTTATTTTAGGAATATATGTATATTTTTAAGTAAAGTCAAGACTTTCTTTTTCAAATAAAGCCGGAAGTCATTTTCGGAGCAATTTTGAATAAAAGTTGGAGCCTTCATTTTAGGAATATATATATATTTTAAAGTAAAGTCGAGACTTTTATTTTTTACTAAAGTCGGAAGTCACTTTCGGAACAGTTTTGAGTAATAAAGTTGGAGCTTTCATTTTAGGAATATAGGTATATTTTAAAGTAAAATCGAGGCTTTTATTTTTTACTGAAGTATGAAGTCACTTTTGGATAAGTTTTGAATAGTAAAGTTGGAGACTTTATTTTTAGAATATATGTATATTTTTAAGTAAAGTCTAGAATTTTATTTCTTACTAAAGTCTAAAGTCACTTTCGTAGGAGTTTTGAGTAAAAGTTGAAGCCTTTATCTTAGGAATATATGTATATTTTTATGAAAAGTCGAGACTTTTATTTTTTACTAAAGTCAGAAGTCACTTTCAGTGCAATTTTGAGTAATAAAGTTGAAGCCTTTATTTTTCAGTTAAGTCGAGACTTTCATTTTTTAGTAAACCCAGAAGTCACTTTCGGAGCAGCTTGGAGTAAAAGTTGGAGCCTTTATTTTAGGAATATATGTATATTTTTATGTAAAATCGAGACTTTTATTTTTACTAAATTTTTAATCTCTTTCGGAGCAGTTTTGAGTAATAAAGTTGGAGCCTTTATTTTAGGAATATATATGTATTCTTAAGTAAAGTCGAGACTTTTATTTTTTACCAAAGCTTGAAGTGACTTTGGGAGCAGTTTTGAGTAATAAAGTTGGAGCTTTTATTTTAGGAATATATGTATATTTTAAATAAAGTCAAGACTTTATTTTTTTACTAAGTCGGAAGTCACTTTCGGAGCAGTTTTGAGTAATAAAGTTTCAACCTTTATTTTAGAAATATATGTATATTTTTAAGTAAAGTCAAGACTTTTATTTTTTACTAAAGTCTGAAGTCACTTTCGGGGCAGTTTTGAGTAAAAATTGGAGCCTTTATTTAAGGAATATATATATATTTTTAATTAAAGTCGAGACTTTTATTTTTTACTAAAGTCGTAAGTCACTTTCGGAGTAGTTTTGAGTAAAAGTTGGAACCTTTATTTTAGGAATATATATATATATATATATATATATATTTGTTTTTGAGTAAAGTCGAGACTATAATTTTTACTAAAGGTGGAAGTCACTTTCGGAGCATTTTTAAGTAATAAAGTTTGAGCATTTATTTTAAATATATATGTATATTTTAAAGTAAAGTCGAGACTTTCATTTTTTATGAAAGTTGGAAGTCATTTTCGGAGCAGTTTTGAGTAAAAGTTGGAGCCTTTATTTTTGAAATATATGTATATTTTTAAGTAAAGTCGAGACTTTTATTTTTTACTAAAGTCAGAAGTCACTTTCAGAGTAGTTTAAAGTAAAAGTTGGAGCATTTATTTTACAAGTATATGTATATTTTAAAGTAAAGTCGAGACTTTTATTTTTTACTAAAGCAAGAAGTCACTTTCGGAGCAATTTTGAGTAAAAGATGCAATCTTTATTTTAGGAATATATATATTTTAAAGTAAAATCGAGCCTTTTATTTTTTACTAATGTCGGAAGTCACTTTCGGAGCAGTTTTGAGCAATAAAGTTTTTCCTTTATTTTAGTAATATATGTATATTTTTAAGTAAAGTCGAGACTTTAATTTTTTACTGAAGTCAGAAGTCACTTTCGGAGAAGATTTGAGTAATAAAGTTGGAGTCTTTAAGATATATATATATATATATATATATATATATATATATATATATTTAAGTAAAGTCGAGACTTTAATTTTTACTAAAGTCAGAAGTCACTTTCGGAGCAGCTTTGAATAATAAAGTTGGAGCCTTTATTTCATGTTTTACAAAAGCTGGAAGTTCCTTTTGGAGATGTTTTGAGTAATAATGGTTGAGCATTTATTTTAGGAAATATATATTTTTAAGTAAATCGAGACTTTTATTTTTTATTAAAGTCTAAAGTCACTTTCGGAGCAGTTTTGAGTAATAAAGTTGGAGCCTTTATTTTAGGAATATATATATATTTTTAAGTAATGTCAAGACTTTTATTTTTTACTAAAGTTTGAAGTCACTGTCGGAGCAGTTTTGAGCAATAAAGTTGGAGCCTTTATTTTAGGAATATATGTATATTTTTAAGTAAAGTCGAGACTTTTATTTTTTACTTAAGCCGAAATTTACTTTCGGAGCAGTTTTGAGTAAAAGTTGGAGCCTTTATTTTAGGAATATATGTATATTTTTAAGTAAAGTCAAGACTTTAATTTTTTACTATATTTTGAAGTCACTTTCGGAGCAGTTTTTAGTAATAAAGTTGGAGCCTTTATTTTAGAAATATATATATATATTTAAGTAAAATCGAGACTTTTATTTTTTACTAAAGTCTGAAGTCACTTTCGGAGCAGTTTTGAGTAATAAAGTTCGAGCCATTAATTCAGGAATATATATATATATATTAAAGTAAAGTAGAGACTTTTATTTTTTACTAAAGTTTGAAGTCATTTTCGGAGCAATTCTTAGTAATAAAGTTGGAGCCTTTATTTTAGGAATATATGTATATTTTTAAGTAAAGTCGAGACTTTCTCTTTTAAATAAAACCGGAAGTCACTTTCGAAACAGTTTTGAGTAATAAAGTTGGAGCCTTCATTTTAGGAATATAGGTTTTTTAGTAAAATCATGACTTTTATTTTTTACTAAAGTCTGAAGTCACTTTTGGATCAGTTTTGAGTAATAAAGTTTGAGACTTTATTTTTAGAATATATATATATTTTTAATTAAAGTCGAGACTTTTATTTCTTACTAAAGTCTGAAGTCACTTTCTGAGAAGTTTTGAGTAAAAGTTGGATCCTTTATTTTAGGAATATATATATATTTTTAAGTAAAGTCGAGACTTTTATTTTTTACTAAAGTCGAAAGTCACTTTCGGAGCAGTTTTGAGTAATAAAGTTGGAGCCTTTATTTTAGGAATATTTGTATATTTTTAAGTAAAGTCGAGACTTTCATTTTTTTCTAAAGTCGTAAGTCACTTTAGGAGCAGTTTTGAGTAAATGTTGGAGCCTTTATTTTAGGAATTTATGTATATATTTATGTAAAGGCAAGACTTTTATTTTTTACTAAAGTCGGAAGTCACTTTCATAGCTCTTTTGAGTAATAAAGTTTGAGCATTTATTTTATGAATATATGTATATTTTAAAGTAAAGTTGAGACTTTTATTTTTTACTAAAGTCGGAAGTCACTTTCAGAGCAATTTTGAGTAATAAAATTAGAGTCTTTATTTTAGGAATATATGTATATTTGAAAGTAAAGTCGAGACTTTAATTTTTTTCTAAACCCGGAAGTCACATTCGGAGCAGTTTTGAGTAAAAGTTGGACTCTTTATTTTAGGAATATATGTATATTTTTACGTAAAATCGAGACTTTTATTTTTTACTTAAGCTTGAATCTCTTTCGGAGCAGTTTTGAGTAATAAAGTTGGAGCCTTTATTTTAGGAATATATATATATATATTTTTTTTAAGTAAAGTCAAGACTTTTATTTTTTATGAAATTTTGAAGTCACTTTCGGAGAAGTTTTGAGTAATAAAGTTGCATCCTTTATTTTAGGAATATATGTATATTTTTAAGTAAAGATGAGACTTTCTTTTTTTACTAAGCCGGAAGTCACTTTCGGAGCTGTTTTGAGTAATAAAGATAGAGCCTTTATTTTAGCAATATATGTATATTTTTAAGTAAAGTCGAGACTTTCTTTTTTTACTAAAGTCGGAAGTCACTTTCGGAGCAGTTTGAGTAAAAGTTGGAACTTTCATTTTAGGAATATAAATATCTTTTAAAGTAAAGTTGAGACTTTTATTTTTTACTAAACTCGGAAGTCACTTTCGGAACAGTTTTGAGTAATAAAGTTGGAGCCTTCATTTTAGGAATATAGGTATATTTTTAAGTAAAATCGAGACTTTCCTTTTTTATTAAAGCAAGAAGTCACTTTCGGAGCAGTTTTGAGTAAACGTTGGAGCCTTTATTTTAGGAATATATGTATATTTTTAATTAAAGTCGAGACTTTTATTTTATATTAAAATCAGAGTAGTTTTAAGTAAAAAAGTCGGAACTCACTTTCGAAGGAGTTTTGAGTAAAAGTTGGAGCCTTTATTTTAGGAATATATATATATTTTTAAGTGAAGTCGAGATTTTCATTTTTTACTAAAGCTGGAAGTCACTTTCGGAGCAGTTTTGAGTAATAAAGATGGAGTCTTTATTTTAGGAATATATGTATATTTTTAGTAAAGTCGAGACTTTCATTTTTTACTAAAGCCGGAAGTCACTTTCGGAGCAGTTTTGAGTAAAAGTTGGAGCCTTTATTTTAGGAATATATGTATATTTTTAAGTAAAGTCGAGACTTTTATTTTTTTACTAAGTTCAATAGTCACTTTCAGAGTAGTTTTGAGTAAAACTTGGAGCCTTTATTTTAGGAATATAAATATATTTTAAAGTAAAGTCGAGACTTTTATTTTTTACTAAAGTCGGAAGTCACTTTAGGAGCAGTTTTGAGTAATAAAGTTGCAGTCTTTATTTTAGGAATATATGTATATTTTTAAGTAAGTCGAGAATTTCATTTTTTACTAAAGTTGGAAGTCACTTTCGGAGGAGTTTTGAGTAAAACTTGGAGCCTTTATTTTAGGAATATATGTATATTTTTAAGTAATGTCGAGACTTTAAATTTTTTAACTAAAGTCGAAAGTCACTTTCGGAGCAATTTTGAGTACACATTGGAGCCTTTATTTTAGGAATGAAAATATATTTTTAAGTAAAGTCGAGACTTTTATTTTTTACTAAAGTCAGAAGTATTTTCGGAGCAGTTTTGAGTAATAAAGTTGGAGCCTTTATTTTAGGAATATATGTATATTTTTAAGTAAAGTCGAGACTTTCATTTTTTACTAAATCCGGAAGTCACTTTCTTACTAAAGCTAGAAGTCACTTTTGGAGCAGTTTTGAGTAAAAGTTTAGCTTTTATTTTTTGAATATATATATATATATATATATATATATGTTAAAGTAAAGTCGAGACTTTCATTTTTTACTAAAGTCGAAAGTCACTTTCGGAACCGTTTTGAGTAATAAAGTTGGAGCCTTTATTTTAGGAATATATATATATATTTAAGTAAAGGTGGAGACTCTTATTATTTTATAGTAATGTCGGAAGTCACTTTCGGGAGAATTGTTTTTTGTAATAAAGTCGAAGCCTTTATTTTAGAAATATATATATATATATATATATATATATATAAAGTATAGGCCGAGACTCTTATTTTTTTTAGTAATGTCGGAAGTCACTTCCGGGAGAATGTTTTTTAGTAATAAATTCAGAGTCTTTATTTTACGAATATATATATATATATATATATATATTAAGTCGAAAGCCACTTTCGGAGTATTTTTTAGTAATAAAGTCTTCCGTCTTTCGGGAGCATAAAGCCTTTTTTTGTTTTTGTTTTTTTGTAAAGCGTGGAGCTTTTTATTTATTATGAAAGAATGGAGCTTTTTATTTTGTATGAAAGCGCGTAAATTTTTATTTTGCATGAAAGATTAAAGTGTAGAGCTTTTTGTTTGTAGAAAAGCGGGGTACCAAAGTACAGAGCTTTGTTGCTTATACCAAAGCACATAGCTTTTTGTTTGTAGGAAAGGATAGAGCTAAAGTCGGAAGTCACTTTCAGGAGAATTTGTTTTAGTAATAAAGTCGGAGCCTTTATTTTAGGAATATATATATATATATATATATATATATATATTTAAGTAAAGGCCGAGACTCTTATTTTTTTAGTAAAGTCGGAAGTCGCTTTCGGAGCATTTTTTAGTAATAAAGTCTTCCGACTTTCGGGAACATAAAGCTTTTTTTGCTTTTTGTTTTTTTGTAAAGCTCTGAGTTTTTTATTTTGCATGAAAGATGAAAGTAGAGCTTTTTATTTGTAGGAAAGCACGGTACCAAAGCACTGAGCTTTGTTATTTATACCAAAGCACAGAGCTTTTTGTTTGTAGAAAAGGACAGAGCTAAAGTCGGAAGTCACTTTCGTGAGCATTTTTTAGTAATAGAGTCTTCCGACTTTCAGGAATATAAAACTTATTTTGCTTTTTATTTTTTTGTAGAGCGTAATGCTTTTTATTTTGTATGAAAGCGCGAAGGTTTTTATTTTGCATGAAAGATGAAAGCTCAGAGCTTTTTGTTTGTAGGAAAGCGCGGTACCAAAGCACCAAGCTTTGTTGTTTATACCAATGCACAGAGCTTTTTGTTTGTAAGAAAACACGGTCTTTGTTGTTTGTACCAAAGCACGCAAGAGGTGAAAATTATGATAAAATATTAGTAATAATAAAACGATCTGTATAAAATGAAGAGGATATGTCAGTAAATCTATCAATCATATAAATAGTTAATTTGTAGGAAAGTATGGAGCTTATTGTTTGTATCGAAGGACAAAGCTTTTTTTGTGCAGGGAAAAGCGCGGAGCCTTTTTTGTGTAGAAAAACGCAGAGTTTTTTTGTTGTGAAAAGCGAGGAGCTTTTGTGCAGTAAAAGTGTAACTTTATATAATAAATAATAATTAATTAATTAAATAGTTTACGGAAGCATACTTGAATGAAAGACGCTAAAATTAGAGTTCATACAGATTTACTTTTGAGAGAGCATCTCCTCTCCTCATCCAAGGGTTTGACTTTACTTGCTTTGATAGGTTAAGATATTTCAATCCATAAGAACTGCTTTGAGTATTCTTGAATTATTCGAATCTCGACTAGGGTTGTTATCTTTTCAAGAAAAAAATTGAAAAGACACAATGGGCGCCAATATAATGTTGCCGGATTAGAGATTTTTCATATTATTTTTCTCAGAACTTTTCATAGGGCTTTTGAATCCCAAAACCTATCCCCCCTATTCTATCAAAGCAGAGGGTATTTATAAGTTACATAATAATATGAATTTCCTAAATTACCCTTAGGTAAAAGGATGTACACTATATATATATATAGATATATACCAATTTTATTCAAGTAAAAATGACCTAAAGTTAATTTGGTATATAGATGTTGGTTATATTTTTTTATTTGCATGAGATCATTCTCAATATGGCTATTTATTTGCAAGTGACAATATTGTCATATTATGACGCTCTACCAAACAAACTATAGCAGCAACTTCTTTTGATAATGTTGAGATAATCACCATAATGAAGGAAGTCCTATATATGAAGCAACTTATTTACATGTGAGTATGGCTGAGGTCAATAATACATTATATTAGAAAGAGTTGCAGGTTATCTTCCGGAAGAGAGATTCCAACTCCTTTATATGAAGATAATGTATCTTGTATAGCTCAATTGAAATGAGAATAAATCAAAGGATATAGGACAAAACACATTTCACCTAATTGTTTCTTTACTCATGAACTATTCGAAACAGTAAATAAGTTTTATTGGAACACATCATTCTTTTTGCAATTTTTTTAAGGGAAACAATTTCACAAAATTAAAATTTTAGTTTTTTTTTCAAGTTCTAAAAACTTTTTGGGTTTTTTGTTTTTAGAATTTTTATGGGTTTTCTAATTTATTTCCCTAATATGGTTTTAGAATAAATTTTTTAAAATTTGATTAATTTAAATTTCTTAATTCCAGATAATTTTAAAATTAATTATTCAAGCCAATCATATATTTTTGGAAATTTTAATTAATTCTATCAAACAATTATTTCATAAGTAATAGATTACTATCGTTACCGATCATAAAGTTTCTAGAACTTTGATCAAGAAACCTAAAATTTTATATCCTATGCACATTATACAGAATCACTACAAGTATTTTTAGGTAATTTAGAGAGGGATAAAAAATAGAATTTCACAAAATAAAAATATGGATTTTTGAGTTTGACGCTCATCAAGAACAATGTCTCGATCGGCGTCAAGGCGCAACGTGTAAGATTCTTTTAAATTTGCGATTTGGTCCCTAAAACTTCATGAAATCACTTTTATCACAAATTAAGTCAAATAAAAGTCAAAAGTAATTAATTTCAAGTAACTTGAAGAAAATTAAAGCACAAACTACAACAAAAATATTGATATATTTTAGTGTTATCAAATACCTAACACTTAACGTTTTGCTTGTCCTTAAGGAAGTCACTTGCATGCAAAAATCAATCAAATCATATAACACTAAAATACTTGAGGAAAATATTCTTCAAATTGATGAAAGAATAAAATTTCTCAACTACCTCAAACTAATTAATTCACTCTTCAAGACTTTCTCCCCTAATTACTCAAAGAAGAATCTCTATCCCAAGTGCCTCATTAATTGTTCTTACATAATTCAAGAAGATATCACTCAAAAATTTCACATCCACTCAACACTTGCAAATATAATAGAATTTCCCTAAATGTAGTGTGTGATTATTATTCATACTTCATCATTCGACTAACAAACGTTTTCTCAAAACAACTCAATCAAAAAGTAACTTGATCAATTCTATACATCATAACAACTACTCTGGATCATCTTTCAAGAGCTCAAGAATAAATGACTACTTTTATTTATTTATTATTATTATTTATTTTATTTTTTTATAGGATTTTTACATTCACGTACTCATGTCAACCTCAACTACCATTGTAGTGAACTTCACTTCAATGACTCTCAGATCCCAAGGACCTTAGGGCATTAGACATTAAATTCCCTTCATAAGTGATGTTCAAGTAGCAAAGGACACTTATGAATTACTTTTTATTCAACAAGTAAAGAACAACTAGTTGTCACTATTCCCAAAACTCTTTCATGTAAATTCTAATGTCATTACAAATTACGGAAGATCAAATACTAATCAAACAAGTAGTCCAAGAATTGGTCTATCAATCTAATAATTAATACAAGTAGTGTGCTAAAAAAGGAGTTTGGAATTTCCTATAATAATACTAGTATCAAGTTTTAATAGTGTAATCAAGTTTAATCTAAAAGAATTACATAAAATCAATTATTCCTATAATTGGTAGCACAAAAAATTAAACTCTAAGACTAAGAAAAATCATCTTTCCAAATAAATCGAAAAGTTTGAAAATTTTAGAAACTTTTGGATGTTTTGAAAAAGAAAAAAAAGAGTTGGAATAAATTGGAAGAATTTTGGAAAAACATGATGAAAACATGGTGAATTTGATGAAATAAATTAAAATCTCACAAAACACTTAAGATTCACAATGTTCTCATTGTAGAAGTACACCACACTTAAATTAAGAATAAAAGTAAATAAAAAAGAGAGGAGGAAAATAATTAAGAAAAGAATAAAATAAAATAAGTAAAAGAGAGAATTAAAATAAAAGAAAATAATAAAATAATAAAATAAGATAATAAAATAATAAAAAGGAAAAATGATAACTTTTGTAAGGGATCCAAGTGTTATATAGCGCAGGACCCCTTGTGGAGGGGGCCAAGCGACTACTAGTACTAAGAAGTACTAATAACTTTATTTGTAAGAGAAGACTAAAGGAGTAGGGTGAGTATTGCATAATGGAGTAATTCAACGGTATCCCTCTCCTTTTCCTTTCTTTGCGCTTTTCGCCTGACTATTCCCACCGAAGGGAATAGGGTAAAGGTCGTACCTTTCCTATAACTGTTGTTGTTATTGTTCTTATGGCTACTGTAGTTCCTATAGTTATTGTACTACTGTAGCTATTGTAACTCCCTTTCCAATCACTACTGTTATTCGCATATCTACAACTACTAGTTTGCAGAGAAAGGAAACCGTATGTTAAGAAAATAAAATAAGTGGAAAAATAAAAATAAAATAATAAGAATTAAGTAATTAAAATAAATCAAATAAACAATTACCAAAGAATAAGAATTAAAGAGAATAAAAATATAAATAAAAGTAGACAATTAAATTCAACAATAAATATGTAATATATAACAAAAGACAAAATACAATAGAAAGAAAATACAACAACTAAACTAAATATAAGAAAACTAAGGGCAAACCATCCAAACAACTCCTCAACTTTTTGTGATTCTGAGTTTTGCACTCATACTTTTTTTTCATTCAATGTTGCACTACAATAAAAAAAAGTCAATTTTTTTTCCTTTACATCCAAAATTTCCGTCCAACTTCATTTGTCATCTATATTTTAGGGGCATTTTTATCTTTTCCTTTTAACAATAATTTTTTATTTTTTAAAGAATATTTGTCTTTTATATGAAGGGTATTTTCGTCTTTTTATTAAAGATTTTTATTTAAAAAATTCAAATACATTTTAACTAACACAGGGGTTAAAAAATTCATGTACGAATGACTTCCTGACTTAATTGAGGAAGCCATGCCACTCAACCAATTGTCTTTTTGTTGTATTTTAGCAACCACTTTATATTATGTACTATATATATAAATATATTATTAAATTTCTAATTTTTTTGTAATATAGAAACTGTTATAAAACAAATGTAATAAAGAAGAAAATAGAGACAATATAGAGAGAAAAGTAGAGAGTGTTTTTATTGATGTATTCTCTAGTACAAGACTTATTTATAATCCTTCTACGAAACTCTCTATTTATAGGGATAAAACCTAGATAAAGTAGGGATACAACCCTAGAAAATGTAGAAATATAGAAATACGAGATACATGATATCTCAATGAATATTCACATAATAAATAGATTTATAACACTCCCCCTTGAATATCCATTGTACAATTAAATATTGTTTTAATAACATCACTACTTTTTCACGTTAATGGACAATAATGATCATTTGATGGACATCCACTAAATTTAATGTATTTTCGAATTGAATGATAGGATTCATAACACTCCCCCTTAGATGTCCATTGCATAAAGAATACGTCTCGTTAAAACCTTACTAAATAAAAATCATTCGGGAAAAAAAATCTAGTGAAGGAAAAAGAGTACAATATTCTTTATGCGTAAATTTCTCCCCCTGATGAGATGAATTCTCAAGATCTTTGAATGCACACAAACCAATTTTATATCTCAATTTCTCAAAGGTTGCAAGGTCTTAGTGAATAAATCTACAAAATTATCACATGACCTTCTTTGAAGCACATCAATTTCACCGTTCTTTTGAAATTCATGAGTAAAGAAAAATTTAAGTGAAATATATTTTGTCATATCTCCTTTGATGTATTCTCCTTTCAATAGAGCTATACAAGCTACATTATCTTTATATAGAGGAGCTTGAATATCTCTTCTAGAGGATAAATCACAACTCCTTCTAATATAAGTAATTATTAACCTTAATTATTAACCTTGGAGGTATCGAAGGACATGTTTAATATCATTCCAATGTCATCATGTTGATGAAGAACTAAATTCTGCTAATAAAGTTATAGAAAATATTATATCAAGTCATGTATTATTTTCAAGATGCATTAATGTACCAATAACTTTCAAATATGGTACTTTAGGATCAAGTAGTTCTTCATCATTTTTTCGAAGTCTAAAAATATCTTTATTTACTTCTATTGACCTCACAACCATTGGAATACTAAATGAATGTGTTTTGTCCATGATAAATCTTTTAAGAACTGTAATTGTATATGTTGACTGATGAACAAAGATTCCATCTTTTATATCTTCAATCTCTAGTTTAGAGAAAACTTTGATTTTTCCAAAAATCTCTAACTTTAAATTCTCACTTTAAGCAATTTATAGCATTTTCGAACTCTTCTGGAGTTCTAATGAGATTAATATCATCAACATATATATAATAAGAATCACAAAATCAAATTTTAATTTCTTTATAAAAATCCATGGACAATTTGGTCATTCTTATATCGCAATTTAAATAAAAATTTACTAAGAAAATACATGCGTCTACATTCTTTCAGCGCATATAATGATTTCTATAATTTTATAGAATAATTTTCACGAGAACGGTTATAAGCCTTTAATCATTCGGGGATTTTCATATAAATTTCAATTCCAAGTCTATATAGATAAGTTATAACAATATCCATTAAATGCATGTCTGCCTTTATACGAACTGCCAAACTTATAACATATCAGCGTTTAATAGCATTAGTAATCGATGAATAAATATGATAATAACCAATACCTGGCTTTTTCTAAAAGCCTTATGTACAAGTCGTACTTATCTTATGACTTCATTATTTACATTTTATTTTACATCCATTTATAACCAACATGTTTCATATCATTTGGGTTTGGACTACATACCCAAAAACTTTTCACTTTGTAAATGAATTTAACTCTGATGGAATCATATCTTTCTATTGAGGTCAATCAATTCTACATTGATATTCTTCAACTAATGAAAGATCAAGATCCTCATTATCCTTGAAAACATCAAGGGTACCTTATATGCAAAAGTATTATCAAATATTTCTCTGTAATCCCAACTTTTATCATAAGTGATAAAATTGATAGAGATTTTCAAATTCTCTTCATCATTTATAACTAGAATCTTTTCATTAGTTGTCCCTTGGTTTTTCTTTTTTTCAACTTCTTCAATATGATCTTCTGGATCATTTGATCTTCTTTTCTTTCAGATTTTTTAATCTTTTGCACCAAGGGGTCGTCCACGCTTCTAACGTGTTTTTTATTCAACAACTATATGATTTGTGTTTTGTCCTACGTGGACATCTATTCATATAGGATCATCTATAGCTCAAATATGCGACTTAGTGACTCTTCTGGAGTCAACAAAAGAATCTGGCAGTTATTTTACAATTTGCTACAAATAAATTATCTTTGAACTTTAAGTTCACTCACACTTGTTTGCGGATATAAATGCCTCAACAATATTTTCCACACAAGTTTTATTATATGCAATTTACTTTCTCCCCCTAATTTGGGAAACAAATTCTATTCAAGATGGCATCAGCAAATATTTCTATATTAAAAATAAATCTCATCATCAAAGGATGAAGATACCTAATAATAAATAGGGAGTCATCAACCATTCAATTATATTTTCCGCTTTGACCCACTTCAGGTGCGAAGGGTATTAAAATACAACCACTCTATCCCTTGAGGTGATAAATAACAAATATATATCCATATAAATTAAATATTAGATAGATAATAAAATATTAAATAGATAATTGTAATACCCTGACCCGACCCAAATCAGATAGTTATTATGAGTTTCTAATTAAATTAATGAATAAAGAATTTATTATTATTATTATGGGTCAAATTAAAATATATGAAGAATATTTAGGGACTAATTAATAAAAAGTTAAATATTTTAACCTAAATAGGTTATACCAAATAAGAATGATTTTTTAGGAACATAATTTGAAAAAAAAGAGAGAGAAATATTGTAGAGCAGAGGTGGAAGATGAGAAAGATAGGGTTTGGAGAAAAACAAAAATAAAACGAAAGAGGCATTTATTAGAATGATTGTCAAGTTCTACCTTAAGAGTTATTACTTGTTTTAGAACCCAAAAGTCCCTAAAGAGTAAAAGAATTAGGGTTTTCTGAATCTCTAAAAGTTGGTGAAAAAGGCAAGGTTTTTTAGTGTTTTTTATTTTGATGAGACATCAAGATCATATGATTAAGATATAATTATAGATTAAGTCTTAATTTTTATTAAATAGACTGTTAGTAGAGTCTGAAGGAAAGAGATTTAGGGGAAGAATACCTAAACTGATTTGAATCTACGCAAACAATCAATCGAGGTAGGTGGACGATCCTTTTTCAATTTTTTATTTACTATAATCGAATATTTTTTTAAAGATATTGAATTTGAAGGATACGACTTTGGAATGATATTTTTAAAATTCTGTATTAAGATTTTAAGATTTTTGGCAAGTTTTAATTTTTCAAAAATTTAGGATTTTGAATTCGTTTCTTGTTTCATGCCTATAAATTGTTTTTACTGTAAAAGTTTATTTTTTTTTATTTCTGATTAATAAAAATTTATAAATTTATTAAATTATATATATATATACATATATATATATATATATATATATATATATATATTACTTTAAAAGAAAAAAAAACGTGAAACTTTTAAATGTATAGATATAATAATATATTAAGTTCTTATTATTATTTAATGAAAATATAGAAAATACTTTTATATATATATATATATATATATATATATATATATATATATATTAATTAAGTTTTGAACTACATAATTTTATTATTTTATATAGTTTGGATTAAATTATTATTTTAAAATAAAGAATATTTTTCTTAATTCCAGTATTGTTAAATATTTTAAATTATTATTTTAAAATAAAGAATATTTTATTAATCCGAGTATGGTTAAATATTTTAGAATGATAATGTTTTATACTAAAGTTTCATAAAAGTAAGTTAATGTAGATTTTTATAATCTATGGATAGCAATGGGAGGAACATATTCCACCATTTATAAGATCTTCCATTGGCATGGATAAAAAGCTACCAAGATATAAGTAAGGCCCTTTTATAATGGGTATAAAGTTAGGAACTAATATCACTTAAAACTCATTGGCGAAACATTCAATTATTTCCCCGATAATAAAAAAACAAAGAAAAGAAAACTAAAGAAAAGAAAAGATATTGATTTAATTTTTGTTTTCTATTGTTTTGAACTATACAGGTTTTGAATAAATTATTATGAAATATTTATATTTTATTTATAGATAAAAGTATTGAAACATATTTAATGTTATTATTATTATTATTTCAAGATTTATTATCTTTTATTATTTTTTGTTTATAGATAAAAGTATTGAAAAAGATTTATTGTTATTATTATGATTTTAAGATTTATTATCTATTTATCATTTTCTGATTTATAGATAAAAGTATTTGGAAAGTATTTATTATTTTTATAAAGGTACTTATTGTTAAATTAAAGATTTTTAAAGGAAGAATTGTTCTACTTAATGAGTATTTTAGACTCACCCTCCTATTTTTCCCACCTTACAGATGACAGTGAAGATATTGAGTTAGAGGAGATGATTACTGGATGGATGACTTTGAATAAGAGTATTAGAGTCTTTTTAGTTTGTTTGTTTTATTAGAATAAACTTCCTATTGTATTGGGAGTTTGAAGTTGTTGAGTTGAGGATTTGTTAAATAAAGTTACAAATTCTGGATGATATTTCATGGATTGTTTCAAGACAATAGTTTTATTAATTGTTTTAGTTAATTAAAGGTGTGTGACTTGACATTCTTTGGAGAAATCTAGGGAATGTAGTCGTGTTATGTCTTGAATTTGGAAATTTAGTTCATGAACTAGGCCTGGATTCGGGGCGTGACATTAAACGGTATAGAGCAGTGGTTATGATCCTTAAATTAAGAATTGATTTATGTTTTAGAATTTGGAAAAAGTATAGGTGCAAGAGAACAATATAGGAATTTAAGTGATGGATTATATTTATTAGTATTATTTTATTTTTATAGATAGTCATATTTGTTTTTCTTTATGAAATTTCTAGCTCCAATTAGTATATAGATGAATCGTAGTAGAAAGGTTGAGACTTCTAGAGTAGATGACCTTTATGATGAACAAGAGAATGATGAAATTAACGTTCTTATGGCTAATTTGAATAGAAGGATACATAGACAGAGATATTGAGTTGCAAGTAATGATCTTGATGATGGAAGATATTCCTAAAAGTGTAGTTAGAACTCGATATAAACATTAGGAGTTTTCCGTAAAGCAATTTAGATTAGCAAATGCTCCGACTGTTTTTATGAATTCAATGAACAAAGTATTCAAAAGAAAAGTTAGATATTTGTGTATTGATAATCATTGATGATATTTTTTTATCTACTCGTCATCGAATGAGAAACATTAAGAGCATTTAGAATAGTACTGCAGACTGTGAGAAAATAAGTTGTATGCTGAGTTTTCAAAATGTGAACTTCTTAGGACACATGATATCTAGAGAAGGTGTGTCCGTGAATCTGAAGAAGATAGAAGCAATTGTGGATTGGCCTCAACCATCTAATATTACTTAGATTCGTAGTTTTCTTGGTCTTGCAGGATATTATCGGAAGTTTATTGAAGGATTCTCCTTAATCGCTATGCCTCTAACTCGTTTGACTCAAAAGATAACCAAGTTTGAGTGGAGCCCATATTATGATTGGGATAATAGAAACAAATAGGTAATTAAGCATTATGATTTCAATTATTCACTGAGTGGTTGAGTTATGATTTAGAGGGACTCAATGAGGTAATCAGTGATTGATAGAATATATATACTTGGACATATATATCTTTTTATTTATTATTACTTGATGAGTAGGTGACATGGAATTAGGGTTACTATGACGTAAGATGTGAAATATTGAATTTTATTTAAGCATTAATTTTATTAGTTTATATTAGTATAAAGATGATTAAAAATATTTTGTAGGTATAGTAGATTTTAGTTAAGACAATGATTTGTTTCATATATGTACTTATTCATAGAGATATTTTATGTATTTAAGGATAAACTTCATTAAGTAGATTATGATTTGATAAGTTTAAGAGATCAATAATGGTAATAGTATATAGAAATTTAGAGTATTCTCAAGTAATTTCTTAAGAAATTTTATAATGTTTTATATCGAATTTGAGATTCACTCGTCCTTGAAGATAATGGGTGTGTATTTTTCTAAATGTTTTAATATTTCTATGATGATTGAGTTAGGATAATTCTATATACTATATTCTACTGTTGAACTTACATAAGTTTGAATAACATTAGTATTAATTGGGAATATATCAAAGATAGATTTGATATTAATTTATGCAATGGATTTAGTAACAATTTATAAAATAATGGTTTACATTTTGATACTTGCAAATTCTGCATACAATTACTGGTTATGAAATATTTTTGGATATATAGGAAGATGAATGTATTGTGGAATCAATGAAACTAAGATTGAAATTACAGTATTTTCAGATTATGATTAAGTTTAGTCCCTACTTATAAGAATTTGAATGCGAATGAATATAATGAAAAATATTATTACCTAAGTTAAGCTAAAATATGAAATGGTGAAGGATATGAACAACATTGATAGTTATCAAAATACTTTTTTTAATAATTGATGTGCGAGACAAGTCATGATCAAGAAATTTTGTGAATTTAATAGTTGTAGAATTTAAGTATATGATATAGAATCTAAGGATATGATTTATAAGTAATAGTAAGTATTTGATTTCATGATAATTGTGAATAAAAGTGTATTACATTACACTAAATAGAGTGTGCAACGGAAGTGTAATTACGTAGAATATAGTTTAAGTTCTAAATGGATAGCTTTGTGGATTGACAATATCCAAGTTTCGAGGACGAAACTTTTTGATAAGTAGGGTAGAATGTAATAATACCCTGATCCAACCCAAATTAGATAGTTATTATGAGTTTCTAATTAAATTAATGAGTAAAGAATTTATTATTATTATTATGGGTCAAATTAAAATATATAAAGAATATTAGGGACTAATTAATAGAAAGTTAAATATTTTAACCTAAATAGGTTATACCAAATAAAAATGATTTTTTTAGGGATGTAATTTGAAAAAAAAAAGAGAAATATTGTAGAGTAGAGGCCGAAGATGAGAAAGATAGGGTTTGGAGAAAAAGAAAAAAGAAAACTAAAGAGATAGTTATTAGAATGATTATCAAATTTTACCTTAAGATAACATTATTGGTTTCAAAACTCAAAATTTCTAAAGAGTAAAGAATTAGAGTTTTTTTAATCTCTAAAAGTTGGTGAAAAAGACAAGTTCTTTTTAGTGATTTTTATTTTGATGAGACATCAAAATCATATGATTAAGATATAATTATAGATTAAGTCCTAATTTTTATTAAATGGATTGTTGGTAGAGTCTAAAGGAATGAGATTTAGGAGAAGAATACTTAAACTCATTTGAATCTACGCAAGCAATCAATTGAGGTGGGTGGACGATCCTTCTTTATTTTTTTTATTTACTATAATCAATATATTTTAAAGATATTTAACTTGAAGGATACGACTTTGGAATGATATTTTTGAAAATGTATATTAAGATATAGAGCAAATTTTAAAATTTGAAAAATTTATGATTTAGAATTCGTTTCTTGTTTCATGCCTGTGATTTTTTTTTTACTGTAAAAATTTGTTTTTTTAGTTTTGATTAATAAAATTTTAGAATTTTATAAATTCAAGTGTTTTGATATTTTGATCAATATTCTGATTTTCTTTTAAAGAATATTTAGTATATTGTTTTGAAATACGATTAATAGACATTATAAATAGTTATAATCAAGTTTTTTTATTTTTTTATTAAATATATATAGTTATTATATATATATATATATATAGTTATATATATATATTACTTTTAAAAGAAAAAGAAACGTGAAACTTTTATGTATAGATATAATAAATATATTAAGTTTTTATTATTATTTAAAGAAAATATAGAAAATATTTTTTTATTAAGTATTTTATATTAAATTAAGTTTTAAACTACAAAGTTTATATTATTTTATATAGTTTTGAATAAATTATTATTTTAAAATAAAGAATATTTTACTAATTTTAATATGGTTAAATATTTTAGAATGATAATATTTTATACTCAAGTTTTATAAAAGTAAGTTAAATGTGGATTTTTATAATATGTGATATTATTGGAAATTAATTTGATGGATAGCAATGAGAGTAGAGTTGTTAAGGAGTCGAGTCGAACCGAGCATTGAATATTTTGAGTTTGTTTGATTATTATTCGAGTATATTTGAGTTCGCTCGTTTAGTTTTTCGAACAGAAAAAATTGTTCGAATAGTTTTTTTTGTTCGAGTTTAAAAAGTTTTTAAATATTAATTTTTTTTCAAAATTTCAAATTTATAAAATAAAAAAAATAGAATTTAAATATTTAACTATTTAATAATAATAATAATAAAACATTCTTTTAAATGATAAATTTAAATATAATAATTAAAATGATTAAAGTTTAAATTAAGATAAAACAATTTTTTCAAAAGATAGATCATCATCCTCTGACTGCAAAAAAACATTGTTAAATATATAAAGAATATATTTAAATATATTAATTATTATTTATATATATATAAATTAAAGGAGAAGAAAAAAATAAAGAACAAACCTGTTTCTATTCTTTCTTAAGTCCATGAAGATTACGCACTCAATCACATGCACATAAAATCATTTCAACACTATCAACAGACATTGAAGCACGATGATTATCAATCACTCTACCTCCTTTATGGTAAAAACAAATATAATCTAATTATCCCAATAAAATAAAATAAATATGGTAAAAAAAATAATATACTTACCTTTAAACTTATTTTTTCAGTTGAGTCTGGACTTTGAGAAGACAAGGAAAGGAGAACGCTCAACTTTTTAGGGTTTGTATAGAAAGAAAGTTGATTGAGTTGGAACTCAAGAGTCTTTTTATGGTTATGAGAGAAACAAATTCCTTTTAATATTTTAAAGAATATTGGGAAGTTGAATCACCCCTAAAAATTTTAAATTAAAAAAATCTCTAATTTAAATATTAAATATTATTTTTAATAATATATATAAATATTTATAATTTGTTCGCGAACCTCGGTATGTTCGCGAACAATGTTTGAATAAGCTTAAAATTTAATCGAGCGTAGAATTTTGTTCGTGTTTGTTTGTTTAATAAATGAACGAACTCAAACAGAGCATAAACTAGCTCAAACGAGCTTTGTTCGCGAACAGCTCGGCTCGTTAACAGCTCTAAATGGGAGGAACATGTTTCACCATTTACAAGATCTTCCATTGGCATGGATAAATATTAGGCTAAAAGCCAACTGTAATGAAGGAAATTTATGATAACTTTATGGTCTTAATGTACAAGTGTTTCAACATGTAAATTAAATGATTCAACTAGATCATTTTGCGTGTGAATATGAACTCATGAATGTTCAACAATTATTTTGGAATAAGAATCAAATATATTTCAAGAAAATTCACCATCATTATCTAAACGAATTCGTTTAGTAGAATTATCAAGAAATTGCATTCTCAAACGAATTATTTGGGCAAATAATTTCACAGACTTCAGATTGCGAATCGATAATAAAACAATTGTGACTATCAAGTCACTACATCAATTAAAATCATAAAATATCTAAATTGCCCAAAATGGTAGATTAATTGATCTACGTATATCTCCATGAATCAGTTTTAGAAACGTAGAACTTTTAACTCCTACATTCAATGGTGATGGTCTTACGATTAATTTCCTCTTTTAAATATTCAACACATAAGTTTAGCAAAAGTCAAAATCAAAGTATGACCATGTGTAATATCAATTATTTTTCACATCATATTAAAAGTAATAGGATTAGTAAACTTTTGATTTGCTAAATGCATCTCAATAACATTAATTTTAGCCCAATAAAAAATCATAAAAGAGATGATAGTTTTTATAACAAAAACTTATTACAAGAGGTTATTTTAGTCATGCCCAAATATTAATCCCAATTATCTTCCATAGTCTCAACATGATATCCATTTCATTGGATATATCTGAAAATCAATAAATTCCTTAGAGACTTGGAGAAAAATCAATAATAATTTTATTTCTTCTGAATAATAATATATGAGTTCTTCTGGAGCCCTTCGGAAATGTTTTCCAATACCATTTATCCTTGTAACCCTTGTCTCTCCCATATTCAAATGAGAAAATTATTTCTCATATTTAAATGATGTACATAGCTCCACAGTCAATTAGACATACACTTATGCCAATAGTCATCACAATGTTATCCAATATATTATCGCTCATAATCAAATTATTTGAGCAACAATCTCACAAACTTCAAGTTGTGAGTTACTAATAAATATTTATAAGATCATCTACCAAATGCATCAATTATAATTATATCACAAATTTCAGGTTGTGATTATTAATAAGTATTCACAAGACCATCTACTCAATGTGTCGATTAAAATCATAAGATATAGAATCTCTTATAGACGTATTTCAATAAACTTCTAGTTTATTGTTGAATATATTTCAATTATATTAACACACAAGTTCTAGAAACTTGACTTTCATACAACTTTGTTATAAATATCCAATAATAGTATTTGTTTTTGTCCACTTCAGATGGGTCTTACAAGTTAAAAATATATCATTGAGTAAAAGGCTTCATGCCAGTGCTTAATAACCACTCAATCATTGATGAAAACAATTATAAACATAAATAATAAAATATAACATAAAATATAAAATTTTCATCAATTACTCTTGTACTCTAAAACATTAATATATAATAGTCACCATCAATTATTGGATTCAATAAAATCCTAAGTAGAAACAAATCCTTTTATTATCATAAATTTAAATATTAAAATAAATTTAATAACGAAATAACAATTTCAATCTCTTAACAAAATTTTAAGAACATATCAATACTTTTAATTATATTACTCAAATTAACAAAATTCTCGAAGAATCATCAATATAAATTAAAAACAATAAACCTCATGTTCTCTTAAAAGCAATTAATTCTAAACTTAAAAAATATTCAATCAAATGCTAGAATTCACGAATGATTACTCACATTAGTAAGCCCAACACACATAAATCAAACTGAATAAAATCATGTCATAAATTTAAGAATAATGGAATTGAGAATTAATTAATTAAAAATAAATCAAATAAACAATTACCAAACAAAAAGAATTAAAGAGAATAAAAATATAAATAAAACTAGACAATTAAACTGAACAATAAATATTTAATATACAACGAAAGAAAAAATGCAATAAAAAAATACGACAACTAAACTAAATACAAGAACACTAAATTAATCCTTCGAAAATTGGGAGTCTTATTAAGGAGTGTGATAACACCAAATTATATCACATTTTTAAATGTAATGTTGAGTTAGATAGAGTGAATCTCCATTGATAATGCTAAAATATTCATATATTTTAGTGACCTTTTGTGCTTAATTTATGATCAATTTGATGAATATTAATCACTTTTTGCTCTAATTTACTAATTCTTTGAAATAAGTGATGTCAGAAAGTTTTTGGGACAAAATTACGATAAATTCTTTGAAGATTTTTTTACACGTCACCCCTTGACCCCCGTCAAGACCTTGTTCTTGACGGCCATCAAGCTTGATCCCCATCAAGAACAAGATCTTGACGGTCGTTAAACACCGCTTATCAGATTTTTTATTGTAAAATTCCAATTTTACCCCCACAAAATTCATCTATAAATAGTGGGTTTTTCCCCAAATGTAGAATCATATATGTAGAATAATTTTGGAGAGGAATTGTAAGGAATTTTTGTGTAATTTTCATATTTTTCTTCAATACAAAGAAATTGTTCTTCAAATATTCATTTTCATTCCTTCATCTCTCTTTGGTATCTTGTCTAAACCAAGAAGGGAATCTTGAGAGTGTGTTGCTTGAAAGTGACAATCAATCCATTTTGAGTGGTGTGAGTGTTTGATTGTCTAAATCAAGAAATTGAGCATTCACAATACTTGGAGTGAGTTTGATTCTTAATATCAAACATCATCCACTAGGTTGATAAATTGAGAGTGCCTAAACCGTAGGGACTTTTATTTTGTTGATTTTCCTTGTTGGATTAGTTTGATGTGTTGAAGAAGTGTATTGCAACATCTACAAGACCTTGAAGAAATAAGGAGTTCCTTACTTCAATCTTTGTACACCTCTCCTCCTTTTATCTTTTAAGTTCTTGTATGTATGATTCTAGGACAATTCCCATCTTAGGATCTCTTGATTTCTACATTTCTATAGGATTGATTTTTGGGAATTTTATACGTCTTGTGAAGGATTGTTCTTATGTTATCTATCTCATATTTTCTTTGGTATTTGCATTATAATCTTAGAGATTCCATCTTATGGATGTGAATATCTTAGATATATGATGTAGGCTATCCATACCCATCATATTGACACTTTGGTAGGGTTCAAGGTAGATGTCAATACAACACGTAAGTTGGACATTGATCCTTGAGTCTAAGCTTATGAGCTCCCAATTCATGAGAGCCTATTATGTGTACAACCTCCCATTAATCATGTGTTCTTTTTTAATTTCTAATGATCCTATGTTTACATTACTTGCTTTTTACTTGCTTTCTTAGATTAGAATTCAACTCTATTTACTTGAACTTGGAACCTACAACTTGATTTTTCTTAGTTAATCACTTAACTAAATGAATCCTAACTTCCTTGGGAAAATGATAATTACAAATTTTAAATCTCCCACAACGATGGGTACTCTGCCCAACTCTTTGACTAAATCTAAGTGACAATCACATTTCTTAATCAACTTAAATCATACTTTAATCTAAATAATTCAAAGAGTTTTGGTATTTATAGAAAACAACCATCACCCATTTAAAAATATACTACTAGAAAAATTGGATTTTGCGACGGATATTTGCAATAGCCTGAAATTTGTTGCTAATAGCGACAGAATTTAAGACCGTCTTTTAAATCTTTATTAATAGAGACAGAATTTGCAAATGTCGGTTAAGTCATCGCTAATTGCAACAGAATTTGTGACCGCTTATTAAGCCGTCGTGAATTGCTACAGAATTTGTGACCACCTTCTTAATTGTGGCAAGTTCTATTACTCTCTCCTTCGTCATCCGGAAAGGTCGGTGGAGTTAAGCCCCGCCTGAGGAACTCTGCTCGAAGTTATAACCATTATTTGGATAGGTCGTGTTCCTTCCGAAGTTGTTCAACTTCTTTTCGTAGGTCATCGACGTCCTTCCCATATTCAATGTTACTGAATCGCCTCTCATTCAGTCTCTCGCGTAGGTCAGGTACTTCGTGAGAGATATCTTGGGGTCCCAAGCGTTCGATGACTGAGCGGCAGTGAGGTTTCTCAAGAACGGATGAGTGCGCTACCCGATAGGTTTCGTGATGAGATGTAGGAACTGTGGTATCAAATTGATATCCACGCTCGCCGGATCGTTCTGACATTTTCTGTTCTGAGGAGAGAGAGATAGAAAAAGTTTTTCTTTTCTGGTAATAGAACCAAACTGATTCGTTGGAAATTGGTTTGACGCCACGTGTCGATTAACCGACGTTGTCTGATGATCTCTGCTGAAATATCTCCGCCTAGGTGGCTGCTTTGCTAGTGCTTTGATGAAGATTTCTTCTGTGAATATCTGCAAAATAGAGAAGTTTGAGACAAAGGGTGGAGGACCTCTGACGAACCCTCCGATGATAAAGTCAGAATTCTGAATCTGACTAGGGAATATCTGATTTAGCAGTGTTGAGTTATCTGACCTTACCTTTTACCTTTACGAGGATGGTATTATAGATGCAAATAACCTTGAGAAATAGGTAGGTGGTGAATTATGAAAAATCTGATGGTTACCAGATTCTGAAATATCCCACTGTTGTAGGGATATTCTGTGAGACACTTTTCATGAATATCTTTAAGATGAACTATTTGGTCAAAAGATATTCTTTGGGAAATATTCTCGAAGAATCTTGACTAGGTGGTAGTCAGGATATCGGCGAAGTGGGTTGCCTGAGAGGCGAGACCGCAGACTTCGGTGCCTTGTGCGATGGAGTTGTGGACCCCGCCATACTCGATGGACAGACACGTCAGATTGCCATGTCAAATTTTACTCCATGTCAGCACAACACATGGTATTTTTATATTTCTCAATATATATATATATATATATAATATTTTGTCTTGAACATTTTTTTTAAAAGATTGATTTTATTAGAGTTATTTTTAAGACCTTTCAATTGAGTATATATTATATATGTGTCTTAGCTTTAACTATTTTAATAACTTTTTAATATTTTTTTCAACTAATACTTTTAATTATCTAAATATTTATTTTTAAATACATATGTATGTATATATATAGTATAGAAGATTTTTTAAACTTAATAAATATGTCTAAATGACCTTTTTCTTAGATATTGTTTCTCCATTCCATATCTAAAATTTTTCTTGAACATGATATAACATATGTTTATTATTAAGTCAGAATATTCTTTTAAAGATGAATTTTTTTGTAGGTTTAATTTATCCCAATGGCTTTGGATATCGCTATTTCTACAGAATCATCATCAACTGCTTTTGAAAATCACAAGAGTACCAAGATGCAATATTAGAAGCTGCAAATCTAATCAGAGCTTCTTGTTTGGAGCATGGTTTTTTTCAAGTGGTTAATCATGGAGTTGACTCTGATCTTATCAAAATAGCTCATGATCATGTTAAAGCTTTTTTTGTTCTTCCAACTCAGAAAAAAAATGAAGGGTGAAGTTAAACTTGGTAGTCGTTATGGATATTCATTTGCTCTTTCCAATCGTTTTTCATCAAAATTTCCATGGAAAGAAGTTATTGTTTTTGAATTCCCTTATGATAATTCTAGTGATGGAGTTACTGAGTTTTTTCAATCAGAATTTGACCAAAATTTTGAGGAAATGGGGTAAAGACTATATATATATATATATATGATGGATCAGAATTATAACTACCAAACTTATGATCACGTGTAACATTCATTCACGATGCAATATGTTCGTATTAGAATTGAACATTTACAAACTATACTCTCTCCTTTTGTTTTTATTTTTTAGAGCATTTCAAAAGTATTGTGAGGCTATGAAGAAATTATCTCTTTTCTTAATGGAGCTTATTGGAATAAGTTTAGGGGTGAATCAAGCTTACTTCAAAGAATTCTTTGAAGATGGAAATGCTATTATGAAAGCTAACTGCTACCCAATTTGTCCAAACCCTAGTCTAACTCTTGGTGTTGGTCCTCATAATGATCCAACATCTTTGACTATTTTGCATCAAGATGAAGTTGGAGGTTTGGAAGTCTTCATTGACAACCAATGGAAATCAGTTCGTCCAAGAAATAATGCATTTGTCATCAACATTGGTGATACTTTTGCGGTGTGTATTATATATATATATATATATATATATATTATTTATAAATAATTGTTTTGTTTGTTTGTTAAGTTAAAACGTGTGTAACCCGTTTATATATGATTTGATTATAAAATTTTGTTGCGAGTTACTTTGTGTATTTTCAAATATTTCTATGAAATTGAGAATTTTTGTTTGTTTGGGTTAATGTGCATGTAATGATTGAATATACGAGAGTTGTCTTCATAGGATGATTGTGAATGAGGTTGAAGATAGAATATCATTGACATATTTCTTCAACCCTAAAGATGGCAAAGTTGTGAAATCCCCAAAAGAGCTAATTTGTAAAGAAGAACCAAGGAAATATCCTATCTTTACATGGTATGATTACAAGAGCTATACTTTCAAGAATTACATATGAGATGGTGCTACCTTTGACAACTTTGTTCAATGGATCATATCTTCATCAAAGAATTGAGAAATATATTCATATATATATATAATATATAATATATATATTCAATGGATCATATCTTCATCAATGAATCGAGAAATATATTCATATATATATATATATATATTGATTCTGCAAAAATCTGTCGGGGGTAAAAAAGTAATTTAAAATGCTGGGAATTCAAGAAACGTTTGGATGGATTCGTTTTTAGGAGATTTTGAATTGGTCAAAGTCAATGGAATGGGTACTTCGAATAGTGGTCCATTGATGAGCTATAAGTCCGGAAGCTGTATTTCGCGATGTAGAGCTGGAGTAACTATACTTCGTGATGCTGAACTTCCCAATGACAAGTACCTACAAAACAAGTAAGTTCAATGGGGGGGTTTATTCCCCATGAACTCTCCGATGCTTAAGTCAGTAGAGTTTTATGTGTGTATTTTGGATATCTAGAACTTGTCCTTACCTTTGGTTCTCTTTTCTCCTTTATAGGTGTCATCTGGAAAGCTCTTTTATGATCTGCCCGTTGTGGTCATCGGTTTCTTCACGTTACTGGGGGTAAACCTTAAATGGATTGAAGATCGGGCAGGGAGTTATGGTTTGATTCGTAACTGTCTCATGAGTGCTACATTAAGAGCAATAATGGCGGCTTTAAGTTTTGGACTGTTATCTTAGAACCGTAATTATCTTCCTGCCCTTGGTGTGATTTGGTGGTCGTTCAGTGGCCCCTCAGTGAAGTACCGAATGATTTAGGTGTTCTACTTCGCTGGGTAAACAACGTCGCCCCTTATTTGGGGTACTTAGAAAGATTGGGGTTTGTGACAGTGATTGATGTCTCTTCATCTTCCGTGTCTGTCATAAATGGCAGGATGTTAGCCGTCAGAGAGCCTTTTCGCTGCCCTCGATGCGTTGAACTCGAGGAGTAATCATGATACTTTTTGGGTATCGCAGCTTCCCTATAACTATTTGAAATTACCTCCTACCTCTTTTTTACACTTTCTTCTCTGAGTTTTTCTTGTTTCTTCTCCCAGACTTACTTTTCCGCCATTGTTGTCCCTGTAAAATTTATGAAGATTCCTCTTGCTCTGTCGTGTCGCAAGTTTGGTTATTGACTTTTCAAACTATCAACTTTGTAAAAGGTAAACTTTGTCTTTTCCCTTAATCTTTCCCACCTTTGTTGACCTGAGATTGGGACTTGTTGTGTTCGTCTTTCTTATGGGGTGTCCGTGGAAGAGGGTGTCTAGGATAGGATTAGTACGTTTTGTTTTTTTTTTCTTTTACTGGGCTAGGTTTTAGTTTTCTTTCTGGGTGACTTTTTTCTTGAATGGAGTTCTAAATTTTGGACTTCCATTCGCATGTAAAGATGGCTGCCTAGGAATCTCATGCTAGGGAGGTTGAGGGTCTCATGGCTGAAGGTTTTGGGGACCCTCAACCGGTACACCCAGATGCCGAAGTTAAGGTGGCAGTTAGGGACGGCCAACCACATGCTCCTGAGGGTGTTCCTTTCCAACCCCTTATGCCCGAACCCCCTGATGACTTTTATTTTTGGCGAAGTAGGATTACAAGGGAGCATGCTGAGTCGTTTGCTGATAAATATAGTGTAGACCCCAACGTATATAGAGTTTTTGTAGCTCCTGTCGCAGGCAGAATGTCATTACACCATATTCCTATTCTCTTAGCTCATTTTGAAGTAGGTTTTAGACTTCCTATTGACCCCGCATTTATTGACTTTCTTATCTTTGCTCGAGTCCAACCCAGTCATATACACCCTAACGCAGTTCGAACTCTCTTCTACTTACTTTGCCTTTGTCGTAGACTCGGTTTTGAACTTACCCCTAACATACTTAGGATGTTTTTTTCTTCACTTCGAATGTCGGACAACACCCTTTCTCTTCGTCCGCGTCGAAATAAAGTTATTATTTTTGACTCCCCACCAAATAAAATTGATTTTAAAGGAAGATGGTTGATGGTAGAGTCTAGGATAGGTTTTCCCTTCCGCCCTTGCGTTAACGAGGACTATCAATGGTCCCAGATCCAACACCTTTCTTCCCTTAGCCATGCTGAGAAATCGTTCTTAGAAGCCATTACTCGGGACTTAGGGGATGATCGTCAACATCAGCCCCGGGTGTACTCTTCGGCCGACCTGTTAAGTGAGCCTAGTCTAGCGTGGTGTGGGATAGGGGCTAGATTGGAGACTCATAGACAGGAGTTGGGTTTTGAGGAGGAAAGGCCAAACTGGGATTGGACAATACATCCCGGGGGTGTTTTTTCTTATCAGTGCGAGCTGTGCACTTCTACCTCCCGCGGTTACCGTAATGGCTGGGGTAAAGAAGATTATATATATATATATATTTGGTAAAGTCTGACTTGGCGGTTTTTGGTGCAGGTCCAACCTTGTTCAAGAAGGCTTGGGGTGATCGGGAAGAGGGCAGGAATGTTCGACAAGCCCACCTGGACTCTCTTCCTAGATTTCCTCCAAGGTTGATTGATCAGGGAGTTCCGGGGGACACTCCCCTTACTTACTCTTCTTCGGCTGGTCAGTCGTCTGGTCGAGGAAGGAATCTCCGTCATAGGATAGACGGGGACGTAGGGGAGGGGGCCTCCCGATCTGCCCCTTCTGCACCTCGAAGGGAAGCGTCCATTGAACCAACTGTTGGGGATGATGAGGAGCAACTTCGTCCACGCCAAAGACGAATGACTTCACCTCATCATCCGGACTTAGGAGGCCCTTCATCTTCGCCTGTTCCAGCGGGTACTCCGGAGGAGGTGTTGCCTTTGGCCAATCCAGATGCACCCGAGTCTACTACTGCTGGAGATAGGATAGATCCAGAGAATTCTGGACCTTCTTGGCTCCAACCCGGGTTCGAGCTACCGACAGAGGAGGGGGACTTACGAGCTTTAGCTTTTGAGATTTCTTCCCGGATTCCCCCTCTGACAAACATCTGCTTCACTAACCGATATGTAGCCTCCTTCCTTTGTGGTTCCATTCTAGACCGGGCTGCGAATACGGAGGGCTTGGCAGGGATGGGCAAGCTTGGAGTTGAAGAAGCCTCCAACCGAGTTGGGGCTTTGCTATCTCGGGTGAGCACCTTTATTTAGGTTTTTTTAGTGTTTACGAAACAAAGTTAATAACTTCTTTTTCTTTTCAACAGGCTTCTTCCCTTATTCTTTACATCTCCCGGTCTCGCACCGCGGAGCAAACGGAGCGGGCAACGGCCAACGAAGAGTGGCGGGCAGCGAATGAACCCCGCCTGGCTGCTTTGGAATTGGAAGTGGCTGACCAAGCATCTCACCCGGAGTTAGTCAACTCTGAGAAGCTTTAGTTGGTTTGGCGAAGTAGCCGAGTTGAAGGAACGACTGAACAAGGCAGAGGAGAAAAATGCAGAGTTGCAAGCTGCCAACAATGATCTTAACTCGGCTAGGGATGAAGCTGTGGCTAGTCGGATCTCCATGCAGGAGGAGTTGGAGCATTGCCGATCTGAAGATTTTAAGAAGAAAATAATTGATGATTTCAAGAGCTCCCCTGCATACCATGAAGAGATTGGTCGTGAGCCTGGTTCCTTCTTAGATAAAGGATGCATCCATGTGATCCGACAGCTTCATCCCTTCTTTGAGGACAAGTCCATTCTGCTGCAGGCCTTTAAATCTAACTTCGATAATGGACTCTGCAGGCAAGGAGTGGACTTTGTTCCCTTTACTACTAAAGATTTGGAGGCACTCCGTGACAGGGATGAAAAGAAAGGAAAGCCTTTTTGGAAGCCTCCTCAACCTACTTTTCCTTCCTTCTGGGACATGCTGGATGAGGGTTCTAGCTCTGCTACTCCCTGAAGCTCTTTTTGTATTTAGAACTTAGGTTTTTGAACGCTTTTTTGTACCTTGTACTCCATTTCTTGGAAACTTTAATGGAATTTTCATTGTCTTGTGTCTTTGTTTAACTTTTCTCACTTGTCGAAACTTTCTAACTTTAAACTTCGTGATTATAGGGTTGTGTACTTGATAATTTGAATTCTTCTAAGTTCTCCAACTCGACACTTTGTAATCCCAAGCTTTTACTCGTGGTAGCTTTCTCCTCCAAGTTTCCTTTATATTGACACTTCGTAGCCACAAACTATCTCATAGTATTTTTAAATTTCCAAGTTCCCTTTTAACTTGGTACTTCGTAACTACGGACTATCTCGTGGTATTTTTAAATTTCCGAGTTCCCTTTTAACTTGGTACTTCGTAACCACTAACTATCTCGTGGTATTTTTAAATTTCCAAGTTCCATTTTAACTTGGTACTTCGTAACCACGAACTATCTCGTGGTATTTTTAAATTTCCAAGTTCCCTTTTAACTTGGTACTTCGTAACCACGAACTATCTCGTGGTATTTTAAAATTTCCATGTTCCCTTTTAACTTGGTACTTTGTAACCACGAACTATCTCGTGGTATTTTTAAATTTCCAAGTTCCCTTTTAACTTGGTACTTCGTGACCACGAACTATCTCGTTGGTGATATTTTATTTTGAAATTTCAACAAGATGCTTTCTGAAGCTGTTCAACAAACTCATTTCCAAGATGACTTGGTACTTAAAACAATAATTTCTAGGTGCTATTTATACATAGTACCTTTTCAAGTGATTTGCGTCCCACGGGTTTGGTAGGAGAATACCGTCTTTGTTCATGAGCCTATAAGTGTCGGGCCTTACTTTGCGTTTTATGAGGTACGATCCTTCCCAGTTCGGAGTCAATTTGTTTGCTTTTATATGTCTCGTTGTGCCCTCTATCTTCCGAAGTACCCAGTCCCCAATCTTTATAGGTCGCTTGAATACTTTATTATCATGGGCTTTTTTTGTTTTTTGCTTGAATGACTGCGATCTTAGGCGGCTTGCTATTCTCTTTCCTCTAGCAGATCTAGTTCCATGCCTCTTCTTCTGATGCTGTTCCGATTGGTATGCTAAAAGATAGGCTTTATGTACCTATGTCGATTATGAGTAATTAAGGACTGAGTCTTACTAACTATCACTTTAGCATTCAATTATTGTCACTTAATCAATCAGAACCTAACTCAGAGTACCTATCGTGTAGCTAGTTCTTGGAAAGTATCTACGATTTTAATTTATTAATATCGTACTCCCAGGGAAGTGGTAACGGCTTAGTAGTAACTATCCTCTTACCCTAACTCTTATCTTATGATCCAGTTATGCAATCGTTCATCAATATCTTTGATGAGAGGGTGATTCATTCTCCACTAGGTTTAAGTCTATTTAAGCCTAAACGTATTTTATAGATAATGTCCTGATTCTATGTTATACTGTTCCTACATGTTGATTGACCTATCTTCGAGTATTTTAGACATGTCTTGGCTTGGATTGCAACTATGTACTGAGTCTAAAGGTGTACCACATCTGAGTTACCTGATAAACCGCCCTACCTTAATGACGGCCCTACTCACGGTTCGAGCTAAAGGCATCCATGAAAGCCCTATGTCACTTAGGGGATCATGCCGCTCGCCCTAACGCCGGCATAAAAACACAACTCGGCCTACTTATACTACTCTAACAAATAGGGTGTTCTGTAGGTTATTTTATCTAATATGGCAGACACCAATACTAATTGATGCCTGTTAAACTAAATAGGTTATGAATAGACCGTGGTTAGGAATTGTCTATAACCCTAAATTTAGTTTAAAAGAAACTACATTAAACATGCTGACATAATGAATATTAAGCAGGTGGCTATTTCCGGAAAATCATAAGAATTTCAACATGTATAACAGATATTCATAAAAATCATAATCTAATAAAGATAATTAATTTTTGGACAATCACAATACAAACATATAAAGAGAGGGACAGAGGGACTGATCCCACAAAGAATTCACCCTTTACTTAGTCTCGCCGATGGAGCAACTGCTTGTATATGTCGTACTACTCGACCCAACTCTGCTCGACAGAACCTTCGGAGGACGCTTCCTCAGCCTAGTAGCTGGGCTTTACCTTAATACCCAACTTAAGCTCAGCCCTGTGGACTGACTCTTCGAACGCCTACAACCCTCTTAGGATCTCCTAACGAAATCCCGGGTATTCCATGAATACCAGAAACGAACCTATCTATCGTAGCCTAGGATCTGAGACTAATTCTCAGAAACAAAGAAAACGAGACACTATCTAGAAATAAAAGAAAACTTATACTGAAATCTGAGTCTCTAAGTGACTTGTATACTGGAAACCTGTATACTTGAAGTCACTAAATGACTCAGATCGAGTGGAGAGGAATGAATTCAACTGAGGAAGGCCTGGGTTATTTATAGCAGCTTTCTGGAGTGAATTCTTTCAAGAATTTCGAGGTGGGGCTTGGACCAGGCACCCGGGACGCCCGTCCCGGCATGTTGACCAGGTCAGGACGGTCGTCCCGAGTCTTGGACGCCCGTCCTGGCCTGTTGACCAGGTCAGGACGCCCATCCTGATTCGGGACGCCCACCCCGACTTCCGAACTTCTAAAAAAGTACGTTTTTGCCCCGAAATTTGCCATTTTCTTCTACTTTTCACCTGACACTTCCAAAATCATAAAAACTGTGAAATTGAGTTAATAACAATCAATTAAGACCGATTTGCTATCAATTTCACCCTAATTATGTCTAAAACATGCTAAAAATGTGATATGATTTATGCATATTTGATAACCCCACACTTAGCTTTTTGCTTGTCCTCAAGCAAAGTCTACATGAAGTTAGTGATTTTAAATCATATGTGCAGTCACTTAAATTTCCTAGTCATGTTTTTAGTCCAAAAATTACTCAGACAATTCACAACACAGGTCTGACTGGTTAGGTTGCTATGACAAGGTCTCAAATGTCTCTAGTAGATTGTTACAATCAAGCAGGTTTAACAACTTAACAACTAGATTGAACTCTTCTCTCAGTCACAAGGTCTTCCTGATGTGTAGTGTGTGTACTAGTCTAGACCAGATAGTCAACACAATATACTCTCGTCTTAACTACTACCAGATAACACTTCGACCCATCGCTAGATATACTAACAACAGACAACTTTCTGAGTTCCGAGCCTTGGTGATCAGATTTTTAATTATTTAGCATTTATTGATTTTTTCCTTTTATAGATTTTTCAGGGTATTTTGAGTCTGCTTTAACACGTCGACTTTAACTACCCATGTAGCGAGTCCCACTCCGATGACTCTCAGACCTACACGACCTTAGGGCATCAGGCTTTAAGTTCCCCTAAGGAGTGGTGCTCGAGTAGCAAAGGCCCCTAGCAAACTACCCTTATTTAATTAACTCTTTTTTTTTCTTTTCACTTTTAGCTTAGAGTCTCATCTAGTCATTCTAATTGTCAATACATCCTCAACTGATCTAATCTTATCTAGTTAAGTTTTGAAAAGGTAATTGGCTGAGGTCTCTAATCCAGACTAAGTTGTGCTCAATTATAAGGAAGCCCATATTCCTAATCAATAAGTTCAAAATAGTCATCACATTGTCTCCTACTAATCATAACTTCTACACACATATCATAGACATCAGCAATGTTTTACCAATCATACTGCATTTTGAAGTCTGACGGAATGAAAAATTTTGAAAAATTTTGGAAGGGTGTGAAAATAAGGGGAAAACATGCAAAATCATGCAAAAGGTTTTCTCAAACTACTACAGTGCACCGTGCACTGCTACCCCACATTTAAGTCTGACACTATCCTCGGTGTTCATGCATATCTAAATTACCCCACACTTATTTGAAAATAAGAAACAAAAACAAAGCAGAAAAGACTCTTACCCCACACTTATTCGAATAACTATGGGTAAGAAGGAAAATAAAGCAATGAAATTAAATAACAAGATAAAATAGAGGAAACAATGATGTTATGTCATATCAATCAACGTTATACAGAGATTCATATTTCATACAGCCCAGACATGATCACACACATAGAACAAAAACAACAAAAGAAAAAGAAAAGGGAAAAGAAAAGCTAAGAACCCGGCTCGTCGTCGTTAGGTGGACCGAAGTCTGCTGGAAAGTAGACCTCTGTGTTTTCCACCAGTTGGGAGGTATGCTGATAAATCTCCTCGATCCTGCTGGTGTTCATAGCGATTCTGTCCTCCATCATCGTCATCCGTCTCTCGATTCTTTCCATATCCCGGCTATATCGGGCTGACAGTTCTGCCAATCCGTGTGACATATGTTGTTCGAAGGTAGTGCGTGGAACGAACGTCTCGGTCGGAGGTATATGTGCTGGAACTGCTCCTGGTGTCGATGTCTGTCCTGGCTTCTCCGTGTGGATGGAGTACCGCCCATTTGCATCCTGTACGACCATCCCCATGTTCCGTAGAATGGTAAGGTCCGTAGGAATGGTGGTCGGGGCAACCTGGATCAGCTCCGAGCCCTCGATGTCCAACTCCAAGTAGTGGGCTATCCTGGTGATGAACGGCCCGAGCCCCAGACACTGTTTCCGAGTGTCCGTAGCGAAACCCCGAATGATGACAGTGATGAGTCGAGCCATCTGATGTGCACAAATCATATACCCTTTTAGCATGTTTTTAGACATATATTAGGGCAATATTTGAATGTATTTGATCTTAATTGAATCAAATTGACATAAAATTGCTTAAATTTCGATTCTGGAAGTTTCAGGAGCAAATTGGACGAAAACAGCAAATTTTGGGGCAAAAATGCAATTTTTGGAAATGTTGACTTGGTCAACGGTCCGAGACGGGCGTCCCGACCCAGTCAAGCCACCAGGATGGGCGTCCCAATCCAGGACGGGCGTAGCAGTGCACGGTGCACTGTAGTAGTTTTTTTTGAAAAACTTTTTGCATGATTTTGCTTGTTTTCCCAGTATTTTCACACCCTTCCAAAAAAAAATTTCAAAAATTTTCATTCTTTCAGACTTCTAAATGCAGTATGATTGGTTAAACAATTGCTTATGTCTATGATATGTAGGTAGTATGTTGTGGTTAGTATGAGATAATTGATAACTATTGCTGAACCCATTGATTAGAAGTAGGGAATTCCTGATAATTGAGCACAACTTAGTCTGGATTAGAGACCTCAACCAATTACCTTTTCAAAACTTAACTAGATAAAATTAGACCAGTTGCAGGATGCATTGACAATTGGAATGACTAGATGAGACTCTGAGCCAAAAGTGAAAAAGAAAAAAAATGAGCTAATTAAAATAGGGTAGTTTGCCAGCGGCCTTCGCTACTCGAGCACCACTCCTTCGGGGAACTTAAAGCCTGATGCCCTAAGGTCGTGTAGATCTGGGAGTCATCGGAGTGGGACTCGCTACATGGGTAGTTGAAGTTGACGTGTTCTAAGCAGACTCAAAATACCCTAGAAAATCTATAAACGAAAGGAATCAATAAATGCTAAATGATAGAATCTGATCACCAAAGCTCAGAACTCAGAAAGTTATCTGTTGTCAGTATGTCTAGCGATAGGTCGAAGTGTTATCTGGTAATAGTTAAGACAAAAGTTTATTGTGTTGACTATCTGGTCTGGACTAGTACACACACTACACATCAGGAAGACCTTATGACTAAGAGAAGAGTTCAACCTAGTTGTTAAATTGTTTTTTGCTCAATCCTAACAATCTACTAGAGACATTTGAGACCTTGTCATAGCAACCTAACCAGTCAGACCTGTGTTAAGAATTATCTGAATAATTTTTGGAATAAAAACATGACTAGAAAATTTAAGTGACTGCACATATGATTTAAAATCACTAACTTCAGGTAGACGTTGCTTGAGGACAAGCAAAAAGCTAAGTGTGGGGTTATTTGATGTGCACAAATCATATATCCTTTTTAGCATGTTTTTAGACATATATTAGGGCAATATTTGAATGTATTTGATCTTAATTGAATCAAATTGACATAAAATTGCTTAAATTTCGATTCTGGAAGTTTTAGGAGCAAATTGGACGAAAACAGCAAATTTTGGGGCAAAAATGCAATTTTTGGAAATGTTGACTTGGTCAACGGTCCGGGACGGGCGTCCCGAATTCGGGATGGGCGTCCCGACCCAGTCAAGCCACCAGGACGGGCGTCCCGAAGCGCCAGAATTTGTCCCACATCGAATTTTTTGGAATTTTTCACTCCAGAAAGCTGCTATAAATACCCCAGGCCTCCAGGAGTTGAAATCATCCCTCTCCACTCGATCTGGGTCATTCAGAGACTTCCAGTTTACAATTCTCGAGTACACAAGTCACTGAGAGACTCGGGTTTCAGTTTCAGTTTTCTTTCTTTCTTTATTGTTTCGTTTTCTTAGTTTCTGAGAAATAGTCTCAGATATTAGGCTTCGATAGATAGGTTCGTTTTTGGTATTCATAGAATACCGGGATTTCGTTAGGAGATCCTAAGAGAGAGATAGGGTGCGTGTTCTTAGTCAGATTAGGGTAATTTGCTTAAGCCCGGGATGTAAGGTAAAGCAATTGCTACTAGGTCTGAGGAGCGTTCTCCGAAGGCTCTACCGAGCAGAGTAGGATCGAGCAGTCAGGAGCATACAGGAGCTGCAGCGCCGGCTGGACCTGCATAGAGTGGTGATTACTTTATGACAGTGGGTCCCCTAGACGAGGTTCTGTATGTTTACGAATTGTTTTATCTAAATATTAATTTGAATATCAGATTACGATTCTTATGAGTATTTGTTTATATGTTGAAGTTGTTATTTTTTTCCGGAAATGGCCATCTGCTTAAATATTCATTATGTCTGCATGTCTATTGCCGTTCTTTTAAACAGAATCTAAGGTTATAGACAATTCCTAACCACGGTCTATTCATAACCTATTTAGTTTAACAGGCATCAATTAGTATTGGTGTCTGCCATACTAGATAAAATAATCTGCGGAACACCCTGTTGGTTGAAAGTAGTCTAGGTAGGCTGAGTAGAGTGTTATGCCGGCGGTTATGAGACGAGCAGCATGATACCGAAGTGACATAGGGTACCGTTCATTGCTGACTTTAGTCCGAGCCGTGAGTAGGGTCGTTACCCTTAACGATGGGGCGGTAGCGCAGAAACTCAGATGTGGTAGCCTTTAGACACAGAACATAGTTGCAATCCAGGCCAAGACATGTCTAAAATACTCGAATATAGGTCAATCAACGTATATAAACAGTATAACATAGAATCAGGACATTATCTAGAACACACTTCTAGGATTAATTAGACTTAAACCTAGTGGAGAATGGATCACCCTCTCATCAAAGTATTTGATGAAGATTGCATAATTGGATCATAAGATAGGAGTTAGGATCAAAGGCTAGTTACTACTAAGCCGTTACCACTTCCCTGGGAGTACGATATTTAACTTAATAAAATCGTAGATACTTTCCAACATACTAGCTACACGATAGGTACTCTGCCTTAGGTTCTGGTTGATTAAGTGACAATAATTGAATGCTAAGTGACAGTTAGTAAGACTCAGTCCTTAATTACTCATAATCGACATAGGTAAATAAAGCCTATCTTTTAGCATACCAATCGGAACGCATCAGATTTTTGGCGCCGTTGCCGGGGAAATATCATAATGAATTTAGGACTCCTGATCGAAATTCTAGACACCGATCAAAATTCTAGATACTTATGATAGGTAACGGTAGTAACCTAGACTTTAGACCCAACACTTATGTTATACTAGTTAGAAAATCAGTTTCCGAAATATAGGATTATCATAACTAATTGATTTTAGATGTTATCTAGAATTAAGACACTTAGGATAATCAAATTTTAGAAAATCATTCTAGAACCATATTGAGGAAATTTACCTGCTTTCTAAATTAAACATAAAAAGAAAAAAAATGTTAAAAATTTAAAATCCCAAAAAGAATGTATCTTTCTTGCTCAACGGTGAGTTGTTCCTTTTCCCTATCTCTTGTTTTTTTTAAGTTGTTTTCTTAGTTGCTCTTTTTCGTGTTTTTCTTCCTTTATTTAATTTCGAAGAAATAAAAATGGAAATGAGGATAAAATATATTTTCTTCTGAGTTGTAAAATTTTGGCTTAGAGTTTTATTGGGAAGAAATTCCATTTTAGGATTTTCTTAGAGTCATGCCGGCCTTATTAGGATGAGTTATGAAATAATTTTTTCTTAATAGCCAGACCTTTGAATGTTCTATTGGAAAAAGGATGTTCCTTTTGTTTTGCTGATGATTGCATGAGAATTTTTAAAACCAAAAGGAATTATTGCACCCATTATGACATCACCTGATTGAAATATGCTTTTTGAATGAATATGTGATGTAGTAAGAATTGTTTTAGACAGAAACATGATAAGAAAGTTCATGTATGATAAATCCTAATCTTATCTAGTCTTGTCTAAAAACAATAGGTTACACTGATCACTCTGAGATGTCTGTGTTCAATAAAACTGATACTGAACCATAATTGATTAAGTAAGGTTTTATTGTTACTTGAGTTTGATATAGAATGAAGGGGTAAGAAAAAGGGTTGAAAATCTAGAAAGCAAACCATTGGTTTAGATTAGAAAACCCCGAGTTAGAGGCTAGTGTAATACTGATAAATTTATGGATGAAAACTTGTTTGCATTGTTTGCTATGTATAATAATTCTCATCTGTGGTTTATTGCAAATTATCTAGTCACTGAATAAGTTCCAAGTGATATGACTTATCAGCAAAAGAAGAAATTCTTTGCTGATTTGAAATATTACTACTGGGCAGTTTCTCTTCTATTTCAAATTTTTGCAGATCAGTTGATCAGAAGATGTATCTCGGAAGGCGAAGGCCACATGATTCTGAAGCATTGCAGGAATCTATGGGAGACCAATTAACTGCTATCACACTGTCCGGAAAGTGTTGGAAGTAGGATCTTGTTGACCCATTATATTCAAGGATTTTGTATCTCTGATAAAGTCTTGCGATGCTTGCCAAATAACAGGTAACACATCCTTCAGAGATCATCTACCCCAACAAGGTACACAAAGTTTTACAATTTTTTTTTATATCTGGGGTATTCATTAAATCCTTTCTTTTTTCTTTCCTTTGAAAATAATTACATCATAGTAGTCGTGGAACACTTTTCGAAAATAGCCTGAACCACAGGCATTACCTACTAATGATGTTAAAGTCATGTGCAGATTCTAGTTGTTTTCCAGATTCAGAGTGCCGATGTCTTAGGAAGAAATGTTCAACCTGTGTATCAAATCTGTGAAGTCTGCCAAGTACCACACTTTAGCAGGGATTGTTATGGGAATGACTGACCATTCCAAAAAGAGGTAGGAGTAGGTTACTGCAGAATGCTACTCCAATGGGAGACGCATACAATCCCAGCTGGAGAAATCATACGGGATTTAGCTGAGGAATAATTCGGAAGCTGGAAACTTTCAGAAGATACCACCACAGCAAAACCCCTACCCGCAGAATGAACAGATGAGATACTAGTAACAATTAAAGCCAGACTAGTGCAAGCAAGTGATCTACCAAGTGACAAAGAAGGGACGGAGGATATAGAGGAATTTGGTATTGTATCAGGAGCATAGCAATGGAGGAGCTTGCATTCCCTGCATACCAATCAGCTGTGAGAAACTTCCCCGAGGAAGTCTCAAATACTTGGGCCCAGATCTACACAACTGGAGCCCCCTACCACCACAGCTTCGCCAAAACTTCAGGTATCTTTTCTTCCATTCGAGACTTGCATGCAATACCTTTACTAAGATTGGCAGGAAGGCACACAAATCCCAAGAAATCTCATTCCTAGACACGTTCCTCCTGGACACGGTGCTATGATTGTGAGAAATCTTACAAATGATTCGAGGAAGCAGACCGTAGGGCTCGAGCCATTCATCAAATGAATAGGCTACTACCTGGAGCTCGACAATGAAGGATCGAAGCTGACATCATCCGTTACAGTATCTAGTGCTTACAGAGTCAAGAATGGCTCATCAATAGCACATGGCTAAGGTGAAGAGCCAATTAACAGATCAAAGAAGACCCTTCTGCTCGTGATATGAAGGGAGTTTTTCTAATCGTCATGTTCCTTTAATTTTATTTTCTTCATTTTTGTGTCTTGTTTTATTGGTTGTTTTATTTTCTCTCTTACCCTTAGTTAGTCAAATAAGTGTGGGGTAAGAGTTTTCTATTTTGTTTTTGTTTCTTGTTTTCAAATAAGTGTGGGGTAGTCTAGATATGCATGAACACTGAGGACAGTGTCAGACTTAAGTGTGGGGTAGCAGTGCACGGTGCACTGTAGTAGTTTTTTTTGAAAAACTTTTTGCATGATTTTGCTTGTTTTCCCCATATTTTCACACCCTTCCAAAAAAAATTTCAAAAATTTTCATTCTTTCAGACTTCTAAATGCAGTATGATTGGTTAAACAATTGCTTATGTCTATGATATGTAGGTAATATGTTGTGGTTAGTAGGAGATAATTGATAACTATTGCTGAACCCATTGATTAGAAGTAGGGAATTCCTGATAATTGAGCACAACTTAGTCTGGATTAGAGACCTCAACCAATTACCTTTTCAAAACTTAACTAGATAAAATTAGACCAGTTGCAGGATGCATTGACAATTGGAATGACTAGATGAGACTCTGAGCCAAAAGTGAAAAAGAAAAAAAATGAGCTAATTAAAATAGGGTAGTTTGCCAGCGGCCTTCGCTACTCGAGCACCTCTCCTTCGGGGAACTTAAAGCCTGATGCCCTAAGGTCGTGTAGATCTGGGAGTCATCGGAGTGGGACTCGCTACATGGGTAGTTGAAGTTGACGTGTTCTAAGCAGACTCAAAATACCCTAGAAAATCTATACACGAAAGGAATCAATAAATGCTAAATGATAGAATCTGATCACCAAAGCTCAGAACTCAGAAAGTTATCTGTTGTCAGTATGTCTAGCGATAGGTCGAAGTGTTATCTGGTAATAGTTAAGACAAAAGTTTATTGTGTTGACTATCTGGTCTGGACTAGTACACACACTACACATCAGGAAGACCTTATGACTAAGAGAAGAGTTCAACCTAGTTGTTAAATTTTTTTGCTCAATCCTAACAATCTACTAGAGACATTTGAGACCTTGTCATAGCAACCTAACCAGTCAGACCCTGTGTTAAGAATTATCTGAATAATTTTTGGAATAAAAACATGACTAGAAAATTTAAGTGACTGCACATATGATTTAAAATCACTAACTTCAGGTAGACGTTGCTTGAGGACAAGCAAAAAGCTAAGTGTGGGGTTATTTGATGTGCACAAATCATATACCCTTTTTAGCATGTTTTTAGACATATATTAGGGCAATATTTGAATGTATTTGATCTTAATTGAATCAAATTGACATAAAATTGCTTAAATTTCGATTCTGGAAGTTTTAGGAGCAAATTGGACGAAAACAGCAAATTTTGGGGCAAAAATGCAATTTTTGGAAATGTTGACTTGGTCAACGGTCCGGGACGGGCGTCCCGACCCAGTCAAGCCCCCAGGACGGGCGTCCTAATCCAGGACGGGCGTCCCGAAGCGCCAGAATTTGTCCCACATCGAATGTTTTGGAATTTTTCACTCCAGAAAGCTGCTATAAATACCCCAGGCCTCCAGGAGTTGAAATCATCCCTCTCCACTTGATCTGAGTCATTCAGAGACTTCCAGTGTACAATTCTCGAGTACACAAGTCACTGAGAGACTCGGCTTTCAATTTCAGTTTTCTTTCTTTCTTTATTGTTTCGTTTTCTTAGATTCTGAGAAATAGTCTCAGATCTTAGGCTTCGATAGATAGGTTCGTTTTTGGTATTCATAGAATACCGGGATTTCGTTAGGAGATCCTAAGAGAGAGATAGGGTGCGTGTTCTTAGTCAGATTAGGGTAATTTGCTTAAGCCCGGGATGTAAGGTAAAGCAATTGCTACTAGGTCTGAGGAGCGTTCTCCGAAGGCTCTGCCGAGCAGAGTAGGATCGAGCAGTCAGGAGCATACAGGAGCTGCAGCGCCGGCTGGACCTGCATAGAGTGGTGATTACTTTATGACAGTGGGTCCCCTAGACGAGGTTCTGTATGTTTACGAATTATTTTATCTAAATATTAATTTGAATATCAGATTACAATTCTTATGAGTATTTGTTTATATGTTGAAGTTGTTATGTTTTTCCGGAAATGGCCATCTGCTTAAATATTCATTATGTCTGCATGTCTATTGCCTTTCTTTTAAACTGAATCTAAGGTTATAGACAATTCCTAACCACGGTCTATTCATAACCTGTTTAGTTTAACAAGCATCAATTAGTATTGGTGTCTGCCATACTAGATAAAATAATCTGCGGAACACCCTGTTGGTTGAAAGTAGTCTAGGTAGGCTGAGTAGAGTGTTATGCCGGCGGTTATGAGACGAGCAGCATGATACCGAAGTGACATAGGGTACCGTTCATTGCTGACTTTAGTCCGAGCCGTGAGTAGGGTCGTTACCCTTAACGATGGGGCGGTAGCGCAGAAACTCAGATGTGGTAGCCTTTAGACATAGAACATAGTTGCAATCCAGGCCAAGACATGTCTAAAATACTCGAATATAGGTCAATCAACGTATAGAAACAGTATAACATAGAATCAGGACATTATCTAGAACACACTTCTAGGATTAATTAGACTTAAACCTAGTGGAGAATGGATCACCCTCTCATCAAAGTATTTGATGAAGATTGCATAACTGGATCATAAGATAGGAGTTAGGATAAAAGGCTAGTTACTACTAAGCCGTTACCACTTCCCTGGGAGTACGATATTTAACTTAATAAAATCGTAGATACTTTCCAACATACTAGCTACACGATAGGTACTCTGCCTTAGGTTCTGGTTGATTAAGTGACAATAATTGAATGCTAAGTGACAGTTAGTAAGACTCAGTCCTTAATTACTCATAATCGACATAGGTAAATAAAGCCTATCTTTTAGCATACCAATCAGAACGCATCACCATCTCTATTGTAGAACCCATATGCATGTTGGCCAGGAGGAATGTCTCCATTTGGGTGACATTCCCGGGGGCCGTCCGACGTCCTGACAGAGTGTGTGCGATAATGGCATGTAAATAGCGAAGAGCAGGATAAATACCTATGGCTTTCGCAAAGCCATGCTGGTAGGGAACACCCGTCGTACAGATCTGAGCCCAAGCGATGGAGACGTCTGCAGAAATGAAGTCTCGAACTACTATGGTGTAGGTGGGCGTATCCAGCTCGTCTCTCTGCCAGATACCCAAGGCGATGCCGAACTCGGCCATGCTCATCGATCGATCTATTCTGCCTAGGCGGAATGTGATATGCTCCTGATGGAATGTAAACGAAGCATAGAACTCACATACCAGCTCTAGGTAGGTCGGCTCGGTGACGATGAAGACTCGACTGTAGGGTAGTACGTCGAGTATGCGTCGGATTTCCTGCTCAACCTCTAGTGTCTGTACTGCTGCCCAGTCAAGCATTCTGCCAATCAGTATGGTGCGTCCGATATATCCATGACATCTCTCCTGGTATGTTGGGCTGGAGGGAAACATCATGAAAGGATGTGCCACCGATGTGACGGTCATGGTAGACGTGATACGAGCGTGTTTGGGAGCCATTTGGTTGAGAACGTTCAAGAGACTTTGAGAATATAGGCGGGAAGGAAGATTTGAATTCGAATTCTGGAGGTGAATTTGAATTCGGAATGATGGATTTTGGTTTGGGAAGGATTTTTGAATTTTTGGCGGGAAATTCAAATTTTGGAAGGAAATTTAAAATTCAAATTTTGGAGGGAAATTCGAATTTTGAAACTTTGGGGAGTTGCCAAAAATTTGTAGAGAGAAGGTAGAGAGAATTTTTTAGAGAGATGAATTTTTGGTGGTTGGTTTGAGAGAAAATGAAAAAAATGGAATATTTGTAGGAGGGGCAGCCTTCGGGACGCCCGTCCCACTAGATGCCCATCCCGAGTTGCTTCGGGATGCGTGCCAATTCCGGAATTTTTTTTATAATTTCCTGCAAATCTCAATACACCAAAAACAATATATAACAGGTCTTCATGTTTATCCTATCAAATTCAGAAGCTGTTAAAAACTCTGTGCAAAAATTCCTCAATCTCTTTTTCGAAAATCATGACTACCCTAATCTTATCCTAACTTCTGTTCAGCAAGAATTTCAAAAACAAAAATCAAAAACTGAGTTTATACAATTTAATTAGTGAAAAATAAACTGCATTTGCAACACCTTTGTTTTTCATAAAAAAATTGAGAAATAAAATGTCTGAAGGAAAATTGCTGAATAAAATAAGAGACCCTTTTTAAAAAGTTTGAAAACAAAAAAAGTAGTGGTCAATTATTTAATTTTAGTTCAAACAATTTATTTGCTGAAAGAATAGTGAAAAGAATCTTCCCTTTTTCAATGGCCCTTATTTCTGATCTCTCGTATCTCTGCTTGTATGTTTCGCATCTCTATGCGCATGGCTCTCATCTTATCCCTTTGCCTGCCCTGCTCACTTCGTAAGTCAGCTAACTCCCGGAGTATTTGTGCATTTTGGTTTTCCTGGAAACTGACTGTAGCTCTGAGTTGGTCCATGTTAGTTGTGATATTCAGACTAACTTGGTCTGAATGACACAATCTGCGTGCAATTCCTTGATCCATCTCATAGATCCTTTGAGCCAAAGTATCTATCTGCACGGACAACACTGAATGAGAACCGTTAGTACTTCCCCCGGATGAAGGGGTGTGCTCGTTAGGCGTTGGAGTGTACTCAGGAGATGTTGGTGAGTTTTGGGTTTGGTCAAGGCGTGGTGGATTTATAGGAACTCTCTGGGCAGGAGTGTGAACTGGAGATCTTTGAGGCTCTTCTCTAGGAGGAAAGGTATCTTCAGAAGGATCTTCTTCCGTGGGACTAGGCTCACGGGCGTTCAGTAATCTTCTCACTAAGTCACTGGTATCTAGGCTTGAGCTTATTTCTATAGGTTGTGGAGGAGGATTCTCCCGAGGTATTTCTGGTTCAGGCCTAGATGGTCCTTCTGGTTTGGTCTTCTTTGGTCCTGGAGTGTTAGGGTTATCTGTTTTCTTTGCTTGATCAGTAGCTGCTCTTGTTCTCTTCATCTATGAGTGAAAAGTCTGGTTAGGAATAACAAATAACAAAAACAAAATAGAAAAAGAAAAGTAAGAAAGATATTTTTTAAATTTTTAACATTTTTTTTCTTTTATATTTTATTTAGAAAGCAAATAAATTTCCTTAATATGGTTTTAGAATAATTTTCTAAAATTTGATTATCCTAAATGTCTTAATTTCAGATAATATCTAAAATTAGTTAGTTATGATAATCCTATATTTTGGAAAGTGATTGTCTAACTAGCATAAGATAAGTGTAGGTCTAAAGTCTAGGTTACTACCGTTACCTATCATAAGTTTCTAGAATTGTGGCCAATAATCCTAAATTCATTATGATATTTCCCCGGTAACGGCGCCAAAAATCTGATGCTGTTCCGATTGGTATGCTAAAAGATAGGCTTTATGTACCTATGTCGATTATGAGTAATTAAGGACTGAGTCTTACTAATTATCACTTTAGCATTCAATTATTGTCACTTAATCAATCAGAACCTAACGCAGAGTACCTATCGTGTAGCTAGTTCTTGGAAAGTATCTACGATTTTAATTTATTAATATCGTACTCCCAGGGAAGTGGTAACGGCTTAGTAGTAACTATCCTCTTACCCTAACTCTTATCTTATGATCCAGTTATGCAATCGTTCACCAATATCTTTGATGAGAGGGTGATTCATTCTCCACTAGGTTTAAGTCTATTTAAGCCTAAACGTGTTTTATAGATAATGTCATGGTTCTATGTTATACTGTTCTTACATGTTGATTGACCTATCTTCGAGTATTTTAGATATATATTAGCCTGGATTGCAACTATGTACTGAGTCTAAAGGTGTACCACATCTGAGTCAACTGATAAACCGCCCCATCGCCATTGACGGCCCTACTCATGGTTCGAGCTAAAGGCATCCATGAAAGCCCTATGTCACTTAGGGGATCATGCCGCTCGCCCTAACGCCGGCATAAAAACACAACTCAGCCTACTTAGACTACTCTAACAAATAGGGTGTTCTGTAGGTTATTTTATCTGATATGGCAGACACCAATACTAAGTGATGCATGTTAAACTAAACAAGTTATGAATAGACCGTGGTTAGGAATTGTCTATAACCCTAAATTTAGTTTAAAAGAAACTACATAAACATGCAGACATAATGAATATTAAGCAGGTGGCTATTTTCGGAAAATCATAAGAATTTCAACATGTATAACAGATATTCATAAAAATCATAATCTAATAAACATAATTAATTTTTGGACAATCACAATACAAACATATAAAGAGAGGGACATGGGGACTGATGCCATAAAGAATTCACCCTTTACTTAGTCTCGCCGATGGAGCAACTGCTTGTATATGTCGTACTACTCGACCCAACTCTGCTCGACAGAACCTTCGGAGGACGCTTCCTCAGCCTAGTAGCTGGGCTTTACCTTAATACCCAACTTAAGCCCAGCCTTGTGGACTGACTCTCCAAACGCCTAGAGCCCTCTTAGGATCTCATAACAAAATCTCAGGTATTCCATGAATACCAGAAATGAACCTATCTATCGTAGCCTAGGATCTGAGACTAATTCTCAAAAACAAATCTAGAAATAAAAGAAAACTTATACTGAAATCTGAGTCTCTAAGTGACTTGTATACTGGAAAACTGTATACTTGAAGTCACTAAATGACTCAGATCGAGTGGAGAGGAATGAATTCAACTGAGGAAGGCCTGAGGTATTTATAGCATCTTTCTGGAGTGAATGTTTTCAAGAATTTCGATGTGGGGCTTGGACCAGGTACCCGGGACGCCCGTCCTGGATTGGGACGCCCGTCCCGTCCTTAGAGCCATTAACACCAATTTTTTGGCATCTTCTGCTTGACCATTCCCCTGAGGGTGTGCTACTGATGATTTCCAATGTTTGATGTGCAACCTTTGACATTTTGCGGTGAACTTGGCTGAAAATTGAACTTCGTGATCGGTAACTACTGCCCTGGGTATCCCAAAGCGGCCTAAGACATGTTCTCGGAAGAACTTAGAAATATTTTCCTATGTTGGATGTGTGAGAGCTTTTGCTTCTACCCATTTTGAGAAGTAATCCACCGCCACTACCAAGTATTCACATCCATTTCTTGTTTTCGGGAACTTTCCCATTAGATCCATACCCCACATGTCGAATGGCCAGGCTGCCACCTCCGGGGTTAGTTTAATCGAAGGCAATTGTGGAATGGTTCCAAAGATTTGGCATGTATCTCATTTTTTGACATATTTTTTGGCATCTTCTCTGAGTGTTGGCCAGTAATACCCTTGGTTGATTACTCTTTCAGCTAGAGCTCAGGCCCCAGGATGTCCTCCACATACTCCCTCGTGTATCTCAACTAGCAGGTCATTGACTTGAGGTGGAGGAATGCAACGAAGTAAAGGCCTTTAAAAGACCGTCTATACAATACGTCTTCATGGATTGTGTACCTCGCAGACTGTCTTCTAATTTGTCTGGCTCGAGTAGCATCATCTGGGAGGCTCCCTTGCTGAATGAAGCTCTTTATTTCCTCGTCCCAATTCTCCAAAGTGGAACGTAGGCATTGAATTAACTCTGGTTCTTTGGTATCTGTTTCTACTCTTTCTATGGGGATGCCTTCTTCATTTGGAGTTTCCCCAGAGGTAATTTTTGCGAGTTTATCGGCTTGCTTATTTTCCTTTCTGTTGATCAAAGATAATGTGAAAGAGCAGAATCTCTCTCTCCATTTTCTGGCCTCGTCTACATATGCTTGTAGACCCTCCGATTGTACTGCGTAGGTGCCTTGGACCTGATTTACCGCCAGCTGGGAATCGCTGAATACTTTCAATGCTTTTATGTCAACTTCATGAGCCCACTCTAATCCCATTAACAACGCCTCATACTCTGCTTGATTGTTCGAAAGATTGGGCTTCAATTTGATGGCCCACATTTTCATGTATTCTTTGTTAGGTGAAATTAAGATAATTCCTGCTCCTACTCCACTGGAGTTGACTGCTCCGTCCACTCTCAATTCCCATGGTTCTTTTGTAGGCTCAGCCACTTCTAGGCTCGATTTTGTGAAGGACCCTTTTGCGAGGAAGTCCGCAAGAGCCTGTGCCTTGATTGCTGTCTGGGGCTTAAATGTGATCTCTTGCCCGCATAATTCAATAGGCCATCGCAGCATTCTTCAGGATTGATCCAGTTTATGAAAACTTTACTTGAGCGGGGCATTAGTGTAGACCACAATAGGGTGGGATTCGAAGTACGGTCTGAGTTTCCGTGCAGAAATCACTAGTGCATACGCTAGCTTTTCAATATTTGGATACCTGGACTCCGCGTCATTCAAGACTTTGCTGACGAAGTATACAGGGTGCTGCTTCGTTCCTTCCTCCTTTATCAATACTGATGCCATGATCAAATCAGAGAAGGACAAGTATAGGAAGAGTGTTTCCCCTATTCTCGGAGGTCGCAGCAAGGGAAGATCTAACAGATGGTCCTTCAACCTTTTCCAAGAATGACTGCATTCTTGAGTCCACATAAAATCATTCTTCTAATTTTTCAAGGCTTTGAAGAATGGAAGACACTCTTCTGCCAATTTTGAAATGAATTGTCCTAATGTAGTAATACATCCGTTTAGTCTTTGAATGTCTTTGACACATCGGGGCTCGGTGAGCCGAGCTATAGCTTCCAATTTCTCTGGATTGGCTTCGATTCCTCGCTTAAATGTCATAAAACCCAGAAATTTACCTGACTTCACTCCAAAAGTACACTTCGTCAGGTTGAGCTTGAGGTTGAACTTCGCCAGGTTAGAGAAGGTTTCTTCTAGATCGTCTAGGTGCGAAGTGCCATGTTTGGTTTTGACCACCATATCATCGACATATGCTTCTATGTTCCTTCCAATTTGGCTTCGGAGGATGTGATTCATCATTCGTTGGTATGTGGTCCCAGCATTCTTCAACCCGAATGGCATAACGTTATAGCAATATATGGCCCCTGCAGCTCGGAACGAAGTGTGTATCTGATCTCTTGGCTTCATCTTTATTTGATGGTATCCTGAAAAGGCATCCATGAAGCTTAGAAACTCGCACCCCGCTGTTGAATCTACCAATGCGTCAATTCGAGGCAGCGAGTAGCAGTCTTTAGGGTAGGCTTTGTTGAGGTCGGTATAATCCACGCACATCCTCCATTTTCTAGTGGATTTTCGGACCATTACTACGTTAGCAAGCCACGCGGGATACTTTACCTCGCGTATGAACCCTGCTTTCAAAAGTTTATCTACCTCCTCCTTCATGCCTTGTAATTTCTCCTCACCGAATTGTTTGGATTTCTGTTTTATCGGGCGGCACATCGGGGCTATGTTTAGCGCGTGCTCGGCAATGGAGGTGTCAATACCGGGCACATCCCATGTACACTAGGCGAAGCTGTGTTGATGCTCTTTTAAGAACTTGATGATATCTTGTCGGAGTTGATCTGGAAACTCCCTTCCAATTTTGACATGTTGCTGAGGATAGTTCTAGTTTATCGTACTTCATCAAATTCACTTTCTCGCGATACTTCGATGACTAGGTCGCAGATTTATTTTTCCAATATTCTTTGTATCCTCAAGTCGTGATCTTCCATCACTGCATTGATGTACCCTACTTCGGAGGGTGAATCTCTTTTTCTTTTTATTTTCATGATTTGCCCTAGCAGACTTCGTGGGCTACTTTTCACAAAACCAATACCTCGCGAAGTGTTGAACTTCACCTGTTGGTGAGATGTAGAGATTACTAAGTCAAAAGTTGCGTGGAAAGGTGTCCCCACTATGACATTGTAGGGGGGTTCCAAGTCCACAACATAGAACTTGATATCTTCTGTTCGTGCTTTGTCCCCTTCGCCGAGGGTGACTTGCAACCTTACTATTCCTTTAACTGGTACCTTATGTGGCGTGAATCCCTCCAGTACTATTCTGCTAGTTTTGAGATGTTCTTCTCTCAAGCCCATTTCTTTGAAACATGGCAAATACATAATGTTCCTCGTAGCTCCGGTGTCAACCAAAACCCTTTTTACTATGCATTTGTCGATTCCTTCTTGCGTCATACGCATTTCGAGAACGATAGGACTGACTTTTGCCTCCTCATTGTTCTCTAACTCCTCATTGGTGAAAGTAATGACTTCCGTTTGTTCAAATTCATACTGCGGGACAAGGTATGATTTGGTGAGGTTGTATATCCTCTTCTTGATCTTCTTGACGGAAGTCAGCTCTAGGTTAATCATGCTGATTACCCTTTCTCCTTTGTCCTTCTGTTGTTGGATACCGGCAACATATTCTTTCAAGCATCCTTCCTGAATGAGCTTTTCGATCGCCCTTTTTAGTTGGAAGCATTCCTCCGTGGTGTGACCATAGTCTCTGTGGAATCCACAGAACTTGGTCTTATCCCGTGTGGAGAATGAATGCGACTTCATCGTTGCAGGATCCTTTACTCCGTATTTCTCTTTGATTACTGCTATCATACTTTCTTTTGGAACATTCAAAGGTGTGAAAGTTTCGAATTTCTTACCTCAATTTTTGTCTATTCGTTCGGAAAAGCTCAAGGCAACGTCCTTTGGATGCTCATGTTGCTTATCCTTCCTTTTTGTGGTGGATTCGAGCACACTGCTCTCGCTAATGCTACTTTTTGGGCAACATTGAACATTTCACCAATGGTTTCCAGGTTTCTCAGCTGAAGCTCAGTGTATAGCATCCTAGATCTGAATCCTCCTTCGAAACAGGTGATGACAGTGTCTTGGCTGATTCCTTCGATGTCATCGTATGTCTTCTTGAATCTCTCCAAGAAGGAGAGTAGAGTTTCGTCCTCTCGCTACTTGATATTAGCCAAGTCTCCTCTTATTTTTGGTATGGTTCCTGCAGTACTGAATTTGTCCAAGAACACTTTCTCTAAGGTATGCCATGAGTCAATGGTGCCTGCTTTTAGAGATGTGAACCAGGTCAGAGCTTTGTCGGACAGAGTGCTAGGGACTGCTTTGCATAAAATGGCTTCGTCATTTGTGACTAGCCCCATGGCCGATTTGTAGTGGCACACGTGTTCGAGGGGTAGGGATAACCCCAAGTATAGGACGAACTGCGGGATTTTGAGGCTTGGATCGGGGGAGATATTTTGGATCCACTTGGTGAAAGGTCCCAACTCGATCGACCTTGATTTATGAACTTTAGTGGTGTGTTTTCCTTTTTTCCTGGACTATATTCAGGAGAACGCTATCTCGTTCCTCGCTTATGGACAGGTTTTGAGGAATGATGACTTTCCCCTACTTCGCTGATCGTCTGTTTTCTGCCAGTCCGCAAACCATGCCTTTCATCTTTTTTGGTGGCTGTTTGTGTTCGCTGTGGAAGCTCCGAGGGATCCCCTGAGAATCTTGGAGGGGGTAAATCCGCGTTGGCTTTTCGAAACTCAGCCCTTAACTTTAACCATTATCGTGAAAGTTCTTGATCCTGTTTCAGTTGTTCATTTTCTCTTTGCAACCGTTGTAACTCTTTTTCTGTTTCCTCAATTCTTTTTGAATTGAGTTGTTCTCTCAGATTTGAGAACGTTTGGAAGCTTCTGGCTGGGGTCCCAACCTCTCTGAGATTTGTCGGCGACTGGAACTAGGTGAGGATGAAGAGTGTGATATCCTTGTCCCAGTTCCTCGGAATGAGGATTGTCAGACAGTGCGTCCCTCTCTTGAATGTCTAGACATTTTTTATTTGTGAAAGGAAGATGAATATTCTGGTTGATCGTTCCCGGTAACGGAACCAAACTGATTCTACAAAAATCTATCGGGGGTAAAAAAGTAATTTAAAAGGCCGGGAATTCAGGAAACGTTTGGATGAATTTGTCTTTAGGATATTTTGAATTAGTCAAAGTCAATGGAATTGGTACTTCGGATAGTGGCCCCTTGACGAGCTATAAGTCCGGAAGCTGTATTTCGTGATGTAGAGCTGGAGTAACTATACTCCGCGATGCTGAACTTCCCAATGACAAGTACCTACAAAACAACTAAGTTCAATGGGGGGTTTGTTCCCCGTGAACTCTCCAATGCTTAAGTCAGTAGAGTATTATGTGTGTATTTTGGATATCTAGAAATTGTCCTTACCTTTGATTCTATTTTCTCCTTTATAGGTGTCATCTGGAAAGCTCTTTTATGATCTGCCCGTTGTGGTCATCGATTTCTTCCCGTTACTAGGGGTAAACCTTAAATGCATTGAAGATCGGGCAGGGAGTTATGGTTTGTAACTGTCTCATGAGTGCTACATTAAGAGCAATAATGGCGGCTTTAAGTTTTGGACGGTTATCTTAGAACCGTAATTACTGTCCTGCCCTTGGTGTGATTTGGTGGTCGTTCAATATATAACTCTTTCTCTGTCTAATTTTTAAGGAAAAAATAAAATTCTCACCCTTTATATCTACAATGATTTTCTATGTAGTTGTAGATTTTAATGTTTTTTAAGTGTAATTTTTTATTTTCAATTATAAATGTAATATAACTACCCCTATCTAAAAGTGAGTATTGTCAGATTTTATTCATTTTTTCTTTGAAGTAAAAAAGATAAAACATAGGAAAATTAGGTTGTTTAAATTTTTTTGTTAGATAAGTTTTTATAAACTTTAAAGAAAACACAATAAAGATTGAAATAAAAAGAAAGAAGTCAATAGTCAAAATAAAAAATAAATTAAAAATATATATATAACAATTCAAGGATTTGTTACGTCCTGAATCCTAGCCTAGTTCATGGACTAACACTGGGGTGAGACTCAAGATATATAACAATCTGATACCCTAAAGTCTTTGAGATCTAGGAGCCACTGGGATGAGACTGAAGATATAGTATAATTGAGAGGTATTATATCTAAAGTTCTGAAGATCGAGATGAGGATCTTATTGCCAGGATTCTCAAAGAATTGGAGGACTGGAATTACCCGAAAAAAACAGTGACATTAATACAACAAACATCCTCTTTTTCCTTTCTTTTGTCCTTGTATTTATTTGTCTGATATTTGTTAGAATTATGTATCTTATGAGTCTCTTCTTCTAATCTTTCTGTTAGACAATTGGATTTTGTTTTGATTTTACATTCCTAGGGAGGATAATTAAATTGAATTGACATTATGAAATTTTTTTTTTCTTATGTTATTAATTTGAATTGCTATTGGAATGATGCCACATATTTTAGGGTTATAATTAATTGAGCATATTCCTATAAGATTTAAATTAACCACTAATTATTTAGGTTGTCATGATAGATAATTAATTGTCAAATTAGAATAGTTAACAAGATTAGACCAAATATGTTATTTATTCTAATAATTCTGAGTTAAATTTCATGCTAATCTTAGGAGATGTTATTGAATTGATAATTTACTAATAACCATAGAAAGTTTTTGAATTACTTGCCACGCACATCACGATAACATGCTAAGAAACAGACCAATAAATCCGCTCATCACGATAAAACTTTGCTTTTAGAACAATAATATCCGAAAACGATTTCCCTACAAAAACAAAGAGAGAGTACACCAAAATATGACTTGAATTGGGATGTTAATGGATATTAGATAAAAATTTCAGATGCTTTAACACAAAAACCTAGGGTAGCATAGGAAGGAAGGAATTACTTAGCATAAAATCGTAATCTACACAACCATTAACATTAATTGACCAACAAAATACAACATTATAAAATATCTTAAATTTGTTCAAAATTTTAAATATCCATACGCTCAAATCACATCACATTAATTAGGCGAGCTATCACAACATGTGAACTTTAGAACTTAGAAATGGAAAGTTGCAAAGAAGTATGAAATCCAGAATTTAATAGCTACATAAAAAGAAAGCACCTTTAGTTCGAGCTTCAATCTCCTTTTCCATTCTTTGATCTTCATTGATTTGCTTTAGAAAAGGAAGAAGTAGTTGTACAATGTATTTAGAATGCTTAACCTTTTCTTCCTTACTAAATTTAATTATCAGTTTCTCCTTGCCCTACACCATAAACAACAAATCCATTAATGTTAAATGAAACTGAGAGGCCACAAAAACCCCGCGCTGGCGTGGAGCAAAAGAGCTGACGTGTCCCGACGTGTCTGTCCACCGAGCATATCAGATCCCACCACTCCGCTAAATAAGGAGCCGAAGTCCGCAATGACACCTCTTAGGTAATTCACTTCGTCAATATCTTGACTACCAGCTAGTCAAGATTCTTCTAGAACATTCCGCAAAGAATATCTTTTGACCAACACTTATCTCAAGATTACTCGGTTGAAAATATCTCACAAGTATCCCTATAGCAAAGGGATATTTAAGAATCTGACAACTATCAGATTCTTCACCACATACCTATTCCTCAGGGTCGTTTATTCCTATAAATACCCACCTAACGAGGACAGAAGGTAAGGCCAGATAACTCAACAAACTCTCTGCAAACTTCCTACATCTCTCTAGTCAGATATCCTAAATGCTGACTTAAGCTTCGGAGGGTTCATCAGAGGTCCCTCATCCTCCGCTCTGAACTTCTCTATTTTGCATATATTCTCAGAGGAAATCTTCATCAAAAGCACCAACAGAACAACCACCTAGGCGGAGATAGTTTGGCAGAGACCCTCAAACGATGTCGTCTAAGTGACGCCTGGCGCCAGACCGATTTATGCCGAATCAGTTTGGTTTCGTTATCGGGAACGAAGAAAACATCATCCATCTCTTTCTAAAACAAGAGATGTCTGGGCGATCTGTGAAGCACAGGCACCAGTTTGACACCACTGCTTCTAAGGCTCAACCAGAAGCCTATTGTACCAGGTCAGCCTCTGAAAGGCCACATATCCGCTTGGTCTTTGAAAGCTTTAGACCTCAAGAAGCCTCACGCGGACTGCCGGAGGACCGTAAAGGGGTAAGTGAGAATAAGTATGGTAACGTCGAATACGCCAAGGACCTTGACGACCTGCGGAAAGAGGTTGAGCAACTTCGCAGGGAACACGATCTCTCATGACAACTGTTGCAATTCCAAACGGAGTTCGTCAGATAAAGCCTGACTCCGCCAGCCGCCCCTATCGATGTGGAGAACGCTACCGACCACAGCCACTAAAGTCACCTACCATAATGAGCAAACACATGGATCGGAATGCTCCCTCCAAAAAGATCACATTCCAAACAGCTAGCGAAGCCGGTGAGAGCCAACAACGGGCAAGGAGGTAAGAGAAAAAAGTCGTCGGCACACACATCGTTCAAAGAGACATAGAAAGGAGAATAGTCCAAACAAAACATGCGGAGATCAGTCCAGGAAGAATAGAATACCTTGACAGAGACTGGCCCATTCACCAAGTGGATTCACTCCGCAACCCCGGATCCTTCGCTCAAAATTCCCCAGTTCTTCCTGTACTCTGGATCAAGCAGACCACAAGAACATATCTGTTATTTCAAGTACGCCATGGGGTTAGTGAGCAATGACGAGGTCGTCGTCTATAAAGCTTTTCCCAGCACCTTGTCTGATAAAGCTCTAACTTGGTTCGCGTCACTGAAGCCTGGGACAATAGATTCATGGCGCGACTTGGAAAAGTCCTTCTTGAACAAATTCAGCACCGCAAGTAAGATTCCAAAAACGAGAGGGGACCTTGCCAACATCAAGTAGAGGGAGGACGAGACTCTATTGGCATATTTAGAGCGTTTTAAACGTACATACGATGAAATAGAGGAGATTAGCCACGACACGACAATCACTTGTTTCGAGGGAGGATTTCAATCAAAAATGCTATTCACGGAACTCCAACTCCGGAAGCCCGAAACAATAGGTGAAGTATTTGGGGTAGCACGAAAGGTCGCACTGGCTGAAGATAGCGCACATGGGGCACGGAGTAAAAGAAAGGAGAAAACCCCAAAGAACTCCCCTCAAGATCGAAAGGACAAAAATAGAACGAGGAAGACTGAGTCATTCACGTCACTGAATATCCCAAAGGAGAACCTCATTGCCGTCATCAAGCAGAAGTACGGAGTGCACGACCCTCCGCCTATGCGAACTCAGAACGCTCCTGCCAAAGATAGGATGAAGTACTTAGGGTTCCACCAGGATTACGGCCATACAACCGAAAATTGCATTCAGTTGAAGAGTACAATCGAGAAGTTGATACGCGAAGGACATTTGAAAGAATACCTCGCGGAACCACCTAAAGATAAGGTTGAAAGAGTAATCAAGGTCATAACACCTCAGTTCTCTTCCATCAAGCAGATAAAGAGGAAAATCCACAATCTAATCAAGCCTGTGCCTATACCTCACTTCTATAGACTATCCCACGAACCCATAACTTTCTTCGACCGAGACCTGGAGCTGAATGAGGAAGCACGAGTTACTCCCATCATTCTAGAGGTAGGCATGGCCGCAGAAGGCGCCTACAAATGCCGAGTAAGAAGAGTGCTGATCGACACTGGTGCAACCAAGAACATACTTTACTACACGTGTTTCAAGGAAATGGGTATGGAGGACACACGACTAAAACATAGCAACATGGTCCAGGAAGGGTTCACAGCGCATAAAATCAGGGTGAAAGGAATGGTCAGAGTCAACGTTACTCTGGGATCCGAAACTTGTTCCCGCGAAGAGGAGATTAAGTTTTACGTAGTGGACATTGACTCCCCTTACAACGCCATCTTAGGCACACCAGCGTACTCCGCTTTCAAATTAATCATTTTGACCTTGCATCAGCAAGTGAGATTTGCGACAGGAAATGGGATCGGCTAGATGAAGAGTAGCCCCAAAAGCCTCCTGGCACACATCTTCAAGTCCAAAAAACAAAAGGTCGCCATGCCATCTTCTACGGTAGCACCCATGTTATAGGTAAAGGAAACAAGGTCACACGGGACTTCGACCCAAATGAGCTGTGCCGGCAATATCGAACCAGAATTGCAGGAGTATGACGAAGTCACAATTCATCCCGACTACCCCGATCAGAAGGTACGAATAGGAAACAGTATGCCACCTTCCTGGAAAGAGCAAATGACACAATTCCTCTCGAATGATCTCTGCAACTTCGCTTGGTGAACCGAGGACATGCCGGGTTTATCGGCAGACATCGCGGAGCACAGACTAAACATCGATCCGACATTCAAACCCGTCAAGCAGAAGTCGCGGTAGTTCGGTGAGGATATGATTAAAGGCATGCATGCCGAGGTACAGAAGCTGTTAAAGTCCAATTTCATAAGAGAGGTAGACTACCCGTCTTGGTTGGCAAATGTGGTAATGGTAAGAAAGTCTAACGGGAAATGGAGGATGTGTGTAGACTACACAGACCTAAACAAAGCATGCTCCAAGGATTGCTATCCACTTCCCCGTATCGATGCCCTTGTGGATTCAACGTCAGGGTATGAATTCCTTAGTTTTATGGACGCCTTCTCAGGGTACCACCAGATTGGCATGTGGCCACAAGATCAAATCCATACCTCTTTCCGGGCAGCTGGAGGTATTTATTACTACAATGTAATGCCTTTCAGACTTAAGAACGCTGGGGCGACCTATTAGAGGATGATGAACAAGATCCTACATCAGCAGGTTGGAAGAAACGTGGAGACATATGTGGACGAAATTCGCTACCCTATCGAAGTTCGGTTTAATACTAAATCCTTCGAAGTGCGCCTTCAGAGTAAGATCCGGCAAATTTCTGGGGTTCATGATGTCGGAGCGAGGCATCGAAGCCAACCCACTCAAAGTCGAGGCTATATTGACGCTCGCGGAACCTTGCTGTATTAAAGACATCCAGAGGTTAAATGGATACATAGCAGCGTTAGGGAGATTTATTTCCAAAAGATGTGTACCATTCTTCAGAACGTTAAAAGTCTCAGGAAAAGCTTTCCTATGGAACGAAGAATACGCCAAAGCATGGGAAGAATTGAAGAATTATTTGGCGATGTTGCCCTTGCTTAGTCTGCCTATACCGGGCGAAGTACTTTACCTATACTTGTCCTTTTTGCAGCAAGCGGTGGCATCTGTTCTGGTGAGGAACTCGGAGGATAAGCAACTGCCTATTTACTTCGTTAGCCGGGTATTATGGGACGCCGAGGTACGCTACTCACGGATTGAAAAATTGGTGTACGCTTTAGTTATCAACACAAGGAAACTTCACGCATATTTCGAATCCCATGTCGTTGTTGTCTACACCAACCATCCTCTAAATCAAATTTTTCACAAATTAGACCAATCTGGAAGGATGCTTCGATGGTCTATCGAGTTATGCGGTTACGACCTCAAGTTTGCTCCCCGAACAGCAATCAAGGCTCAAGCCTTGTTAGATTTTCTCGCCGACCTATCCTTCACAAAAGCATCTTCCCCCGAAGAGTCAATATCCACTCCCATGAAGAAAAATGTCTGGGCTATGACAGTTGATGGAGCGGTTAACTCCTAGGGCATCAGAGTGGGCGTCACGATGAAATCCCCTTCAAGCCAATATGAAGAGAATCAGAGTATAAGACTCAATTACCCCTTCTCTAACAACTAGGCCGAGTACGAAGCTCTCATCCTCGGACTACAATGGGCTCTAGAGGCCTGCATAGAGGTCGTGAAAGTCTTCAGCGACTCCCAGGTCATCGTCGGGCAGGTGAATCACGACTATTCAGTGAATTCCGATAACTTGAAGGTATACACGAAGAAGGTTGACCGCTTGATCGCTCAATTCAAATATTTCTCATTAAAGAAAATAGATCGGAGTTTTAACGAGGCCATAGATAAACTGGTAAAAATAGCTTCGGGAGAATCCCCCAACGGCTTGGGGATATCCGTCGAACTTCTTTCTGCGTTGGAGTCCGCTTTACCATTGCAGCAACCAACCCTCGGCTCTTCCACATGGATTGATGAATTGAAGGACTTTATATCTTCCGACATCTTGCCCGAAGATAAAAGCAGGGTAAGGCAGATACGAAAGCGAGCAGCTCGGTACACAGTAATCAACGATATCCTGTATCGTCGTTCTTTCACGAGACCCTTACTTCGCTACATACCACCAGACCTTACGAAGTCAGTACTAGAAGAAATGCACGTGGGAATATGTGGCGGACATCCAGGATCAAGACCCCTCGCGGAGAAAATCTTAAATCAAGGGTTTTATTGGATAACACTACGGAAAGACGCAAAGGACTTTGTTAAACACTGCAAGGTCTGCCAAAGCTTTGGCAAAATACCTCGACTGCCATCCGTTCCCCAAATTCCCGTCTCGGCCGCATGGCCCTTCGACATGTGGAGAATCAATTTGATGGGCAAGTTCTCCAAGTCTAGAGGAAACGAATATCTAATAGTAGTTGTAGATTATTTCTCCAAGTGGATAGAGGCGAAGTCATTGGCAGCCCCTACGGAGGAAAATGCTCTTAACTTTTTACACGATTTCGTGTTTTGCAGGTATGGGGTACCACGGGCCGTGGTGACCGACCATGGCACGCAATTTTCCACTAAATTCACGGCGGAGTGCACCCGCCTAGGTATCAAACATTGGGCAACAGACAGGCAGAGGCAGCAAACAAAATAGTTCTCATAGCATTAAAGAAAAATCTAGAGGGAAGATCCAAAATCTAGAGGGAAGCAACATTATGGGCAGTTCGAACTTCGGCTAGGGGCCCCACTAGTGAAACAGCATACGCCTTGGTATTCACGTCAGATGCCATATCTCTAGCCGAACTCACACTCCCTTCATACAGAGTGTCCACCTACGACGCAGAGACTAACAAGCAACAACGATGCCTAGATTTGGATTTACTCGAAGAAAGACGGATTGCAGCGCGGCTAAGGATGGAGGATTTTAAGCAAAAAAACCAAGCTGACAAATCAGAGACCGCTAGGCATCGGAGACTGGGTACTAAGGAAGATTGAAGGAACGACTAGACAAATCAAGGCAAACAAACTGTCACCAAACTGGGAAGGTCCCTATTTGATCAAAGGCGAAGTGCGCCCGAGAACTTTTTATCTCATGGATCAAGAAGGAAAGATGCTGCCCAATCCGTGGCATGCCAACCACTTGAAAAAATATTTTGTATAGACGTATGAACTTGCTAATAAGTCACTCTGCCGGGTTTAAAAGTGATATACGTTGATTTCAGGAGTCTAATCTCCAATATACTTCACTTTGAGTTAATCTTGGAGTTAAAATGTTTCAGAGTTAATCATGGAACTTAAATAGATTTTAGAGCTAACCATGGAATCCTACTTCACTTCGAGTTAATCTTGGAGTTAAAATGTTTCAGATTTAATCATGGAACTTAAATAGATTTCAGAGTTAATCATGGAATCCTACTTCACTTCGAGTTAATCTTGGAGTTAAAATGTTTTAGAGTTAATCATGGAATCCTACTTCACTTCGAGTTAATCATGGAGTTAAAATGTTTCAGAGTTAATCGTGGAACTTAAATAGATTTCAGAGTTAATCATGGAATCCTACTTCACTTCGAGTTAATCTTGGAGTTAAAATGTTTCAGAGTTAATCGTGGAACTTAAATAGATTTCAGAGTGAATCATGGAATCCTACTTCACTTCGAGTTAATCTTGGAGTTAAAATGTTTCAAATCATGGAACTTAAATAGATTTCAGAGCTAATCATGGAATCCTACTTCACTTCGAGTTAATCTTGGAGTTAAAATATTTCAGAGTTAATCATGGAACTTTAAAAGTTGTCATTGGACTAAAAAACAGAAGAACTAAATTCTATTAAAAAATCTTAGTCTATTACAGTCAGAGGGACTTCGGTCGAAGTTGGAGCAACCTCAGCCGAAGTACCTTCACCTAACGAAGCCTCTTCTACCACTGGGGCAGGACCACTATCTGCTGCTGCCTCTATCTCCGGCGCAGGACCAACGGTTGTCAAAGGCTCCACTTGCATAGCCTCAAATTCCTCAGGCTGCTCGCAGTATTGATCACACAGCTCTGCCAAATTTGGATGCACTAGCACCGGCGGAGTCCATTGCCTTCCTGCTTTACGATCTACTTCGGCTATCTCCGCCAGCTCACTTTCTGTAAACGGGACGAAGTCGCAGCCGGCCATAAAGTCGGGGTTGGCATAGGACCCTTCAAAAACCCTGCACATCAATGCCTTATCCAGGATAAGGTGGTGGAATTGGCGAAGTACATGCGCACATCCCCGTTCATAAAATCCGCTGCATCTGCAGTAGAGTTCATCATCAAACTCTGGGGAAGCACGGTAGGTATCCACCACCTTAGCAGTGTAATCAATGGACTCATAGTACGACACCTTGGAGTCCGAAGCCCTACACCTTAACTCCGCGTCCTTCAGCCGTCGATCGAAATCTCTTAACTGAGCCTTAAGATCCTCATTTGCCTTCTGGTAAGACATCATATCTGAAGATTGTTTATCCTTTTTAGCAATGACCAAGGCTACATTCTCGTCAGCAATCCGAAGTTTCTCTCCGGCGGAGTCAAGGGCCTTGTTCTTTGCCAATAATTGGCCCTCTAAGCCAACACACTTCTTCTCCAAACTCAGTTGCATAGTCCGGGAAGTGTTCACTGACGCTGCCATCGAGCCTAGGTGCCCAATCAAGGTGCCGACCTGAAAAGAGAAAACGACGAAGTCAAAAGGGATACTTCAAAAAATAAAAACAAGCTGCAACGTCAAGTAAATTTAATGTGCCAGATGAGCTCCAATATGGCCCATCGTGTTATCCACTCCCATCGAAGCATGACGGAGGTTCTACGACAGGTCATGGTCCATCAGTCTGTGCAACACGACCTTACCAAAAACTCTCCCCACCTGGGAATCCGTCAGCTATAGGTTAGACAAGGGTGGGGAGGCTCGCTGGACCTCAAGGGTAAGATTCTCCAAGTCCCTCCTAGAGTTGGGAAGTTTTGATGCAGTTCCGATTGGTATGCTAAAAGATAGGCTTTATTTACCTATGTCGATTATGAGTAATTAAGGACTGAGTCTTACTAACTGTCACTTAGCATTCAATTATTGTCACTTAATCAACCAGAACCTAAGGCAGAGTACCTATCGTGTAGCTAGTCTGTTGGAAAGTATCTACGATTTTATTAAGTTAAATATCATACTCCCAGGGAAGTGGCAACAGCTTAGTAGTAACTAGCCTTTTATCCTAACTCCTATCTTATGATTCAGTTATGCAATCTTCATCAAATACTTTGATGAGAGGGTGATTCATTCTCCACTAGGTTTAAGTCTAATTAATCCTAGAAGTGTTTTATAGATGAGTCCTGATTCTATGTTATACTGTTCCTATATGTTGATTGACCTATATTCGAGTATTTTAGACATGTCTTAGCTTGGATTGCAACTATGTTCTGTGTCTAAAGGCGTACCACATCCGAGGTTTCTAATAAACCGCCCTACCTTATTGACGGCCCTACTCACGGTTCGGGACGAAGGCATCCATGAAAGCCCTATGTCACTTCGGGGATCATACCACTTGCCCTAGCCGCCGACATAATCGGACTCGGCCCGGCTTACCCTAGACTACTCTAACAAATAGGGTGTTCAGCACGTTATTTTATCTAGCATGGTAGACACCAATACTAATTGATGCCTGTTAAACTAAACAGGTTATGATTAGACCGTGGTTAGGAATTGTCTATAACCCTATCTTTAGTTTAAAAGAGCACATTGGACATGCAGACATAGTGAATGTTAAGCAGGTGGCTATTTCCGGAAAAACATAACAACGTCAACATATAAAACAAGTATTCATAAAAATCGTAATCTCGTATTCATAATAAATATTTAGAACAACACAATAACAACATATAAAAGTGGGACATGGGGACTGATGCCATAAAGAAATCACCCTTTACGTAGTCTCACCGATGGAGCGTACTGATGTATATGTCGTATTGCTCGACCTGACTCGGCTTGCCAGAACCTTCGGAGGACGCTTCCTCAGCCTAGTAACTAGGCTTTACCTTAATACCCAGCTTAAGCCCAGCCCTGTGGACTGACTCTTCGAACGCCTAGAGCCCTCTTAGGATCTCCTAATGAAATCTCGGGTATTCTATGAATACCAGAAACGAACCTATCTATAGAAGCCTAAGATCTGAGACTATTTCTCAGAAACTAAAACAAAACACTAATAAGAAAGAAAACTGAGATCCGAGTCTCTGAGTGAGTTGTGTACTAGAGAAGTGTACACTGGAAACCACTAAATGACTCAGATCGAGTGGAGAGGAATGAAATCAACTGCTGGAGGCCTGGGGTATTTATAGCCTCTCGGGTGATTTTTCATCAAAAATTCGATGTGGGACTTGAACTGGGGGTTCGGGACGCCCGTCCCGGATTGGGACGCCCGTCCTGATCTGTTGACCACGCCGAGACGCCCGTCTCGAGTCCTGGACGCCCGTCCCGGTGCTTTGACTGGGTCGGGACGCCCGTCCTGACCCTTTGACCAAGTCAACATTTCCAAAAATTGCGTTTTTGCCCCAAAATTTGCTGTTTTCGTCTACTTTTCACCTAACACTTCCAAAATCATAAAATCTGTGAAATTAAGTAAATAATAAATATTTAAGATCAATTTACTCTCAATTTCACCCAAAATCATATATAAAAACATGCTAAAAAGGTGATACGATTTTCGCATATCAGATATCCCCACACTTAGCTTTTTGCTTGTCCTCAAGCAAAGTCTACCTGAAGTTAGTGATTTTAAACCGTAGTGCAGTCACTTAAATTTCTAGTCATGTTTTTATTCCAAAAATTCTTCAGACAAATCTTAACACAGGTCTGACTGGTTTGGTTGCTATGACAAGGTCTCAGATGTTTTTAGTAGCTTGTTATGATCAGGCAGAAAACAAATCAACAACTAGGTTGAACTTTTTTCTTAGTCATAGGGTCTTCCTGATGTGTAGTGTGTGTACTAGTCCAGACCAGATAGTCAACACAATGTACTCTTGTCTTAACTACTACCAGATAACACTTCGACCCATCGCTAGACATATTAACAACAGACAACTTTTTGAGTTCTGAGCTTCGGTGATTAGATTTTTAATGTTTTAGGATTTAGTTATTTTCTTTATAGATTCAGGGTATTTTGAGTCTGCTTAGAACACGTCAACTAGAACTACCCATGTAGCGAGTCCCACTCCGATGACTCCCAGGTCTACACGACCTTAGGGCATCAGGCTTTAAATTCCCTGAAGGAGTGGTGCTCGAGTAGCGAAGGCCGCTGACAAACTACCCTTATTTGATTAACTTCCTTTTGTTTCTTTTCACTTTTAGCTCAGAGTCTCATCTAGTCATTCTAACTGCCAATATATCCACAACTGGTCTAATTTTATCTAGTTAAGTCTCGAACAGGCAATTGGCTAAGGTCTCTAATCCAGACAAAGTTGTGCTCAGTTATCAGGAATTCCCTATTCCTAATCAATTAGTTCAGCACTAGTCATCAATTATCTCCTACTAACCATAACATACTACCTACATATCATAGACATAAGCAATTGTTTAACCAAGCATACTGCATTTAGAAGTCTGAAAGACGGAAAAATTTTGAAAATTTTTTGGAAGGGTGTGAAAATGCGGGGAAAACAAGCAAAAGCATGCAAAAAAATTTGCAAACTACTACAGTGCACCGTGCACTGCTACCCCACACTTAATTCTGGCACTGTCCTCAGTGTTCATGCATATCTAATTACCCCACACTTATTTGAAAACAAGAAATAAAACACAAAGAAAGGATACTTACCCACACTATGGGTAAGAAAGAAAAAAAACAAAATAATGCAAATAATTCTGTATGTCATATAAATCAACTTTGTACATAGATTCATACGTCATATAGCCCAGACATGTTTATACACATAGAACAAGAAAAACAAAAGCAAAAGAAAGGAAAGGAAAGAAGGAGAGAGAGACTAAGAACCCGGCGGATCGTCGTCCAGTGGACCTAAGTCTGCTGTAAAGTCAAACTCAAAGTTTTCCGCCAGTCGGGAAGTCTACTGATGTATCTCCTCAATCCTGCTGGTGTTCATGGCGATCCTATCATCCATCATCGCCAGCAGTCTGTCAATCTTGTCATCCATCATCGCCAGCCGTCTGTCAATCCTATCCATGTCTCGACTGTATCGGGCTAATAGTTCTGCCAATCCGTGTGACATGTGTCGTTCGAAGGCAGTATGTGGCACGAACGTCTCGGACGGAGGGATATGCACTGGATATGCTTCCGATGCCGATGCTTGTCCTGTCTACTCCGTGTGGATGGTGTCGCGGCCATTCGCATCCCGGACAACCATTCCCATGTTCCGTAGAATGGTAAGATCAGTGGGAACGGTGGTCGGGGCGACCAGGGTCAGCTCCGAGCCCTCTATGTCCAACTCCAGGTAGCGGGCTAGCCTGGTGATGTACAGTCTGAGCCCCAGACACTGTTTCCTGGTGTCTGTAGCGAATCCTCGCATGACGACCATGATGAGCCTAGCCATCTCTACCGTAGATCCCATGTGCATATTGGCCAGAAGGAATGTCTCCATCTGGGTGACAGTTCTGGGAGCCATCCATCGTCCTGATAATGTATGTGCAATGATAGCGTGCAGGTAACGAAGAGTAGGATAAATACATGTGGCTTTTGCAAAGCCATGCTGGTATGGGACACCCGTCATGCAGATCTGAGCCCAAGCAGTGGAGACGTCTGCAGACGTGAAGTCTCGAACTGCTGTGGTGTATGCGGGCGTATCCAGCTCATCTCTCTGCCAGATACCTAGGGCGACGCCGAACTCGGCCATGCTCATCGACCGATCTATTCCGCCCAAGCGGAATGTGATCTACTCCTGGTGGCATGCAAAAGATGCATAGAACTCACATACTCGACTATAAGGTGGCACGTCGAGTATGCGTCTGACTTCCGGTTCTACTCCTAGTGTCTGTACTGCTGCCCAATCCAACATTCTGCCCGTCAGTATCGTACGCCCGATGTACCCAAGGCATCTTTCTTGGTATGCTGTGCTGGAGGGAAACAGCATAAAAGGATGTGCCACTGAGGTAACTGTCATGGTAGATGTGGTACGAGCACGTTTGGGAGCCATCAAGAACGTACGAGAGAGTTTAGGTGGGAAGGAATCTTTAAACTCAAATTCTGGAGGTGAATTTGAATTCAGAAGGATGAAATTAGGTTAGGGAAGGATTTTGAAATATTTGGCAGGAAAATTGATTTTGGAGGGAAATTCGAATTTTTGAGTGAAGTTTAAAATTCAAATTTTGGAGGGAAACTCGAATTTTTAAACTTTGGAGGGTTTGCCAAAAATTTGTAGAGAGAAGGTAGAGAGAAATATTTTTAGAGAAATGAATGTTTGGTTGTAGATTTGAGAGAAAATGAAAAAAATGAATTTTTATAGAAGGGGCGGCCTTCGGGACGCCCGTCCCGGGTTGCTTCTGGACGCGTGCCAATTCCGAAATGTTTTTTTCGTAATTCCCTGCAAACCTCAAGATACCAAAAAAAAAATAATCATAATTTTTAACAAGGCTTCATGTTTATCCAATCAAATTCAGAAGTTGTTAAAAACTCTATGCAAAAATTCCTTAGTCTCTCTTTTTTTTTCGAAAATCATGACTAGCCTAATTTTATCCCAACTTAAATTCAGCAAGAATTTCAGAAGAACAAAAACTGTGTTTGTACAATTTAATTAGTGAAAAATAAACTGTATTTGCAAAACTTTTATTTTTCATAGAAATTTGAAAATAAAATGTCTGAAGAAAATTGTTGAATATAAAGGACCCTTTTAAAAAGTTTGAAAAATAGAAAAATATGGGTCAATTATTCAGGTTTAGTTCAAACGAATTATTTGCTGAGAATAAAAGTAAAAGAATCTTCCCTTAACGACCCTTATCTCTGATCTCCTGTAGCTCTGCCTGAATGTTTCGCATCTCTTGTAGTTCTGCTCGTGTGCTTCGCATCTCCTCCTGCTGGTTCCTTTGTTCCTTAAGATTTCCAACATTTCTTTGAGTATTTGCACATTTTGGCGTTCTATTGTGGTTCTGAGTTGGGTTACTTCAGAACTTAAGGTTAGAACAGCCTGATATGACCGTCTTAGTCCGCCCGGTATTATCTGAGTCATAGCTCTTATCCTGTGAGATATATCATCTACTCGGGCAGCCAAGGCTGATTGAGAACTGTTAGTGCTATCCTCTGATGAAGGTGGTTGGTTGTTAGGTGCGAGGGATGCAGGAGTATACTCAGGAGATTTCGGGGTGTATTCGGGGGATTCAGGAGTATATTCGGGAGAAGCAGGAGTATATTCGGGAGAAGCAGGAGTATATTCAGGAGAAGCGGGAGTATATTCGGGAGAAGCAGGAGTATATTCGGGAGAAGCAGGAGTATATTCGGGAGAAGCAGGAGTATATTCGGGAGAAGCAGGAGTTGTTTGGATTTCTGGGAAAGTGCTATTTTCTAATTCGTCCAGAATATCCTGGGCTCTTGTTCCCTTCATCTCTGAGTGCAACGTCTGGTTAGAAATAACAAATAACAAAAATAGGAAAGTAAAATAAGAAAGCAAAAAATATTTTTATGGATTTTGAATTTTATTTAGAAAGCAGGTAAATTTCCTCAATATGGTTTTAGAATAATTTTCTAAAATTTGATTATCCTAAGTGTCTTAATTCCAGATATTATCTAAAATTAATTAGTTATGATAATCCTATATTTAGGAAAGTGATTGTCTAACTAACATAAGATAAGTGTAAATCAAAAGTCTAGGTTACTACCGTTACCTATCATAAGTCTCTAGAATTGTGGCCAATAATCCTAAATTCATTATGATATTTCCCCGGCAACGACACCAAAAATCTGATGCAGTTCCGATTGGTATGCTAAAAGATATGCTTTATTTACCTATGTCGATTATGAGTAATTAAGGACTAAGTCTTACAAACTGTCAATTAGCATTCAATTATTGTCACTTAATCAACCAGAACCTAAGGCAGAGTACCTATCGTGTAGCTAGTCTGTTGGAAAGTATCTACGATTTATTAAGTTAAATATCGTACTCCCAGGGAAGTGGCAACGTCTTAGTAGTAACTAGCCTTTTATCCTAACTCCTACCTTATGATTCAGTTATGCAATCTTCATCAAATACTTTGATGAGAGGGTGATTCATTCTCCACTAGTTTTAAGTCTAATTAATCCTAGAAGTGTTTTATAGATGAGTCCTAATTCTATATTATATTGTTCCTATATGTTAATTGACCTATATTCGAGTATTTTAGACATGTCTTAGCCTGGATTGCAACTATGTTCTGTGTCTAAAGGCGTACCACATCCGAGGTTTCTAATAAACCGCCCTACCTTAATGACGGCCCTACTCACGGTTCGGGACGAAGGCATCCATGAAAGCCCTAAATCACTTCGGGGATCATACCGCTTGCCCTAGCCGACGGATCGGACTCAGCCCGGCTTACCCTAGACTACTCTAACAAACAGGGTGTTCATCAGGTTATTTTATCTAGCATGGCAGACACCAATACTAATTGATGCCTGTTAAACTAAACAGGTTATGATTAGACCGTGGTTAGGAATTGTCTATAACCCTAACTTTAGTTTAAAAGAGCACATTAGACATGCAGACATAGTGAATGTTAAGCAGGTGGCTATTTTCGGAAAAACATAACAACGTCAACATATAAAACAAGTATTCATAAAAATCGTAATCTCGTATTCATAATAAATATTTAGAACAACACAATAACAACATATAAAAGAGGGACATGGGGACTGATGCCATAAAGAAATCACCCTTTACGTAGTCTCGCCGACGGAGCGTACTGTTGTATATGTCGTATTGCTCGCCCTGACTCTGCTCGCCAGAACCTTCGGAGGACGCTTCCTCAGCCAAGTAACTGGGCTTTACCTTAATACCCAGCTTAAGCCCAGCCCTGTGGACTGACTCTTCGAACGCCTAGAGCCCTCTTAGGATCTCCTAACGAAATCCCGGGTATTCTATGAATACCAGAAACGAACCTATCTATAGAAGCCTAAGATCTGAGACTATTTCTCAGAAACTAAAACAAAACACTAATAAGAAAGAAAACTGAGATCCGAGTCTCTGAGTGAGTTGTGTACTAGAGAAGTGTACACTGGAAACCACTAAATGACTCAAATCGAGTGGAGAGGAATGAAATCAACTGCTGGAGGCCTGGGGTATTTATAGCAGCTTCTCGGGGTGATTTTTCATCAAAAATTCGATGTGGGACTTGAACTGGGGGTTCGGGACGCCCGTCCTAATCTGTTGACCACGTCGGGACGCCCGTCCCAGTGCTTTGACTGGGTCGGGACGCCCATTCCGGGTTCGGGACGCCCGTCCTGACCTTTTGACCAAGTCAACATTTCCAAAAATTGCGTTTTTGCCCCAAAATTTGCTATTTTCGTCTACTTTTCACCTGACACTTCCAAAATCATAAAAACTGTGAAATTAAGTAAATAATAAACATTTAAGATCAATTTACTCTCAATTTCACCCTAAATCATATATAAAAACATGCTAAAAAGGTGATACGATTTTCGCGTATCAAGTTTAAACCCTTCCCTCAACCAAGAAGGCCCCAAAGAACTTCCCCCCCCTGAAGCACGAAGAGCAAAGGCATGAGCCGTGATCGGAGCTTTGTCCTGCAAGTCGGGAGAGTCAGACAACTGGACGCCCTGAGAAGGTCTCTTCTTGGGCGGCTCGATCTTGCTGCCGTCACGCGTTAGTTTCGACGTAGCGACAGCAGGCCCCTTCCCTTTTTCGCGAACGGTGCACTTCGGTGGTGGAGGGTTTTGGTTGTTTGTGAAGCGACAAAAGGAGAGGTTGTGCCCTGATGGGTTTCCGACTGATATACTAAAATAGGTGTTGTTTTACCCTATGTTGATTATGAGTAATTAAGGACTTAGCCTGACTAATTGTCACATTTAGTCTCTATACTGTTACTTAATCAATCAGAAACTAAGGCAGAGTACCTATCGTGTAGCTAGTCTGTTGGAAAGTATCTACAATTTTAATTAAATCAAATATCGTACTCCCAGGGAAGTGGTAACGACTTAGTAGTAACTATCCTCTTACCCTAACTCTTATCTTATGATCCAGTTATGCAATCGTTCATCAATATCTTTGATGAGGGGGTGATTCATTCTCCACTAGGTTTAAGTCTATTTAAGCCTAAAAGTGTTTTACAGATAATGTCCTGATTCTATGTTATACTGTTCCTACATGTTGATTGACCTATCTTCGAGTATTTTAGATATATCTTGGCCTAGATTGCACTATGTACTGAGTCTAAAGGTGTACCACATCTGAGTTACCTGATAAACCGCCCTACCTTAATGACTGCCCTACTCACGGTTCGAGCTAAAGGCATCCATGAAAGCCCTATGTCACTTAGGGGATCATGCCGCTCGCCCTAACACAAGCATAAACACACAAACTCAGCCTACTTAGACTACTCTAACAAACATGGTGATCTATAGGTTATTTCATCTAATATGGCAGATATTAAGGCATCCCGACGGGGAAGTCCTAAATTAATGCATGTTAAACTAAATAGGTTATGATTAGACCATGGTTAGGAATTGTCTATAACCCTAAATTTAGTTTAAAAGAAACTACATTAGACATGCAGACATAATGAAAGTTAAGTTGGTGGCCATTTCCGGAAAATCATAAAGTACTTCAATATGCATAACAAATATTCATAAAACAATAATCTAATAGACATAATAAATGTTTGGACGAACACAGTACAGACATATAAAGAGAGGGACATGGGGACTGATGCCATAAAGTATTCACCCTTTACTTAGTCTCGCCGATGGAGCAACTGCTTGTATATGTTGGACTGCTCGACCCGACTCTGCTTGTTAGAACCTTCGGAGGACGCTTCCTCAGCCTAGTAGCTGGACTTTACCTTAATACCCAGCTTAAGCACAGCCATGTTGACTGACTCTTCGAACGCCTAGAGACCTCTTAGGATCTCCTAACGAAACCCTGGGTATTCTATGAATACCAGAAACGAACCTATCTAGTCGTATCCTAGGATCTGTGACAGACTCTCAGAAACAAAGAACACGAGACACTATCTAAGAATATAAATAAACCTATACTAAAACCTGAGTCGCTAAGTGACTTGTATACTATGGAAAACTGCATACTTGAAGTCACTAAATGACTCAGATCAAGTGGAGAGGAATGATTTCAACTGAGGAATGCCTGGGGTATTTATAGTAGGGGAGCTGGGTGATTTTCTCTCAAAATTTCGATGTGGGATTCTGAACTGCGGCTCGGGATGCCCGTCCTGGATCTGGGATGCCCGTCCCGGCCTGTTGACCAGGTCAGGACGACCGTCCCAAGTCCTGGACACCCATCATGGCTTGTTGACCATGTCAAGACGCCCATCTTGGGTTCGGGACGCCCATCCCGACTTCTAAACTTCTGAAAATCACGTTTTTGCCCCGAAGTTTGCCATTTTCTTCTACTTTTCACCTAACACTTCCAAAATCATAAAAAATGTGAAATTGAGTTAATAACAATCAATTAAGAACGATTTACCATCAATTTCACCCTAAATTATGCCTAAAAACATGCTAAAAATGTGATATGATTTATGCATATCATATAACCCCACACTTAGCTTTTTGCTTGTCCTCAAGCAAAGTCTACCTGAAGTTAGTGATTTTAAATCATATGTGCAGTCACTTTAAAATTTCTAGTCATGTTTTTACTCCAAAATTCTTCACTGAATCAGATAATTCACAACAGAGGTCTGGCTGGTTAAGTTGCTATGACAAGATCTCAAATGTCTCTAGTAGATTATCATGGTCAAGCAAGTTAACAACTTAATAACTAGATTGAACTCTTCTCTCAGTCACAAGGTCTTCCTGATGTGTAGTGTGTGTACTAGTCTAGAGAAGATAGTCAACACAATATACTCCCATCTCGACCATTACCAGATAATACTTCGACCCATCGTTAGACATACCAACAACAAACAACTTTCTGAGTTCTGAGCCTTGGTGACAAGATTTTTAATTAAGCATTTATTGATTTTTTTCTTTTATAGATTTTTTCCAGGGTATTTTGAGTCTTCTTTCACACGTCAACTTTAACTACCCATGTAGCGAGTCCCACTCCGATGACTCCTAGACCTACACGACCTTAGGGCATCAGGCTTTAAGTTCCCCTAAGGAGTGGTGCTCGAGTAGCAATGGCCGCTTGCAAACTACCCTATTTAATTAACTCTCTTTTTTTTCCTTTTCACTTTCAACTCAGAGCATCATCTAGTCATTTTGATTGCCAATACATCCTCAACTGGTCTAATCTTATCTAGTTATGTTTTGAAAAGGTATTTGGTTGAGGTCTCTAATCCAAACTAAGTTGTGCTCACATATCAGGACTTCCCTATTTCTAATCGATAAGTTCAAGAAAGTCATCACGTTGTCTCCTACTGATCATAACATTATACACACATATCATAGACATCAACAATGTTTTGAAGTCTGAAAGAATGAAAAATTTTGAAAAACTTTGGAAGGGTGTGAAAATACGGGAAAAACATGCAAAAATCATGCAAAAATGTTTCCTACTACAATGCACTTGATGGGTTTCCGACTGATCTGCTAAATAGGTGTTATTTTACCCTATGTTGATTATGAGTAATTAAGGACTGAGATTGACTAATTGTCACATTTAGTCTCTATGGTGTCACTTAATCAGTCAGAACCTAAGGCAGAGTACCTATCGTGTAGCTAGTCTGTTGGAAAGTATCTACGATTTTATTAAATAAATATCGTACTCCCAGGGAAGTGGTAACGGCTTAGCAGTAGCTAGCCTTTTTATCCTAACGCTTATCTTATGATCCAGTTATGCAATCTTCATCAATAATTTTGATGAGAGAGTGATCCATTCTCCACTAAGGTTTAAGTCTAATTCAGCCTAGAAGTGTTTTATAGATAAGGTCATGATTCTATGTTATATTGTTCCTACATGTTGATTGACCTATATTCGAGTGTTTTAGACATGTCTTGGCCTGGATTGCAACTATGTTCTGAGTCTAAAGGTGTACCACATCTGAGTCAACTAATAAACCGCCCTACCTTAATGACGGCCCTACTCACGGTTCGAGCTAAAGGCATCCATGAAAGCCCTATGTCACTTTGGGGATCATGCCGCTCGCCCTAATGCCGGCATAAAAAGGCAACTCAGCCTACCTAGACTACTCTAACAAACAGGGTGTTCCGCAAGTTATTTTATCTAGTATGGCAGACACCAATACTAATTGATGCATGTTAAACTAAACAGGTTATGAATAGACCGTGGTTAGGAATTGTCTATAACCCTAATTTTAGTTTAAAAGAGACTACATTAGACACGCAGACATAATGTATACTAAGCAGGTGGCCATTTCCAGAAAAACATAACAACTTCAACATATATAACAAATATCCATAACAACCATAATCTGATATTCAAAATCATTCTTTGGACAAACACAATAACAACATATAAGAGAGGGACATGGGGACTGATGCCATAAAGAAATCACCATTTACTTAGTCTGGCCGATGGAGCGTACTGCTGTATATGTCGTACTGCTTGACCCGATTCTGCTCACCAGAACCTTCGGAGGATGCTTCCTCAGCCTAGTAACTGGGCTTTACCTTAATACCCAGCTTAAGCCCAGCCTTGTGGACTGACTCTTCGAACACCTCGAGCCCTCTTAGGATCTCCTAACGAAATCCCGGGTATTCTATGAATACCAGAAACGAACCTATCTATTGAACCCTAGGATCTGAGACTATTTCTCAGAAACTAAGAAAACGAAACACTAACTAGAAAGAAAGAAAACTTATAGTGAACCCGAGTCTCTCAGTGACTTATGTACTCGAGAAAAATGTACACTTGAAGTCACTAAATGACTTAGATCAAGTGGAGAGGGATGATTTCAACTGAGGAAGGCCTGAGGTATTTATAGCAGCTTCCTGGAGTGATTTTTCATCAAAATTTCGATGTGGGACTTGGAATTTCTGCTCGGGACACCCTTCCTGGATTGGGATGCCCGTCCTGGATTGGGACGCCCGTCCTGGACTGTTGACCAGGTCAGGACGCCGGTCCTGATTCGCGATGCTGAACTCCATAGTGCTGAAGTACCTTCTGCAATTGAGAGTTGCAGAAGTGCGTACCTCGGTCACTGATTAGGGCTTTCGGATATCCAAATCTGGTGAAAATCTGCTTAAGGAATCTGCACATGACTCTGGCATCATTAGTAGGTAGGGCATGTGCCTCAGGCCATTTTGAAAAATATTCTACAGCTACTATGATGTACTTCTTACCAAAAGAGGGAGGAAATGGACTCATAAAGTCTATACCCCATATGTCAAATATCTCTACACTTTGAATTACCTATTGGGGTAGACTGTCTCGAGAAGATATGTTTCCAGCTTTCTGACAAGCATCACACGATCCTGTGAATGCTGCGGCGTCCTTGAATATGGTAGGCCAGTAGAAGCCTACTTCTAATACTTTCCGGGTGGTATTAGCTGCAGCTAAGTGACCGCCTGCTGGTCCGCAGTGACAATGTTCCAGAATTTGGAAACCTTCTTCTTGAAAGACACATCTCCTGATCATCTGATCTGCACATATTCGAAACAGAAAAGGATCTTCCCAATAGTAATATTTAAGGTCAGCAATGAATTTTCTTCTCTGTTGAGCAGTGATATCATGATAACTCTAGAATAATAGAGTTATTCACATCTAATTTACCACATTTTATTCAGGAATTAATTGACTTTATTTGGAAAATGGAATAAAAATGTGTTGATTTGATATTTTCTCTCTTTTTACCTAAAAATGTGGATTTATGGTTAAAAGTCAATTTAATTGAATAAATTTCTCAACATGTGGATAAGTTGTATTATTTGTTATTTGGGAATTTATTTGAATTGACTTATTGTGACAAGGGTAAAAAGGGATTGTGGATGGTTGACATTGTTGGATAAAAGTGACCAAGAGGAAAGTGAAGAATGTGTGGAAAATTTGCATATATGTATCTATACGTATCTATATGTATATATATATATATATATATATATATATATATATATATATATATATATTACACACCCACACACCATTTGTCATTTAAAATCCAGCTGAGCATATTTAAAGATGCACACTTTCGGTCCTATGTATTCATTTCTTTGGTCCCATCCATTATACACATATATATACATACATATATATATATAAGGTACACATGTTGAAATCTTTGTTATATGTATATATATATATATATATTTTTGTGGGAGTACAAGTTGGCAAGGTAGACAAAAAGATAGAAGATAGTTGCTGTCCAACAATATATGTATATATATATATATATATATATACATATATATACATACATATGATGAGATTCCTCTCAATTTTCTAGCAGGTTTTCAGGAAAAAAAGGTGCAGTGGCAGCTGCATTATACAAAAAAGAAGAAGCATATTTCCTAGTGGGTATATATATATATGTATGTATATATATTCACATGATGACAACTCTCAATTGCTGGCTGGTTTTGTGAGAGTAGGTGGAGAAAAGGGGCAGCATCCGGTGGAAAAATTCCAAAAGGCAGCTGCAAAATTAATTTTTTATTTTGCTGGAATCTTTGGGAAGAAAAATAAGAGAATTAGAGAGAGTGAGAGGGAGTGAGAGAGTAGTTCAGTTTTGGCTTTTGGCCATTTGAGAATGGGATAGGTTTTCTTAGTTTTTTAGACTAACTTTTGAGAGGGAAGAACCCAAGAGTGAGCAGGCTGACTTGCTGCAGCATTCATCAGCTGAGCAGTAGAGACGCAGCAGCATCAAGCAGAGGAAATGAAGGGCAGCAGTACGTTGATTAAACCGATTTGGGCAGTAGGGTGATCTCCGATCCAGAGTAATCCTCTCTCCATTTCTTCAAGTTACTACTGTTTTGTAATCAAATGTTCTTTGTAATATGAGAATGTTTACATGTATTCAAGGATTGATTAAAAATGTTTTGGGAGTAATATGTTTTCCGTCTTAGGCTTGACTCCGTTGATTAGTGTCACTAAGGACCTAGGGACTGTTTTTCCTATTACTTTAGTCATTGTCTTTCATGATTCTTGGTTCAAGGGTTAATTAAAAATGTTTTGGGAGTGATTTGTTTTCCGTCTTAGGCTTGACTCCGTTGATTGGTGTCACTAAGGACCTAGGGACTATCTTTCCTATTACGTTGATTCTTGTTTTCCATGATTCGTTTCAGCATAATATATATCTTTAACCTGACGGTGTTGTGGTGTAGTTAAGTATGAGCATGTTGAATACACTGTTTTGACTATGATGATAAGTATGATGCAGCATTACTTTATGTTTTTATGTTTAATGCTTGTATGGGGCAATGCTTAGTTTATTCATGTAATTGCATTAGAATTATGTGTCGCTATATTTGAGAACTGCGTGAACAACGGTAATCATATAGTAGTGGATTTGAGAACTGCGTGAACAGCGGTACATTCACTGCCTAGCGTTGCGCTAGGTCCACGGTATGTTATCGGGGATCTAGACTAGTAGATCAAGTAGTTTGGGTGAAACCAGACATGCTATAGCATTGATATGGAACTAAAAGCATGCTTTGTATACTTAGATTCATCTTTGGCTTGTACTTACATTTTTGGCGTAAATGCCGCAGCATTGTACCTGCAGTACTCTTGTGGTAATTTCCAGTAGGCTGACTTTTAACTGTTAACTGTAGTTAGGAGTAGGAATGCCGTAGCATTAGACCACTCTCCATTCATGATTTATCATTCTTTATTCTTTTATTCTTTTAACCATTTGTACAATCGTATTTGCATTTGTAATTGGCATACATAGTCCATGTGGGATCGATAATCTTGTACTTAGGTACATATATTACTTGTTGACCGGTGTATACTTGCACTTGTTAAGATTGCGTTGATTTATTCTATTTTATTATCTTCTCAATTTGTGACACACGCACACAACGCAACATATCACTAGGAAGAGTCTGAGCTACCAAGTAATTTGCTATATCTGAAAACCAAGGGGGTGAGAAAATACCAAACAATGCACATAGATTCTCATCCGGAAATTTGTCAGATATAATTGATTCATCAATAGCTTCTAGGGTCGGATTCTCTAGCCTGGACAAGTGGTCTGCGGCTAAGTTTTCTGCCCCTTTCTTATCCCGAATTTCTATGTCAAATTCTTGAAGCAATGAAACCCATCTGATTAATCTTGGCTTTGTGTCGGTTTTATTGAACAAGTACTTTAATATAGAGTGATCAGTATAAACAATGGTTTTAGATAGGACTAGATAAGATCGAAATTTGTCAAATGCATATACTACTGCTAATAATTCCTTTTTTGTCGTAGTGTAATTTTCCTGAGCATCAGTTAAGGTTTTACTAGCATAATATATTACATGAAATGTCTTATCATGTCTTTGTCCTAAAACAACTCCTACTGCATAGTCACTAGCATCACACATTAGTTCAAAAGGTAAACTCCAGTCAGGTGACGTCATGATAGGTGCAGTAGTTAAAAGTTCCTTAAGTCTATTAAAGGCTTTTAGACATTTTTCATCAAAGACAAATGGAACATCTTTTCCTAGTAAATTGGTCAATGGCCTGGCTATTAATGAGAAATCCTTTATAAACCTACGATAAAAGCCAGTGTGTCCCAAAAAAACTTCTAACGGCTCTCACAGTATTGGGTGGAGGCAGTTTTGAAATAACTTCAATTTTGGCCTTATCTACTTCCATACCTCGGTGTGAGATCTTATGTCCTAATACAATTCCCTCTTTTACCATGAAGTGGCATTTTTCCCAATTTAAAACCAAATTAGATTTTATACAACGTTTCAACATTAATTCCATGTTCTTTAGACAAACCCCAAATGAATTTCAAAAAATAGAGAAGTCATCCATGAATACTTCCATAGACTTTCCTAACATGTCCTCAAAGATAGCAGTCATACAACGTTGAAATGTAGCAGGCGCATTACACAAACCAAAAGGCATCCTTCTATATGCAAATGTTCCAAAAGGGCATATGAAAGTAGTTTTATGCTGGTCCTCAGGGGAAATAGGAATTTGAAAATATCTAGAAAACCCATCAAGAAAGCAGTAAAACATATGTCCAGATAATCTTTCTAACATTTGGTCAATAAAAGGAAGGGGGAAGTGGTCTTTTCGTGTGGCCGTATTTAGTTTCCTATAGTCTATGCATACACGATGACCAGTTATAGTTCTCGTAGGAATTAGTTCATTATGTTCATTTCTGACAACTGTTATACCGCCTTTCTTAGGTACTACCTACACCGGGCTTACCCACTCACTATCTGATATAGGATAGATAAGTCCTGCATCTAACAGTTTGATTACTTCTTTCTTAACAACATCACACACATTAGGATTCAACCTCCTTTGAGGTTGCACACATAGCTTATAATCATTTTCTAGAAGAATCTTATGCGAACAAAAGCTTGGATTAATACATGGAATGTCTGCAATTTTGTAGGCAAAGGCTCTTCTATACTTTCTGCACATGTCCACGATCAGCTTCCGTTGTTCTGCAGTCAGATCAGCTGCAAGAATAATGGGAAGTTTCTTGTTGTCGCCTAGGAATTCATAGCACATATGAGTGGGCAATTCCTTCAGTTCCAAGTCTGGTGGATCTTCAAATGAATTCTGTTCTTTCTTCATCTCATCATCACCTATCTCAGTGAAACTATCAGAGTTAATTTCATATTCGGAAGAGCTGAGTTCAGTCTTCTCTAATTCTAGGGAGTCCTCACTCAAGACTTGATAGTTTGAGCATAGGTCTGTCACGTTAATTTCAATCAAGTGCTCAATAGCATCCAAACAAAAGCAAGTATCATCTAAATGCATGGGATACCTAAGGGTTTCATTCAGATCAAAAGTTATGTCCTCATTACCTACCCTTAACTTGATTTGACCATTACTAACGTCTATTAATGCTTTTGAGGTAGCTAGAAATGGTCGAGCTAGGATCAGGGGCACTCCTCCTTCCCCATTCATATCCATGACAACAAAGTCCATAGGGAACACAAAGTTTTCGACCTTTACTAAGAGATCTTCAATTATTCCTTTGGGGATTTTGACTGTCCTATCTGCAAGTTGTATGCACATTCTAGTCGTTTTCAAATCATGCAATCCTAATTTATCAAATAAATTAGATGGCATGAGATTAATACTAGATCCTAAGTCTGCTAATGTATGCATGTTAGTAATATTTCCAATTGTACATGGCAAGGTAAAGCAACCAGGATCTTTCTGTTTAGATGGCAGTTTATTCAGCAAAACTGCCGAACACTCTTCATTAAGAACCACCTTGTCCATGTCAAATTTTCTTTTATTACTAACGACTTCTTTTAAAAACTTAGCATACTTTGGCATTTCAGAAATAACATCAAGTAAAGGCAAATTAACATGAATCTGACTAAAATTCTTAAGAAACGTTTCAAATTGCTCCTCATCTTTATTCTTCATAAGTTTGGCAGGGTATGGTACATTTGGCCGGTACTCAGGAATAAACTCCGTCTTCCCTTTCCTTGCTACTTCAATTTCGACATTCGTCGGTGTTGGATCCTTGGAGCCTTCTTCTGGTTTCTGCACAAGAATAGGAGGGTCAGATGGTTTGGGCGGAGATGGAGATAGAACTTTACCAGATCTTAGAGTGATGGTCTTGCATTCAGTTTGGGGCTTGGTCTCAGTGTTGCTTGGTAGCGTTCCCTGGGACCTGTGAGAGAGATGGGTGGATAGTTGGCTCATTTGTCTCTCCAAGGTTTGCATAGAAGCTTGTGTATTTCTAACTGTTTACTCTGTCTGCTTCTGTCTGTTCTCGTTCTCCTGGATTCTTTCTGCATGAGCTTCCTGGACTTTCCTGTTAGACTCTATCATTTCCTTGTTAGAGTCGGTAATGCCTTCAGCATGGGGTTAACTGGAACGATGTAGTTCCTTGGTGCGGGCAGAGCGACTTGCTGGTTCTGCGGATATGGCAGTTTCTGAGGCACCCTTTTCTGGAAGTTAGCAGTCCCGGAATTGTTTCTCCAACTGAATCCCAGATGGTTCTTCCAGGTGGGATTGTAGGTATTTCCTATAGGAGCAGAGTTAACTGCATCCAGTTGTTCCATATCTTCTGGAATAGTCAATATTCCATTACCATAACAATCTCCACTAAAATGCGGTCCTTGGTAAAATTTGCAGACTTGATATACTGGCTGAACGCTTTTCCCTTGTTGGAAAGCATTCAATTGATTAGTAATGCTGGCCTTCAGTGCCTCAAATTGATCATCAGTGGAGGCGAGGGCCGCATTTACTGGTTGCTTCTTACCTCAGTCGCTTGTGCGCCAGTTCTTGCTATTCCTATAGAGCCTCTCCAGAGCGTTTCTAGCATCTACATCACTCATTCCATTGAAACCGCTCTGGGGATTGAGTCCATCAAGAACTTGCTTGCCCATGTCTGTCATACCCACATAGAATTGCTGGATCAGCAGTGCTTCAGTAATTCCATGTTGGGGCCAGAGCCTGAGTAGCTCCTTGAATCTGTCCCAAGCTTCGATCATTGTCTCATCAGCAGCGTGAGTAAAACTGGATAGAGCTCTTCGATATTCTAGGACCCTTGCTGCAGAGTAGTACTCTTCCAGGAAGGCTTTGCTTAACTCATCCCATGAGGTGATGGAGTTAGTAGGTAGCTGGGCCAACCATCTCTTAGCTCTGTCCCTCAGTGAGTAGGGAAAAAGGTTTAGTTTGGTTACTTCTACAGTATGATCTCCCTTGAGGCCTTCGCAAAGAGAGGAGAAGTCGGATAAGTGTTCTAGCGGATTTTCGGCTGCAGTTCCTCCAAACTGAACCTGATTAATAATCAATTGGATCACATTCGGTTTAAGATCACAGCGAGGGTTTCCAGGGATTTGAATGGCGGATGATATTGGGACAGTCTGTGGCTGGATGTAGGATTCGAGGGGAGGTCTTTCAGCAGCCATCTCTGTTCTTCGCCTATTAGTTGTACGGATGAGATGTTCGGGATTCTCAACTGGGGGTTCAAGGTAGAGTAGGACTCGCTACATGGGTAGTTAAAGTTGATGTGTGAAAACGAACACAAAAATACCCTGAACAATCAATTTAAAAATACATTGCCTAGCGTGTTCTTTTATTGAAAATTTTAATTGAAAAGCCTTGACACCAAAGCTTAGAAGGTTGTTTGTTGTTATTATGTCCAGCGACTGGTCGAAGTATTATCTGGTAAGAGTTAAGAGAAGACTATATTGTGTTGACAATCTAGTCTAGACTAATACACACACTACACATCAGGAAGACCTCGTGACTAAGAGTAGAGTTTAGTCTAGTTATTGAATTGTTAAACATGCATGACCATGATAATCTACTAAGCCATTTGAGACCTTGTAAAAGCAACTTAACCAGTTAGGCCTGTTTTGTGAATCATCTGACTCAGTGATTAATTTTGGCTAAATAAAACATTGCTAGGAATTTTAAGTAACTGCACCTATGATTTAAAATTCAATAATTTCATGTAGACTTTGCTTGAGGATAAGCAAAGAGCTAAGTGTGGGGTTATATGATAAGCATAAATCATATCACCTTTTTAGCATGTTTTAGGCACAATTTAGGGCAAAATTGGAGTTAAATCATTCTTAATTGCCTATTATTAACACAATTTCACAATTTTTGTGATTTTGGGAAATTTCGGGGAAAACGTGATTTTCAGAAGTTCATGGATAAGGACGGGCATCCCGACCCGATCAAAGACCTGGGACGGGCATCTGGACCCGGTCAAAGCACCAGGACGGGCGTCCTGGACTCTGGACGGGCGTCCCGAACCCATGAACAGTATCCCACATCATTTTCTGAAGAGAAAATCACTCAGCTTCCCTGCTATAAATACCCTAGGCCTTCATCAATTGAAATCATCCCTCTCCACTTGATCTGAATCATTCAGTGGCTTCCAGTATACATTTTTCTACTGTATACGAGTCATTCAGTGATCTCAGGTATTTTTCGTTCAAGTAGGTTTTAGTATACGAGAGTTTCTCGTGTTCTTTATTTTCTGAGAGTCTGTGTCAGGATCTTAGAATACGACTAGATAGGGTTCATTTTTGGTATTCATAGAATACCCGGGATTACGTTAGGAGATCCTAAGAGAGCATTAGGTGAGCAAAGAATTAGTCAACATGGCTTTTCTTAAGCCCGGGACGTAAGGTAAAGCAATAGCTGCTAGGTTGAGGAAGCGTTCTCCGAAGGTTCTGTTGAGCAGAGTCGGGTCAAGCAGTCCAGGACATACAAGCAGTTGCTCCATCAGCGGACCTAATAAAGGGTGAATACTTTATGGTGGTGGTCCCCTTGTCCCTCTCTTTATATTTTTGTACTGTGTTTATCCAAAGACCCATTTGAATATTAAATTATGATATTATGAATATGTGTTTTGCATGTTGAAGATATTTACATTTTTTCGGAGAGGTCACCAACTTAATTATCATTATAACTATATGTCTTCTTGCTCTTTTAAATTAGATGAACAGTTATAGACAATTCCAAACCACGGTCTAATCATAACCTATCTAGTTTAACAGGCCTTAATTTAGTGCTTTGTGTGAGGACGGAAGCATTAAGTTCTGCCATATTAGATAAAATAACCTATAGATCACCATGTTTGTTAGAGTAGTCTAATGAGGCTGAGTTCATGTTTTTATGCCTATGTTAAGGCGAGCGGCATGATCTCCTGAGTGACACAGGACTTTCATGGATGCCTTTAGCTCGAACTGTGAGTAGGGCCATCAATGGCGATGGGGCGGTTTATCAAATAACTCAAGTGTGGTACACAAGTAGAATCATTATATAATTGCAATCTAGACCAAGATATATCTAAAATACTCGAAGATAGGTCAATCAACGTGTAGAAACAATATAACATATATCAGAACACTTGTCTGTAAAATACTCTTGCATGCTTAATAAACTCGAACCTTGTGTAGAATGGATCACCCTTTCATCAAAGATATTGATGAATGATTGCATAACTGGATAATAAAATGAGAGTTAGGTTAAAAGTTTAGTTGCTACTAAGCCGTTACCACTTCCCTGGGAGTACGATAATTTCTTAAATTTAAAATCGTATGTACTTTCCAATAGACTAGCTACACGATAGGTACTCTGCCTTAGGTTCTGATTGATTAAGTGACAACATAGATGCTAAATGTGGGCTTTACCTTAATACCCAGCTTAAGCCCAACCTTGTGGACTGACTCTTCGAACGCCTAGAGCCCTCTTAGGATCTCCTAACGAAATCCCGGGTATTCTATGAATATCAGAAACGAACCTATCTATAGAAACCTAAGATCTGAGACTATTTCTCAGAAACTAAAACAAAACACTAATAAGAAAGAAAACTGAGATCCGAGTCTCTGAGTGAGTTGTGTACTAGAGAATTGTACACTGGACACCACTAAATGACTCAGATCGAGTGGAGAGGAATGGATTCAACTGCTGGAGGCCTGGGGTATTTATAGCAGCTTCCCGGAGTGAAAATCTCTAAAAAACTCGATGTGGGATAGCTTCTGGCAGCTCGGGACGCCCGTCCCGGATTGGGACGCCCGTCCTGGACAGTTGACCAGGTCGGGACGCCCGTCCTGGACAGTTGACCAGGTCGGGACGCCCGTCCCGACCCTTTGACCGAGTCAACATTTCCAAAAATTGCGTTTTTGCCCCAAAATTTGCTGTTTTCGTCTACTTTTCACCTAACACTTCCAAAATCATAAAAACTGTGAAATTAAGTGAATAACGAACAATCAAGATCAAATTACCCTCGATTTCACCCAAATTCATACATAAAAACATGCTAAAAAAGTGATACGATTTTCACGTATCAGAATGACAAACCCAAGAAGAAAGATGGTGCTGTCAGAAAATCAAAGGATTTAGGTGTCAAGTGCTACAATTGTTGGGAGACTAGACACATGTCATATCAATGCCCTAAGCCAAGGAGGAATCAAAATTTCGATGCTGTCCAAATTGGAGATGAGACTAGAGGGGATCTACCTGCTCGTGTGAATCCCATTCACTTGTGCAATGTCATTCAAGTGTTCGAGCAACCACAACCAGTGCGTGGGTTGATGTACGTGAACGTGGTCGTGAATGGTATCAAGATGTGGGCAATGATGGACTCTGGCACAACAAATAACTTTGTGGCTGACAGAGAAGCCACACGCTTGTAGTTGGAACTACAAAAAATTTTCCACACCATTAAGACTGTGAATGCTGCGTAACATCAGGTGAGAGGCAGTGCCACGGTGTCATTGAAGATGGGGGCTTGGGAAGACCAGTTGATGTGCATAAATCATATAACTTTTTTAACATGTTTTTAGGCACAAATTAGGACAAAATGGGAACTAAATTGAGCATAATTGAATGATATTAACACATTTTTGCATAATTTGTGATTTTGGAAGTTTCAGGTGAAATGTGCAAGAAAATAGCAAATGTTGGGGTAAAAATGTAATTTTCAGAACTTCAAAGTTCAAGACGGGCGTCCCGACCCAGTCAAACTACCAGGACGGGCGTCCTGACCCAATCAAAGCACCGGGAAGGGCGTCTTGACCCGATCATCAAACTCGGGACATGCGTCCCGAGCACCAATGCAGAATCCCACATCGGAAATCACAGAGAAAAATCCTCAATTTCCCAGCTATAAATACCCCAGACCTTCCTCAGTTGAAAACAGCCCTCTTCACTCGATCTAAATCATCTAGTGACTTCAAGTGTACATTTCTACACTCAATAAAAGTCATTTAGTGATCTCAGGTGCATCACACGAGTAGTTTAGCAATACGAGAGTGTCTCATTTTCTTTTCTTTCTAAGTGTTTATCTCAAAATCATAGAATTCGAATAGATAGGGTTCGTTTTTTGTATACATAGAATACCCAGAATTTTGTTAGGAGATCCTAAGAGGGCATTAGGTGAGCGAAGAGCTAGTCAACATGGCTTTCTTAAGCCCAGGATGTAAGGTAAAGCAATTGCTACTAGGCTAAGGAAGCGTTCTCCGAAGGTTCTTTCAAACAAAGTCAGGTCAAGCAATCCAGGATATACAAGTAGTCGCTCCGTCGGCGAACCTGATAAAGGGTGAATACTTTATGGTGGTGGTTCCCTAGATCCTCTCTGTTATTCTATAATGTGTTTGTCTAAATAACAATTTGAGTATTACATTATGATGTTAAGTTATATATGTTTTGCATGTTGAAGTTGCATTCATTTTTCCAGAAAGGTTACCTACTTAATTAAACATTATGACTTAATATCTGCTTGCTCTTTTAAACTAGATGAACGGGTATAGACAATTCCTAACCACTGTTGATATGCATAAATCATATCACTTTTTTAGCATGTCTTTAGGCACAATTTAGGGCAAAATTGGAGTTAAATCGTTCTGAATTGACTGTTCTTAACACAATTTCATAGTTTTTGTGATTTTGGAAGTTTCAGGTGAAATATGCAATAAAATGGTAAATTTCGGGGTAAAATCATGATTTTCGGAAGTTCGGGAATCAGGACGGGCGTCCCAAGATCTGGACGGGCATCCCGAACCCATGAACAGTATCCCACATCATTTTTTAAAGAGAAAATCACTCAGCTTCCCTGCTATAAATAACCTAGGCCTTCTACAGTTGAAATGATCCCTCTCCACTTGATCTGAATCATTCAGTGGCTTCCAGTACATAGTCTTCTACTGTATACGAGTCATTCAGTGATCTCAGGTATTTTTCGTTCAAGTAGATTTTAGTATACGAGAGTTTCTCGTGTTCTCTATTTTCTGAGAGTCTGTCTCAAGATCTTAGAATATGACTAGATAGGGTTTGTTTTTAATATTCATAGAATACCCGGGATTTCGTTAGGAGATACTAAGAGAGCACTAGGTGATCGAAGAGTTAGTCAATAGGGCTTTGCTTAAGCCTAGAACGTAAGGTAAAGCAATAGTGGCTAGGCTGAGGAAGCGTTCCCCGAAGGTTCTGTCGAGCAGAGTCGAGTCAAGCAGTCCAGGATATACAAGTAGTTGCTCCATCAGCGGACCTAATAAAGGGTGAATACTTTATAGTGGTGGTATATTTTTGTACTGTGTTTGTCCAAAGACCCATTTGAATATTAAATTATGATATTATGAATATGTGTTTTGCATGTTGGAGATATTTACATTTTCCGGAAAGGTCACCAGCTTAATTATCATTATGACTGCATGTCTACTTGCTCTTTTAAATTAGATGAACTGTTATAGACAATTCCTAACCACGGTCTAATCATAATCTGTCTAGTTTAACAGGCTTTAATTTAGGGCTTTGTGTAAGGATGGAAGCATTAAGGTCTACCATATTAGATAAAATAACCTATAGATCACCATGTTTGTTAGAGTAGTCTAATGAGGCTGAGTTCGTGTGTTTATACCGGCGTTAGCTCTAGCAGCATGATCTCTTGAGTGACACAGGACTTTCATGGATGCCTTTAGCTCGAACCGTGAGTAGGGCCATCAATGGCGATGGGGCAGTTTATCAAGTAACTCAGATGTGGTACACAAGTAGAATCAGTATATAATTGCAATCTAGACCAAGATATATCTAAAATACTCGAAGATAGGTCAATCAACATGTAGAAACAATATAACATATATCAGAACACTTGTCTGTAAAATACTCTTGCATGCTTAATAAACTCGAACCTTGTGTAGAATGGATCAACATTTTATCAAAGATATTGATGAATGATTGCATAACTGGATAATAAAATGAGAGTTAGGGTAATAGGATAGTTGCTACTAAGCCGTTACCACTTCCCTGGGAGTACGATAATTTTTTAAATTAAAATCGTAGGTACTTTCCAACAGACTAGCTACACGATAGGTACTTTGCCTTAGGTTCTGATTGATTAAGTGACAACATAGATGCTAAATGTGACAATGAGTAATTCTAAGTCCTTAATTATTCATAATCAATATAGGGTAAATAAAACCTAATTTTAGCATATCAATCGGAACGCATCAGATTTTTGGCGCCGTTGCTGGGGAACTATCATAACAAATTTAAGATTCTTGATCAAAATTCTAGAAGCTTATGATAGGTAGCGGTAGTAATCTATACCTTAGACATAACACTCACTTTATTCTAGTTAGACAATCAGTTTCCTTAAATATAGGGTTATCATAACTAATTAATTTTAGAAATTATCTATAATTAAGAATTTAGGATAGTCAAATTTTAGGAAATTATTCTAAAACCATATTAAGGAAATTTACATTGTTTTTGAAAAAAATAAAAAATTAAAAAAATTTTTAAAATTTAAATTAAATCTTTTCTTTTCTTTTCTTCTATTTTATTTTCTGAAAATTATTATTTTCCTGAAAATAAAAGAAATAATTTTTTCGTGTTTACAGTTTTCCTATATGTTTGTCATTCTTATTATCTATTTTCGAAAAAAATGGAAATGAGGAAAGAGTATTTTTTTTCCCGAGTTGTCAAATTTTGGCTTAGGATGTAATTTGGAAAGAATGCCATGTTAGAATTTTCTTAGGTCATGTTGGCTTTATTCGACAAGCTATGAAATAAATTTTTCTTTAGCCAGACCTTTGAATATTCTATTAAGAAAGGATGTTCCTTTTGTTTTGGATGATAAATGCATAACATTTTTTATAAAAACCAAAAGGAATTACTGCACCCATTATGACATCACCTGATTGGAATTTACTTTTTGAATTTATATATGATGTGTGTAATGATGCAGTAAGAATTGTTTTAGGAAAAAGGCATGATTAGAGATTTCATGTTATATACTATGCAAGTAAGGCCTTTACTGATGCCCAGTAGAACCATACCACTACTGAAAAGGGATTACTAGTCGTTGTATATGATGATAGATTCATATCATATCTAGTTTCACCTAAAACAATAGCATACACTAATCACTCTGCTCTGAAATATATGTTCAATAAAACTGAAACTAAACCATGATTGATTAAGTTGAGTTTTATTGTTACCATAATTTGATATAGAAATAAGGGAAAAGAAAAGGGGATGAATATCTAGAAAGCAAACCATTGGTCTAGATTAGAAAACCCTGAGTTAGAAGCTATTGATGAAACAGTATATCTTATAAATTATTTTTTGGATGAGAAATTGTTTTCATTGCTTTCCATGTATAATAATTCTCCTCCTTGCTTTATTGATACTATAACTTATCTTGTAGCTGAGATATTCCCGAGTGATATGACCTATCAACAAGAGAAATTCTTTGTTGATTTGAAATATTACTATTGGGGAGATCCCTTTTCTATTTTTGAATCGTTGCAGAGTAAGTGATCGAAAGATGTATCTCGGAAGGCGAAGGCCACAAGATTCTGGAGCATTGCCATAAAGAATCTACGGGAGACCAATTGACGGCTATCAACACTGTCCGGAAAGTGTTGGAAGCAAGATATTATTGGCCCACAATATTCAAGGATTCAGTATCCTTGATACAGTCCCACAATGCTTGTCAATTAAAAGGTAACACGTCTTCCCGAGATCATCTACCCCAGCAAGGTATACAGAATACTAAAATCTCTTATATCTGGGGTATTGATTAAATCCTTTTTCTTTCTTCCTTTTGGCAACAAGTACATCATAGTAGCTGTAGAACACTTTCAAAATGGCCTGAACCACATGCATTACCTGCTAATGATGTTAAAGTCATGTGCAGATCCCTTGAGAAACTATTTTTCAGATTCAGATGTGCCAATTTCTTGATAAGCGATAAAGGGTTGTCAACCAGCTAACGCTTCTTCTGATGTGTAATTGGAGGTAGTAAAGGCAAATAACAGTTAAATTAATGCCTTTCAACAAGGAAGAAACGTTCAGTCTGTGTATCAAATATAGGAAGTCTGCAAAGTACCTCACTTTAGCGGGATTGTTTTGGGAATGGAATACTGACTATTCCAAAAGAGGCAGGAGCAGGTTGTTGCAATCAATGCTGCTCCAATGGGAACGCATATAATCCCAACTGGAGAAATCATATAGGATTTAGCTAAGGAATAATTCTGAAGCTAAAAATCTCCAGAAGATACCACCATAGCAAAGTCCCTACTCGCAGAATCAACATATGAGATACTGTTATTGGTCAAACCCATTTATTGTTATAGAAGTATCGCCATACAGAGCATGTGTTATAATGGATCAAGACGGCACTTCTCAAAAATTAAATGGGGAACAATTAAAGTTATACCAGTGCAAGCAAGTGACCTACCAAGTCGTATCGAATGGTCGATGGATATAGATGAATTTGGTGTTGTATAAGTGATATGCATAAATCATATCACATTTTTAGCATGTTTTTAGCATGTTTTTAGGGTGAAATTGAGGGTAAATCGGTCTTAATTGTTTGTTATTAACTCAATTTCACAGTTTTTGTGATTTTGGAAGTGTCAGGTGAAAAGTAGAAGAAAATGGCAAATTTCGGGGCAAAAACGCAATTTTCTGGAAGTTCAAACTTTGGGGAGGGCGTCCCGGTTCAGGACGGGCGTCCTGACCTGGTCAACAGACCGGGAAGGACGTCCCAATCCGGGACGGGCGTCCCGAACCAGAAATTCAAGTCCCACATCGAATTTTTGAAGAAAAATCACTCCAGGAAGCTGCTATAAATACCCCAAGCCTCCCTCAGTTGAAATCATCCCTCTCCACTTGATCTGAGTCATTTAGTGACTTCAAGTGTACATTTTTCTCAAGTACATAAGTCACTGAGAGACTCGGGTTCAGTATAAGTTTTATTTCTTTCTAGTTAGTGTTTCGTTTTTCTTAGTTTCTGAGAAATAGTCTCAGATCCTAGGGTTCGATAAATAGGTTCATTTATGGTATTCATAAAATACACGAGATTTCGTTAGGAGATCCTAAGAGGGCTCAAGGCATTCGAAGAGTCAGTCCACAGGGTTGGGCTTAAGTTGGGTATTAAGGTAAAGCCCAGTTACTAGGCTGAGGAAGCATCCTCCGAAGGTTCTGGCGAGCAGAGTCGGGTCAAGCAGTACGACATATACAGCAGTACACTCCATCAGTGAGACTAAGTAAAGGGTGATTTCTTTATGGCATCAGTCCCCCTGTCCCTCTCTTATATGTTGTTATTTTGTTTGTCCAAAGAATGATTTTGAATATCAGATTATGGTTGTTATGGATATTTGTTATATATGCTGAAGTTGTTATGTTTTTCCAGAAATAGCCACCTGCTTAATATTCATTATGTCTGCATGTCTAATGTAGTTTCTTTTAAACTAAAATCAGGGTTATAGACAATTCCTAACCACGGTCTATTCATAACCTGTTTAGTTTAACATGCATCAATTAGTATTGGTGTCTGCCATACTAGATAAAATAACCTGCGGAACACCCTGTTTGTTAGAGTAGTCTAGGTAGGCTGAGTTGCGTTTTTATGCCTGCGTTAGGGCGGGCGGCATGATCTTTTGTCACACTGGGGATCATGGATCCCTTTAGCTCGAACTGTGAGTAGGGCCGTCATTAAGTTAGGGCGGTTTATTAGTTGACTCAGATATGGTACACCTTTAGACTCAGAACATAGTTGCATTCCAGGCTAAGATATATCTAAAACATTCGAAGATAGGTCAATCAACATATAAGAACAGTATAACATAGAATTAGGACTTTGTCTATAAACACTTGAGGATTAATTAGACTTAAACCTAGTGGAGAATGGATCACCCTCTCATCAAAGTTATTGATGAACATTGCATAACTGGATCATAAGATAAGCGTTAGGATAAAAAGGCTAGCTACTGCTAAGCCGTTACCACTTCCCTGGGAGTACGATATTTATTTAATAAAATCGTAGATACTTTCCAACAGACTAGCTACACGATAGGTACTCTGCCTTAGGTTCTGACTGATTAAGTGACACCATAGAGACTAAATGTGACAATTAGTCAATCTCAGTCCTTAATTACTCATAATCAACATAGGGTAAAATAACACCTGTTTAGCAGATCAGTCGGAAACCCATCAGATTTTTGGCGCCGTTGTCGGGGAAATATCATAATGAATTTAGGATTATTGGCCACAATTCTAGAGACTTATGATAGGTAGCGGTAGTAACCTAGACTTTAGATCTACACTTATCTTATGCTAGTTAGACAATCACTTTCCGAAATATAGGGTTATCATAACTAACTAATTTTAGATATTATCTGAAATTAAGACACTTAGGATAATCAAATTTTAGAAAATTATTCTAAAACCATATTGAGGAAATTTATCTGCTTTCTAAATAAAATATAAAAGAAAAAAATGTTTCTTGCTTGTCTATTTTGCTTTTCTTTCTTTGCTATTTGTTATTCGTAACTAGACTTTGCACTCATAGATGAAGGGAGCAAGAGCCCAGGATAATCTGGACGAACTAGAAAATAACATCGTTCCTTTCCCTGAGATCCAAACAACTCCTGCATCTCCCGAATATACTCCTGCATCTCCCGAATATACTCCAAAATCTCCTGAGTATACTCCTGCATCCCCAGCCCCTAACAATCAACCATCTTCATCAGGGGATAGCACTAACAGTTTCCAATCAGCCTTGTCTGCCCAGGTAGATGATATATCTCGCAGGATAAGCGCCATGACTCAGACAATACCAAGCAGACTAAGACGATCATGTCAGGCTGTTCTAGCCGTAGGTTTTGAAGTGACCCAACTCAGAATCACAATAGAACGCCAAAATGTGCAAATACTCCGAGAGGTGATGGAAATCTTAGAGGAACAAAAGAGCCAGCAGGAGGAGATGCGAAACATACGAGCAGAACTGCAAGAAATGCGAAACATTCAAGCAGAGCTACGTGAGATCAGAGATAAGGGTCGTTAAAAAGGGAAGATTCTTTTACTCTTATTCTCAGCAAATAAATTGTTTGAACTAAAATTAAATAATTGACCCCTACTTTCTATTTTCAAACTTTTTAAGGGTCCTTTATTTTATTCAACAATTTTTCTTCAGACATTTTATTTCTCAAATTTCTATGAAAAACAAAGGTTTTGCAAATGTAGTTTATTTTTCACTAATTAAATTGTATAAACTCAGTTTTCTCTGAAATTCTTGCTGAATATAAGTTAGGATAAAATTAGGGTAGTTATTTTCGAAGAAAAAAAGAGAGATTGAGGAATTTTTGCACAGAGTTTTTAACAGCTTCTGAATTTGAATGGTTAAACACGAAGACTTGTTAAAAGTTATGATTATTTTTGGTGTACTGAGATTTGCAGGGAATTACAATATATATATATATATATATATATATATATATATATATATATATATATATTCGGAATTGGCATGCGTCCCGAAGCAACCAGGGACGGGAGTCCTGCCTCCGGGACGGGCGTCCCGAAGGCCGCCCCTCCTACAAATATTCCATTTTTCTCATTTTCCCTCAAATCAACTTCCAAAAATTCATCTCTCTAAAAATTTTCTCTCTACCTTCTCTCTACAAATTTTTGGCAAACTTCCCGAAGTTCAAAATTCGAATTTCCCTCCAAAATTAGAATTTTAAATTTTCTTCCAAATTCGGATTTCCCTCCAAAATTCGAATTTCCCGCCAAAAATTCAAAATCTTTCCCTAACCAAAATCCATCCTTCCGAATTCAAATTTACTTCCAGAATTCGAATTCGAATCTTCCTTCCCGCCTAAATTCTCAAAATATCTCTCAAACACTCTCAACCCAAATGGCTCCCAAACGCGCCTGTATCACATCTACCATGACCGTCACTTCGGTGGCACATCCCTTCATGTTGTTCCACTCTAGCCCAGCATACCTGGAGAGATGTCATGGATATATCGGACACACCATACTGACTGGAAGAACGCTTGACTAGGCAGTAGTACAAACGCTAGAGGTTGAGCAGGAAGTCAGACGCATACTCGACGTACTACCATACAATCGAGTCTTCATCGTCACTGAACCGACATACCTAGAACTGGTATGTGAGTTCTATGCGTCGTTTATGTACCATCAGGAATAGATCACATTCTGCTTGGGCGGAATAGATCGATCGAAGAGCATGGCCGAGTTCAGCATCGCTTTGGGTATTTGGCAGAGAGACGAGCTGGATACGCCCGCCTACACCACAGCAGTTCGAGACTTCACTTCTGCAGACGTCTCCACTGCTTGGGCTCAGATCTGTATGACGGGTATTCCCTACCAGCATGGCTTTGCGAAAGCCACAGGTATTTATCCTACCCTTCGTTACTTACATACCATTATCGCACATACTCTGTCAGGACGATGGACGGCCCCCGGGAATGTCACCCAAATGGAGACATTCCTCTTAGCCAACATGCACATGGGATCTACAATGGAGATGGTTCGACTGATCACGGTCATCATGCGATGTTTCGCTACGGACACTCGGAAACTGTGTCTGGGACTCGGGCCGTTCATCACCAGGATAGCATACTACTTGGAGTTGGACATCGAGGGCTCGGAGCTGACCCAGGTTGCCCCGACCACCATTCCTACGGACCTCGCCATTCTACAGAACATGGGGATGGTCGTTCGGGATGTAAATGGGCACTACTCCATCCACACGGAGCAGCCAGGACAGGCCTCAGCACCTGGAGTAGTTCCAGCACACATACCTCCGTCCGAGACGTTCGTTCCTCGCACTGCCTTCGAACGACACGTGTCACACGGATTGGCAGAACTGTCAGCCCGATATAGTCGAGATATGGACATAATCGAAAGATGGCCGACGATGATGGATAACAGAATCGCTATGAACACCAGTAGGATCGAGGAGATCTATCAGCATACCTCCCAATTGGTGGAAAACACCGAGGTCTACTTTCCAGCAGACTTTGGTCCACCTAATGACGGCAAGCCGGGTTCTTAGCTTTTCTTTCCTTTTCTTTTTCATGTTATTCTATGTGTGTGATCATGTCTGGGCTGTATGAAATATGAATCTCTGTGTAACGTTGATTGATATGACATAACAACATTGTTTTCTTTATGTTATCTATGTTATTTCATCTATTGTCCTATTTTCTTACCCATAGGTTTTCGAATAAGTGTGGGGTAAGAATCTTTTCTGTCTTATGTGTTTGTTTCTTGTTTTCAAATAAGTGTGGGGTAGTTTAGAAATGCATGAACACTGAGGACAGTGTCAGACTTAAGTGTGGGGTAGCAGTGCACAGTGCACTGTAGTAGTTTGAAAATTTTTGCATGATTTTGCTTATTTTCCCCAATATTTTCACACCATTCCAAAAGTTTTCACTCTTTCAGACTTCTAAATGCAGTATGATTGGTAAACATTTGCTGATGTCTATGATATGTAGGTAGAATGTTATGTTTAGTAGGAGGCAATATGATGACTATTTTGAACTTATTAATTGGGAATAGGGAACTCCTGGTAACTGAGCACAACTTAGTCTGGATTAGAGACCTCAGCCAATTACTTTCTCGAAACTTAACTAGATAAAATTAGACCAGTTGTGGATGTATTGACGATTAGAGTGACTAGATGAGAATCTGAGCTAAAAGTGAAAAGAAACAAAAGAGAGTTAATTGAATAAGGGTAGTCTGCCAGCGGCCTTCGCTACTCGAGCACCACTCCTTCGGGGAACTTAAAGCCTGATGCCCTAAGGTCGTGTAGGTCTGGGAGTCATCGGAGTGGGACTCGCTACATGGGTAGTTGAAGTTGACGTGTTCTAAGCAGGCTCAAAATACCCTGAATCTATAAAAGAAGAAAAATCAATAAGTACTAAATAATTAAAATCTGATCACCAAAGCTCAGAACTCAGAAAGTTGTCTGTTGTTAGTATGTCTAGCGACGGGGCGAAAGATTATCTGGTAATAGTTAAGACAAGAGTATATTGTGTTGACTATCTGGCCTAGACTAGTACACACACTACACATCAGGAAGACCTTGTGACTAAGAGAAGAGTTCAACCTAGTTGTTAAGTTGTCAACTGCTAGACCATAACAATCTGCTAAAGACATTTGAGACCTTGTCATAGCAACCCAACCAGTCAGACCTATATCAAGAATTATCTGAATAATTTTTGGAATAAAAACATGACTAGGAAATCTAAGTGATTGCACAATGATTTAGAATCACTAACTTCAGGTAGACTTTGCTTGAGGACAAGCAAAAAGCTAAGTGTGTGGTTATCTGATATGCATAAATCATATCACGTTTTTAGCATGTTTTAGGGTGAAATTGAGGGTAAATCGGTCTTAATTGTTTGTTATTAACTCAATTTCACAGTTTTTATGATTTTGGAAGTGTCAGGTGAAAAGTAAAAGAAAATGGAAAATTTTGGGGCAAAATGCAATTTTCTAGAAGTTTGGACTTCGGGGATGGCGTCCCAGTTCAAGACGGGCGTCCAGGACTCGGGACGGCCGTCCTAACCTGGTCAACAGACCGGGACGGGCGTCCTGAATCAAAAATTCAAGTCCCACATCGAAGTTTTGAAGAAAAATCACTCCAAGAAGCTGCTATAAATACCCCAGGCCTCCCTCAGTTGAAATCATCCCTCTCCACTTGATCTGAGTCATTTAGTGACTTCAAGTGTATATTTTTCTCGAGTACATAAGTCACTGAGAGACTCGGGTTCAGTTTAAGTTTTCTTTCTTTCTAGTTAGTGTTTCGTTTTTCTTAGTTTCTGAGAAATAGGCTCAAATCCTACGGTTCGATAGATAGGTTCATTTATGGTATTCATAGAATACCCAGGATTTCGTTAGGAGATCCTAAGAGGGCTCGAGGCGTTCGAAGAGTCAGTCCACAGGGCTGGGCTTAAGCTGGGTATTAAGGTAAAGCCCAGTTACTAGGCTGAGGAAGCGTCCTCCGAAGGTTCTGGCGAGCAGAGTCGGGTCAAGCAGTACGACATATACAGCAGTACGCTCCATCGGCGAGACTAAGTAAAGGGTGATTTCTTTATGGCATCAGTCCCCCTGTCCCTCTCTTATATGATGTTATTGTGTTTGTCCAAAGAATGATTTTGAATATCAGATTATGGTTGTTATGGATATTTGTTATATATGTTGAAGTTGTTATGTTTTTCCGGAAATAGCCACCTGCTTAATATTCATTATGTCTGCATGTCTAATGTAGTTTCTTTTAAACTAAAATCAGGGTTATAGACAATCCTAACCACGGTCTATTCATAACCTGTTTAGTTTAACAGGCATCAATTAGTATTGGTGTCTGCCATACTAGATAAAATAACTTGCGGAACACCCTGTTTGTTAGAGTAGTCTACGTAGGCTGAGTTACGTTTTTATGCCGGCATTAGGGCGAGCGGCATGATCTTTTGTCACTTTGGGGATCATGGATGCCTTTAGCTCGAACCGTGAGTAGGCCCGTCATTAAGGTAGGGCGGTTTATTAGTTGACTCAAATGTGGTACACCTTTAGACTCAGAACATAGTTGCATTCCAGGCTAAGATATATCTAAAACATTCGAAGATAGGTCAATCAACATATAAGAACAGTATAACATAGAATTAACTTTGTCTATAAACACTTGAGGATTATTTAGACTTAAACCTAGTGGAGAATGGATCACCCTCTCATCAAAGTTATTGATGAAGATTGCATAACTGGATCATAAGATAAATGTTAGGATAAAAAGGCTAGCTACTGCTAAGCCGTTACCACTTTCCTGGGAGTACGATATTTATTTAATAAAATCGTAGATACTTTCCAACAGACTAGCTACACGATAGGTACTCTGCCTTAGGTTCTGATTGATTAAGTGACACCATAGAGACTAAATGTGACAATTAGTCAATCTCAGTCCTTAATTACTCATAATCAACGTAGGGTAAAATAACACATATTTAGCAGATCTGTCGGAAACCCATCAATCAGGAGCATAGCAATGGAGAAGCTTGCATCCCCTGCATACCAATCAGCTGTGAGAAACTTCCCCGAGGAAGTCTCAAATACTTGGGCCCAGATCTACACCACTGGAGCCTCCTACCACCACGGCTTCGCCAAAGCTTCAGGTATTTTTCTGCCATTCGAAACATGCATGCAATATCTTCACAAACATTGGTAGGTAGGCACACCAATCGAAAGAAGTCACATTCCTAGACACGTTGCTATGATTGCGAGAAACTTTGCAAATGATTTGAGGAAGCAGTCCTTGGTGCTTGAGCCATTCATCAAATGGATATGCCACTACCTGGAGTTCCACATTAAGGAATCATGGCTGACGAGGATAGCTCCATCTACCAAACCTGACCGTTCTTCAAAACATGGGGATGGTAGTTTACGACCCAGAGGATAGATACACTCTCCATACAAAGCATACTGCAGAGTCAGTCGCTCCAGCATCTAGAACTTATAGAGTTGAGGGCACTTCAGCATAGCACATGACCGAGGTAAAGAGAAAATTGACACATCAGAGCAGACCCTTCTACTAGATACATGAAGGGAGTTTTTCTAATCCTCATCTTTCGCTACTTTTATTAAATTTTGTTTTCTTTTAATCTTCATTTCGCGTTTTATTTGGTTTTTCCTGTGGTTGTTTTTTTTTAACTCTTATTTCTCAAATAAGTGTGGGGTAAGAGTTTTGTTTGTTTTGTTTCTTTTCTTTCTCTTCCCCTTAGTTAGTCAAATAAGTATAGGCTAAGAGTTTTTTGTGTTTTTCCATCTTTTGTTTTTCAAATAAGTGTGGGGTGATAGGATATGCATGAACACTGAGGACAGTGTAAACCTTAAGTGTGGGGTAGCAGTGCACAATACACTGTAGTAGTAAAATTTTGCATGTTTTCCCATATTTCTCACTAAAATTTGCACCATTCCAAAAAAAATTCAAAAATTTTCACTCTTTTAGACTTCTGATATGCATAAATCATATCACGTTTTTAACACGTTTTTAGGCATAATCTAGGGTGAAATTAGGGCAAATCGGTCTAAATTGCTCGTTATTAACTCAATTTCACAGTTTTTATGATTTTGGAAGTATCAGGTGAAAAGTGGAAGAAAATGGAAAATTTCGGGGCAAAAACGCAATTTTTCAGAAGTTCGGACTTCGGGGAGGGCATCCCGGTTCAGGACGGGCATCCTGACCTGGTCAACAGGTCGGGACGGGTGTCCAGAACTCGGGACGGCCGTACTGACCTGGTCAACAGACCAGGACGAGCGTCCTAATCCGGGACGGGCGTCTTGAACCAGAATTCAGAATTCCACATCGAATTTTTGAGAGAAAATCACTCCAGAAAGCTGCTATAAATACCTCAGGCCTTCCTCAGTTGAATTCATCCCTCTCCACTCGATCTGAGTCATTCAGTGGTTTCCAGTGTACAATTCTCGAGCACACAACTCACTCGGAGACTCAGATTTCAGTTTAAGTTTTCTTTCTTTCCTTTTTGTGTTTCGTTTTTCTTAGTTTCTGAAAAATAGTCTCAGATCCGAGGGTTCGATAGATAGGTTCGTTTCTGGTATTCATAGAATACCCGGGATTTCGTTAGGAGATCCTAAGAGGTCCTTAGGCGTTCGAAGAGTCAGTCCACAGGGCTGGGCTTAAGCCCAGGACGTAAGGTAAAGTCTAGCTACTAGGCTGAGGAAGCGTGCTCCGAAGGTTCTGGCGAGCATAGTCGGGTCAAGCAATACGGCATATACAACAGTATGCTCCATCGGCGAGACTACGTAAAGGGTGATTTCTTTATGGCATCAGTCCCCCCTGTCCCTCTCTCATATGTTGTTATTGTGTTTGTCCAAATATCAATTATGAATACTGGATTATGGTTGTTATGGATATTTGTTATATATGTTGAAGTTATTATGTTTTTCCGGAAATAGCCACCTGCTTAATATTCATTATGTCTGCATGTCTAATGTAGTTTCTTTTAAACTAAAATTAGGGTTATAGACAATTCCTAACCACGGTCTATTCATAACCTGTTTAGTTTAACAGGCATCAATTAGTATTGGTGTCTACCATATTAGATAAAATAACCTGCGGAACACCCTGCTTGTTAGAGTAGTCTAAGTAGGATGAGTAGAGCGTTTATGCCGGCGGTTATTGGCAAGCGGCATGATGCCCGAAGTGACATAGGGCTTTCATAGCTGTCTTTAGTTGTAACCGTGAGTAGGGCCGTTTACCTTGGCGATGGGGTGGTATATCAGATTACTCAGATGTGGTACACCTTTAGACTCAGAACGTAGTTGCAATCCAGGCTAAGATATATCTAAAATACTCGAAGATAGGTCAATAAACATATAGGAACAATATAACATAGAATCAGGACTTTGTCTATAAACACTTTTAGGCTTAATTAGACTTAAACCTAGTGGAGAATGGATCACCCTCTCATCAAAGTTATTGATGACGATTGGATAACTGGATCATAAGATAAGAGTTAGAATAAAAAGGCTAGCTGCTACTAAGCCGTTACCACTTCCCTGGGAGTATGATATTTATTTAATAAAATCGTAGATACTTTCCAACAGACTAGCTACACGATAGGTACTCTGCCTTAGGTTCTGACTGATTAAGTGACACCATAGAGACTAAATGTGACAATTAGTCAATCTCAGTCCTTAATTACTCATAATCAACATAGGGTAAAATAACACCTATTTAGCATATCAGTCGGAAAGCCATCAGATTTTTGGCGCCGTTGCCGGGGAAATATCATAATGAATTTAGGATTATTGGCCACAATTCTAGAGACTTATGATAGGTAGCAGTAGTAACCTAGACTTTTGATCTACACTTATCTTATGCTAGTTAGACAATCACTTTTCGAAATATATGATTATCATAACTAACTAATTTTAGATATTATCTGAAATTAAGACATTTAGGATAATCAAATTTTAGAAAATTATTCTAAAACCATATTGAGGAAATTTACCTGCTTTCTAAATAAAATATAAAAGAAAAAAAATTAGAAATAATTTTCTTGCTTTTCTATTTTACTTTCCTATTTTTGTTATTTGTTATTTCTAACCAGACTTTGCACTCATAGATGAAGGGAACAAGAGCCCAGGATATTCTGGACGAATTAGAAAATAACATCAATCCTTTCCCAGAGGTCCAAACAACTCCTGCATCTCCCGAATATACTCCTGCATCTCCCGAATATACTCCAGAATCTCCCGAATACACTTCAAAATCTCCTGAGTATACTCCTGCATCCCCAGCACCTAACAACCAATCACCTTCTTCAGGGGATAGCACTAATAGTTCTCAATCAGCCTTGGCTGCCCAGGTAGATGATATATCTCACAAGATAAGCGCCATGACTCAGACAATACCAGGCAGACTAAGACGGTCATATAAGACTGTTCTAGCCGTAAGTTCTGAAGTAACCCAACTCAGAACCACAATAGAACGCCAAAATGTGCAAATACTCCGAGAGGTGATGGAAATCCTAAAGGAACAAAGGAACCAGCAGGAGGAGATGCGAAACATACGAGCAGAACTACAAGAGATGCGAAACATTCAGGCAGAGCTACGTGAAATCAGAGACAAGGGTCGTTGAAAAAGGGAAGATTATTTTACTCTTATTTTTAGCAAATAAATTGTTTAAACTCAAATTAAATAATTGACCCCTATTTACTATTTTTCAAACTTTTTAAAGGGTCCTTTATTTTACTCAACAACTTCCTTCAGACATTTTATTTTTTCTATGAAAAACAAAAGTTTTGCAAATGCAGTTTATTTTTCACTAATTAAATTGTATAAACTCAGTTTTTGTTTTTCTGAAATTCTTGTTGAATTCAAGTTAGGATAAGATTAGGGTAGTCATGATTTTCGAAAAAGGTTGAGGAATTTTTACACAGAGTTTTTAACAGCTTTTGAATTTGATTGGATAAACATGAAGACTTGTTAAAAATTATGATTATTTTTGGTATCCTGAGATTTGCAGGGAATTACGAAAAAACATTTATTTCGGAATTGGCACGCATCCCGAAGCAACCCGGGACGGGCGTCCTTGTTCTAGACGGGCGTCCCGAAGGCCGCCCCTCCTATAAATATTCCATTTTTCTCATTTTCCCTCAAATCAACTTCCAAAAATTCATCTCTCTAAAAACTTTCTCTCTACCTTCTCTCTACAAATTTTTGACAAACTTCCCAAAGTTCAAAATTCGAATTGCCCTCTAAAATTTGAATTTTAGACTTCTTTCCAAAATTCGAATTTCCCTCCAAAATTCGAATTTCCCGCCAAAAATTCAAAATCATTCCCTAACTAAAATCCATCCTCCCGAATTCAAATTCACCTCCAGAATTCGAATTCGAATCTTCCTTCCTGCCTAAATTCTCAAAATCTCTCAAATGCTCTCAACCCAAATGGCTCCCAAACGCGCCCGTATCACATCTACCATGACCGTCACTTCAGTGGCACATCCTTTCATGCTATTTCACTCCAGCCCAGCATACCAGGAGAGATGTCACGGATACATCGGACGCACCATACTGACGGGCAGAACACTTGACTGGATAGCAGTACAGACTCTAGAGGTTGAGCAGGAAGTCAGACGCATGCTCGACCTACTACCATACAGTCGAGTCTTCATCGTTACCGAACCAACATACCTAGAGCTGGTATGTGAGTTCTATGCGTCATTTACATACCATCAGGAGCAGATCACATTCCGCATGGGCAGAATAGATCGATCGATGAGCATGGCCGAGTTCGGCATTGCCCTAGGTATTTGGCAGAGAGACGAGCTGGATACGCCCGCCTACACCACGGCAGTTCGAGACTTCACGTCTGCAGACGTCTCCACTGCTTGGGCTCAGATCTGTATGACGGGTGTCCCCTACCAGCATGGTTTTGCAAAAGCCACAGGTATTTATCTTGCTCTTCGCTACTTACATGCCATTATCGCACACACATTGTCAGGACGACGGACGGCCCCCGGGAATGTCACCCAAATGGAGGCATTCCTCTTGGCCAACATGCACATGGGATCCACAGTAGAGATGGCTCGACTTATCACGGTCATCATGCGGGGTTTCACTACGGACAATCGGAAACAGTGTCTGGGGCTCGAGCCATTCATCACCAGGATATCTTACTACCTGGAGATGGACATCGAGGGCTCGGAGCTGACCCAGGTTGCCCCGACCACCATTCCTACGAACCTTACCATCCTACGGAACATGGGAATGGTCGTACATGATGCAAATAGGCGCTACTCCATCCACACGGAGTAGCAAGGACAGGCCTCGGCACCTGGAGCAGTTCCATCACACATACCTCCGTCCAAGACATTTGTTCCACGCACTGCCTTCGAACGACACATGTCGCACGGATTGGCAGAACTCTCAGCTCGAGATATGGATAGGATCGAGAGACGGCTGACGTTGATAGAGGACAGAGTCGCTATGAACACCAGCATGATCGATGAGATTCATCAGCATACCTCCCACCTGGTGGAAAACTCTGAGGTCCACTTTCCGGCAGACTTCGGTCCATTTAATGACGGCGAGCCGGGTTCTTAGTTTTTCTTTCCTTTTCTTTTTCTTTTGTTGTTTTCATTCTTTGTGTGTGATCATGTCTGGGCTGTATGAAATATGAATCTGTGTATAACATTGATTGATATGACATAACAGCATTGTTTCTTTTATGATATCTTGTTATCTCTATTATTGCTTACCCATAGTTCTTCGAATAAGTGTGGGGTAGGAATCTTTTCTGTTTTTGTTTCTTGTTTTCAAATAAGTGTGGGGTAATTAGAAATGCATAAACACTGAGGACAGTGTCAGACTTAAGTGTGGGGTAGTGATACGCGAAAATAGTATCACCTTTTTAGCATGTTTTTATATATGATTTAGGGTGAAATTGAGAGTAAATTGATCTTAAATGTTTATTATTTACTTAATTTCATAGTTTTTATGATTTTGGAAGTGGCAGGTGAAAAGTAGACGAAAATAGCAAATTTTGGGGAAAAAACGCAATTTTTTGAAATGTTGACTTGGTCAAAGGGTCAGGACGAGCGTCCCGAACCCGGGACGGGCGTCCCGAACCCCCAGATCTAGTCCCACATCGAATTTTTGATGAAAAATCACCCCGAGAAGCTGCTATAAATACCCCAGGCCTCCAGCAGTTGAATTCATTCCTCTCCACTCAATCTGAGTCATTTAGTGGTTTCTAGTGTACACTTCTCTAGTACACAACTCACTCAGAGACTCGGATCTCAGTTTTCTTTCTTATTAGTGTTTTGTTTCAGTTTCTGAGAAATAGTCTCAAATCTTAGGCTTCTATAGATAGGTTCGTTTCTGGTATTCATAGAATACCCGGGAATTCGTTAGGAGATCCTAAGAGGGCTCTAGGCGTTCAAAGAGTCAGTCCACAGGGCTGGGCTTAAGCTGGGTATTAAGGTAAAGCCCAGTTACTAGGCTGAGGAAGCGTCCTCCGAAGGTTCTGGCGAGCAGAGTCAGGGCGAGCAATACGACATATACAACAGTACGCTCCGTCGGCGAGACTACGTAAAGGGTGATTTCTTTATGGCATCAGTCCCCATGTCCCTCTCTTATATGTTGTTATTGTGTTGTTCTAAAGATCTATTATGAATACGAGATTACGATTTTTATGAATAGTTGTTTTATATGTTGACGTTGTTATGTTTTTCGGGAAATAGCCACCTGCTTAATATTCACTATGTTTACATGTCTAATGTGCTCTTTTAAACTAAAGTTAGGGTTATAGACAATTCCTAACTACGGTCTAATCATAACATGTTTAGTTTAACAGGCATCAATTAGTATTGGTGTCTGCCATGCTAGATAAAATAACTTGCTGAACACCCTGTTTGTTAGAGTAGTCTAGGTAAGTCGAGCCGAGTCCGATTATGCCGGCGGCTAGGGCAAGCGGTATGATCCCCGAATTGACAGAGGGCTTTCATCGATGCCTTCGTCCCGAACCGTGAGTAGGGCCGCCATTAAGGTAGGCGGTTTATTAGAAACCTCAGATGTTGCCTTTAGGCACAGAACATAGTTGCAATCCAGGCCAAGACATGTCTAAAATACTCGAATATAGGTTAATCAACATATAGGAACAGTATAACATAGAATCAGGACTCATCTATAAAACACCTCTAGGATTAATTAAACTTAAACCTAGTGGAGAATGGATCACCCTCTCATCAAAGTATTTGATGAAGATTGCATAACTGGATCATAATATAGGAGTTAGGATAAAAGGATAGTTACTACTAAGCCGTTGCCACTTCCCTGAGAGTATGATATTTAACTTAATAAAATCGTAGATAATTTCCAACAGACTAGCTACACGATAGGTACTCTGCCTTAGGTTCTGGTTGATTAAGTGACAATAATTGAATGCTAAGTGATAGTTAGTAAGACTCACTCCTTAATTACTCATAATCGACATAGGTAAATAATGCCTATCTTTTAGCATACCAATCGGAACTGCATCAGGTAGCAGTGCACAATGCACTGTAGTAGTTTGAGAAATTTTTGCATGATTTTTGCTTGCTTTCTCCGTATTTTCACGCCTTTCCAAATTTTTTTCTTCACTCTTTCAGACTTCTAAATGCAGTATGATTGGTAAACATTTGCTGATATCTATGATATGTAGGTAGAATGTTATGGTTAGTAGGAGACAATTGAGAACTATTTTGAACTAATTGATTAGGAATAGGGAATTCCTGATAACTGAGCACAACATAGTCTGGATTAGAGACCTCAGCCAATCACCTTGTCGAGACTTAACTAGATAAAATTAGACCAGTTGTGGATATATTGGCAATTAGAATGACTAGATGAGACTCTGAGCTAAAAGTGAAAAGAAACAGAAGAAAATTAATTAAATAAGGGTAGTCTGCCAGCGACCTTCGCTACTCGAGCACCACTCCTTCGGGGAACTTAAAGCCTGATGCCCTAAGGTCGTGAAGGTCTGGGAGTCATCGGAGTGGGACTCGCTACATGGGTAGTTGAAGTTGACATGTTCTAAGCAGACTCAAAATACCCTGAATCTATAAAGAAAAAATCAATAAATGCTAAATCATTAAAAATCTGATCACCAAGGCTCAGAACTCAGAAGGTTGTTTGTTGTCAGTATGTCTAGCGACGGGTCGAAGTGTTATTTGGTAACAGTTAAGATAAGAGTATATTGTGTTGACTATCTGGTCTAGACTAGTACACACACTACACATCAGGAAGACCTTGTGACTAGGAAAAGAGTTCAATCTAGTTGTTAAGTTGTTTTCTGCTTGATCATAACAATCTACTAGAGACATTTGAGACCTTGTCATAGCAACCTGGCCAGTCAGACCTGTGTTAAGAATTGTCTGAATAATTTTTGGAATAAAAGCATGACTAGGAAATTTAAGTGACTGCACTATGATTTAGAATCACTAACTTCAGGTAGACTTTGCTTGAGGACAAGCAAAAAGCTAAGTGTGGGGTTATCTGATATGCATACATCATATCACGTTTTTAGCATGTTTTTAGGCATAATCTAGGGTGAAATTAGGGCAAATCGGTCTTAATTGCTCGTTATTAACTCAATTTCACAGTTTTTATGATTTTGGAAGTGTCAGGTGAAAAGTGGAAGAAAATAACAAAATTCGAGGCAAAAATGCAATTTTTTAGAAGTTCAGACTTCGGGGAGGGCGTCCCGGTTCAGGACAGGCGTCCTGACCTAGTCAACAGGCCAGGACGGGCGTCAGGACTCGGGACGACCGTCTTGACCTGGTCAACAGACTGGGACGGGCGTCCCGAACCAGAATCCAGAATCTCACATCGAATTTTTGAGAGAAAATCACTCTAGAAAGCTGCTATAAATACCCCAGGCCTTCCTCAGTTGAATTCATCACTCTCCACTCGATCTAAGTCATTCAGTGGTTTCCAGTGTACAATTCTTGAGTACACAACTCACTCGGAGACTCAGATTTCAGTATAAGTTTTCTTTCTTTCCTTTTTGTGTTTCATTTTTCTTAGTTTCTGAGAAATAGTCTCAGATCCTAGGGTTCGATAGATAGGTTCGTTTCTGGTATTCATAGAATACCCGGGATTTCGTTAGGAGATCCTAAGAGGGCTCTAGGCGTTCGAAGAGTCAGTCCATAGGGCTGGGCTTAAGCCCAGGACATAAGGTAAAGTCCAGCTACTAGGCTGAGCAAGCGTCATCCGAAGGTTCTGGCGAGTAGAGTCGGGTCAAGCAATACGACATATACATCAGTACGCTCCATCGGCGAGACTACGTAAAGGGTGATTTCTTTATGGCATCAATCCCCCCTGTCCCTCTCTTATATGTTGTTATTGTGTTTGTCAAAATATCAATTATGAATACTGGAGTATGGTTGTTATGGATTTTTGTTATATATGTTGAAGTTATTATGTTTTTCCGGAAATAGCCACCTGCTTAATATTCATTATGTCTGCATGTCTAATGTAGTTTCTTTTAAACTAAAATTAGGGTTATAGACAATTCCTAACCACGGTCTATTCATAACCTGTTTAGTTTAACATGCATCAATTAGTATTAGTGTCTGCCATATTAGATAAAATAACCTGCGGAACACCCTGTTTGTTAGAGTAGTTTAAGTAGGCTGAGTAGAGCGTTTATGCTGGCGGTTATGGGCAAGCGGCATGATCCCTGAAGTGACATAGGGCTTTCATAGCTGTCTTTAGTAGTAATCGTGAGTAGGGCCGTTTACCTTGGCGATGTGGTGGTATATCAGATTACTCAAATGTGGTACACCTTTAGACTCAGAACATAGTTGCAATCCAGGCTAAGATATATCTAAAATACTCGAAGATAGGTCAATCAACATATAGGAACAATATAACATAGAATCAGGACTTTGTCTATAAACACTTTTAGGCTTAATTAGACTTAAACCTAATGGAGAATGGATCACCCTCTCATCAAAGTTATTGATGACAATTGTATAACTGGATCATAAGATAAGAGTTAGAATAAAAAGGCTAGCTGCTACTAAGCCGTTACCACTTCCCTGGGAGTACGATATTTATTTAATAAAATCGTAGATACTTTCCAACAGACTAGCTACACGACAGGTACTCTGCCTTAGGTTCTGACTGATTATGTGACACCATAGAGACTAAATGTGACAATTAGTCAATCCCAGTCCTTAATTACTCATAATCAACATAGGGTAAAATAACACCTATTTAGCATATCAATCAGAAAGCCATCAACTTCAAAATGCAGTATTAATTAGGTAAAGAAATGCTTATGTCTATGATACATGTGAGTAGAGCATTATGATTAGTAGGAAACAAGTCAATAACTTTACTGAATTCCTCGATTAGGAATAAGGAATTCCTGATGATTGAGCATAACTTAGTTTGGATTAGAGACATCAACCAAATACCTTTTCAATACTTAGCTAATTAATATTAGACCTATTGAGGATGTATTAGCAATTTGAATAACTAGATGATGTTCTGAGCTGGAAGTGAAAAAGTTAAATAAATAGGGTAGTTTGCAAGTGTCCTTTGCTACTCGAGCACCACTCCTTAAGGGAACTTAAAGCCTGATGCCCTAAGGTCGTGTAGATCTGGGAGTCTTCGGAGTGGGACTCGCTACATGGGTAGTTAAAGTTGATGCGTGAAAGCGAACACAAAAATACCCTGAATAATCAATCTAAAAATACATAGCCTAGTGTGTTCTTTTATTGAAAATCTTAATTGAAAAGCTTTGACACCAAAGCTCAGAACTCAGAAGGTTGTTTATTGCTGTTATGTCCAGCGACTAGTCAAAGTATTATCTGGTAAGAGTTAAGAGAAGACTATATTGTGTTGACAATCTAATCTAGACTAATACACACACTACACATCGGGAAGAGCTCGTGACTAATAGTAGAGTTCAGTCTAGTTATTGAATTGTTAGACCTGCATGACCATGATAATCTACTAAGACATTTGAGACCTTATCATAGCAACTTAACCAGTCAGGCCTGTTTTGTGAATCATCTAACTTAGTGATCAATTTTGGTATAAACAATTGCTAGGAATTTTAAGTGACTGCACCAATGATTTAAATTATCAATAGTTTCATATAGACTTTGCTTGAAGACAAGCAAAAAGCTAAGTGTGGTGTTATATGATATGCATAAATCATATCACTGTTTCAGCATGTTTTTAGGCACAATTTAGTGCGAAATTAGAGTTAAAACGTTCTTAATTGACTATTATTAACACAATTTCGTAGTTTTTGTGATTTTGTGATTTTGGAAGTTTCAAGTGAAATATGCAAGAAAATGGCAAATTTCGAGGTAAAACGTGATTTTTGGAAGTTTGGGAATCAGGATATGCGTTCCATGATCAGGACGGGCATCCGGACCCGGTCAAAGACCCGGGATGGGCGTCCTAACCTGATCAATAGATTGGAACGGGCGTCTCAAACCCATGAACAGTATCCCACATCATTTTCTAAAGAGAAAATCACTCAGCTTCCTTGCTATAAATACCCTAGGCATTCTACAGTTGAAATGATCCCTCTCCCTTGATCTGAATCATTCAGTAGCTTCCAGTACACAATCTTCTACTATATACGAGTCATTCAGTGATCTCAGGTGTTTTTCGTTCAAGTAAATTTTAGTATACGAGAGTTTCGCATGTTCTCTATTTTCTGAGAGTCTGTCTTAGGATCTTAGAATACAACTAGATAGGGTTTGTTTTTAATATTCATAGAATACTTGGGATTTTGTTAGGAGATCCTAAGAGAGCACTAGGTGATCGAAGAGTTAGTCAACAAGGCTTTGCTTAAGCCTGGAACGTAAGGTTAAGCAATAGCTGCTAGGCTGAGGAAGCGTTCCCAGAAGGTTCTGTCGAGCAGAGTCGGGTCAGGCAGTCCAGGATATACAAGTAGTTGCTCCATCAGCAGACCTAATAAAGGGTGAATACTTTATGGTGGTGGTCCCCTTGTCCCTCTCTTTATATTTTTGTACTGTGTTTGTCCAAAGGCCCATTTGAATATTAAATTATGATATTATGAATATGTGTTTTGCATGTTGAAGATATTTACATTTTTCCGGAAAGGTCACCAGCTTAATTATCATTATGATTGCATGTCTACTTGCTCTTTTAAATTAGATGAACTGTTATAGACAATTCCTAATCACGGTCTAATCATAACCTGTCTAGTTTAACATGCTTTAATTTAGGGCTTTGTGTGAGGACGGAAGCATTAAGGTCTGCCATATTAGATAAAATAACGTATAGATCACCATGTTTGTTAGAGAAGTCTAATGAGGCTGTGCTCGTGTGTTTATGTCGGCGTTAGGGCTAGCAGCATGATCTCCTGAGTGACACAGGACTTTCATGGTTGCCTTTAGCTCAAACCGTGAGTAGGGCCGTCAATGGCGATGGGGCGGTTTATCAGATAACTCAGATGTGGTACACAAGTAGAAATAGTATATAATTGCAATTTAGACCAAGATATAACTAAAATACTCGAAGATAGGTCAATCAACATGTAGAAACAATATAACATATATCAGAACACTTGTTTGTAAATTACTCTTGCATGCTTAATAAACTCGAACCTTGTGTAGAATGGATCAACCTTTCATCAAAGATATTGATGAATGATTGCATAACTGGATAATAAAATGAGAGTTAGGGTAATAGGATAGTTGCTACTAAGCCGTTACCACTTCCCTGGGAGTACGATAATTTTTTAAATTAAAATCGTAGGTACTTTCCAATAGATTAGCTACACGATAGGTACTCTGCCTTAGGTTCTGATTGATTAAGTGACAACATAGATGCTAAATGTGACAATTAGTAATTCTAAGTCCTTAATTGTTCTTAATCAATATAGGGTAAATAAAACCTATTTTTAGAATATCAATCGGAACGCATCAACGGTCTAATCATAACTTGTTTAGTTTAACAGACCTTAATTTAGGGTAAAAAGCACTAAGGTCTGCCATATTAGGTGAAATAACTTATAGATCACCATGTTTGTTAGAGTAGTCTAATGAGGCTGAGCTTGGGTGTTTATGCCGACATTAGGGTGAGGGGCATGATTTCCTGAGTGACACAGGCTTTCATGGATATCTTTAACTTGAACCGTGAGTAGGGCCGTCAATGGCGATGTGGCGGCTTGTCAAGTAACTCAGATGTGGTACACAAGTAAGATACAGTCTATAAATGCATTTTAGACCAAGATATATCTAAAATATTCAAAGATAGGTCAATCAATATGTAGGAACAATAGAACATACATTAGAATACTTATCTATAAAATACTCTTGCATGCTTAATGAACTCATGTCTTGTGTTGCTTATCACCAACTCAACAAAGATTTTGATGAACGAATGCATAACTAGATAATAAAATGAAAGTTAGGGTAAAAGGATAGTTGCTACTAAGCCGTTAGCACTTCCCTGGGAGTAATATTTTTTCTAAATTAAAATCGTAGATACTTTCCAATAGACTAGCTACACGATAAGTACTTTGCCTTAGGTTCTGATTGATTAAGTGACAAACATAGATGCTAAAAGTGACAATTAGTAAGTCTATGTCCTTAATTATTCATAATTGAAATAAGGTAATAAATCCTGTACCAATTGGAATTACGCATCACCAATGCAAGGTGATGGCCGTTCCATTGGATGACTCTGATCTAATCCTAGGTATTGCATTTTTAGCTATGGCCAAGGTGGCTGTGATGCCACATTTGCGTGGATTGATGATCATGGATGAAGGACACCAAACTTTGTACAGTGAATGTACAAAGACTTGGATCAAAAGGAAGCAAAGGGAATGTTGTCGGCAATGTAGTTGAAGGATGAGTAAAACGAGGTGAACCAACATTTGTGGCTATTTTATTGGAAGAGACAGACGTTGATCACTCAGATTTGCCTGAATCCGTGTCCAAGGTGTTGGATGAGTTTGTTGATTTGATGCCCGACAAGTTGGCTGATCGTTCCGATTGGTACGCTAAAAGATAGGATTTATTCACCTATTTTGATTATGAGGAATTAAGGACTAAGTCTTACTAACTATCACTTTAGCATTCAATTGTTGTCACTTAATCAATCAGAACCTAAGGCAGAGTACCTATCGTGTAGCTAGTTCTTGAAAAGTATCTACGATTTTAAAATTATAAATATCGCACTCCTAAGGAACTAGTAACGACTTAGTAGCAACTATCCCTTAATCCTAACATTCATCTTATTCATATAATTAATCAATCTTTTAATCAATATCCTTGAGATTGATTGGTGATCCCAATCACAAATAACAAGCAAATAGCATCCAAGAGTAGACATGCATTCATTAATTTAAGCTCAGTTATTACAATTTGTTTGACCTTATCTTCGAACATTTTAGATATATCTTGATCTCTAAGGCAATTATGAAATGTAACCATCTGTTTACCATATCTGAGTTACTTGGTGTATTCACCCCTACCTTGGGATGATCCTTCTCATCTGTCATATTAAAGTATCCATGAACGGTCCCCTATGTCACTTCGGTATCATGCCACTTAACCATAGGATTGGCCTAGTGTACAAACTTAGCTTTATTAGGGTACTCTAACAAACATGGTGATATGTTTTGTTATTTCTTCCTAATCTGGCAGACCTTTTACAACCTGTTAAACTAAACAGGTTATGATTCAGACCTTGGTTAGGAGTTGTCTATAACCCTAGTTTAATTTAAAAGGACATGACAATTCAGCATTCATAATGATAATTCTAGCTCAATGATCTTCCCTAGAAAATGGATAGCATCTCAAATTGTAAAACATGTATGATATATGAATTCAGTATCAAATATTTATCCAGATAAAACAAATCATAAACATATAGAAACTCGTCTAGGGGACCCACTATCATAAAGTAGTCACCACTTAATGCAGGTCCAGCCGGTGCTGCAGCTCTTGTATGCTTCTGATTGCTCGATCCTACTCTGCTCGGCAGAGCCTTCGGAGAACTCTTCTTAAACCTAGTAGCAATTGCTTTACCTTACATCCCAAGCTTAAGCAAATTGCCCTAATTTGACTAAGAACACGCACCCTATCTCTCTCTTAGGATCTCCTAACGAAATCCCGGTATTCTGTGATGCCGAAAATTGAATACTAATCTATTCAAATTCTCAAATACTGAGATAAACACTCAGAGATAAGAGAAAACGATGCACCCGAAGTTGCTAAATGACTTGTATTGAGTGCTGAGGGATGATTTCAACTATTGGAGGCTTGGGGTATTTATAGCAGGTTTCTAGAGTGAATTTCTCCAAAATTTCCGATGTGGGATAAGTTTTGGTGCTCGGGACACCCGTCCCAGTGCTTTGACTAGGTCGGGACGCCCGTCCCAAATCCAGCTTTTCCAAAAATTTCACTTTTACCCAAAATTTGCTATTTTCATGCAATTTACTCTTGAAACTTTCAAAATCACAATTTTTGCAATTTATGTCAATTTGATTCAATTAAGATCAAATACATTCAAATATTTCCCTAATTTGTGTCTAAAAACATGCTAAAAAGGGGATATGATTTGTGCATATCAAAACCCCACACTTAACTTTTTGCTTGTCCTCAAGCAAAACCCATAAGAAATTGGTGAATGACTAAATCATAGGTGCAATCACTACAAGTTTCTTAGCAATGTTTTTAGCAAAATTTATCACTGAGTCAGATGATTCAGAAAACAAACATGACTGATCGACTTGCTATGTAAAGGTCTCGAATGTTTGGTAAGTGTGTCATGACCATGTAGATGAAACAATTCAATAACCTAATTGAACTCTACACTTAGTCAAAAGGTCTTCCTGATGTGTAGTGTGTGAACTGGTCTAGACTAGATTATCAACTCAGAATAAGCTTCCCTAAACCTTTACCAAATAATAATTCAATCAATCTTCGAATATAATAGCAAAACAAACCTTCCGGGTTCTTAGCTTTGGTGCCAATACTTTCTAGTTACGATCCCAAATAAAAATACACTAGGTGTATGTTTTAATTGATTTCCAGGGTATTTTTGTGTTTACTTTCACACATCAACTTTGACTACCCAGGTATCGAGCCCCACTCCGATGACTCCCAGATCTACACAAGCTTAGGGCATCGGGCATTAAATTCCCTTCAGAAGGGGTGCTCGAGTAGCAAAGGACGCTTGTAAACTACCCCTTTTTTACTTTTAAGCTTTTACGCTTTCAGCTCAGAATCTCATCTAGTCATTCAAGTTGCTAACACATTCTTGATCGGTCTAATATTATTCAGTTTTAGTTTGAAAAGATATTGGGTTGATTTTTCTAATCCAAACTAAGTTGTGCTCAATAATATCAGGAATTCCCTATTTCTAAGTGATGAATTCAGTAAAATCATCAAATTGTTTCCTAATGGTCATAATACTTTACTAAACACATATCACAGACATAAGCATTTCTTCAATCAATCAATACTGATTTTGAAGTCTGAAAGAGTGAAAATTTTGAAAAGTTTTTGGAACGGTGCAATTTCAGTGAAAAGTATGGAAAACATGCAAATTTTTACATGAGTGCACTGTGTACTACTACCCCACACTTAAGATTATCACTTTCCTCAGTGTTCATGTATTTCCTATCACCCCACACTTATTTGAAAAATAAGAATTGAAAACCCAAATAGCACGAAAAATAAACAAAACACACAAAATAAAAATAAAACAAAAAGAAAAGATAGAACAAAATAAAAGCAAGGAAGATGAGGATTAGAAAAACTCCCTTCGTGTCTCGAATCTCGAACAGAAGGGTCTGCTCTGATTTGTCAATTGGCTCTTCACCTCAGCCATGTGCTATTGCTGAAATGTCCTCGACTCTGTAAGCTCTGAATGTTGGAGCTGCTGACTCTGCAATGTGCTCCGTAAGGAGGGTGTGTCTAACCTCTGGGTCATGAACTACCACCCTCATTCTCTGAAGAACATTCAGGTCGATGGGTCTGGTAGATGGAGCTATCCTCGTCAGCTCCGATCCTTCAATGTCAAGCTCCAGGTAGTGGGCTATCCGTGTGATGAATGGTCTGAGCCCCATGGACTGCTTCCTCGAATTATTTGCGTAGTTTCTCACAATCAGAGCAACGTGTCCAGGAGGAATGTGTCTAGGAATGTGACTTCTCTGGAGTGGTGCGCCTACCTGCCAATGTTTGTGAAGGTATTGCATGCAAGTATCAAAGGGCAGAAAAGATACGTGAAGGTTTGGCGAAGCCGTGGTGGTAGGGGGCTCCAGTGGTGCAGATCTAGGCCCAAGTAGTTGAGACTTCCTCGAGGAAGTTTTGCACAGCTGATTGGTATGCAAGGGACGCAAGCTCCTCCACTGCTACACTCCGGATACAAAGCCAAATTCCTCTATATCCATCGACCAGTCGATACCACTTGGTTGGTATGTCACTTGCTTGTATTGGTATGACTTTAATTGTTGCCCTTTGAGTAGTGTCGTCTTGATCTATTATAACGCAGGCTCCATATGGTGACACTTCTATAACAGTAACCAGGCCTGACCAATAACAGTATCTCATCTATTGATTCTGCGGATAGGGACATTGATGTGGTGTATCTTCTAGAAGTTTTTAGTTCCAGAATTATTCCTCCAACTAAATCCAGGATGATTTCTCCAGTTGGGATTGTATGTGTTTCCCATTGGAGCAGCATTGACTGCAGCAACCTGCTCCTGCCTCTTTTGGAATGGTCAGTATTTCATTCCCATAGCAATCCCTGCTAAAGTGAGGTATTTGGCAGACTTCACAGATTTGATACATAGGGTGAATGTTTCTTCCTTGTTGAAAGGCATTAATTTAATTGTTGTTATTAGCCTTTACTGCCTCCAATTACTCATCAGAAGAAGCGTTAGCTGGCTGACAACCCTTTATTGCTTATCAAGAAATTGGCATATTTGAATATGAAAAACTGTTTCTCAAGGGATCCGCACATAACTTTAACATCATTAGTATCTAATGCTTGTGCTTCAGGCTATTTTGAAAAGTATTCTACAGCTACTCTGATGTAATTATTTTCAAAGGCAAAAAGAAAATGGATTCATGAAATCAATACCCCAGATATAAGAGATTTCAGTATTCTGTATACCTTGCTGGGGTAGATGATCTCGGGAAAACGTGTTACCTTTAATTGACAAGCATTGCAGGACTGTATCAAGGATACAAAATCCTTGAATATTGTGGGCCAATAATATCTTGCTTCCAACGCTTTCCGAATAGTGTTGATAGTAGTCAATTGGTCTCCCGTAGATTCTTTATGGCAATGCTCCATAATCTTGTGGCCTTCATCTTCTAAGACACATCTTCTGATCAATTACTCTGCAATAATTCGAAATAGAAAAGGAATCTTTCCAGTAGTAATATTTTACATCAGCAAAGAATTTCTTCTTTTGCTGATAAGTCATATCACTTGGGAATAATTTAGCGACTAGGTAGTTTGTAATATCGGTAAACCTCGGAGGAGATTTATCATACATAGCAAACAATGCAAATAAAATCTCATCCAAAAATAATTTATGAGATATATTGTCTCATCCATACCCTCTAACTCAGAGTTTTCTAGTCTAGACCAATGGTTTGCTTTCTAGATATTCAACCCTTTTTTCTTATCCCTTCTTTCTATAGCAAATTCAATAAAACTCGACTAATCAATCTTGGTTCAGTATAAGTTTTATTGAACATACATCTCAAAGCGATCAGTGTGTACTATTGTTTTAGATGAAACTAGGTATGATATGACTTTATCAATCAGCATATACAACTAGTAATCCCTTTTCAGTAGTGGTATGGTTCTACTGGGCATCAGTAAAGGTTTTACTTGCATAGTATATAACATGAAACTTCTAATTAGGCATTTTTCCTAAAACAATCATTACTCACATTACATATTAATTTAAAAAGCAAATTCCAGTCAGGTGATGTAATAATGGGTTCCTTTTGGTTTGTTAAAAGATATCATGCATTTATCATCAAAAACAAAAGGAACATCCTTTCTCAATAGAATATTCAAATGTTTGGCTATTAAGGAAAAAAAATCAATTAATAACTCGTCCGTCTATAAAAGCCAGCATGACCTACGAAAATTCTAAAATGGTATTTCTTCCGAATTAAAACCTAGGACAAAATTTGACAACTCAAAAAAAATTTCTCCTCACTTGCATACTTGTTTTTCAAAAGATAACAAACAGGAAAGTTGTGAACAAGAAAAATTTACTAGATTAATTTCTGGAAAATAATAATTTTTCAGAAATTAAAATTTATAAAAGAAAAGAAAAGAAAAGAAATAATTTAAATTTTTAAATTAAAAAAAAAACATTAAAATTATAAAACTTTTTTTAAAATTTTTTTTATACTTCCTTAATATGGTTTTAGAATAATTTTCTAAAGTTTGATTAACCTAAATTTCTTAATTTTAGATAATTTCTAAAATTAATTATTTAAAGCTAACCCTATATTTCAGGAATGTGATTGACTAATTTCAAATAAGAATGAGTGTTTATTAAGGTATAGATTACTACCGTTACCTATGATAAGCCTCTAGAATTTTGATCAGATATCCTAAAATTTTATGAGTATGCCCCGGCAACGGCGCCAAAAATCTGATGCGTTCCAATTGGTATGCTAAAAGATAGGATTTGTTCACCTATTTTGATTATGAGTAATTATGGACTGAGTCTTACTAACTGTCACTTTAGCATTCAATTGTTGTCACTTAATCAATCAGAACCTAAGGTAGAGTATCTATCGTGTAGCTAGTTCTTGGAAAGTATCTACGATTTTAAAATTATAAATATCGTACTCCCAGGGAACTGGTAACGACTTAGTAGCAACTATCCCTTAATCCTAACATTCATCTTATTCATGTAATTAATCAATCGTTTAATCAATATCCTTGAGATTGATTGGTGATCCCAATAACAAATAACAAGCAAATAGCATCCAAGAGTAGACATGCATTCATCAATTTAAGCTCAGTTATTAAAATTTGCTTGATCTTATCTTCAAACATTTTAGATATATCTTGATCTCTAAGGCAATTATGAAATGTAACCGTCTGTTTACCGTATCTGAGTTACCTGGTGTATTCACCCCTACCTTGGGATGATCTTTCTCATCTGTCAAATTAAAGTATCCATGAACGGTCCCCTATGTCACTTCGTTATCATGCCACTTAACCCTAGGATTGGCCTAGTGTACAAACTCAGCTTTATTTTGGTAATCTAACAAACATGGTGATCTGTTTTGTTATTTCTTCCTAATCTGGCAGACCTTTTATAGTATGTTAAACTAAGCCGGTTATGATTCAGACCTTGGTTAGGAGTTGTCTATAACCCTAGTTAAATTTAAAAGGACACGACAGTTCAACATTCATAATGATAATTCTAGCTCTATGATCTTCCCGGGAAAATAGATAGCATCTCAAATTGTAAAACATGTATGATATATGAATTCAGTATCAAATATTTATCCGGATAAAAAAATCATAAACATATAGAAACTCATCTAGGGGACCCACTATCATAAAGTAGTCACCACTTTATGCAGGTCCAGCCGGCGCTGCAGCTCCTGTATGCTTCTAATTGCTCGATCCTACTCTGCTTAGCAGAGCCTTTGGAGAATGCTTCTTAGACCTAGTAGCAATTGCTTTACCTTACATCTCGGGCTTAAGCAAATTGCCCTAATTTGACTAAGAACACGCACCCTATCTCTCTCTTAGGATCTCCTAACGAAATCTTGGTATTCAGTGATATCGAAAATTGAATACTAATCTATTCGAATTCTCAAATACTGAGATAAACACTCAGAGATAAGAGAAAATGATGCACTCGAAGTTGCTAAATGACTTGTATTGAGTGCTGAGGGATGATTTCAACTATTGGAGGCTTGGGTATTTATAGTAGGTTTCTGGAGTAAATTTCTCCAAAATTTCCGATGTGGGACAAGTTTTGGTGCTTGAGACACCCGTCCCGGTGCTTTGACTAGGTCAGGACGCCTGTCCCAAGTTTGGGACGCCCGTTCCGAATCCAACTTTTCCAAAAATTGCACTGTTGCCCCAAAATTTGCTGTTTTCATGCAATTTACTCTTGAAACTTCCAAAATCACAATTTTTTCAATTTTATATCAATTTGATTCAATTAAGATCAAATACATTCAAATATTTCCCTAATTTGTGTCTAAAAATATGCTAAAAAGGGGATATGATTTGTGCATATCATTGCCTAAGGTGTTGCCCCCAAGACGTGCAATGATCACCAGATTGAGTTGGTACCTGGAGCAGTACCACTTGCGCAAGCACCATATCAAATGGGACTAGCAGAGTTTTTGGAATTGAGGAAGCAGCTGGGTGAATTGTTGGATGCACAATTTATTAGACCCTCGAAAGCTCCTTATGGTGCCCCTGCCTTGTTCCAAAGGAAGGCAGATGGCTCGTTATGATTTTGTGCTGATTACCGAGCCTTGAACAAATTGACAGTAAAGAAAAAGTACCCTATCCCAAATCAGTTGGATTTGTTCTTAGATTGGCAAAAGGGAAGTACTTCACCAAAGTTGATTTGCGGTCAAGATACTGGCAAGTGCAGAATGCCAATGGTGATGAAGCCAACACCACAACAGTGTCAAGGTTTAGCTCATTTGAGTTCTGAGTGATGCCGTTGGGCTTAACTAATGCCCCTGCGACATTATGCAAATTGATGGATGATGTGTTGTATGAATTCTTGGATAAGTTCGTGGTCGTTTATTTAGATAATATTGTCATCTATAGTGAGTCCTTAGAGGAGCATATTAGATATTTTCGACTTGTATTTACAAAATTAATGGAATATGTACTCTATGTCAAGAGGGAGAAGTGTGAGTTTTGTAAAGAGGAAATTATGTTCCTTGGTCACATAATTAGCCATGGGTCAGTTAGGATGGATCCTCGAAAGGTGGAGGCCATTGAAAGTTGATCTACCCCGACGTCAGTGGCAGAGTTGAGATCCTTCTTGGGATTGGCCAATTACTATCGAAGGTTCATTGGTGGGTATGCAAGTGTGGCAAGCCCTTTGACCGACCTCTTGAAGAAGGGAGTAGATTGGGAGTAGATTGGGAGTGGAGTAAGAAGTGCGCGGAAGCATTCTGATACGCTAAAATCGTATCACATTTTTAGCATGTTTTTATGTATGTTTAATGTGAAATTGAGAGTAAATTGACATTAATTGTTTACTATTTACTTGATTTCACAGTTTTTATGATTTTGGAAGTGTCAGGTGAAAAGTAGACGAAAACAGCAAATTCTGGGGCAAAAACGCAATTTTTGGAAATGTTGACCCGGTCAAAGGTCCGGGACGGGCGTCCCGACCCGGTCAAACCGCCAGGACGGGCGTCCCGAACCTGGTCAACGAATCAGGACGGGCGTCCCGAGCAGCCAGAAGCTGTCCCACATCGAATTTTTCAGAATTTTTCACTCCGGGAAGCTGCTATAAATACCCCAGGCCTCCAGCAGTTGAAATCATCCCTCTCCACTCGATCTAAGTCATTAAGTGGTTTCCAGTGTACAGTTTTCCAGTACACAACTCACTCAGAGACTCGGATCTCAGTTTTCTTTCTTATTAGTGTTTGTTTTAGTTTCTGAGAAATAGTCTCAGATCTTAGGCTTCTATAGATAGGTTCGTTTCTGGTATTCCTAGAATACCCGGGATTTCGTTAGGAGATCCTAAGAGGGCTCGAGGCGTTCGAAGAGTCAGTCCACAGGGCTGGGCTTAAGCCGGGTTGTTAAGTAAAGCCCAGCTACTAGGCTGAGGAAGCGTCCTCCGAAGGTTCTGACGAGCAGAGTCGGGTCAAGCAATACGGCATATACAGTAGTACGCTCCATCGGCGAGACTTCGTAAAGGGTGAATTCTTTATGGCATCGGTCCCCCTGTCCCTCTCTTATATGTTGTTATTGTGTTTGTCCAAATACTGATTGGAATACCAGATTATGTTTTTATGAATATTTGTGATATACGTTGATGTTATTATGTTTTTCTAGAAATGGCCACCTGCTTAAATATCCATTATGTCTACATGTCTATTGCCGTTCTTTTAAACTGAAATTAGGGTTATAGACAATTCCTAACCACGGTCTATTCATAACCTGTTTAGTTTAACAGACATCAATTAGTATTGATGTCTGCCATACTAGATAAAATAATCTGCGGAACACCCTGTTGGTTGAAAGTAGTCTAGGTAGGCTGAGTTGAGTATTATGCCGGCGGTTATGAGACGAGCAGTATGATCCCCAAAGTGACATAGGGCGGTCATTGCTGACTTTAGTCCGAGCCGTGAGTAGGGCCGTTACCCTTAACGATGGGGCGGTAGCGTAGAAACTCAGATGTGGTAACCTTTAGACACAGAACATAGTTGCAATCCAGGCCAAGACATGTCTAAAATACTCTAATATAGGTCAATCAATGTATAGTAACAGTATAACATAGAATCAGAACTCATCTTTAAAACACTTTTAGGATTAATTGGACTTGAACCTAGTGGAGAATGGATCACCCTCTCATCAAAGTATTTGATGAAGATTGCATAACTGGATCATAAGATAGGAGTTAGGATAAAAGGCTAGTTACTACTAAGCCGTTGCCACTTCCCTGGGAGTACGATAATTATTTAATAAAATCGTAGATACTTTCCAATAGACTAGCTACACGATAGGTACTCTGCCTTAGGTTCTGGCTGATTAAGTGACACCATAGACTAAATGTGACAATTAGTTAATTCACAGTCCTTAATTATTCATAATCAACATAGGGTAAAATAACACCTATTTAGCACGTCGGTCGGAAACCCCATCACATTCCAAAAACTCAAGAAGCCAATTGTGACTGCCCATATGCTATAGTTGCCTAATTTTTAGGTGCCCTTCGAAGTGCACACGGATGCATCAGATTGTGGGATCGGGGGAGTGTTGATGCAAGAAAACCACCCGTTGGCATTCGAAAGCCGTAAGATGAAGGACTGTGAGCTGCGTTATTCTGCCCATGAGAAGGAGATGACGACTGTGATTTACAGCCTTACAGTTTGGAGGCACTATCTATTGGGATCGTCTTTCACCGTGGTGATAGACAACATGGCAAATATGTATTTTAAGACATAAAAGAAGTGGTCCGCAAACCAAGCTTGATGGCAAGAGTTCTTGGCAGAATTTAACTTCTAGTGGGTGCATAGGTCGGGCAAGGCAAACTTGGTGGTAGATGCATTGAGTAGACGGACTGAGTGCATGGCACTATCAGCGGTTTAGATTGTGGAATGAGATTTTGTAGCAAAAATACGTCAGTATGCACCTAATGACCTTGTTTATCAGAAACTAATATCATTAGTGCAAGATGGCACTATGAGAAGGTATTGGCTCGATGATGGCATGTTGTATGCCAAAGGCGGACGAGCCTATGTCCCTAGTGGAGAGTTGAGAAGGATGTTGCTTAAGGAAGCACATGATTCGTCGTGGGCTGGCCATCCTGGCATTGAAAGAACTCGTTCTTTGTTGGCAAGAAGATTCTTTTGGCCAATGATGGAGGATGACATTGAAGCGTACGTCTGAACGTGTTTGGTGTGTCAACAAGACAAGGTTGAAAGGCGAAGGGAACCTGGGTTGTTGCAACCTCTTCCTATTCCCGAGGGACAGTGGTAGAGTATTTCGATGGATTTCATCTCTAGATTACCTAAGGTGAATGACTTGACTTCTATTTTTGTAATAGTTGATAGATTTTCGAAATATGTTGTATTTGTCCCTGCCCCATCATCTTGTTCAGCCGATGTTGCAGCTGAGTTATTTTTCAAACATGTTGTAAAGTACTTTGGTGTGCCAAAGGACATAGTTAGTGACAGGGATGCCAAATTTACTGGTAGATTTTGGGTGGCTTTGTTAGGATTGTTGGGGTCCAAACTGAAATTTTTGACTGCTAATCATCCTCAGACTGATGGTCAGACGGAGAGGATTAATGCCTTGATAGAGGAGTACTTGAGGCATTATGTGACAGCAAGTCAAAAGAATTGAGTGAATCTTCTTGACTCAGCTCAATTCTGTTATAATCTTCATCGATCTTCGACAACGAAGATGAGTCCATTTGAGCTAGTGAATGGACAACAACCAACGACCCCACAGGATTTGGCAATGATGGTGCCAAGTGTTGGAACATGTCCATCAGCTCAAAGATTTGCCAAGGCAAGAGATGATTGCCGAAGTAAGAGATAGTTTGGAGATGGCTCAAAAGAGGATGAAGAAGTATGGTGATAAGCATCGACGTGATGTGCAATTTGAGGTAGGTGACTCGGTGTTATTGAAATTGACTCCTCAAATTTGGAAGAAGATCAATCAGAAAGCTGTTCATCATGGATTGATACCTCAATATGATGGACCATTCGAGGTAATAAAAAAGGTGGGAAATGTTGCTTATCAACTCAAGCTTCTGGACAAGTTAAAATTCATCCTACTTTTCATGTAAGTTACTTGAAGAAGTATAACAAAGATGAATTTGAAAGGGAAAGGCAGACGTCTAGAAGGGCTCCACAAGTGATTCGAAAACAGTTTGACAAGCAGGTAGAAAAGATTTTGGACCATCGGACCATGGGCTAAAGTAAGAAGAATCGTAGGACTGACTTCCTTGTGTATTGGAAGGGTGAGGCCGAGATTGATGCCACATGGGAAAGAGATGTGACCCTTTGGCAATTTGAGGATCACATTGCTGATTATTGGAAGCGACAAAGATTGATGAGGACGTCAATGGCTTAAGTGGGGGAGGTATGTGAGACCCTTTCTCCCGATGGTGCAGGGCAGCTCTGGCAGCGGAGGAGCAAGTATGCGAGCAGCATATGATTTATGATTTGGCTGTGTGCCAACCTTTTATAGAGGTGGATGTGCGTAGGTCGAGGCGTGGACTGAGTCATGAGATCAGGCGTGAGACTAGGCATGAGCCTAGGCACAAGACCGAAAATGTTGGGAACCCTAACGGTGCCCTAGTAGCATGGGTCGTGGCCCATGGGGATGACTCTAAACCCTACCCATCCCTAGATGGCTATAAATAAGGGTAGATGGGCAAGGGTGAAGAAGGCAGCCAGAAGATGGAAAGAGATAGAGTAATTGAGGATAGTATAGATAGACTAGGGTTGTTCTGTCTTGTAGGCATGTGTGGTCGTACAGCCTTGTGTATAGTTGCGAATCCTTTGTAATTCCTTCCTATTGAATGATATAGAAAGGTTGGGCGAGTTACTTATAAATATTATTGTTTACCCCTTTACTTGTGATTATCTGTCCGCTACATGTACTTGCACTTGCGCCCGTGCCGCGAGCAAGTTGTGTTGTGTGTCGTGAACTGGTGGCCATACCAGGAAGAGGCACTTCGTGACACCACCCATGGTTGCCAAGGACTCCACGTCTGCAGCTCAGTCAAGAATTGAGCCCCCGAGGAAAGATGCTGCAAACCAATTGGTAAACAGAATGTTATCCAGAGGAGGAGTCTTGTTGGATATCTCCATGAACAAAGCCCTTAGAGCCTCCGCCTCTGTAGGCATCTCAAACCCCGGTTGCAGCCAAGAAGGCCCGGAGTTCTCGGCAGGTACCTCCTCAGCAGCAGCAGCCAGAGTAAAGCTCGGCCCTTCCTCCCGAGCCTCCAAAGATAAGTGTTCCTCTAAAACTTCACCATGGGAGGAAGGTGGAGAAGGAGAAACGGGAATTACCTTGGTTGATGGAGGATGATGCAAAGTTCTTCTCCTCTGACGAGGACGAAGTTGCTCCTCTTCGTCCTCCCCACCTTCAGAAAGGGTAACCTCAGCTACCTCAGTGATCAACTCCCTTTGAGATTCAGGGGCAGACCGAGGGGTTCTAGCCCTTGGTTCCCTTGGACACCGAGGGTTCCAACCCCGACGAGATGTCTATCTAGATGGAGGCGGGCAAGAAGGCGCAGCATCACCTGATGCCCCACGATCAACCAGCCTTGGAGGAAACTGGGGCAGAGAATCGAGGTGCGATTGGAGCAACGTTCCTACTTTCCCCTCTGTTCGTCCAAGCTATACTAAACATGGTCGGACCTACAAAAAGATAGAGTTAGCAAAAAAAACACCTCGGCTGGTACGACAACCCTGTGCAGGAGAAGTGCAAAGATCACATTGGAAAGAAAAAAAACCACCAGGGTGTATAGTCCAGTCATGGTTAGGGGTTTCCACTTTAAAACCTAATCTCTTTTCTGGTTTTCCAAACAAGCCCCCATGCCGCACCACCTCAAACTTTCTTCGCTCAATAGATCAAAGGTGGAATACACCCGGGTTTGGTGTTGGCAACTATTTCCTAAATCCCGGGTTATGGTTTCTAAAGAAGTCCTCTCACAATGGTTAAGGGAAGAAATATGCTTTATTTGAGTCCACTAATAATCTTCGCTCACACTAGGATGGAAAGGAAATCTATCCTAGATTCAACCATTACCCATCTCCCCTTAAAATCTACCTTATTAAGAGGGGAATCAAAAGGTTGAACTCTATTCCTACGAGGACGAAGTGAAAGGGTATTATCAGACATCCTTAAAGAGGAGAAAAACATTCTAAGGATGTTCATGGATAGTTCAAATCCTAATCTACGACAAAAACAAATTAAGGCAAAAAGAGTCCGGACAGTATTGGGATGAATTTGCCCAGGCTGTACTCGGGCAAACACAAGGAAATCTACGAAGGCAGAGTCCATAGGAAGCCTAAGTCCTACCTCGAAGTGAGTTAAAGGAAGCGGGATATGACTAAGGGACATCCTACCCGCTTTGGGAACTATGAATATCCTATATATATTGGGGTCTATACTATAGCTACGAGCAAAAGAAATGGCTTGGTCGTTGGTGATCCTACTTCACCAAAAAGCAAAGTCAGTAGTCAGAGGTGTAGGCATGGGAGGTTGGAAAGGAACACCCGTTGGGACTTCAGCTACTGGGTTCCCCATACTTTTGCCACTGATACTTCACCGGACTGAGGAGCAGGCAGAGGGTCCCCAAAACCCTCGGCCATCAATTCATCAACTTCTTCCCTAACTACATTTTCTTCCCGAGCGGCCATTATAACCTGCGAATAGAAGTTCAAACTTTAGAACCCCATTCAAAGAACTACCCAGAAAAGTATAAACTAGCCTAAAGAGCCTAGAACAATTTGGTTATTTGAAACTCTTAACTAAGAGGACAACGGGGAAAAGCAAGTCTATATCCAGAACAAAAGAACCACGTCCATTTTCCTGAACGATTAAACACCTAAACCTAGGAAGATTTTCACAAAAATCCATCGTTCCCATATCACATACAAAAGGAAACCCATATTGTTTTCGCATAATCTAGAACAGAAACCAAAAGATGAAATAGCATAAGGATGTTCATACTTCAAAAAGCAAAAATTAAAAAAAAAACTCATACAGAGGACAACCATGGCAGAAACTCAGAAAATGGTAGAAAACTATTTATTGAGAAAAGGACAAAACATACCTTTTTTGTTGATTGAAATAGAAGTCTGAGAGCGAAATCACGGGATAGAACTTATGATGAGAACAAAGATGGAAGAATCTTCAGGAAAACACAGAAGCAGTAATGGCAGGAATAGTTTAGAATGAAGAAAAAGATATGAAGAAGGGCAAGAGGATTCTCTTAAAAGAAAGCTGAGGGGTTTTGAATAAAAGTTGTACACACAAAGTTTGTCATGATTACTTACTGGGTTCAAAATGCATCGGAGAAGGTGAAAAGGTATCATGTCAGCTGACAGAATTCTGGCATTAATGGCAGAGATACATGAGGTGAAGCGACAGCGGTCACCATCAAAAACCTAAAGATACCTCGAAAATATACCAAGTCTCATACTAACGAAAATCAATAGCCCGCTAGAAACTTCAGGGAGCAAGTTATCCACCAAAGTACATCATAAAGTCGTGTTACACTTCGCTGAGGGGCTACTGAATGGTAAATAACGCCTATCAAGGGTAAATACGTCATTTGACATTAAGATCAACCACAACCTTATGCTCGGTACTTCGTATTATTGGCTAAAGTCAATAATGGGCGCAAAAGATGGAATTTATAATTCCACCACCTCAAATCATGGATTCCCACTCTCTCCACGACCCAAGACCGTTTTCCATAACAACACTCCCATAATGGCAACATTAAAAGATCCCACGATCTGATTAAGCATAATTCCATCATCTCCTCCGCTTGCCTCCCCCTAAAGAAAGGCTATAAAAGGGAGGAGAAGGAGAAAGGTAAGGGACTCAATTCTAGATATCCAAAGCTATTCTTCATAAACTCCAAATTGACTTGATCGTCGGAGAGTTCACGGGGAATCCACCTCCCCACTGAACTTCCTCTGTTTTGCAGGTGACTAATACTTCGCGATTCTCAAAGATTTCTTGACTCAACTTTACTTTCTCACCTTCAAAATATCCTAACCAATTTTTGAAGAATCAATATATTATATTCATTTATTGTTTAAAGCTAACTTATAAGAAATGATGGATGAATAAAATAGGGAGGGGCAGAGGAGGACAAACAAGGAACAGTTGGGAACATAAGGTATCAAGAAATGGGGAGTAAAGGAGGATAAACAAGAAAAGAGCAGCTGGGAAGAGAAGGGTATCATGAGATGGGGAAGAAAGGTAGTCTGAGCACCATGGATAATTCTGGAGGGGAACGTGCTGTTGAGGAAAGCATTGAAATTGAGGAGTCTAAGTTTAGGACTTCTAGTTGTTAAATTTTATTAAATTCAATTGTGTGGTCGTTTCAGTTTTCTCCTCTCATTTTTTTAATGTTTTGCTCGTAAATGATTTTTAATATATGTAAGCTATCTGTGTTTTGCTGCTGAATGAATGGCTTTTGATTTTTGCTTATAATAATTTTAAGTAAGAAATTATTATCTAATTTAAAAAAAATAAAAATTAAGAGTACACATTAATGCAGCATTAACGTCCTGTTTAAATTTTACCTTTTCCCTTAATGTGTCGGAAGCAATATATTTCATCTTGTTTTCTTTTTTCTTAATAAAAGAAGATGAGAAAACGTAAAGAAAAATCGAGGAGAAGCTCGTTTTTGGTATAAACTGGCGGCAGATCAAGAACATTATCGGCAGTCTGAAAATGAATTAATCGTTGAAGAAGACACTAATGGCTAGTCGCTAGGGCAGTAACTAAGAGTCCAAGGAGGAGAAATGGTTGTGTGATAGCCTGAAGAAAATAATTAAGAAGACGATCAACCCAGTCAAATTCTGAATGAATGGATGAGGAAGAGGGCAGATAGAGGCAGCAAAGTTCCTTTTCTGGGATTCTAAATCTTGGAATATTTAAAAGGAGAGAGAAAAGAGAAAGAAAAAAAAGGAAGAGAGAGAAACGAGGAAAACAAATAATAAATTATGGGAGAGAAAGAGAAAGTAGAAGAAGAAATAGTGAGAAAAAAATTAAGAAAAATAAAAATAAATTGTATTTTATTTTAAGAAAATTGGATAAAAATGTCTCTGATTAAATAGTGTTAAAACAGTAGAAAAAAAAGTTAACTAATGACAAAAGTGAAGACGTAGGAATTTAACTTAATAGAGGTGAATGTAATGAAACATTTTGAAATATGATATATACTTTTAATATATTATAATATTATATTTTATAATAATATATAATTTAAAAACTATCGTAATTATAAATTTTTATAAATAATTAATTATATAAAATATATATTATGATATTATTATATTTTATATATTGATATCTACAAAAATTAAAATAATTGTAAATTTAAAGGAAAATAATTAATTAATTATATATATATATATATAATTATATATATTTAATAGATTAATTTTAATTTAAAATTTAAATAATTCATTATATTTTTTATTTTAATTAAATAAATATTTGAATTTTTTATAAATAATATTTTATTGTTGAGATATGTTTTATTGTTCAGATAAATAATATTTCTCAGACTCTTGATGGAGGAATCCAAATACAATTTGAACCAAATCGTCATTCTTGGACATCAAGATCTAATAGATCTTATTCCACACATTCACATATATCTCCTATAGATTATCAAGTAAGATCACCTTCTAGGAAGTCTACTTCTAGTATACGTCCTGATCAAAATCATCCTGATAATTCTTCAAGAGTTGAAGAATTACATATATCTTCTGATAATATTCTTAGAGGTTTGTATTCAACCTCAGTTGATCCAGATATATCTGTATGTGAAATGAATTTGTCTGTTTAATGGATTTTACACCAAAAATAGATTTTCAACCAGGCTCTCCGACTAGAGCAATGATTCAAAAAGAATTTAATTTATCCAGATAGGCACCATTTAAAAAATGGTTTTTGGAAAATTTTCTTCCTTCAGATAGAAAATATTTTGGTGATCAATTTTATAAACATTTAGCAGCAAAAAACCAAATGACTTCATTTGTGCCATGGTTTCTAACCACTTATTTTAGTAATTATCTCTCGGTGTTGGAAAGGACATCGTCTTCAAAATGGTTCGGTGGTTCGATCCATTTTCCCACCTTTACATCCTTATCATATAGAATATAATAATGAGGTTCGACATTATAGTGCATTCCAAAAACTATTTGATAGTGATGTTCTACCTCTCACTACAAATCATTTAAATAATATAATACGAGAACAAAATCATATGAACTTATATGTTCATGTTTTAGGAGAACAAATTTTATCTCTACATGATAGAGTTGGAAGAATTTTAACTGAATTCAAAAGTTATATACATCAAGAATCTCAGCATCAATCGGTTGCTATAGCTTCACCTAGTATACAACCACCACCTGAGGTATCTGATTTTAAATTAAAATCCACATCGGATTTAGAAAAACTCTTAGAAGATAAATTTAAGAATTTAAGTCTTCATACTTTAGAAGAAGAATTTGAAAATTTGATTAGCCATTCTTCGGATTATAAACAAGTTATTAATGATGAAATTAATAAAATTTCAAAATTTCAAGATATTCCCACTACTAGAATGTATTATTATCCACGTCCTACACCTCAGGATGTATTGTTAGAAGAACAAGATTGGATAAATACAAATTCTTATAGTGGTAAGCATATTATGAGTGGAATATTGATGGTTATACAGAAAAACAAATTTATAATGTTGTTCATAGAATGTTGATGTACAACACTATATGTAAATAAAATGGCAATACTGATAAAGCTATTGCACAAATGATTATAACAGGATTTACTGGTCAATTAAAAGGCTGATGGGATAATTATTTAACAAAAGAATCCCAACAAGAAATTCTTTCTGCGGTAAAAACTGAAGATGATAATAGACCTATGGATCATGCAGATTATACATTGATTGTTAATATTGTAGAACATTTTATTGCAAAACTTCTTTTAGATGGTATAAAGATACATTTCTAAGTAGAGTAATGGAACTTCCAGAAGCTAATAGTGCTCAATAGAAATCTAAATTTATTGATGGCCTACCCTCTTTATTTGCTGAGAGAGTTAGGAAAACTTTGAGAAAAGATAAAGTTGCTATAAATTGATACGCGAAAATCGTATCACATTTTTAGCATGTTTTTATATATGTTTTAATGTGAAATTGAGAGTAAATTGACATTAATTGTTTACTATTTACTTGATTTCACGGTTTTTATAATTTTGGAAGTGTCAGGTGAAAAGTAGACGAAAACAGCAAATTCTGGGGCAAAAACGCAATTTTTGGAAATGTTGACCCGGTCAAAGGTCCAGGACGGGCGTCCCGAACCCGGGACGGGCGTCCCGACCCGGTCAAACCGCCAGGACGGGCGCCCTGAACTGGGACGGGCGTCCCGAACCTGGTCAATGAATCAGGACGGGCGTCCCGAGCCGCCAGAAGCTGTCCCACATCGAATTTTTCAGAATTTTTCACTCCGGGAAGCTGCTATAAATACCCCAGGCCTCCAGCAGTTGAATTCATCCCTCTCCACTCGATCTGAGTCATTAAGTGGTTTCCAGTGTACAATTTTCCAGTACACAACTCACTCAGAGACTCGGATCTCAGTTTTCTTTCTTATTAGTGTTTTGTTTTAGTTTCTGAGAAATAGTCTCAGATCTTAGGTTTCTATAGATAGGTTCGTTTCCGGTATTCATAGAATACCCGGGGTTTCGTTAGGAGACCCTAAGAGAGCTCTAGGCGTTCGAAGAGTCAGTCCACAGGGCTAGGCTTAAGCCCAGGACGTAAGGTAAAGTCTAGCTACTAGGCTGAGGAAGCGTCCTCCGAAGGTTCTGGCGAGCAGAGTCAGGGCGGGCAATACGACGTATACAGCAGTACGCTCTGTAGGCGAGACTAAGTAAAGGGTGATTTCTTTATGGCATCAGTCCCCATACCCCTCTCTTATATGTTTTATTGCTTTGTCCTAAACATCAATTATGAATATCAGATTATGATTTATGAATAGTTGTTTTGTATGTTGAAGTTATTATGTTTTTCCGGAAATAGCCACCTGCTAAATAATCATTATGTCTGCATGTCTAATGTAGTTTCTTTTAAACTAAAATAGGGTTATAGACAATTCCTAACCACGGTCTATTCATAACCTGTTTAGTTTAACAGGCATCAATTAGTATTGGTGTCTGCCATACTAGATAAAATAACATGCTGAACACCTGGCTTGTTAGAGTAGTCTAGGTAGGCTGAGTAGAGCGTTATGCCAGCGATTACGAGCCTTCAGAGTGATCCCCGAAAGTGACATAGGGCTTTCATAACTGTCTTTGTTCGAACCGTGAGTAGGGCCGTTTACCTTAATGATAGGGGGCGGTAGCATAGAGACTCAGATGTGGTACACCTTTAGACACAGAACATAGTTGCATTCCAGGCTAAGATATATCTAAAACACTCGAATATAGGTCAATCAACATATAGGAACAGTATAACATAGAATCAGAACTTATCTTTAAAACACTTCTAGGGTTAATTAGACTTGAACCTAGTGGAGAATGGATCACCCTCTCATCAAAGTATTTGATGAAGATTGCATAACTGGATCATAAGATAAGAGTTAGGATAAGAGGCTAGTTACTACTAAGCCGTTGCCACTTCCCTGGGAGTACGATAATTAACTTAGTAAAATCGTAGATACTTTCCAATAGACTAGCTACACGATAGGTACTCTGCCTTAGATTCTGGCTGATTAAGTGACACCATAAGACTAAACGTGACAATTAGTCAATCACAGTCCTTAATTAATCATAATCGACATAGGGTAAAATAACACCTATTTAGTACGTCAACCGGAATCGCATCAGATTTTTGGCGCCGTTGCCGGGGAAATATCATAATGAATTTAGGATTATTGGCCACAATTCTAGAGACTTATGATAGGTAACGGTAGTAACCTAGGCTTTTGATTAACACTTAAGTTATACCAGTTAGACAATCACTTTCCTGAATATAGGATTATCATAACTAATTAATTTTAGATAATATATGGAATTAAGAGACTTAGGATAATCAAATTTTAGAAAATTATTCTAGAACCATATTGAGGAAATTTACCTGCTTTCTAAATAAATTTTAAAATCCATAAAAATATTTTTCTCGTTTTTCTTCACTTTCCTATGTTTGTTATTTGTTATTTCTAACCAGACTTTGCACTCAGAGATGAAGAGAACAAGAGCAGCTACTAACCAGGCAAAGAAAACAGAAAACCCTGACACTCCAGGACCAAAGAAGACGAAACCAGAAGGCCCCTCTAGACCCGCACCAGAAGTACCACGAGGGACTCTTCCTTCACAACCAGTAGAAGTAAACTCGAGCCCTGATGCCAGTGAACTAGTGAGACGATTCCTGAACACCCGTGAGCATAGTCCCACGGAAGAAGACCTTCTGAGGATACCTTCCCTCCTAGAGAAGTACCCCAGAGATCTCCAATTCACCCTCCTACCCAGAGAGTTCCTCTAAATCCACCCCCTACTGATCAAACCCAGAATTCACCGACCTCTCCTGCATACACCCCAACACCTCACGAGCGCACCCCTTCATCTGCGGGGAGTACTAACGGTTATTATTCACTGTTGTCCGTGCAGATAGACACACTAACTCAAAGGGTCTATGAGATGGACCAAGGGATTGCCAGCAGACTGTGTCATTTAGACCAACTCAGTCTGAACATCACAACTAACGTAGACCGACTCAGAGCCACGGTCAATCTCCAGGAGAACCAAGGTGCACAACTACACCGAGAGATGGCTGATCTACGCAGTGAGCAAAACAGGCAGAGGGATGAGATGCGAACAATACGCATAGAAATGCGAAGCATTCGGACAGAACTACAGGAGATCAGAGACAGGATTCGTTAAAAAGGGAAGATTCTTTTACTTTTATTTTCAGCAAATAATAAGTTTGAACTGAAACTTGAATAATTGACCCATATTTTTCTATTTTTCAAACACTTTTTTAAGGGTCCTTTATTTTCAACAATTGTCTTCAGACATTTTATTTCTATGAAAAACGGAAATTTTGCAATTACAGTTTATTTTTCATTAACTAAATTGTATAAATTCAAATTTTTGTTTTTCTTGCTGAATTTAAATAAGAATAAAATTAGGGTAGTATGATTTTCGAAAAAGTGAGACTGAGGAATTTTTGCATAGAGTTTTTTTAACAACTTATGAATTTCATTGGATAAACAGGAAGCCTTGTTAAAAATTATGATTATTTTTGGTATACTGAGATTTGCAGGAATTAAGAAATTTTTTTTTTTCTGAATTGGCACGCGTCCCGAGGCAACCCGGGACGGGCGTCCCGATTCTGGACGGGCGTCCAGCGGGACGGGAGTCCTTCCTCCGGGACGGGCGTCCCGAAGGCCTCCCCTTCTATAAAATCTCAATTTTTTCATTTTTCCCTCAAAATTCACTTCCAAAAATCCACCTCTCTCAAATAACTCTCTCTCTTCACCTTTGGCAAACTTTTCAAATTTAAAATTTCAAGTTTCCCTCCAAAATTTAAATTTTAAATTTCCTTCCAAATTCGAATTTCCCTCCAAAATTCGAATTTCCCGCCAAAAATTTCGAAATCTTTCCCTAGCCTAATTTCACCCTTTGGAATTCAAATTCACCTCCAGAATTCGAATTCGAACCTTCCTTCCTACCTAAAACTCCCAAAAGTCTCTCAAACACTTTCAAACCAAATGGCTGCCAAACGTGCTCGTACCATCCACCATGACAGTTACCTCAGTGACACATCCTTTTATGCTGTTTCCCTCCAGCACAGCATATCAGGAGAGATGCACTGGGTACATCGGACGCACGATTCTGACGGGCAGAACGCTGGATTGGGCAGCAGTACAGACACTGGGAGTAGAGGCTGAGGTCAGACGCATACTCGATGTACTACCCTACAGTCGAGTATTCATCGTCACAGAGCCCACGTACCTGGAGCTGGTATGTGAGTTCTATGCATCCTTTGCATGCCACCAGGAGCAGATCACATTCCGCTTAGGCGGAATAGATCGGTCGATGAGCATGGCCGAGTTCGGCATCGCTTTGGGTATCTGGCAGAGAGAGGATGGATACGCCCGCCTACACCACAGCAGTTCGGGACTTCACTTCTGCAGAGGTCTCCACTGCTTGGGCTCAGATCTGTATGACGGGTGTTCCCTACCAGCATGGCTTTGCGAAAGCCACTATCTATCCTGCTCTTCGCTACTTACATGCCATTATTGCACACACTTTGTCAGGACGACGGACGGCCCCCGGGAATGTCACCCAGATGGAGACATTCCTCTTGGCCAACATGCATATGGGATCTACAGTAGAGATGGCTCGACTTATCACAGTCATCATGCGGGGTTTTGCTACGGACACTCGGAAACAGTGTCTGGGGCTCGGGCCATTCATCACCAGGATAGCCCGCTACCTGGAGTTGGACATAGAGGGCTCGGAGCTTACTCTGGTCGCCCCAACCACTATTCCCACAGACGTTACCATCCTACGGAACATGGGAATGGTTGTCCGGGATGCGAGCGGCCGCTACACACCATCCACACAGAGCAGCCAGGACAGGCTTCGGCATCAGAAGCAGCTCCACCGCATATCCATCCATCCGAGACGTTCGTGCCACGTACTGCCTTCGAACGACACATGTCGCACGGATTGGCAGAACTATCGGCACGATACAGTCGAGACATGGACCGGATTGACAGCCGGCTGGCCATGATGGATGACCGGATTGACAGACGACTGGCGGTGATGGATGACAGGATCGCCATGATCACCAGTAGGATTGAGGAGATACATCAGCAGACTGCCCGAGTAGCGGAGAACTTCGAGTTTGACTTAACAGACCTCGGTCCACTGGATGGCGACCCGCCGGGTTCTTAGTCTCTCTATCCCCTTCCTTTCTTTCTTTTTCTTTTGTCTTTTGTTTATCTTGTTCTTTGTGTATGTCTGGGCTGTATGACTATGAATCTTTGTACAAAATTGATTTATATGACATACAGAATTGTTGCATTATTTTGTTTTTTTTTTCTTGTTTTTTATGTTTTATTTCTTGTCTTCAAATAAGTGTGGGGTAATTAGCTATGCATGAACACTGAGGACAGTGCCAAACTTAAGTGTGGGGTAGCAGTGCACGGTGCACTGTAGCAGTTTGAAGCAGTTTGAAAAATTTTTCGCATGCTTTTGCTTGTTTTCCCTGTATTTTCACACCCTTCCAAAATTTTTCAAAATTTTTCCGTCTTTCAGACTTCTAAATGCAGTATGCTTGGTTAAACAAATTGCTTATGTCTATGATATGTAGGTAGTATGTTATGGTTAGTAGGAGATAGTCGATAGCTATCTTGGACTAATTGATTAGGAATAGGGAATTCCTGATAACTGAGCACAACCTTGTCTGGATTAGAGACCTCAACCAATTGCCTATTCGAGACTTAACTAGATAAAATTAGACCAGTTGTGGATATATTGGCAGTTAGAATGACTAGATGAGACTCTGAGCTAAAAGTGAAAAGAACTTAAGGAAGTTAATTACAATAGGGTAGTTTGCCAGCGGCCTTCGCTACTCGAGCACCACTCCTTCGGGGAACTTAAAGCCTGATGCCCTAAGGTCGTGTAGATCTGGGAGTCATCGGAGTGGGACTCGCTACATGGGTAGTTGAAGTTGACGTGTTCTAAGCAAACTCGAAATACCCTGAATCTATAAAGAAAATAACTAAGTGCTAAAACATTAAAAATCTGATCACCAAAGCTCAGAACTCAGAAAGTTATCTGTTGTCAGTATGTCTAGCGATAGGTCGAAGTATTATCTGGTAGCAGTTAAGATAAGAGTTCATTGTGTTGACTATCTGGTCTAGACTAGTACACACACTACACATCAGGAAGACCCTGTGACTAAGAAAAAAGTCCAACCTAGTTGTTGATTTATTTTCTGCCTGATCATAACAAACTACTAGAGACATGTGAGACCTTGTCATAGCAACCTAACCAATCAGACCTGTGTTAAGAATTGTCTGAAGAATTTTTGGAATAAAAACATGATTAGGAATTTAAGTGACTGCACTACGGTTTAAAATCACTAACTCCATGTAGACTTTGCTTGAGGACAAGCAAAAAGCTAAGTGTGGGGTTATCTGATACGCGAAAATCGTATCACATTTTTAGCATGTTTTTATATATGTTTTAATGTGAAATTGAGAGTAAATTGACATTAATTGTTTACTATTTACTTGATTTCACGGTTTTATGATTTTGGAAGTGTCAGGTGAAAAGTAGACGAAAACAGCAAATTCTGGGGCAAAAACGCAATTTTTGGAAATGTTGACCCGGTCAAAGGTCCAGGACGGGCGTCCCGAACCCGGGACGGGCGTCCCGACCCGGTCAAACCGCCAGGACGGGCGTCCCGAACCTGGTCAACGAATCAGGACGGGCGTCCCGAACCGGGACGGGCGTCCCGAGCCGCCAGAAGCTGTCCCACATGGAATTTTTCAGAATGTTTCACTCCGGGAAGCTGCTATAAATACCCCAGGCCTCCAGCAGTTGAATTCATCCCTCTCCACTCGATCTGAGTCATTAAGTGGTTTCCAGTGTACAATTTTCCAGTACACAACTCACTCAGAGACTCGGATCTCAGTTTTCTTTCTTATTAGTGTTTTGTTTTAGTTTCTGAGAAATAGTCTCAGATCTTAGGTTTCTATAGATAGGTTCGTTTCCGGTATTCATAGAATACCCGGGGTTTCGTTAGGAGACCCTAAGAGAGCTCTAGGCGTTCGAAGAGTCAGTCCACAGGGCTAGGCTTAAGCCCAGGACGTAAGGTAAAGTCTAGCTACTAGGCTGAGGAAGCGTCCTCCGAAGGTTCTGGCGAGCAGAGTCAGGGCGGGCAATACGACGTATACAGCAGTACGCTCTGTAGGCGAGACTAAGTAAAGGGTGATTTCTTTATGGCATCAGTCCCCATACCCCTCTCTTATATGTTTTATTGCTTTGTCCTAAACATCAATTATGAATATCAGATTATGATTTTATGAATAGTTGTTTTGTATGTTGAAGTTATTATGTTTTTCCGGAAATAGCCACCTGTTAAATAATCATTATGTCTGCATGTCTAATGTAGTTTCTTTTAAACTAAAATAGGGTTATAGACAATTCCTAACCACGGTCTATTCATAACCTGTTTAGTTTAACAGGCATCAATTAGTATTGGTGTCTGCCATACTAGATAAAATAACATGCTGAACACCTGGCTTGTTATAGTAGTCTATGTAGGCTGAGTAGAGCGTTATGCCAGCGATTACGAGCCTTCAGAGTGATCCCCGAAAGTGACATAGGGCTTTCATAACTGTCTTTGTTCGAACCGTGAGTAGGGCCGTTTACCTTAATGATAGGGGGCGGTAGCATAGAGACTCAGATGTGGTACACCTTTAGACACAGAACATAGTTGCATTCCAGGCTAAGATATATCTAAAACACTCGAATATAGGTCAATCAACATATAGGAACAGTATAACATAGAATCAGAACATATCTTTAAAACACTTCTAGGGTTAATTAGACTTGAACCTAGTGGAGAATGGATCACCCTCTCATCAAAGTATTTGATGAAGATTGCATAACTGGATCATAAGATAAGAGTTAGGATAAGAGGCTAGTTACTACTAAGCCGTTGCCACTTCCCTGGGAGTACGATAATTAACTTAGTAAAATCGTAGATACTTTCCAATAGACTAGCTACACGATAGGTACTCTGCCTTAGATTCTGGCTGATTAAGTGACACCATAAGACTAAACGTGACAATTAGTCAATCACAGTCCTTAATTAATCATAATCGACATAGGGTAAAATAACACCTATTTAGTACGTTAACCAGAATCGCTATCATAAATCATAGTGAAAATACTTAGGCAAGGACCTAACACAAACAAAAACAAGGAAACACAGAAAACAACAAACAGAAGCACAAATAGAAAATAAAACATAATCAAGTCTGAAACCAAAAATAATAAATGGACAGTAATGGACACTTTACATTAAACATTCCCGTCTAGCATGCATATATGCTACTCCTGTCATGCATATGACTCTAAATTGCCTTACAACATTGGCATGAAACGGATGAAAGCATACCACAGAGATTCATATAGCATTTTCCATAAATGTTTATTAACCCTACTTGCCTAAGTATTTGATCCAAACTCTTTTTTTTATTTAACCATGCCTACAAGGTAATGTTGTATATCACATATTAAATTAGCTATGAACTAACATGATTAACAAATAATATAAAACTTCAAAAACTTACAAGAATTGGAGAAGCCTCTCAAACCAGTAGAAGCTCTATGGAAATTTTGTTCTTTATGTAACTTGTAGAAATATAAACGAAGTACAAAGAGAAAGAAAAGTTTTTTCTTGATTCGCCCTCTGCTAAGACCTGCCTCTAATGAGGAAAGATGTTATGTATTTATAACAACCTAAAGACCGGACGTGAATCTGGTCTCTAAATTACAACAGAAATATTTTTGAAATATAAAAGATAAGATCAAAATCTAGATAAGATTTCAAAAGATAAGATAGGATAAGATTTTCCTATCAAGATTGTCAGCCATGATTTGAAGCTTTTTTACTTATGAAGTAGTGAGTGCTTTTCCTTTGTCCTTGGGTTCCATTGTCGGTGTAGTGAAGATACCACTTGCTAGCACTTGTTTTTCTAAATTATTTAGAAACTGCATTGTTTCATCAAATATTAGAGCTTCAATTGGTTAACAAGTCAGCTTTGACTGCCTGTATATAAGCAGCTAATAAATTTGTCTTTGAGACTGTCCTTTGTTGGATTTTCAATTTTCTTGCCATTTGTTGAAATGGACTGAGAACTTCTAATTGCTTCAGGGTAGATTGTTGTTGAGTATAATCATTAATCATTTGTTGAATATGATCAATAGTAGACTGACCTTCTATAACACTCTGTTCATTAGGTCAAAACATTCGTTTCCAAAATTTTGTTTCAATCTTCCTTTTAATACAAGGAATGCTAAATTTGGTGAAGAAATGTAATGAAGGCATTCCTTCAATCAATTGATTATTGGCACTGGCATTGATGCGGTTTCCGACCGATATGCTAAATAGGTGTTATTTTACCCTATGTTGATTATGAATAATTAAGGACTGTGATTGACTAATTGTCACATTTAGTCTCTATGGTGTCACTTAATCAGCCAGAACCTAAGGCAGAGTACCTATCGTGTAGCTAGTCTATTGGAAAGTATCTACGATTTTATTAATTTAATTATCGTACTCCCAGGGAAGTGGCAACGGCTTAGTAGTAACTAGCCTTTTATCCTAACTCCTATCTTATAATCCAGTTATGCAATCTTCATCAAATACTTTGATGAGAGGGTGATCCATTCTCCACTAGGTTTAAGTCTAATTAATCCTAAAAGTGTTTTAAAGATGAGTTCTGATTATATGTTATACTGTTCCTATATGTTGATTGACCTATATTCGAGTGTTTTAGATATATCTTAGCCTGGAATGCAACTATGTTCTGTGTCTAAAGGTGTACCACATCTGAGGTCTCTACGCTACCGCCCCATCGTTAAGGTAAACGGCCCTACTCACGGCCCGGACTAAAGTCAGCAATGAACGGTACCCTATGTCACTTCGGGGTCATGCTGCTCGTCGCAAAACCGCCGGCATAACTCTCTACTCAGCCTACCTAGACTACTCTAACAAACAAGGTGTTCCGTTGGTTATTTTATCTAGTATGGCAGACACCAATACTAATTGATGCCTGTTAAACTAAATAGGTTATGGATAGACCGTGGTTAGGAATTGTCTATAACCCTAGTTTTAGTTTAAAAGAGACTTACATTAGACATGCAGACATAATGAATATTTAGCATGTGGCTATTTCCAGAAAAACATAAAAACTTCAACATATAACACAACTATTCATAAAATCGTAATCTGATATTCATAAATATTTAGAACAAAGCAATAACACATATAAGAGAGGGACATGGGGACCGATGCCATAAAGAAATCACCCTTTACGAAGTCTCGCCTACGGAGCGTACTGCTGTATATGTCGTATTGCTCGCCCTGACTCTGCTCACCAGAACCTTCGGAGGACGCTTCCTCAGCCTAGTAGCTAGACTTTACCTTACGTCCTGGGCTTAAGCCTAGCCCTGTGGACTGACTCTTCGAACGCCTAGAGCTCTCTTAGGATCTCCTAACGAAATCCCGGGTATTCTATGAATACCAGAAACGAACCTATCTATAGAAACCTAAGATCTGAGACTATTTCTCAGAAACTAAAACAAACACTAATAAGAAAGAAAACTGAGATCCGAGTCTCTGAGTGAGTTGTGTACTGGAAAATTGTACACTGGAAACTACTTAATGACTTAGATCGAGTGGAGAGGGATGAATTCAACTGCTGGAGGCCTGGGGTATTTATAGCAGCTTCCCGGAGTGAAAATCTCTGAAAATTCGATGTGGGACAGCTTCTGGCGGCTCGGGACGCCCGTCCCAGATTGGGACGCCCGTCCTGGTCTGTTGACCAGGTCGGGACGCCCGTCAGTGGTTCTGGACGCCCGTCCCTGGTTCTGGACGCCCGTCCTTCTGGCTTGGCTTGGTCGGGACGCCCGTCCCGGACCTTTGACCGAGTCAACATTTCCAAAAATTGTGTTTTTGCCCCAAAATTTGCTATTTTCGTCTACTTTGCACCTGACACTTCCAAAATCATAAAAACCGTGAAATCAAGTAAATAATAAACAATTAATGTCAATTTACTCTCGATTTCACATTAAAACATACATAAAAACATGCTAAAAATGTGATACGATTTTCGCGTATCAAATCCCACACTTAGCTTTTTGCTTGTCCTCAAGCAAAGTCTACATGGAGTTAGTGATTCTAAACCGTAGTGTAGTCACTTAAATTCCTAGTCATGTTTTTATTCCAAAAATTCTTCAGACAATTCTTAACACAGGTCTAATTGGTTAGGTTGCTACGACAAGGTCTCAAATGTCTCTAGTAGCTTGTTATGATCAGGCAGAAAACAAATCAACAACTAGGTTGGACTTTTTTCTTAGTCACAGGGTCTTCCTGATGTGTTATGTGTGTACTAGTCTAGACCAGATAGTCAACACAATGAACTCTTATCTTAACTGCTACCAGATAATACTTCGACCTATCGCTAGACACACTGACAACAGATAACTTTCTGAGTTCTGAGCTTTGGTGATAAGATTTTTAATGTTTTAGCACTTAGTTATTTTCTTTATGGATTCGGGGTATTTTGAGTCTGCTTAGAACACGTCAACTTCAACTACCCATGTAGCGAGTCCCACTCCGATGACTCCCAAGTCTATACGACCTTAGGGCATCAGGCTTTAAGTTCCCCGAAGGAGTGGTGCTCGAGTAGCGAAGGCCGCTGGCAAACTTCCCTTATTTGATTAACTATCTTTTGTTTCCTTTCACTTTTAGCTCAGAGTCTCATCCAGTTATTCTAATTGTCAAAACATCCACAACTGGTCTAATTTCATCTAGTTCAGTCTTGAAAAGGTAATTTTTTGAGGTCTCTAATCCAGACAAAGCTGTGCTCAGTTATCAGGAATTCCCTATTCCTAATCAATTAGTCCAAGATAGCTATCAACTATCTCCTACTAACCATAGCATACTACCTACATATCATAGACATAAGCAATTGTTTAACCAAGCATACTGCATTTAGAAGTCTGAAAGACGGAAAAAGTTTGAAAATGTTTTTTGGAAGGGTGTGAAAATGCGGGGAAAACAAGCAAATTCATGCGAAAAAATTTTCAAAATGCTACAGTGCACCGTGCACTGCTACCCCACACTTAAGTCTGGCACTGTCCTCAGTGGTCATGCATATCTAATTACCCCACACTTATTTGAAAACAAGAAACAAAAACAAAATAGAAAACTCTTACCCCACACTTATTTGACTAACTAAGGGTAAGAGAGAAAATAAAACAACCAACAAAACAAGACACAAAAATGAAGAAAATAAAAGTAAAGGAAGATGAGATTAGAAAAACTCCCTTCTTGCCTCGAGCAGAAGGGTTTCCTCTAGGCTATCAATTGGCTCTTCACCTTAGCCATGTGCTATTGCTGAGGCATTCTTGACTCTGTAAGCTCTAGATACTGGAACGGATGACATCAGCTTCGATCCTTCATCGTCGAGCTCTAGGTAGTGGCCTATTCATTTGATGAATGGCTTGAGCCCCACGGACTGCTTCCTCGAATCATTTGTAAGATTTCTCACAATCATAGCAACGTATCCAGGAGGAACTTGTCTAGGAATGAGATTTCTTGGGATTTATGTGCCTTCCTGCCAATGTTAGTAAAGGTATTGCATGTAAGTCTCGAATGGAAGAAAAGATACCTGAAGTTTTGGCGAAGCTGTGGTGGTAGGGGGCTCCAGTTGTGTAGATCTGGGCCCAAGTATTTGAGACTTCCTCGGGGAAGTTTCTCACAGCTGATTGGTATGCAGGGAATGCAAGCTCCTCCATTGCTATGCTCCCGACACAATGCCAAATTCCTCTATATCTGTCGTCCGTTCGTTACCTCTTGGTAGATCACTTGCTTGCACTGGTCTGGCTTTAATTGTTGCCAGTATCTCATCTATTGATTCTGCGAGTGTGGGTTTTGCTGTGGTGGTGTCTTCTGAAAGTTTCCAGCTTTCGAATTACTCCTCAGCTAAATCCCGTATGATTCCTCCAGCTGGGATTGTATGCATTTCCCATTGGAGCAGCATTCTGCAGTAACCTGCTCCAACCACTTTTGGAATGGTTCGTATTTCATTCCCATAGAAATCCCTGCTAGAGTGTGGTACTTAGAAGACTTCACAGATTTGATACACAGGCTGAACAATTCTTCCTAAGACATCGGCACTCTGAATCTGGAAAACAACTAGAATCTGCACATGACTCTAACATCATTAGTAGGTAATGCCTGTGGTTCAGGCTATTTTTGAAAAGTGTTCCACAACTACTATGATGTTATTATTTTCAAAGGAAGAAAGGAAAAGGATTCGAAATACCCCTGATATCAACGGTTGCAACATTCTATGTACGTCGCTGGGGTAGATGATCTCTGGAAGATGTGTTACCTGTTATTTGGAAAGCATCGCATGACTGTATCAGAGATACAAAAGTCCTTGAATATGGTGGGTCAACAAGATCCTACTTTCAACACTTTCCGGGCAGTGTTGATAGTAGTCAATTGGTCTCCCGTAGATTCTTTAGGGCAATGCTCCAAACTCTTGTGGCCTTCGTCTTCTGAGACACATCTTCTGATCAACTGATCTACAAAAATTTGAAATAGAAGAGAAACTGCCCAGTAGTAATATTTCAAATTAGCAAAGAATCTCTTCTTTTGCTGATAAGTCATATCACTTGGAACTTATTCAGTGACTAGATAATTTGAAATAAACCACAGATGAGAATTATTATACATAGCAAACAATGCAAATAAGTTTTCATCCAAAAATTTATCAGTATTACACTAGCCTCTAACTCGGGGTTTTCTAATCTAGACAAATGGTTTGCTTTCTAGATTTTCAACCCTTTTTCTTATCCCTTCTTTCTATATCAAATTCAATAGAACCTAACTAATCAATCTTGGTTCATCATTAGTTTTATTGAACGCAGATATCTCAGAGTGATCAGTGTAACCTATTGTTTTTAGACAAGACTAGATAAGATTGGAATTTATCATGCATGAACTTTCTTATCATCAAACAATTCATACTACATCATTACATCACATATTAATTCAAAAAGCAGATTTCAATAAGGTGATGCCATAATGGTGCAGTAATTCCTTTCGGTTTAAAAGTTCTCATGCAATCATCAGCAAAACAAAAGGAACATCCTTTTTTTTTCAATAGAACATTCAAAGGTCTGGCTATTAAGGAAAAACTATTTCATAACTCATCCTAATAAGGCCGGCATGACTCTAAGAAAATTCTAAAATAGAGTTTCTTCCCGATAAAAATCTAAGCCAACATTTTACAACTCAGAAGAAAATATATTTTATCCTCATTTCCATTTTTATTTCTTCGAAATTAAATAAAGGAAGAAAAACACGAAAAAGAGCAACTAAGAAAACAACTAGAAAAACAAGAGATAGGGAAAAGGAACAACTCACCGTTGAGCAAGAAAGATACATTCTTTTTGGGATTTTAAATTTTTGACATTTTTTTTCTTTTTATGTTGAAAGCAGGTAAATTTCCTTAATATGGTTTTAGAATAATTTTCTAAAATTTGATTATCCTAAGTGTCTTAATTCCAGATAACATCTAAAATTAATTAGTTATGATAATCCTATATTTCGGAAACTGATTGTCTAACTAGCATAAAACAAGTGTTAGGTCTAAGGTCTAGGTTACTACCGTTACCTATCATAAGTATCTAGAATTTTGATCAGTGTCTAGAATTTTGATCAGGAGTCCTAAATTCATTATGATATTTCCCCGGCAACGGCGCCAAAAATATGATGCGGTTTCCGACCGATATGCTAAATAGGTGTTATTTTACCCTATGTTGATTATGAATAATTAAGGACTGTGATTGACTAATTGTCACATTTAGTCTCTATGGTGTCACTTAATCAGCCAGAACCTAAGGCAGAGTACCTATCGTGTAGCTAGTCTATTGGAAAGTATCTACGATTTTATTAATTTAATTATCGTACTCCCAGGGAAGTGGCAACGACTTAGTAGTAACTAGCCTTTTATCCTAACTCCTATCTTATAATCCAGTTATGCAATCTTCATCAAATACTTTGATGAGAGGGTGATCCATTCTCCACTAGGTTTAAGTCTAATTAATCCTAAAAGTGTTTTAAAGATGAGTTCTGATTCTATGTTATACTGTTCCTATATGTTGATTGACCTATATTCGAGTGTTTTAGATATATCTTAGCCTGGAATGCAACTATGTTATGTGTCTAAAGGTGTACCACATCTGAGGACCCTACGCTACCGCCCCATCGTTAAGGTAAACGGCCCTACTCACGGCCCGGACTAAAGTCAGCAATGAACGGTACCCTATGTCACTTCGGGGTCATGCTGCTCATCGCAAAACCGCCGGCATAACTCTCTACTCAGCCTACCTAGACTACTCTAACAAACAAGGTGTTCCGTTGGTTATTTTATCTAGTATGGCAGACACCAATACTAATTGATGCCTGTTAAACTAAACAGGTTATGGATAGACCGTGGTTAGGAATTGTCTATAACCCTAGTTTTAGTTTAAAAGAGACTTACATTAGACATGCAGACATAATGAATATTTAGCATGTGGCTATTTCCGGAAAAACATAAAAACTTCAACATATAACATAACTATTCATAAAATCGTAATCTGATATTCATAATTCATATTTAGAACAAAGCAATAACACATATAAGAGAGGGACATGGGGACCGATGCCATAAAGAAATCACCCTTTACGAAGTCTCGCCTACGTAGCGTACTGCTGTATATGTCGTATTGCTCGCCCTGACTCTGCTCACCAGAACCTTCGGAGGACGCTTCCTCAGCCTAGTAGCTAGACTTTACCTTACGTCCTGGGCTTAAGCCTAGCCCTGTGGACTGACTCTTCGAACGCCTAGAGCTCTCTTAGGATCTCCTAACGAAATCCCGGGTATTCTATGAATACCAGAAACGAACCTATCTATAGAAACCTAAGATCTGAGACTATTTCTCAGAAACTAAAACAAACACTAATAAGAAAGAAAACTGAGATCCGAGTCTCTGAGTGAGTTGTGTACTGGAAAATTGTACACTGGAAACCACTTAATGACTTAGATCGAGTGGAGAGGGATGAATTCAACTGCTGGAGGCCTGGGGTATTTATAGCAGCTTCCCGGAGTGAAAATCTCTGAAAAATTCGATGTGGGACAGCTTCTGGCGGCTCGGGACGCCCGTCCCTGGTTCTGGACGCCCGTCCTTCTGGCTTGGCTTGGTCGGGACGCCCGTCCCGGACCTTTGACCGAGTCAACATTTCCAAAAATTGCGTTTTTGCCCCAAAATTTGCTGTTTTCGTCTACTTTGCACATGACACTTCCAAAATCATAAAAACCGTGAAATCAAGTAAATAATAAACAATTAATGTCAATTTACTCTCGATTTTACATTAAAACATACATAAAAACATGCTAAAATTGTGATACGATTTTCACGTATCAGGCATGTATTAATGCTGGGGAGACTTTAACCCATTCTTGATATAACCCTTGGTAGGGTTCAGGTACGATGTCAATTTTAGGACCATATTGATCCCACCATTGGTATAACCAATTGGGTAATTCTGTTTGATAAACAGGGGAGCATATCTTGAAAAACCAAGTATGCTTATGATTATCATTCTCATTAAAGAAAGCCCGAAAGAAGGTATTCTTATAATCCCAGTAATTATATTTAATTACTGAACGAATCTTTAGAATTGTATATTCACATTCCTTCAAGGTGCATATACCCCAATCCTCAACAATTATAAAATGCTTTATAATTACCTTACTAAAGTTATAAACTCTTTTATTGGATCCAGGACTATAATGCTGGATTTCACATGACCCTGTAGTTGTCAGAATATTCTCATAATGGGTCCGATTCTTGTAAGTAGTTGCAGCATATGAAGCTGTATCTAAATACCTATGCATTAGTTTCCAGATATCATCCTTCCACTTTAAATCAAAAAATTCAAGAAGTATAACTTCTTGGTATGGATTAGCAATAAAAGGAAAATTAGGATTATTATCCACTTTCTCTTCAGTAGTAATTGATGCATATGACAGAGTATTACTTTGTTGTTGAGAAGATTGTTGGGCTTTATAATCCAAGAACTCCTTATATAAAGGATCTTGATTATGACCTGTTTCATTTGTCAAATTTACAGCTATTAGCTGTCTTTGACCATGTTGTATAATAGGCATTCCACGACCACCTCTTCCTCTATAAGAGGAATTGGCATGACCTCTACCCCTATAAGGGGTGGAAGATGATTCTCCTCTGCCCTACATATCTGTAAGATGTGTATTAGCCCTAAGCTAAATACTCATGGGTTAGAAAATCAGGTAGACTGTTATCAACATCTTGTTTATAAACGATTTCAAAATCAAAAGGAGCTAATTGAGCCTGCCATCGAGCAAACATTTGTTTTGACACATCATGTTTAAAATCTTTAGTAAACATATATTTGGCAGCTTGGAAATCGGTTCGTATTAGAAATTTTTGATTATATAAATCATCTTGGAATTTAAGAACGCATTTCAAAATAGCTAAGATTTCTTTAGCTATAGTTGCATAATTGTTTTGACGAGAATTCCATTTTCCTGAATGAAATCTAACCAAGTATTCTTGATTATTATGGGGAGATTTCTGTTTAAGTACTCCTCCAAACCCTATGCCAGAGGCATTCGTTTCAACTATTCTTTTCCAAGTATAATTGGCAAGCATTAAGCAATGTAATGTTTTAACCTTTTGTTTAATTTTTTGTACTGATCTAGTATGTTCATCAGTCCAAGGTTTTGGTTTCTTTTTAAGTCTATCATATAGGATAGCAGCATCTATTTCTAAATTAGGGTAATAGGCAGCAATATAATTTAAACTATCTAAAAATCTTTGTAGCTGAGTTTTATCAGTAATGATATCAGGAAATTTAGAAGCAAATTCTATATATTTCTTTGAATTTGGACAATTTGTCCTCCAGATATATTATGACCCAGAAATCTAACAGGTTCTTGGAATAAGGCCATCTTAGGTTTAGAAATAACTAAACCATTAGCTACTATAATCTGCTTAAATATAGATAGATGTTTAAAATGTTGCTCAATATTTTGAGAAAACACCAAAATATCATCAATATAAACAATGATAAAATCTCAAGGATTAAAAATATCATTCATAATTTTTTGAAATTCAGAAGGAGCATTCTTAAGTCCAAAGGGCATAAACTTCCATTCATATTGACCAAAAGGAACATTGAAAGCTGTCTTATAGACATCAGATTCTTGTATCTGGATTTGCCAATATCCAGACTTTATGTCAAATTTATAAAATATTATCGAATTATAAAGTCGAATAGGACACCTAATCCATTTTAATACTTTATTTAGAGGTTTATAATTTATAACCAATCTAGGAATTCCTCTTTCTTTTCAGCATTTTTGTTGACATAAAATACAGTACATGACCAAGGAGATTTTAAAAGTCTAATTAGTCCTCTATTCTCCAGATTATGAATTTCCTGGATACATAATTTTTGATACTCTCCATTCATCTGACAAGGTCTAGCCTTGGTTTGAATATTTATTTCATTACAATTATCTTGATAAGGAAGGGAAACTATATGTTTTTTCATATTCCAAAAAGCATTAGGATGATCATTGCAAATATCCAAAGAAAATTGATGATGGATTAACTTAATCTTCTCCTGTAATTTAGGATTCTTGAGTTTATCAAATAATGATAAAATTTGAATTTCTTGTTTTAAGAAATTAATTTGAGTTTGTTTATTTTTTATAAAGGATCCTTAATTTGATTCAGAACCCTAGTTAGAGGTTCAGTTATGAAGGAAAACCGAATATGTTTGTTATTATAGGTACCTATAATACCTTCTTGGTCTACTTTTATTAAGGGAAATATTTTCTTTAGAAAATGAGTACCAAGTATAACTTGGTTAGTAATATCCTTAACTAGTAAAAACTAGTAGGGATACAACTCTAGTCTTTACAAATAAAGGCCTGAGGTATTTTATAACTAATTTTCATTCGTTGCCCATTAGCAGAACTATGAGAATGAGTAGTTTTATGATAATACCGGGTTGGAATCAACCCTTCTTGAATGCAATTTAAATTTGTTCCATTATCAATTAAAGCAGTTTACTCTTTATGAAAGTTTTCGTCTATCATTAGAGAAATTCGAACAAACCATTTTGAGAAGTTATTAATTCTAAAGTGGGTAGAAAATTATCAAATTCAGTCATTATTAATGGGGAAGGAATATTAGGATTTCCATAATTTCTTAGTTTTCTAAAGATATAATATGATTTTCTAAATGGTGATTATTAGTTTTCAAATTATGAATTTCAGACTTTAAATATGCAACTTCATTAGCTAAATCCTATAATGTAGTTGGACTAAGATGACTTTGTTTTTGTTTTAATAATCTTAAACTTCATCTTGTAGATCAAGTGGTAATACCTTTAGCTTCATCTTCTTCAAAAGCTTCTCCTGAATTCTTGGAACCAAGCCAAGATTCTGGTCCATATACTTTGGCTGAAGTTAAAAGATTATTAAAACAAAAACAAAGTCATCTTAGTCCAACTACATTACAGGATTTAGCTAATGATGTTGCATATTTAAAGTCTGAAATTCATAATTTGAAAACTAATAATCACCATTTACAAAATCGTATTATATCTTTAGAAAACTAACAAATTATGGAAATTCCTAATATTCCTTTCCCATTAATATTGACTGAATCTGATAATTTCTTATCCACTTTAGAGGTCATAACTTCTCAAAAATGGTTTGTTCAAATTTCTCTGATGATTGATGGACACTTTCATAAAGAATTAACTGCCTTAATGATAGTGGAGCAGATTTAAATTACATTCAAGAAGAGTTGATTCCAACCAGGTATTTTCATAAGACTACTCATTCTCTGCTAATGGTCAACAAATGCAAATTAGTTATAAAATACCTCAGGCATTTATTTGTAAAGAACAGACTTGTATCCCTACTAGTTTTTATTGGTCAAGGATATTACTAATCAAGTTATACTTGGTACTCCTTTTCTAAAAAAAATATTTCCCTTAATAAAAGTAGATCAAGAAGGTATTATAGGCACCTATAATAACCAGCATATTCAGTTTCCTTTCATAATTGAGCCTCTTACTAAGGTTTTGAATCAAATTAAGGATTCCTTTATAAAAAATAAACAAACTCAAATTAATTTTTTAAAAGAAGAAATTCAGATTTTATCATTATCTGATAAACTACAGAATCCTAAATTACAAGAAAAAATTAAATTAATTCATCATCAATTTTCTTTAGATATTTGTAATGACCATCCTAATGATTTTTGGAATAGGAAAAAAATATAGTTTCTCTTCCTTATGAAGATAATTTTGATGAAATTAACATTCCGACCAAAGATAGGCCTTGTCAGGTGAATATGGAATATCAAAAATTATGTATCCAGGAAATTCATAATTTGGCAAATAGAGGTCTAAGTAGGCCTTCAAAATCCCTTTGGTCATGTACTACATTTTATGTAAACAAAAATGCTAAAAAAGAAAGAGGAATTCCAAGATTGGTTATAAATTATAAACCTTTAAATAAAGCATTAAAATGGATTAGGTATCCTATCCCAAACAAAAAAGATTTATTAGATCGACTTTATAATTCGATAATATTTTCTAAATTTGACTTAAAGTTTGGATATTGACAAATTCAAATACAAGAATCTGATATTTATAAGACAACTTTCAATGTTCCCTTTGGTCAATATGAATGGAAGGTTATGCCTTTTGGACTTAAGAATGCTCCATCTGAATTTCAAAAAATCATGAATGATATTTTTAATCCCTATAAAGATTTTATCATTGTTTATATCAATGATATTTTAGTGTTCTCTCAAGATATTGAGCAACATTTTAAACATCTATCTATATTTAAGCAAATTGTAGTAGCTAATAGTTTAGTTATTTCTAAACCTAAGATGACCTTATTTCAAGAAATTGATAGATTTCTTAGTCATAATATATCTGGAGGACAATGTCCCAATTCAAAAAAATATAGAATTTGCTTCTAAATTTCCTGATATTATTACTGATAAAAAGATTTTTAGGTAATTTAAATTATATTGCTACCTATTATCCCAATTTAGCAACAGATGCTGCTATTCTTTATGATCGGCTAAAAAAGAAACCAAAACCTTGGACTCATGAACATACTAAGTCAGTACAAAAGATTAAACAAAAGTTTAAGACATTACCTTGTTTAATGCTTGCCAATTATACTTGGAAAAAAATAGTTGAAACTGATGCCTTTGACATAGGTTTTGGAGGAATACTTAAACAAAAATCTCCCCATAATAATCAAGAATACTTAGTTGGATTTCATTCAGGAAAATGGAATTCTAGTCAGAAAAATTATGCAACTATAGCTAAAGAAATCTTAGCTATTTTGAAATGTGTTCTTAAATTCCAAGATGATTTATATAATCAGAAATTTTTAATACACACTGATTGTCAAGCTGATAAATATATGTTTACCAAATATTTTAAACATGATGTGTTCAAACAAATGTTTGCTCGATGGCAGACTCAATTAGCTCCTTTTGATTTTGAAATCGTTTATAAACAATGTGTTGATAACAGTCTACCTGATTTTCTAACCCGCAGGTATTTAACTTAGGGTTAATATATATGCTACAGATATGCAGGGTCGAGGAGGATCATCTTCTACCCCTTATAGGGGTCGAGGTCGTGCAAATTATTGTCTATCTAAAGGAAGGAAATTGTCCAAAGACTATTTTTTAAATGGTGCCCATCTGGGTAAATTAAATTCTTGTTGAATCATTGCTCTACAATTCGCTTAAATATAGATAAATGTTTAAAATGTTTAACAATATCTTGAGAGAACACTAAAATATCATCGATATAAATAATGATAAAATCTTTATAGGGATTAAAATTTAAATAATTCATTATAATTTTTATTTTAATTAAACAAATATTTGATTTTTTTATAAAAATAATAATATATATAATATGTGATTATATAAAAAGATAATGATTTTTTTTGTTATTTTAATATAATAATATGTTATATACACATATATAATATTATAATATTATATATATATATATATATATATATATATATATATATATTATATATAACCAAATATCATAAATTAATAGCAAATAATATAATAAATAATTCAAAAATTTAAGAATTGTTATAATTATTTTTATTTTTTCTTTATATATATATATATATATATGTATATATTATAATATATATTGTATAACTCAAATAATGGAAAATGTTATATATATATATATATATTAATGATGGTTAAGTGTAGTTTAATGTTTAATTATTATTCTTAAATAATTTTCTTCATTTTTTATTTTTAATCGAATATTAGTTATTCATGATGTTATCGCATTCCACTAACACTAATTGTAATAGTTAGTAATAAATGCTAAAGTGACAGTTAGTAATACTAAGTCCTTAATTATTCATAATCAACATAGGTTAATAAACCCTACCTTTTAGCATACCAATCAGAACGCATCAGTGTCAATTCTTGCTACTAGTGCAAATGTATTAGAATAATCTACACCAAACACTTGAGCATATCCTTTAACCACAAGCCTAGCTTTATGCTTGTTGATTGAACCATCAGCATTAAGCTTGGTTCTATATACTCATTTAACTCCAATCACCTTCCTATTTTGGGGTCGATCAACCAACTTCCATGTGTTATTTTTCTCAATCATGAATAGCACTTGTTCCATTGCAACTATCCAATGTTGATTCTTTGATAAATTTCAGAGAAAGGTCTAGTGCCACTTATAGGTTCATCATCTACAAGTTCATTTTGCTAGTCTTTATCTCTATTTTTTCCCATGTTTGAATCATGAAGTTTCAAACTTAGTTCTGTTTGATTTCTTTTTCCTGAATTATTCAAACTCCACTCTTCTTCTTCTACAAAGTACACATCTCTACTCACAAGTAACTTACCAGTTTGAAGCTAATAAATTCTGTAGGCTTTGAGGAAGAACTGTACCTCACAAAGATGCCTGGTTCAACAATCTTATCAAATTTATTAGGCTTGACATTCGAAATGTGAGTAAAACACAAACAACCAAACACTTTAAGAAACTTGAGTGAAGGTTTATAGTCATACCATGTCTCAAATGGTGTTTTATCCATTATTGCCTTTGTGAAAAGTCTATTTTGAAGAAATACAGTAGTACTCGCTAACTCTACACAAAATGTTTTAGGCAAATTCTTCTCAGGAAACATACATCTTGTCATCTCCATGATGAAACTATTTCTCTTTTCATTGGCTCCATTTTGTTGAGGAGTATATGAGGTCGTTAGTTGATGCTCAATGCTTGCTTATTCGCAAAACTTGTTAAATGTTTTTGATGTATACTCCTTCACATTGTCAGACCTTACAATCTAAATTTTGCAATCACTTTCATTCTCAACTCTTGCCTTAAACTTCCAAAAAACCATGAGCTACTTCTGATTTATACTTCAAGAAATAAATCCAGCACATTTGGGTAAAGTCATCAATAAAGGTAATGTAATAAAGACTACCTTTAAGGGAAGGTGTCCTATGAGGACCTAAAACGTCCGTATGAATCAATTGTAGTTTCCTCATTGCTCTGCCTGTAACCTTTTGAGAAAAGTTTTATGTTTTATTTTCCAAACTAACATGCTTTGCAACTTGAAATTTGATCATCAAGTTCTAGAAGGTCATTTGGCATCATCTTTAACTTCATTTGTAGCACCCTTGGTGATGGTAGTGCCCTAGCCTTTTATGCCACACTTTTGTAGTGTTTTCTTTAATTGAGAAAGTAGTTTGTTCCGTGATGCGTTCCGATTGGTGTGCTAAAAGATAGGCTTTATTTACCTATGTCGATTATGAGTAATTAAGGACTGAGTCTTACTAACTGTTACTTTAGCATTCAATTGTTGTCACTTAATCAATCAGAACCTAAGGCAGAGTACCTATCGTGTAGCTAGTCTGTTGGAAAGTATCTACGATTTTATTAAGTTAAATATCGTACTCCTAGGGAAGTGGCAACGGCTTAGTAGTAACTAGCCTTTTATCCTAACTCTTATCTTATGATCCAGTTATGCAATCTTCATCAAATACTTTGATGAGAGGGTGATCCATTCTCCACTAGGTTTAAGTCTAATTGATCCTAAAAGTGTTTTATAGATGAGGTCCTGATTCTATGTTATACTGTTCCTATATGTTGATTGACCTATATTCGAGTATTTTAGACATGTCTTGGCCTGGATTGCAACTATGTTATGTGTCTAAATGTTACCACATCTGAGTTTCTACGCTACCGCCCCATCGTTAAGGGTAACGGCCCTACTCACGGCTCGGACTAAAGTCAGCAATGAACGGTACCCTATGTCACTTCGGTATCATGCTGCTCGTCTCATAACCGCCGGCATAACACTCTACTCAGCCTACCAAGACTACTTTCAACCAACAGGGTGTTCTGCAGATTATTTTATCTAGTATGGCAGACACCAATACTAATTGATGCCTGTTAAACTAAACAGGTTATGAATAGACCGTGGTTAGGAATTGTCTATAACCCTAATTTCAGTTTAAAAGAACGGCATTAGACATGCAGACATAATAAATATTTAAGCAGGTGGCCATTTCCGGAAAATCATAACAACTTCAACATATAAAACAGATATTCATAAGAATTGTAATCTGATATTCAAATTAATATTTAGATAAAACAATTAATAAACATACAGAACCTCGTCTAGGGGACCCACTGTCATAAAGTAATCACCACTCTATGCAGGTCCAGCCGGCGCTGCAGCTCCTGTATGCTCATGACTGCTCAATCCTACTCTGCTCGGTAGAGCCTTCGGAGAACGCTCCTCAGACCTAGTAGCAATTGCTTTACCTTACATCCCGGGCTTAAGCAAATTGCCCTAATCTGATTAAGAACACGCACCCTATCTCTCTCTTAGGATCTCCTAACGAAATCCCGGTATTCTATGAATACCAAAAACGAACCTATCTATCGAGGCCTAAGATCTGAGACTATTTCTCAGAAACTAAGAAAACGAAACACTAAAGAAAGAAAGAAAACTGAAACTGAAACCCGAGTCTCTCAGTGACTTGTGTACTCGATAATTGTACACTGGAAGTCTCTGAATGACTCAGATCGAGTGGAGAGGAATGAATTCAACTACTGGAGGCCTGGGGTATTTATAGCAGCTTCCTGGAGTGAAAATCTCTGAAAAATTCGATGTGGGACAGCTTCTAGCGGCTCGGGACGCCCGTCCTGGTGGTCTGACTGGGTCGGGACGCCCGTCCCGGACCGTTGACCAAGTCAACATTTCCAAAAATTGCATTTTTACCCCAAAATTTGTTGTTTTCGTCTACTTTTCACCTGACACTTCCAAAATCATAAAAACTGTGAAATTGAGTAAATAACAATCAATTAAGATCGATTTCCTATCAATTTCACCCTAAATCATACATAAAAACATGCTAAAAAAGGTATATGATTTTCGCGTATCAAATAACCCCACACTTAGCTTTTTGCTTGTCCTCAAGCAAAGTCTACTTGAAGTTAGTGATTCTAAACCATATGTGCATTCCTAGTCATGTTTTTATTCCAAAAATTCTTCAGACAATTCTTAACACAGGTCTGACTGGTTAGGTTGCTATGACAAGGTCTCAGATGTCTCTAGTAGTTTGTTAGGATTGAGCAGAAAACAATTTAACAACTAGGTTGAACTCTTCTCTTAGTCATAAGGTCTTCCTGATGTGTAGTGTGTGTACTAGTCCAGACCAGATAGTCAACACAATAAACTCTTGTCTTAACTATTACCAGATAACACTTCGACATATCGCTAGACACACTGACAACAGATAACTTTCTGAGTTCTGAGCTTTGGTGATCAGATTCTATCATTTAGCATTTATTGATTTCTTTCGTTTATAGATTTCCTAGGGTATTTTGAGTCTGCTTAGAACACGTCAACTTCAACTACCCATGTAGCGAGTCCCACTCCGATGACTCCCAGATCTACACGACCTTAGGGCATCAGGCTTTAAGTTCCCCGAAGGAGTGGTGCTCGAGTAGCGAAGGCCGCTGGCAAACTACCCTATTTTAATTAGCTCACTTTTTTTTCTTTTTCACTTTTGGCTCAGAGTCTCATCTAGTCATTCCAATTGTCAATGCATCCTGCAACTGGTCTAATTTTATCTAGTTAAGTTTTGAAAAGGTAATTGGTTGAGGTCTCTAATCCAGACTAAGTTGTGCTCAATTATTAGGAATTCCCTACTTCTAATCAATGGGTTCAGCAATAGTTATCAATTATCTCCTACTAACCACAACATACTACCTACATATCATAGACATAAGCAATTGTTTAACCAATCATATTGCATTTAGAAGTCTGAAAGATGAAAAAAATTTGAAAAATTTTGGAAGGGTGTGAAAATACGGTGAAAACAAGCAAAATCATGCAAAAATTTTCTCAACTGCTACAGTGCACCGTGCACTGCTACCCCACACTTAAGTCTGACACTGTCCTCAGTGTTCATGCATATCTAGACTACCCTACACTTATTTGAAAATAAGAAACAAAAACAAAATAGAAAACTCTTACCCCACACTTATTTGACTAAGGGTAAGAGAGAAAATAAAACAACCAAAGAAATAACAAAACAGGACACCAAACAAAGAAAATAAAAGTAAAGGAACATGAGGATTAGAAAAACTCCCTTCATGTCACGAGCAGAAGGGTCTTCTCTGATTTGTCAATTGGTTCTTCACCTTAGCCATGTGCTATTGATGAGGCATTCTTGACTCTGTAAGCACTAGATACTGTAATGGATGATGTCAGCTTCGATCCTTCATTGTTGAGCTCCAGGTAGTGGCCTATTCATTTGATGAATGGCTCGAGCCCTACGGTCTGCTTCCTCAAATCATTTGTAAGATTTCTCACAATCATAGCACCGTGTCCAGGAGGAACGTGTCTAGGAATGAGATTTCTTGGGATTTGTGTGCCTTCCTGCCAATGTTAGTAAAGGTATTGCATGCAAGTCTCAAATGGAAGAAAAGATACCCGAAGTTTTGGCGAAGCTATGGTGGTAGGGGGCTCCAGTTGTGTGGATCTGGGCCCAAGTATTTGAGACTTCCTCGGGGAAGTTTCTCACAGCTGATTGGTATGCAGGGAATGCAAGCTCCTCCATTGCTATGCTCCCGACAAAATGCCAAATTCCTCTATATCTGTCGTCCGTTCATTACCTCTTAGTAGATTACTTGCTTGCACTGGTCTGGCTTTAATTGTTGCCAGTATCTCATCTATTGATTCTGCGAATGTGGGTTTTGCTGTGGTGGTGTCTTCTGAAAGTTTTCAACTTCCGAATTACTCCTCAGCTAAATCCCGTATGATTCCTCCAGCTGGGATTGTATGCATTTCCCATTGGAGCAGCATTCTGCAATAACCTGCTCCAACCACTTCTGGAATGGTTCGTATTTCATTCCCATAGCAATCCCTGCTAGAGTGTGGTACTTAGCAGACTTCATAGATTTGATACACAGGCTAAACAATTCTTCCTAAGACATCGACACTCTGAATCTGGAAAACAACTAGAATCTGCACATGACTCTAACATCATTAGTAGGTAATGCCTGTGGTTCAGGCCATTTTGAAAAAAAAAATGTTCCACGACTACTATGATGTAATTATTTTCACAGGAAACCTATTGTTTTTAGACAAGACCAGATAAGATCGGAATTTTATCATATATGAACTTTCTTATCTTGTTTCTGTCCTAAAACAAATCTTACTACATCATTACATCACATATTCATTCAAAAAGCAGATTTCAATCAGGTGATGTTATAATGGGTGCAGTAGTTCCTTTTGGTTTAAAAGATCTCATGCAATTATCAGCAAAACAAAAGGAACATCCTTTTTCAATAGAACATTCAAAGGTCTGGCTATTAAGAAAAAAAAAATTATTTCATAACTCATCCTAATAAAACCGGTATGACTCTAAGAAAATTCTAAAATGGAATTTCTTCCCAATAAAAATCTAAGCCAAAATTTTACAACTCAGAAGAAAACATATTTTATCCTCAATTCCATTTTTATTCGAAATTAAATAAAAGAAGAAAAACATGAAAAAGAGCAACTAAGAAAACAACTAGAAAAAACAAGAGATATGGAAAAGGAACGACTCACCGTTGAGCAAGAAAGATACATTCTTTTTGGGATTTTAAATTTTTAACATTCTTTTTTCTTTTTATATTTCGAAAGCAATTAAATTTCCTCAATATGGTTTTAGAATAATTTTCTAAAATTTGATTATCCTAAGTGTCTTAATTTCAGATGATATCTAAAATCAATTAGTTATGATAATCCTATATTTCAGAAATTGATTGTCTAACTAGTATAACATAAGTGTTGGGTCTAAAGTCTAAGTTACTACCGTTACCTATCATAAGCCTCTAGAATTTTGATCAGGAATCCTAAATTCATTATGATATTTCCCCGGCAACGGCGCCAAAAATCTGATGCGTTCCGATTGGTGTGCTAAAAGATAGGCTTTATTTACCTATGTCGATTATGAGTAATTAAGGACTGAGTCTTACTAACTATTACTTTAGCATTCAATTGTTGTCACTTAATCAATCAGAACCTAAGGCAGAGTACCTATCGTGTAGCTAGTCTGTTGGAAAGTATCTACGATTTTATTAAGTTAAATATCGTACTCCCAGGGAAGTGGCAACGGCTTAGTAGTAACTAGCCTTTTATCCTAACTCTTATCTTATGATCCAGTTATGCAATCTTCATCAAATACTTTGATGAGAGGGTGATCCATTCTCCACTAGGTTTAAGTCTAATTGATCCTAAAAGTGTTTTATAGATGAGGTCCTGATTCTATGTTATACTGTTCCTATATGTTGATTGACCTATATTCGAGTATTTTAGACATGTCTTGGCCTGGATTGCAACTATGTTATGTGTCTAAAGGTTACCACATCTGAGTTTCTACGCTATCGCCCCATCGTTAAGGGTAACGGCCCTACTCACGGCTCGGACTAAAGTCAGCAATGAACGGTACCCTATGTCACTTCGGTATCATGCTGCTCGTCTCATAACCGCCGGCATAACACTCTACTCAGCCTACCTAGACTACTTTCAACCAACAGGGTGTTCTGCAGATTATTTTATCTAGTATGGCAGACACCAATACTAATTGATGCCTGTTAAACTAAACAGGTTATGAATAGACCGTGGTTAGGAATTGTCTATAACCCTAATTTCAGTTTAAAAGAACGGCATTAGACATGCAGACATAATGAATATTTAAGCAGGTGGCCATTTCCAGAAAATCATAACAACTTCAACATATAAAACAGATATTCATAAGAATCGTAATCTGATATTCAAATTAATATTTAGATAAAACAATTCGTAAACATACAGAACCTCGTCTAGGGGACCCACTGTCATAAAGTAATCACCACTCTATGCAGGTCCAGCCGGCGCTGCAGCTCCTGTATGCTCATCACTGCTCGATCCTACTCTGCTCGGCAGAGCCTTCGGAGAACGCTCCTCAGACCTAGTAGCAATTGCTTTACCTTATATCCCGGGCTTAAGCAAATTGCCATAATCTGATTAAGAACACGCACCCTATCTCTCTCTTAGGATCTCCTAACGAAATCCCGGTATTCTATGAATACCAAAAACGAACCTATCTATCGAGGCCTAAGATCTGAGACTATTTCTCAAAAACTAAGAAAACGAAACACTAAAGAAAGAAAGAAAACTAAAACTGAAATCCGAGTCTCTCAGTGACTTGTGTACTCGATAATTGTACACTGGAAGTCTCTGAATGACTCAGATCGAGTGGAGAGGAATGAATTCAACTGCTGGAGGCCTGGGGTATTTATAGCAGCTTCCTGGAGTGAAAATCTCTGAAATATTCGATGTGGGACAGCTTCTGGCGGCTCGGGACGCCCGTCCCGAATTGGGACGCCCGTTCTGGTGGTCTGACTGGGTCGGGATGCCCATCCCGGACCGTTGACCAAGTCAACATTTCCAAAAATTGCATTTTTACCCCAAAATTTGTTGTTTTCGTCTACTTTTCACCTGACACTTTCAAAATTATAAAAACTGTGAAATTTAGTAAATAACAATCAATTAAGATCAATTTCCTATCAATTTCACCCTAAATCATACATAAAAACATGCTAAAAAAGGTATATGATTTTCGCGTATCACTCCGCCTCCAATGGATTTAGAGCAAAGCTTTTCCCTTTCATTTTTACTTTGGAAATATCTTGATTTACTGCATCTTTAATTAGAAAATATTTATCTTAAAAAATAACCTTAAAGCCTCTTTCAATCAGTTGGACAACACTTAGTAGGTTTTGTTGAATTTCAGGGACAAAGAGAACATCATAAATTAGTTTTGTATCTGAATAACTTGTTACAACATTTGTTCTCTTTCTTTTAACTGAAATATATTCACCATTCCCAATTCTGACTTTGGAGATGTTGGTTGACTTCAAATCTCTAAATAGCTCCTTGTCATGAGTTACATGGTTGGTGCAACCGCTATCAATCAGCCAACATTCATTTGATTCACTCCCCACAAAGCATGTAGCCACAAACAGTTGATGATCTTCCTACTCTTGATCATCAATTTTAGCCTCTTCACCTTGATATTGGTTTTAATTCCCGCAAATTACAGTTTCATGCCCCATTTGGTTACATTTGGTGCACTTGGCATCTAGTCTTCTCTAGCATTTGAAAGGAGGATGACCTTTTCTATTGCAATGTTGACATGGAGGGTAGGATCCTTTCTTGACTCCTGATGTGTTCCGATTGGTATGCGAAAAGATAGGATTTATTAACCTATATTGATTATGAATAATTAAGGACTTAGTCTTACTAACAATCATTTTAGCATTTATTGGGTGTCACTTAATCAATCAGAACCTAAGGAAGAGTACCTATCATGTAGCTAGTTCTTGAAAAGTATCGACGATTTTAAATTAATAATATCGTACTCCCAGGGAGCTGGTAACGGTTTAGTAGCAACTATCACTTAATCCTAACAATCATCTTATGTATAAATCAGTCAATCGATTATCAATATCTTGGAGGTTGATTTTTGTATCCCAACAACACATAACAAACACTTATCAAACATGTAAGAGTTATCACCTAGACATGTATTCTGATGTATATTACTGTTTCCACAAATTGGTTGACCTATCTTCGAATATTTTAGATATATCTTGGTTTGGAATGCAATTATGAACTGTATCTGTTTGTGTCCCATATTTGAGTTACCTTGTGTATTCACCCTACCTTAATGATGATCCTACTCACGTTTTAGGTTAAAGTATCCATGAAAGCCTGTGTCACTCAAGAAATCATACCACTCACCCTAATGCCGACATAGCGCCCAAACTTAGCCTCATTAGCTTACTTTAACAAAGATGGTGATTTGTATGTTATTTTACCTAATCTGGCAGACGTTAATATATTCTACCCTAGCTTAAGATCTGTTAAACTAAATGGGTTTATGATGTAGACCATAGTTAGGAATTGTCTATAACCATTCATTTAGTTTAAAAGATTAAACAGATTATCAAACATAATGTTAATTTAGCAGGTGACCTTTTCGGAAAAATGAGTAGAACCTCAACTTGCAAAACATGTATAAGATAGCAATCATAATTTAGTATCCAAATAAATATTTAGATGAACACAACTCAAAGATATACAGAGAGGATCTAGGGGACCATATCCATAGAGTAGTCACCCCTTTATGAGGTCCGCCGGCGTTGCCAAACTTGTATCCTTTGGGTTGCTCAACGTGACTTTGATCGGTAGAACCTTCGGAGAACGCTTCCTTGGCCTAGTAGCGATTGCTTTACCTTACGTCCTAGGCTTAAGCAATGCCCTGTTGACTAACTATTCTCTCACCTAATGCTCTCTTAGAATCTCCTAACGAAATCCCGGTATTCTATGAATACCAAAGACGAACACTATCTAATCGAATTCCCAGAATTTGAGATAAACACTCAGAAAATAGAGAAAATGAGACACTCTTTGTTGCTAGATGGCTTGTGTTGAGTGTTGAAGGATATCTCAAACCTTCCAACCCCTAGGGTATTTATAGGGGTGAATTAGAAGGGTTTTTACATGGAAAACTGATGTGGGATTCAATTCTGGAGTTCGGGACACCCGTCCCGAGCCTTGACTTGGTTAGGGCAGGCGTTCTAGCTTTTGGGACGCCCGCCCCGAGCTCAGAACTTCAAAAAATTGTACTTTTGCATAAATATTTGCTATTTTCATGCAATTTACTCCTGAAACTTCCAAAATCACAAATTATGCAAAAAGATATTAATTTCAATCAATTAAGATCAATTTGGTTCCAATAATGCCCTAATTTGTATCTAAAAACATGCTAAAAATGTGATATAATTTGTGCATATCAACTCCAGCTTTGTTATTGGTTGAAAATTAACCAGTAGGCCATTGAGTCTTCTTGAAATACTTCTTCTTGTTGTTATTTTTTGCATTCTCATGATGTTTGGTTGGCAAGACACCTTCAACAACACCTTGCCTCATGACACTTCTTTACTTCTTTGCTCACGTGCTTACAAAGCATGTAGATCCTTTGTATTTTTCAAAGTTGAAATAGATGCCTCAAAATTTTCAGGCACAATTACAAGAACTTTTTCAACAATTTTTGAATCCATGAACATAGAGCCAAGTAATCCTATATGGTATGCAATATCCAATAACCTATGAGAATACTCTTTAATTTTGGTGTAAAATGTGATTTAATTTCTAATTGAAAACCTCTATGAAAAGCTAATACATTTTGTGGATAAAATTATGATCAATATTGTTGCAGAACCATTTATAAATTGAAAATTTCAAAAAATTAGATACATTGTGGATGAAGTCATGTCTAGTATTGATTCTAAAATTGTAACAAATAGTTAAAAATTAAAGATGTAATTGTTGATTGATAATACTAAAATATATCATTATTTTAATGGTGATTTGTGCTTTATTTCTTATCAATTTACATAGAATTAATCATTTTTTTACTTTGATTTGATTTAATTTGTGATAAAAGTGATTTCAAAAAACAATTTGAGGCAAATTCACATAAAAGAGTAAGTTTAAGGGCCAAATTTAAAATTTTAAAATTCTTACCCATCACACCCTTGACGGCCGTCAAGAACTCGCTCTTGACCCCGTCAAGCTCGAAATCACATATTTTTATTTGGTGAAATTCTAATTTTACCCATTTGTAATTTACCTTAAATATATGTAATTTTAAAGAGGAAGGAAGGAATTGTTAACACTATAGAGAAACTATACCAAAATTACTCTTATATTGTTGTTCTCTCATCACTCTCTATATTTTTTTGTATTAGCTTATGGATTTGTCCCCACCATAGGAAAATACCTAAGTTGATCCATTGTTTTTGTAGTTTGTCCTTGTTGTAATCAATTCATCTTTGAGTGTTTGTTTCTAAAAGTTGTCTACACCAAGAAACTTGAAGGTCTAAGTATTTGGAGGAAGTTTTGATTGATTGTATCACTACTCTTCAAAAGGTTGGAATCACAAATTGTTTCCACCAAAAGAAGTTTATAGTCCAAAGGCTTGAGGATTTTGGTGAACAATCCATTGAAGATCTATATTAGCCATCTACAAAGGATTTGAAGATCAAGACTACCTCTTATTTGTTGTACATTTTCCTAACTCTTGTTTCTAATATTCCTTTGTATTTGATGTATTTTAGCAACAATTCCAATAGGATTCTCCCTTCTACATTTTTTTAGATTGAATTTATGAGAATTATTTCATTGAATCATTTATTGAGTGTTCATGTTTCCATATTAGTATTTTCAATAATCCTGCATGATTCTCTTTCATGATTCCTCCTTATGAATGTGGGTTATAAGAGAATCTAATATGACAACTATTGATCTAGGCCAAGATCTATGGTTAGACGTGAGGGGTGTTATGTGAGAACCCACCATAGTTGATCTATCACTCCTTGGTCACTCATTTGATTTCTCAATGCAATGAGAATTTCATTTGAATAGATCCTCTCATATTCATATGAGCTTAATGGAGGTCTTACAACTTTACTTTCATGTCATTTACTTGCTTTCCTAGATTAGATTTAGATTAGTTTCCTCTCTTGGTTTTTGCTTGAAAATTGAATGTTAATTCTATAGTTAAATTTTTTATGATATTTTCTCCTCTTGGGTATACCCATTAACTTCACAAATTTAAAATTTTAGATACTTTCATTATATCTGTAATACTTGATGGGTACGCTATCCTTTGTGTTTGACTTGTTCTTAAATGTTTGATCAATAAATTTTCGTTACACCTAATTCAACACAAACATCTAAAAAGTAGTATGAAGTAAGAACTTAACATTGACGTCGAGAATAAATCTGATTTTTTTGTTAATGATTAAAGGGTTGTGCTTACTATTGAAAAACTTATGTTTTCATGAAAAGTAGAGCACTATAGTTTTCTAGTTTTGTGCAAAACTTATATATTTTTGGTGAAAATCCATAGTTTTTTATTTTTGTATGATATATAAGGATAAAAATGTAAAGACACTCATTGGTATATAACGGTATCAATATATAAAGGAATAAAAGAAATTTTGAAAGTTTTACTTTTATAACAAATAATAATAATCATATTAATAGTATTTCTTAATTAATAAGAGCAATTTTCATTTAAAATTAATTTTATTACAACAATAATATATATATATATATATATATATATATAATAGAGAGAGAGAGAGAGAGAGAGAGAGAGAGAGAGAGAGAGAGAGAGAGAGAGAGAGAGCTAAACAAATAAAAAAATCAAAATTAATTTAAAATATTAAAAATTAGCAATTGAAATAATAAAGTTATTTCAAAATAATTTTCTCATAAATTTATTTCTCACTTTGTATACATACATACTTATTATCCATATTACTTTTAAGATATATCTCACTTTATATACATCCATATCCATATTACTTTTGAATCTTTTTTTAGTCTAATTCAAATATATCATGTAATTATTATTTTTATTGGTTCATATTATTACCCTCGAAACAAAAAGATTTAATTAGTTTTGAATTTGTCTCATTGAAATGTATTAGAATAGTGATTATTTTTTAGATGGATCGTATATTAAAAGGAGTCGGAGATTTCGTAAATAATGGTTAAATCTCTACAAGTTCTGATGTCTACTAATTTTAAATCTGAAATTGCAAATAATATTATATTAATCTAAATAATATTTTAAAGTTATCTAAAATTTATCTAAATCTTTAAAACTATTGTTTTTCTTTTAAATAAAATTGTCAAAATTATCTAAAGTTTAATAACTATTAATTTTTTTAAAGTATAAAGAAATTTAACAACTATTAAAAAAATATTTACTAATATTATAAAAAAAAAGGAAATTTATTTTTTATAAAACTTAAACCAATTCCACAAGTATATTAAATTTAATACATTCAAAAATTATAATACTTTTTAAGAAAATTCGATAAATTAAAATTTATAAATAATCCAAAAATATTTAAAGTATTCAATATGTTATAGAAATAGTAAGATTAAAAATTTTGAAAAACAAATTTAGATAAAATCAAAATTAAAGTAACATAAATACAACTAATTTCTTACAATAATAATAATAATAAATTAGATACAAAATTAATAGAATACCAATATTATAGTTTAGAACTGAAAAAATTTAATGAATTGAAAATAAGTTTAAATAAAACAAAAATTTAATTAATGTTATGAAACAAAAAACTTAAAATAGATATAGGCAGATAAATATAGACAATAAAATGTTAGACAAAATTATAATTTATGGCATCAAAAAATTTAGAATCATATATAAAAAAGTATATTATTACATTAGGAACTAACTTAGTTATATGATGATTGACTTGGTCATATTAGACATGCTGTAGTATTTATGGATATTTATGGAATATCTACCACCATAACCATGAAGAAACCTACCAAGACAATGAAAGGAAAAACATATCTTTATCTACCGATGGATACAATTATGATTTCAAAAAATTTACAGAAAAAAGAAAACCAAAAATGAAGATGGAAGTTTTGGTGTGGTTTTATGCATTCTTATTTCAGTTGCATATAGTTTTTTCCTTTATACATCCTGCTGTTCATTTGTGCTCAAATGATGAAACTCATGCCTTGATTAAGTTCAAGCAAATGTTTACTATCTACAATTATACTTTGGGGGGTTGTGATGAAACGCAGCATCCAAAGACAATGTCTTGGAATCACAGTACAGATTGTTGCACATGGGACGGTGTTACTTGTGACAGATTTACGGGTCGAGTGATCGGTTTAGACTTAAATTGCAGCCAACTTTCTGGAGAAAATATTCATCTCAATAGCAGCATCAGTCATCTCAGCCATCTTCAAAAGCTCAACCTTGCCAACAATTATATTTTGGGCAAAAATATTTTTCGCGAAATTGCTCCATTGAGGAGCTTGATATATTTGGATCTTTCAGGCAGCTTTGATACTGACATTTTGAGGCCAGAAATTTGGTTATTGTCCAATCTAACCAAGTTGAGAATTCTTTCCCTTGCCCAAGTAGATTTGAGTTCAGAGGTATCATCTAGTTTCCTAAATTTGTCCAAGTCTTTAGTGCATTTGGATCTTTCATCATCTGGTGTGTCTGGTGACATTACAGAAGAATTTTTTCGTCACTTTCCATATTTAGAAACATTGTCTCTAGCTAATAACATGCTCAGTGGTCATTTTTTACCAAATTATAATTGGAGTAATGTTTCTTTTCTTAAGAAATTGGATCTCTCTCAGACATATTTCTCGGGCGCAATACCTGAGTCAATTGGCACTGCCAAATCTTTGAATTACTTGGATCTTTCTCAATGTGGGTTCTCTGGTTCTCTCCCTAACTCAATTGGAAACCTCTCACGTATTATCAAAATGGACCTTTCCTTCAACAATTTCAGTGGTCAAATCCCATCTTCGATTTCAAATCTTGATCAAATCAGCTACCTGGACCTCTCAGTAAACAATTTCAAAAGTGAAATTCCTGATGTTTTCATGCATCTCAAGAGCCTTACTTTTCTAAGTCTTGCATTCAATAACCTATTTGGTCCATTCCCATCTTCTGCTGCAAATCTTTCTGAGGTTTTATATATAGATTTAAGTAAAAACTCCCTCTCTGGTTGTTGTCTTCCCCAAATTGCTACAGGACTTCAAAAACTAACCTACTTTTCATTATCCAATAACTCACTCACAGGCACTTTACCATCTTGGCTGTTTAATCTTCCATCTCTGAATTACATTTTACTTGACAATAATCAATTCACAGGAAAAATATCTGAATTCAAGTCGAAGAAAATGTTGGGCATTTTTTTGAACAACAATAAACTAAGTGGTCAGATTCCTCAACCCTTTTCAAAATCAGCTTTCTTTATTTACCTCTACATTTCATCAAACAATTTCAGTGGTGTGGTTGACCTCAGCATGTTCCCCAACACTATAGTAGTTCTTGATATGTCAGGTAATAACCTGAAATGGAGCAATAGAAACAATGAACAAAATAACACCTTTCCTATTCTAACTACTTTGAGACTATCTTCCTGTGATATTAAGGAGATTCCATTATTCATACAGTACTCAAATATTCTTCAGACATTGGATCTATCGGAAAACAAGATTCACGGTCGAATTCCAGACTGGTTTAGGTCTACAAAGTGGGAGTACTTGTCTTACCTTGATCTTTCTCACAACTATCTCACAGTTCTTGACAAGTTTCCATGGAAATCTTTACAGTTTCTTCATCTCAAATCTAACATGCTTCAAGGAACACTTCCCACTCATATCTGTGAATTAGATGAACTCAGTGTTCTTGATTTGTCTAATAATAACTTAAGTGGTAAGATTCCTTCCTGTTTCGGAAATTTTAGCAGTCAGCTCATGGTCTTAGACTTGAGAAGAAATCATTTCCATGGTTCCATTCCCACAAATTTTCAAGAGAGCAACCAATTGAAGAATATTGCTCTAAATGGAAATCAGCTACAAGGGTCAATTCCAAGGACTCTCCTTAATTGTCAGCAATTAGAAGTACTGGATTTGGGAAACAACTTCTTGACTAACGAATTCCCATCTTGGTTGGAAAATCTTCAAGAACTTCAAGTATTAATCTTGAAGTCAAATAAATTCCATGGTCCTATTCCAGGATTCAATTCTGAAAACCCCTTTCCAAAAGTTCGCATATTTGATATTTCCTACAATAACTTCAGTGGAAAATTTCCAGAAAAGATTTTTACAAGCTTCAAGGCCATGATGAATCAGGATGATCATGGAGAGGAAGAAGGGCTACCCATTTACAGGGAGATGAAGGACGTGGACAACAATTTATATTATCGAGATTCCCTGAGTTTAGTCATAAAGGGGATCGAAATGGAAATATCAAGAGTGCTAATTACTCTAACAATCATTGATTTGTCAAGCAATAATTTTGTTGGAGACATTCCAAAATTATCCATTGGAAACTTGAAAGGACTCAAACTACTAAATTTGTCTCATAACAGAATTCAAGGCCAGATTCCATCATCACTTGGAGAATTGAGGAAGCTTGAATCATTAGACTTGTCATCAAACCAACTGGAGGGAGAGATTCCTTGGCAACTCACAAAACTTACCTATCTCTCATTCTTAAACCTTTCAGGAAATCGTCTTACTGGACGTATTCCTCAAGGTAATCAGTTTCAGACATTCAGAAACAACTCCTTCACTGGAAACTTAGCACTTTGTGGATTTCCATTGACAAGAGCTTGTCGAGAAACTAATCCAGCAGTATCTCAGACATCCTCATATTCAAGAAATGGACATGAAAATGCTGATGAAGACTTTGTGGACGGGTTTAGTTGGAGAGCTGTGGTCATAGGATATGGTTGTGGAGTGGTATTGGGAGTTTCCATTGGGTGTGCAATGTTCTTGACTGGAAAACCTAAATGGTACAATGAAATTGTAGACAGAACAGTAAGTCTGAAAGGAAGAACAAGGAAAAGAAACGGCAGAAAAGGAAGGAAGTTGATGAATTGAATGTATGTTTGTAATTGAAGTTTCAAAGTGATTGGTTTATTTTATTGTCATTTATTTGAATTTGTTTTTTCTTTGGTTGTTGCATCAATTATCAATTCTACCTCTTTCTACAGAGACTATTACAGATTCGATATGAAGAATATCTCCTGAGCAGAGAATTTGAATAGAACTAGTCTAAATTCTATGTTACTGTTTAGGACTCTAATCTAAATCATGAAATTCAAGAAGAATAGAATGAAAAAGGAGGATCTTCAATTTGTACTTGACCAGGCAGTATTGGAAGAAACTTACCCCTATCCGATTTGCCCCATTGGAGTTTGGTAAATATCTCGAGGACACTTCGGGGGCGGACCCCCCACCCCCCTCGGGCTTAGCCCCAGTGATATGTAGGGTTTAGGCCCAGTGATATTAAGATAAGCCCATTAATATATAGATAGGGTTTAGACGCTTATATATATAGAGATATCATTGTAACAAGTTGTGAAAACCAAGAAATAATAATTGAGAGTTCAATTTTCAGGATGTAGCTCTAGTTGGGGTGAACTTGGGTAAATCGTGAGTTTTTATTTTATTATTGTTTTCGATTTCTCCTACAATTATTAGGTGTCGAAACTTCGGATGTTTCAATGTGAGTACGTACCTACACAAAATTGGGGTTTCAAATTAATTTGGATAATGCAATTTCTTCAACAAAACATAAACACAAAATTTACTCTATTTTTATTTTCTTCATCATCAAACCCACCTGACCGTCTCTTTTACTTCGCCATTTTTTTTACTTCTCGCGAGCTTCAAGCAACAAGCCAGTTAGCAAGATTTTGGTAGTGAGGACTGATTGAAGGAGACAAAGAAAGAGAAAGAAACGGAGGGAAGATTGAGGGTTGAAGTTGTTATGGGAATTGGATAGAAAAAGTTGTTACGTCAAGGTTCAAAGAGGACAGAGGAGAAATTGAAGGAGCTGAAACAACGTGAGCTTGAGATTAATGTCCCAATAAATTTTTTTTTTCATTGAATAATGAAATTATAATAATACCCTTAAGATTAAATTAAAACTACATCATGTGTCATCATATTTTTGTACAAAAAATTTGATTAGGTAAGATTATTCAACGCTTAGCATAAATAAATTATTCTAACTAAAGGGTAGTTTGAAATAATAAACAAAAACATTTCTTTGAATGGCCTCCATGGCTATGATTGTGCACTAGTCACTGGAAAAAGCGGACTTACTCTAAAGAAACAGAAGCGGAAGGAGAAGGAAGAATTGCACATGGAGACTCCTTAATGGATAATACTTGGACATTATTGTAATTCCACAATTCCACTACCCTAGTGGAATCCTTATTCACCCACAATTCCACTACCGTAGTGGAATCCTCCTCTCTCACTCTCTATACACTAGCTCACAGCTTCTATATATATAGATACATATGTATAGCATAGGCAGGCAGACAATGTAAAAACTTCATTAGATTACATGGTATCAGAGCCAATTCCACCTCCCAATTCTTGAACAGCCCCCATCTCTTTCTCAACTTTAGCTTGCATCTCACGAAGAGCTACAGCTTCTTCTTCCATCACCTTCAAGCGCTTCTTCATCTCGTCCAAATCCTTAGCTGCATCATCGTCTCCCGCGGCCATATCAACATCGTGGTGGCTACCATCATCAGCCGCATTACCCACAACCTGCTGTCTACACGCCACCGCGTAACAGCCTGCCTCCGCCGACCCGACAGTTCTCTCAACCACCGACTGCTTTCCGGGCAACCAACAACAGATCCGGCCTTCTTGGCCCAAGACCCACCTTCGGTCTCTCTACCTTCATTCCCTCTCACCGAGTTTCTCAAGATGCAAACTCCTTTCAGCAACTTCATTCAAATGGCAGTAACTCTCTCTCTCCTCATGTGCCTTTTAATAACCCTATGACTCAACAAGGGTTGATAAATCAATTTGACAATCTTGCCCTTCAAGTTCCCAATGACACATGGTACATGGATTCTGGAGCATCTTCCCACATGGCATCCAATGCAGGTATCCTTCACACTCCTTTCAATTTTAGTAATTATGCTCATCCTGATATTGTAGTTGGTAACGGTTCCACCTTACCTGTTTCACAAATCGGAAATTCCCAATTACCCTCTCATCCTAATTTAAAACTCAACAATATTTTAATCTCCCCTCCACTGGTCAAAAATTTAATTTCTGTCCGTCAATTCACTAAAGACAACAATTGTTCAATAGAATTTGACCCGTATGGTTTTTCTGTCAAGAACCTCACCAACCAAGTCGAGATCTTCAGATGCAATAGCCACGGAGACCTTTATCCAGTCACCAACCTCAAGAATCATTCATCACTCCTCGCCTATCCACGCACCTCTACTTTATGGCACGAAGATTAGGTCATCCAGGTTCTCATGTTTTTCAATTTCTAGTTTCAAATAAATTCATTGATTGTAATCGAAACTCATCTTTAGATACTTGTGATGCCTGTCAATTGGGAAAACATGTAAAATTGCCTTTTAATAATTACTCCTCCCCTACCTTTGCCCCTTTTGATATTATCCATGCTGATTTGTGGACTTCACCTATTTACAGTGTTACTAGTTACAAATACTACCTTGTCTTACTTGATAACTTCACCCATTACTCTTGGGTCTATCCTCTACGTCACAAATCTGAAGTCTATGCTAAATTTCAAGACTTCCATGCCCTGATAAAAACTCAGTTCAATTCTCAAATAAAAGCCTTTCAATGTGACCATGGAAGAGAATTTGACAATCAATCTTTTCAAAAATTCTTTGCTTCCCTCGGTATAATCTTTCGTTTCCCTTGCCCACATACCTCTCAACAAAATGGTAAAGCTGAACGTATCATTCGAACATTAAACAATATAAGTCGCACCCTCCTTTTCCAAGCTCGTCTCCCTCCGTCTTTCTGGGTAGAGAGTCTCTACATGGCTAATCATTTACTTAACCTCACTCCCACAACCACAATTAATTACATGACTCCCTATGAAAAACTCTTTCATAGCCCACCTACTTACTCTCATCTACGAGTCTTCGGCTGCCTATGCTATCCCAATACTTCTGCTACCATGCCCCACAAACTTGCCCCTCGTTCTCGTCAATGCATATTCCTGGGTTTTCCTGCTTATCACCGTGGTTACAAATGTCTGGATCTCGACACCGGCAAAATTATCATATCCCGCCATGTGGTCTTTAATGAAAATTGTTTCCCCTACTCTTCTGCTCCCCTAGACACCTCCACTTATGATTTCCTCGAACCTCATGACTCGCCCTCACCTGCCTTCCACCTCCCCCCCAGCATCTATTCTCTCCCGCACCTACAATTAATAACCCTCCTAACCCCACTCCTTCCCAAGCCACCACCACAAACTCCTCATCTTCCCCTCCCTCATCTCACCCAATGGTTACTCGTCGAATGACAGGCAACCTCAAACCTCGCATCCTAATGAACCTCTCCACTTCCACCATATCCCCCATTCCTCATTCCTACAAACAAGCCCTAAAAGACTTGAACTGGACCAAAGCAATGCAGGATGAATATAATGCTCTAATTGAAAATGATACATGGGATCTTGTACCTTGTCCTACTAATGCTCCTATTGTCTCTGGAAAATGGTTGTATCGCCACAAATTCAATCAGATGGCTCTCTTGAAAGACATAAAGCTCGTTGGGTAGTTCGAGGATTCACCCAAACTCCAGGGGTGGACTTTGATGAGACTTTTAGCCCTGTTGTGAAACCTGCCACCATTCGCACTGTCCTTAGCATAGCGTTTCCCACAATTGGCCTATTCATCAAATGGACGTTAAAAATGCTTTCCTTCATGGGGACATCAAAGAAACCATTTACTGCCAACAACCTTCTGGTTTTGTTGATCCCTCTCATCCCAATCATGTCTGTCGTCTGAAGAAAGCTCTTTACGGCCTCAAACAAGCTCCCCGGGCCTGGTATCAAAAATTTGCTAGTTTCATCACCTCTATTGGCTTCACCAGTACCAAATCTGACTCCTCTCTTTGTCTACAACAAAGGTTCCCACATCGCTTACTTACTACTCTATGTTGATGATATCCTTCTCACTGCCTCCTCAGACACTCTCCTACGTGACATTATGACTCTTCTCTCCAAACAATTCTCTATGAAAGATCTGGGCACTTTAAACTACTTCCTGGGTATTTCCGCAACTTTCACCAATAATAGTCTCTTCCTGACTCAAGATAAATTTAGCAAAGAAATCCTTAAACGTGCCGGTATGGACTCATGTCATTCTGTATCCACCCCGGTTGACACTAACCCTAAACTCTCTGCAAACTCTGGGTCACCAATACCCAATCCTACGACCTATCGCGAACTTACTGGAGCCCTCCAATATCTCACCTTCACTAGACCTGACATAACCTATGCTGTGCAACAACTTTGTCTCTTTATGCATGACCCCCGAGAGCATCACTGGCAGGCTCTCAAACGTGTCCTCCGATATGTTAAAGGTACTTCTTCATACGGCCTTTGGATACACCCCTCCTCTACTGACCGCCTTGTTGCTTATTCTGATGCTGATTGGGCTGGTTGTCCTGACTCTCGCCGATCCACTTTAGGATTCTGTATCTTTCTTGGTGAAAATTTAGTTTCTTGGTCCTCTAAGCGCCAAACTACTGTCTCTCGCTCCAGTGCTGAAGCTGAATACCGCTCTGTTGCTAATACTGCTGCCGAGTGTTGTTGGTTAAGAAACCTGCTTACCGAACTTCTATGCCCAGTTTCCCAAGCCTCAATTATTTTCTGTGACAACATCTCAGCAGTCTACCTTTCTGGAAACCCAGTTCAACATCACCGAACCAAACACATTGAGATCGACATCCACTTCGTTCGTGATCTAGTCTCCATTAATCAAATTCGGGTTCTCCATGTTCCTTCCTCCTCTCAATTTGCGGACATCTTCACCAAAGGTTTGCCTAGCTCCCTGTTTCGACAATTCCGCTCCAGTCTCAGCATACGGCTTCCTCCCGCTTCGACTGCCCGGGCGTGTAATTCCACAATTCCACTACCCTAGTGGAATCCTTATTCACCCACAATTCCACTACCGTAGTGGAATCCTCCTCTCTCACTCTCTATACACTAGCTCACAGCTTCTATATATATAGATACATATGTATAGCATAGGCAGGCAGACAATGTAAAAACTTCATTAGATTACAATTATCTTACATTATCTATATGGAGGTCAAACTTTAAACTAATTGACACCCCTGATCGGACCACCCTACTATGGATAAGGGTCCCAAGCATTCCTCTCAAGATGTTTGATGACAACTCACTATTAGAAGTGGGCAACGGAGTGGAAAACATGGTAATGGGGCCTAATGCTCCAATTTGTGTGGAGCTTAATATGAATGCTCGATTGATGCCCACTGTGGTAATGCAGGAGAAAAATATTAATGGTTACATTGCATTTATTTCAAAATAGAGCAGTGTGGGAGGAAAGCTGATCAAAATTAGGGGAACAAGGATCCCTCTGAAGATGAACAACTCTCTCGAAGCAAAAGTCTTTTACTCTCAACCCTTGAATCCGTAAGTGTTGGGTTTGTGGAGGCTAGATATTTTTGGGCTTGACTTGTTATGAAACCCTAGATGCGCTCTTTCTATATATATATTGCATACTTGTACTTGTAATGGACAACCACGAGTGAAATAGAAATTCCTCTTGTTGCAGCCGTGGATTAGGGAAACCGAACCACGTTAAATTCCTGTGTGTCGTTTGTGTTCCGTTTCTCTTTGTTCATGCAGATTATTTGTGTGTGTTGTGTGATTCATTCCTAACAAGTGGTATCAGAGCTTTGGTTGTTCAACACAAGCACAAATTGCTAGAGATATTGTCACTAGGGTTCTTAGGACCGCCGTTGTGTCTTCTGATCTAAAGTGTCGCTGATTCAATTAGCCAGCTGTTGGTCGCGCAAGAGAGATCGCGGCAGGGTGGGGGTTCTCACCGTTGTCCCTATTCTTCGATTGGATCTGAGAAGCGGCAGAGTGGGAGGAACACATCCGCCGAATCATTGGTGTCCGTTCCTAGCAGCCGCCGGTTCAAGAAGGAGAACCACCACGCAGACGTAGCCGCCGCGTTGCTCCAGATAGCGCATCCCAGGTCAGCTCCGCCTCGAGCAGGGGTCGTCCGATCGCTCGCTGAGCCGCCCCTGAATCTACTACGCACGCAGCAGGAGCGAGGGAGAGCGTCACCGTCCAGAGCAGAGCACCGCCGCTGTTGCCCAGAAATTCCAGCCGCCCGTCGTCCGCCGTATCCTGCAAAGAGGAAAAGAGAAAGGCAGTGTATCTAATTATTTTGTCGTTTGAGATGGCCGAAGACGGGAAGTTCCGAATTGAGAAATTCGATGGTACAGATTTCAATTGGTGGAAGATGCAAATTGAAGATTTGCTGGTTCAGAAAGATTTGGACGTGGTATTAGGTGACAAACCAGAAAAGATGTCGGATGCAGATTGGGCAGGTTTGGATCGGAAAGCAATGTCCATGATCTATCTCTCATTGACCAAGAATGTTACCTTCAACATTCTGAAGGAGAAGACAGCGAAAGGTATTATGGAAGCGCTGTCTAACATGTACGAGAAGTCATCTGCAGCAAACAAGGTTTTTTTGATTAGAGAGCTGGTGAACACAAGGATGAAAGAAGGCACTTCAGTTACCGAGCATATCAACAAGTTGAATTCGATCTTAACCAGACTTGCGTCAGTGAAGATTAAGTTCGATGATGAAGTTCAAGCTTTGCTACTGCTATCGTCTTTGCCTGATAGTTGGTCCGGAACGGTTACAACGGTTACCGGTTCAGTGGGACCTGATGGATTCACTTTCGATCAAATTCGAGATCTCGTTCTTGGTGAGGACGTCAGAAGAAAGAGTTTTGGGGAGTCATCTGGTGAATTGTTACATGTTGGCATGGCATAAGCAGAAGGAATAGCAGAGGTAGTGGGAGCAGGAACAGACAAAGGAGTCAGTCGAAGACTCGTGATAGCTCAGGTGTAACATGCTGGAAGTGCAAGGAGGTGGGGCATTTTAGGAATCAATGCCCGAATGATAAGAAAGTGAACATTGCTGAAGGCTCCGCGAGTGACGAGGAGGTCCTTTTGACTTGTTGTGCGGATAACAATGTGGATTCATGGGTCATGGATTCTGGTGCTTCATTTCATGCTACCCACAGCGGTGAAGCATTGTAGAATCTGGTTATTGGGGACTTTGGAAAGGTACAACTAGCGGATGATAGAGCTCTTGATGTGACGGGCATGGGTGACATGGTATTGCAGACCCCAGTTGGTTTTTGGACTTTGAAGGATGTCAGAGTGGTTCCAACCTTGAAGAAAAGTTTGATTTCTGTCAGGCAGTTGGACGAACAGGGACTGATGCGTTCCGATAATATGCTAAATAGGTGTTATTTTACCCTATGTTGATTATGAGTAATTAAGGACTGTGATTGACTAATTGTCACATTTAGTCTCTAAGGTGTCACTTAATCAACCAGAACCTAAGGCAGAGTACCTATCGTGTAGCTAGTCTGTTGGAAAGTATCTACGATTTTATTAAATAATTATCATACTCCCAGGGAAGTGGTAACGACTTAGTAGTAACTAGCCTTTTATCCTAACTCCTATCTTATGATCCAGTTATGCAATCTTCATCAATGACTTTTATGAGAGGGTGATCCATTCTCCACTAGGTTTAAGTTTAATTAAGCCTAGAAGTGTTTATAGACAAAGTTCTGATCTTAATTATATTGTTCCTATATGTTGATTGAACTATCTTCGAGTATTTTAGATATATCTTAGCCTGGATTGCAACTATGTTCTGAGTCCAAAGGTGTACCACATCTGAGTAATCTGATATACCGCCCCATCGCCAAGGTAAACGGCCCTACTCACGGTTACTACTAATGACAGCTATGAAAGCCTATGTCACTTCGGGGATCATGCCGCTTGCCCATAACCGCAGGCATAAACGCTCTACTCAGCCTACCTAGACTACTCTAACAAGCAGGGTGTTCCGCAGGTTATTTTATCTAGTATGACAGACACCAATACTAATTGATGCCTGTTAAACTAAACAGGTTATGAATAGACCGTGGTTAGGAATTGTCTATAACCTTAATTATAGTTTAAAAGAAACTACATTAGACATGCAGACATAATGGATATTTAAGCAGGTGGCTATTTCCGGAAAAACATAACAACTTCAACAAATATAACAAATATTCATAATAATCATAATCTCGTATTCAAATCAGTATTTGGACAAACACAGTAACAACATATAAAGTGAGGGACAGGGGGGACTGATGCCATAAAGAAATCACCCTTTACGTAGTCACGCAGTTGGAGCGTACTGCTATATATGTCGTACTGCTTGACCCGACTCTGCTCGTCAGAACCTTCGGAGGACGCTTCCTCAGCCTAGTAGCTGGACTTTACCTTACGTCCTGGGCTTAAGCCCAGCCTTGTGGATTGACTCTTCGAACGCCTAGAGCCCTCTTAGGATCTCCTAACGAAATCCCGGGTATTCTATGAATACCAGAAACGAACCTATCTATCGAACCCTAGGATCTGAGACTAATTCTCAGAAACTAAGAAAAACGAAAACACAAAAAAGGAAAGAAAGAAAACTTTTACTGAAATCTGAGTCTCCGAGTGAGTTGTGTACTAGAGAATTGTACACTGGAAACCACTGAATGACTCAGATCGAGTGGAGAGGGATGAATTCAACTGAGGAAGGCCTGGGATATTTATAGCAGCTTTCTTGAGTGATTTTCTCTCAAAAATTCTATGTGGGACTTGAATTTCTGGTTTGGGACGCCCGTCCCGGTCTGTTGACCAGGTCAGGACGCCCGTCCTGAACCGGGACGCCCTCCCCGAAGTCTGAACTTCTGAAAAATTGAGGTTTTGCCCCGAAATTTGCCATTTTCTTCCACTTTTCACCTGACACTTCCAAAATCATAAAAACTGTGAAATTGAGTTAATAATGAACAATTAAGACCAATTTACCCTCAATTTCACCCTAAATCATGCCTAAAAACATGCTAAAAATGTGATATGATTTATGCATATCATATAACCCCACACTTAGCTTTTTGCTTATCCTCAAGCAAAATCTACTTGAAGTTAGTGATTCTAAATCATAGTGAAGTCACTTAAATTCCTAGTCATGTTTTTATTCCAAAAATTTATTCAGACAATTCTTAACACAGGTCTGACTGGTCAGGTTGCTATGACAAGGTCTCAAATGTCTCTAACAGATTGTTATAGTCAGGCAGAAAACAACTTAACAACTAGGTTGAACTCCTTTCTTAGTCACAAGGTCTTCCTGATGTGTAGTGTGTGTACTAGTCTAGACCAGATAGTCAACACAATATACTCTCGTCTTAACTACTACCAGATAATATTTCGACCCTGTTGCTAGACATAATAACAATAGATAACTTTCTAAGTTCTGAGCCTTGGCGATCAGATTTTTAATGGTTTAGCATTTATTGATTTTCTTTATAGATGCAGGGTATTTTGAGTCTGCTTAGAACACGTCAACTTCAACTACCCATGTAACGAGTCCCACTCCGATGACTCCCAAACCTACACGACCTTAGGGCATCGGGCTTTAAGTTCCCCGAAGGAGTGGTGCTCGAGTAGCGAAGGCCGCTGGAAAACTACCCTTATTTAATTAACTTTCTTTTATTTCTTTTCACTTTTAGCTCAGAGTCTCATCTAGTCATTCTAATTGTCAAAACATCCACAACTAGTCTAATTTTATCTAGTTAAGTCTTGAAAAGGTAATTGGCTGAGGTCTCTAATCCGGACAAAGTTGTGCTCAGTTATCAGGAATTCCCTATTCCTAATCAATTAGTTCAAGATAGCTATCACATTGCCTCCTACTAACCATAACATTCTACCTACATATCATAGACGTAAGCAATGTTTAACCAATCATACTGCATTTAGAAGTCTGAAAGAATGAGAATTTTGAAAACATTTTTGGAAGGGTGTGAAAATATGAAAATATGGGGAAAACAAGCAAAAGCATGCGAAAATTTTCTCACTACAGTGCACTGTGCACTGCTACCCCACACTTAAGTCTGACACTGTCCTCAGTGTTCATGCATTTCTAAGCTACCCCACACTTATTTGAAAACAAGAAACAAAACAAAACAATAACAAAAAAAAAAAAATTCTTACCCCACACTTATTTGAATGACTATGGGTAAGAAGGAAAAATAAGGAAATAACAGAAATAACAAGAAAACATAGAGAAAACAATATTGTTATGTCATATCAATCAATGTTACACAGAGATTCATAATTCATACAGCCCAAACATGATCACACATAGAATGAAAACAACAAAAGAAAAAGAAAAGGAAAGAAAAACTAAGAACCCAGCTCGCAGTCATTAGGTGGACCGAAGGCTGCCGAAAAGTGGACCTCGGAGTTTTCCACCAGGTGGGAGGTATGCTGATGAATCTCATTGATCCTGCTGGTGTTCATAGCGACTCTGTCCTCTATCAGCGTCAGCCGTCTCTCGATCCTATCCATATCTCAGCTGTATCGGGCTGAGAGTTCTGCCAATCCGTGCGCCATGTGTCATTCGAAGGCAGTGTGTGGAACAAACGTCTCGGACGGAGGTATGTGTGTTGGAACTACTCCTGGTGCCGAGGCTTGTCCTGGCTGCTCCGTGTGGATGGAGTAGCGTCCATTTGCATCCCTTACGACCATTCCCATGTTCCGTAGGATAGTGAGGTCCGTAGGAATGGTGGTCGGGGCGATCTGGGTCAGCTCCGAGCCTTCGATGTCCAACTCCAGGTAGTGAGCTATCCTGGTGATGAATGGCCCGAGTCCCAGACACTGTTTCCGAGTGTCCGTAGCGAAACCCTGCATGATGACCGTGATAAGTCGAGCCATCTCTACTGTGGATCCCATGTGCATGTTGGCCAAGAGGAATGTCTCCATTTGGGTGACATTCCCAGGGGCCGTCCGTCGTCCTGACAAAGTGTGTGCAATAATAGTATGCAAGTATCGAAGAGCAGGATGGATACCTGTGGCTTTCGCAAAGCCATGCTGATATGGGACACCCTTCATACAGATCTGAGCCCAAGCAGTGGAGACGTCTGCAGACGTGAAGTCTCGAACTATCGTGGTGTAGGCGGGCGTATCCAGCTCGTCTCTCTGCCAGATACCCAGGGCAATGCCGAACTCGGCCATGCTCATCGACCGATCTATTCCGCCCAAGCGGAATGTGATCTGCTCCTGATGGTACGTAAATGACGCATAGAACTCACATATTAGCTCTAGGTATGTCGGCTCAGTGACAATGAATACTCGACTGTATGGTAGTACGTCGAGCATGCGTCTGACTTCCTGCTCCACCTCTAGCGTCTGTACTGCTGCCCAGTCAAGTGTTCTGCCCGTCAGTATGGTGTGTCCGATGTATCCGTGACATCTCTCCTGGTATGCTGGGCTGGAGTGAAACAGCATAAAAGGATGTGCCACCGATGTGATGGTCATGGTGGATGTGATACGGGCGCGTTTGGGAGCCATTTGGTTCGAGAGCGTTTGAGAGATTTTGAGGATTTAGGCAGGAAGGAAGATTCAAATTCGAATTCTGGAGGTGAATTTGAATTCGGGAGGATGGATTTTTGTTAGGGAATGATATTGAATTTTTGGCGGGAAATTCGAATTTTGGCAGGGAAATTCAAATTTTGGAGGGAAATTCGAATTTGGAAGGAAATTTAAAATTCAAATTTTAGAGGGAAATTTGAATTTTTGAATTTTGGGAAGTTTGCCAAGAATTTGTAGAGAGAAGATAGAGAGAATTATTTGAGAGAGAGGTGAATTTTTGGAAGTTGACTTGAGGGGAAATGAAAAAAATGGATTATTTGTAGGAGGGGCGGCCTTCGGGATGCCCGTCCCGGAGGCAGGACTCCCGTCCCACTGGACGCCCGTCCAGAATAGGGACGCCCATCCCGGGTTGCTTCGGGATGCGTGCCAATTCCGAAAAAAAATAATTTATTTTCTTTTTTTTTTCGTAATTCCCTGCAAATCTCAGGATACCAAAAATAATCATAATTGTTAACAAGTGTTCATGTTTATCCAATCAAATTCAGAAGCTGTTAAAATCTCTATGTAAAAATTCCTCAATCTTTTTCGAAAATCATGACTACCCTAATTTTATCCCAACTTAAATTCAGCAAGAATTTCAGAAAAACAAAAACTGAGTTTGTACAATTTAATTAGTGAAAAATAAACTGCATTTGCAAAACTTTTGTTTTTCATAGAAATTTGAAAATAAAATGTCTGAAGAAAATTGTTGAATATAAAGGACCCTTTAAAAAGTTTGAAAAATAGAAAATAGGGGTCAATTATTCAGGTTTAGTTCAAACAATTTATTTGCTGATAATAAAAGTAAAAGAATCTTCCTTTTTCAACGACCCTTATCTCTGATCTCCTGTAGCTCTGTTGGAATGTTTCGCATCTCTATGTGCATGGCTCTCATCTCATCTCATCCCTTTGCCTGCCCTGCTCACTGTGTATGTCCGCCATCTCCCGGAGTAGTTGGGCACCTTGGTTCTCCTGAAGACTGATCGTGGCTTTGAGTCGGTCCATGTTGGTTGTGATATTTAGACTGAGTTGGTCTAAATGACACAATCTGCTTGCAATTCCTTGATCCATTTCATAGACCCTTTGAGCCAGAGTATCTATCTGCACGGACAACATTGAATGATAACCGTTAGTGCTCCCCCCGGATGAAGGGGTGTGCTCGTTAGGTGTTGGGGTGTGTATGCAGGGGATGTTGGTGAATTCTGGGTTTGGTCAATGGGTGGTGGATTTATAGGAACTCTCTGGGCAGGAGTGTGGACTGGAGATCTTTGAGGTTCTTCTCTAGGAGGGAAGGTATCCTCAGAAGGATCTTCTTCCGTGGGACTAGGCTCACGGGCGTTCAGGAATCTTCTCACTAGGTCACTGGCATCTAGGCTTGAGTTTACTTCTACCAGTTGTGAAGGAAGAGTCCCTCGTGGTATTTCTGGTGCAGGCCTAGATAGTCCTTCTGGCTTTGTCTTCTTTGGTCCTGGAGTGTCAGGGATTTCTGTTTTCTTTGCTTGGTTAGTAGCTACTCTTGTTCTCTTCATCTCTGAGTGCAAAGTCTAGTTAGAAATAACAAATAACAAAAATAGGAAAGTAAAAGTAAAAAAGTAAGAAACATATTTTTAGGGATTTTGAATTTTATTTAGAAAGCAGGTAAATTTCCTCAATATGGTTTTAGAATAATTTTCTAAAATTTGATTATCCTAAGTGTCTTAATTTCAAATATTATCTAAAATTAATTAGTTGTGATAATCCTATATTTTGGAAAGTGATTGTCTAACTAGTATAAGATAAGTGTAAATCAAAAGTCTAGGTTACTACCGCTACCTATCATAAGTCTCTAGAATTGTGGCCAATAATCCTAAATTCATTATGATATTTCCCAGGCAACGACGCCAAAAATCTGATGTGTTCCGATCTATATGCTAAATAGGTGTTATTTTACCCTATGTTGATTATGAGTAATTAAGGACTGTGATTGACTAATTGTCACATTTAGTCTCTAAGGTGTCACTTAATCAACCAGAACCTAAGGCAGAGTACCTATCATGTAGCTAGTCTGTTGGAAAGTATCTACGATTTTATTAAATAATTATCGTACTCCCAGGGAAGTGGTAACGGCTTAGTAGTAACTAGCCTTTTATCCTAACTCCTATCTTATGATCCAGTTATGCAATCTTCATCAATGACTTTTATGAGAGGGTGATCCATTCTCCACTAGGTTTAAGTTTAATTAAGCCTAGAAGTGTTTATCGACAAAGTTCTGATCTTAATTATATTGTTCCTATATGTTGATTGACCTATCTTCGAGTATTTTAGATATATCTTAGCCTGGATTGCAACTATGTTCTGAGTCCAAAGGTGTACCACATCTGAGTAATCTGATATACCGCCCCATCGCCAAGGTAAACAGCCCTACTCACGGTTACTACTAAAGACAGCTATGAAAGCCTATGTCACTTCGGGGATCATGCCGCTTGCCCATAACCGCAGGCATAAACGCTCTACTTAGCCTACCTAGACTACTCTAACAAGCATGGTGTTCCGCAGGTTATTTTATCTAGTATGGCAGACACCAATACTAATTGATGCCTGTTAAACTAAACAGGTTATGAATAGACCGTGGTTAGGAATTGTCTATAACCCTAATTTTAGTTTAAAAGAAACTACATTAGACATGCAGACATAATGGATATTTAAGCAGGTGGCTATTTCCGGAAAAACATAACAACTTCAACAAATATAACAAATATTCATAATAATCATAATCTCGTATTCAAATCAGTATTTGGACAAACACAGTAACAACATATAAAGAGAGGGACAGGGGGGACTGATGCCATAAAGAAATCACCCTTTACGTAGTCACGCCGTTGGAGCGTACTGCTATATATGTCGTACTGCTTGACCCGACTCTGCTCTTCAGAACCTTCGGAGGATGCTTCCTCAGCCTAGTAGCTGGACTTTACCTTACGTCCTGGGTTTAAGCCCAGCCCTGTGGACTGACTCTTCGAACGCCTAGAGCCCTCTTAGGATCTCCTAACGAAATCCCGGGTATTCTATGAATACCAGAAAAGAACCTATCTATCGAACCCTAGGATCTGAGACTAATTCTCAGAAACTAAGAAAAATGAAAACACAAAAAAGGAGAGAAAGAAAACTTTTACTGAAATCTGAGTCTCCGAGTGAGTTGTGTACTAGAGAATTGTACACTGGAAACCACTGAATGACTCAGATCGAGTGGAGAGGGATGAATCAACTGAGTAAGGCATGGGGTATTTATAGCAGCTTTCTTGAGTGATTTTCTCTCAAAAATTTGATGTGGGACTTGAATTTCTGGTTCGGGACGCCCGTCCCGGTCTGTTGACCAGGTCAGGACGGCCGTCCCGAGTCCTGGACGCCCGTCTCGACCTGTTGACCAGGTCAGGCCGCCCGTCCTGAACCGGGACGCCCTCCCCGGAGTCCGAACTTCTGAAAATTTGCGTTTTTGCCCTGAAATTTACCATTTCTTCCACTTTTCACCTGACACTTCCAAAATCATAAAAACTGTGAAATTGAGTTAATAATGAATAATTAAGACCAATTTACCCTCAATTTCACCCTAAATCATGCCTAAAAACATGCTAAAAATGTGATATGAGTTATGCATATCAGGGACACGAGGTGAAGTTCAGAGACGGGCAGTGGAAGGTCGTGAAGGGAAATCTTATCATGGCCCGCGGGAAGAAGAGTGGTTCGTTGTACGTGGTCAGATTACCGTCTGAGGGAGTGACCGTCCCAGTTCAGAGAAATAAAGTCCGATTCACAGAATCTCGTGGGCAGAAGAGGGTTGTCCTTGCAAGAGGGAAACCTAGAGCCACAGGTCAGATTCAGGATGAACGAGCGAGGAAAGGTTCAAGGAGGCCAATCAGAGGTATTTGTGGTAGTGGGAGCTCAGGTGGTGCTTCAGCCAATGTTCCTAGAAGACAGTGGGTTAGGAGAACCAGTATTCCAGCTGTTGAAACACCTTCAGAAAAATTCTTGCTGAGTATGGAGAGTGTTTGTTCTCAAGATGTTCCAAGATCTGGCAGTGCGCGTTTATAGTGGGAGCCGGTAGGGACCGAGGACGAGTCAGGGGCAGATTTTGCCGTGATTGATGTGTTGGAGCTCCGGGGAGCTTCAACGGGCTTTTCAGTTCACTGATGAGAAGGTCGCTGCAGCAGGAGAGCTGAGGAAGATTACTAGATGTACAAGTGATCATGGTGGATGGCAGTTGATGATTATCAAGCCTCCAAGTAGGAGAATGTTGTGTTTGTGGAGGCTAGATATTTTTGGGCTTGACTTGTTATGAAACCCTAGATGCGCACTTCCTATATATATATTGCATACTTGTACTTGTAATGGACAACCACGAGTGAAATAGAAATTCCTCCTGTTGCAGCCGTGAATTAGGGAAACCGAACCACGTTAAATTCCTGTGTGTCGTTTGTGTTCCGTTTCTCTTTGTTCTTGCAGATTATTTGTGTGTGTTGTGTGATTCATTCCTAACAGTAAGATCCCCATATTACACTCCAACAACATCAAGGTAACATAATTTTTACTTATCCTGGCAGTTAATTAATTTAAACACTTAGATGCGCAATATAGACCAAAACGTATCAAATAGGATAGACCGCTCTGAGCAAGCATGGGTTACGACTAACAACATAATAAACAAATATAGGAGATTCATCCATCTTCTCGAGGATAGGTTAGAGCAACTTACGAAGAGAAATGGTCAGCTTGAGAGGAAATGTCAAAGAATTAAAGGAAGCTAAACCGCCCAAGATGGTTTGTCGTTGTATGATTAATCCATCATGTCTTCTTCCACTTCACATGTATGAATTTGACGTTGATCATCTCTCCCCTAAGTATGTCTGCAAATGAAGACGATGTCCATGTATATATTACAATTTTATTTTTCTCATTTCTTTTCCGTACAAATACCTATTTATACTCTACACATATGACATTTTTAGGTGTCTGGACTATGGATCCAAAAACTTCATGTTTTGCAAGTGAATGTAACTTTACTTGAATTGTATCTTTCCATTTCAATCAATTACTTCTACGTCGACATTCATCAACAAATGTAGGCTCATTGTAATCATTTTCATTTATAATAACTGATGCTACATTATATACAAAAATACTATCGATAGTTATTTCTTCTTGATTAAATCGTTTCCCTGTTGAGACATAATTGATTGAGATCACATCATTATCTTTTTTTATATATATTTTTTCAATATCTTTAGGTACCTGAACTTTTTCTGGAGTTATTTCATTTATTATGTCTCTTGACTCTTCTAGAGTATTAAGCCCAAGTTCATTGTTGACATTTGCTCCCTTTTTTATAAGATTTTTTATCTTTTGAACCAATTGGTCTACCACGCTTTTGGCGTGCGATTTGCTATTTTATTTACAGATTGTCTTTCTGGGACATCAATCTGTATAGGAGCATTTTCAGCTCGTACATGTGACTTAGTCACTCCCTTTAGGTCGGTAAATGCATCTATCAGTTGATTTGCTATACTTTGCAAATCTATTATCTTTTGAACTTTAAGTTCATACTGATTTGTAAGAGTATCAAGATGTTGCCAAGTATTTCGTGTAATATTTTTACCAAGTTGTTTTTCTTTTTCTCCTCCTAATTCCAAGAACATTGATTCATCAAAATGACATCGACAAATCGTGTCGTAAAAAGATCTCATATCATAGGTTCAAGATATCTTATAATAGAAGGAGAATCAAAACCCACATATATCCTCAATCTTCTTTGATGACCCATTTTTTTGCATTGTGGTGGAGTAATAGGAACATATACTGCACATCCAAAAATTCTAAAATGGAAAATATTTGACTCTTGACCATATTTATGATAACTTGTTGGTCTAACACGTACAAATGTTGTTGCATGCAAATTGCATGACCCCAAGCTGAAATAGGTATTTTAATCTCATAAGTATATGTCTAGTTATCAATTGAAGTCTTTTAATAAAATATTCAGCTAACCCATTTTGTGTATGAACATGAACATGATGTTCAACACTTATACTAATAGACTTACAATAATTATTGAAAGGTTGAGATAAAAAAACTCACCAACATTATCCAAACGTATTATTTAATTGTATGATTTTGAAATTGTGCTCGTAATCTAATAATCTGAGCAAACAATCTTGCAAATGTCAGGTTGTGAGTTGATAGTAAGCTAACACGAGACCATCTATAAGATGCGTCTATTAGAACTATAAAATATTGAATTGGTCCACATTAAGGGTGAATTGGTTCACATATGTCACCCTGAATTCTTTCTAAAAACGTTAGAGATTCAATTCCAACTTTAGCTGGTGATGACTTAATAATCAATTTTCCTTGAGAATATGCAGTACCAGAAAATTCTTTCGATTGAAAAATATTTAGGGTTTTTAATGAGTGCTCATGCGAATTTTCAATAATATTTTGCATCATGCTTGAACTGGGATGCCCCAATCGGTCATGCCAAATAGTGAACGTTTTTAATCAATGAACTTCTGGTTTATTGAATGTATTTCAATAGTATTTATTCTTGTGTAGTATAAGCCCGAAGAAAACATATTCAATTTTTATAATTCAACTTTCTTACTCGAAACAATGTTTGTAATATGAATGTACTCACCATTCCCTTCACTTATAGTCTCCACATGATATCCGTTAAGACGAATAATTTTTAAGCTTAAAAAATTCTTTTGAGACTTAGATGAAAATAAAGCATTGTTTATATTCAATTTTGTTTCATTGGGTACCATTGTAATGGCTCTTCTAGAGCTTTCAATTATTTTTGTATTACCCGAAATTATAGTAACATATGTCTCATTCATCTTTATTCCAATGAAATAATTTTTATTTTTAGGAATAGTGTGAGTAGTTGCATTATTGGCTATATATTTTCATCCATATTCTTCAAGAAAATTAAAAAAAATATTATAATTAAAGAAAATAATAAGATATAAGTAACATAAAATAATAATAATAACAATAATGTCAGCAACAAACATGTATGGAAGAAGTTGAATAAACTTGCTCATTTACTTGCTGCTCATGGTTTGAAGCTTGTTCCTTTACTGAGTGGTTTTCAAATTTTCCAAATGATGTACTTCACGCCTCTATTGTATATATTTTAAACTATTTCATTAACATAATCAAGTTTTAAATTTAAAAAACTTTGGATAAAACAAAAATCAGATTTTGTTAATATTAAACTCATATTTTTTAAAAAATAAAATTAATTTGACATATTTTTATCTTTAGTATGTCTTAAACTCTGATATGCATAAATTATATCACATTTTTAACATGTTTTTAGGCACAAATTAGGGTAATATTAGAACATATTTGATCTTAATTGAATCAAATTGACATAAATTGCGTAATTTGTTATTTTGGAAGTTTCATGAGTAAATTGTATGAAAACAGCAAATGTTGGGGCAAAAGTGCAAAATTCTGGAAGATTGGAGATTAGGGCGGTCGTCCCTATATTTAGGCAACTCGCCTTGACTCAATCAAGGCCAAGGACGGGCGTCCCGTGTCTCCCACATTGGGAATTGAACCAAAACTCACTCCTCTCCTCACCTATAAATACCCCAGGTTCTAGAGCATTGAAATCATCCATCAGCACTCAACACAAGTCATCTAGCAACTTTGAGTGTCTCGTTTTCTCTGTTCTCTAAGTGTTTATCTCAAATTCTGGGAATTCGATTAGATTAGTATTCATTTTTGGTATTCATAGAATACTAGAATTTCGTTAGGAGATCCTAAGAGAGCAATAGGTTTTCTAGTCTTAGTCAACAGGGCATTGTTTAAGCCCAGGACATAAGGTAAAGTAATTGTTACTAGGCTAAAGAAGCGTTCTCCGAAAGTTCTGCCATCTAGAGTAGGATCGAACAACCCAAAGCATACAAGATCGGCAGCGCCGACGGACCTCATAAAGTGGTGACTACTCTATGAAAATGGTCCCCTAGACTCTTTCTATATTGCTTTTTATTTGTGTCATCTAGGTATTTATTTGAATACTGAATTATGATGCTATATTATACATGTTTTGCACGTTGAGGTTTTGCTCATTTTTCTGAAAATGTCATAGAACTAAACTTTCATTGTGTGCTAATAATCTGTTTACACTTTTAAACTAAATCTAAGGTGATAGATAACTCCTAACTACGGTCTAATTCATAACCTATTTAGTTTAACAAACTCTAAAGGTATGATAGATTAGGAAGAAATAACAAAACATGTCACCATGTTTGTTAGAGTACCCTAATAAAGCTGAGGTTGCATGTTAGGTCAGTCCTAGGGTGAGTGACATGATACCGAAGTGACATAGGAACTTCATAGATGTTTTAACCCAACAGATGAGTAGGGTCATCCCTCTTTAGGGGTGAATACACCAGGTAACTCAAATATTGTAGCAATCGGATATAGTTCATAATTGCATTCAAGGCTAAAATATATCTAAAATATTTCAAGATAGGTCAACCAAATTGTATAAACATAGGTATACATCAGAATGCATATCTATTTGATTACTCTTGAATGCCTGATACTTGCATGGGCTGTTGTGATAAAACCTCTCTCAAGATTTGATATTACTTTGATTAATTCTCGATAAGATGATTGTTAGGATTAAGTTAAAGTTACTACTAAGCCGTTACCAGTTCCTTGGGATTACGATATTATAAATTTAAAATCATAGATACTTTCCAACAGACTAGCTACACGATAGGTACTCTATCTTAGGTTCTATTTGATTAGGTGACAACCAATAAATGCTAAAGGTCTTAATTACTCATAATCAACATAGATAAATAAACCTTATCTTTTAGCATATCATTTGGAACGAATCAAACTCATTACCTTTTAAAGTCATAAGTGAGAGACCTACAAGATGAGGTACACTTTCTTAACAAATTCAAATTTATCTTAATAAATATTTAAAATATATATAATTTTGTTCAAATTTATAAAATTTAAATTTAATATTATGAAAATTTTTTATAATTAATTTATGTTATGAATAATTTATAATATATAACTGATGTAGCCTGATTCTTGTTTCTCTTTTTGCTCTCCCTTTTTCTCTTCTTTCACTTGTATTCTTTTTTTACGTGCCTTTCGCATCTCAGAAGGGTTCCTATTTATTATTTTCTTTTGGGCCGTGGGCTTATTGTGCCATGCCTCTCTGGATATTTCATGTTATAATAATATGTTGTATGCAGGTTGCTCGGGATATTTCATGTTGTGATGCTATAGGGAATAATATCAAATAAGATATTATCGTTGGGAGGGTATATTTGTATATGTGTTGGTGGATATATTTGTACATATACCATAAGCATCTTTGTTTTTTGGAAAAGATTCGGGATGACTACGCGGATGTTATTGAAAGTGTGAAGGTGTGATTTGGTTATGAAGGACACGGCCGAATGCTATCAAAAATTTGCGTGTTCGGCGTGTGGTGTTGGTTGCGGGGGTACGAGATTGTATGAAATTTGGGTGAAGAGAAAGAAAGAAGAGAGAAAAGAAAACAAAAGGAAGGGGTTTCGGGTGAAATGAAAAGGAAAAACAAAAGGAAGGGGTATCGGGTGAAAGTAAAAAGAAAGAAAAAATGGGTTTCAGGTAACAAAAGAAAAATAATTAAAGGACTAGGGGGCTTACGGGTGATGGGAAATGGTTGTGAAGCAATTTCCAAGATGCGGGTTTCGGAAAGAAGTCGTTATTTCGACATGTTGGGGTATCGGGTTGTAATGATGACCTTTGGTATCTGCGCAGTTGTGAAAAGACGTGTCTGACGTTTCGATGGAACAGATAGCGTGTGGTGACAATTTAGCTGGTGGGGTGTGAAATGCGTGCTCGCGTGAAAGTGCATGCGGACGTGAAAATGTATGAAATGTAGCTATACGAGAAATTTGGAGTCCGGTACAGTGCATTTTTCAAAATGTATAAGGGGAAAACTAGTGTGATTCTGACTGATATGCTAAAAATAGGTTTTACTTACCCTATATTGATTATGAATAATTAAGGACTTAGAATTACTAATTGTCACATTTAGCATCTATGTTATCACCTAATCAATAAGAACCTAAGGCAGAGTACCTATCGTGTAGCTAGTCTGTTAGAAAGTACCTATGATTTTAATTTAAGAATTTATCGTACTCCTAGGGAAGTGGTAACGGCTTAGTAGCAACTATCCTTTTACCCTAACTCTCATTTTATTATCTAGTTATGCAATCATTCATCAATATCTTTGATGAGAGGTTGATCCATTCTACACTAGGTTCAAGTTCATTAAGCATGCAAGAGTATTTTATAGACAGTGTTATGATATATGTTATATTATTTCTACATGTTGATTGACCTATCTTCGAGTATTTTAGATATATCTTGGTCTAGATTGCAATTATATACTTATTCTACTTGTGTACCACATCTGAGTTATCTGATAAACCGCCCCATCGCCATTGACGGCCTTACTCACGGTTCGAGGTAAAGGCATCCATGAAAGTTCTGTGTCACTCAGGAGATCATGCCGCTCTCCCTAATGCTGGCATAAACACACGAACTCAGCCTACTTAGACTACTTTAACAAACATGGTGATCTATAGGTTATTTCATCTAATATGGCAGACTTTAATGCTTCCTTCCTCACACAAAGCCCTAAATTAAGGCCCGATAAACTAGACAGGTTATGATTAGACCGTGGTTAGGAGTTGTCTATAACCGTTCTTCTAATTTAAAAGAGCAAATAGATATACAGTCATAATGATAATTAAGCTGGTGACCTTTCCGAAAAAATGTAAATACATTCAACATGCAAAACACATATTCATAATATCATAATTTAGTATTCAAATGGGTCTTTGGACAAACACAGTACAAACATATAAAGAGAGGGACAAGGGGACCACCACCATAAAGTATTCACCCTTTATTAGGTCCGCTGATGGAGCAACTGCTTGTATATCCTGGACTACTTGACCCGACTCTGCTCGACAAAACCTTTGGAGGACGCTTCCTTAGTCTAGTAGCTATTGCTTTACCTTACGTCCCGGGCTTAAGCAAAGCCTTGTTGACTAACTCTTCGAACGCCTAGTGCTCTCTTACGATCTCCTAACGAAATCCCAGGTATTCTATGAATATTAAAAATAAACCCTATCTAGTCGTATTCTAAGATCTGAGACAGACTCTCAAAAAATAAAGAACATGAGACACTCTCGAATACTAGAAATCTACTTGAACGAAAAACACCTAAAATCACTGAATGACTCGTAAACAGTAGAAAACTGTGTACTGGAAGCCACTGAATGATTCAAATCAAGTGGAGAGGGATGATTTCAACTGTGGAAGACCTGGGGTATTTATAGCGGGGAAGTTGAGTGATTTTTTATGCATAAAACGATGTGGGAGTTTGTACAGGGGTTCGGGACGCCCGTCCCAATCTGTTGACCGGGTCAGGATGCCCGTCCCGGTGCTTTGACCAGGTCGGGACGCCCGTCCCTGGTCCTGGACGCCTGTCCCGGGTCTTTGACTGAGTCGGGATGCATGTCCTGGTCTTGGGACGCCCATCCTGACTTCTTAACTTTCAAAAATCACGTTTTTGCCCCGAAATTTACCATTTTCTTGCATATTTCACCTGAAACTTCCAAAATCACAAAAATTGCGAAATTGTGCTAATAACAGTCAATTGAGAACGATTTAACTCCAATTTCGCCCTAAATTGTGCCTAAAAACATGCTAAAAAAGTGATATGATTTGTGTATATCATATAACCCCACACTTAGCTTTTTGCTTGTCCTCAAGCAAAGTCTACATGAAATTATTGAATTTTAAATCATAGGTGCAGTCACTTAAAATTCCTAGCAATGTTTTTATGCCAAAATTGATCACTGAGTCAGATTATTCATAAATCAGGCCTGACTAGTTAAGTTGCAATGACAAGGTCTCAAATATCTTTAGTAGATTATTATGGTCAGGCAGGGTTAACAATTTAATAACTAGACTGAACTCTACTCTTAGTCAAGAGGTCTTCCTGATGTGTAGTGTGTGTATTAGTCTAGACTAGATTGTCAACACAATATAGTCTTCTCTTAACTCTTACCAGATAATACTTCGAACAGTCGCTAGACATAACAGCAATAAACAACCTTCTGAGTTCTGAGCTTTGGTGTCAAGGTTTTTTCAATTAAAAATTTCAATATAAGAACACACTGGGCTATATATTTTTAGATTGACTGTTCAAGGTATTTTTATGTTCGCTTTCACACATCAACTTTAACTACCCATGTAGTGAGTCCCACTCCGATGACTCCCAGATCTACACGACCTTAGGGCATCAGGCTTTAAGTTCCTTTAAGGAGTGGTGCTCGAGTAGCAAAGGACGCTTGCGAACTACCCTATTTATTTAACTTTTTCATTTCCAGCTCAAAGCATCATCTAGTCATTTAAATTGCTAATGCATCCTCAACTGGTCTAATATTATTTAGTTAAGTCTCGAAAAGGTATTTGGTTGATGTCTCTAATCCAAACTAAGTTGTGCTAAGTATCAAGAATTCCCTATTTCTAATCGATGAATTCAATAAAGTTATCACGTTGTCTCCTATTGATCATAATGCTCTACTCACATATCATAGACATAAGCATTTCTTTACCAATCATAACTGCATTTTGAAGTCTGAAAGAGTGAAAATTTTTGAATTTTTTTTGGAAGGGTGCAATTTTAGTGAAAAATATGGGAAAACGTGAAAAACTTTTACTACTACTACAGTGCACAGTGCACTGCTACCCCACACTTAAGGTTTACACTGTCCTCAGTGTTCATGCATATCTAATCACCCCACACTTATTTGAAAAACAAAAGTTTAAAACATAACATATAAAATTCTTACCCCACACTTATTTGACTAACTAAGGGGAAGAGAAAGAAAATAAAACAACAAAACAAAAGTAGAAGAAATAACAAAATAAAATAAACAATGTAGTTATGTCATATAAATCAACATTTTGCATACAAAGATTCATATTTCATACAGTCCAGACTTATCACATAATCACACATAAAGCAGAAAAAATGAAAAAAGAAAAAGGAAAAAGAGAAACTAAGAACCGAGCTCATCATCATCAGGTGCCCAGAAGTAGACCTCGGGGTCTTCAACCAACCGGGAAGTCTGCTGAAAAACCTCCTTGACCCTACTGCTGGTCATGCTGATTCTGTCTTCCATCATCGGCATCCGCCTCTCAATGTTTGTCATATCCCGGCTATGTCGGGCGGTGAGTTCCGCCAATCCTTGCAACATTGTCGCTCAAAAGCAGTGCGTGGTACAAATGTCTAGGTCGGTGGTATATGCTCTGTGGCCGGTCTCGGTACCGATGACTCTCCCTACTGCTCTGTGTGGATGGAGTAGCGCCCCGCTGCATCCCGTACGACCATTCCCATGTTTCGTAGAATAGTCAAGTCTGTAGGAATGGTGGTCGGGGCAATCTGGGTCAGCTCTGAGCCATCGATGTCCAGCTCCAAGTAATGGGCTATCCGAGTGATGAACAACCCGAGCCCCAGGCACTGCTTCCAAGTGTCTATGGCGAAACCCCACATGATGACGGTAATGAGTCGGGCCATCTCTATAGTAGTACCTCTGTGCATGTTGGCCACGAGGAATGTCTCCATCTAGGTGACATTCCCGGGGGTAGTCCGACGCCTTGACAGAGTATGTGCTATGATAGCATGTAAAAAGCGAAGCAGGATGAATACCTGTGGCTTTCACGAAGCCATGCTGGTAGGGGACGCCAGTCGTACAGATTTGGGCCTAGGCGGTGGAGACATCCGCAGAGGTGAAATCTCGCACTGCTATAGTGTAGGCGGGCGTATCCAGTTCCTCCCTCCGCCAGATACCCAAGGCGATGCCGAACTCCGCCATGCTCATCGATCGGTCCATTCCGCCCAGTCAGAATGTGATATGCTCTTGCTGGAATGTAAAGGAAGCGTAGAACTCATATACCAGCTCGAGGTAGGTCGGCTCAGTGACAATGAAAACTCGACTGTAGGGTAGTACGTCGAGTATGCGCTGGACCTCCTACTCGACTCCCAGTGTCCGAACTGCTACCTAGTCGAGCGTTCTGCCAACCAGTATGTTGCACCCGATGTGTCCATGACACCTCTCTTGATATGTCAGAATGGAAGGAAAAAGCATGAAAGGATGTGTCACAGATGTGACAGTCATGGAAGAAGTAATACGAGCGCGTTTTGGAGCCATTTGTTTGAAGGAGTTTGAGAAAGTTCGAGAATTTGGTGGCAAAGAAAATTCAAATTCAAATTCGAATTCTGGAGGTAAATTCAAATTCAGAAGGGTGGATTTTGTTTAGGGAAGAATTTTGAGTTTTTGGCTGGAAATTCGAATTTTGGAAGAAAATTCAAAAGTTCAAATTTTTGGAGGGAAAATTGAAAATTGAAATTTCAAGAGTTTGCCAAATTTTTTAGAGAGAAGTTGGAGAGAATTTTTGTAGAGAGATGATTTTTGGTGGTTGGTTTTGGGAGAAAAATAAAAAATTTGAGTATTTATAGAGAGGGGCCGCCCGTCTCGGCTGCCTCGGGATGTGTGCCACTTTCGAAAAAAAATTTCTTCTTTTTTTCAAAATTCCCTGCAAATCTTTATACACAAAAAAAATTATAATTTTTAACAAATCTTCATGGTTAGCCTATGTAATATAGAAGTTGTTAAAAACCTTTGCAAAAATTCTCAGTCTATTCTCTTTTCAAAAATCATAACTACTCTAATCATATCCTTACTTCCTATTCAGCAAAAATTCTAGAAAAACAAAAGACTAAATTCACACAATTTAATTAATGAAAAGTAAATTGTATTTTTAACACATTTGTTTTTCACAAAGAATTGAAAAATAAAAAGTCTGAAGAAAAATTCCTGACTAAAATAAAAGACCCATTTAAATTTTGAAAAATAGAACATAGGGGTCAGTTATTAAACTTTAGTTCAAACAATTTATTTGCTGAAAAATAAAAAGAATCTTCCCTTTTTCTATCGGTCTTTGTTCCTTATCTCTCGCATCTCTACTCACATAGCTCTCATCTCATCCCTTTGCCTTCCCTGCTCATCTCTTATTTCTGCTAACTCCCGTAGTATCTGTGCACCTTGGTTTTCTTGGAGACTCACTGTGGCCCTGAGTTGGTCCATGTTGGCTGTGATATTCAGAATGCTCTGTTCTGAGTGACAGAATCTACTCGCGATTGTTTGATCCATCAGGTAGATCCTGTGAGTCAAAGTATCTATCTGCACGGACAAAACTGATTGAAAACCATTAGTACTTCCTTCGGATGAAGGTGTGTGCTCGTTAGGTGTTGGGGTATACTCAGGAGATGTTGGTGAGTTTTGGGTTTGGTCAAGGGGTTGTGGATTTCTAGGAACTCTTTGGGCAGGAGTGTGAAATGGAGATTTCTAAGCTTCTTCTCTTGGAGGAAAGGTATCTTCGGAAGGGTCCTCCTCCTCCGTGGGACTGGGTTCACGGGTATTCAAGAATCTTCTCACTAAATCACTGGTATCTAGGCTTGAGTCTATGTTTATAGGTTGTGGAGGATTGTTCTCCCGTGGTACTTCTGGTTCAGGCCTAGACGGTCCTTCTAGTTTCTTCTTCTTTCGACCTAGAGGGTCGAAATTTTCTGTTTTCTTTGCTTGGTTTGTAGCTACTCTTGTTCTTTTCATCTATGAGTGTAAAGTCTCGTTAGAATAAAAATAATAAAACAAATAAATTTTAAAAACAAGAAAATATTTTTCTGGTTTTATTTTATTTTTTCGAAAGCAATTAAATTTCCTTAATAAGGTTTTAGAATAATTTTCTAAAATTTGATTATCCTAAATTTCTTAATTTTAGATAATTTCTAAAATTATGATAACCCTATATTTCGGAAACTGATTGTCTAACTAGATTAGAGTAAGTGTTATGTCTAAGGTATAGATTACTACCGTTACCTATCATAAGTCTCTAGAATTTTGATCAAGAATCCTAAATTTGTTATGATATGTTCCCCGGCAACGGCGCAAAAAATCTGGTGTGATTCCGACTGATATGCCAAAAATAGGTTTTATTTACCCGATATCGATTATGAATAATTAAGGACTTAGAATTACTAATTGTCACATTTAGCATCTATGGTGTCACCTAATCAATCAGAACCTAAGGCAGAGTACCTATCGTGTAGCTAGTCTGTTGGAAAGTACCTACGATTTTAATTTAAGAATTTATCGTACTCCCAGAGAAGTGGTAATGGCTTAGTAGCAACTATCATTTTACCCTAACTCTCATTTTATTATCTAGTTATGCAATCATTCATCAATATCTTTGATGAGTGGTTGATCCATTCTACACTAAGTTCAAATTCATTAAGCATGCAAGAGTATTTTACAGACAGTGTTCTGATATATGTTATATTGTTTCTACATGTTGATTGACCTATCTTAGAGTATTTTAGATATGTCTTGGTCTAGATTGCAATTATATACTGATTCTACTTGTGTACCACATCTGAGTTATCTGATAAACCACCCCATCGCCATTGACAGCCCTACTCACGGTTCGAGCTAAAGGCATCCATGAAAGTCCTGTGTCACTCAGGAGATCATGCCGCTCGACCTAATGCCGGCATAAACACACGAACTCAGCCTACTTAGACTACTTTAACAAATATGGTGATTTATAGGTTATTTCATCTAATATGGCAGACCTTAATGCTTCCGTCCTCACACAAAGCCCTAAATTAAGGCCTGATAAACTAGACAGGTTATGATTAGACTGTGGTTAGGAGTTGTCTATAACCGTTCATCTAATTTAAAAGAGCAAATAGATATACAGTCATAATGATAATTAAGCTGGTGACCTTTCCGGAAAAATGTAAATACCTTTAACATGCAAAACACATATTCATAATATCATAATTTAGTATTCAAATAGGTCTTTGGACAAACACAGTACAAACATATAAAGAGAGGGACAAGGGGACCACCACCATAAAGTATTCACCCTTTATTAGGTCCGCTGATGGAGCACCTGCTTGTATATTCTGGACTGCTTGACCCGACTCTGCTCAACAGAACCTTCGGAAGACGCTTCCTTAGCCTAGTAGCTATTGCTTTACCTTACGTCCCAGGCTTAAGTAAAGCCTTGTTGACTAACTCTTCGAACGCCTAGTGCTCTCTTAGGATCTCCTAATGAAATCCTGGGTATTCTATGAATATTAAAAACAAACCCTATCTAGTCGTATTCTAAGATCTTATACAGACTCTTAGAAAACAAAGAACACGAGACACTCTCGAATACTAGAAATCTACTTGAACGAAAAACACCTAAAAATCACTGAATGACTCGTAAATAGTAGAAAACTGTGTACTGGAAGCCATTTGATACGCGAAAATCGTTTCACATTTTTAACATGTTTTTATATATGATTTAGGGTGAAATTGAGAGTAAATTGATCTTAAATGTCTATTATTTACTTAATTTCACAGTTTTTATGATTTTGGAAGTGTCAGGTGAAAAGTAGACGAAAACAGCAAATTTTGGGGCAAAAAGCAATTTTTGGAAATGTTGACTTGGTCAAAGGGTCAGGACGGGCGTCCCGAACCCGGGACGGGCATCCCGACCCAGTCAAAGCACCGGGACGGGCGTCCCGACCTGGTCAACAGATCAGGACGGGCGTCCCAATCCGGGACGGGCATCCCGAACCCCCAGATCCAGTCCCACATCGAATGTTTGATGAAAAATCACCCCGGGAAGCTGCTATAAATACCCCAGGCCTCCAGTAGTTGAAATCATTCCTCTCCACTTGATCTGAGTCATTAAGTGGTTTCCAGTGTATAATTCTCTAGTACACAACTCACTCAGAGACTCGGATCTCAGTTTTCTTTCTTGTTAGTGTTTTGTTTTAGTTTCTGAGAAATAGTCTCAGATCTTAGGCTTACATAGATAGGTTCGTTTCTGGTATTCATAGAATACCCGGGATTTCGTTAGGAGATCCTAAGAGGGCTCTAGGCGTTCGAAGAGTCAGTCCACAGGGCTGGGCTTAAGCTGGGTATTAAGGTAAAGCCCAGTTACTAGGCTGAGGAAGCGTCCTCCGACAGTTCTGGTGAGCAGAGTCGGGTCAAGCAATACGGCATATACAGCAGTACGCTCCATCGGCGAGACTTCATAAAGGGTGATTTCTTTATGGCATCGGTCCCCCTGTCCCTCTCTTATATGTTGTTATTGTGTTTGTCCAAATAACGATTTGAATACCAGATTATGTTTTGATGAATATTTGTCATATATGTTGAAGTTATTATGTTTTTCTAGAAATGGCCACCTGCTTAAACACTCATTATGTCTGCATGTCTATCGCCGTTCTTTTAAACTGAAATTAGGGTAATAGACAATTCCTAACCACGGTCTATTCAGAACCTGTTTAGTTTAACAGGCATCAATTAGTATTGGTGTCTGCCATACTAGATAAAATAATCTGTAGAACACCCTGTTGGTTGAAAGTAGTCTAGGTAGGCTGAGTTGAGTATTATGCCGGTGGTTATGAGACGAGCAGTATGAACCCAAAGTGACATAGGGCGGTCATTGCTGACTTTAGTCCGAGCTGTGAGTAGGGCCGTTACCCTTAACGATGGGGCGGTAGCGTAGAAACTCAGATGTGGTAGCCTTTAGACACAAAACATAATTGCAATCCAGGCCAAGACATGTCTAAAATACTCGAATATAGGTCAATCAACGTATAGTAACAGTATAACATAAAATCAGGATCTCGTCTATAAAACATTTTCAGGTTTAGTTAGACTTAAACCTAGTGGAGAATGAATCACCTTCTCATCAAAATTATTGATGAATGTTGCATAACTGGATTATAAGATAAGAGTTAGGAATAACGGCTAGTTACTACTAAGCCGTTACCACTTCCCTGGGAGTACGATATTTATTTAATAAAATCGTAGATACTTTCCAACAGACTAGCTACACGATAGGTACTCTGCCTTAGGTTCTGGCTGATTAAGTGACACCATAGAGACTAAATGTGACAATTAGTCAATCACAGTCCTTAATTATTCATAATCAACATAGGGTAAAATAACACCTATTTAGTACATCGACCGGAACTGCATCACCACTGAATGATTCAGATCAAGTGGAGAGGGATAATTTCAACTGTGGAAGACCTGGGGTATTTATAGCAGGGAAGCTGAGTGATTTTTAATGTAGAAAATGATGTGGGAGTTTGTACAGGGGTTCGGGATGCCCGTTCCGGTGCTTTGACCGGTTGGGACACCCATCCCGGGTCTTTGACCGGGTCGATGATGGGTTTCCGACCGACATGCTAAATAGGTGTTATTTTACCCTATGTTGATTATGAATAATTAAGGACTGTGATTGACTAATTGTCACATTTAGTCTCTATGGTGTCACTTAATCAGCCAGAACCTAAAGAGTACCTATCGTTGTAGCTAGTCTATGGAAAGTATCTACGATTTTATTAAATAAATATCGTACTCCCAGGGAAGTGGCAACGGCTTAGTAGTAACTAGCCTCTTATCCAACTCTTATCTTATGATCCAGTTATGCATCTTCATCAATACTTTGATGAGAGGGTGATCCATTCTCCACTAGGTTCAAGTCTAATTAATCCTAAAAGTGTTTTAAAGATGAGTTCTGATTCTATGCTATACTGTTCCTATATGTTCATTGACCTGTCTTCGAGTATTTTAGATGCATCTTAGCCTGGATTGCAACTATGTTCTGTGTCTAAAGGCGTACCACATCCGAGGTCTCTAATAAACCGCCCTACCTTAATGACGGCCCTACTCACGGTTCGGGACGAAGGCATCCATGAAAGCCCTATGTCACTTCGGGGATCATACCGCTTGCCCTAGCCGCCGGCATAATCGGACTCAGCTCGACTCCTACCTAGACTACTTTAACAAGCAGGGTGTTCAGCATGTTATTTTATCTAGCATGGCAGACACCAATACTAATTGATGCCTGTTAAACTAAACAGGTTATGATTAGACCGTGGTTAGGAATTGTCTATAACCCTAACGTTAGTTTAAAAGAGCACATTAAAGATGCAGACATAGTGAATATTTAGCAGGTGGCTATTTCTGGAAAAACATAATAACTTCAACATACAAAACAACTATTCATAAAAACCGTAATCTGATATTCATAATTGATGTTTAGGACAAAGCATAAACATATAAAGAGGGGTATGGGGACTGATGCCATAAAGAAATCACCCTTTACGTAGTCTCGCCGACAGAGCGTACTGCTGTATACGTCGTATTGCTCGCCCTGACTCTGCTCGCTAGAACCTTCGGAGGACGCTTCCTCAGCCTAGTAACTGGGCTTTACCTTAATACCCAGCTTAAGCCCAGCCCTGTGGACTGACTCTTCGAACGCCTAGAGCTCTCTTAGGATCTCCTAACGAAATCCCGGGTATTCTATGAACACCGAAAACGAACCTATCTATAGAAACCTAAGATCTGAGACTATTTTTCAGAAACTAAAACAAAACACTAATAAGAAAGAAAACTGAGATCCGAGTCTCTGAGTGAGTTGTGTACGAGAGAATTGTACACTAGAAACCACTTCATGACTCAGATCGAGTGGAGAGGGATGCTTTCAACTGCTGGAGGCCTGGGGTATTTATAGCAGCTTCCTGGAGTGAAAATCTCTGAAAAATTCGATGTGGGACAACTTCTGGCGGCTCGGGACGCCCATCCTGATTCGTTGACCAGGTTTGGGACCCCCGTCCCGGTTCAGGACGCCCGTCCTGGCGGTTTGACTGGGTCAGGACGCCCGTCCCGGGTTTGGGATGCCCGTCCCGGACCTTTGACCGGGTCAACATTTCCCAAAATTGCGTTTTTGCCCCAGAATTTGCTGTTTTCGTCTACTTTTCACCTGACACTTCCAAAATCATAAAAACCGTGAAATCAAGTAAATAGTAAACAATTAATGTCAATTTACTCTCAATTTCACATTAAAACATATATAAAAACATGCTAAAAATGTGATACGATTTTCGCGTATCAGATAACCCCACACTTAGCTTTTTGCTTGTCCTCAAGCAAAGTCTACATGGAGTTAGTGATTTTAAACCGTAGTGCAGTCACTTAAATTCCTAATCACGTTTTTATTCCAAAAATTCTTCAGACAATTCTTAACACAGGTCTGACTGGTTAGGTTGCTATGACAAGGTCTCAAATGTTTCTAGTAGTTTGTCATGATCAGGCAGAAAACAAATCAACAACTAGGTTGGACTTTTTTCTTAGTCACAGGGTCTTCCTTATGTGTAGTGTGTGTACTAGTCTAGACCAGATAGTCAACACAATGAATTCTTATCTTAACTGCTACCAGATAATACTTTGACCTATCGCTAGACACACTGACAACAGATAACTTTCTGAGTTCTGAGCTTTGGTGATAAGATTTTTAATGTTTTAGCACTTAGTTATTTTCTTTATAGATTCAGGGTATTTCGAGTCTGCTTAGAACACGTCAACTTCAACTACCCATGTAGCGAGTCCCACTCAGCTCGACTCCTACCTAGACTACTTTAACAAGCAGGGTGTTCAGCATGTTATTTTATCTAGCATGGCAGACACCAATACTAATTGATGCCTGTTAAACTAAACAGGTTATGATTAGACCGTGGTTAGGAATTGTCTATAACCCTAACGTTAGTTTAAAAGAGCACATTAAAGATGCAGACATAGTGAATATTTAGCAGGTGGCTATTTCTGGAAAAACATAATAACTTCAACATACAAAACAACTATTCATAAAAACCGTAATCTGATATTCATAATTGATGTTTAGGACAAAGCAATAAAACATATAAGAGAGGGGTATGGGGACTGATGCCATAAAGAAATCACCCTTTACGTAGTCTCGCCGACAGAGCGTACTGCTGTATACGTCGTATTGCTCGCCCTGACTCTGCTCGCTAGAACCTTTGGAGGACGCTTCCTCAGCCTAGTAACTGGGCTTTACCTTAATACCCAGCTTAAGCCCAGCCCTGTGGACTGACTCTTCGAACGCCTAGAGCTCTCTTAGGATCTCCTAACGAAATCCTGGGTATTCTATGAACACCGGAAACAAACCTATCTATAGAAACCTAAGATCTGAGACTATTTTTCAGAAACTAAAACAAAACACTAATAAGAAAGAAAACTGAGATCCGAGTCTCTGAGTGAGTTGTGTACGAGAGAATTGTACACTAGAAACCACTTAATGACTCAGATCGAGTGTAGAGGGATGCTTTCAACTGCTGGAGGCCTGGGGTATTTATAGCAGCTTCCTGGAGTGAAAATCTCTGAAAAATTTGATGTGGGACAGCTTCTGGCGGCTCGGGACGCCCGTCCTGATTCGTTGACCAGGTTTGGGACGCCCGTCCCGGGTTCAGGACGCCCGTCCCGGACCTTTGATCGGGTCAACATTTCCAAAAATTGCGTTTTTGCCCCAGAATTTGCTGTTTTCGTCTACTTTTCACCTGACACTTCCAAAATCATAAAAACCGTGAAATCAAGTAAATAGTAAACAATTAATGTCAATTTACTGTCAATTTCACATTAAAACATATATAAAAACATGCTAAAACTGTGATACGATTTTCGCGTATCAGTCGAGATGCCCGTCATGACTTCTGAACTTGCAAAAATCATGTTTTTTGCCCCGAAATTTGCCATTTTCTTGCATATTTCACCTGAAACTTTCAAAATCACAAAAACTGCAAAATTGCGTTAATAATAGTCAATTGAGAATGATTTAACTCCAATTTCGCCCTAAATTGTGCCTAAAACATGCTAAAAAGGGATATGATTTGTGCATCTAAAAAACATAATTAAAATGGGGGGGGGGTGGAGAAGTCAAACTGTTTCCTTTGTTATCGTGCTTTCTAAAAAATCTCTTCTTTGTCCCGTGAGTGTAAGGTATTTGGAATATCTTTCTTGTGCGTTCGTTTGTAGTGGTATTTACGTATTGTAGTTGGAGTGAAAAATTGATTGTAGTGTCGTGAAATTTCCAAGTTAGTACTTTGTATGTGGTAGTGTTGTTGTCTGTTTTGATGTGAAAATGCAGGTGAATCCTGATATTTTGCGGTGATGTACTATTAAATAATGAGGCTGTGTGGTCGTTTGTGTGTTGATAATGAAAAACGAACAGGGGGGGGGGGGGGTTGGTTGATTATAACTATGAGTTGTGTGTGTTATGATTTATGAGGCGTGATTGAAGGTGTTGAATGTGGATATTAACTAGCGAGTATGTTTTTGTGTTGTGACTGTAGTGTTTGTGTTCTATTGCTTTTGTGTGATTGTTCTTGGACTTTCTTTGCTAAACATGGCTCCTCGATGAATTTCAGGTACTTGTTGTTCTGTTGCTTTGCATTTTCTGGGTTAGGGCTTGGGAAAACGAGAAAAGGAAAGAAAGAACAATCTGGTTTTAGGATAAAAAGGTTAAAATAAGTTCATCTTACTGGACGGTTTCAGTTGATGAGCAAGAAAACTCATCTAGTAGGTCTGTAGGGTTTGAAGAATTGGTGGAGTGGATGGGTCCCGTGGGTTCATCTGGGGATCGGGATGCTAATATGTTATATAGGATGGATGGGGAGGATGTTTACTTTCCTCTCATGGATGAAAAATATGTGTGTTCTGGAATGGCCTACCGGAGGCCAATAGATGAAGTAGGACCAATAAGGAAGGAGCCAAAGACTAAGGGTTGTGAAGAAAAGGAAAACCCTCAAATTCCTCAGTATAAGACAACTATATCCGAATCCCGAAACTTAGAGGGCATTCAGGAACATTACCATTTCCCAATAACTTTTAAAACTATCTGTCCGAAATCTGCACAACGGTTCCATACGCCACCTGCGGATTGTGTGACGACATATGTAGCTCATCTTTGAGCGGGGTTACGGTTTCCATTGCATCCTTTGTTTATAGACATTTGTAAATATTAACGGGTACAGCTGGGACAGTTAATGCCGAACATAATTCGAACTACTGTTGGGTTTTTGATGCCTTGTAGGGCTTTCGGGTGTGAGTGTCGGCTGGAGTTGTGGCGAAGGTTATATTATTTGTGTCAAAAGTGTATGACACCCGAGGGGCGTGGATTTTTCTATAATGCTCGTCGTAGTTTTCGGTCATTGATTTTGGGTCCGTCTAGAATTCATTAATGGAAGAATGAGTTTTTCTATGTTAAGCATCATAGTTTTAATAATAATGGACTCCTGCTCCCTTGGAATGATCGTAAGAGTCTAAGTAATGATGTGCCGGAAGGGTATGGGAGGGATTATCATGATGCCGAAATTTTGTCCAAGTATTGGTTCAAATTATCTGTAGGAGAAGATTGGTCAGAGACGTTGATGAGGCATGCGGGTTTGGAGTTTGATTCCAGACTAAACATCTGGAAATTAAGTGGGTGGAGTAAGGGAATCATGAATGGGGGGGTTTCTTTCTTGTTCTCCTTTTTCTCTTTTCTTTTTTTTATGAAGTATTTAAACCGAAAGTTGATGTTTTAAGTTGTTTGATTTTGTTATTTTCAGGAAAAAATTTGGTGATGGAAATAGTTCAGAACAACCCTGACAAACGGAAAAAGAACCCTATTGGTAAAGTTAAAATTCTTTCGGTTATGCCTGACAAAGGGAGCTTTAGCTTCATTACCGGAACTCATAGGTATTATTATCCAGGGATATTTCGGGATGCAGAAAAGAAGGAAGGGGGGGGGGGGTTGCTACAAAGGTTGGTAAGGGAGAAGGGGTAACTATTGGGGAGAGGAAAAAGGAAGTATTAGCCCCGATAGTTAAGAAGGAAACGGTGGAGGGGAAAGGGAAAGAAAAGGAGGTGGTAGTGGAGGTTCCGCCTAACGTTTCTCCACCGAAGAAACGGTTGAAGGTGGAGGGTGGAGTGTTAGGGGAGGCTGGAAAAGGTAAGTATGTTCCCGCTTGAGACATACCGTCGAACCTAACGATTTGGGGTCCGGGGATTGCGATGACCTTTTTCCAGCACTGCCATCCTGCAGGGATGAAGAAGTCAATGGAGAAGGTGCCGACGGAAGTGCTTATTGGTCAAATGTACCAACAAAAATTCGAAGTAAGTGTGTTGGTCAGATTTAAGGTATAATGGTGAAAGAAATTTTTAGTTCAAATGTGAATACTAACTTGAAACTATTTTATATGATTTTGTGTAGGCAATACTTTCAGAAATTGAACTCCTAGACTACTTCCGGCTGACTCACTATAATTACGAGAGTTTGGAAGCAGAGAAGGATTTGGCTTGGGAGGGTAGGGAAGAGGCATTGGCGGCCAAGGATGTAGCCGAAAGCAAAATTTAGGATATGGAAGAAAGGTTGCGGAGGCAAGGGGAAGAGTTGGAGGAGGTGCGGCAGGACGTGCTGCGTGAAAAGCTGAAATTGGCGAGAAGAAAATGGGAAGAAGAGGTTGTGTTGTTGCGGGATCGCTATGAAACTCCCGAAGGTCTCATCAATGCTGAGACAGAGAAAGTGATTATAACTTCATTCTTTAAAGACAAACATTGTTATAGGTTGTTTTCTCGGGTAGCAGCTCCTGTTGCTGGTGATACTTTAGCTGTGCTAAGGGATCACATTCAATAGACCGATCCTTCATTTGAATTTCCAGAACAATTCCAAGCCTTGGTGACAGTGTCAGAAGGAAATGTGTATCCTTGGGAAGGGGGACCATTTAATTTTGATGAATTGATTGCCGAAAGCAGAGGTGGAAAGGAGGATTCGGGGGGAAGGGAGGATTCAGGGGAAAAAGTAAAAGTAGGAGATCTGCCCCAGCGGGAGAGGTGGCAGCGGGTGGGGAGGAGGGTGAAAACACAATTGTAGAGGATGAATCCAAAAACGTATAACTTGTGTAAACTTGATTCTGAAAAGGAATATATTGTTGTTTTTTTTGTATATATCAACTGTGGTGTATTTATTTTTGTTGTTATGACTGTGTGATGGAAACTGGAACATGTGGTTATTGATATGCATAAATCATATCACACTTTTAGCATGTTTTTAGGCATAATTTAGGGTGAAATTGATGGTAAATCGATCTTAATTGATTGTTATTAACTCAATTTCACATTTTTTGTGATTTTGGAAGTCTCAGGTGAAAAGTAGAAGAAAATGGCAAATTTCGGGGCAAAAACGTGATTTTCAGAAGTTCGGAAGTCGGGATGGGCGTCCTGACCAGGTCAACAAGCCAGGACGAGCGTCCAGGACTTGGGACGGCCGTCCTGACCTGGTCAACAGGCCGGGACGAGCGTCCCAGATCCAGGACGGGCGTCCCGAGCCGCAGTTCAGAATCCCACATCGAACTTTTGAGAGAAAATCACCCAGCTCCCCTACTATAAATACCCCAGGCATTCCTCAGTTGAATTCATTCCTCTCCACTCGATCTGAGTTATTTAGTGTCTTCAAGTATACAGTTTTCCATAGTATACAAGTCACTTAGCGACTCAGGTTTTAGTATAGGTTTATTTATATTCTTAGATAGTGTCTCGTGTTCTTTGTTTCTGAGAGTTTGTATCAGATCCTAGGATACGACTAGATAGGTTCGTTTCTGGTATTCATAGAATACACGGGGTTTCGTTAGGAGATTCTAAGAGGGCTCTAGGCGTTCGAAGAGTCAGTCAACAGGGCTGTGCTTAAGCTGGGTATTAAGGTAAAGTCCAGCTACTAGGCTGAGGAAGCATCCTCTGAAGGTTCTGTTGAGCAGAGTCGGGTCGAGCAGTCCAACATATACAAGCAGTTGCTCCATCGGCGAGACTAAGTAAAGGGTGAATACTTTATGGCATTAGTCCCCATGTCCCTCTCTTTATATGTATGTACTGTGTTCGTCCAAACATTTATTATTACTATTGGATTATGATTTTATGAATATTTGTTATGCATGTTGAAGTACTTTATGATTTTCCGGAAATGGCCACCAACTTAACTTTCATTATGTCTGCATGTCTAATGTAGTTTCTTTTAAACTAAATGTAGGGTTATAGACAATTCCTAACCATGGTCTAATCATAACCTATTTAGTTTAACATGCATTAATTTAGGACTTCCCCGTCGGGATGCATTAATGTCTGCCATATTAGATGAAATAACCTATAGATCAGCATGTTTGTTAGAGTAGTCTAAGTAGGCTGAGTTTGTGTGTTTATGCAGGCGTTAGGGCGAGCGGCATGATCCCCGAAGTGACATAGGGCTTTCATGGATGCCTTTAGCTCGAACTGTGAGTAGGGCCGTCATTAAGGTAGGGCGGTTTATCAGGTAACTCAGATGTGGTACACCTTTAGACTCAGTACATAGTTGCAATCTAGGCTAAGATATATATAAAATACTCGAGGATAGGTCAATCAACATGTAGGAACATTATAACATAGAATCAGGACATTATCTGTAAAACACTCTTAGGCTTAAATAGACTTAAACCTAGTGGAGAATGAATCACCCTCTCATCAAAGATATTGATGAACGATTGCATAACTGGATCATAAGATAAGAGTTAGGATAAGAAGATAGTTACTACTAAGTCGTTACCACTTCCCTGGGAGTACGATATTTGATTTAATTAAAATCGTAGATACTTTCTAACAAACTAGCTACACGATAGGTACTCTGCCTTAGGTTCTGATTGATTAAGTGACAGTATAGAGACTAAATGTGACAATTGATCAGGCTAAGTCCTTAATTACTCATAATCAGCATAGGGTAAAACAACACCTATTTTAGTATATCAGTCAGAATGTCATTAGGTTTTTGGCGCCGTTGCCGGGGAAATATCATAATGAATTTAGGATTCTTGATCAAAATTCTAGAGACTTATGATAGGTAACGGTAGTAACCTAGACCTTAGACCTAACACTTATTTTATACTAGTTAGACAATCAATTTCTAAAATATAGGGTTATCATAACTAATTGATTTTAGAGATCATCTGAAATTAAGACATTTAGGATAATCAAAGTTTAGAAAATTATTCTAAAACCATATTGAGGAAATTTAACTGCTTTCGAAATAAAATATAAGAAGAAAAAAAATGTTAAAAATTTAAAACCCGAAAAAAAAAGTATTTTTCTTGCTGAACAGTAAGTTGTTCTTTTTCCCTATCTCTTGTATTATTTATTCTTTCATAGCTGAATATTTGTTTTCTTCCAAATTTTTCTAATCTTTCACTTCCTGTGTTACTCCACTAACCAGTTTGCTCAGGCTTAAACGTATTCTTCTCTGTAGTTGCATGACTCGAACTTCAGAAGCTAACCTTGAAACCCCAGTTGAGAATCCCGAACGTCTCATCCGTACAGCTAATAGGCGAAGAGCAGAGATGGCTGCTGAAAGACCTCCCCTCGAATCCTACATCCAGCCACAGACTGCTCCAGTATCATCCGCCATTCAAATCCCTGGAAACCCTCGCTATGATCTTAAATTGAATGTGATCCAGTTGATTATTAATCGGGTCCAGTTTGGAGGAACTGCAGCTGAGAATCCGCTGGAACACTTATCAGATTTCTCCTCTCTCTGCGAAGGCCTCAAGGGAGATCATACTGCAGAAGTAACCAAACTAAACCTCTTTCCCTACTCACTGAGGGACAGAGCTAAGAGATGGTTGGCCCAGCTACCTACTAACTCCATCACCTCATGGGATGAGTTAAGCAAAGCCTTCCTGGAAGAGTACTACTCTGCACCAAGGGTCCTAGAATATCGAAGGGCTCTATCCAGTTTTACTCAAGCTGCTGATGAGACAGTGATCGAAGCTTGGGACAGATTCAAGGAGCTACTCAGGCTCTGCCCCCAACATGGACTTACTGAAGCACTGCTGATCCAACAATTCTACGGGGGTATGACGGACATGGGCAAGCAAGTTCTTGATGGACTCAATCCCCAGAGCGGTTTCAATGGAATGAGTGATGTAGATGCTAGAAACGCTCTGGAGAGGCTCTATAGGAATAGCAAGAACTGGCGCACAAGTGACCGAGCTAAGAAGCAACCAGTAAATGTGGCCCTCGCCTCCACTGATGATCAATTTGAGGCACTGAAGGCCAGCATTACTAATCAACTGAATGCTTTCCAACAAGGGAAAAGCGTTCAGCCAGTATATCAAGTCTGCAAATTTTGCCAAGGACCGCATTTTAGTGGAGATTGTTATGGTAATGGAATATTGACTATTCCAGAAGATATGGAACAAGTGGATGCAGTTAACTCTGCTCCTATAGGAAATACCTACAATCCCACCTGGAAGAACCATTCGGGATTCAGTTGGAGAAACAATTCCGGGACTGCTAACTTCCAGAAAAGGGTACCTCAGCAACTGCCATATCCGCAGAACCAGCAAGTCGCTCTGCCCGAACCAAGGAACTACATCGTTCCAGTTGACCCCATACAAGAATTCAGGGACATGCTGAAAGGCATTGCCGACTCTAACAAGGAAATGATAGAGTCTAACAGGAAAATCCAGGAAGCTCATGCAGAAAGAATCCAGCAGAACGAGAACAAACAGAAGCAGATCGAGCAAATAGTCAGAAATACACAAGCTGCTATACAAACCTTGGAGAGACAAATGGGCCAGCTATCCACCCATCTCTTTCACATGTCCTAGGGAACGCTACCAAGCAACACTGAGACCAACCCCCAAACTAAATGCAAGACCATCACTCTAAGATCTGGTAAAGTTCTATCTCCATCTCCACCCAAACCATCTGACCCTCCTATTCTTGTGCAGGAACCAGAAGAAGGCTCCAAGGATCCAACGCCGACGGATGTCGAAACCGAAGTAGCAAGGAAAGGGAAGACGGAGTTTATTCCTGAGTACTGGCCAAAAGTACCTTACCCTGCCAGACTTATGCATAATAAAGATAAGGAGCAATTTGAAAAGTTTCTTAAGAATTTTAGTCAGAATCATGTTAATTTGCCTTTACTTGATGTTATTTCTGAAATGCCAAAGTATGCTAAGTTTTTAAAAGAAGTCGTTAGTAATAAATAAAATTTGACATGGACAAGGTGGTTCTTAATGAAGAGTGTTCGGCAGTTTTGCTGAATAAACTGCCGTCTAAACAGAAAGATCCTGGTTGCTTTACCTTGCCATGTACAATTGGAAATATTACTAACATGCATGCATTAGCAGACTTAGGAGCTCGTATTAATCTCATGCCATCTAGTGTATTTGATAAATTAGGATTGCATGATTTGAAAATGACTAGGATGTGCATACAACTTGCAGATAGGACAGTCAAAATCCCCAAAGGAATAATTTAAGATCTCTTAGTAAAGGTCGGAAAAATTGTGTTCCCTGTGGACTTTGTTGTCATGGATATGAATGGGGAAGGAGGAGTGCCCCTGATCCTAGGTCAACCATTTCTAGCTACCTCAAAAGCATTAATAGACGTCAGTAATGGTCAAATCAAGTTAAGGGTAGGTAATGAGGACATCACTTTTGATCTGAATGAAACCCTTAGGTATCCCATGCATTTAGATGATACTTGCTTTTGTGTGGATGCTATTGAGCACTTGATTGAAATTAACGTGACAGACCTATGCTCAAACTATCCAGTCTTAAGTGAGGACTCCCTAGAATTAGAGGACTCTGAACTCAGCTCTTCCGAATATGAAATCAACTCTGATAGTTTCACTGAGATAGGTGATGATGAGATGAAGAAAGAACAGAATTCATTTGAAGATCCACCAGACTTGGAACTGAAGGAATTGCCCACTCATCTGTGCTATGAATTCCTAGACGACAACAAGAAACTTCCCATTATTCTTGCAGCTGATCTAACTGCAGAATAACGGAAGTTGACCGTGGACATGTGTAGAAAGTATAGAAGAGCCTTTGCCTACAAAATTGCAGACATTCCAGGTATTAATCCAAGCTTTTGTTCGCATAAGATTCTTCTAGAAAATGATTATAAGCCATGTGTGCAACCTCAAAGGAGGTTGAATCCTAATGTGTGTGATGTTGTTAAGAAAGAAGTAATTAAACTGTTAGATGCAGGACTTATCTATCCTATCTCAGATAGTGAGTGGGTAAGCCCGGTGCAGGTAGTACCTAAGAAAGGTGGTATAACAGTTGTCAGAAATGAACATAATGAACTAATTCCTACGAGAACTGTAACTGGTCATCGTGTATGCATAGACTATAGGAAACTAAATACGGCCACACGAAAAGACCACTTCCCCCTTCCTTTTACTGACCAAATGTTAGAAAGATTGTCTGGACATATGTTTTACTGCTTTCTTGATGGGTTTTCTGGATATTTTCAAATTCCTATTTCACCTGAGGACCAGCATAAAACTACTTTCACATGCCCTTTTGGAACATTTGCATATAGAAGGTTGCCTTTTGGTTTGTGTAATGCACCTGCTACATTTCAACGTTGTATGACTGCTATTTTTGAGGACATGTTAGGAAAGTCTATGGAAGTATTCATGGATGACTTCTCTGTTTTTGGAAATTCATTTGGGGTTTGTCTAAAGAACTTGGAATTAATGTTGAAACGTTGTATAAAATGTAATTTGGTTCTAAATTGGGAAAAATGCCACTTCATGGTAAGAGAGGGAATCATATTAGGACATAAGATCTCACACCGAGGTATGGAAGTAGATAAGGCCAAAATTGAAGTTATTTCAAAACTGCCTCCACCTTGAGAGCCGTTAGAAGTTTTTTGGGACACGTTGGCTTTTACCGTAGGTTTATAAAGGATTTCTCATTAATAGCCAGGTCGTTGACCAATTTACTCGGAAAAGATGTTCCATTTGTCTTTGATGAAAAATGTCTAAAAGCCTTTAATAGACTCAAGGAACTTTTAACTACTGCACCTATCATGACATCACCTGACTGGAGTTTACCTTTTGAACTAATGTGTGATGCTAGTGACTATGCAGTAGGAGTTGTTTTAGGACAAAGACATGATAAGAAATTTCATGTAATATATTATGCTAGTAAAACCTTAACTGATGCTCAGGAAAATTACACTACGACATAAAAGGAATTATTAGCAGTAGTATATGCATTTGACAAATTTCGATCTTATCTAGTCCTGTCTAAAACCATTGTTTATACTGATCACTCTGCATTAAAGTACTTGTTCAATAAAACTGACGCAAAGCCAAGATTAATCAGATGGGTTTTATTGCTTCAAGAATTCGACATAGAAATTCGGGATAAGAAAGGGGCAGAAAACTTAGCCGCAGACCACTTGTCCAGGCTAGAGAATCCGACCCTAGAAGCTATAGATGAATTGATAATATCTGACAAATTTCTGGATGAGAACTTATGTACACGGTTTGCTATTTTCTCACCTCCTTGGTTTGCAGATATAGCAAATTACTTGGCAACTCAGACTCTTCCTAGTGATATCACTGTTCAGCAGCGAAGAAAATTCTTTGCTAACCTGAAATTTTACTACTGGGAAGATCCTTTTCTGTTTCGAATATGTGCAGATCAGATGATCAGGAGATGTGTCTCTCAAGAAGAAGGTTTCCAAATTCTAGAACATTGTCACTGCGGACCAGCAGACGGTCACTTAGCTGCAGCTAATCCCACCCAGAAAGTATTAAAAGTAGGCTTCTACTGGCCTACCATATTCAAGGACGCCGTAGCGTTCACATGATCGTGCGATGCCTGTCAGAAAGCTGGAAACATATCTTCTCGAGACAGTCTACCCCAACAGGTAATTCAAAGTGTAGAGATATTTGACATATGGGGTATAGACTTTATGGGTCCATTTCCTCCCTCTTTTGGTAAGAAGTACATCATAGTAGCTGTAGAATATTTTTCAAAATGGCATGAGGCACAGGCCCTACCTACTAATGATGCTAGAGTCATGTGCAGATTCCTTAAGTAGATTTTCTCCAGATTTGGATGTCCGAAAGCCTTAATCAGTGACCAAGGTACGCACTTCTGCAACTCTCAATTCCAGAAGGTACTTCAGCAATATGGAGTTCAACATCACTTTTCCACAGCCTACCATCCTCAAACCAATGGGCAGGCTAAGGTAACCAATAGAGGAATAAAGAGAATCCTAGAAAAGACTGTGGGTGTTAACCGTAAGGATTGGGCCATAAAGCTGGATGATGCATTATGGGCCTTCCGTACAGCATACAAGACCACTACGGGGTTCTCGCCTTATAGACCAGTCTATGGAAAAGCATGCCACCTTCTGGTTGAACTTGAACATAGAGCTTACTGGGCAGTGCAAAAATGCAATCTAGACGATAACTTAACTAAGGAACACCGGATTCTACAACTCAACGAATTGGATGAGTGGAGGCTCAAAGCCTATGAAAACTCACATCAATTCAAGATGAAAAGTAAACTCCGGCATGACAAGTGACTCAGAGCCCAGAAGAATTTTGAACCAGGAGATAAGGTATTGCTATACAACTCACGTTTCAAATTTTTCCCAAGAAAGTTGCGTAGCTGTTGGTCAGGCCCGTTCACTATCACGGAAGTATCACCCTTCGGAGCATGTGTCATCATGGATTCTGACGGCACTACTCAAAAAGTGAACGGGCAACGCTTAAAGATCTACAGAGAACCTTTTGACTTCTCCGAGCAGACTGTTGACTTCGCAGAATAAGGGAGTATTTCTTTCATTTTATTTCGTGTTTTGTTATTTATTATTTCTTTCATTGTTCTATTTTCTTTCTTACCCTTAGTTATCCGAATAAGTGTGGGGTATGAGTTTATGTTTTGTTTTTATTCCTTCTTCTTTTCAAATAAGTGTGGGGTAATTTAGATATGCATGAACACTGAGGACAGTGTCAGACTTAAGTGTGGGTAGCAGTGCAGTGCACTATAGTAGGAAAAAAAATTTGCATGATTTTTTGCATGATTTTTGCATATTTTTCCCGTATTTTCACACCCTTCCAAAAATTTTCAAAAAGTTTCACTTTTTTTCACTCTTCAAAATGCAGTATGATTGGTAAAACATTGCTGATGTCTATCATATGTAGGTAGACTGTTATGATTAGTAGGAGACAACGTGATGACTATCTTGAACTTATCGATTAGGAATAGGGAATTCCTGATAATTGAGCACAACTTAGTTTGGATTAGAGACCTCAGCCAAATACCTTTTCAAAACTTAACTAGATAAGATTAGACCAGTTGAGGATGTATTGGCAATCACAATGACTAGATGATGCTCTGAGCTGAAAGTGAAAAGAAAAAAAAAGAGAGAGTTAACTAAATAGGGTAGTTTGCAAGCGGCCTTTGCTACTCGAGCACCACTCCTTAGGGGAACTTAAAGCCTGATGCCCTAAGGTCGTGTAGGTCTGGGAGTCATCAGAGTGGGACTCGCTACATGGGTAGTTAAAGTTGACGTGTGAAAGCATACTCAAAATACCCTGAAAAATCTATAAAAGAAAAATCAATAAATGCTTAATTAAAAATCTTCTCACCAAGGCTTAAAACTCAAAAAGTTGTTTGTTGTTAGTATGTCTAGCGATAGGTCGAAGTATTATCTGGTAATAGTCGAGATGAGAGTATATTGTGTTGACTATCTAGTCTAAACTAGTACACACACTACACATCAGGAAGACCTTGTGACTGAGAGAAGAGTTCAATCTAGTTATTAAGTTGTTAAACCTACTTGACCATGATAATCTACTAGAAACATTTGAGACCTTGTCATAGCAACTTAACCAGTCAGACCTGTGTTGTGAGTTATCTGATTCAGTGAAGAATTTTGGCGTAAAAACATGACTAGAAATTTTAAGTGACTGCACCTGTGATTTAAAATCACTAACTTCAGGTAGACTTTGCTTGAGGACAAGCAAAAAGCTAAGTGTGGGGTTATATGATATGCATAATCATATCACATTTTTAGCATGTTTTTAGGCATAATTTAGGGTGAAATTAATGGTAAATCGATCTTAATTGATTGTTATTAACTCAATTTCACAGTTTTTGTGATTTTGGAAGTATCAGGTGAAAAGTAGAAGAAAATGGCAAATTTCAGGGCAAAAACGTGATTTTCAGATGTTTGGAAGTCGGGATGGGCGTCTCGAACCGAGGATGGGCGTCCTGACCTGGTCAACAAGCGAAGACGGGCGTCCAGGACTTGGGACGGCTGTCCTAACCTGGTCAATAGGCTGGGGCGGGCGTCCCAGATCCAGGACGGGCGTCCCGAGCCGCAGTTCAGAATCCCACTTCAAAATTTTGAGAGAAAATCACCCAGCTCCCCTACTATAAATACCCCAGGCATTCCTCAGTTGAATTCATTCATCTCCACTCGATCTGAGTCATTTAGTGACTTCAAGTATACAGTTTTCCATAGTATACAAGTCACTTAGCGACTTAGGTTTTAGTATAGGTTTATTTATATTCTTAGATAGTGTCTCGTGTTCTTTGTTTCTGAGAGTTTATCTCAGATCCTAGGATACGACTAGATAGGTTCGTTTCTGGTATTCATAGAATACCCGGGGTTTTGTTAGGAGATCCTAAGAGGGCTCTAGGAGTTCGAAGAGTCAGTCAACAAGGCTGTGCTTAAGCTGGGTATTAAGGTAAAGTCCAGCTACTAGGCTGAGGAAGCGTCCTCCGAAGGTTCTGTCGAGCAGTCCAACATATACAAGTAGTTGCTCCATCGGTGAGACTAAGTAAAGGGTGAATACTTTATGACATCAGTCCCCCTATCCCTCTCTTTATATGTCTGTACTGTGTTCGTCCAAACATTTATTATGACTATTGGATTATGATTTTATGAATATTTGTTATGCATGTTGAAGTACTTTATGATTTTTCGGAAATGGCCACCAGCTTAACTTTCATTATGTCTGCATGTCTAATGTAGTTTCTTTTAAACTAAATGTAGGGTTATAGACAATTCCTAACCATGGTCTAATCATAACCTGTTTAGTTTAACATGCATTAATTTAGGACTTCCCCGTTGGGATGTATTAATGTCTGCCATATTAGATGAAATAACCTATAGATCACCATGTTTGTTAGAGTAGTCTAAGTAGGCTGAGTTTGTGTGTTTATGCCGGCGTTAGGGCGAGCGGCATGATCCCCGAAGTGACATAGGGCTTTCATGGATGCCTTTAGCTCGAACCGTGAGTAGGGCTTTCATTAAGGTAGGGCGGTTTATCAGGTAACTCAGATGTGGTACACCTTTAGACTCAGTACATAGTTGCAATCTAGGCCAAGATATATCTAAAATACTCGAAGATAGGTCAATCAACATGTAGGAACATTATAACATAGAATCAGGACATTATCTATAAAACACTCTTAGGCTTAAATAGACTTAAACCTAGTGGAGAATGAATCACCCTCTCATCAAAGATATTGATGAACGATTGGATAACTGGATCATAAGATAAGATTTAGGATAAGAAGATAGTTACTACTAAGCTGTTACCACTTCCCTGGGAGTACGATATTTGATTTAATTAAAATCGTAGATACTTTCCAACAGACTAGCTACACGATAGGTACTCTGCCTTAGGTTCTGATTGATTAAGTGACAGTATAGAGACTAAATGTGACAATTAGTCAGGCTAAGTCCTTAATTACTCATAATCAACATAGGGTAAAACAACACCTATTTAGTATATCAGTCGGAACATCATCAGTTATTAACATATTCATTAATCGTTATATATATTTCGAAGGTGATGTGGGAAATTGTGACTATGGACATATATTAATGGGAAGGGGGAAGAAAAGAAAAGTGTTGTGTGGATGAAATGTTTAACATTGTGGTTTCTAAAATCGTTTGATAGTATGGATTTGTGCTTGATATAAATGTGAATATTGAATCTCATATGAAACGTTGATATGTAATAAAATGGTGTTAAGGGAAATGAATATAAATTAAATGATAAGTGTGACTTCCGACACCTTCAGGTAGAATCGGGGTTGCATCATAGAAAAATAAGGGTGTTATGGATAATATTTTTCGGAGGTTGGCGGCATTCCACGTTCGGGCGAGGGTGTTGCCTTTGTTGTCTTTTCCAAATGAAAACTTCCATTTGAATTTACTTTGGTGATAATGTATGGTCCTTCCCAGTTGGCGTCAAGCTTTCGGGAGGGTTCTTGATGACTGACGGAATTCTTACGGAGAACGAGGTCGCCTACAATTAGGGTATGTGGTCGCATCCGGGAATTTTTGTGTTTGGCTAGAGATCGCTTGTAATTGTATTTAGGAATGGCCTTGTTGGATTGAATATGATCAAGTAACACCAAATTTTCGGTAATTTTGAGATCATTCCATTCGATGGAAAATTATCCACGGGGAGATGAAGATCCGATTTCAACCTGGAGTAATACTTTCGTACCGAAACATAGAGAAAATGGGCATTTGAGGGTGCGAGAATAAGGAGTCGTACGCTATGACCATAATACATTCGGTAATTCATCGATCCATTTGGTTTTAGCCAAATCTAAATGTTTTTTAAAACCTTGTACTATAGTCCGATTGTAACTTCTATCAAGCCATTTGTTTGTGGATACCCAACTTATGTAAAGCGATGATCTATGTGTAATTCTTGACAGAAATTTTAGAATTCCTGTGCTTTGAACTATTTTTTGTTGTCGGTGATGAGGATATGAGGTATTCCAAACCTAGTGATGACTTCGTTCCAAAAAAAATCTTTGATAACTTGTGTTGTGATGGACGTTACAGCTTTTGCCTCTACCCACTTGGTGAAATGGTCAATGGCGATGATAAGAAATTCTTTGTTGCCTCTAGCCATTGGGAAAGGGCTGATGTGTTCCGATTGGTATGCTAAAAGATAGGATTTATGTACCTATTTTGATTATGAATAATTAAGGACTGAGTCTTACTAACTGTCACTTTAGCATTAATTGTTGCCACTTAATCAATCAGAACCTAAGGCAGAGTACCTATCGTGTAGCTAGTTCTTTGGAAAATATCAACGATTTTAATTTATTAATATCGTACTCCCAAGGAACTGGTAACGGCTTAGTAGTAACTATCCCTTAACCCTAACATTCATTCTGTTTATGTAGTTAATCAATCAGTTAATCAATTCTTTGAGATTGATTAGTGATCCCAATCACACATAACAAGCAAATAGTATTCAAGAGTAGACATGCATTCATCAATTTAAGCTCAGTTATTACAATTTGTTTGACCTTATCTTCAAACATTTTAGATATATCTTGATCTCTAACGCAATTATTAAATGTAACCATCTGTTTACCATATTTGAGTTACCTGGTGTATTCACCCCTACCTTGGGATGATCCTTCTCATCTGTCGGATTAAAGTATCCATGAACGGTCCCCTATGTCACTTCGGTATCATGCTACTTAACCCTAGGATTGACCTAGCGTACAAACTCAGCTTTATTAGGGTACTCTAACAAACATGGTGATCTATTTTGTTATTTCTTCCTAATCTGGCAGACCTTTTACAATTTGTTAAACTAAACCGGTTATGATTCAGACCTTGGTTAGGAGTTGTCTATAACCCTAGTTTAATTTAAAGGACACGACAGTTCAACATTCATAATGATAATTCTAGCTCTATGATCTTCCCGGGAAAATGAATAGCATCTCAAATTCTAAAACATGTATGATATATGAATTCAGTATCAAATCAATATCCAGATAAAACAATTCATAAACATATAGAAACTCGTCTAGGGGACCCAATATCATAGAGTAGTCACCACTTTATGCAGGTCCAGCCGGTGCTGCAGCTCCTATATGCTTCTGATTGCTCGATCCTACTTTGCTCGGTAGAGCCTTTAGAGAACGCTTCTTAATCCTAGTAGAAATTGCTTTACCTTACATCCCGGGCTTAAGTAAAGTGCCCTAATCTGACTAAGAACATGCACCCTATCTCTCTCTTAGGATCTCCTAACGAAATCCCGGTATTCTGTGATACAAAAAACAAACCCTATCTAGTCAAATTCTAAGATTCTGAGATTAAACACTCAGAAAGCAAAGAAAATGAGACACTCTCGAAATACTAAACTACTCGTGTGATACACCTGAGATCACTAAATGACTTGTATACTATGGAAAAATGTATACTTGAAGTCACTAGATGATTCAGATCGAGTGAAGTGGGATAATTTCAACTATTGGAGGCCTGTGGTACTTATAGCAGGTTTCTGGGGTGAATTTCTCCAAAAGTTTCAATATGGGACAAGTTCTGGTACTTGGGACGCCCGTCCTGAGCTTGGGACACCCTTCCCAGTGCTTTGACTGGGTCGGGATGCCCGTCCCGAATCCAGCATTTTCAAAAATTGCATTTTTGCCGCAAAATTTGCTGTTTTCTTGTAATTTACTCCTGAAACTTCCAAAATCACAATTTTCGCAATTTTATGTCAATTTGATTCAATTAAGATCAAATACATTCAAATATTGCCCTATTTTCTGTCTAAAAACATGCTAAAAATGGAATATGATTTGTGCATATCAAATAACCCCATACTTAGCTTTTTGTTTGTCCTCAAGCAAAGTCTATATGAAATTATTGAAATTCTAAATCATCGGTGCAATCACTCAAATGTCCTAGCAATGTTTTTAGCCAAAATTTATCACTGAGTCAGATGATTCACAAAATAGGCCTGATGATAACTCTACGATTGTAGAGTTATTTGCACATATTTTACCTCACTTCTAGCATGAATTGTAGAAGTTGTCCCTTAATTTTGAATGAAATGCTCTACATTGTACATTTTCCCTTTTTACATTCAATTTTACCGATTTAGTCCATTTGATAAAATTTCCACTATTTATTTAAATTAAATTTTGATTTTCTTTGATTTGTAATTTCAGCACTTTAAAAGTGGGATTTTTATGAACCAATTGATCAAGGGTAAAAAGGGAAGTTGGCTGGTTAAAAATATGATCAACCGATTGAGGAAATTGTACCGAGGAAGATTGGAATTTATGTTCTATATATATATATATATATATGTACATGCATGCCGACGAGTGGAAAAAAAGACAAAAAGGGAAAGTGACGAAAGAGAATGATGTGCTAGAACTTTTAGATATATATATATATATATATATATATATATATATATATATTTACGTACACACATAACAACTGGAAATTCCAGTCGGTTGAGGCAGAATGTTTGCAGGTTTTCAGGAGGAAAAGAAGACAAATAGTCAGCAGTTTGTTATATATATATATATATATATATATATATATATATATATATATATATATACATATTTGCAAAAGAATCTTCCCAGCTGGAGCATAAGTCATAAAAAAACCGGCAGATGTACAACCCGTGAGGATAGCAGCAAGGGAATCATTCTAGGAAAGAAGTACAGCTGTCCACTATCAACCGGTGGACAAATGAATTTCTGGGAGCATCAAAGACATGTTTAAATAGAGGAGAAAGCAGAAGAGAAAAGGTTGGACAGAAAAATAGGGAGAAAACGGAGAAACTATAGCAAGATAGAGTGATAGAATAGCAGTAGATTTATTTCATTTGTACTTAGTGTCGGGTATGTTTAGAATAGGGGCAGTGGGTAGCTTGTTTTACAGTGTCTTTTAGCTTAGATAGAGTGGAAAAGAACCCGAGAAGGCTGGGGCGACCTTGCTGGAATTTTGCAAGCTGTGCAGAACCGAGGGCAGCACCACCACGCAGAGGAAACGAAGGGGAGCAGCACATTGATTAAACTCAATTTGGGGCAGTAGGGTGATCTCCGACCCGAATAACTCTCTTCCCATTTCTTCAATTTGCTACTGTTTTTATGATTAAGTATTCTTTGTAATATGGGAATATTTAGATGAATTCAAGGATTAATTAAATACTATTTTGGGATTGATATGTTCACTATGACCCTAGGGGCTATTTTTCCTATTACGTTAATCCTTGTATTTCATGATTCGTTTCAGTAAAATATCTATTCATAACCTGAAGGTGCTGTAGTCTAGTAAATCATAAACATGTGGAAAAATGTAGTATGTAATATGATGATAAGAATGCATAAGTTTTGTGTATTGTTTTCCTTATTGATGCTTGTATCGGGCATGCTTAGTTTATTCATGCAATTACTTAAACGAATTAGGAATAACTTGCGGTTACGACTATCCAAGTTATGTATCGAACTAGTATCTGGCTTTCTAACCGGAAGGGGTCTAGTTGACACGATAATTGCATGGTACTTGCTTGAGACGCATGACTGATGGGTTTCCGACCGATGTGCTAAATAGGTGTTATTTTACCCTATGTTGATTATGAATAATTAAGGACTGTGATTGACTAATTGTCACATTTAGTCTCTATGGTGTCACTTAATCAGCCAGAACCTAAGGCAGAGTACCTATCGTGTAGCTAGTCTGTTGGAAAGTATCTACGATTTTATTAAATAAATATCGTACTCCCAGGGAAGTGGCAACGGCTTAGTAGTAACTAGCCTTTTATCCTAACTCCTATCTATAATCAGTTATGCAATCTTCATCAAAACTTTTGATGAGAGGGTGATTCATCTCCACTAGGTTTCAGTCTAATTAATCCTAGAAGTGTTTTATAGATGAGTCCTGATTCTATGTTATACTGTTCCTATATGTTGTTGACCTATATTCGAGTATTTTAGATATATCTTAGCGTGGATTGCAACTATGTTCTGTGTCTAAAGGCGTACCACATCCGAGGTCTCTATAAACCGCCCTACCTTAATGACGGCCCTACTCACGGTTCGGGACGAAGGCATCCATGAAAGCCCTATGTCACTTCGGGGATCATACCGCTTGCCCTAGCCGCATAATCGGACTCAGCTCGGCCCCTACCTAGACTACTTTAACAGGCAGGGTGTTCAACATGTTATTTTATCTAGCATGGCAGACACCAATACTAATTGATGCCTGTTAAACTAAACAGGTTATGATTAGACCGTGGTTAGGAATTGTCTATAACCCTAACTTTAGTTTAAAAGAGCACATTAAACATGCAGACATAGTGAATATTTAGCAGGTGGCTATTTCCGGAAAAACATACTAACTTCAACATATGAAACAACTATTCATAAAAATCGTAATCTGATATTCATAATAAGTATTTAGGACAAAACAATAACAACATATAAGAGAGGGGTATGGGGACTGATGCCATAAAGAAATCACCCTTTACGTAGTCTCGCCGACAGAGCGTACTGTTGTATATGTCGTATTGCTCGCCCTGACTCTGCTCGCTAGAACCTTCGGAGGACGCTTCCTCAGCCTAGTAACTGGGCTTTACCTTAATACCCAGCTTAAGCCCAGCCCTGTGGACTGACTCTTCGAACGCCTAGAGCCCTCTTAGGATCTCCTAACGAAATCCCGGGTATTCTATGAATACCAGAAACGAACCTATCTATAGAAACCTAAGACCTGAGACTATTTCTCAGAAACTAAAACAAAACACTAATAAGAAAGAAACTGAGATCCGAGTCTCTAAGTGAGTTGTGTACTAGAGAATTGTACACTGGACACCACTAAATGACTCAGATCGAGTGGAGAGGAATGATTTCAACTGCTGGAGGCCTGGGGTATTTATAGCAGCTTCCCGGAGTGAAAATCTCTGAAAAATTCGATGTGGGACAGCTTCTGGCAGCTCGGGACGCCCGTCCCGGTGGCTTGGCTTGGTCGGGACGCCCGTCCTGAACCTTTGACCGAGTCAACAGTTCCAAAAATTGCGTTTTGCCCCAAAATTTGCTGTTTTCGTCTACTTTTCACCTGACACTTCCAAAATCATAAAAATTGTGAAATTAAGTGAATAATGAACAATCAAGATCAAATTACCCTTGATTTCACCCAAATTCATACATAAAAACATGCTAAAAAGGTGATACGGTTTTCGTGTATCAATGACCGTGCGCTCAACATTGCAGGGGACACGACCAATTTCACTGCCTAGGGTTATTCTAGGTTCACGGTACTTCGTACTCCATGAGATGATGTTATCAGGGGTTTAGACTAATAGGCTAAGTAATCTGGGTAGAACCAGATCGCTGTAGTGTTAATTTGGAAACCGAAAAGCATGCTTAGCATTTTTGGATTCACTACTGGTTTATATTTGCATCTTTGGCTTGATTTTCTCAGCAATGTATTACATGTTGTATTCTTATGGTTATTTTTTAGTAGGCTGACCTGTAGTTGTTAGTTAGTATTGCTGCAGCATTGGGGATGCTGCAGCAGTTTCATAGCAATAGCTTAATCTCCGAATCTCCTTCCCATTATTCATCAATCTTTATTCTTTTAACCAGATGTAAATCATGTTTGCATGTATAATTGGCATACTTAATCCCTGTGGGATCGATAATCTTGTACTTAGGTACATATATTACTTGTTGACCGGTGTGTACTTGCACTTGTTAAGATTGCGTTGATTTATTTTATTTTCTTATCTTTTCAATTTGTGACACACGCACACAACGCAACAAGTTTTTGGTGCCGTTGCCGGGGATTTTGGTGTCAATTGTTTGTAAATATTGTTTGCATTTGGTTACTTTTGTTGTTTTATGTTATACTCATACTTGAGCTTATGAGATTATTGAAATGATGTATGAGGGACGAATAATTATGCATGGGCTGAACTGTTTTTGTGAATTACTGATCTTAATTATTTGTTAAATTTCAGCTTGTGTATCATTCATTCCTTAACGTGTGCTGTTTTGCATGAGTAAAACGCGCAAGGGCTCTCAAGCTACAGTGCTGCCACTTGATCCAGAAATTGAGAGAACGACCAAGGCGTTGAGGAAAAAGAAACAAACTAAGGACAAGGTAGACATGGCTAAGCAACGTGTTGTAGAAAATGAACCTGTCTATAATCCTGTGGTGATGGTAGACGATAGGGACCATGCTATCCGATAATATGCGGTCCCTATGTTCAATGAACTGAATCCAAGCATTGTACGACCAGAGATTACTGTAGCACAATTCGTGCTAAAACCAGTAATGTTCCAAATGTTGCAAACGGTAGGGCAGTTTGGTGGATTACCTGCTGAAGATCCACACTTGCACCTACGACTATTCATGGAAGTAAGTGACTGTTTTAAGCTACCAGGGATAGCAGATGAAGTATTGAGGCTGAAATTGTTCCCGTACTCCCTAAGAGACAAGGCGAGAGCATGGCTAAACTCTCTACCCTCGGGTAGTGTAACATCATGGCAGCAACTTATTGAAAATTTTTTAATGAAATATTTTCCTCCAACGAAAAATGCTAGGTTAAGAAATGAAATCACATCTTTTCATCAGCTAGAAGATGAATCATTGTATGAGGCATGGGAGAGGTTCAAAGAGTTGTTAAGAAGATGTCTACAACATGGAATCCCACATTGTATTCAAATGGAGACATTTTATAACAGGTTAAACGCACACACACGCATGATAGTTGATGCTTCAGCAAATGGAGCACTATTGGCAAAGACATATAATGAAGCCTATGAACTAGTTGAAAGAATTGCCAACAACAACTATCAGTGGCCTACAACAAGACTACCTAGTGGAAGAAGAGTGGTTGGAGTATTGGAGTTGGATCCACTCACTTCACTCTCAGCCCAAGTGTCAACAATGTCTAACATGCTCAAGACACTAAGTATGCAACAACATGGCGAGCAGGTGGTAGAACCATCAAACCAGCCTAATGTAAGCCAGGTACAGGACCTGTGTTGTGTCTACTGTGGAGAGGGGCATCTATTTGAGGATTGTGTTCACAATCCCGCATCAATTTGTTACATGGGGAATCAAAACAGGGGCAACGGTCTACAATCAAATACCTACAACCCTACTTGGAGGCAACATCCAAATTTTTCTTGGAGAGATCAAGGGATGCACCCCAATCAAGGCATGAACCCAAGACCACTGCTCCAGCAGCAACAATACCCCCAACAACAACAACAACTCCAACAACAACTAAGACCTCTACAACAACCACCACCTTCAAACACTTTAGAAAACATGACGAGGGACTTCATGGCAAGAACAGAAACAGCTATACAAGGACTATCATCTACTGTTTGGAACATGGAAAGCCAAATGGGATAGTTAGCACAAGAGATGAGAAACAGACCACAAGGATCACTTCCGAGTGATACAGAGAATCCAAGGAGAGAAGAAACGAACAGTGCAAAGCGGTAACACTACGGAGTGGCAAAACACTGGAAGAACCAAAGATAAAGTCTGGAGCAGCGGAGAAGTCCAGCGAGCCCAGCAAGGAGACAAAAATTCCAGTAGCTGAACTAGAACCATTGATGCTACAACATCTCCGATGCCGCAGCAAAACACCATTCTAGAAAAGCCCGATGCAACAGCAAAGCAATATTCTAGAAAGCAAACCAGTACAACAACGAATGCCCTTTCCACAAAGGTTTGCTAAAAAGAAACAAGATGAGCAGTTCAAGAAGTTCTTGGACATTTTGAAACAACTACACATCAACATTCCATTGATGGAAGAAATAGAAAAGCCATGAAATTTCATGACGAAGGTGAGGAGTGTTTTCAAATCACTACCAGTGATTCTTGGGCAAAAAAATATGAAAAGCAAGAGGAGTATGCAGAGGATGCATTGACAAGAATACTAACGGAGGAAATTCTATATGATGATGGCAATATGGAGAACATTCAGCTTGGTTAGAAGCAAACCCCCAAGGTTTCAGATTTAGAGCTCAATATGAATCCTTGGAGTTGTCTTCTCTAGAATTTAAGATAACAAAATCTTCAGTAGAGGAACCACCACAGCTGGAATTGAAGTCATTGCCGCAGCATTTGATGTATGGTTTTCTAGGAGCAGACTCGACGCTGCCAGTAATCATTTCAGCATTATTAGATGCTGAACAAGAGGAAAAATTGCTTGGAGTTCTATGGTAGCATAAGAGAGCTATGGGCTGGACCATAGCTGACATCAAAGGTATAAGTCCAACCTTATGCATGCACAAAATATTGATGCTGCTGGAACAAGCAAATGCTGCAGCATTCAGAACTGGATGAGCTGAGGCTATTTTCCTATGAAAATGCCAAATTGTACAAAGAGAAGACCAAAAGATGGCATGACAATCACATCCAGAAGAAAAATTTTGAAATTGGACAACAAGTATTAATCTTTAATTCAAGGCTGAAGTTATTTTCGGGGAAATTAAGGTCAAGATGGACAGGACCATTCACTATAAAGCAAGTATTTCCATATGGGGCAGTCCTAGTCCAAGGTCAGAATGGTGTTCAATTTAAGGTAAATGGACATCGACTGAAGCACTATAGAGATGGTAATTCCAAATACCAAATTACACTGCTATCATTAATTGAAGCTGAGTGCATCCCGGACTCAACAGATGAGAAAAATTCCAAGTGACACTTGAAGTTTATTTTTTATTTTTTCTGTTTTCTATTCTTTCTTTCAGTCATTTTTTTTTCAAATTCTTTTCCCGCGTTTTGTTCATAACTGACTCCCCTCTTCTCTATTATCTATGTTCTTTCATCTCTATTCTTTTCTCTCAGATTTTGCCACTTCACTTTTTGGAAACCCACATTTAACTGGCAGTGAAGTAATGAATGCAAATCCCAAAAAGCCTGAAGATGGGATTTGGAACACCAACAGTCGGCCAATCAAGCCTCCTGAAGCATTTAATTTATTCTCCTTGGGCAGACGCAGCAAGGTACACTCTCTTTGCTCTAACTCATTTGAAACGGAAATAATAGGTAAGAGGAGTTCTTGTGCCTTAATAACTTCCATTGAATTGAGAAACCAGAAAAACCCTTCAATCCACAACTGTTCTTCTTAAAAATACCCGCCGGCAGTTGCTTAACTCTTCTATTTGAATTGTTCGGTGACGAAGTTCTTTGCTCTCAGTCACGCACATTTGCCGAATCTTGTAGAAAAGGTATGTTCTCTTACTCAACGGGACTGTATAAGCATGAATTTCATTTATTGGGGATTTCCGTGAACTGAATCTTCCATATATTAAGATATATATATATATATGAATGTGAAAACTAGGGCTTCTGATTTTTCTTCTCGGTTTTTATCTTTGTTTGTGGAAATCATCTGTTTTATTGGCACATGATAGCATATTTCACGTTTAGGAGTTTGGGTATTCTACTGTTTATGCTTAAACATCTTGAATGCACACTGTTTTAATGTTTGTTAACACTTGAATCTCATGAGTCATTGTTGTAAACACACTGTTTTGGGTGTTTAAATGTTGTAAGCACACTGTTTTTCTCACTCTATGCTTACTATAAAAATTCAAATTTTGTGTTGAAATGATGATTTATCGGTCTGTGCTTGCGGCTAGTTGCTAATTTGAGGTTTAACTGTTCTAAGCACACTATTTTGCTTACTATATGCTTACTGTCAAGGTTCAGATTTTATGTTGAAATAATGGTTTGTCTGTTTATGCCTACTGCCAGTTGCTGAGTTGGTATATACATGTTAAAGTATACTATTTTCTTGCTCCATGCTTACTGCCAGAATTCAGATTGTGTTGGTATGCTTCTTGACATATTTCTGATTTTGTGTTGGCATGCTTACGGCTAGTTGTTGAATTGGTATGTATATGTAAGATCATACTGTCTTCTTGATATATGCTTACTGCCAACCTCTAGTTCTGTTGTTTGAATGTTAAAATAACCTACTGTGTTCATAGTATGTGCTTACTGCCAGTTTCAACTGCTGAGTTTAAAATGTTGCACACAACTGTTATCTATATATATGCTTATTGCTACTTTCAAGTTTGTGTTTAAATATTGAAACTTGATGGATTTCTCTATATATGCTTACTGTCAGTTAGGGTCTTATGTGTATTTGTAAGAAACATAATGCTTTCTTATATATGACAGTAAGGAATCTGCCAATTATATGTGCACAACATACTATTCTCTTGTAGCACTAGAAATGCTGCAGCAATATCAATGCTGCAGCAATTCTATTGATAACAGGCTACACTAGGTTGATTTTCTTTACTCTGTTTTTTACAGCATACTGCTTAATGTTTACATGTGAAGAACACTCTGACTTATGCATGATTCTGTGATTATCTGTGTTCACTTGTTGAATCTGGGTGTGAGCTAATGCATAAATTCTTGCGGACCATTCCTTATCTGTTTAAAAATTGTTGTAACACTTAGCTCTAATGTTTGCCCGTGTTTTAGATGCCTAGGAAAAAACAAGTAGCAAGGAAATGCACCAAGGCTAAGCTTGCATCTTTGGATGCTGATACCAGGTTTCAAGAGATATATAGTGATAAGAAGTTTCTGGCAGACATGGGATTTATCTCAACTAGAGAGGATCCGATTCCTCTTCCCGCAGAATGCAGAACCATGATTCAAACCATAGTGATGAGTTCCGATTGGTATGCTAAAAGATAGGCTTTATTTACCTATGTCGATTATGAGTAATTAAGGACTGAGTTTTACTAACTGTCACTTTAGCATTCAATTGTTGTCACTTAATCAATCAGAACCTAAGGCAGAGTACCTATCGTGTAGCTAGTTCTTGGAAAGTATCTAGGATTTTAATTTATTAATATCGTACTCCCAGGGAACTGGTAACGACTTAGTAGTAACTATCCTCTTACCCTAACTTTTATCTTATGATCCAGTTATGCAATCGTTCATCAATATCTTTGCTGAGAGGGTGATTCATTCTCCACTAGGTTTAAGTCTATTTAAGCCTAAAAGTGTTTTACAGATAATGTCTTGATTCTATTTTAGACATGTCTTGGCCTGGATTGCAACTATGTACTGAGTCTAAAGGTGTACCACATCTGAGTTACCTGATAAACCACCTCATCGCCATTGATGGCCCTACTCACGGTTCAAGCTAAAGGCATCCATGAAAGCCCTATGTCACTTAGGGGATCATGCCGCTCGCCCTAATGCCGGCATAAAGACATAACTCAGCCTACTTAGACTATAACAAACAGGGTGTTCTATAGGTTATTTTATCTAATATGGTAGACACTAATGCTTCCTAAATTGATGCCTGTTAAACTAAACAGGTTATAAATAGACCGTGGTTAGGAATTATCTATAACCCTACATTTAGTTTAAAAGAAACTACATTAGACATGCAGACATAATGAATATTAAGCAGGTGGCCATTTCCGGAAAATCATAAGAACTTCAACATGTATAACAAATACTCATAAAATCATAATCCAATAAACATAATTAATATTTGGACAAACACAGTACAGACATATAAAGAGAGGGACAGCGGGACTGATGCCATAAAGAATTCACCCTTTACTTAGTCTCGCCGATGGAGCAACTGCTTGTATATGTATGACTGCTCGACCCGACTATGCTCGACAGAACCTTCGGAGGACGCTTCCTCAACCTAGTAGCTGGACTTTACCTTAATACCCAGCTTAAGCCCAGCCCTATGGACTGGCTCTTCGAACGCCTAGAGCCCTCTTAGGATCTCCTAATGAAATCCCAGGTATTCTATGAATACCAGAAACGAACCTATCTATCGTATCCTAGGATCTGAGACTAATTCTCAGAAACAAAGAAAACGAGACACTATCTAGAAATAAAAGAAAACTTATACTGTAATCTGAGTCTCTAAGTGACTTGTATACTGGAAAACTGTATACTTGAAGTCACTAAATGACTCAGATCGAGTGGAGAGGAATGATTTCAACTGAGGAAGGCCTGGGGTATTTATAGCGGCTTTCAGGAGTGAATTTTTCCAAGAATTTCGATGTGGGACTTGGAACTACAGCTCGGGACGCCCGGCCTGGATTGGGACGCCCGTCTTGGATTGTTGACCAGGTCAGGACGGCCGTCCCGAGTCTTGGACGCCCGCCCTGGCCTGTTGACCAGGTCAGGACGCCCATCCTGATTCGGGACGCCCACCCCGACGTCTGAACTTCTGAAAAATTGCGTTTTTGCCCCGAAATTTGCCATTTTCTTCTACTTTTCACCTGACACTTCCACAATCATAAAAACTGTGAAATTGAGTTAATAACAAACAATTAAGACCTATTTGCCCTCAATTTCACCCTAAATTATGCCTAAAAACATGCTAAAAATGTGATATGATTTATGCATATAAGATAACCCCACACTTAGCTTTTTGCTTGTCCTCAAGCAAAGTCTGCCTAAAGTTAGTGATTCTAAATCATATGTGCAGTCACTTAAATTTCCTAGTCATGTTTTTATTCCAAAAATTATTTAGACAATTCTTAACACATGTCTGACTGGTTAGGTTGCTATGACAAGGTCTCAAATGTCTCTAGTAGATTGTTATAATCAAGCAGGTTAACAACTTAACAACTAGATTGAACTCTTCTCTCAGTCACAAGGTCTTCCTGATGTGTAGTGTGTGTACTAGTCTAGACCAGATAGTCAACACAATATACTCTCGTCTTAACTACTACCAGATAACACTTTGACCCGTCGCTAGACATACTATCAACAGACAACTTTCTGAGTTCTGAGCCTTGGTGATCAGATTTTAATTATTTTAGCATTTATTGATTTTTTTATTTTCTAGATTAAGGGTATTTTGAGTCTGCTTTAACACGTCAACTTTAACTACCCATGTAACGAGTCCCACTCCGATGACTCCCAGACCTACACGACCTTATGGCATCAGGCTTTAAGTTCCCCTAAGGAGTGGTGCTCGAGTACTAGCAAACTACCCTTATTTAATTAACTCTCTTTTGTTTTTTTTCTTTTCACTTTCAGCTCAGAGTCTCATCTAGTCATTCTAATTGTCAATACATCCTCAACTGATCTAATCTTATCTAGTTAAGTTTTGAAAAGGTAATTGGCTGAGGTCTCTAATCCAGACTAAGTTGTGCTCAGTTATCAGGAATTCCCTATTCCTTATCAATAAGTTCAAAATAGTCATCACATTATCTCCTACTAACCATAACATTCTACCTACATATCATAGACATCAGCAATTGTTTTACCAATCATACTGCATTTCGAAGTCTGAAAGAATGAAAAATTTTGAAAATTTTTGGAAGGGTGTGAAAATACTGGGAAAACAAGCAAAATCATGCAAAATTTTTCTCAAACTACTACAGTGCACGGTGCACTGCTACCCCACACTTAAGTCTGACACTGTCCTCAGTGTTCATGCATATCTAAATTACCTCACACTTATTTGAAAACAAGAAACAAAAACAAAACAAAGAACTCTTACCTTACACTTATTCGACTAACTACGGGTAAGAAGGAAAATAGAGCAATGAAAGAAATGACAAATCAACAAAATGTGAAATAAAATGAAAGAGATACTCCCTTATTCTGCGAAGTCAACAGTCTACTCGAACAAGTCAAAAGGCTCTCTGTAAATCTTTAAGCGTTGTCCATTCACTTTTTGAATAGTACCATCAGAATCCATGATGTCACATGCTCCGAAAGGTGATACTTCCGTGATTGTGAACGGGCCTGACCAACAGCTACGCAGCTTTCCTGGGAAAAATTTGAAACGTGAGTTGTACAACAATACCTTATCTCCTGGTTCAAAATTCTGCTGGGCTCTGAGTCGCCTGTCATGCCGGAGTTTACTTGTCATCTTGAACTGATGTGTGTTTTCATAGGCTTTGAGCCTCCACTCATCCAATTCGTTGAGTTGTAGAATCCGGTGTTCCTTAGTTAAGTTATCGTCGAGATTGCATTTTTGCACTGCCCAGTAAGCTCTATGTTCAAGTTCAACCGAAAAGTGGCATGCTTTTCCATAGACTAGTCGATAAGGTGAGAACCCCGTAGTGGTCTTGTATGCTGTACGGAAGGCCCATAACGCATCATCCAGCTTTATGGCCCAATCCTTACGGTTAACACCCACAGTCTTTTCTAGGATTCTCTTTATTCCCCTATTGGTTACCTCAGCCTGCCCATTGGTTTGAGGATGGTAGGCTATGGAAAAGAGATGCTGAACTCCGTATTGCTGAAGTACCTTCTGCAATTGAGAGTTGCAGAAGTGCGTACCTCGGTCACTGAATAGGGCTTTCGAACATCCAAATCTGGCGAAAATCCGCTTAAGGAATCTGCACACGACTCTAGTATCATTAGTAGGTAGGGCCTGTGCCTCAGGCCATTTTGAAAAATATTCTACAGCTACTATGATGTACTTCTTACCAAAAGAGGGAGGAAACGGACCCATAAAGTCTATACCCCATATGTCAAATATCTATACACTTTGAATTACCTGTTGGGGTAGACTGTCTCGAGAAGATATAGTTCTAGCTTTCTGATAGGCATCGCACGATCCTGTGAACACTACGGCATCTTTGAATATGGTAGGCCAGTAGAAGCCTGCTTCTAATGCTTTTCGGGCGGTATTAGCTGCAGCTAAGTGACCGCCTGCTGGTCCGCAGTGACAATGTTCCAGAATTCGAAAACCTTCTTCTTGAAAGACACATCTCCTGATCATCTGATCTGCACATATTCGAAATAGAAAAGGATCTTCCCAATAGTAATATTTTCGGTCAGCAAAGAATTTTCTTCTTTGTTGAGCAGTGATATCACTAGGGAGAGTCTGAGCTGCCAAGTAATTTGCTATATCTGCAAACCAAGGGGGTGAGAAAATAGCAAACATTGCACACAGATTCTCATCCGGAAATTTATCAGATATAATTGATTCATTAATTGCTTCTAGGGTCGGATTCTCTAACCTGGACAAGTGGTCTGCGGCTAAGTTTTCTGCCCCTTTCTTATCCCGAATTTCTATGTCAAATTCTTGAAGCAATAAAACTCATCTGATTAATCTTGGATTTGCATCGGTTTTATTGAACAAGTACTTTAATGCAGAATGATCAGTATAAACAATAGTTTTAGACAGGACTAGATAAGATCGAAATTTGTCAAATGCATATACTACTGCTAATAGTTCCTTCTCTGTCGTAGTGTAATTTTCCTGAGCATCAGTTGAGGTTTTACTAGCATAATATATTACCTAAAATTTCTTATCATGTCTTTGTCCTAAAACAACTCCTACCGCATAGTCACTAGCATCACAGATAAGTTCAAAAGGTGGACTCCAGTTAGGTGACGTCATGCAGGTGCAGTAGTTAAAAGTTCCTTAAGTCTATTAAAAGCTTTTAGGCATTTTTCATCAAAGACAAATGGAACATCTTTTCCGAGTAAATTGGTCAACGACCTGGCTATTAATGAGAAATCTTTTATAAACCTACAATAAAAGCCAGCGTGTCCCAAAAAACTTCTAACGGCTCTCACATTCTTGGGTGGAGGTAGTTTTGAAATAACTTCAATTTTGGCCTTATCTACTTCCATACCTAGGTGTGAGATCTTATGTCTTAAAACGATTCCCTCTTTTACCATGAAGTGGCATTTTTCCCAATTTAAAACCAAGTTGGATTTTGTACAACGTTTCAACATTAATTCCAAGTTCTTTAGACAAACCTCAAATGAATTACCAAAAACAGAAAAGTCATCCATGAATACTTCCATAGACTTTCCTAACATGTCCTCAAAGATAGCAGTCATACAACGTTGAAATGTAGCAGGTGCATTACACAAACCAAAAGGCATCCTTCTATATGCAAATGTTCCAAAAGGGCATGTGAAAGTAGTTTTATGCTGGTCCTCAAGGGAAATAGGAATTTGAAAATAACCAGAAAACCCATCAAGAAAGCAATAAAACATATGTCCAGACAATCTTTCTAACATTTGGTCAATAAAAGGAAGGGGGAAGTGGTCTTTTCGTGTGGCCGTATTTAGTTTTCTATAGTCTAGGCATACATGATGACCAGTTACAGTTCTCGTAGGGATTAATTCATTATGTTCATTTCTGACAACTGTTATACCGCCTTTCTTAGGTACTACCTGCACCGGGCTTACCCACTCACTATCTAAGATAGGGTAGATAAGTCCTGCATCTAACAATTTGATTACTTCTTTCTTAACAACATCACACACATTAGGATTCAACCTCCTTTGAAGTTGCACACATGGCTTATACTCATTTTCTAGAAGAATCTTATGCGAACAAAAGCTTGGATTAATACCTGGAATGTCTGCAATTTTGTAGGCGAAGGCTCTTCTATACTTTCTGCATATGTCCACGGTCAGCTTCCGTTGTTCTGCAGTCAGATCAGCTGCAAGAATAATGGGAAGTTTCTTGTTGTCGTCTAGGAATTCTGATACGCGAAAATCGTATCACATTTTTAGCATGTTTTTATATATGTTTTAATGTGAAATTGAGAGTAAATTGACATTAATTGTTTACTATTTACTTGATTTCACGGTTTTTATGATTTTGGAAGTGTCAGGTGAAAAGTAGACTAAAACAGCAAATTCTGGGGCAAAAACGCAATTTTTGGAAATGTTGACCCGGTCAAAGGTCCGGGACGGGCGTCCCGAACCCGGTCAAACCGCCAGGACGGGCGTCCCGAACCTGGTCAACGAATCAGGACGGGCGTCCCGAGCCGCTAGAAGCTGTCCCACATCGAATTTTTCAGAATTTTTCACTCCGGGAAGCTGCTATAAATACCCCAGGCCTCCAGCAGTTGAAATCATCCCTCTCCACTCGATCTGAGTCATTAAGTGGTTTCCAGTGTACAGTTTTCCAGTACACAACTCACTCAGAGACTCGGATCTCAGTTTTCTTTCTTATTAGTGTTTTGTTTTAGTTTCTGAAAAATAGTCTCAGATCTTAGGTTTCTATAGATAGATTCGTTTCCGGTATTCATAGAATACCCGGGGTTTCGTTAGGAGACCCTAAGAGAGCTCTAGGCGTTCGAAGAGTTAGTCCACAGGGCTAGGCTTAAGCCCAGGACGTAAGGTAAAGTCTAGCTACTAGGCTGAGGAAGCGTCCTCCGAAGGTTCTGGCGAGCAAAGTCAGGGCGGGCAATACGATGTATACAGCAGTACGCTCTGTAGGCGAGACTAAGTAAAGGGTGATTTCTTTATGGCATCAGTCCCCATACCCCTCTCTTATATGTTTTATTGCTTTGTCCTAAATATCAATTATGAATATCAGATTATGATTTTATGAATAGTTGTTTTGTATGTTGAAGTTATTATGTTTTTCCGGAAATAGCCACCTGCTAAATATTCATTATGTCTGCATGTCTAATGTAAGTCTCTTTTAAACTAAAATAGGGTTATAGACAATTCCTAACCACGGTCTATTCATAACCTGTTTAGTTTAACAGGCATCAATTAGTATTGGTGTCTGCCATACTAGATAAAATAACATGCTGAACACCTGGCTTGTTAGAGTAGTCTAGGTAGGCTGAGTAGAGAGTTATGCCGGCGGTTTTGCGACGAGCAGCATGACCCCGAAGTGATATAGGGTACCGTTCATTGCTGACTTTAGTCCGGGCCGTGAGTAGGGCCGTTTACCTTAACGATGGGGCGGTAGTGTAGAGACCTCAGATGTGGTACACCTTTAGACACATAACATAGTTGCATTCCAGGCTAAGATGCATCTAAAATACTCGAAGACAGGTCAATCAACATATAGGAACAGTATAGCATAGAATCAGAACTTCTCTTTAAAACACTTCTAGGGTTAATTAGACTTGAACCTAGTGGAGAATGGATCACCCTCTCATCAAAGTATTTGATGAAGATTGCATAACTGGATCATAAGATAAGAGTTAGGATAAGAGGCTAGTTACTACTAAGCCGTTGCCACTTTCCTGGGAGTACGATATTTATTTAATAAAATCGTAGATACTTTCCAATAGACTAGCTACACGATAGGTACTCTGCCTTAGGTTCTGGCTGATTAAGTGACACCTTAGAGACTAAATGTGACAATTAGTCAATCACAGTCCTTAATTATTCATAATCAACATAGGGTAAAATAACACCTATTTAGCATGTCAACCGGAATCGCATCAGATTTTTGGCGCCGTTGCCGGGGAAATATCATAATGAATTTAGGATTAAAGGCCACAATTCTAGAGACTTATGATAGGTAACGGTAGTAACCTAGACCTTAGACCTACACTCATCTTATACTAGTTAGGCAATCACTTTCCGAAATATAGGGTTATCATAACTAATTAATTTTAGATAATATCTGAAATTAAGACACTTAGGATAATCAAATTTTAGAAAATTATTCTAAAACCATATTAAGGAAATTTATCTGCTTTCTAAATTAAACATAAAACGAAAAAAAAAATGTTAAAAATTTAAAATCCCAAAAAGAATGTAACTTTCTTGCTCAACGGTGAGTCGTTCCTTTTCCCTATCTCTTGTTTTTTTAGTTGTTTTCTTAGTTGCTCTTTTTCTGTGTTTTTCTTCTATTATTTAATTTCGAATAAAAATGGAAATGAGGATAAAATATATTTTCTTATGAGTTGTAAAATATTTGGCTTAGATTGGAAAAAAAAAATTCTATTTTAGAATTTTCTTAGAGTCATGCCGGCCTTATTAGGATGAGTTATGAAATAGTTTTTCCTTAATAGCCAGACCTTTGAATGTTCTATTGGAAAAAGGATGTTCCTTTTGTTTTGCTGATGATTACATGAGAATGTTTTAAACCAAAAGGAATTAATGCACCCATTATGACATCACCTAATTAAAATCTGCTTTTTGAATGAATATGTGATGTAATGATGTAGTACGAATTGTTTTAGGACAAAAACATGATAAGAAAGTTCATGCATGATAAATTCCGATCTTATCTAGTCTTGTCTAAAAACAATAGGTTACACCGATCACTCTGTTTCGAATCCTTTTCCTTTCTTCCTTTGAACATAATTACATCATAGTAGTCGTGGAACACTTTTCGAAAATAGCCTGAACCACAGGCATTACCTACTAATGATGTTAAAGTCATGTGCAGATTCTAGTTGTCTTCCATATTCAGAGTGCCAATATTTTAGGAAGAAATGTTCAGCCTGTGTATCAAATCTGTGAAGTCTGCTAAGTACCACACTTTAGCAGGGATTGCTATGGGAATGACTGACCATTCCAAAAGAGGTAGGAGTAGGTTACTGCAGAATGCTGCTCCAATGGGAAACGCATACAATCCCAACTAGAGGAATTGTACGGGATTTAGCTGAGGAGTAATTCGGAAGCTGGAAACTTTCAGAAGACACCACCACAGCAAAACCCACACTCGCAGAATCAATAGATGAGATACTGGCAACAATTAAAGCCAGATCAGTGCAAGCAAGTGATCTACCAAGAGGTAACGAACGGTCGGCAGATATAGAGGAATTTGGCATTGTGTCGGGAGCATAGAAATGGAGGAGCTTGCATTCCCTGCATACCAATCAGTTGTGAGAAACTTCCTCAAGGAAGTCTCAAATACTTGGGCCCAGATCTACACAACTGGAGCCCCCTACCACCACAGCTTCGCCAAAACTTCAGGTATCTTTTCTTCCATTCGAGACTTGCATGCAATACCTTTACTAACATTGGCAGGTAGGCACACCAATCCAAAGAAGTCTCATTCCTAGACACGTTCCTTCTGGACACGTTGCTACGATTACGAGAAACTTTGTAGATGATTCGAGGAAACAGTCCTTGGGGCTTGAGTCATTCATCAAATGGATATGCCACTACCTAGAGCTCGACAATGAAGGATCGGAGCTGGCGTCATCCGTTCCAATATCTAGAGCTTGCAGAGTCAAGAACACCTCAACAATAGCACATGGCTAAGGTGAAGAGCCAATTGACAGATCAGAGAAGACCCTTCTGCTCGCGACATGAAGGGAGTTTTTCTAATCCTCATGATCCTTTACTTTTATTTTCTTCATTTTTGTGTCCTGTTTTGTTATTTCTTTGGTTGTTTTATTTTCTCTCTTACCCTTAGTTAGTCAAATAAGTGTGGGGTAAGAGTTCTTTGTTTTTTTTTTTTCTTGTTTTCAAATAAGTGTGGGGTAATTAGCTATGCATGAACACTGAGGACAGTGCCAAACTTAAGTGTGGGGTAGCAGTGCACGGTGCACTGTAGCAGTTTGAAAAAATTTTCGCATGCTTTTGCTTGTTTTCCCCGTATTTTCACACCCTTCCAAAATTTTTCAAAATTTTTCCGTCCTTCAGACTTCTAAATGCAGTATGCTTGGTTAAACAAATTGCTTATGTCTATGATATGTAGGTAGTATGTTATGGTTAGTAGGAGATAATTGATAGCTGTCTTGGACTAATTGATTAGGAATAGGGAATTCCTGATAACTGAGCACAACCTTGTCTGGATTAGAGACCTCAACCAATTGCCTATTCGAGACTTAACTAGATAAAATTAGACAAGTTGTGGATATATTGGCAGTTAGAATGACTAGATGAGACTCTGAGCTAAAAGTGAAAAGAACTTAAGGAAGTTAATTACAATAGGGTAGTTTGCCAGCGGCCTTCGCTACTCGAGCACCACTCCTTCGGGGAACTTAAAGCCTGATGCCCTAAGGTCGTGTAGATCTGGGAGTCATCGGAGTGGGACTCGTTACATGGGTAGTTGAAGTTGACGTGTTCTAAGCAAACTCGAAATACCCTGAATCTATAAAGAAAATAACTAAGTGCTAAAACATTAAAAATCTAATCACCAAAGCTCAGAACTCAGAAAGTTATCTGTTGTCAGTATGTCTAGCGATAGGTCGAAGTATTATCTGGTAGCAGTTAAGATAAAAGTTTATTGTGTTGACTATCTGGTCTAGACTAGTACACACACTACACATCAGGAAGACCCTGTGACTAAGAAAAAAGTCCAACCTAGTTGTTGATTTATTTTCTGCCTGATCATAACAAACTACTAGAGACATGTGAGACCTTGTCATAGCAACCTAACCAATCAGACCTGTGTTAAGAATTGTCTGAAGAATTTTTGGAATAAAAACATGATTAGGAATTTAAGTGATTGCACTACGGTTTAAAATCACTAACTCCATGTAGACTTTGCTTGAGGACAAGCAAAAAGCTAAGTGTGGGGTTATCTGATACGCGAAAATCGTATCACATTTTTAGCATGTTTTTATATATGTTTTAATGTGAAATTGAGAGTAAATTGACATTAATTGTTTACTATTTACTTGATTTCACGGTTTTTATGATTTTGGAAGTGTCAGGTGAAAAGTAGACTAAAACAGCAAATTCTGGGGCAAAAACGCAATTTTTGGAAATGTTGACCCGGTCAAAGGTCCGGGACGGGCGTCCCGACCCGGTCAAACCGCCAGGACGGGCATCCTGAACCGGGACGGGCGTCCCGAACCTGGTCAACGAATCAGGACGGGCGTCCCGAGCCGCCAGAAGCTGTCCCACATCGAATTTTTCAGAATTTTTCACTCCGGGAAGCTGCTATAAATACCCCAGGCCTCCAGCAGTTGAAATCATCCCTCTCCACTCGATCTGAGTCATTAAGTGGTTTCCAGTGTACAGTTTTCCAGTACACAACTCACTCAGAGACTCGGATCTCAGTTTTCTTTCTTATTAGTGTTTTGTTTTAGTTTCTGAGAAATAGTCTCAGATCTTAGGTTTCTATAGATAGGTTCGTTTCCGGTATTCATAGAATACCCGGGGTTTCGTTAGGAGACCCTAAGAGAGCTCTAGGCGTTCGAAGAGTCAGTCCACAGGGCTAGGCTTAAGCCCAGGACGTAAGGTAAAGTCTAGCTACTAGGCTGAGGAAGCATCCTCCGAAGGTTCTGGCGAGCAGAGTCAGGGCGGGCAATACGACGTATACAGCAGTACGCTCTGTAGGCGAGACTAAGTAAAGGGTGATTTCTTTATGGCATCAGTCCCCATACCCCTCTCTTATATGTTTTATTGCTTTGTCCTAAATATCAATTATGAATATCAGATTATGATTTTATGAATAGTTGTTTTGTATGTTGAAGTTATTATGTTTTTCCGGAAATAGCCACCTGCTAAATATTCATTATGTCTGCATGTCTAATGTAAGTCTCTTTTAAACTAAAATAGGGTTATAGACAATTCCTAACCACGGTCTATTCATAACCTGTTTAGTTTAACAGGCATCAATTAGTATTGGTGTCTGCCATACTAGATAAAATAACATGCTGAACACCTGACTTGTTAGAGTAGTCTAGGTAGGCTGAGTAGAGAGTTATGCCGGCGGTTTTGCGACGAGCAGCATGACCCCGAAGTGACATAGGGTACCGTTCATTGCTGACTTTAGTCCGGGCCGTGAGTAGGGCCGTTTACCTTAACGATGGGGCGGTAGTGTAGAGACCTCAGATGTGGTACACCTTTAGACACAGAACATAGTTGCATTCCAGGCTAAGATGCATCTAAAATACTCGAAGACAGGTCAATCAACATATAGGAACAGTATAGCATAGAATCAGAACTTCTCTTTAAAACACTTCTAGGGTTAATTAGACTTGAACCTAGTGGAGAATGGATCACCCTCTCATCAAAGTATTTGATGAAGATTGCATAACTGGATCATAAGATAAGAGTTAGGATAAGAGGCTAGTTACTACTAAGCCGTTGACACCTTAGAGACTAAATGTGACAATTAGTCAATCACAGTCCTTAATTATTCATAATCAACATAGGGTAAAATAACACCTATTTAGCATGTCAACCGGAATCGCATCAAATTCATAGCACAGATGAGTGGGCAGTTCCTTCAGTTCCAAGTCTGGTGGATCTTCAAACGAAGTCTGTTCTTTCTTCATCTCATCATCACCTATCTCAGTGAAACTATCAGAATTAATTTCATATTCAGAAGAGCTAAGTTCAGTCTCCTCTAATTCTAGGGAGTCCTCACTCAAGACTTGATAGTTTGAGCATAGGTCTGTCACGTTAACTGCAATCAAGTGTTCAATAGCATCCACACAAAAACAAGTATCATCTAAATGCATGGGATACCTAAGGGTCTCATTCAGATCAAAAGTGATGTCCTCATTACCTACCCTTAACTTGATTTGGCCATTACTGACGTCTATTAATGCTTTTGAGGTAGCTAGAAATGGTCGACCTAGGATCAGGGGAACTCCTCCTTCCCCATTCATATCCATGACAACAAAGTCCACAGGGAACACAAATTTTCCGACCTTTACTAAGAGATCTTCAGTTATTCCTTTGGGGATTTTGACTGTCCTATCTGCAAGTTGTATGCACATCCTAGTCGTTTTCAAATCATGCAATCCTAATTTATCAAATAAACTAGATGGCATGAGATTAATACTAGCTCCTAAGTCTGCTAATGCATGCATGTTAGTAATATTTCCAATTGTACATGGCAAGGTAAAACAACCAGGATCTTTCTGTTTAGATGGCAGTTTATTCAACAAAACCGCCGAACACTCTTCATTAAGAACCACCTTGTCCATGTCAAATTTTCTTTTATTACTAACGACTTCTTTTAAAAACTTAGCATACTTTGGCATTTCAGAAATAACATCAAGTAAAGGCAAATTAACATGAATCTGACTAAAATTCTTAAGAAAATTTTCAAATTGCTCCTTATCTTTATTGTGCATAAGTCTGGCAGGGTAAGGTACTTTTGGCCGGTACTCAGGAATAAACTCCGTCTTCCCTTTCCTTGCTACTTCGATTTCGACATCCGTCGACGTTGAGTCCTTGGAGCCTTCTTCTGGTTCCTGCACAAGAATAGGAGGGTCAGATGGTTTGGGTGGAGATGGAGATAGAAGTTTACCAGATCTTAGAGTGATGGTCTTGCATTCAGTTTGGGGGTTGGTCTCAGTATTGCTTGGTAGCGTTCCCTGGGACCTATGAGAGAGATGGGTGGATAGCTGACCCATTTGTCTCTCTAAGGTTTGTATAGCAGCTTGTGTATTTATGACTATTTGCTCGGTCTGCTTCTGTCTGTTTTCATTCTGCTGGATTCTTTCCGCATGAGCTTCCTGGACCTTCCTGTTAGACTCTATCATTTCCTTGTTAGAGTCGGCAATACTTTTCAGCATGTCCATGAATTCTTGCATGGGGTTAGTTGGAACGATGTAGTTCCTGGGTGCAGGCAGAGCGACTTGCTGGTTCTGCGGATATGGTAGTTGCTGAGGCACCCTTTTCTGGAAGTTAGCAGCCCCAGAATTGTTTCTCCAGCTGAATCCCGGATGGTTCTTCCAAGTGGGATTGTAGGTATTTCCTATAGGAGCAGAGTTAACTGCATCCACTTGTTCCATATCCTCTAGAATAGTTAATATTCCATTACCATAACAATCTCCACTGAAATGCGGTCCTTGGCAAAATTCACAGACTTGATACACTGACTGAACGCTTTTCCCTTGTTCGAAAGCATTCAGTTGATTAGTAATGCTGGCCTTCAGTACCTCAAATTGATCATCAGTGGAGGCGAGGGCCGCATTTACTGGTTGCTTCTTAGCTCGGCCACTTGTGCGCCAGTTCTTGCTATTCCTATAGAGCCTCTCCAGAGCGTTTCTAGCATCTACATCACTCATTCCATTGAAACCGCTCTGGGGATTGAGTCCATCAAGAACTTGTTTACCCATGTCTGTCATACCCCCGTAGAATTGTTGGATCAGCAATGCTTCGGTAAGTCCATGTTGGGGGCAGAGCCTGAGTAGCTCCTTGAATCTGTCCCAAGCTTCGATCACTGTCTCATCAGCAGCTTGAGTAAAACTGGACAGAGTCCTTCGATATTCTAGGACCCTTGCTGCAGAGTAGTACTCTTCTAGGAAGGCTTTGCTTAACTCGTCCCAAGAGGTGATGGAGTTAGTAGGTAGCTGGGCCAACCATCTCTTAGCTCTGTCCCTCAGTGAGTAGGGAAAGAGGTTTAGTTTAGTTACTTCTGCAGTATGATCTCCCTTGAGGCCTTCGCAGAGAGAAGAGAAATCAGATAAGTGTTCTAGCGGATTCTCGGCTGCAGTTCCTCCAAACTGAACCCGATTAAAAATCAACTGGATCACATTCGGTTTAAGATCATAGCGAGGGTTTCTAGGGATTTGGATGGCGGATGATATTGGAACAGTCTGTGGCTGGATGTAGGATTCGAGGGGAGGTCTTTCAGTAGCCATCTCTGTTCTTCGCCTATTAGCTGTACGAATGAGACGTTCAGGAATCTCAACTGGTGTTTCAAGGTTAGCTTCTGAAGTTCGAGTCATGCAACTACAGAGAAGAATACGTTTAAGCCTGAGCAAACTGGTTAGTGGAGTTACACGGGAAGTGAAAAATTAAAAATTCGAAAGCATTGAACAAGAAAAATACAATTTTTTTCGGATTTTAAATTTTAACATTTTTTTTCTTTTTATATTTCGAAAGCAATTAAATTCCCTCAATATGGTTTTAGAATAATTTTCTAAAATTTGATTATCCTAAGTGTCTTAATTCTAGATAATATCTAAAATTAATTAGTTATGATAACCCTATATTTCGGAAATTGATTGTCTAACTAGCATAAAATAAGTGTTGGGTCTAAGGTCTAGGTTACTACCGTTAGCTATCATAAGTCTCTAGAATTTTGATCAGGATCCTAAGTTCATTATGACATTTCCCCGGCAACGGCGCCAAAAATCTAATGAGTTCCGATTGTTATGCTAAAAGATAGGCTTTATTTACCTATGTCAATTATGAGTAATTAAGGACTGAGTTTTACTAACTGTCACTTTAGCATTCAATTGTTGTCACTTAATCAATCAGAACCTAAGGCAGAGTACCTATCGTGTAGCTAGTTCTTGAAAAGTATCTAGGATTTTAATTTATTAATATCGTACTCCCAGGGAACTGTTAACGGCTTAGTAGTAACTATCCTCTTACCCTAACTCTTATCTTATGATCCAGTTATGCAATCGTTCATCAATATCTTTGATGAGAGGGTGATTCATTCTTCACTAGGTTTAAGTCTATTTAAGCCTAAAAGTGTTTTACAGATAATGTCCTGATTCTTATGTTATACTGTTCCTACATGTTGATTGACCTATCTTTGAGTATTTTAGACATGTCTTGGCCTGGATTGCAACTATGTACTGAGTCTAAAGGTATACCACATCTAAGTTACCTGATAAACCGCCCCATCGCCATTGACGGCCCTACTCACTATTCAAGCTAAAGGCATCCATGAAAGCCCTATGTCACTTAGGGGATCATGCCGCTGGCCCTAACGCCGGCATAAAGACATAACTCAGCCTACTTACACTACTCTAACAAACATGGTGTTCTGTAGGTTATTTTATCTAATATGGCAGACACCAATGCTTCCTAAATTGATGCCTGTTAAACTAAACAGGTTATGAATAGACCGTGGTTAGGAATTGTCTATAACCCTACATTTAGTTTAAAAGAAACTACATTAGACATGCAGACATAATGAATATTAAGGAGGTGGCCATTTCCGGAAAATCATAAGAACTTCAACATGTATAACAAATACTCATAAAATCATAATCCAATAAACATAATTAATATTTGTTCGAACACAGTACAGACATATAAAGAGAGGGACAGGGGGACTGATGCCATAATGAATTCACCCTTTACTTAGTCTCGCCGATGGAGCAACTGCTTGTATATGTTGGACTGCGCGACCCGACTCTGCTCGACAGAACCTTCGGAGGACGCTTCCTCAGCCTAGTAGCTGGACTTTACCTTAATACCCAGCTTAAGCCCAGCCTTGTGGACTGACTCTTCGAATACCTAGAGCCCTCTTAGGTTCTCCTAACGAAATCCCGGGTATTCTATGAATACCAGAAACGAACCTATCTATCGTATCCTAGGATCTGAGACTAATTCTCAGAAACAAAGAAAACGAGACACTATCTAGAAATAAAAGAAAACTTATACTGAAATCTGAGTCTCTAAGTGACTTGTATACTGGAAAACTGTATACTTGAAGTTACTAAATGACTCAGATCGAGTGGAGAGGAATGATTTCAACTTAGGAAGGCCTGGGGTATTTATAGCAGCTTTCTGGAGTGAATTTTTCCAAGAATTTCGATGTGGGACTTGGAACTGCAGCTCAGGACGCCCGTCCTGGATTGTTGACCAGGTCAGGACGCCCGTCCCGAGTCCTGGACGCCCGTCCTGGCCTGTTGACCAGGTCAGGATGCCCATCCTGATTTGGGACGCCCACCCCGACGTCTGAACTTCTGAAAAATTATATTTTTGCCCCAAAATTTGCCATTTTCTTCTACTTTTCACCTGACACTTCCAAAATCATAAAAACTGTGAAATTGAGTTAATAACAAACAATTAAGACCGATTTGCCCTCAATTTCACCCTAAATTATGCCTAAAAACATGCTAAAATGTGATATGATATATGCATATCACTTAGGCTGGAACAAATTCAACAATCAAAGAATTAATCCGGACATCTCTATTGTTCGAGAATTTTATTCCAATCTCTGGCCTAACAATGTTTATTATGTTTTTTTGTCAGGGAACGCCAGGTTCCTTTAAATCCAAAGATCATCAACTAGCTGTTTGATCTACAAGACTTCAATAATGATGCAGATGACTACCACTCACTATCCTTAAACCTCACGGATGAAGTCCGGGACCAAGCATTGAAGGACGTTACTATTCCAGGGACCCAATGGACTTGTTCCCAGCATGGGAACAAGACTTGTAGACGAGAATTCCTGACTGATGAAGCCAAGGTCTGGTTCTACTTCATCCGCCACTCCGTAATGCCTACTGCACACACATCCACCATCAATGTGGACAAGATACTGCTGATGTCTTGCATTCTCAAAGGAAAGACCATCAACGTTGGCAAGATTATATGTGACCAGATCAGAGCATGTGCCAACCGAAAGACTGTGGAAATGTACTTCCCAACGCTCATCTGTTTGCTTTGCAGAGCCTCCGGGGTGATGGTGGCCATCGATGATGGGGACTTCTATGCCCAAGGCACGATATCTGCTCATGACTTGAGCAGGATTCTGCCCGTGACCTCAGCACAACCATCCAGACCGAACACTCGGACACAATCAGCTCGCAGATCAATTGTCCCACAGTCTCCTATAGCCTTCGATGCTCCAGCAATCGATATGCAGCAGCTACACACGCAACTACAAGTGTACTGGCGGTATGTTCGAGACCGCGATGCAGTTGTTTTCCGCTCACTACCAGAACAGATGCAACAAGCTGGAGAACCATGGCCCACTTTCCCTGACCAACTTCTGCCCGATGATCACACAATGGGCAGCGATGAGGACATATAGAGCAACCTCCCTGCGCTTCGAGAGTGGTTCTATTTCTCTTCCCTTCTCTCTCTCTATTCCTTAGTACTTGTATATGTTTATATTGACTTAATATTGAGGCTTGACCTTGTGATGTGTGAATGTTGAATGCTATATTCTTTTTTGCTTGCTGTAATGAGGACATTGCTCCCTCATAAGTTTGGGGGAGGGTGCCCTCTTGCTGGATGGATGAATCATTATTTTGATGTTGATGAATGATGGATGAATTTGTAATTTTTATGATGGATGATGGATGAATGCTCACTTTTATTTAATGATGCAATTATGAGGCAAATGTTTTGCTATTCTGCTGGAATTTCCTTTTGAAATGAATGAATGCTTGACGGTTAGATGACTGCAGTAGGAAGTCTTGTGTTTTTTTCATCTAGTGATTAGTTGGTTGCAATAGCCTTGGGATTGCAATTGATGATGATTTCTTTAACTTTAAAACGTAAATTCTTGTATGACAAGTACTTTCTTTTCATATATATAGATATTAGCTGATATTGGGTGATAATTCATTTTACTCCAAACAGTTTTTGGCACAATAGTCTTAACCTAGAAAATTTTTCATTTATAACAAAAATTAGCTGTGGTATGAAGAAACATAATTTTTAGACTCATTTGTGATATCTTTCGAGGCGAAATCCTAGTATGTTGGAAAGTATCTACGATTTTAATTAAATCAAATATCGTACTCCCAGGGAAGTGGTAACGGCTTAGTAGTAACTATCCTCTTATGCTAACTCTTATCTTATGAACCAGTTATGCAATCATTCATCAATATCTTTGATGAGAGGGTGATTCATTCTCCACTAGGTTTAAGTCTATTTAAGCCTAAGAGTGTTTTACAGATAATGTCCTAATTCTATGTTATACTGTTCCTACATGTTGATTGACCTATCTTCGAGTATTTTAGATATATATTGGCCTAGATTGCAACTATGTACTGAGTCTAAAGGTGTACCACATCTGAGTTACCTGATAAACCGCCCTACCTTAATGACGGCCCTACTCACGGTTCGAGCTAAATGCATCCATGAAAGTCCTATGTCACTTAGGAGATCATGCCGCTCGCCCTAACACCGGCATAAACACACAAACTCAGCCTACTTAGACTACTCTAACAAACATGGTGATCTATAGGTTATTTCATCTAATATGGCAGACATTAATGCATCCCGATGGGGAAGTCCTAAATTAATGTTTGTTAAACTAAATAGGTTATGATTAGACCATGGTTAGGAATTGTCTATAACCCTACATTTAGTTTAAAAGAAACTACATTAGACATGCAGACATAATGAAAGTTAAGCTGGTAGCCATTTCCGGAAAATCATAAAGTACTTCAACATGCATAACAAATATTCATAAAATCATAATCCAATAGACATAATAAATGTTTGGACGAACACAGTACAGACATATAAAGAGAGGGACAGGGGGACTGATGCCATAAAGTATTCACCCTTTATGTAGTCACGCCGATGGAGCAACTGCTTGTATATGTTGGACTGCTCGACCCGACTCCGCTCGACAGAACCTTCGGAGGACGCTTCCTCAGCCTAGTAGCTGGACTTTACCTTAATACCCAGCTTAAGCACAGCCCTATTGACTAACTCTTCGAACGCCTAGAGCCCTCTTAGGATCTCCTAATGAAACCTTGGGTATTCTATGACTACCAGAAACGAACCTATCTAGTCGTATCCTAGGATGTGAGACAAACTCTCAGAAACAAAGAACACGAGACACTATCTAAGAATATAAATAAACATATACTAAAACCTGAGAACACTAAGTGACTTGTATACTATGGAAAAATGTATACTTGAAGTCACTAAATGACTCAGATCGAGTGGAGTGGAATGATTTCAACTGAGGAATGCCTGGGGTATTTATAGTAGGGGAGCTGGGTGATTTTCTCTCAAAATTTTGATGTGGGATTCTGAACTGGGGCTCAGGACTCCCGTCCTGGCTTGTTGACCAGGTCAGGACGGCCGTCCCAAGTCCTGGATGCCCGTCCTGACTTGTTGACCAGGTCAGGACGCCCATCCCGACTTCCGAACTTCTGAAAATCATGTGTTTGCCCCAAAATTTGCCATTTTCTTCTACTTTTCACCTGACACTTCCAAAATCACAAAACACTGTGAAATTGAGTTAATAAAAATCAATTAAGAGGGCTTTACCATCATTTTCACCCTAAATTATGCCTAAAAACATGCTAAAAATGTGATATGATTTATGCATATCAGCCTAGAACATTAAGTTTGGGGGTGTAAAAGGAAGGTGACATAAAAAGTAGGGATGCTGCAGCATTGACATCGCTGCAGCATCGGTGTTGCGGCTGCACTAATATTGCTGCAGCATTTTAACTCTGTGGCAGTTATATTAAAAAAAACATTTTTTTGAAATTTTGTGTACAAAAAGAACTCTCAGTACTTGAGAGTGTTGAAATTTTTTTTAGATATATATATATTAATAAGAGAGAAGAAAAAAGAAAGAAACATACCAAAGCTCTCTACTTGATTATTGGGTGATTACTTCTTGGGTATTAAGAGGAGAAAATTGTGGTAGATCATGGAAAGAAATGTTTGTGCTTAATGTGTTCAGGGCAGGTTGGGGCTGAGTTTGAGCCTACTTTGATCACACTTGACCCTCAGCCAACAATACAACCAGAGTAAGACCTCTTTGATCCTTGCTATTGAGACTACTACATTAGTGGAGAAAGGTATGATGAATTGGAGTTTAATTATGCAAAATGAATCTAGGGATTATCATTTGCTAATTCATGAGCAAGAATTAAGTAGGGGATGGACTATACACACACACTGGAGTAAATTGATTATTTGATCTTGATTTGGTTAGTATTTTGGTATTTGAAAAATTGGAACTTGATATCCACTTGAATTTCACAATTTTCTAAATCTAAAATCGCAAGTCCCAAGTTAGCTAGGTGCTACTGAACTGATTGTTGGATGATTAACACATTTTTCTCCTTTGCATTATGGCAGCATTGCTTGGGACGAGCAATGGTTTAAGTTTGGGGGTGTGATAACTCTACGATAGTAGAGTTATTTGCACATATTTTACCTCACTTCTAGCACGAATTGTAGAAGTTGTCCCTTAATTTTGAATGAAATGCTCTACATTGTACATTTTCCCTTTTTACATTCAATTTTACCGATTTAGTCCATTTGATAAAAATTCCTCTGTTTATTTAAATTAAATTTTGATTTTCTTTGATTTGTAATTGCAGCACTTTAAAAGTGGGAATTTTATGAACCAATTGACCAAGGGTAAAAAGGGAAGTTGGCTGGTTAAAAATATGATCAGCCTATTGAGGAAATTGTACCGAGGAAGATTGAAATTTATGTTCAATATATATATATATATATATATATATATATATATATATGTACATGCATGCTGACGAGTGCACAAAAAGTCAAAAAGGGAATGTGACAAAAGAGAATTGATGGGCTTCCGATTGGTATGCTAAAAGATAGGCTTTATTTACCTATGTCGATTATGAGTAATTAAGGACTGAGTTTTACTAACTGTCACTTTAGCATTCAATTATTGTCACTTAATCAATCAGAACCTAAGGCAGAGTACCTATCGTGTAGCTAGTTCTTAGAAAGCATCTACGATTTTAATTTATTAATATCATACTCCCAGGGAAGTGGTAACGGCTTAGTAGTAACTATCCTCTTACCCTAACTCTTATCTTATGATTCAGTTATACAATCGTTCATCAATATCTTTGATGAGAGGGTGATTCATTCTCCACTAGGTTTAAGTCTATTTAAGCCTAAAAGTGTTTTATAGATAATGTCCTGATTCTATGTTATACTGTTCCTACATGTTGACTGACCTATCTTCGAGTATTTTAGACATGTCTTGGCCTGGATTGCAACTATGTTCTAAGTCTAAAGGTGTACCACATCTGAGTCAACTGATAAACCGCCCCATCGCCATTGACGGCCCTACTCACTATTCAAGCTAAAAGCATCCATGAAAACCCTATGTCACTTAGGGGATCATGCCGCTCGCCCTAACGCCGGCAAAAAAAACGCAACTTAGCCTACTTAGACTACTCTAACAAACGGGGTGTTCTGTAGGTTATTTTATCTAATATGGCAAACACCAATGCTTCCTAAATTGATGCCTGTTAAACTAAACAGGTTATGAATAGACCGTGGTTACGAATTGTCTATAACCCTAACTTTAGTTTAAAAGAAACTACATTAGACATGCAGACATAATGAATATTAAGCAGGTGACCATTTCCGGAAAATCATAAGAACTTCAACATATATAACAAATACTCACAGAATCATAATCCAATAAACATAATTAATTTTAGGACGATCACAATACAAACATATAAAGAGAGGGACATGGGGACTGATGCCATAAAGAAATCACCTTTTACTTAGTTTCGCCGATGGAGCAACTGCTTGTATATGTCGTACTGCTCGACCCGACTCTGCTCGACAGAACCTTCGGAGGACGCTTCCTCAGCCTAGTAGCTGGACTTTACCTTAATACCCAGATTAAGCCCAGCCATGTGGACTGACTCTTCGAACGCCTAGAGCCCTCTTAGGCATACAATACAATCCCGGGTATTGTATGAATAACATAAAGGAACCTATCTATCGAACCCTAGGATCTGAGACTAATTTTCAGAAACAAAGAAAACGAAACACTATCTAACAAAAATAAATTTCTATTGAACCCGAGTCTCTAAGTGACTTATGTACTCGAGAAAAATGTACACTAAAAGGCACTGAATGACTCAGATCGAGTGGAGAGGAATGAATTCAACTGAGGAAGGCCTGGGGTATTTATAGCAGCTTTCTGGAGTGAATTTTTCCAAGAATTTCGATGTGGGACTTGGACCAGGCATCCGGGACGCCCGTCCTGGCCTGTTGACCAGGTCAGGATGCCCATCCTGATTCGGGACACCCACCCCGACTTCTGACCTTCTGAAAAATTGCGTTTTTGCCCCGAAATTTGCCATTTTCTTCTATTTTTCACCTGACACTTCCAAAATCATAAAAACTGTGATATTGAGTTAATAACAAATAATTAAGACCGATTTACCCTCAATATCACCCTAAATTATGCCTAAAAACATGCTAAAAATGTGATATGATTTATGTATATCAAGAATGATGTGCTGGAACTTTTAGATATATATATATTTATACATACATATATATATATATATATATATATATATATATATTTACGTACACACATAACAACTGGAAATTCCAGTCGGTTGAGGCAGAATGTTTTCGGGTTTTCAGGAGGAAAAGAAGACAAATAATCAGCAGTTTGTTATTTATATATATATATACATATATATATATATATATATACATATTTGCAAAAGAATCATCCCAGCTGGAGTATAAGTCATCAAAAAATCGGTAGATGTACAACCCGTGAGGATAGCAGCAAGGGAATCATTCTAGGAAAGAAGGACAGTTGTCCACTATCAACCGGTAGACAAATGAACTTTTGGAAGCATCAAAGACATGTTTAAATAGAGGAGAAAGCAGAAGAGAAAAGGTTGGATAGAAAAATAGGGAGAAAACGGAGAAACTATAGCAAGATAGAGTGATAGGATAGTAGTAGATTTATTTCATTTGTACTTAGTGTCGGGTATGTTTAGAATAGGGGCAGTGGGTAGCTTGTTTTAGAGTGTCATTTAGCTTAGATAGAGTGGAAAAGAACCTGAGAAGGCTTGGGCGACCTTGCTGGAATTTTGCAAGCTGTGCAGAACCGAGGGCAACAACACCACGCAGAGGAAACGAAGGGCAGCAACACATTGATTAAACTCAATTTGGGGCAATAGGGTGATCTCCGACCCGAGTAACTCTCTTCCCATTTCCTCAATTTGCTATTGCTTTTATGATTAAGTATTCTTTGTAATATGGGAATATTTAGATGAATTCAAGGATTAATTAAATACTATTTTGGGATTGATATGTTCACTATGACCCTAGGGGCTGTTTTTCCTATTACGTTAATCCTTGTATTTCATGATTCGTTTCAGTAAAATATCTATTCATAACCTGAAGGTGATGTAGTCTAGTAAATCATAAACATGTGGAAAAATGTAGTATGGAATATGATGATAAGAATGCATAAGTTTTGTGTATTGTTTTCCTTATTGATGCTTGTATGGGGCATGCTTAGTTTATTCGTGCAATTACTTAAACGGATTAGGAATAACTTGCGGTTACGACTGTCCAAGTTATGTATCGAACTAGTATCTGGCTTTCTAACCGGAAGGGGTCTAGTTGACACGATAATTGCATGGCACTTGCTTGAGACGCATGACCGTGCGCTCAATATTGCAGGGGACACGACCAATTTCACTGCCTAGTGTTGTTCTAGGTTCACGATACTTCGTACTCCATGAGACGATGTTATAAGGGGTTTAGACTAATAGGCTAAGTAATCTGGAAAGAACCAGATCGATGTAGTGTTAATTTGGAAACCAAAAAGCATGCTTAGTATTTTTGGATTCACTACTGGTTTATATTTGCATCTTTGGCTTGATTTTCTCATCAATGTATTACCTGTTGTATTCTTATGGTTATTTTTCAGTAGGCTGACCTATAGTTGTTAGTTAGTATTGCTGCGGCATTGGTGATGCTGCAGCATTTACGTTGCTGCAGCAGTTTCATAGCAGTAGCTTAATCTCCGAATCTCCTTCCCATTATTCATCATTCTTTATTCTTTTAACCAGATGTAAATCATGTTTGCATGTATAATTGGCATACTTAATCCCCATGGGATCATTAATCTTGTACTTAGGTACATATATTACTTGTTGACCGGTGTATACTTGCACTTGTTAAGATTGCATTGATTTATTTTATTTTCTTATCTTTTCAATTTGTGACACACGCACACAACGCAACACCTGACTGATCAAGTTGCTATGAAAAGGTCTCAAATGTCTGGCAGATTATCATGGTAATGCAGATGCAACAACTCAATAACTCGACTGAACTCTACTCTTAGTCACGAGGTCTTCCTGATGTGTAGTGTGTGAACTAATCTAGACTAGATTGTCAACTCAATATAGTCTTCTCTGAACTTTTACTAAATAATACTTAGACCAATCGTCGAATATACTAGCAACAAACAACCTTCTGAGTTCTGAGCTTTGGTGTCAAGGCTTTTCAATTATAATTTTCAATAAAAGAACACACTGGGCAATGTATTTTTAGATTGATTGTTCAGGGTATTTTTGTGTTCACTTTCACACATCAACTTTAACTACCCAGGTAGCGAGTCCCACTCCGATGACTCCCAGATCTGTACGACCTTAGGGCATCAGGCATTAAGTTCCCTTAAGAAGTGGTGCTCGAGTAGAAAGGACGCTTGCAAACTTCCCTATTTGTTTAACTTTTTCACTTCCAACTCAGGGCATCATCTAGTCATTCAAATTGCAAATACATCCTCAACCGGTGTAATATTATTTAGTTAAGTCTCGAAAAGGTATTTGGTTGATGTCTCTAATCCAAACTAGGTTGTGCTCAATTATCAGGAATTCCCTATTTCTAATTGAGGAATTCAGTAAAGTTATCAACATGTTTCCTACTGATCATAATGCTCTACTCAACATATATCATAGACATAAGCATTTCTTAAACCAATCAATACTGAATTTGAAGTCTGAAAGAGTGAAAATTTTTGAAATTTTTTTTTGGAAGGGTGCAATTCTAGTGAGAAATATGGGAAAACAGGCAAATTATTACTACTATAGTGCACTGTGCACTGCTACCCCACACTTAAGGTTTGCACTGTCCTCAGTGTTCATGCATATCCTATTACCCCACACTTATTTTAAAAATAAGAATTTAAGAAAAACAAAAAGCAAGAAAAACAAACAAAACACGAAATGGAAACAAATAATAATAAAAAATAATAAATATACTCCCTTTACTCGTTGAGCAGAAGGACCTGCTCAGATCTGTCCATTAGCTCTTGGTATGGTTTTAAACGTTGCCCGTTTACTTTCTGAGAGATGTTATCTTGATGAACGATGACGACTGCTCCAAATGGCGACACCTCTGTAATGGTAAACGGACCTCACCAATAACCTTTAAGTTTTCCTGGAAATAATTTCAAACGTGAGTTGTATAATAACACTTTATCACCTGGTTCGAAATTTTTCTGGGACCTATGTCTGTTATCATGTCGAATTTTACTCTTCATTTTAAATTGGAGAGAATTCTCATATGCATTAAACCTCCACTCATCCAATTCATTGAGTTGTAACATCCTATTTTCCTTAGACAAATCATCATCTAGATTGCATTTATGCAAAGCCCAAAATGTTTTATGCTCTAGTTCAACAGGCAAATGGCATGCTTTTTCGTAAACCAATTTGTAAGGTGAAAATCCTATAGAGGTTCTATATGTCGTACTAAATGCCCATAAGGCATCATCTAATTTTATGGCACAATCTTTACGGTTAACTCCTACAGTTTTTTCTAAAATTCTTTTGATACCTCTATTGGTTACCTCAACCCGCCCATTGGCCTGTGGGTGATAGGCCGTGGAAAAGTGATGATGAACTCCATATTGCTTGAGTGCTTTCTGCAATTGTGAGTTGCAGAAGTACGCACCTCTGTCGCTTATGAGGGCTTTGGGACATCCAAATCTGGAAAACAATTTCTTAAGGAATCTGCACACAGCTTTAGCATCATTAGTAGGTAATGCTTGTGCTTCAGGCCATTTTGAAAAATAGTCTACAACTACTATGATGTAATTTTTGACAAAGGAAGAAGGAAAAGGACCCATGAAGTCAATACCCCAGATATCGAATATTTCGACACTTTGTATCACCTACTGGGTAGACCGTCTCTAGAAGAAATATTACTTGTTCTCTAGCAAACATCACAGGACTTAATGTATGTTGCTGCATCCTTGAAAATAGTAGGCCAATAGAATCCTGCTTCCAACACTTTCCTGGTAGTGTTGGTGGCAGCCAGATGGCCTCCAATAGGTCCACAATGACAATGCTCCAGGATCTTATATCCTTCTTCTTCTGAGGCACACCTTCTGATCATTTGATCTTTACAAATTCGAAATAGAAAAGGATCTTCCCAGTAGTAATTTTTCAATTCAACAAAGAATTTCTTTCTGTGCTGCTTATCCATATTAATCGGGAGAGATTGAGCAACTAAATAATTGGCAATGTCAGCAAACCATGAAGGTGAAAAGATAGCAGATAATGCAAATAAGTTCTCATCCAGAAATTTATCTGATATCTGTTTCATCTATTGCTCCTAATCCAGGGTTTTCTAATCTAGACAGATGATCTGCGGCTAGATTTTCAGCCCCTTTTTTATCCCTTATTTATATATCAAATTCCTGTAGCAATAAAACCCATCTAATCAATCTTGGTTTTGCATCAGTTTTATTGAACAGATATTTCAAAGTAGAATGATCAGTGTAAACTATTGTTTTAGACAAGACTAGATAAGATCTAAATTTATCAAAAGCATATACTACAACTAGTAATTCCTTTTCAGTAGTTGTGTAATTCTCTTGAGCATCAGTTAAGGTTTTACTAGCATAGTAAATTACATGAAATTTCTTATCATGTCTTTGTCCTAAAACAACTCCTACTGCATAATCACTAGCATCACACATGAATTCGAAGGGAAAACTCCAATCAGGTGATGTCATAATAGGTGCAGTAGTTAACAGTTCCTTAAGTTTATTAAATGATTTCATGCATTTCTCATCAAAAATGAAAGGAACATCTTTACTCAATAAGTTGGTCAATGGTCTGGCTACTAATGAAAAATCTTTTATGAAACGCCTATAAAAGTCAGCATGACCTAAGAAACTTCTCACAGATCTTACAGATTTGGGTGGAGGTAGTTTTGAGATCACTTCAATTTTAGCTTTATCTACCTCCATACCTCTCTGCGAAATCTTATGTCCTAAAACAACTCCTTCTTTAACCATGAAATGACATTTCTCCCAGTTTAGAACCAAATTAGATTTTATACAATGTTTAAGCATGGATTCCATGTTATTCAAATAGATAACAAATGAGTCACCAAACACTGAGAAATCATCCATAAATACTTCCATAGACTCATCAAAAATAGAGGTCATGCAACGCTGAAATGTAGCCGGTGCATTACATAATCCAAAAGGCATCCTTCTATATGCAAATGTTCCAAAAGGGCAAGTAAATGTAGTTTTATGCTGATCTTCAGAAAAGATGGGAATTTGAAAATAACCAGAAAATCCGTCAAGAAAGCAATAAAACATGTGTCCCGATAACCTTTCTAACATTTGGTCAACAAAAGGAAGGGGGAAGTGATCTTTTCGTGTGGCAGTATTTAGTTTCCTATAATCAATGCATACACGATGACCAGTGACAGTTCTAGTAGGAATTAGTTCATCATTTTCATTCCTAATAATTGTTATTCCCCCCTTTTTGGGTACTACTTGCACTGGGCTAACCCATTCAATATCAGAAATAGGAAAGATTATTCCGGCATCTAGTAATTTAATTACCTTTTTCTTCACCACATGACACACATTAGGATTCAACCTCCTTTGAGGTTGCACACATGGCTTATACTCATTTTCTAAAAGAATCTTATGCGAACAAAAGCTTGGGTTGATACTTGGAATATCCTCGATTTTGTATGCAAAGGCTCTTTTGTACTTCTTGAGTATGTCCACAGTCGACTTCCGTTGTTTTGCAGTCAAATCAGCTGTGAGAATGATGGGAAGTTTCCTATTGTCATCTAGGAATTCATAACATAGATGAGTTGGCAATTCCTTTAGCTCCAAGTCTGGTGGATCTTCAAATGATGTTTGCTCTTTATTCATCTCATGAGTACCTATCTTAGAGAAATTGTCAAAGCTAATTTCGTAATTGGAAGAACAAAGATTAGTTTTCTCCAATTCCAAAGAATCTTCTCTCAAGACTGGATAGTCTGAGCAAAAGTTAGTGGAGTTAAAACAATTCAAAGTGAGTAATTCAGGGAAATAAAAGAAAAGAAAAAAAATTTTGAAAATTTTAAAACAAGCAGAAAAGGAAAAATTGTAAACAGGAAAAAGATTTTAATTTGTATTTTCTGGAAAATAATATTTTTCAGAAAATAGATTTTATAAAAGAAAAAGAAATTATTTTGTTTTTAAAATTTTTTTAATTTTTATATTTTGTTTTTAAATTTGATTTCCTTAGTATGGTTTTAGAATTATTTTCTAAAATTTTATTTACCTAAATTTCTTAATCTTAGATAATTTCTAAAATTAATTATTTAAAGCTAACCCTATATTTCAGGAAAGTGATTGACTAATTCAAATAAGAATGAGTGTTTATTAAGGTATAGATTACTACCGTTACCTAACATAACCTTCTAGAATTTTGATCAGGAATCCTAATATTTTATGATATGTTCCCCGACAACGGCGCCAAAAATCTGATGTGTTTCGATTTGTATGCTAAAAGATAGGATTTATGTACCTATTTTGATTATGAATAATTAAGGACTGAGTCTTACTAACTGTCACTTTAGCATTAATTGTTGTCACTTAATCAATCAGAACCTAAGGAAGAGTACCTATCGTGTAGCTAGTTCTTTGGAAAGTATCTACGATTTTAATTTATTAATACCGTACACCCAGGGAACTGGTAACGGCTTAGTAGTAACTATCCCTTAACCCTAACATTTATTCTGTTTATGTAGTTAATCAATCAGTTAATCAATTCTTTGAGATTGATTGGTGATCCCAATCACACATAACAAGCAAATAGCATTCAAGAGTAGACATGCATTCATCAATTTAAGCTCAGTTATTACAATTTGTTTGACCTTATCTTCGAACATTTTAGATATATCTTGATCTCTAAGGCAATTATGAAATGTAACAATCTGTTTACCATATCTGAGTTACCTGGTGTATTCACCCCTACCTTGGGATGATCCTTCTCATCTATCGGATTAAAGTATCCATGAACGGTCCCCTATGTCACTTCAGTATCATGCCACTTAACCCTAGGATTGGCCTAGCGTACAAACTCAGCTTTATTACGGTACTCTAACAAACATGGTGATCTATTTTGTTATTTCTTCCTAATCTGGCAGACCTTTTACAGTTTGTTAAACTAAAGCGGTTATGATTCAGACCTTGGTTAGGAGTTGTCTATAACCCTAGTTTAATTTAAAAGGACATGACAATTCAACATTTATAATGATAATTTTAGCTCTATGATCTTCCCGGGAAAATGAATAGCATCTCAAATTGTAAAACATGTATGATATATGAATTCAGTATCAAATCAATTTCCAGATAAAACAATTCATAAAAATATAGAAACTCGTCTAGGGGACCAAATATCATAGAGTAGTCACCACTTTATGCAGGTCCAGCCGGTGCTGCAGCTCCTGTATGCTTTTGATTGCTCGATCCTACTCTGCTCGGTAGAGCCTTCGGAGAATGATTCTTAGACCTAGTAGCAATTGCTTTACCTTACATCCTAGGCTTAAGCAAAGTGCCCTAATCTGACTAAGAACGCGCACCCTATCTCTCTCTTAGGATCTCCTAACGAAATCCCGATAGTCTGTGATACAAAAAACAAACCCTATCTAGTCGAATTCTAAGATTCTGAGATTAAACACTCAGAAAGCAAAGAAAACGAGACACTCTCGAAATACTAAACTACTCGTGTGATACACCTGAGATCACTAAATGACTTGTATACTATGGAAAAATGTATACTTGAAGTCACTAGATGATTCAAATTGAGTGAAGTGGGATGATTTCAACTATTGGAGGCCTGGGGTACTTATAGTAGGTTTCTGGGGTGAATTTCTCCAAAATGTTTGATGTGGGACAACTTCTAGTGCTCGGGACGCCCGTCCCGAATCCAGCATTTTCAAAAATTACATTTTTGCCCCAAAATTTGCTGTATTTGTATAATTTACTCCTGAAACTTCCAAAATCACAATTTTCACAATTTTATGTCAATTTGATTCAATTAAGATCAAATACATTCAAATATTGCCCTATTTTGTGTCTAAAAACATGCTAAAAAGGGATATGATTTGTGCATATCAAGGGCCAATGATGTCCATCCCCCATTGGTAGAAAGGAATTGGGATGCTAATAGAGTGAAACTCCACAGTGGGCATGTGATGTATGTTGGCGTGTAACTGACATTTCGAATAGTGTTGTATTAATGTGGTGGCATCGGCTTCCATAGTCAGCCAAAAGTATCCTGTCCGCATGATCTTTCGAGCCAAACTCAGAGAGCCAATGTGAGATCCACAAATACCTTCGTGGACTTCCTGCAAAATGTAATTTCCTTCAGTTTCAGGCACACATTTGAGTAAAGGCCAAGAGTAATGTCGATGATATAATTGATCATTTAAGAAAACATATCGGGCTGCAGAATTTTTGAGTTGTTGTGCTTGGATTTTATCAGTTGGGCTTGCGTTGTTGGTGATATATTGAATAATAGGTGCCATCCACGAAGGTTCTTGAGTAATAGTTAGAATTGGAAGGCTATCGATGGACTTTTACATATGGGGCTCTATCCATGTTCCGTCTAAGGTATCACCAGTGTGTAATTTGGACAAAGCATCGGCTTTAGTGTTTACCTTGCGGGTTATATGTTCGATTTTCAAGAATTGAAATTTTTTAAAGAAGGCGGATACTAACTGTAAATATTTTTGCATGTTATCTTCCTTTGCTTTGAATTCACCGTTAACTTGACCTGCTACGACTTGAGAATCTATAAATATGAGAAGGTTTTGGATATTTAAAGTGCGGGTAATCCGTAATCCTGCGACGACAGCTTCGTATTCAGATTCATTGTTGCTGATTGGGAATGCATATTTTAAAGCGTAAAATAATTTGGAGCCTTCAGGTGATGTAATGGCAATACAAGCGCCTTGGTTGGTTTCGGCTGCTGAACTATCGACATGGATTTTCCAACAATTAGATGGGATGCTGTTTTCGGGTAAGACTTGGGCGGTCGGGAGGAGTAAAAAGGTGCATTCTACAATGAAATCAGATAATGCTTTAGCATTTATATGCTTCCTGTGAGTGTACTCGATATCATATTCCGAACGTTCTATGGCCCATCGCATGATGCGGCTAGTGATATTGGCTTTGTGCAATGACTGATGAATAGGAGCTTGCGTGTGCATACATATATGATGAGCTTGGAAGTAATGTCAGAGTTTTCGTGCTGCTACTCCTAAGGCAAAGATATGCTTTTCTAGAGGAGAATATCGAGTTTTGGCGGATTGCATAACATGGCTAATGTAATAAACAGGGTGGAAAATCTTGTCACGTTCTGCGCAGAGGACGACACTGATAATTGAAGGTGAAATTGAAATGTACAGATGAAGAATTTCGTTAGGTTTTGGGGGGAGTAGGATAGGCGGATTTTGTAGGTATTGTTTGATGTCTTGGAAAGCTTTCTCGCATTCGGTGGTCCATTCAAATTATTTGCGGTTACATAGAAGTGTAAAGAACAGGAGAGATTTTTCTCCTGATTCTGAAAGGAAAGGGTTGATAGCTTCAACCCGTCCGTTGAGTCGTTGTACTTCTTTAACATTTCTCAAAGATTTGAGATTCTGTATTGCTGCAATCTTGGACGGGTTTATTTATAAACCGCATTGAGAAATCATGAAACCTAAAAGTTTTGCGGCGTTTACTCCGAATGTGCATTTTTCAGGATTGAGTTTTAAACCGAAATCTTGTATCGTTTGGAATGTTTCTCGAAGATCTTGGGTTATATCTAATGATGAAATGGTCTTAACCAATATATCATCAATATATGCTTCTATGTTTTTGCCAATTTGCGACAAGAATATTTGATTGATCATGTCTTGGAAATCTGCTCCAACATTTTTTAATATGAAAGGCATACGTTTATAACAAAAAAGTCCTTATGGGTTTACGAAAGTGATTTTTTCTTCATCTTCTTTGGCGATTAATATCTAATGATATCCTTTGTGAGCATCTAAAAATGATAGTAAACTATAACCGACTGTAGCATCGGTAAGCAAATCTGTGCGGGGAAGGGGATATGGCTTCTTGTGGATGACTTTGTTGAGAGAAGTAAAATCGATACAAACTCGCCATTTGCCACCTGGTTTCGGCACGACTATGTGGTTGATTAGCCATTGAGGAAACTGGACTCTACGTATGACATCGGCTTGAAGTAGATCTGATATTTCCTTGCGAATAATATTTTGCTTCTTTGTATTAAAAGAACGACATTTTTGGGTGACGGATTTTGCTGATGGGGGGATTCCTAATTTATGTTCATTACAGATCGGGAGATGACTCCATGATCTGTGGGGGTGATGCGATTCCGGTTGACGTGCTAAATAGGTGTTATTTTACCCTATGTTGATTATGAATAATTAAGGACTATGATTGACTAATTGTCACATTTAGTCTCTATGGTGTCACTTAATCAGCCAGAACCTAAGGCAGAGTACCTATCGTGTAGCTAGTCTGTTGGAAAGTATCTACGATTTTATTAAGTTAAATATCGTACTCCCAGGGAAGTGGCAACGACTTAGTAGTAACTAGCCTTTTATCCTAACTCCTATCTTATGATCCAGTTATGCAATCTTCATCAAGTACTTTGATGAGAGGGTGATTCATTCTCCACTAGGTTTAAGTCTAATTTATCCTAGAAGTGTTTTATAGATGAGTTCTGATTCTATGTTATACTGTTCCTATATGTTGATTGACCTAAATTCGAGTATTTTAGACATGTCTTAGCCTGGATTGCAACTATATTCTGTGTCTAAAGGCGTACCACATCTGAGGTTTCTAATAAACCGCCCTACCTTAATGACGGCCCTACTCACGGTTCGGGACGAAGGCATCCATGAAAGCCCTATGTCACTTTGGGGATCATACCGCTTGCCCTAGCCGCCGGCATAATCGGACTCGGCTCGGCTTCCCCTAGACTACTCTAACATGCAAGGTGTTCAGTAGGTTATTTTATCTAGCATGGCAGACACCAATACTAATTGATGCCTGTTAAACTAAATAGGTTATGATTAGACCGTGGTTAGGAGTTGTCTATAACCCGAACTTTAGTTTAAAAGAGCACATTAAACATGCAGACATAGTGAATATTTAGCAGGTGGCTATTTTCGGAAAAATATAATAACGTTAACATATAAAACAACTATTCATAAACATCGTAATCTCGTATTCATAATATGTATTTAGAACAAAACAATAACAACATATAAGAGAGGGACATGGGGACTGATGCCATAAAGAAATCACCCTTTACGTAGTCTCGCCGACGGAGCGTACTGCTGTATATGTCGTATTGCTCGCTCTGACTCTGCTCACCAGAACCTTCGGAGGACGCTTCCTCAGCCTAGTAACTGGGCTTTACCTTAATACCCAGCTTAAGCCCAGCCCTGTGGACTGACTCTTCTAACGCCTAGAGCCCTCTTAGGATCTCCTAACGAAATCCCGGGTATTCTATGAATACCAGAAACGAACCTATCTATAGAAACCTAAGATCTGAGACTATTTCTCAGAAACTAAAACAAAACACTAATAAGAAAGAAAACTGAGATCCGAGTCTCTGAGTGAGTTGTGTACTAGAGAATTGTACACTGGACACCACTAAATGACTCAGATCGAGTGGAGAGGAATGAATTCAACTGCTGGAGGCCTGGGGTATTTATAGCAGCTTCCCGGAGTGAAAATCTCTGAAATATTCGATGTGGGACAGCTTCTGGTGGCTCGGGACGCCCGTCCCGGGTCCTGGACGCCCGTCCAGGTGCCTTGACTTGGTCGGGACGCCCGTCCCGACCCTTTGACCGGGTCAACATTTCCAAAAATTGCATTTTTGCCCCAAAATTTGCTGTTTTCGTCTACTTTTCACCTGACACTTCCAAAATCATAAAAACTATGAAATTAAGTGAATAACGAACAATCAGGATCAAATTACCCTCGATTTCACCCAAATTCATACATAAAAACATGCTAAAAAAGTGATACGATTTTCGCGTATCAGGGGGACCAAGCGAAAATGTGAGAAAACTCTGCGGTAAGTTCTAAGATATGTCGTTGTAGTTGAGTCGAGAGGGAAGCACCGAGTCTGATTTGACTTTCTGGATGGGCGGCGTCGATGCCAAATGTTTCAAAATGGTTAATGGGAGTGATATTGCGATCTGGTATGTCAAAAGAGTCGTCCGAAAGCCTTGGTGGTGTGTTTTCGGTAATGTAGCAAGTTCGTGGGATTGGCACGTCTCTGGGAATTATCCAAGGTCCGGAAGGTAAGGAGATAATCATGTCGTTGCGATATGTGCGAATCTGTGCTTGCATTATATTTAATGATGGGCTACCAAGAATGATGTTATAAGATACTGGTGAATCTACTATAATGAAAGTGGTTGTTTGTTATTGGAGATAGGAAGGTGGTCCCCATTGAAGTAATAGATTGGTGATGCTGCGGGGGTGGGTGGTGGTGCCGAAAAAGTCAACTATTGGTATAAAGTATGGTTGTATGAGGGTATCACTCAAGTGCATCTTCTTCCAGGTTTCGTAATACATCATGATGTTAGCGGAACTTCCAGTATCTACGAATATGCGGCGGATGAAATATAATTCGATGTGTAAAGAGATGACTAATGGGAGACTAGTTTTTCGAGCAGTTTTGGCAGACTTGATGCGTTTGTGTGGTGGATTCCCAAATTGGGGATTATTATCGTCTATAAGGTTGATGATGTGAGGGAGGGACGTGCCAGAACTTGGGAGATTATCGGCAGTTGTTGTGGCTTGGTTCGGCATCCGAATGTATTCTAGCAAATGTCCTTTTTGTATGGCTGCTTCGATTGCTTGCTTTAAATCAAAACAGTTTCTTGTTGTGTGTCCGACTTCCTTGTGGAATGTGCAGAAAAGTTGTTGGTTTCGACACTCGAGTGGGGATGCCATCAGGCGTGGAGCTTGTAACAGGCCCAATGACTCTATATTCTGCCAAATGGTAGCACTATCGGTGGTCAAGGGTGTAAATTGGGAAGTATTATATTTGGGGAAACGGGGCATCCGTTGATCGGTGACGGTTGTTGCCATTCAGGGTCTATATTCGGGGCTTGGGAATCGGTTGGGAGGCTGGGAATTTCCGCCTTGAGGATACCTGGATTTGGTTGAGTAGTTTCCACATCTTGTGCTTGAGTAGTTTCCATGGATGAAGACAATTTTTCTACTTTTATCCATGCCCCAATGTGGGTAAGTAATTCCTGAGTAGTACGTGGTTCTTGGATGTTTAATTGGTGTGAATATTCTCCTTTGATGAGTCCATTGCAGAATGCTTCGACATAAAAAGAATATGTACAATCTCTATGATGCGTTCCGATTGGTATGCTAAAAGATAGGCTTTATTTACCTATGTCGATTATGAATAATTAAGGACTGAGTCTTACTAACTGTCACTTTAGCATGCAATTGTTGTCACTTAATCAATCAGAACCTAAGGCAGAGTACCTATCGTGTAGCTAGTCTGTTGGAAAGTATCTACGATTTTATTAAATAAATATCGTACTCCCAGGGAAGTGGTAACGGCTTAGTAGTAACTAGCCTTTTATCCTAACTCTTATCTTATGATCCAGTTATGCAATCTTCATCAATAACTTTGATGAGAGGGTGATCCATTCTCCACTAGGTTTAAGTCTAATTAATCCTAGAAGTGTTAGATAAGTCCTGATTCTATGTTATACTGTTCCTACATGTTGATTGACCTATCTTCGAGTATTTTAGACATTTCTTGGCCTAGATTGCAACGATGTTCTGTGTCTAAAGGCGTACCACATCCGAGGTCTCTAATAAACCGCCCTACCTTAATGACGGCCCTACTCATGGTTCGGGGTAAAGGCATCCATGAAAGCCCTATGTCACTTCGGGGATCATGCCGCTCGCCCTAGCCGCCAGCATAAACGCTCAGCTCGGCCCCTACCTAGACTACTCTAACAAACAGGGTGTTCCGCAGGTTATTTTATCTAGCATGGCAGACACCAATACTAATTGATGCCTGTTAAACTAAACAGGTTATGAATAGACCGTGGTTAGGAATTGTCTATACCCCTAACTTTAGTTTAAAAGAGCACATTAGACATGCAGACATAGTGAATATTAAGCAGGTGGCCATTTCCAAAAAAACATAACAACTTCAACATATATAACAAATATTCATAACAATCATAATCCAGTATTCATAATTGATATTTGGATAAACACAATAACAACATATAAGAGAGGGACAGGGGGACCGATGCCATAAAGAAATCACCCTTTACGAAGTCTCGCCGATGGAGCGTACTGCTGTATATGTCGTATTGCTTGACCCGACTCTGCTCGCCAGAACCTTCGGAGGACGCTTCCTCAGCCTAGTAACTGGCCTTTACCTTAATACCCAGCTTAAACCCAGCCCTGTGGACTGACTCTTCGAACGCCTAGAGCCCTCTTAGGATCTCCTAACGAAATGTCGGGTATTCTATGAATACCATAAACGAACCTATCTATCAAACCCTAGGATCTGAGACTATTTCTCAGAAACTAAGAAAAACGAAACACAAAAAGGAAAGAAAGAAAACTTATACTGAAATCTGAGTCTCCGAGTGAGTTGTGTACTCGAGAATTGTACACTGGAAACCACTGAATGACTCAGATCGAGTGGAGAGGGATGATTTCAACTCTTCGAGGCCTGGGGTATTTATAGCAGCTTTCTGGAGTGAAAATCTCCAAAAAGTTCGATGTGGGACAACTTCTGGTGCTTCGGGACGCCCGTCCTGGATTAGGACGGCCGTCCTGGTGCTTTGACTGGGTCAGGACGCCCGTCCTGACCCGTTGACCAGGTCAGCATTTCCAAAAATTGCATTTTTGCCCCAAAATTTGCTGTTTTCATCTAGTTTTCACCTGACACTTCCAAAATCATAAAAATTGTGAAATTGAGTAAATAATAATCAATTAAGACCAATTTCCTATCAATTTCACCCTAAATTATGCCTAAAAACATGCTAAAAATATGATATGATTTATGCATATCAGATAACCCCACACTTAGCTTTTTGCTTGTCCTCAAGCAAAGTCTACCTGACGTTAGTGATATGTGCAGTCACTTAAATTCTTAGTCATGTTTTTATTCCAAAATTTGTTCAGACAATTCTTAACACAGGTCTGACTGGTCAGGTTGCTATGACAATGTCTCACATGTCTCTAGTAGACTGTTATGATTGAGCAGAAAACAACTTAACAACTAGGTTGAACTCTTCTCTTAGTCACAAGGTCTTCCTGATGTGTAGTGTGTGTACTAGTCCAGACTAGATAGTCAGCACAATAAACTCTTGTCTTAACTATTACCAGATAATACTTTGACCCGTCGCTAGACATACTAACAATAGACAACTTTCTAAGTTCTGAGCCTTGGTGATAATATTATTACTTATTTAGCGTTTATTGATTTCCTTTTATAGATTTTCCAGGGTATTTTGAGTCTGCTTAGAACACGTCAACTTCAACTACGCCTGTAGCGAGTCCCACTCCGATGACTCCCAGACCTACACGACCTTAGGGCATCAGGCTTTAAGTTCCCCGAAGGAGTGGTGCTCGAGTAGAGAAGGCCGCTGGCAGACTACCCTTATTTGATTAACTTTCTTTTGTTTCTTTTCACTTTTAGCTCAGAGTCTCATCTAGTCATTCTAATTGCCAACATATCCACAACTGGTCTTAATTTTATCTAGTTAAGTCTCGAATAGGTAATTGGCTGAGGTCTCTAATCCAGACTAAGTTGTGCTCAGTTATCAGGAATTCCCTATTTCTAATCAATTAGTTCAAGATAGCTATCACATTGCCTCCTACTAACCACAACATTCTACCTACATATCATAGACATAAGCAATGTTTAACCAATCATACTGCATTTAGAAGCCTGAAAGAATGAAAAATTTTGAAAAAACTTTTGTAAGTGTGTGAAATTACGGGGAAAACAAGCAAAATCATGCAAACATTTTCTCAACTACTATAGTGCACACTCAATTACTACAGTGCAATGTGCACTGCTACCCCACACTTAAGTCTGACTGATGCGTTTCCGACCGACATGCTAAATAGGTGTTATTTTACCCTATGTTGATTATGAATAATTAAGGACTGTGATTGACTAATTGTCACATTTAGTCTCTATGGTGTCACTTAATCAGCCGGAACCTAAGGCAGAGTACCTATCGTGTAGCTAGTCTATTGGAAAGTATCTACGATTTTATTAAATAAATATCGTACTCCAAGGGAAGTGGCAACGGCTTAGTAGTAACTAGCCTCTTATCCTAACTCTTATCTTATGATCCGGTTATGCAATCTTCATCAATATCTTTGATGAGAGGGTGATCCATTCTCCACTAGGTTCAAGTCTAATTAATCCTAAAAGTGTTTTAAAGATGAGTTATGATTCTATGCTATACTGTTCCTATATGTTGATTGACCTATCTTCGAGTATTTTAGATGCATCTTAGCCTGGATTGCAACTATGTTCTGTGTCTAAAGGCGTACCACATCCGAGGTCTCTAATAAACCGCCCTACCTTAATGACGACCCTACTCACGGTTCGGGATGAAGGCATCCATGAAAGCCCTATGTCACTTCGGGGATCATACCGCTTGCCCTAGCCGCCGGCATAATCGGACTCAGCTCGACTCCTACCTAGACTACTTTAACAAGCAAGGTGTTCAGCATGTTATTTTATCTAGCATGGCAGACACCAATACTAATTGATGCCTGTTAAACTAAACAGGTTATGATTAGACCGTGGTTAGGAATTGTCTATAACCCTAACGTTAGTTTAAAAGAGCACATTAAACATGCAGACATAGTGAATATTTAGCAGGTGGCTATTTCTAGAAAAACATAATAACTTCAACATATATAACAAATATTCATAAAAATCATAATCTGGTATTCAGAACTGTTATTTGGACAAACACAATAACAACATTGATACGCGAAAATCGTATCACATTTTTAGCATGTTTTTATATATGTTTTAATGTGAAATTGAGAGTAAATTGACATTAATTGTTTACTATTTACTTGATTTCACGGTTTTTATGATTTTGGAAGTGTCAGGTGAAAAGTAGACGAAAACAGCAAATTCTGGGGCAAAAACGCAATTTTTGGAAATGTTGACCCGGTCAAAGGTCCGGGACGGGCGTCCCGAACCCGGGACGGGCGTCCTGACCCGGTCAAACCGCCAGGACGGGCGTCCCGAACCGGGACGGGCGTCCCGAACCTGGTCAACGAATCAGGACGGGCGTCCCGAGCCACCAGAAGCTGTCCCACATCGAATTTTTCAGAATTTTTCACTCCGGGAAGCTGCTATAAATACCCCAGGGCTCCCGCAGTTGAAATCATCCCTCTCCACTCGATCTGAGTCATTAAGTGGTTTCCAGTGTACAATTTTCCAGTACACCACTCACTCAGAGACTCGGATCTCAGTTTTCTTTCTTATTAGTGTTTTGTTTTAGTTTCTGAGAAATAGTCTCAGATCTTAGGTTTCTATAGATAGGTTCGTTTCCGGTATTCATAGAATACCCGGGGTTTCATTAGGAGACCCTAAGAGAGCTCTAGGCGTTCGAAGAGTCAGTCCACAGGGCTAGGCTTAAGCCCAGGACGTAAGGTAAAGTCTAGCTACTAGGCTGAGGAAGCGTCCTCCGAAGGTTCTGGCGAGCAGAGTCAGGGCGGGCAATACGACGTATACAGCAGTACGCTCTGTAGGCGAGACTAAGTAAAGGGTGATTTCTTTATGGCATCAGTCCCCATACCCCTCTCTTATATGTTTTATTGCTTTGTCCTAAACATCAATTATGAATATCAGATTATGATTTTATGAATAGTTGTTTTGTATGTTGAAGTTATTATGTTTTTCCGGAAATAGCCACCTGCTAAATAATCATTATGTCTGCATGTCTAATGTAGTTTCTTTTAAACTAAAATAGGGTTATAGACAATTCCTAACCACGGTCTATTCATAACCTGTTTAGTTTAACAGGCATCAATTAGTATTGGTGTCTGCCATACTAGATAAAATAACATGCTGAACACCTGGCTTGTTAGAGTAGTCTAGGTAGGCTGAGTAGAGCGTTATGCCAGCGATTACGAGCCTTCAGAGTGATCCCCGAAAGTGACATAGGGCTTTCATAACTGTCTTTGTTCGTACCGTGAGTAGGGCCGTTTACCTTAATGATAGGGGGCGGTAGCATAGAGACTCAGATGTGGTACACCTTTAGACACAGAACATAGTTGCATTCCAGGCTAAGATATATCTAAAACACTCGAATATAGGTCAATCAACATATAGGAACAGTATAACATAGAATCAGAACTTATCTTTAAAACACTTCTAGGGTTAATTAGACTTGAACCTAGTGGAGAATGGATCACCCTCTCATCAAAGTATTTGATGAAGATTGCATAACTGGATCATAAGATAAGAGTTAGGATAAGAGGCTAGTTACTACTAAGCCGTTGCCACTTCCCTGGGAGTACGATAATTAACTTAGTAAAATCGTAGATACTTTCCAATAGACTAGCTACACGATAGGTACTCTGCCTTAGATTCTGGCTGATTAAGTGACACCATAAGACTAAACGTGACAATTAGTCAATCACAGTCCTTAATTAATCATAATCGACATAGGGTAAAATAACACCTATTTAGTACGTCAACCGGAATCGCATCAGATTTTTGGCGCCGTTGCCGGGGAAATATCATAATGAATTTAGGATTATTGGCCACAATTCTAGAGACTTATGATAGGTAACGGTAGTAACCTAGACTTTTGATTAACACTTATGTTATACCAGTTAGACAATCACTTTCCTGAATATAGGATTATCATAACTAATTAATTTTAGATGTATCTGGAATTAAGAGACTTAGGATAATCAAATTTTAGAAAATTATTCTAGAACCATATTGAGGAAATTTACCTGCTTTCTAAATAAATTTTAAAATCCATAAAAATATTTTTCTCGTTTGTCTTCACTTTCCTATGTTTGTTATTTGTTATTTCTAACCAGACTTTGCACTCAGAGATGAAGAGAACAAGAGCAGCTACTAACCAGGCAAAGAAAACAGAAAACCCTGACACTCCAGGACCAAAGAAGACGAAACCAGAAGGCCCCTCTAGACCCGCACCAGAAGTACCACGAGGGACTCTTCCTTCACAACCAGTAGAAGTAAACTCGAGCCCTGATGCCAGTGAACTAGTGAGACGATTCCTGAACACCCGTGAGCATAGTCCCACGGAAGAAGATCCTTCTGAGGATACCTTCCCTCCTAGAGAAGTACCCCAGAGATCTCCAATTCACCCTCCTACCCAGAGAGTTCCTCTAAATCCACCCCCTACTGATCAAACCCAGAATTCACCGACCTCTCCTGCATACACCCCAACACCTCACGAGCGCACCCCTTCATCTGCGGGGAGTACTAACGGTTATTATTCACTGTTGTCCGTGCAGATAGACACACTAACTCAAAGGGTCTATGAGATGGACCAAGGGATTGCCAGCAGACTGTGTCATTTAGACCAACTCAGTCTGAACATCACAACTAACGTAGACCGACTCAGAGCCACGGTCAATCTCCAGGAGAACCAAGGTGCACAACTACTCCGAGAGATGGCTGATCTACGCAGTGAGCAAAACAGGCAGAGGGATGAGATGCGAACAATACGCATAGAAATGCGAAGCATTCGGACAGAACTACAGGAGATCAGAGACAGGATTCGTTAAAAAGGGAAGATTCTTTTACTTTTATTTTCAGCAAATAATTCGTTTGAACTGAAACTTGAATAATTGACCCATATTTTTCTATTTTTCAAACATTTTTAAAGGGTCCTTTATTTTCAACAATTTTCTTCAGACATTTTATTTCTATGAAAAACGAAAATTTTGCAATTACAGTTTATTTTTCATTAACTAAATTGTATAAATTCAAATTTTTGTTTTTCTTGCTGAATTTAAATAGGAATAAAATTAGGGTAGTATGATTTTCGAAAAAGTGAGACTGAGGAATTTTTGCATAGAGTTTTTTTTTTTTAACAACTTCTGAATTTCGTTGGATAAACATGAAGCATTGTTAAAAATTATGATTATTTTTGGTATACTGAGATTTGCAGGAATTAGAAAAAAAAAATTTTTCGGAATTGGCACGCGTCCAGAGGGACGGGAGTCCTGCCTCCGGGGCGGGCGTCCCGAAGGCCTCCCCGTCTATAAAATCTCAATTTTTTTTTCATTTTTCCCTCAAAATTCACTTCCAAAAATCCACCTCTCTCAAATAACTCTCTCTCTTCACCTTTGGCAAACTTTTCAAATTTCAAATTTCAAATTTCCCTCCAAAATTTAAATTTTAAATTTCCTTCCAAATTTGAATTTCCCTCCAAAATTCGAATTTCCCGCCAAAATTTTCGAAATCTTTCCCTAGCCTAATTTCACCCTTTTGAATTCAAATTCACCTCCAGAATTCGAATTCGAACCTTCCTTCCTACCTAAAACTCCCAAAAGTCTCTCAAACACTTTCAAACCAAATGGCTGCCAAACGTGCTCGTACCCCATCTACCATGACAGTTACCTCAGTGACACATCCTTTTATGCTGTTTCCCTCCAGCACAGCATATCAGGAGAGATGCACTGGGTACATCGGACGCACGATACTGACGGGCAGAACGCTGGATTGGGCAGCAGTACAGACACTAGGAGTAGAGGCTGAGGTCAGACGCATACTCGATGTACTACCCTACAGTCGAGTATTCATCGTCACAGAGCCCACGTACCTGGAGCTGGTATGTGAGTTCTATGCATCCTTTGCATGCCATCAGGAGCAGATCACATTCCGCTTAGGCGGAATAGATCGGTCGATGAGCATGCCGAGTTCGCATCGCTTTGGGTATCTGGCAGAGAGAGGAGCTGGATACGCCCGCCTACACCACAGCAGTTCGGGACTTCACTTCTGCAGAGGTCTCCACTGCTTGGGCTCAGATCTGTATGACAGGTGTTCCCTACCAGCATGGCTTTGCGAAAGCCACAGGTATCTATCCTGCTCTTCGCTACTTACATGCCATTATTGCACACACTTTGTCAGGACGACGGACGGCCCCCGGGAATGTCACCCAGATGGAGACATTCCTCTTGGCCAACATGCATATGGGATCCACAGTAGAGATGGCTCGACTTATCACAGTCATCATGCGGGGTTTTGCTACGGACACTCGGAAACAGTGTCTGGGGCTCGGGCCATTCATCACCAGGATAGCCCGCTACCTGGAGTTGGACATAGAGGGCTCGGAGCTTACTCTGGTCGCCCCAACCACTATTCCCACAGACGTTACCATCCTACGGAACATGGGAATGGTTGTCCGGGATGCGAGCGGCCGCTACACCATCCACACAGAGCAGCCAGGACAGGCTTCGGCATCAGAAGCAGCTCCACCGCATATCCATCCATCCGAGACGTTCGTGCCACGTACTGCCTTCGAACGACACATGTCGCACGGATTGGCAGAACTATCGGCACGATACAGTCGAGACATGGACCGGATCGACAGACGGCTGGCCATGATGGATGATCGGATTGACAGACGACTGGCGGTGATGGATGACAGGATCGCCATGATCACCAGTAGGATTGAGGAGATACATCAGCAGACTGCCCGAGTAGCGGAGAACTTCGAGTTTGACTTAACAGACCTCGGTCCACTGGATGGCGACCCGCCGGGTTCTTAGTCTCTCTCTCCCCTTCTTTCCTTTCTTTTGTCTTTTGTTTATCTTGTTCTTTGTGTATGTCTGGGCTGTATGACTATGAATCTTTGTACAAAATTGATTTATATGACATACAGAATTGTTGCATTATTTTGTTTTTTTTTTCTTGTTTTATTATGTTTTATTTCTTGTTTTCAAATAAGTGTGGGGTAATTAGCTATGCATGAACACTGAGGACAGTGCCAAACTTAAGTGTGGGGTAGCAGTGCACGGTGCACTGTAGCAGTTTGAAGCAGTTTGAAAAATTTTTCGCATGCTTTTGCTTGTTTTCCCTGTATTTTCACACCCTTCCAAAACAATTTTCAAAATTTTTCCGTCTTTCAGACTTCTAAATGCAGTATGCTTGGTTAAACAAATTGCTTATGTCTATGATATTGTAGTATGTTATGGTTAGTAGGAGATAGTCGATAGCTATCTTGGACTAATTGATTAGGAATAGGGAATTCCTGATAACTGAGCACAACCTTGTCTGGATTAGAGACCTCAACCAATTGCCTATTCGAGACACTAGATAAAATTAGACCAGTTGTGGATATATTGGCAGTTAGAATGACTAGATGAGACTCTGAGCTAAAAGTGAAAAGAACTTAAGGAAGTTAATTACAATAGGGTAGTTTGCCAGCGGCCTTCGCTACTCGAGCACCACTCCTTCGGGGAACTTAAAGCCTGATGCCCTAAGGTCGTGTAGATCTGGGAGTCATCGGAGTGGGACTCGCTACATGGGTAGTTGAAGTTGACGTGTTCTAAGCAAACTCGAAATACCCTGAATCTATAAAGAAAATAACTAAGTGCTAAAACATTAAAAATCTGATCACCAAAGCTCAGAACTCAGAAAGTTATCTGTTGTCAGTATGTCTAGCGATAGGTCGAAGTATTATCTGGTAGCAGTTAAGATAAGAGTTCATTGTGTTGACTATCTGGTCTAGACTAGTACACACACTACACATCAGGAAGACCCTGTGACTAAGAAAAAAGTCCAACCTAGTTGTTGATTTATTTTCTGCCTGATCATAACAAACTACTAGAGACATGTGAGACCTTGTCATAGCAACCTAACCAATCAGACCTGTGTTAAGAATTGTCTGAAGAATTTTTGGAATAAAAACATGATTAGGAATTTAAGTGACTGCACTACGGTTTAAAATCACTAACTCCATGTAGACTTTGCTTGAGGACAAGCAAAAAGCTAAGTGTGGGGTTATCTGATACGCGAAAATCGTATCACATTTTTAGCATGTTTTTATATATGTTTTAATGTGAAATTGAGAGTAAATTGACATTAATTGTTTACTATTTACTTGATTTCACGGTTTTTATGATTTTGGAAGTGTCAGGTGAAAAGTAGACGAAAACAGCAAATTCTGGGGCAAAAACGCAATTTTTGGAAATGTTGACCCGGTCAAAGGTCCGGGACGGGCGTCCCGACCCGGTCAAACCGCCAGGACGGGCGTCCTGAACCGGGACGGGCGTCCCGAACCTGGTCAACGAATCAGGACGGGCGTCCCGAGCCGCCAGAAGCTGTCCCACATCGAATTTTTCAGAATTTTTCACTCCGGGAAGCTGCTATAAATACCCCAGGCCTCCAGCAGTTGAATCATCCCTCTCCACTCGATCTGAGTCATTAAGTGGTTTCCAGTGTACATTTTCCAGTACACAACTCACTCAGAGACTCGGATCTCAGTTTTCTTTCTTATTAGTGTTTTGTTTTAGTTTCTGAGAAATAGTCTCAGATCTTAGGTTTCTATAGATAGGTTCGTTTCCGGTATTCATAGAATACCCGGGGTTTCGTTAGGAGACCCTAAGAGAGCTCTAGGCGTTCGAAGAGTCAGTCCACAGGGCTAGGCTTAAGCCCAGGACGTAAGGTAAAGTCTAGCTACTAGGCTGAGGAAGCGTCCTCCGAAGGTTCTGGCGAGCAGAGTCAGGGCGGGCAATACGACGTATACAGCAGTACGCTCTGTAGGCGAGACTAAGTAAAGGGTGATTTCTTTATGGCATCAGTCCCCATACCCCTCTCTTATATGTTTTATTGCTTTGTCCTAAACATCAATTATGAATATCAGATTATGATTTTATGAATAGTTGTTTTGTATGTTGAAGTTATTATGTTTTTCCGGAAATAGCCACCTGCTAAATAATCATTATGTCTGCATGTCTAATGTAGTTTCTTTTAAACTAAAATAGGGTTATAGACAATTCCTAACCACGGTCTATTCATAACCTGTTTAGTTTAACAGGCATCAATTAGTATTGGTGTCTGCCATACTAGATAAAATAACATGCTGAACACCTGGCTTGTTAGAGTAGTCTAGGTAGGCTGAGTGGAGCGTTATGCCAGCGATTACGAGCCTTCAGAGTGATCCCCGAAAGTGACATAGGGCCTTCATAACTGTCTTTGTTCGTACCGTGAGTAGGGCCGTTTACCTCAATGATAGGGGGCGGTAGCATAGAGACTCAGATGTGGTACACCTTTAGACACAGAACATAGTTGCATTCCAGGCTAAGATATATCTAAAACACTCGAATATAGGTCAATCAACATATAGGAACAGTATAACATAGAATCAGAACTTATCTTTAAAACACTTCTAGGGTTAATTAGACTTGAACCTAGTGGAGAATGGATCACCCTCTCATCAAAGTATTTGATGAAGATTGCATAACTGGATCATAAGATAAGAGTTAGGATAAGAGGCTAGTTACTACTAAGCCGTTGCCACTTCCCTGGGAGTACGATAATTAACTTAGTAAAATCGTAGATACTTTCCAATAGACTAGCTACACGATAGGTACTCTGCCTTAGATTCTGGCTGATTAAGTGACACCATAAGACTAAACGTGACAATTAGTCAATCACAGTCCTTAATTAATCATAATCGACATAGGGTAAAATAACACCTATTTAGTACGTCAACCGGAATCGCATCAAACATATAAGAGAGGGACAGGGGGACCGATGCCATAAAGAATTCACCCTTTACGAAGTCTCGCCGATGGAGCGTACTGCTGTATATGCCGTATTGCTTGACCCGACTCTACTCATCAGAACCTTCGGAGGACGCTTCCTCAGCCTAGTAGCTAGACTTTACCTTACATCCTGGGCTTAAGCCTAGCCCTGTGGACTGACTCTTCGAACGCCTAGAGCCCTCTTAGGATCTCCTAACGAAATCTCGGGTGTTCTATGAACACCAGAAATGAACCTATCTATAGAAGCCTAAGATCTGAGACTATTTCTCAGAAACTAAAACAAACACTAATAAGAAAGAAAACTGAGATCCGAGTCTCTAAGTGAGTTGTGTACTGGAAAATTGTACACCGGAAACCACTTAATGACTCAGATCGAGTGGAGAGGGATGAATTCAACTGCTGGAGGCCTGGGGTATTTATAGCAGCTTCCCGGAGTGAAAATCTCTGAAAAATTCGATGTGGGACAGCTTCTGGCGGCTCGGGACGCCCGTCTTGATTCATTGACCAGGTTTGGGACGCCCGTCCTGGGGGTTTGACTGGGTCGGGACGCCCGTCCCGGACCTTTGACCGGGTCAACATTTCCAAAAATTGCGTTTTTGCCCCAGAATTTGCTGTTTTCGTCTACTTTTCACCTGACACTTCCAAAATCATAAAAACCGTGAAATTAAGTAAATAGTAAACAATTAATGTCAATTTACTCTCAATTTCACCTTAAAACATATATAAAAACATGCTAAAAATGTGATACGATTTTCGCGTATCAGATAACCCCACACTTAGCTTTTTGCTTGTCCTCAAGCAAAGTCTACATGGAGTTAGTGATTTTAAACCGTAGTGCAGTCACTTAAATTCCTAATCATGTTTTTATTCCAAAAATTCTTCAGACAATTCTTAACACAGGTCTGACTGGTTAGGTTGCTATGACAAGGTCTCAAATGTTTCTAGTAGCTTGTTATGATCAGGCAGAAAACAAATCAACAACTAGGTTGGACTTTTTTCTTAGTCACAGGGTCTTCCTGATGTGTAGTGTGTGTACTAGTTTAGACCAGATAGTCAACACAATGAACTCTTATCTTAACTGCTACCAGATAATACTTCGACCTATCGCTAGACACACTGACAACAGATAACTTTCTGAGTTCTGAGCTTTGGTGATAAGATTTTTAATGTTTTAGCACTTAGTTATTTTCTTTATGGATTCAGGGTATTTTGAGTCTGCTTAGAATACGTCAACTTCAACTACCCATGTAGCGAGTCCCATTCCGATGACTCCCAGATCTACACGACCTTAGGGCATCAGGCTTTAAATTCCCTGAAGGAGTGGTGCTCTAGTAGCGAAGGCCGCTGGCAAACTACCCTTATTTGATTAACTTCTTTTAATTTCTTTTCACTTCTAGCTCAGAGTCTCATCTAGTCATCCTAACTGCCAATATATCCACAACTGGTCTAATTTTATCTAGTTAAGTATCGAACAGGTAATTGGTTGAGGTCTCTAATCCAGACAAAGTTGTGTTCAGTTATCAGGAATTCCCTATTCCTAATCAATTAGTCCAAGATAGCTATCAATTATCTCCTACTAACCATAACATACTACCTACATATCATAGACATAAGCAATTGTTTAACCAAGCATACTGCATTTAGAAGTCTGAAAGACGGAAAAAGTTTGGAATTTTTTTTGGAAGGGTGTGAAAATGCGGGGAAAACAAGCAAATTCATGCAAAAAATTTTGCAAACTGCTACAGTGCACCGTGCACTGCTACCCCACACTTAAGTCTGACACTGTCCTCAGTGTTCATGCATATCTAGCTACCCCACACTTATTTGCAAACAAGAAGAAATGAAAATAAAACAAAGAACTCTTACCCCACACTTATTTGACTAATTCAGGGTAAGAGAGAAATTAAAACAAGAAGGATAATAGAAATAGCAAAACAGAACACAAAACAAAGAAAACAAAAGTAAAGGATCATGAGGATTAGAAAAACTCCCTTCATGTCGCGATCAGAAGGGTCTTCTCTGATCTGTCAATTGGCTCTTCACCTTAGCCATGTGCTATTGCTGAGGTGTTCTTGACTTTGCAAGCTCTAGATATTGGAAAGGATGACATCAGCTCCGATCCTTCATTGTCGAGCTCCAGGTAGTGGCATATCCATTTGAGGAATGGCTCAATCTCCAAGGACTATTTCCTCGAATCATCTACAAAGTTTCTCGTAATCGTAGCAACGTGTCCAGAAGGAACGTGTCTAGGAATGAGACTTCTTTGGATTGGTGTGCCTACCTGCCAATGTTAGTAAAGGTATTGCATGCAAGTCTCGAATAGAAGAAAAGATACCTGAAGTTTTGGCGAAGCTGTGGTGGTAGGGGGCTCCAGTTGTGTAGATCTGGGCCCAAGTATTTGAGACTTCCTCGGGGAAGTTTCTCACAGCTGATTGGTATGCAGGGAATGCAAGCTCCTCCATTGCTATGCTCCTGATACAACGCCAAATTCCTCTATATCCTTCGACCCTTCGTTACCTCTTGGTAGATCACTTGCTTGCATTGGTCTGGCTTTAATTGTTGCCAGTATCTCATCTATTGATTCTGCGAGTGTGGGTTTTGCTGTGGTGGTGTCTCCTCTTTTGGAATGGTCAGTCATTCCCATAGCAATCCCTGCTAAAGTGTGGTACTTAGCAGACTTCACAGATTTGATACACATGCTGAATATTTCTTCCTAAAACATTGGCATTCTGAATCTGGAAAACAACTAGAATCTGCACATGACTTTAACATCATTAGTAGGTAATGCCTGTGGTTCAGGCCATTTTGAAAAGTGTTCCACGACTACTATGATGTAATTATGTTCAAAGGAAGAAAGAGAAAAGGATTCGAAATACCCCTGATATCAACGGTTGCAACATTCTGTGTACGTCGCTGGGGTAGATGATCTCTGGAAGATGTGTTACCTGTTATTTGGCAAGCATCGCAGGACTGTATCAGAGATACAAAAGTCCTTGACTATGGTGGGTCAACAAGATCCTGCTTTCAACACTTTCCGGACAGTGTTGATAGTAGTCAATTGGTTTCCCGTAGATTCTTTAGGGCAATGCTCTAAACTCTTGTGGCCTTCGTCTTCTGAGACACATCTTCTGATCAATTGATCTGCAAAAATTTGAAATAGAAGAGAAACTGCCCAGTAGTAATATTTCAAATCAGCAAAGAATTTCTTCTTTTGCTGATAAGTCATATCACTTGGAACTTATTTAGTGACTAGATAATTTGCAATAAACCACAGATGAGAATTATTATACATAGCAAACAATGCAAATAAGTTTTCATCCAAAAATTTATCATTATTACACTAGCCTCTAACTCAGGGTTTTCTAATCTAAACCAATGGTTTGCTTTCTAGATTTTCAACCCTTTTTCTTACCCCTTCATTCTATATCAAACTCAAGTAACAATAAAACCTTACTTAATTAATTATGGTTCAGTATCAGTTTTATTGAACACAGACATCTCAGAGTGATCAGTGTAACCTATTGTTTTTAGACAAGACTAGATAAGATTAGGATTTATCATACATGAACTTTCTTATCATGTTTCTGTCTAAAACAGTTCTTACTACATCATATATTCATTCAAAAAGCATATTTCAATTAGGTGATGTCATAATGGGTGCAATAATTCCTTTTGGTTTTAAAAATTCTCATGCAATCATCAGCAAAACAAAAGGAACATCCTTTTTCCAATAGAACATTCAATGGTCTGGCTATTAAGGAAAAAAAACTATTTCATAACTCATCCTAATAAGGCCGGCATGACTCTAAGAACATTCTAAAATAGAGTTTCTTCTCGATAAAAATCTAAGCCAACATTTTACAACTCAGAAGAAAATATATTTTATCCTCATTTCCATTTTTATTTCTTCGAAATTAAATAAAGGAAGAAAAACACGAAAAAGAGCAACTAAGAAAACAACTAAAGAAAAAACAAGAGATCGGGAAAAGGAACAACTCACCGTTGAGCAAGAAAGATACATTCTTTTTGGGATTTTAAATTTCTAACATTTTTTTTTCGTTTTATGTTGAAAGCAGGTAAATTTCCTTAATATGGTTTTAGAATAATTTTCTAAAATTTGATTATCCTAAGTGTCTTAATTCCAGATAACATCTAAAATTAATTAGTTATGATAATCCTATATTTCGGAAATTGATTGTCTAACTAGTATAAGAGAAGTGTTGGGTCTAAAGTCTAGGTTACTACCATTACCTATCATAAGTATCTAGAATTTTGATCGGTGTCTAGAATTTTGATCAGGAGTCCTAAATTCATTATGATATTTCCCCGGCAACGGCGCCAAAAATCTGATGCGTTTCCGACCGACATGCTAAATAGGTGTTATTTTACCCTATGTTGATTATGAATAATTAAGGACTGTGATTGACTAATTGTCACATTTAGTCTCTATGGTGTCACTTAATCAGCCAGAACCTAAGGCAGAGTACCTATCGTGTAGCTAGTCTATTGGAAAGTATCTACGATTTTATTAAATAAATATCGTACTCCCAGGGAAGTGGCAACGGCTTAGTAGTAACTAGCATCTTATCCTAACTCTTATCTTATGATCCGGTTATGCAATCTTCATCAATATCTTTGATGAGAGGGTGATCTATTATCCACTAGGTTCAAGTCTAATTAATCCTAAAAGTGTTTTAAAGATGAGTTCTGATTCTATGCTATACTGTTCCTATATGTTGATTGACCTGTCTTCGAGTATTTTAGATGCATCTTAGCCTGGATTGCAACTATGTTCTGTGTCTAAAGGCGTACCACATCCGAGGTCTCTAATAAACCGCCCTACCTTAATGACGGCTCTACTCACGGTTCGGGACGAAGGCATCCATGAAAGCCCTATGTCACTTCGGGGATCATACCACTTGCCCTAGCTACCGGCATAATCGGACTCAGCTCGACTCCTACCTAGACTACTTTAACAAGCAAGGTGTTCAGCATGTTATTTTATCTAGCATGGCAGACACCAATACTAATTGATGCCTGTTAAACTAAACAGGTTATGATTAGACCGTGGTTAGGAATTGTCTATAACCCTAACGTTAGTTTAAAAGAGCACATTAAACATGCAGACATAGTGAATATTTAGCAGGTGGCTATTTCTAGAAAAACATAATAACTTCAACATATCTAACAAATATTCATAAAAATCATAATCTGGTATTCAGAACTGTTATTTGGACAAACACAATAACAACATATAAGAGAGGGACAGGGGGACCGATGCCATAAAGAATTCACCCTTTACGAAGTCTCGCCGATGGAGCGTACTGTTGTATATGCCGTATTGCTTGACCCGACTCTACTCATCAGAACCTTCGGAGGACGCTTCCTCAGCCTAGTAGCTAGACTTTACCTTACATCCTGGGCTTAAGCCTAGCGCTGTGAACTGACTCTTCGAACGCCTAGAGCCCTCTTAGGATCTCCTAACGAAATCCCGGGTGTTCTATGAACACCAAAAACGAACCTATCTATAGAAGCCTAAGATCTGAGACTATTTCTCAGAAACTAAAACAAACACTAATAAGAAAGAAAACTGAGATCCGAGTCTCTAAGTGAGTTGTGTACTGGAAAATTGTACACTGGAAACCACTTAATGACTCAGATCGAGTGGAGAGGGATGAATTCAACTGCTGGAGGCCTGGGGTATTTATTGCAGCTTCCCGGAGTGAAAATCTCTGAAAAATTCGATGTGGGACAGCTTCTGGCGGCTCGGGACGCCCGTCCTGATTCGTTGACCAGGTTTGGGACGCCCGTCCTGGTTCAGGACGCCCGTCCTGGCGGTTTGACTGGGTCGGGACGCCCATCCCGGGTTCGGGACGCCCGTCCCGGACCTTTGACCGGGTCAAAATTTCCAAAAATTGCGTTTTTGCCCCAGAATTTGCTGTTTTCGTCTACTTTTCACCTGACACTTCCAAAATCATAAAAACCGTGAAATCAAGTAAATAGTAAACAATTAATGTCAATTTACTCTCAATTTCACCTTAAAACATATATAAAAACATGCTAAAAATGTGATACGATTTTCGCGTATCACTGACACTGTCCTCAGTGTTCATGCATAGCTAAAATACCCCCACACTTATTTGAAAACAAGAAATAGAGATAAATCAAAATAAAACAAAGAACTCATACCCCACACTTATTCGACTAACTACGGGTAAGAAGGAAAATAGAGTAATGAAAGAAATAACATGAAATAAAATGAGAGAGATACTCCCTTATTCTATGAAGTCCACAGTCTGCTCGAACAAGTCAAAAGGCTCTCTGTAAATCTTTAGGTGTTGTCCGTTCACTTTTTGAATAATGCCGTCAGAATCCATGATGTCACATGCTCCGAAAGGTGATACTTCCGTGATGGTGAACGGGCCTGACCAACAGCTACGCAGCTTTCTTGGGAAAAATTTGAAACGTGAGTTGTACAACAATACCTTATCTCCTGGTTCAAAATTTTTCTGGGCTCTGAGTCGTTTGTCATGCTGGAGTTTACTTGTCATCTTGAACTGATGTGAGTTCTCATGGGCTTTGAGTTGTAGAATCCGGTGTTCCTTAGTTAAATTATCGTCGAGATTGCATTTTTGCACTGCCCAGTAAGCTCTATGTTCAAGTTCAACCGGAAGGTGGCATGCTTTTCCGTAGACTAGTCGATAGGGTGAGAACCCCGTAGTGGTCTTGTATGCTGTACGGAAGGCCCATAATGCATTCTCCAGTTTATTGGCCCAATCCTTACGGTTAACACTCACATTCTTTTCTAGGATTCTCTTTATTCCCCTATTGGTTAGCTCAGCCTGCCCGTTAGTTTGAGGATGGTAGGCTGTGGAAATGAGATGCTGAACTTCGTACTGCTGAAGTACCTTCTGCAATTGAGAGTTGCAGAAGTGCGTACCTCGGTCACTGATTAGGGCTTTCGGACATCCAAACCTGGCGAAAATCTGCTTAAGGAATCTGCATACGACTCTATCATCATTAGTAGGTAGGGCTTGTGCCTCATGCCATTTTGAAAAATATTCTACGGCTACTATGATGTACTTCATACCAAAAGAGGAAGGAAATGGACCCATGAAGTCTATACCCTATATGTCAAAAATTTCTACACTTTGAATTGCCTGTTGGGGTAGACTGTCTCGAGAAGATATGGTTCCAGCTTTCTGACAGGCATCGCACGATCTTGTGAATGCTGCGGCATCTTTGAATATGGTAGGCCAGTAGAAGCCCGCTTCTAACACTTTTCGGGCGGTATTAGCTGCAGCTAAGTGACCGCCTGTTGGTCCGCAGTGACAATGTTCCAGAATTTGGAAGCCTTCTTCTTGAGAGACACATCTCCTGATCATCTGATATGCACATATTCGAAATAGAAAAGGATCTTCCCAATAGTAACATTTCAGGTCAGCAAAGAATTTTTTTCTTTGTTGAGCAGTGATATCACTAGGGAGAGTCCGGGCTGCCAAGTAATTTGCTATATCTGCAAACCAAGGGGGTGAGAAAATAGCAAACAATGCACATAGATTCTCATCCGGAAATTTATCAGATATGATTGTTTCATCAATGGCTTCTAGGGTCGGATTTCTAGCCTGACAGTGGTCTGCGGCTAAGTTTTCTGCCCCTTTCTTATCCCGAATTTCTATGTCAAATTCTTGAAGCAATAAAACCCATCTAATTAATCTTGGTTTTGCGTCGGTTTTATTGAACAGTATTTTAATGCAGAATGATCAGTATAAACAATAGTTTTAGACAGGACTAGATAAGATCGAAACTTATCAAATGCATATACTACTGCTAATAATTCCTTTTCTGTCGTAGTGTAATTTTCCTGAGCATCAGTTAAGGTTTTACTAGCATAATATATTACATGAAATTTCTTATCATGTCTTTGTCCTAAAACTACTCCTACTGCATAGTCACTAGCATCACACATAAGCTCAAAAGGTAGACTCCAGTCGGTGACGTCATGATAGGTGCAGTAGTTAAAGTTCCTTAAGTCTATTAAAAGCTTTTAGACATTTTCATCAAAGACAAATGGAACATCTTTTCCGAGTAAATTGGTCAACGGCCTGGCTATTAATGAAAAATCTTTTATAAACCTACGATAAAAGCCAGCGTGTCCCAAAAAACTTCTAACGGCTCTCACATTTTTGGGAGGAGGTAGTTTCGAAATAACTTCAATTTTTGCCTTGTCTACTTCCATACCTAGGTGTGAGATCTTGTCCTAAAACGATTCCCTCTTTTACCATGAAGTGGCATTTTTCCCAATTTAAAACCAGGTTAGATTTTATACAACGTTTCAACATTAACTCCAAGTTCTTTAGACAAACCTCAAATGAATTACCAAAACAGAAAAGTCATCCATAAATACTTCCATAGATTTTCCTAACATGTCCTCAAAGATAGCAGTCATACAACGTTGAAATGTAGCAGGTGCATTACACAAACCAAAAGGCATCCTTCTATATGCAAATGTTCCAAAAGGGCATGTGAAGTAGTTTTATGCTGGTCCTCAGGGGAAATAGGAATTTGAAAATAACCAGAAAACCCATCAAGAAAGCAATAAAACATATGTCCAGATAATCTTTCTAACATTTGGTCAATAAAAGGAAGAGGGAAGTGATCTTTTCGCGTGGCCGTATTTAGTTTTCTATAATCTATGCATACACGATGACCAATTACAGTTCTCGTAGGGATTAGTTCATTATGCTCATTCCTAACGACTGTTATACCGCCTTTCTTAGGTACTACCTGCACCGGGCTTACCCACTCACTATCTGAGATAGGGTAGATAAGTCCTGCATCTAACAGTTTAATGACTTCTTTCTTAACAACATCACACACATTAGGATTCAACCTCCTTTGAGGTTGCACACATGGCTTATACTCATTTTCTAGAAGAATCTTATGCGAACAAAAGCTTGGATTAATACCTGGAATGTCTGCAATTTTGTAGGCGAAGGCTCTTCTATACTTTCTGCACATGTCCACGGTCAACTTCCTTTGTTCTGCAGTCAGATCAGCTGCAAGAATAATGGGAAGTTTCTTGTTGTCATCTAGGAATTCGTAGCACAGATGAGTGGGTAGTTCCTTCAGTTCCAAGTCTGGTGGATCTTCAAACGAGGTTCGTTCTTTCTTCATCTCATCATCACCTATCTCAGTGAAACTATCAGAAGTAATTTCATTTTTAGAAGAGCTAAGTTCAGGCTCCTCTAATTCTAGGGAGTCCTCACTCAGGACTTGATAGTTTGAGCATAGGTCGGTCACGTTAATTGTAATCAAGTGTTCCATGGCATCCACACAAAAACAAGTATCATCTAAATGCATGGGATACCTAAGGGTCTCATTTAGATCAAAAGTGATGTCATCATTTCCTACCCTTGATTTGACCATTACTGACGTCTATTAATGCTTTTGAGGTAGCTAGAAATGGTCGACCTAGGATCAGGGGCACTCCTCCTTCCCCATTCATATCCATGACAACAAAGTCCACAGGAAACACAAATTTTACGACCTTTACTAAGAGATCTTCAATTATTCCTTTGGGGATTTTGACTGTCCTATCTGCAAGTTGTATGGACATCCTAGTCGTTTTCAAATCATGCAATCCTAATTTATCAAATAAACTAGATGGCATAAGATTAATACTAGCTCCTAAATCTGCTAATGCATGCATGTTAGTAATATTTCCAATTGTACATGGCAAGGTAAAACAACCAGGATCTTTCTGTTTAGACGGTAGTTTATTCAACAGAACCGCCGAACATTCTTCATTAAGAACCACCTTGTCCATGTCAAATTTTCTTTTATTACTAACGACTTCTTTTAAAAACTTAGCATACTTTGGCATTTCAGAAATAACATCAAGTAAAGGTAAATTAACATGAATCTGACTAAAATTCTTAAGAAATTTTCAAATTGCTCCTTATCTTTATTGTGCATAAGTCTGGCAGGGTAAGGTACTTTTGCCGGTACTCAGGAATAAACTCCGTCTTCCCTTTCCTTGCTACTTCGATTTCGACATCCGTCGGCGTTGGGTCCTTGGAGCCTTCTTCTGGTTCCTGCACAAGAATAGGAGGGTCAGATGGTTTGGGTGGAGATGGAGATAGAATTTTACCAGATCTTAGAGTGATGTCTTGCATTCAGTTTGAGGGTTGGTCTCAGTGTTGCTTGGTAGCGTTCCCTGGGACCTGTGAGAGAAATGGGTGGATAGCTGACCCATTTGTCTCTCTAAAGTTTGTATAGCAGCTTGTGTTTTTGATTTTGCTCGGTCTGCTTCTGTCTATTCTCGTTCTGCTGGATTCTTTCTGCGTGAGCTTCTTGACTTTCTGTTGGACTCTATCATTTCCTTGTTAGAGTCGGAAATGCTCTTCAGCATGTCTCTGAATTCTTGCATGGGGTCAGTGGAACGATGTAGTTCCTTGGTGCAGGCAGAGCGACTTGCTGGTTCTGCGGATATGGCAGTTGCTGAGGTACTCTTTTCTGGAAGTTAGTAGTCCCGGATTGTTTCTCCAGCTAAATCCCGGATGGTTCTTCCAAGTGGGATTGTAGGTATTTCCTATAGGAGCAGAGTTCACTGCGTCCACTTGTTCCATATCCTCTGGAATAGTTAATATCCCATTACCATAACAATCCCCACTGAAATGTGGTCCTTGGCAGAATTCGCAGACTTGGTATACTGACTGAATGCTTTTCCCTTGTTGGAAAGCATTCAGCTGATTAAATGCTGGCCTTCAGTGCCTCAAATTGATCATCAGTGGAGGCAACGACCGCATTTACTGGTTGCTTCTTAGATCGGCCACTTGTGCGCCAATTCTTGCTGTTCCTGTAGAGTCTCTCCAGAGCGTTTCTAGCATCTACATCACTCATTCCATTGAAACCGCTCTGGGATTTAGTCCATCAAGAATTTGCTTACCCATGTCTGACATACCCCCGTAGAATTGCTGAATCAGCAATGCCTCGGTAAGTCCATGTTGGGGGCAGAGCCTGAGTAGCTCCTTGAATCTGTCCCAAGCTTCGATCACTGTCTCAGAGCTTGAGTGAAACTAGACAGAGCCCTCGATATTCTAGGACTCTTGCTGTAGAGTAGTACTCTTCTAGGAAGGCTTTGCTTAACTCGTCCCAAGAGGTGATGGAGTAAGTAGGTAGCTGGGCCAACCATCTCTTAGCTCTGTCCCTCAGTGAGTAGGGAAAGAGGTTGAGTTTAGTTACTTCTACAGTATGATCTCCCTTGAGGCCTTCGCAGAGAGAAGAGAAATCAGATAAGTGTTCCAGCGGATTCTCGGCTGCAGTTCCTCCAAACTGAACCCGATTTATAATCAGCTGGATCACATTCGGTTTAAGATCATAGCGAGGGTTCCCAGGGATTTTGATGGCCAATGATACCGGAACAGTCTATGGCTGGATGTAGGATTCGAGGGTAGGTCTTTCAGCAGCCATCTCTGTTCTTCGCCTATTAGCTGTACGAACGAGAAGTTCAGGATTCTCAACTGGTGTTTCAAGGTTAGCTTCTGAAGTTCGAGTCATGCAACTACATAGAAGAATATGTTTTAGCCTGAGCAAACTGGTTAGTGGGGTTACAGGGAAAGTGAAAAATTAAGAATTCGGAAGAAGAAAGAAGAAAAAAAACAACTATTCAATTATGAAAGGGAAACAAGAGATAGGGAAAAGAGAACAACTTACCATTGAACAAGAAAATTACAATTTTTTTTTGGATTTTAAAATTTTAACATTTTTTTCTTTTTAATATTTCGAAAGCAATTAAATTCCCTCAATATGGTTTTAGAATAATTTTCTAAAATTTGATTATCCTAAGTGTCTTAATTCTAGATAACATCTAAAATTGATTTGTTATGATAACCCTATATTTTGGAAACTGATTGTCTAACTAGTGTAAGATAAGCGTAGGTCTAAAGTCTAGGTTACTACCGTTACCTATCATAAGTTTCTAGAATTTTGATCAGGAATCCTAAATTTATTATGATATTTCCCCGGCAACGGCGCCAAAAATCTGATGGCTTTCCGATTGGTATGCTAAAAGATAGGATTTATTTACCTATGTCGATTATGAATAATTAAGGACTGAGTCTTACTAACCGTCACTTTAGCATGCAATTGTTGTCACTTAATCAATCAGAACCTAAGGCAGAGTACCTATCGTGTAGCTAGTCTGTTGGAAAGTATCTACGATTTTATTAAATAAATATCGTACTCCCAGGGAAGTGGTAACGGCTTAGTAATAACTAGCCTTTTATCCTAACTCTTATCTTATGATCCAGTTATGCAATCTTCATCAATAACTTTGATGAGAGGGTGATCCATTCTCCACTAGGTTTAAGTCTAATTAATCCTAGAAGTGTTAGATAAGTCCAGATTCTATGTTATACTGTTCTTACATGTTGATTGACCTATCTTCGAGTATTTTAGACATGTCTTGGCCTGGATTGCAACGATGTTCTGTGTCTAAAGGCGTACCACATCCGAGGTCTCTAATAAACCGCCCTACCTTAATGACGGCCCTACTCACGGTTCGGGCTAAAGGCATCCATGAAAGCCCTATGTCACTTCGGGGATCATGCCGCTCGCCCTAGCCGCCGGCATAAACGCTCAGCTCGGCCCCTACCTAGACTACTCTAACAAACAGGGTGTTCCGCAAGTTATTTTATCTAGCATGGCAGACACCAATACTAATTGATGCCTGTTAAACTAAACAGGTTATGAATAGACCGTGGTTAGGAATTGTCTATACCCCTAACTTTAGTTTAAAAGAGCACATTAGACATGCAGACATAGTGAATATTAAGCAGGTGGCCATTTCCGGAAAAACATAACAACTTCAACATATATAACAAATATTCATAACAATCATAATCCAGTATTCATAATTGATATTTGGATAAACACAATAACAACATATAAGAGAGGGACAGGGGGACCGATGCCATAAAGAAATCACCTTTTACGAAGTCTCGCCGATGGAGCGTACTGCTGTATATGTCGTATTACTTGACCCGACTCTGCTCGCCAGAACCTTCAGAGGACGCTTCCTCAGCCTAGTAACTGGGCTTTACCTTAATACTCAGCTTAAGCCCAGCCTTGTGGACTGACTCTTCGAACGCCTAGAGCCCTCTTAGGATCTCCTAACGAAATCCTGGGTATTCAATGAATACCATAAATGAACCTATCTATCGAACCCTAGGATCTGAGACTATTTCTTAGAAACTAAGAAAAACGAAACACAAAAAGGAAAGAAAGAAAACTTATACTGAAATCTGAGTCTCCGAGTGAGTTGTGTACTCGAGAATTGTACACTGGAAACCACTGAATGACTCAGATCGAGTGGAGAGGGATGATTTCAACTCTTGGAGGCCTGTGGTATTTATAGCAGCTTTCTGGAGTAAAAATCTCCAAAAATTTCGATGTGGGACAACTTCTGGTGCTTCGGGACGCCCGTCCTGGATTGGGACGGCCGTCCTGGTGCTTTGACTAGGTCAGGATGGCCGTCCTGGTGCTTTGATTGGGTCAGGATGCCCGTCCTGACCCGTTGACTAGGTCAGCATTTCCAAAAATTGCATTTTTGCCCCAAAATTTGCTGTTTTCGTCTACTTTTCACCTGACACTTCCAAAATCATAAACATTGTGAAATTGAGTAAATAACAATCAATTAAGACCAATTTCCTATCAATTTCACCCTAAATTATGCCTAAAAATATGCTAAAAATATGATATGATTTATGCATATCACTCTAGTGACTAACACTTCCTTGTTAAACCGCTCAAGATACGAGGATAAAGATTCCCCTATGTTTTGGCGAATTTGTAAAAGCTCAACACGGGGTTTTTTTATTAGTTCGGAACGCCTCGAAATGTCGTAGAAAACTATTACCAAGTTTTCTGAAGGAGAAAATAGATCCGGCAGGTAGGCTACCAAACCATGCCTTCGCTTGCTCAGCTAATGTCATTGGAAAACATCGGCATAATAAAAAATCATCTGCTCCGTGCATGACCATCATCGTTGTGAATTGTCTGAGGTAAAATTCAGGATCAGAATAGCTGGTGTACTGAGTGAACGTAGGGATTTGAAATGTTGGCGGCAAAGGACCTTTGGCATATGCCGGGGCTAGATGGTTGTTGTCAAGTGTGTTTCAGGGAAGAATGTCGTCATTTGGTATTAATTGAGGGGGCTCAATTTGAACTTGGTTCGCATAACCTTCGGAATTGTGCATTGGTGGATGTGGGTCCGGGGATTGGTATTAATTGAGGGGGCATTGTTGGACATTCTGGTGTTGTCGTAAAAAATCTCAGGTTTGGGGTTTTATGATGGAACATACCACGTGTGTTGGTGCTTGCGGCTGTTGCAGGGCGGTTGAATACAGTAATGGGTATGCTACATTTCCCGGAAGCGTATGTGGTATCAGGATTTGCCCTGGTGGGAAAAATGGTGCCGGTGGGTGATGTGCATAAATCATATCACTTTTTAGCATGTTTTTAGGCACAAATTAGGGCAAAATGGGAACTAAATCGAGCTTAATTGAATGATATTAACACATTTTCGCATAATTTGTGATTTTGGAAGTTTCGGGTGAAATATGCAAGAAAACAGCAAATATTGGGGTAAAAATGCAATTTTTAGAACTTCTAAATTAAGGAAGGGCGTCCCAAGCTCGGGATGGGCATCCCAACCAGGTCAAGGCATCGGGACGGGCGTCCTGACCTGGTCAAAGCACTGGGACGGGTGTCCCGAGCACCAATGCAGAATCCCACATCAGTTTTGAAGAGGAAATCGCTCCAGAGACCTGCTATAAATACCCTTGGCCTCCAACAGTTAAAATCATCCCTCATCACTTGATCTGAATCAGTTAGTGACTTCAAGTGTACATTTCTACACTCAATACAAGTCATTCAGTGATCTCAGGTGCATCACACGAGTAGTTTAGCAATAAGAGAGTGTCTCATTTTCTTTGCTTTCTGAGTGTTTATCTCACAATCATAGAATTCGAATGATAGGGGGTTCGTTTTTGGTATTCATAGAATTCCCGGGATTTTGTTAGGAGATCCTAAGAGGGCATTAGGTGAGTGAAGAGCTAGTCAACAGGGCTTTACTTAAGCCCAGGATGTAAGGTAAAGCAATTGCTACTAGGCTAAGGAAGCGTTCTCCGAAGGTTCTGTCAAACAGAGTCAAGTCAAGCAATCCAGGATATACAAGTAGTAGCTCCGTCGGCGGACCTCATAAAGGGTGAATACTTTATGGTGGTGGTTTCCTAGATCCTCTATGTATATTATGTATTGTGTTTGTCTAAATAACAATTTGAGTATTAAATTATGATGCTAAGTTATATATGTTTTGCATGTTGAAGTTACATTCATTTTTCCGGAAAGGTCACCTGCTTAATTAAACATTATGACTGAATATCTGCTTGCTCTTTTAAACTAGATGAATGGTTATAGACAATTCCTAACCATGGTCTAAATAATAACCTGTCTAGTTTAACAGGCCTTAAGTTATGGTAGAATATATTAAGGTCTTCCATATTAGGTCAAATAACTTATAGATCACCATAGTTGTTAAAGTAGCCTAATGAGGCTGAGTTTGGGTGTTGTTTATGCCGGCGTTAGGGTGAGTGCCATGATTTCCTGAGTGACACAGGCTTTCATGGATATCTTTAACTCGAACCATGAGTAGGGCCGTCAATGGCGATGGGGCGGTTTATCAGGTAACTCAGATGTGGTACACAAGTAAGATACAATCTATAATTGCATTCTAGACCAAGATATATCTAAAATATTCGAAGATAGGTCAATCAACATGTAGGAACAATAGAACATACATCAGAATACTTGTCTATAAAATACTCTTGCATGCTTAATGAACTCGTGTCTTGTGTAGTAAGGATCACCAACTCATCAAAGATTTTGATGAACGATTGCATAACTAGATAATAAAATGAAAGTTAGGGTAAAGGATAGTTGCTACTAAGACGTTACCATTTCCTTGGGAGTACGATATTTTCTAATTAAAATCGTAGGTACTTTTCAATAGACTAGCTACACGATAGGTACTCTGTCTTAGGTTCTGATTGATTAAGTGACAAACATAGATGCTAAAAGTGACAATTAGTAAGTCCCCATCCTTAATTATTCATAATCGATATAGGGCAATAAATCATGTCTTTAGCATGTCAATTCAGAACACACCATATTTTTGGTGCCGTTGCCGGGGAAAAATATCATAAAATTTTAGGATTCCTGATCAAAATTCTAGAGGCTTATGATAGGTAGCGGTAGTAATCTATACCTTAGACAAACACTTATTTTATTCTAGTTAGACAATCAGTTTCCTGAAATATAGGGTTATCATAATTAATTAATTTTAGAAATTATCTAAAATTAAGAAATTTAGGATAATCAAATTTTAGAAAATTATTGTAAAACTTTATTAAGGAAATTTAAACTGTTTTTTCAAAAAAAAAAATAATAATAAAATTTTCTTCTTGTCTACAATTTTATTGTTATTTTTATTTCCAATTATTTATTGTTATTTGTTCTAATCCAGACTCTATCATTATAGATGAACAGAACAAGAGCAGCTACTAACCAAGTAGTAGAAAAACTAGAAAATCCCAAAGCTCTTGTTCGGAAGAAAGAGAAACCAGAAGGACCATCTAGACCCGAAACAGAAGCACCTCAGGAGAACAATCCTCCACAACCTATAGAAATTAACTCAAGCCAAGATACTAGTGATATAGTGAATAGATTCTTGAATACCCGTGTACCTAGTTCTATGGAAGAGGAGGACCCTTCTGAAGGCACCTTTCCTCCAAGAGAAGAACCACAGAAATCTCCAGTTCATACTCCTATCCAAAGGGTTCCTGAAATTCCACGAACCTTCGACCAGACCCCGAACTCACCAACATCTCCTGAGTTTACCCCAATGCCTAACGATCGAACACCTTCATCCGGGGGAAGCACTAACGGGTTTCAGTTAGTTTTGTCTGTGCAGATAGATAATCTGACTCACAGGATCTACTCGATGGATCAAACAATAGCAAGTAGATTCTGTCACTGAGATCAAAGTGTTCTGAACATCACTTCTATTGTAGATCAACTCAGAGTAATGGTAAATCTCCAAGAAACTCAGAATGGTCTTATACTACGAGAGCTGAGCAAAATTCGAGACGTACAGAGGAGACAACGAGAAGAGATGAAAGCAATAAGGGCTGAAATGAGAGAAATAAGAAATGCAGGCAAATAAACATAAAAGCGAAGATTTCTTTTTCTTTTCAATTTTTATTCTTCTCAGCAAAATAAATTGTTTGAATGAAATTTTAATAACTGACCCCTTTTTCTACTTTTCAAATTCAATTGGGTCTTTTATTTTGTTCGAAATTTTATTCAGACAATTTTTGATTCTTTGCAAAAAAAAATGTTATAAAAATAAAATTTTCGTTGATTAAATTGTTCAAATTTAATTTTTGTTTTTTTTCGAATATAAGAATTTTTGCTGTATAAAAATTAAGGGAATGATTAGGGCAAACATAAATTTTTAAAGAAAAATAGGCCGAGAATTTTCAAAGGTTTTTAACAAATTATGTATTAAAATAAACAACCGTGATAATTTGTTTAAAACTACGAAGGGATAATTATTTTTATTTAGAAGAATTTGCAGGGGATTGCGAAATAGGAGAAAAGCTCAAAAAATTGACGGAAAATCGAAAACGGAAGTAGCACACATCCCGTGGTAGTCGGGGCGGGCATCCCGAGGAAGAAATATCTCTACAAATATCCAATGTTTTCCATTTTCCTTCAAAACCATACATCAAAAATTCCCTCTCTACCAAAATTCTATCCAATATTTCCCCCAAAAATTTGAAAAATTTTTGAATTTTCAAAATTTCAAATTTTCCCTGAAAAAATTGAACTTTTGAATTTCTTTGTAGAATTTGAATTTCCCTCCAAAATTCGAATTTTCCCACCAAAAATCAAAATTTCCGCCTAAAGAAAATCTTCTCTTCTGAATTCAAATTTGTTTTTAAATTCGAGTTTGGACTTTCCTTTCCCACCAATTCTTAAATTTCTCCACTACATTGAAATTTTCTCCAAATGGCCCTTAAACGCGCACGTGTTACCGCAGCGATGACTGTCACAACTGTGACACACCCATTCATGCACTTCCCTTGTAGTTTGAGTCTATCAAGAGAGGAGCTAGGGATTTATTGGACGCTGCATACCGGCGGGTAGGATGCTCGAATGGGCGGCAATTTAGACACTCGGTGTAGAGCAGGAGATCGGGCGCATGCTCATCAATCCTCCATACAACCGAGTGTTCATCATCACCGAGCCGACCTACCTAGAGCTGGTATGTGAGTTTTATGCTTCTTTCACATTCTAATGAGAGCAGATTACATTCTGATTAGGTGGAATAGACCGGTCGATGAGCATGACTGAGTTCAGAATCGCACTTGGAGTCTGGCAGCGAGAGGAGCTGGACACACCTACCTACGCTACAGTCGTGCGAGACTTCACCTCTGTTGACGTCTCCACCGCCTGGGCCAAGATCTGCACTACTGGCGCCCCCTACCAGCACAACCTCACGAAGGCTACAGGTATCCTTCTTGCCCTTCGCTATTTACATAATATAGCAACCTACACGCTGGCAAGACGACATACTGCTCCAGGGAGTGTCACCCAGATGGAGACATTCCTGCTGGTTCACATGCACAGCGGCATCACTGTGGATATGGCCAGTCTCATTACCGTTATCATGCGGGGCTTCGCGACGGACACCAGGAAACAATGTCTTGGAATCAGACCATTCATCACACGAATAGCACATCACCTGGAGCTGGACATAGAGGGTTCAAAGTTGACCCAAATAGCTCCGTCTACCATCCCCACCGACTTGACCGTTCTCCTGAACATGGGGATGGTAGTTAGAGATGCAGATGGCAGATACTCCATTCACACGGAGAAGCCAGGAGAGTCATCAGTATCGGAGCCAGCATCACAGCAGGCATCACCAACCCTGACATTCATACCACGCACCGCCTTCTTGCGACATATGACACAGGGGTTGGCAGACATGAATGCCAGACACAGCCGGGATATGGAGAACATCCAGAGGCAGCTGACAATGCTTAATGACAGGGTCAGTATGACCAATAGTCAGGTAGAGGAGCTCTATCAGTACCAAACCACCCGATCTACTGACAACCACGAGGTCTACTTCTTCGGGCAAGATGACAATCCGGGTTCTTAGTCCTCTTTCTTTTCCTTTTTCATTTCTTAAGTGCTTATGTGTCTATATGAGAAAGCCTGGGCTGTATGACATATAAATATCTGTATGAAAAACGTTGATCTATATGATATAACAACATTATTTCTTTTGTTTTATTCTTGTTATTTCTATTGCCTTTGTTGTTTTTCTTGTTTCTTTTCTTTTTCTTTCTCTTATTTATTTAAATAAGTGTGGGGTGATAGGATATGCATGCACACTGAGGACAGTGTAAACCTTAAGTGTGGGGTAGTATTGCACAGTCCTCTCATTTTTCATTTTTCAAATATTTGCATATGTTTTCTAGCATTTTCACTAAAAATTGCACCCTCGAAATGTTTTTCAAAATTTTTCACTCTTTCAGACTTCTAAATTCATTATTGATTGATTGAGACCAGCTTATGTCTGTGATATATGTTCAGTAGAGTGTTATGACTATTAGGAAATAATTTGGTTACTTTGCTGAATTCATCAATTAGAAGTAGGGAATTCTTGACTATCTTGAGCACAACTAAGTTTGGATTAGAAAAATCAACCCAATATCTTTTCAAGCTGAAATTAAATAGTACTAGACCAGTCAAGAATATGTTAGCAACTTGAATGACTAGACGATATTCTGAGCTGAAAATGTCATAGCTTAAAAGTAAAATACAAGTAGTTTACAAGCGGCCTTTGCTACTCGAGCACCCCTTCTGAAGAGAATTTAATGCTTGGTGCCCTAAGGTCGTGTAGATTTGGGAGTCATCGGAGTGGGGCTCGATACTTGGGTAGTTAAAGTTGACGTGTGAAAGTAAACACAAAAATACCCCAGAAATCAATTTAAACATACACTTAGTGTATACTTTTTATTGAAAATCATAACCAAAAAGTGTTGACACCAAAGCTCAGAACCCGGAAGGTCGTTTGTTTTGCTATTACGTTCGGAAATTGGTCGAATTACTATTTAATAACAGTGTAAGAAACTTATTTTGAGTTGACAATCTAACCTAGACCAGTTCACATACTACACCTCAGGAAATCCTTATGACTAAGTGAAGAGCACAATAGGGCCATTAAACTGTTTTATCTAAATAGTCATGAAACTCTTGCCAGATATTTGAGACCTTTACATAGCAATTCGATTAATGCATGTCTGTTTTCTGAATCATCTGACTCAGTGAAGAATTTTGCTAAAAACATTGGTAAAACCCTTTTTGTGATTGCACCTATCGTTATCACTCATTAAATGTCATATAGACTTTGCTTGAGGACAAGAAAAAACTAAGTGTGGGGTTATATGATGTGCATAAATTATATCACTTTTTTAGCATGTTTTTAAGGTACAAATTAGGGCAAAATGGCAACTAAATCGAGCTTAATTGAATGATATTAACACATTTTCACATAATTTGTGATTTTGGAAGTTTCAGGTGAAATGTGCAAGAAAACACTAAATATTGGGGTAAAAATACGATTTTCAGAACTTCTAAGTTCAGGACGGGCGTCTCGACCTGGTCAAGGCATCGGGACGGGCATCCCGACCCGGTCAATGCATTGGGATGGGCATCCCAACCTGGTCAAAGAACTGGGATGAGCGTCCAGAGCACCAGTGCAGAATCCCACATCGGTTTTTGAAGAGGAAATTGCTCCAAAGACCTGCTATAAATACCTCAGGCCTCTAACAGTTAAAATCATCCCTCATCACTCGATCAGAATCATTTAGTGACCTCAAGTGTACATTTCTACACTCAATACAAGTCATTCGGTGATCTTAGGTGCATCACACGAGTAGTTTAGCAATAAGAGACTGTCTCATTTTCTTTGCTTTCTCAGTGTTTATCACAGAATCATAGAATTCGAATAGATAGGATTCGTTTTTGGTATTCCTACAATACCTGGGATTTTGTTAGGAGATCCTAAGAGGGCATTAGGTGAGCGAAGAGCTAGTCAACAGAGCTTTGCTTAAGCCCAGGATGTAAGGTAAAGAAATTGCTATTAGGCTAAGGAAGCATTCTTCGAAGGTTCTGTCAAACAGAGTCAGGTCAAGCAATCTAGGACATACAAGTAGTCGCTCCGTCAGCGGACCTGATAAAGGGTGAATACTTTATGGTGGTGGTTTCCTAGATCCTCTCTGTATATTCCGTGTCCTAAGATATCATGTGTCCTAAGAAGTCACATTTTGAAAACTCGGCATACAACTTATTTTCTCACAGTCTGCAGTACTATTCTCAAATGCTCTTAATGTTTCTCATTCGATGATGAGTAGATAAAAAAATATCATCAACGAATATCAATACACAAATATCTAACTTTTCTTTTGAATACTTTGTTCATTGAATTCATAAAAACAGTCGGAGCATTTGCTAATCTAAATTGCTTTACGGGAAACTCCTAATGTCTATATCGAGTTCTAAATACACTTTTAGGAATATCTTCCACAATCAAGATCATTACTTGCAACTCAATATCTCTGTCTATGTATCCCTCTATTCAAATTGGCCATAAGAACGTTAATTTCATCATTCTCTTGTTCATCATAAAGATCATCTACTCTAGAAGTCTCAACCTTTCTACTACGATTCATCTATATACTAATTGGAGCTAGAAATTTCATAAAGAAAAACAAATATGACTATATATAAAAATAAAATAATACTAATAAATATAATCCATCACTTAAATTCCTATATTGTTCTCTTGCACCTATACTTTTTCCAAATTCTAAAACATAAATCAATTCTTAATTTAAGGATCATAACCTACCGCTCTGATACCGCTTAATGTCACACCCCGAATCCAGGCATAGTTCGTGAACTAAATTTCCAAATTCAAGACATAATACGGCTACATTCCCTAGATTTCTCCAAAGAATGTCAAGCCACCTACTTTTAATTAACTAAAACAATTAATGAAACTGTTGTCTTGAATCAATCCATGAAATATCATCCAGAATTTGTAACTTTATTTAATAACAAATTCTCAACTCAATAACTTCAAACTCCCAATACAATAGGAAGTTTATTCTAATAAAACAAACAAACTAAAAAGACTCTAATACTCTTATTCAAAATCATCCATCCAGTAATCATCTCCTCTAACTCAATATCTTCACTGTCATCTGCAAGGTGGGAAACATAGGAGGGTGAGTATAAATACTCATTAAGCAGAACAATTCTTCCTTTAAAAATCTTTAATTTAACAATAAGTACCTTTATAAAAATAATAAATACTTTCCAAATACTTTTATCTATAAATCAGAAAATGATAAATAGATAATAAATATTAAAATCATAATAATAACAATAATTCTTTTTCAATACTTTTATCTATAAACATAAAATAATAAAAGATAATAAATCTTGAAGTAATAATAATAATAACTTTAAATATGTTTCAATACTTTTATCTATAAATAGAAACTAAATATTTCATAAACATTTATTGAAAAATCTGTATAGTTCAAAACAATAGAAAACAAAAATTAAATCAATATCTTTTCTTTTATTTTCTTTAGTTTTCTTTTCTTTGCTTTTTTTTGACTATTGGGGAAATAATTGAATGTTTTGCGAATGGGTTTTAAGTGATATCAGTCCTAACTTTATACCCATTATAAAAGGGCCTTACTTATATCTTGGTGGCTTTTTATCCATGCCAATGAAAGATCTTATAAATGGTCCAACATGTTCCTCCCATGGCTATCCATAGATTATAAATATCTACATTTAACTTACTTTTATAAAACTTCAGTATAAAACATTATCATTCTAAAATAATTAACCATACTCGGATTAATAAAATATTCTTTATTTTAAAATAATAATTTAAAATATTTAACAATACTGGAATTAAGAAAAATATACTTTATTTTAAAATAATAATTTAATCCAAACTATATAAAATATAAATTATGTAGTTCAAAACTTAATTTAATATATATATATATATATATATATATATATATATATATATATTACTAACATAAATAAAAGAATATAAAATACTTATTAAGAAGTATTTTCTATATTTTCATTAAATAATAATAAGAACTTAATATTTTATTATATCTATACATTTAAAAGTTTTACGGTTTTTTCTTTTAAAATAATATATATATATATATATATAATTTAATAAATTTATAAAATTATAAATTTTTATTAATCAAAAATTAAAAAACAAACTTTTACAGTAAAAAAAATTTATATGCATGAAACAAGAAACGAATTCAAAATCCTAAATTTTTCAAAAATTAAAACTTGCCCAAAATCTTAAAATCTTAAGACACAGTTTTATAAATATCATTCCAAAGTCGTATCCTTCAAATTCAATATCTTTAAAAAAATATTCGACTATAGTAAATAAAAAACCGAAAAAGGATCTTCCACCTACATCGATTGATTGTTTGCGTAGATTCAAATCAGTTTAGGTATTCTGCCCTTAAATCTCTTTCCTTCAGACTATACTAACGGTCTATTTAATAAAAATTAGGACTTAATCTATAATTATATCTTAATCATTAATGAATCTGATATTCTTTTTTTCTTTAAAGATATGACAGACGATGCAACCACAGCTTACACAGCTCCATCTACAACCATAGATGGAGTCAAGATCCAACATATCTATCCCCAGAGTCAACTGGTTTTTGTAAAGCTAGTTGAAGGAAATTTCTTGGTGTGGAAAATGCAGATTCTTACTGCTATTAAAGGCTATGGCCTTGAAGATTACCTGACCTCTGAAACACCACCTCCAGACAAATATATTCCAGGTAACTCTCAAATTCAGACCATTAATTCATCTTTTATTTTGTGGAATCGTCAAGATCAGATCTTGGCTTCTTGGATTCTTTCATCACTGTCAGAAAATGTTTTGCCTTTGATTATTGGCTTGAATACCTCTTCTGAGATTTGGAGTGCCCTTGAGAAACATTTTGCAAGCCAATCCAAGGCAAAGACCTTACAATACAAGTTGCAGCTGCAAACTACAAGAAAGGGTAACTTAAGTATGACTGAGTATTTGGCAAAAATCAAGATGTGCTGTGATTTACTTGCAACTACTGGAAATCTTGTAAGTCAAAATGATCATATAATGCACATTTTAGCTGGTTTAGGTCCTGAATATGATCCAGTGGTGGTCACAGTTACTACTAGCATTAATTCTTTTACCTTGAGTGATATTCAAGCACTGTTGTTAAGCTTTGAAACTAGGTTGGAATCTTCTAGCAGTATGAGTGGTACTGGAGCAATAAATACTGATGGTTCTCAGCCTACTGTGAACTTCGTGGCTCATGATAACAATCAAAGGAGAAATTTCAATGGTCAAGGATATGGTTCAAGAGTCAGAGGAAGAAGAGGTGCCTTTAGAGGAAGAGGTGGCAGGTCACAAGGCTCAAAGGTTGTGTGCCAAGTTTGTCATGTTCCAGGACACAGTGCTGACAGATGTTGGCATAGATATGATCAAAGTTATGGCACATCAAACAATAGTCAGAATAGTGCAGGGGGTGTTGTGGAGAACTATCAAGACAAGAATCATTCACTAAACATGGTGCATATCCCTAATAGCAGCCTTTCAAATAATGAAGGATGGTGGTATCCAGACTCTGGAGCTTCCACACATGTCACCAGTGAGCTCAATAATATGACTTCTGCATTAGAATATAATGGATCCAACAAGCTGCAATTAGGAAATGGGTAAAGTGAGAATATCAGTCACATAGGTAACACCACCCTTCATTCTAGTCAAACTGATAAATTATTTCAACTTAAGGACTTGTTACACGTGCCTAGTATAACTAAGAATCTCATAAGTGTTTCAAAATTTGCCCTTGACAATGATGTGTTCTTTGAGTTTCATCCTTTGATCTGTCTTGTAAAGGATCAAGCTACTCATCAGGTCCTTCTCAGAGGAATGCTTAAGGATGGTCTCTACAGATTTCACTTGGTTCATCATGGAGATTCTGGAAATAAGGAAGCAATCCTTCAAGATCAGCCTTATGGTTTTAATGTTTCTATTTGTAATAACTTGGATGTCAATTTATGGCACAAGAGATTTGGTCATTGTAGTTATGAAATTGTTAAGAGGGCTTTGAGAGATTGTAAGATTCCATTTGATAATAGAGATCATGATTCAAAAATTTGTCGTCCTTGTATTCTCGCTAAAAGTCATAAGCTGCCTTTTGGAAATTCTGAAACTCAAACTAATGCAGCTTTTGATTTAGTGCACACTGATCTATGGGGTCCAGCTCCTTTACAATCTATAAATGGATACAAGTATTATGTGACTCACATAGATGATTACACTAAACACACTTGGATATATCTGTTGAAGTTGAAGTCAGAAGTAGCTGGTACCTTTATTCACTTTCATAGTCTGGTGCAAACACAGTTTCAAACAAAGATAAAGATAGTGCAAAGTGATGGAGGTACTGAGTATAAGCCCTTAAATAATTTTTTCAAGGAAAATGGAATCATACAGAGGATCTCATGTCCTTATACACCTGAACAAAATGGTTGTGCTGATGAGAGAAAGCACAGACATGTTGTGGAGATTGGTTTGGCTTTACTGGCTCAATCTTGTATGTTTGAAATATTGGGATGATGCTTTCACCACAGCTGTGTATTTGATCAATAGACTGCCAACAAGATCCATTCAATATATCTCCTTATGAGAAACTTACAAAGCAAAAGCCAGCCTATTCTGCCCTAAAGGTTTTTGGTTGTCTAGCATATCCTCATGTTAGACCTTATAATGATCATAAATGGAATTTAGGGCTGCAGGAGGAGTGTTTATTGGATATAGCTCTCAGTATAAGGGATATAAGATTCTTCTGTCAACAGGAAAAGTAATTGTCTCAAGGCATGTAGTTTTTGAAGAAAGTGTTTTTCCTTTCTCCAAGAAAGATTATTCTGAGATGCAAAGAAAAGAACATGTCGGTTTTGTATTCACATCATTGGAGCCTACTGTGATGAGTTTTCCATATTTGTCATCAACATTTGTGGAGAATGAAGATACAAAAGGAGATAATCAGTTTGAACCACCTCATTCCAGTAAGAGTTTATCCTCTTCATCAAAAGGTTATGACACTATTCCCCTAAGAATAGATTTACCCATTATGAGTCCAGAACACATCTTACCAGATCAGTCACCTCAGTATTCTCAAGAAGAAAGACCTGTTACAGTGAACCAACATCCCATGGTTACCAGGAGTAAAGCAGGAATATACAAGCCTAAGGTGATGTCAACCATTTTGGTTGAAAATGAAGAGCCTAAAAAGGTAGAGGATGCTTTAATGAATCCTGTTTTGAGAAAATCAATGAAAGAAGAATATGATGCTCTTATTAAGAACAAAACCTGGATACTTGTACCACTTCCTAAGGGTGCACATGTAGTTGGCAACAAATGGGTTTTTAAAGTGAAAACAAAGGCAGATGGCAGTGTTGAGAGGCATAAAGCTAGGTTGGTGGCACAAGGATTTACTCAAACAGCAGGTTTTGACTTCCATGAGACCTTTTCTCCAGTAGTTAAACCAACCACAATAAGAATCATATTTTCAATTGCTCTTAACTACTGTTGGAATGTGAAGCAATTGGATGTTTCAAATGCTTTCTTGAATGGAGAACTTTCAGAGGATATTTACATGTGTCAACCAAGAGGTTTTGAGAAGAAGGAAGGTTATGTATGCAGGTTGCATAAAGCTATCTATGGTTTAAAGCAAGCTGCTAGAGCATGGTTCACAAAGGTAAGAGAAACTCTATCATCACTGGAGTTCATAAGCTCAAAGGCTGATAATTCTCTCTTCATGTTCAATAAGAATGGAATAAAGATATTTGTTTTGATATATGTGGATGATATATTGGTTACTGGGAATAATGATCAGGCAGTACAGAAATTTATTGAAAGGTTGAAGAAATATTTTACATTGAAGGATTTGGGAAATGTTCACCACTTTCTAGGAATTGAAGTAAATAAAACCCCGGAAGGGTATCATCTTTGCCAAAAGAAGTATATAAAGAAGTTGTTGGATAGAGCAAATATGCTACAAGCAAAGTCAAGTTCTACACCTATGATCACAAGTCCACATCTGTCTAGATATAATGGAGATCCAATTCAGAATCCACAAATGTACAAGAGCATTGTTAGGGGACTTCATTATGCTACTATCACAAGACCTGATATTAGTTTTGCTGTCAACAAAGTGAGTCAGTACATGGCAAATCCATTAGAACCTCATCTCAAAGCTGTTAAAAGGACACTGAGATATCTGGTTGGAACATTAGACTATGGTCTGAATTTTAGCAGGTCCAAGGATTTAAATGTGACAGCCTTTTCAGACAGTGATTGGGCTACTGATTTGGATGATAGAAAGTCTGTTACTGGCTACTGTGTTTACATAGGAAGGAATTTAGTTTCTTGGTCCAGCAAGAAGCAACAAAGTGTATCAAGATCAAGCACATAGGCTAAGTATAGAAGTCTTGGGCTAGCCACTGCTGAAATCACTTGGATCAGGTATCTTCTTAGTGAATTGAACATAGAGCAGACTAGAGTTCCTCAAGTATGGATAGACAATCAAAGTGCTATCTACTTATCTGCAAATCTAATTCTACATGCAAGAACTAAGCACATTGAGCTTGATTTTCATTTCATTAGAGAAAAGGTGACCAGAGGAGAGATGCAATTATGTTCCTTCAATTGACCAACATGCAGATATTCTTACCAAGGCTTTAGGTTTGCAATTCTTCACACGACTTAGAGGAAAGTTAACTATTGTAGTAAGGCCGAGTTCGAATTGAGGGGGCGTGAAAAAGATATTATTGAGATATTACTAACGGTTAGATATTATTGAGATATTACTAACGGATAGATATTATTGAGATATTACTAACGGTGGATTTGTAACTATATATATATATATATATATATAGTGTAGGTGATTTTTTAGATGATATGTAGATAAAATTCATACGTATACATTGTAAACAAACAAAAAAACCTTTTAAACTGAAATCAGAAAATATTCTTTCAGTTAGGCGAAAAGCGCAAAGAAAGGAAAAGGAGAGGGATACTGTTGAATTACTCCATTATGCGATACTCACCCTACTCCTTTAGTCTTCTCTTACAAATAAAGTTATTAGTACTTCTTAGTACTAGTAGTCGCTTGGCCCCCTCCACAAGGGGTCCTGCGCTATATAACACTTGGATCCCTTACAAAAGTTATCATTTTTCCTTTTTATTATTTTATTATCTTCTTTTTTTATTTTTTTATTTTCTTTTATTTTAATTCTCTCTTTTACTTATTTTATTTTATTCTTTTCTTAATTATTTTCCTCCTCTCTTTTTTATTTACTTTTATTCTTAATTTAAGTGTGGTGTACTTCTACAATGAGAACATTGTGAATCTTAAGTGTTTTGTGAGATTTTAATTTATTTCATCAAATTCACCATGTTTTCATCATGTTTTTCCAAAATTCTTCCAATTTATTCCAACTCTTTTTTTCTTTTTCAAAACTTCCAAAATTTTCTAAAATTTTCAAACTTTTCGATTTATTTGGAAAGATGATTTTTCTTAGTCTTAGAGTTTAATTTTTTGTGCTACCAATTATAGTAATAATTGATTTTATGTAATTCTTTTCGATTAAACTTGATTACACTATTGAAACTTGATACTAGTATTATTATAGGAAATTCCAAACTCCTTTTTTAGCACACTACTTGTATTAATTATTAGATTGATAGACCAATTCTTAGACTACTTGTTTGATTAGTATTTGATCTTCCGTAATTTGTAATGACATTCCAATTTACTTGAAAGAGTTTTGGGAATAGTGACAACTAGTTGTTCTTTACTTGTTGAATAAAAAGTAATTCATAAGTGTCCTTTGCTACTTGAACATCACTTATGAAGGGAATTTAATGTCTGATGCCCTAAGGTCCTTGGGATCTGAGAGTCATTGAAGTGAAGTTCGCTACAATGGTAGTTGAGGTTGACATGAGTACGTGAATGTAAAAATCGTATAAAAAAATAAAATAAATAATAAATAAATAAATAAAAGTAGTCATTTATTCTTGAGCTCTAGATAGATGATCCGGAGTAGTTGTTATGATTTATAGAATTGATCAAGTTACTTTTTGATTGAGTTGTTTTGAGAAAAAGTTTGTTAGTCGAATGATGAAGTATGAATAATAATCACACACTACATTTAGGGATATTCTATTATATTTGCAAGTGTTGAGTGTATGTGAAATTTTTGAGTGATATCTTCTTGAATTATGTAAGAACAATTAATGAGGCACTTGGGATAGAGATTCTTCTTTGAGTAATTAGGGGAGAAAGTCTTGAAGGGTGAATTAATTAGTTTGAGGTAGTTGAGAAATTTAATTCATTCATCACTTTGAAGAATATTTTCCTCAAGTATTTTAGTGTTATATGATTTGATTGATTTTTGCATGCTAGTTACTTCCTTGAGGACAAGCAAAAGGTTAAGTGGTAGGTATTTGATAACACTAAAATATATCAATATTTTTGTTGTAGTTTGTGCTTTAATTTTCTTCAATTTACTTGAAATTAATCACTTTTGACTTTTATTTGACTTAATTTGTGATAAAAGTGATTTCGTGAAGTTTTAGGGACTAAATCGCAAATTTTGAAAGAATCTTACACGTCGCGCCTTGACGCCGATCAAGACCTTGTTCTTGATGAACGTCAAGCTCAAAAATTCATATTTTTATTTTGTGAAATTCTATTTTTATCCCTCTCTAAATTACCTAAAAATACTTGTAGTGATTCTGCATAATGTGCATAGGATATAAAATTTTAGGTTTATTGATCGAAGTTCTAGAAATTTTATGATCGGTAACAATAGTATTCTATTACTTATGAAATAATTGTTTGATAGAATTAATTAAAATTTCCCAAAATATTGGATTTGCTTGAATAATTAATTTTAAAATTATCTGGAATTAAGAAATTTAAATTAATCAAATTTTAAAAAATTTATTCTAAAACCATATTATGGAAATAAATTAGAAAACCCATAAAAATTCTAAAAACAAAAAACCCCTGAAAGTTTTTAGAACTTGAAAAAAAAACTAAAATTTAAATTTTGTGAAATTGTTTCTCTTAAAAAAATTGCAAAAAAGAATGTTGTGTTCCAATAAAACTTATTTACTGTTTCGAATAGTTCATGAGTAAAGAAAAAATTAGGTGAAATGTGTTTTGTCCTATATCCTTTGATTTATTCTCATTTCAATTGAGCTATACAAGATGCATTATCTTCATATAGAGGAGTTGGAATCTCTCTTTTGGAGGATAACCTGCAACTCTTTCTAATATAATGTATTATTGACCTCAACCATACTCACATGTAAATAAGTTGCTTCATATATAGGACTTCCTTCATTATGGTGATTATCTCAACATTATTAAAAGAAGTTGCTGATATAGTTTGCTTGGTAGAGCGTCATAATATGACAATATTGTCACATGCAAATAAATAGCCAGTTTGAGAATGATCTCATGCAAATAAAAAAAGATAACCAACATCTATATACCAAATTAACTTTGGGTCATTTTTACTTGAATAAAATTGGTATATATATATATATATATATATAGTGTACATCCTTTTACCTAAGGGTAATTTAGGAAATTCATATTATTATGTAACTTATAAATACCCTCTCCTTTGATAGAATAGGGGGGATAGGTTTTGGGATTCAAGAGCCCTAGGAACAGTTCTGAGAAAAATAATTTGAAAAATCTCTAATCCGACAACATCATATTGGCGCCCATTGTGTCTTTTCAATTTTTTTCTTGAAAAGATAACAACCCCAGTCGAGATTCGAATAATTCAAGAGCAGTTCTTATGGATTGAAATCTCTTAACCTATCAAAGCAAGTAAAGTCAAACCCTTAGATGAGGAGAGGATATGCTCTCTCAGAAGTAAATCTGTAGAAACTCTAATTTTAGCGTCTTTCATTCAGGTATGCTTCCGTAAACTATTTAATTAATTAATTGATATTTATTATATAAAGTTACACTTTTACTGCACAAAAGCTCCTCGCTTTCCTACACAAAAAAAAAACTCTGCGTTTTTCTACACAAAAAAAGCTCTGCGCTTTTCGTTGCACAAAAAAAGCTTAGCGCTTTGATACAAACAATAAGCTCCATACTTTCCTACAGATTAACTATTTATATGATTGATAGATTTACTGACATATCCTCTTAATTTTTTATAGATCATTTTATTATTACTAATATTTTCTCATAATTTTCACCTCTTGCGTGCTTTGGTACAAACAACAAAGACTGCGCTTTCCTACAAACAAAAAGCTCTGCGCTTTCATCTTTCATGCAAAATAAAAAGCTTCGCGCTTTCATACAAAATAAAAAACTTTGCTCTTTACAAAAAAATAAAAAGCAAAATAAGCTTTATGCTCCTGAAAGTCAGCAGACTCTATTACTAAAAAATGCTCACGAAAGTGACTTCCGACTTTAGCTCTGTCCTTTTCTACAAACAAAAAGCTCTGTGCTTTGGTATAAATAACAAAGCTCTGTGCTTTGGTACCACGCTTTCCTACAAATAAAAAGCTCTGCTTTCATCTTTCATGCAAAATAAAAAACTCCACGCTTTACAAAAAAACAAAAAGCAAAAAAAAGTTTTATGTTCCCAAAAGTCGGAAGACTTTATTACTAAAAAATGCCCCAAAAGTGACTTCCGACTTTACTAAAAAAAATAAGAGTCTCGGCCTTTACTTATATATATATATATATATATATATATATATATATTCCTAAAATAAAGGCTCTGACTTTATTACTAAAATAAATTCTCCTGAAAGTGACTTCCGACTTTAGCTCTGTCCTTTCCTACAAACAAAAGCTCTGGGCTTTGGTATAAACAACAAAGCTCTGCACTTTGGTACCCCGCTTTCTTACAAACAAAAAGCTCTACACTTTTGTCTTTCATAGAAAATAAAAGTTTACGCGCTTTCATACAAAATAAAAAGCTCCGTTCTTTCATAATAAATAAAAAGCTCCGCGATTTACAAATAAACAAAAACCAAAAAAAGCTTTATGCTCCCGAAAGTCGGAAGACTTTATTACTTAAAAATACTCCGAAAGTGACTTTCGACTTTATATATATATATATATATATATATATATATTCGTAAAATAAAAGCTCTGACTTTATTACTAAAAAGAATTCTCCCGAAAGTGACTTCCAACTTTACTAAAAAAAAATAAGAGTCTCGGCCTATACTTTATATATATATATTTCTAAAATAAATGCTCCAACTTTATTACTAAAAAAATTCTCCCGAAAGTGACTTCCGACTTTACTATAAAAGAATAAGAGTCTCGGCCTTTACTTAAATATATATATATATATATATATATATATATTCCTAAAATAAAGGCTCCAACTTTATTACTCAAAACGGCTCCGAAAGTGACTTCCGACTTTAGTAAAAAAATGAAAGTCTCGACTTTACTTAAATATATATATATATATATATATATATATATATATATTCAAAAAATAAAGGCTAAACTTTTACTCAAAACTACTCCAAATGTGACTTCTGATTTTAGTAAAAAATGAAAGTCTTGACTTTACTTAAAAATATGCATATATTTCGAAAATAAAGGCTCCAACACTCAAAACTGCTCCAAAAATGACTTCCGACTTTAGTAAAAAATAAAAGTCTCAACTTTACTTTAAAATATATATATTCCTAAAATGAAGGCTCCAACTTTTACTCAAAACTGCTCAGAAAGTGACTTCAAAATTTAGTAAAAAATGAAAGTCTGGACTTTACTTAAAAATATACATATATTCCTAAAATAAAGGCTCCAACTTTATTACTCAAAACTGCTACGGAAGTGACTTCCGACTTTAGTAAAAAAAATAAAAGTCTCGACTTTACTTAAAAATATATTTACATTCCTAAAATAAAGGCTCCAATTTTTACTCAAAACTGCTCTGAAAGTGACTTTCGACTTTAGTAAAAAATAAAAGTCTCGACTTTACTTAAAAACATACATATATTCCTAAAATAAAGGCTCCAACTTTTACTCAAAACTGCTCCGAAAGTGACTTCCAACTTTAGTAAAAAATGAAAGTCTCGACTTACCTAAAAATATACATATATTTCTAGCATAAAGACTACAACTTTATTACTCAAAACTGCTCCTAAAGTGACTTTCGACTTTAGTAAAAAATAAAAGTCTCGACTTTATTTAATAATATATTTATATTCCTAAAATGAAGGCTCCAAGTTTTACTCAAAACTGCTCAAAAAGTGACTATTGAATTTAGTAAAAAATAAAAGTCTCGACTTTACTTAAAAGTATACATATATTCCTAAAATAAAGGCTCCAACTTTTACTCAAAACTGCTCCGAAAGTGACTTCAGTCTTTAGTAAAAAATGAAAGTCTCGACTTTACTAAAAATATACATATATTCCTAAAATAAAGGCTCCAACTTTATTACTCAAAACTACTCTGAAAGTGACTTCCGGCTTTAGTAAAAAATGAAAGTCTCGACTTTACTTAAATAAATATATATATTCCTAAAATAAAGTCTCCAACTTTTACTCAAAACTCCTTCGAAACTGAGTTCTGACTTTTATACTCAAAACTACTCCAAAATCGACTTCCGACTTTAATAAAAATAAATGTCAAGACTTTACATAAAAATATACATATATTCCTAAAATAAAGGCTCTAACGTTTACTCAAAACTGCTCCGAAAGTGACTTCCTACTTTAGTAAAAAATGAAAGTCTTGACTTTACTTAAAAATATACATATATTCCTAAAATAAGGGCTCATACTTTATTACTCAAAACTGCTTCGAAAGTGAATTCATGCTTTACTAAAAAATGAAAGTCTCGACTTTACATAAAAATATACATATATTCCTAAAATAAAGGCTCCAACTTTATTATTCAAAACTGCTCCTGATGCTGCTCCGACTGATATGCTAAAATAGGTGTTGTTTTACCCTATGTTGATTATGAGTAATTAAGGACTTAGATTGACTAATTGTCACTTTTAGTCTCTATGCTGTCACTTAATCAGTCAGAATCTAAGGCAGAGTACCTATCGTGTAGCTAGTCTGTTGGAAAGTATCTACGATTTTATTTAAATTAAATATCGTACTCCCAAGGAAGTGGTAACGGCTTAGTAGTAACTATCCTCTGTAGGTTATTTCATCTAATATGGCAGACACCAATGCTTTCCAACGGGAAAGTCCTAAATTGATGCCTGTTAAACTAAACAGGTTATGATTAGACCGTGGTTAGGAATTGTCTATAACCCTGTATTTAGTTTAAAAGAAACTACATTAGACATGCAGACATAATGAATATTAAGCTGGTGGCCATTTTCGGAAAATCATAAAGAACTTCAACATGTATAACAAATACTCATAAAATCATAATCTAATAAACATAATCAATATTTGGAGGAATACAGTACAGACATATAAAGAGAGGGACATGGGGACTGATGCCATAAAGAATTCACCCTTTACTTAGTCTCGCCGATGGAGCAACTGCTTGTATATGTTGGACTGCTCGACCCGACTCTGCTCGACAGAACCTTCGGAGGATGCTTCCTCAGCCTAGTAGCTGGACTTTACCTTAATACCCAACTTAAGCCCAGTCCTGTGGACTGACTCTTCGAACGCCTAGAGCCCTCTTAGGATCTCCTAACGAAATCCTGGGTATTCTATGAATACCAGAAACGAACCTATCTAGTTGTATCCTAGGATCTGAGACTAATTCTCAGAAACAAAGAAAATGAGACACTATCTAGAAATAAAAGAAAACTTATACTGAAACCTGAGTCTCTAAGTGACTTGTATACTGGAAAACTGTATACATGAAGTCACTAAATAACTCAGATCTAGTGGAGAGGAATGATTTCAACTAAGGAAGGCCTGGGGTATTTATAGCAGCTTTCTGGAGTGATTTTCTCTCAAAAATTTGATGTGGGATTCTGAACTGCGGCTCGGGACGCCCGTCCTGGATTGGGACGCCCGTCCCGGCCTATTGACTAGGTTAGGACGGCCGTCCCGAGTCTTGGACCCCCATCCTGGTCTGTTGACCAGGTCAGGATGCCCATCCTGACTTCGGGATGCCCTCCCCGACTTCTGAATTTCTGAAAATCACGTTTTTACCCCGAAATTTGCCATTTTCTTCTACTTTTCACCTGACACTTCCAAAATCACAAAAACTGTGAAATTGAGTTAATAACAATAAATTAAGACCGATTTACTATCAATTTCACCCTAAATTATGCCTAAAAACATGCTAAAAATATGATATGATTTATGCATATCATATAACCCCACACTTAGCTTTTTGCTTGTCCTCAAGCAAAGTCTACCTGAAGTTAGTGATTTTAAATCATATGTGCAGTCACTTAAATTTTCTAGTCATGTTTTTATTCCAAAAATTATTCAGACAATTCACAACACAGGTCTGACTGGTTAGGTTGCTTTGACATGGTCTCAAATGTTTCTAGTAGATTATTATAATCAAGAAGGTTTAACAACTTAACAACTAGATTGAACTCTTCTCTCAGTCACAAGGTCTTCCTGATGTGTAGTGTGTGTACTAGTCTAGACAAGATAATCAACACAATATACTCTCATCTTAACAACTACCAGATAACACTTCGACCTGTCGCTAGACATACTAACAACAGACAACTTTATGAGTTCTGAGCCTTGGTGATCAGATTTTTAATTATTTAGCATTTATCGATTTTTTTCTTTTATAGATTTTTCAGGGTATTTTGAGTTTGCTTTAACACGTTAACTTTAACTATCCATGTAGCGAGTCCCACTCCGATGACTCCCAGACCTACACGACCATAGGGCATCAGGCTTTAAGTTCCCCTAAGGAGTGGTGCTCGAGTAGCAAAGGCTGCTAGCAAACTACCCTATTTAATTAACTCTCTCTTTTTTTCTTTTCACTTTCAGCTCAGAGTCTCATCTAGTCATTTTAATTGCCAATACATCCTTGACTGGTCTAATCATATCTAGTTAAGTTTTGAAAAGGTAATTGGCTGAGGTCTCTAATCCAGCCTAAGTTGTGCTCAATTATCACGAATTCCCTATTCCTAATCAATAAGTTCAAGATAGTCATCACATTGTCTCCTACTAACCATAACATTCTACCTACATATCATAGACATCAGTAATGTTTTACCAATCATACTGCATTTTGAAGTCTGAAAGAATGAAAAATTTTGAAAAAATTTTGGAAGGGTGTGAAAATACGGGGAAAACATGCAAAATCGTGCAAAAACAATTTCTACTACTACTACAGCGCACCGTGCACTGCTACCCCACACTTAAGTCTGACACTGTCCTTAATGTTCATGCATATCAAAATTACCCCACACTTATTTGCAAACAAGAAGAAATAAAAACAGAACAGAAATGTCTTACCCCACACTTATTTGACTAACTAAGGGGAAGAGAAAGAAAATAAAATAACAAAATAAGAAGGGTAATAGAAATAACAAAACAGAACACAAAATGAGATTAAAAGAAAACAAAATAAAAGTAAAGGAAGATGAGGGTTAGAAAAACTCCCTTCTTGTCTCGAGCAGAAGGGTTTTCTCTAAGCTGTCAATTGGCTCTTCACCTTAGCCATGTGCTATTGTTGAGGCGTTCTTGACTTTGTAAGCTCTAGATACTAGAACGAATGACGTCAGCTCCGATCCTTCATTATCGAGCTCCAGGTAGTGGCCTATTTGTTTGATGAATGGCTCGAGCCCCACAGACTGCTTCCTCGAGTCATTTGTAAAGTTTCTCACAATCATGGCAACGTGTCCAGGAGGGACGTGTCTAGGAATGAGACTTCTTTGGATTGGTGTGCCTACTGCCATTGTCAGTGAAGGTATTGCATGCAAGTTTGGAATGGCAGAAATGATACCTGAAGCTTTGGCGAAGCCGTGGTGGTAGGGGGCTCCAGTGGTGTAGATCTGGGCCCCAGTATTTGAGACTTCCTCGGGGAAGTTTCTCACAGCTGATTGGTATGCAGGGGATGCAAGCTCCTCCATTGCTATGCTCCTGATACAATGCCAAATTCCTCTATATCTCTCGACCGTTCGATACCTCTTGGTAGATCACTTGCTTGCACTGGTCTGGCTTTAATTGTTGCCAGTATCTCATCTGTTGATTCTGAGGGTAGGGGTTTTGCTATGGTGGTATCTTCTGAAAGTTTCCAGCTTCCGAATTATTCCTCAGCTAAATCCCGCATGATTTCTCCAGCTGGGATTGTATGCGTCTCCCATTGGAGCAACATTCTGCAGTAACTTGCTCCTACCTCTTTTTGGAATGGTCCGTATTTCATTCCCATAGCAATCCCTGCTAAAGTGTGGTACTTGGCAGACTTCACAGATTAGATACATAGGCACATCTGAATCTAGAAAATAGTTTCTCACAGAATCTGCACATGACTTTAACATCATTAGTAGGTAATGTCTGTGGTTCAGGCCATTTTGAAAGTGTTCTACAGCTACTATGATGTAATTGTTTTCTAAGGAAGAAAGAGAAAAGGATTCAATGAATACCCCAGATATCGAAAGATTGCAACACTCTGTATACGTTGCTGGGGTAGACGATCTTTGGAAAGACGTGTTACCTATTATTTTTCCAGCATCATCGGACTGTATCAAGGATACAAAATCTTCGAATAGTGGGCCAGTAATATCATGCTTCCAACACTTTCCGGAGAGTGTTGCTAGCAGTCAAATAGCCTCTCGTAGATCGTCGATGAATATGCTCCAAAATTTTGTGGCCTTTGTCTTTCGAGACACATCTTCTGATCAACTTATCTGCAAAAATTTTGTATAGAAGAGAAATCTGCCCAGTAGTAATATTTCAAATCAGTGAAGAATTTCTTCTTTTGCTGATAAGTCATATCACTTAGAACTCATTCAGTGACTAGATAATTTGCAACAACAATAAACCACAGATGAGAATTATTATACATAGCAAACAATGCAAATAGGTTTTCAACCAAAAATTTATCAGTATTGCAATAGCCTCTAACTCAGGGTTTTCTAATCTAGACAAATGGTTTGCTTTCTAGATTTTCAACCCTTTTTCTTATCCCTTCATTCTATATCAAATTCAAGTAACAATAAAACTTAACTTAATCAATTATGGTTCATCAACAGTTTTATTGAATAGATATCTCAGAGTGATCAGTGCATACTATTGTTTTAGATGAAACTAGATATGATATGAATCTATCATTCTATACAACGACTAGTAATCCCTTTTCAATAGTGGTATGGTTCTACTGAGCATCAGTAAAAGGTCTTACTTGCATAGTGTATAACATGAAGTTTCTAATCCTGCCTATTTCCTAAAACAATCATTACTACATGGTTACTAGCATCACATATCAATTCAGAAAGAAAACTCCAATCAAGTGATGTCATAATGGGTGCAGTAATAACTAGTTCCTTTAATTTGTTCAACAAGATATCATGCAATTATCAGCAAAAACAAAAGGAACATCCTTTCTCAATAGAACATTCAAAGGTCTGGCTATTAAGGAAAAATCATTTCATAACTCGTCCTAATAAAGCCGGCATGATTCTAAGAAAATTCTAAAATGGAATTTCTTCCCAATAAAAATCTAAGCCAAAATTTTACAACTTAGAAGAAAATTTTTTTTCTCACATCCATACTTTTGTTTTTCGAAATTAAATAAAAAAACAAAAAAACAGGAAAACTGTAAACACGAAAATTTTATTTCTTTTATCTTCTGGAAAATAATATTTGTCAGAAAATTTTATAGAAGAAAAGAAAAGAAAAGAAAAAAATTGAAAGAAAACAAATGTTCAACTAGGAAAGAACAAATAATACAAGAGATATGGAAGAAGAACAACTTACTGTTGAGCAAGAAAAATACATTTTTTCGGGTTTTAAATTTTAAATTTTTTTTCCTTTTTTTATTTTATTTCGAAAGCAGTTAAATTTCCTCAATATGGTTTTAGAATAATTTTCTAAAATTTGATTATCCTAATTGTCTTAATTTCAGATAATATCTAAAATTAACTAGTTATGATAACCCTATATTTCGGAAATTGATTGTCTAACTAGCAGAAAATAAGTGTTAGGTCTAAGGTCTAGGTTACTACCGTTACCTATCATAAGTCTCTAGAATTGTGGCCAATAATCCTAAATTCATTATGATATTTCCCCGGCAACGGTGCCAAAAATATGATGGCTTCCCGACTAATATGCTAAAATAGGTATTGTTTTACCCTATGTTGATTATGAGTAATTAAGGACTTAGATTGACTAATTGTCACTTTTAGTCTCTATGCTGTCACTTAATCAGTCAGAACCTAAGGCAGAGTACCTATCGTGTAGCTAGTCTGTTGGAAAGTATCTACGATTTTATTTAAATTAAATATCGTGCTCCCAGGGAAGTGGTAACGGCTTAGTAGTAACTATCCTCTTACCCTAACTCTTATCTTATGATCCAGTTATGCAATCGTTCATCAATATCTTTGATGAGAGGGTGATTCATTCTCCACTAGGTTTAAGTCTATTTAAGCCTAAAAGTGTTTTACAAATAATGTCCTGATTCTATGTTATACTGTTCATACATGTTGATTGACCTATCTTCGAGTATTTTAGATATATCTTGGCCTGAATTGCAACAATGTACTGAGTCTAAAGGTGTACCACATCTGAGTTACCTGATAAACCACCCCATCGCCATTGACGGCCCTACTCACGGTTCGAGCTAAAGGCATCCATGAAAGCCCTCTGTCACTTAGGGGATCATGCCGCTCGCCCTAACGCCGGCATAAACACACAAACTCAGCCTACATAGACTACTCTAACAAACATGGTGTTCTGTAGGTTATTTCATCTAATATGGCAGACACCAATGCTTTCCAAAAGGAAAAGCCTTAATTGATGCCTATTAAACTAAATAGGTTATGATTAGACCGTGGTTAGGAATTATCTATAACCCTACATTTAGTTTAAAAGAAACTACATTAGACATGCAGACATAATGAATATAAGCTGGTGGCCATTTCCGGAAAATCATAAAGAACTTCAACATGTATAACAAATACTCATAAAATCATAATCTAATAAACATAATCAATATTTGGAAGAACATAGTATAGACATATAAAGAGAGGGACAGGGGGACTGATGCCATAAAGAATTCACCCTTTACTTAGTCTCGCCGATGGAGCAACTGCTTGTATATGTTGGACTGCTCGACCCGACTCTGCTCGACAGAACCTTCGGAGAATGATTCCTCAGCCTAGTCGCTGGACTTTACCTTAATACCCAACTTAAGCCCAGCCCTGTAGACTGACTCTTCAAAAGCCTAGAGCCCTCTTAGGATCTCCTAACAAAATCTTGGGTATTCTATGAATACCAGAAACGAACATATCTAGTTGTATCCTAGGATCTGAGACTAATTCTCAGAAGCAAAGAAAATGAGACACTATCTAGAAATAAAAGAAAACTTATACTGAAACCTGAGTCTCTAAGTGACTTGTATACTGGAAAACTGTATACTTGAAGTCACTAAATGACTCAGATCGAGTGGAGAGGAATGATTTCAACTGAGGAAGGCCTGAGGTATTTATAGCAGCTTTCTGGAGTGATTTTCTCTCAAAACTTTGATGTGGGATTCTGAACTGTGGCTCGGGACGCCCGTCCCGGCCTGTTGACCAGGTCAGGACGACCGTCCCGAGTCCTGGACGCCCGTCCTGGTCTGTTGACCAGGTCAGGACGCCCATCCTTGCTTTGGGACGCCCACCCCGACTTCTGAATTTCTAAAAATCGCGTTTTTGCCCTGAAATTTTCCATTTTCTTCTACTTTTCACTTGACACTTCCAAAATCACAAAAACTGTGAAATTGAGTTAATAACAATCAATTAAGACCGATTTACTATCAATTTCACCCTAAATTATGTCTAAAATATGCTAAAAATGTGATATGATTTATGCATATCAGCTCCGAAAGTGACTTCCGCCTTTAGTAAAAAATAAAAGTCTCGATTTTACTTAAATATATATATATATATATATATATATATATATCCGAAAAATAAAGGATCCAACTTTTACTAAAAACTGCTCCGAAAGTGACTTCAGACTTTAGTAAGAAATAAAATTCTCGACTTTACTTTAAAATATACATATATTCCAAAAATAAAGGCTCAAACCTTATTACTAAAAACTGATCCAAAAGTGACATAAAACTTTAGTAAAAAATAAAAGTCTCCATTTTACATAAAAATATACCTATATTCCTAAAATGAAGGCTCCAACTTTATTACTCAAAACTGTTTTGAAAGTGACATCCGACTTTAGTAAAAAATAAAAGTCTCGACTTTACTTTAAAAGATATATATATTCTTAAAATGAAGGTTCCAACTTTTACTCAAAATTGCTCCGAAAGTGACTTCCGACTTTAGTACAAAAAAGAAAGTCTCAACTTTACTTTAAAATATAGATATATTCCTAAAATAAAGACTGCAACTTTATTACTCAAAACTGCTCCGAAAGTGACTTCAAACTTTCGTAAAAAATAAAAGTCTCGACTTTACTTTAAAATATACATATATTCGTAAAATAAATGCTCCAACTTTTACTTAAAACTGCTCTGAAAGTGACTTCTGACTTTACTAAAAAAATAAAAGTCTCGACTTTACTTAAAAATATATATATATATATTCTAAAATAAAGGCTCCAACTTTATTACTCAAAATTCCTCCGAAAGTGACTTTCGACATTAGTGTTGCGTTGTGTGAGTGTGTCACAATTTGTAAAGATAAGGAAATAAAATAAATCAACGCAATCTTAACAAGTGCAAGTATCCACCGATCAACAAGTAATATATGTACCTAAGTACAAGATTATTGATCCCACAGGGAGTATGTGTGCCAATTACAAATGCAAATACGATTGTACAATTGGTTATTAAAAGAATAAAAGAATAAAGAATAATGAATAGAAATTGGTCTAATGCTACGGCAATGTTAATGCTACGGTAAAGCTAAACTAACAGTTAAGGGTCAGCCTACTGGAAATAACCACAAGAGTACTACAGGTAATACAATGCTGCGACATTCACGCCCAAAATGTAAGTACAAACCAGAGATGAATCTAAACATACAGAACATGCTTTTAGTTTCAAGATCAATGCTACAGCGATCTGATTTTAGCCAGATTACTTGACTTACTAGTTTAGAGCACCGATAACATCGTCTCATGGAGTACGAAGTACCATGGTCTAAAGCAACACTAGTTAGTGAATTTGGTCATGTCCCCTGCAATATTGAGTGCACGGTCATGCTACTCAAGCTAATGCCACTTCATTATCTTGTCAACTAGCTCCCTTTCGGTTAGAATGATAGATACTAGTTCGACGTATAAACTGGACAGTCGTAACCGTAATTTACACTAAGTCTTTTTAAGTAATTAAATGAGTAAATCAAGCATGCCCCATACAAGCATTAATCATAAAAACAAAGAACAATGCTACAACATATTCATCATCGTATTCAAAATAGTGTAAACAACATGTTCATAATTAACTAAGCCACAACAACTTCAGGTTATAATTACACATTCAGTACCGGGAATAATGAAATCCAAGAATTAAAGTAATGGAATAAAATGCTCATATGGCAATAGTGAGTAATTCTATTACAAAACAAGTTTAATTAATCCTTAAATTCACCTCCAACTCATACCAGAAAATTAATGTAAGAGTTTATACAAGACAATGAACAAAATGAGGAAATGGGTAGAGAATTACTCGGGTCTGAGATCACCCTACTGCCCAGATCGGTTTAATCAAGATTGCCCACTGTTATTCCTCCTCTGATTGATGCCGCGACTTCTCTTCTACTTAGCTGATGAATCCTTAGCAAGTTGCCCTGCTTCCTCTCCGGTTTTTCCCAAAACAAAATTAATCTAAGCTAAAAAGAATACTAAAACTCTACTGCCGATTTTCTCTTGTGCTATCTAAAAATGAGTAAAACCAATCTCCTCCTTCTTTTTCTCTCGGTTTCTTGAAATATTTATAGTGTCTCTCCTTGCTCCCGAAGTCCACTTGATCCCGCCAGCTGTCCAAAATTCTTGAATTTTCTTTTAATATCCAGTAATTATAATATGAATAATCCAAAAATTATTTCCAGCTGCCTTCTGATTCCTTTGTCTTTTTTCCTCCTTGTTGTAGGATTCTCCCGGGTATTAAGTTGTAGTTGCCACATATTTTAATCAAAATATATCTTAATAATTCCTGAAAATAACTGAAAAATAAATCGGTCAATTAATTTCTTCATCTTATTCCCCTTTTTACCCGTGTCACAATAAATCAATTTTAATCAATTCCCAAATAATAATTAGATAAATTCAATTCGTAACAAAAATTAGAAATTACTTCAATTAAATTGATTTATTGATATTAAAACCATATTCTTCGTAAAAAGTGAGAGAATCACAACTAGATGCATTTTAACTCTGATTTATGCATAAATTCAATCATTTAATAGCAAAATGTGAGCAGAGCTTATGCGAATAACTCTATTATTTTAGAGTTATCATTTAGTAAAAATGAGAGTCTCCATATTACTTTAAAATATATATATATATTTCTAAAATAAAGGCTCCAACTTTATTACTCAAAACTACTCCGAAAGTGACTTCAAACTTTCGTAAAAAATAAAAGTCTCAACTTTACTTTATTACTAAAAACTTCACCGAAAGTGACTTCCGACTTTAGTAAAAAATAAAAGTCTCGACTTTACTTATATATATATATATATATATTCCTAAAATAAAGGCTCCAACTTTTACTCAAAATTGCTCCAAAAGTGACTTCCAGCTTTAGTAAAAAATGAAAGTCTCGACTTTACTTAAAAATATACATATATTCCTAAAATAAACGCTTCAACTTTATTACTCAAAACTCCTCCGAAAGTGACTTTCGACTTTAGTAAAAAATGAAAGTCTCGACTTTACTTAAAAATATATATATATATTCCTAAAATAAAGGCTCCAACTTTATTACTCAAAACTCCTCCGAAAGTGACTTTCGACTTTAGTAAAAATGAAAGTCTCGATATTACTTAAAAATATATATATTTCTAAAATAAAGGCTCCAACATTATTACTCAAAACTGCTTCGAAAGTGATTTCAAACTTTCGTAAAAAATAAAAGTTTCGACTTTACTTAATAATATACATATATTTGTAAAATAAAAGGTCCAACTTTTACTTAAAACTTCTCTAAAAATGACTTATGACTTTAGTAAAAAATAAAAGTCTCGACTTTACTTAAAAATATATATATATATTCCTAAAATAAAGGCTCCAACTTTATTACTCAAACTCCACCGAAAGTGACTTTCGACTTTAGTAAAAATGAAAGTCTCGACATTACTTAAATATATATATATTTCTAAAATAAAGGCTCCAACTTGATTACTCAAAACAGCTCCGAAAGTGACTTTAAACTTTCCTTAAAAATAAAGCCTCGAATTTACTTAAATATATATATATATATATATATATATATATATATATATATATATATATATTCCAAAAATAAAGGCTCCAACTTTTACTCAAAACTGTTCCAAAAGTGACTTCCAGTTTTAGTAAAAAATGAAAGTCTCGACTTTACTTAAAAATATACATATATTCGTAAAATAAGTGCTCCAACTTTTACTTAAAACTGCTCTGAAAGTGACTTCTGACTTTATTAAAAAATAAAAGTCTCAACTTTACTTAAAAATATACATATATTTCTAAAATAAAGTCTCCAACTTTTACTAAAAACTGCTCCGAAAGTGACTTCTGGCTTTCATAAAAAATGAAAGTCTTGACTTTACTTAAAAATATACATATATATTTAAAATAAAGGCTCAAACTTTATTACTCAAAACTACTCCGAAAGTGACTTCCGCCTTTAGTAAAAATAATAGTCTCGACTTCACTCAAAAAAAATATATATATATATTCCAAAAATAAAGGTTCCATGTTTTACTCAAAACTGCTCCGAAAGTGACTTACGACTTTAGTAAAAAATAAAAGTCTCGACTTTAATTAAATATATATATATATATATATATATATATATATTCCTAAAATAAAGGCTCCAACTTTTACTCACCACTGCCCCGAAAGTGACTTCAGACTTTAGTAAAAAATAAAATTGTTGACTTTACTTTAAAATATACATATATTTCTAAAATAAATGCTCCAACTTTATTACTCAAAACTGCTCCAAAAGTGACTTCCGTCTTAGTAAAAAAATAAAGTCTCGACTTTATTTAAAAATATACATATATTCCTAAAATAAAGGCTCCAACTTTATTACTCAAAACTGCTCCGAAAGTCACTTCAAGCTTTGGTAAAAAATAAAAGTCTCGACTTTACTTAAAAATACATATATATTCCTAAATAAAGGCTCCAACTTTTACTCAAAACTGCTCCGAAAGTGACTTCAGACTTTAGTAAGAAATAAAATTCGGGACTTTACTTAAAAATATACATATATTCTAAAAATAAAGTCTCCAACTTTACTATTCAAAATTGATCCAAAAGTGACTTCTGACTTAAGTAAAAAATAAAAGTCTCGATTTTACTTAAAAATATACCTATATTCCCAAAATGAAGGCTCCAACTTTATTACTCAAAACTATTCCGAAAGTGACTTCCAACTTTAGTAAAAAATAAAAGTCTCGACTTTACTTTCAAATATATATATATTCCTAAAATGAAGGCTCCAACTTTTATTCAAAACTGCTCCGAAAGTGACTTCCGGCTTTATTTGAAAAAGAAAGTCTTGACTTTACAAAAAAATATACATATATTCCTAAAATAAAGACTCCAACTTTATTACTAAAAACTGCTTCGAAAGTAACTTCAAACTTTAGTAAAAAATAAAAGTGTCTACATTACTTAAAAATATATATACATTCCTAAAATAATGGCTCGAACTTTATTACTCAAAACTGCTCCGAAACTGACTTCAGAGTTTAGTAAAAAATAAAAGACTCAATTTTTACTTAAATATATATATATATATATATTTCTAAAATAAAGGCTCCAACTTTATTACTAAAAACTGCTCCGAAAGTGACTTTAGGATTTAGTAAAAAATGAAAGTCTTGACTTTACTTAAAAATATACACATATTCCTAAAATAAAGGCTCCAACTTTTACTCAAAACTGCTCCGAAAGTGAATTCCGGCTTAAGTAAAAAATTAAAGTCTCGACTTTATTTAAAAATATTTATATATTCCTAAAATAAAGGCTCCAACTTTATTGCTCAAAACTGCTCCGATAGTGACTTCAAACTTTAGTCAAAAATAAAAATCTCGACATTACTTAAAAATATAAAGATATTCCTAAAATAAAATAAAGGCTCCAACTTTATTACTCAAAACTGCTCCGGAAGTGACTTAGACTTTAGTAAAAAATAAAAGTTTGATTTTACTTAAAAATATATATATATATATTCCTAAAATAAAGGCTCGACCTTTAGTACTCAAAACTTCTCCAAAAGGGACTTCCTGCTTTTGTAAAACATGAAAGTCTCGACTTTACTTAAAAATATACATATATTCCTAAAATAAAGGATCCAACTTTAGTACTCAAAACTTCTCAGAAAGTGACTTCCGACATTAGTAAAAAATTAAAGTCTCGACTTTACATAAAAATATACATATATTCCTAAAATTAAGGCTCCAACTTTATTACTCAAAACTTCTCCGAAAGTGACTTTCGACTTTAGTAAAACATAAAAGTCTCGACTTTACTTAAAAATATATATATATTCCTAAAATAAAGACTCCAACTTTATTACTCAAAACTTCTCCGAAAGTGACTTCATGCTTTAGTAAAAAATGAAAGTCTCGACTTTACTTAAAAATATACACATATTCATAAAATAAAGGCTACAGCCTTATTACTCAAAACTGCTCCGAAAGTTACTTCAAACTTTAGGAAAAAAAATAAAAGTCTCGACTTACTTAAAAATATATATATATTCCTAAAATAAAGGCTCCAACTTTATTACTCAAAACTTCTCTGAAAGTGTTGTCTGGTTTTAGTAAAAAATAAAAGTCTCGACTTTACTTAAAAATATACATAAATTTCAAAAATAAAGGCTTGAACTTTATTACTCAAAGCTGCTCCAAAAGTGACTTCTTTGTTTAGTAAAAAATGAAAGTCTTGACTTTACTTAGAAATATACATATATTCCTAAAATAAAGGCTCCAACTTTATTACTCAAAACTACACCGAAAGTGACTTCTGACTTTAGTAAAAAATAAAAGTCTCAACTTTACTTAAACATATATATATATTCCTAAAATAAAGGCTTGTACTTTTACCCCTAACTGCTCCGAAAGTGACTTCCGGCTTTAGTAAAAAATGAAAGTCTTGACTTTACCTGAAAATATACATATATTCCTAAAATAAAGGCTCGAACTTTATTACTCAAAACTCATCTGAAAATGACATTTGATTTTAGTAAATGATATGTTTCAATTGATATGTTAAAAATAGGTTTTATTTACCCTATATCGATTATGAATAATTAAGGACTGAGATTTACTAATTGTCACATTTAGCATCTATGTTGTCACTTAATCAATCAGAACCTAAGGCTGAGAGTACCTACCGTTTAGCTAGTCTGATGGAAAGTACCTACGATTTTAATTTATGAAATTATCGTACTCCCAGGGGAAGTGGTAATGGCTTAGTAGCATCTATCCTTTTACCCTAACTCTCATTTTATTATCTAGTTATGCAATCATTCATCAATATCTTTGATGAATGGTTGATCCATTCTACACAAGATTCAAGTTCATTAAGCATGCAAGAGTATTATATAGAGAGTGTTCTGATGTATGTTATATTGTTTCTACATGTTGACTGACCTATCTTCGAGTATTTTAGATATATCTTGGTCTAAATTGCAATTACGTACTGATTCTACTTGTGTACCACATCTTAGTTATCTGATAAACTGCCTCATCTCCATTGACGGCCCTACTCACGGTTCGGGCTAAAGGCATCCATGAAAGTCCTGTGTCACTCAGGAGATCATGCCGCTCGCCCTAACGCCGGCATAAACGCACGAACTCAGCCTCATTAGACTACTCTAACAAATATGGTGATCTATAGGTTATTTTATCTAATATGGCAGACCTTAATGCTTCCGTCCTCACACAAAGCCTAAATTAAGGCCTGATAAACTAGACAGGTTATGATTAGACCGTGGTTAGGAATTGTCTATAACCGTTCATCTAATTTAAAAGAGCAAGTAGACATGCAGTCATAATGATTAATTTAGCTGGTGACCTTTCCGAAAAAATGTAAATATCTTCAGCATGCAAAACACATATTCATAGCATCGTAGTTTAATAGTCAAATATATCTTTGGACAAACACAGTAAAGAATATATAGAGAGGGACAAGGGGACCACCACCATAAAGTATTTACCCTTTATTAGGTTCGCTGATGGAGCAACTACTAGTATATCCTGGCCTGCTTGACCCGACTCTGCTCGACAGAACCTTCGGAGAACGCTTCCTCAGCCTAGCAGCTATTGCTTTACCTTATGTCTCAGGCTTAAGCAAAGCCTTGTTGACTAACTCTTCGCTCACCTAGTGCCCTCTTAGGATCTCCTAACGAAATGAACCCTATCTATTCGTATTCTAAGATCCTGAGACAAACTCTCAGAAAAAAAAGAACACGAGAAACTCTTGAATACTAAACCTACTTGAAAGAAAACACCTGAAATAACTGAATGACTCGTATACAGTAGAAAAATGTATACTGGAAGCCACTGAATGATTCAGATCAAGTGGAGAGGGATGATTTCAACTGAGGAAGGCCTGAGGTATTTATAGCAGGAAAGCTGAGTAATTTTCTCTTAAAAAAATGATATGGGATACTGTTCAGGGGTTCGGGATGCCCATCCTGATCTGTTGACTGGGTCAGGACACCCGTCCTAGTGCTTTGATCGGGTCAGGATGCACGTCCTGATTCCTGAACTTTCGAAAATCACGTTTTTACCCCGAAATTTGCCATTTTCTTGCATATTTCACCTGAAACTTCCAAAATCACAAAAACTACAAAATTGTGTTAATAACAGTCAATTAAGAATGATTCAACTCCAATTTTGCCCTAAATTGTGCCTAAAAACTCGCTAAAAAAGTTATATGATTTATGCACATCATATAACCCCACACTTAGCTTTTTGCTTGTCCTCAAGCAAAGTCTATATGAAATTATTGAATTTTAAATCATAGGTGCAGTCACTTAAAATTCCTAGCAGTGTTTTTAACCAAAATTGATCACTGAGTCAAATGATTCACAAAACAAGCTTGACTGGTTAAGTTGCTATGACCAGGTCTCAAATGTCTTAGTAGATTATCATGGTCATGCAGGTTTAACAATTCAATAACTAGACTGAACTCTACTCTTAGTCACGAGGTCTTCCTGATGTGTAGTGTGTGTATTAGTCTAAACTAGATTGTTAACACAATTTAGTCTTCTCTTAACTCTTACTAGATAATATTTCGACCAATTGTTGAACATAATAGCAACAAACAACCTTCTGAGTTCTGAGCTTTGATGTCAAGGCTTTTCAATTAAAATTTTCAATAAAAGAACACACTGGGCTATGTATTTTTAGATTGATTGTTCAGGGTATTTTTGTGTTTGCTTTCACACATCAACTTTAACTACCCAGGTAACGAGTCCCACTCCGATGACTCCCAGATCTACACGACCTTAGGGCATCAAGCTTTAAGTTCCCTTAAGGAGTGGTGCTCGAGTAGCAAAGGATGCTTGCAAACTACCCTATTTGTTTAACTTTTTCACTTTCAGCTCAGAGCATCATCTAGTCATTCAAATTGCTAATACATCCTCAACCGGTCTAATATTATTTAGTTAAGTCTCGAAAAGGTATTTGGTTGATGTCTCTAGTCCAAACTAGGTTGTGCTCAATTATCAGGAATTCCCTATTTCTAATCGAGGAATTCAGTAAAGTTATCAACTTGTTTCCTACTGATCATAATGCTCTACTCACATATATCATAGACATAATCATTTCTTAAACCAATCAATACTGCATTTTGAAGTCTGAAAGAGTGAAAATTTTGAAATTTTTTTGGAAGGGTGCAATTTTAGTGAGAAATTATGGGAAAACATGCAAAATGTTAAATGTTACTGCTACAGTACACAGTGCACTGCTACCCCACACTTAAGGTTTACACTGTCCTTAGTTTTCATGCATATCCTATTACCCCACACTTATTTGAAGAACAAAAATTGGAAAAAGATATAACTCTTACCCCACACTTATTTGATTAACTAAGGGGAAGAGAAAGAAAACAAAACATCAAAACAAAGAGGTAATAGAAATAACAAATCAAATAAAAGAAACAAAAATAAAATAAAGAGAAGGAAATGAATACTCCCTTATTCTGAGAATTCAACAGTCTGCTTGGACAAGTTGAGTGGTTCTCTGTAGAGCTTTAAGCGTTGCCCGTTCACTTTTTGAGTCGTACAGTCAAAATCCATTATGACACATGCTCCAAAGGGCGATACTTCTGTGATAGTGAACGGTCCTGACCAACAGCTACACAACTTTCCTGGGAATAATTTTAATCGTGAGTTGTATAAAAGTACTTTATCCCCTGGTTCAAAATTCTTCTGGGCTCTGAGTTTACTTGTCATCTTGAATTGATGTGAATTTTCATAGGCTTTGAGCCTCCATTCATCCAATTCGTTGAGTTGTAAAATCTGGTTTTCCTTAGTCAAGGTATTGTCTAGATTACATTTTTGCACTGCCCAGTAAGCTCTATGTTCAATTTCAACAGGAAGATGACATGCTTTTCCATAGACCAATCTATAAGGTGAAAATCCTGTAGAGGTTCTATATGCCGTACGAAAGGCCTATAATGCATCATCAAGTTTTATGGCCCAATCCTTACGGTTAACACCTATAGTCTTTTCTAGTATTCATTTAATTCCTCTATTAGTTACCTCAACCTGCCCATTGGTTTGAGGGTGGTATGTTAAATTTTGGAATAATCATATATGGAATATGTCTATGTTACCTTCTTATTTCTTTGTTGGATGTTCCAATAGAATTTTGTGCTATTATAGTTGAAGTAGCATTTTAAATTTAATACTTGTCCATCATTGGAATCCATCAACTCAAAGTTTTAGATCCCTCCCTTTGGGTTATTACATCATTGCCTACAACATGAATATTGTCTTAATTTTTTATTTTGATTCAAAGACTGATGACTATTTAGTCCTTAAATTATTTATTTCTAGAAATCAACAATTCTTGACTTTTATGGGTGAGGTATAGAGTTTGAGGACCAATTCTTGGAAAGTCATCAATTTAAATTCTTTGTCTATTAGAAGATTGGTTGATATAATATAGTTGTCCATAATGGTGCTATCCATTGCATTGCTACCTCAATCTCAACCGAAAATCTTGTGATAGGTACATTCTATATGGATGAAGAGAATTATGTTGAATGTGACCTTCCTTGCACCAATTTCAAGAAAAAACCAATGGCTTATCTTCGATCATTCAATGAATTTCTTTCATTTTCATTTTGGAGAGAAGAATTTGAGATTTGGATAATGAATGAACCTGGAATGTGGATAAAACAATTTGTGCTTGCAAATAGTGCGTTGGTTCATTCTCTTTTTGGCATCACTGAGACGGGAAAGCTTTTGGCTATTGGAATGGTGAAGACGTAGTATATGATCCAATGAAGCAATTAATTGAAAAGTATGTGCACAACAAGGTGATTTTTTCCAAAGGAAATGCTGATTATTCTAAGTCAACAACTAATCATTTACCGGTTGCTGAATATGTTGAGAGTATGATTCCTATTTTTTTAACAATTCAAAAACCAAGGAAAGGAAATGCAGTAGTAGAGTTCACTTCAATGTAACTTTTATGATTTTTATTTGATTTGAGAACATTTAGTTTTTATTTACTTTTTTTTAAGGTTGAATCATGAATATTTTTAAATGCAATTTCTAGTATATTCCTAATAGTTTTTTCTTCGTTCTTATTTGTTTTTTTTTTTCTTTCTTTTTTTATTATTGTTTACAACATTGATAATTAATGAGTTATCATTAAAAAATATTGTGTATATTGGCCAAAAAAAAAAATTTCTTTTATTATTTTATGTGGTTCAAACTTAAAAATTTTAAATTATTAAATAAAAAAATAGATTCTCCATTATTTAGAAGGTAATTTTAAAATAGAGAGATTTTTCTCTAGAATTTATTTTTCTTTCTTAAAATTTTAACTATACAAAAAAAATAATATTATTCAATCAAGATTAATATTTGTCAATTAGTGGGATCTACATGTTCTTATCATTCTTTTATATTTGTAGAAGCTGACTCACCCTTCGGATCATGAATGCTCCCCAAAAAAAGGAAAGGAAAAGCCACAAAAAGTAAGTGTCTACAGCGGGAAACCATGAATGGGACAGATTCAAGACTTGATAAAGAACCCTAAGTCATCTAGTGGGCTATACACAACAACCCACCAAACTGGCCCAAACAAAGAAAACTCACACATTTGCTTCAAACAAACCTAGCAAATCTGGGCCACCAAGAACCGAAATCCAAATATGTAATCTTCGACTACATGGAAGAGGACAATATAGGGCCAGTGGATGCAAACCTTGAGGGTATTTTGAGAGATTTGCTAGGGCTAAGTCATAATAATGCTAATGGGCTAGCTCATGAAAAAAAGGAACCCAAGAACCCAGTTGCTTGGGGGAGTTTGTAAGCGGACTCCTAAATGCATCCTCCAAAACAGATGATTAAGGGTTCAAATCCCCTGGGATAGATAACTTTCATATTAAAAAGCTCTGGGTCAAGTCCTATCCCTCGTGTAAAAGTCAAACTATGTAAGCGCTCTACAAGCCGAATTCGAATTAGTCTCATCGTAATGGTGAGGTGACAATCACTTTTATGACGTGATTGAACTCTTTGATTAAACATCAATATTTTGATTAAATTTATTTAAAAGGATAGGTTGTCACTATAGAAGTATCAAAGAGTCGGGCAGAGTACCCATCGTTTAGTGAGTTTAGATTTTACATTTATTATCGTTATATCCCGTGGAAGTAAGGTTGAATTCAATAATTGACAAACTATGAAATTTAAAGACATAAGCTCCAAGCAAATGATTGGAAAGGTTGAAAACAAACTAGATCTAATCTAGGAAAGCAATAAAAATAACTCAATGAAGAATAGGATCTTCATTAAGCATACTTGAACATGAGAGGTCTAAGAAATGGATTCTCATCACTTGAGAACTCATTTGCTAGATCCAAGGATCAATTTGATTAACTATGGTTGACTCTCACATGTCTACCACAAACCCTACCATATAGCTATGTCCAATGGTATATGGTAGCCTATACTATATCTCTATAAAACTCAAATTCATAAGATACAATCTCACAAGACATGATGCAAGTAACTAAGAAACAATAGCATAGATCACACATGAATAATCAATTAGATGAATCATATTATTATTCTCATATCCAATCCTATAAGAAATGTAGAAGATAGAGATCCTAAAATGAGAATTGTGCTCTAAATCATCAATACAAGATTAATGAAAATAAAAGAGGTAGAAGATGTACAACAAAAGTAACAACTCTTGAATATCCAAGGCTCGGGACAGGCGTCCCGAGCAGCAGAATGGTGTCCCACATTGGTTTTTCAAGAGAAATTCACTCCTTTCACCCCCTATAAATATGCTAGGGTCTAGAGTATGGAATTCATCTCTCAGCACTCAATACAAGTCATGTAGCAACATCGAGTATCTCGTTTTCTTTGTTCTTTGAGTGTTTATCTCAAATTCTGGGAATTCGATTAGATTAGTGTTCATCTTTGGTATTCATAGAATACTAGGATTTCGTTAGGAGATCCTAAGAGAGCAATAGGCTAGCGTAGACTTAGTCCACAGGGTATTGCTTAAGCCTAGAATGTAAGGTAAAGCAGTTGCTACTTGGCCAAGGAAGCGTTCTCTGAAGGTTCTACCGATCAGAATAGGATTGAGCAACATAAAGGATACACTATTGGCAACGCGCCGATGGACCTCATAAAGTGGTGACTACTCTTTGGATATGATTCCCTAGATCCTTTCTATATATATTTGAGTTGTGTTCATCTACCTACATATTTGAATACTGAATTATGATTGCTATATTATGCATGTTTTGCAAGTTGAGATTTTGTTCATTTTTTCGGAAAGGTCACTAGCTTAATTAACATTATGCCTGATAATCTGTTTGCACTTTTAAACTAAATGCATGGTTATAGACAACTTCTAACCACGGTCTAAATCATGACCTGTTTAGTTTAATAGACCTTAAGGTCTGCCAGATTAGGTAAAATAACAATACAGATCACCATAATAGTTAGAGTAACCTAATGAGGCTGAGTTTGTGAGCTAGGCCAACCCTAGGGTGGGTGACATGACTTAGTAAGTGACATAGGCTTTCATAGATATTTAACCTAAAATGTGAGAAGGATCATCCTATGGTAAGGGTGAATACACCAGGTAACTCAGATATGGTACACAAACAGATACAATTCATAATTGCATTTCAAACCAAGATATATCTAAAATATTCGAAGATATGTCAACCAAATTGTAGAAACATGAGTATACATCAGATACATGTCTATGTGATAACTCTTACATGCTTGATACTTGTTTGTGTTGTTGTGATAAAACACCCTCCAACTATTGATTAGCAATTGATTGATTCTATAATAAGATGATTGTTAGAATTAAGTGATAGTTACTACTAAGCCGTTTCCAGTTCTTTGGGAGTACGATATTATTATTTTAAAATCGTAGATATTTTCCAACAACTACTACACGATAGGTACTCTGCCTTAGGTTTTGATTGATTAAGTGACAACCAATAAATGCTAAAGTGATAGTTAGTAATGCTAAACTCCTTAATTATTCATAATCAACATAAGTGAATAAACCCTATCTTTTAGCATACCAATCAGAACGCATCAGATTTTTGGCACCGTTGCCGAGGAAACATTCATAAAATTTTAGGATTCCTGATCAAAGTTGTAGAAGATTATGATAGGTAACGGTAGTAATCTATACCTTAGTAATTAATCATGCTTATTTGAATTATTCAATCAATTTCCTGAATTATATGGTTATCTTAAATCATTAATTTTAGAAATTATCGGAAATTAAGAAATTTAGGTTAATCAAATTTTAGAAAATTATTCTAAAACCATACTAAGGAAATTCTTTTTTTCTATTTGTTTTTCTTTTTCTTCAACTTTTAAAAATATTATTTTGATAAATTGATCTAACCCAAACTTTGCCATAAATTATAGATGATGAGAACAATGGCAACTACTGACAAAGTAGTAGAACAGTTAGAAAATCCAGAGTCTCTTATTCGAAATAAAAAGAAACCCGAAGGACCATCTAACCCTGAGAATGAAGCACCTTTGGAAGCTACACCAATACAAGCTATAGAGATAAATTGCATCAAAGATACTAGTGCTTTAGTAGCCAGATTCTTAAACGCTTGTGAGCCCAGTTCAAAAGAAGATCCAACTAAGGAAACCTTTCCTCCAAGGAATGAACCACCAAAATCTCCAGTTCAAACTCCTACCCCAAGAGCTCCTGAACGTGTACCAACTCTTGTTGATTGTACCCCTACTTCTCCCACATCTCCAAAATTCACACCAACACCTACCGATCATACACCTTCGTCCGGGGCTAGCACTAACGGTTTTCACTCAGTCTTGTTTGTGCAGATGGACAATCTGACCAATAGGATTCATTCTATGGATCAGACAATTGCAGGTAGATTCTGTCATACCGATCAGGCAATACTGAACACCAATGCTAGTGTAGATCAACTCAGAGCTTTGGTTCATCTCCAAGAGGATAGAATGGCGCTTTTGCTGAGAGAAGTGAGTGAGATGCGAGCAGAATAGAGAGCACAGAAAAATGAGCGGGGAAGAAAAGGGAAGAATTCTTTTCATAGGCAAATAAATAATCTTTTGAGATATATTATTTGAGTTAATAATTTACCCATTCTTTTATTCTTTTATTCAAACAATAAATGGGTTCTTATTGATTTTTCGAAATTTTATCTAAAAAGGATTTTGTTCTTGATTGAAAAATTTATGTGAAAAATTTATGATATATTTTTTTCGAATTTATTTTTCAATCAAACAAATATTTGATTAATGAATGTGGAAAAATGATTTTTGGAATTGAGAAGAGTATAAATATTTGAATTTTTTTGAAAGGAAAAAGAAGGAGAATTTTTCAAAAAAAAATTCAGAAACAAATTCATTGTTTAATTGTTCAATTTTGTTAGTTTTTTAATGATAAATTTGATGTTTGGAAGTTGATATTTGTGTGAATAAGTTTGTAGGACATTGCAGAATCAGAAAAATCTCAAAAACGATGAAAATTGAAAACGAGCGTGTGTCACGCAAACCAAGGCATCCGGAATGGCCACCCTGGCAAGCTGGGCGGGCGTCTAGCTAGGGGCAGGCATCCCGAGGAGAATTTTCCTCTATAAATAGAGCACCCCCTCATAATTTTCACACCAAAAATTCATACTTCCCTCTCAAAATTTCTTTCTTTAAAATTTTCTCGCCAAAAATTCACAAATTTGAATTTTGAAATTTTGAAATTTTCCCTCCAAAATTTTGAAATTTTCCCTCCAAAAATTTGAATTTTCTAATTTTCAAATTTCCCTCAAAATTCAATTTTCCCTCCAAAATTTGAATTTCCTGCCAAAAATTTAAACTTCCGTCCAAAGTCAAAATTTTTCCATCCGAATTCGAATTTTCAAATTTTTCCGTCAACTTCAAATTTTTTCTGCCAAAATTTGAATTTTTCTAAAAAGTTCAAATTTTTTCAGGAATGACTCCAAAACGCGCTCGTGTCACTCTGACGATAATAGTCACTTCACCTGATAATCCATTTGTACTGTTTCTTGCGGTACGAGCATACCAGGAGAGGAGTCATGGACTGATCGGGTGTTGCATTCTAGTCGGCCGCACACTTGACTGGACTACAGTCCAGACATTGGGAGTCGAGTAGGAGATCTAGCGCATGCTTGACGTGCCTTTGTACAACAGAGTCTTCATCATCATGGAGCCTACTTACCTCGAGTTGGTATGTGAGTTCTATGCTTCCTTTACATACCAGCGTGATCAGGTTACTTTCAGACTGGGTGGCATTGACTGGTCGATGAGCATCACCGAGTTTGGCATTGCACTTGGTGTCTGGCAGAGGGAGGAATTAGAGACCCTTGTCTACGTGTTGGCTGTGAGAGACTTCACCGAAGAGGTCTCCAATGCTTAGGCCGGAGGTATTCTTCCTGCCCTCCATTACTTACATGCGATTGCATCCTAGACTCTGGCAGGTCGACGCACCACTCCCGGGAATGTCACGTAGCTGGAGACATTCCTCTTAGCCCATATGCATAGAGACATCACTATGGAAATGGGCAAGATTATTGCTCACATCATGCGCAGCTTCGCGGAAGCAGTGTCTGGGCCAGCCCTAGGGTGGGTGGCATGATTTCCTAAGTGACATAGGCTTTCATGGATACTTTAACCTGAATTTTGAGAAGAATCATCCTACGGTAAGGGTGAATACACCAGGTAAGTCAGATATGGTACACAAACAGATACAGTTCATAATTGCATTTCAGACCGAGATATATCTAAAATATTTGAAGATAGGTCAACCAAATTGTAGAAACATGAGTACACATCAGAATACATATCTATGTGATAACTCTTATATGCTTGATACTTGCTTGTGCCGTTGTGATAAAACACCTTCCAACTATTGATAATCGATTGATTAATTCTATAATAAGATGATTGTTAGGATTAAGTGATAGTTGCTACTAAGTCGTTGCCAGTTCCTTGGGAGTACGATATTATTATTTTAAAATCGTAGATACTTTCCAACAACTAGCTACACGATAGGTACTCTGCCTTAGGTTCTGATTGATTAAGTGACAACCAATAAATGCCAAAGTGACTGTTAGTAATGCTAAAGCCCTTAATTATTCATAATCAACATAGATGAATAAACCCTATCTTTTAGCATACAAATCGGAACGCATCAGAGGTTCTAAGCAATGGATTCTCATCACTTGAGAACTCATATGCTAGATCCAAGGATCAACATGATTAACTATGGTTGATTCTTGCATGACTACCTCAAACCCTACCATATAGCTATGTCCAAAGGTATATGGTAGCCTATACTATATCTCCATGAAACTCACATTCATAAGATGCAATCTCACAAGACATGATGCAAGTAACTAAGAAACAATATCATAGATCACACATGAGTAATCAATTAGATGCATCACATTATTATGCCCATATCCAATGCTATAAGAAATGTAGAAGATTGAGATCCTAAAATGAGAATTGTGCTCTAAATCATCAATACAAGATTAATAAAAATAAAAGGGGTAGAAGATGTACAACAAAAGTAACAATTCTTGAATCTCCAAGAGCTTTGTAGATGTAGTCATAAACCTTCAACAATCACCAAATTCTCCCAAGATCTTGATAAAATGAGGCAACTTGCTATATCAACAACTTGGAGGATTAGTGATATTAGTGATCAATATCACTCCAAAAATGTGAATCCAAGAACTTCTTGGTTTAGACAATTCTTATACTCACAACACTCAAAGAAAAATGATAATCACTCACACACTACAACAATAATCCCTCAAGGACTCCTTCTTGGTTTAGACAAGACTTCAAGAAGAAAAGAGAGAGTACGAAAGCAATTGAAAGCATAAATACAATGTTGAAGATCAAAAGTGATAGAGTTTCACTAGCCTTAACAATTCCTCTTCTTCTCAATGGGAATTTCCAACTATATATAGGTGAATAACATGAGGGGAAATAGAAATTTCACAAATAAAAAATTTGATAAATAGTGTTTGACGCCCGTCAACAGATCTCACTTGACTCTTAAGGCGTGACGTGTAAAATATCTTCAAATTTTCCTTGAACTTGTAATTTGTCGCGAATTTGTCCAAAAACTTCTTGAAATCACATTAATCACAAAATTGCTCAAATCAAATCAAAAGTGATTAATAATCATCAAATCGGTATGCAATTAGTCACTAAAATATCAAAATATTTAAGTGTTATCATGAGGATATCGAGTGCTCTAAGTGGATAAAAAACAAAAAGAAAGGAACCAAGTAGAAAAGGTAGACTCTATTTGGGCTTAATCCTCTTACCTCTAACGGCCCAATCAAAGGGAAAAGCTTCCTCCCAAGCCGAAGGCAAAATCTAAAGAAGGTGGAACCAAGCCCAAATGGAGAGTATCCAACCCACATGGAGCCCAACCCAAGCCCCATAGTTGCTCAGTAGAAGAAATCAACAAAATTCAGTGATATTATTGGCTAAAGCGGAAGGAGCTAGGTTTCTCATTGCAAGGACTCAAGTTTGAACCTTGACTAAGTCACATATACCAGTTGAAAATGCTCCTATATGGATTGATGTCCCAGAAAGACAATCTATAAATGAAATAGCAAATCAGTCTATAGCATGCCAGAGCGTGGTAGATCAATTGGTTCAAAAGATAAAAATTCTCATAAAAAGAAAGGAGCAAATGTTAATAATGAACCCGAGTTCAATACTCCAAAAGAGTCAGCAGACATAATACATAAAATAACTCCAGAAGAAGTTTAGGTACCAAATTTATCTGTGTGTATTTATTAAGAAAAAAAATCAGGGTTTGCTATAACTTTTGTATATGTTGATGATTTAAATATTATTGGAACCCCTGAAGAAATTTTAAAAGTAGTAGATTCTTTGAAGAAAGAATTTGAGATGAAAGATCTTGGAAAAACAAAGTTTTGTCTCAGCCTATAGCTTGAACATTTAAAAGATGAAACTGGAATTTTCGTTCATCAATCAAATTATATTGAAAAGATCCTTAAAAGGTTCTACATGGACAAGGCACATCCATTGAGTACCCCAATGGTTGTTCGATCACTTGATGTGAGAAAAGTTATTTTTAAACCCGTGAGGATAATGAAGAAATTCTTGGTCCTGAAGTATAATATCTTAGTGCAATAGGTGCACTAATGTATCTTACTAATAATATAAGACCTGATATATAGCTTTTACTGTTAATTTATTAGTAAGGTTTAGTTCATGTCCAATTAGAAGATATTGGAATGGAATTAAACATGTTTTTCAATACCTTCGAGGTACAATTGATACGAGATTATTATATCCCTCTAGTTCTAAACCACAACTTGTTGGTTATGCTGATGTTGGTTACTTGTCTGATCCACATAAAGTCAGATCTCAGACAGACTATGTTTTTACATGTGGAAAAGCTTTTGTTTCATGGCATTCTACAAATCAAACATTAGTTGCTTCTTCTTCAAATCATGAAGAAATTATAGCAATCCATGAAGCAAGTCGTGAATGTGTTTGGTTAAGATTCATGTCTCAACACATCCGAGAGACATGTGGTTTATCTTTAGGCAAAGAACTTCCAACAAAATTTATGAAGATAACACTGCATGTATAGCTCAATTACTGGAAGGATATATCAAACAAGATCACACAAAGCATATTTTACCAAAATTTTCTTTACGCATGATCTTCAGAAATATGGTGATATTGATGTACAACAAATTCCTTCAAGTGATAATTTGGTAGACTTGTTCACAAAAGTATTACCAACTTCAACATTTGAAAGATTGATCCATAGTATAAAATGTGCCGGTATAAAGATATTATGTAATGATCAGGGGGAGTGTACAAAGAACAATATACTCTTTTTCCTTCACTATGGTTTTTTCCCACTAGGTTTTTCTCTAGTAATGTTTTTAATAAAGCATATTCCTTGTACAATGGACATTCAAAGAGGGAATGGACATCCAAAGGGAGAGTTTTATAAATCCTACTATTGTTTTGTATGTCCATATAACCTCCCACTGCTTCCACTATCTTCATATAACATTCACTACCTTCATATATCATCCACTACCATCATTTAACTTCCAGTACCTCCATATAACTTTCATGAATTAAGTTTATAACATCTTTAGTATAATGAAAAGTTATGTATATAGTTATATATGTATGTATGTGAGGATATAAGTTACATATGATTCATCCCTATACATAGGGGTTACTTTGTATGTTTTGATAGACTTGAAATATACAAGAAGAGAAAGAATGCTCTCTCTTTCTTTTAATTTCTATATTATTTGTCTTACTAATTTGCTTTTGTTAATAGTAGTTTTATAACATAAAAGATTTTGTAGATATATATTTGTGTATAAGTCAAAACAAAATAAATAATTCTATATAAGTTTGTAATGAAGTCTCTTTAACTTAATGAGATCAAGTGTTCGATCTTATTAAAATTTAAAGCAGAATTTTCACCCGGACCAAACTTCTCGAAAAGAATTCATTCATCTAAGGTGTTCTTTTAAGTCATTTAAGCAATAGAACTACATACCGACTCACATATGTAGAATTTCAACTAGCTCACCAACAACATTTGGGTTCATCTTCTCCATCCTTTATTCTCATTCTTTTTTTCTCTTGTTTGCCGGAATGGACACATGACCGGTGGTTATTCTTTGATCCTTTTCCTTTCTGGTTTGTTTTCCCCCAAAAGACAATTGGGGAGGTGTTACGAGGAACATCAAAATAACTACAAAAAAGATGTCGGTCCAGTTTGAGCCGACCCATTTCAGTTATAAGCGGGCTAAAACAGCAACGACTTGTTATCCTTCCAAGGTCGGGAGCGGGAGGCTTTCGCTGCTCTGTGAAGAAAGCCTCACGCGGTGCCCTCTTCTCTAAGAACCAAGAGACCTAAGCCTTCGCTCAGACCACACGGTTCAGCTCTCAACTTGGAACGGGCAAGTCCGAGAACAACTGACCGAAGCCCAACCGACTGAGCCAATTTATTGTCCCGACATCTTTTAGCCCCCACTCAACCCAAAAATCAAAAACTCAAATGTATAACACGATACTTCGTACAGGGACATCTGAAGTTATTTCTTCAAAATCTCCCTTAAATTTGTCCACGAACTCCTTTTCTCACAAATAGAATGATTAAATCAATAATTACGTGAAAAAAAGACAAAATTAAACTAGAAATGGAGAAAACTAGGGATGAATTTATACACGTACAAAACAAATAAGAAGAAGGAAGAAAGAAAGAAATAGTATAAATTTGTTTCAATTTTTTTGGGCGAATGTACTGAAGTAAAAAGAAAAAAAATCAAGCAACAGGAAAAAGAAAAATGACAGAAAGGATAACTGATGGCCATGGAAGTCTTATCTTATGGTGGCGGCAGCGGCTGAACAGAAATGAAAATGAGAAAGAGAGAGAGAAAGGAGGAAGAGAGAAAAAGAAGAAGAAAAATGGGAGAGAAAAAAAATTTAAATTATCGGAGAGAGAAAGAAGGAAGAGAGAGAAAAGAGGAAGAAGAAGGAGAGTGAAAAAAATTTAAGGAAAATAAAAAAATTAAATTTTATTTTATGCAGGTTGAACAAAAATACCTTTGGGAGTGCTAGTGGGACGTTTTGAAACTTGAATGGCACTATAAGTATAAAAACATTTTGAGATGCAAAGTTCTCAATCTTAAAATATTTTTTCACTTTAAAGTTCCAAAATTTTTTATTTAAAAATTTAAGTTTCCTTTCACAAATTTCGTCAAAATATTTTAAAAGTTTAATGAATTTTGTAATTCTAATCAATTAAAAGAATTTTTTTTTATAAATTTAGAGTAAAAAAGAGTTACTAAACTCCGAATTATAAAACAATATATATATAAATATATTTCATGTAAAATTATTTCATTAATATTTATTTTTATTTAGCAAATAGTATAGACAGTAAAATTTAACAAAATTTGTGAAAAAAAACTTTATTCTTTTTAGGTCAAAAAGTTTAGAATTTTGAAATTTAGAAGAATTTTTTTTAAAAAATTAAATTTACTCAATGTAAATTTGTTTGAAATCAAATGCTCCAATTACTTTTATTGTTATTATTATTTATTTATTTATTAATATTGACTACCTTTTTTCTCACTTCTTTTTTTTCATTTCTTGGAGGCAAATTAATGTATTTGATTATAAATTACTTTATTATTTATACACAAAATATTATAGAATAATTGGTGAGTTTTTGTTACAAACAAATTTAGTTTCAGTATAATCTTAAAAAATGTATGTGAAATTTATTTCGTTCACAATTTCAACTATCTCACCAACATTTGGTTCATCTTCTCCATCCTTTATTCTCATTCTTTTTTTTCTCTTGTTTGCCAGAATGGACACGTGAACGGTGGTTATTCCTTGATCCTTTCTGGTTTGTTTTCCTTAAAAAAAGACAATTGAGGTGTCATTAAAATAATGATAAAAAAGATGTCGGTCTAATTTGAGTTGACCCATTACAGTTTACAAACGGGCTTGAACAGCAACAGCTTGTCATCCTTTCACTGCTCTGTAAAGCCAGCACAACTGACTGAGTCAATTCATTGTCCCGGCATCTTTTAGCCCCCACTCAGGTCACAAGCCCTCGCACCTGAGCTCGACGAACGTTTACCTCATCTCCCTTTCTAATAACTTGAAGTTTTTTTAAAAAAATTTCTAATGTGGGATTATGGTTTTTGTTTTGTTTTTTTAGAGTTAAAAACTAATGAGTCAAAATTAAGAGGGATTGATGAATTTAATCTCAAATAAATTTATATTTAACAAATTTAATTTTAAAATATTTGCTTTCACTTTTAAACTCTCAAACTTTTTAAGGTAATAAAAGTAAGATTATTTTTCACAAATTTCATTAAAATGTTTAAAATATTTAAGTTTCCTTTTGATTTATTGAATAAAAAAATATTAATCAAGTCATTTTATATGAAATATATATATATTTACTATTTTGATAATATTTTATAAATGAATGTTGATTTTTTTTAATTTGAATATATTTAATGTAAAGTGTTTTAATTATAATATTTTAAATGATAAATTATCTTACTAACACTTAAACTTTTCAAAAATCCAGTTTTTACACATGTATTTATTTTTGCTTTGAACTGACACTTGAACTATAAAATATCACCAAATTTATCATTCCGTCCAAAATTTCTGTCATACTTTATTTTTCGTCCAATTTCTAGGCGCATTTTCGTCTTTTTACAATTATGAGCATTTTTTAATTATTAGGGTTTTATTTCCAAGGGTAATTTTGTCATTTCACTTTATTATTAAAAATAAAGAAAAATATTTTTTTTGTAATTTCAAAGGTTTGATCCTACAATCACGCGTCTAAATAAACTATATATACCCACTGGAACAACTATAAATATATAAATTTATTTAGAACTTATATTTTATTTGTAATTATAAAAATAATAAATCCGCATTTTATATTGCAATTATATTTTATATTTTAAATATAAATTATATTAAATATGAACATTCTCAAAAAATATTATCAAATGACACAATTCAAACCACAAGTTTTTGTTGTTGTCACCTTCCTTAAACCTTGCACTGAAGTTTTTCTTCAACTCTTTTGTTTTAAATTCGTTGTGGAACATGAATTTCGAGGTGCTTTTTTATACAATGTCATTGCTGACTAATAATGTAATAATGTCATTGTAAAAAAACTCAAAATTTATATTCTGGAAAGAATTCAAAGTTAAAAAAATAAAAATTCAAGGTTTGATGAAGGGAATGGCTACGAAGACATATAGTTTAAATTGTGTTATTTTAATAATATTTTTTCAAAATCTTTATATTTAATAGAATTTTAAAATAATATAAATTTTTGTATTTGTTCAAATGGTAAATGCTTATTTATTATTTATACGGTTGTGGTTCAAATCTAGGGGTTCACAAATATAATTATGTTAAATTTATTTTGGCATCATCTAGTATGCAATATAAGTTCTAGAAAAATTAACATGTTGATAGTTGCTCAAGTGGATTAATATTGGTTGAGGGATCGAATCCCTTCAATTTAAAAAGATTTTTAAGATTTTTTAAAATTTTATGAAAAGACAAAATTATCCCTAAAAATAAAACCTTAATAATTTTAAAATATTAATGATTTTAAAAAGTCTGGCGGAAATTTTGGACGGAAGGGCAAAGAAGTGTTAATTCAAAGCAGAAATAAATACAAGTGCAAAAGCTGAATTTTTAAAAAGTTCAAGTGTTACTAGGATAATTTACCCAATAAATTTAAACATATACACATGATATTAAAAAATTGGGACGTTTATTACATCAAATTTATTTTTAAAAAAAAGGAAATTCAAATAAATAATAATTATTTTTGGAGCATATGAAATAACAATGTTTTGCTGTAATATATAATAATATTATTATATACGTACATAATAAATAAAAATATTATTGAGGTAGTAAAAAACAAAAAAGTATTACGGCTATATAATAAACATAAAAATATAAGGGGCATGTACATATATTATAATAAGAAAAAGATTGAGGTATTAAAATTATGGTAAATTATCATACTAATACTTGAAGTTTTCAAAAATTCAACTTTTGTACATGTATTTATATTTACTTTGAACTGACACTTGAACTATAAAATATCACATCCTTTACCTTCGTCCAAAATTTCTGCCAGACTTCATTTTCCATCCAATTCATAGGGGCATTTTCGTCTTTTTAAATTATGAATATTTTTAAATTATTAAAGTTTTATTTTTATGGGTAATTTTATCTTTTCATATCATTATAAAAAAATCTTAAAAAATTCAGGGATTCGATCCCTCAACTACACAAATAATTAAATTATATTTACCAACTAAAGCAACCATGATGGTATTAATTTATATGGAACTTATATTTTATATAGAATACTAGACGATGCAAAAATAAATTTAACATAATTATATGTGTGAACCTCTAGATGGAGAATACGGATTTTGAGGGTTTTTTTCATGGCATTGTTACATTATTAGTGTCAACAATGACATTCTATAAAAGAAACACATCAAAATTCATGTTTTGCCACGAATTCGAAGTGGAATAGTTGAAGAAGAGTTTTAGTGCAAGGTTTGAGGAATGTGACAATAACAAAAACCTCAAATTTGAATTGTGTCATTTGATAATATTATTTTAAAATGTATATATTTAATATAATTTATATTTAAAATATAAAATATAATTGTTATATAAAATGCGTATTTATTATTTGCGTAATTGCAATATAAAATATAAGTTCCATAAAAGATAACACATTTATAGTTGTTTTAGTGAGTAGATATAGTTTAGTTATGCTTGTGGTTGTGGGATCAAATCCTTACAAATGCATAAAATTTTTAGATTTTTAATAATTAAGTGAAAAAACAAAATTACCGCTAAAAATAAAACCTTAATAATTTTAAAATACTCGTAAATGTAAAAAGACGAAAATGCACCTGGGAATTAAAGTCTAACGGAAATTTTGGATAGAAGGGCAAAGGAGGTGATATTTTATAATTCAAGTGTTAGTCAAAAGTTGGATATTTGAAAACTTCAAGTGTTAGTAGAATAATTTACCCTTACAAAAATAATAAATACGCATTTTATATTGCGATTACATTTTATATTTTAAATATAAATTATATTAAATATAAACATTCTCAAAAAAATATTATCAAATGACACAATTCAAACCACAAGTTTTTGTTATTGTTACGTTCTTCAAACCTTGCACTCAAGTTCTTCTTTAACTTTTTTGTTTAGAATTCATGGCAGAACATGAATTTCGAGGTGTTTTTCTATACAATATCATTGCTGACACTAATAATGTAATAATGCCATTGTAAAAAAAAACTCAACGAATTCAAAGTTAAAAAAATAAATTTAAGGTTTGAGGAAGCCGAATGGCATCATCTAGTATGCAATATAAAATATAAGTTTCATATACATTAATATGTTAATAGTTGCTCTAGTGGATTAATATGTTTTTGTCATGAGGGATCGAATCCCTCCAATTTAAGAAGATTTTTCAACAATTTTAAAATTTTATGAAAAGACAAAGTTATCCCTAAAAATAAAATCTTAATAATTTTAAAATATTAATGATTTTAAAAGATGAAAATGTCCCTAAGAATGGAAAATGAAATTTTGGACGGAAGGGCAAAGGAGGTGATATTTTATAGTTCAAGTGTTAGTTCAAAGCAAAAATAAATATAGGTGCAAAAGCTAGATTTTTGAAAAGTTCAAGTGTTAGTAAAATAATTTACCCTAAAATATAAGTTCCAAATAATTTTATATATTTATAGTTATCCTAGTGGGTAGATATAGTTTAGAAAAATGCGTGGTTGTAAGATTAAACCTTTGAGATTACAAAAAAATATTTTTCAAATTTCTAATAATAAAGTGAAATGACAAAATTACTCTTGAAAATAAAACTCTAATAATTAAAAAATGCTCATAATTGTAAAAAGACTAAAATGCATGGGAATTGGACGGAAAATAAAATGTACAGAAATTTTGGACGGAATGACATATTATGTGATATTTTATAGTTCAAGTGTCAGTTCAAAGCAAAAATAAATATGGATGGAAGGGCATATTATGTGATATTTTATAGTTCAAGTGTCAGTTCAAAGCAAAAATAAATACTGGTTCAAAAGCTGGATTTTTAAAATTTTCAAGTGTTACTAGGATAATTTACCCTTTTTCAAATAACTAAAATCATATGATTTTATTTTGTTTAGATTAAAAGTGAAAATAAATATTTTAAAACTAAAATTATTAAATATAAATTTATTTGAGACTAAATTCAGAAATTACACTTAAAATTAATAAATTTCTAATAACCTTAAATTATATCACATTTTTATTGTGGTGTTTGATCTATATATATATATATATATATATATATATATATATATATATATATTTTTTTTTTTTTTTCCATTTGTAGTGGAAATGGATCACAAGGCACCCAATTAGTCTTAGAGTTGATTTCAATTTTATTTTTCATATTCTATTTTGAAAAGAATTAAAAGGTGTAGCTGAGTTGGTACTAACATTAACTACGAAAAAAATATGAGTATTTTGACACATGATTGAGATATAATAGCCTCAAAAATATTAAAAGAAAATTAAAAGATACTTGTGTATAAAGCAAAAATAAATAAATAAATAAATAAATAAAGGTGCTAAAACTAACATGTTGTGCACATATCCTTATAAGTATTTTTTTTTCTTAAAAAAAATGAATAAACTTTATTATAGTAATATTGTTTGAACAAGTTATAAGATGTTACGTTTAAATCAATTCACATCTAAACTAATCTTTATACAATTTAAATTTATTCTTTATAAAATAAAAAATTTACCTTTTAATTTTAAATAGTTTTATATATTAAAATCAAAATTAAAATCTTTAAATTCATTTAAACAAGAAACTGAACTTTCATATCAACTCACATACTTGAATTTTGTTTTGTTCACAATTTCAACTAGCTCACCAACAACATTTGGGTTCATATACTCCATCCTTCATTCTCATCATTCTTTTTTTTTTCTTATGTTTGCCGGAATGTCCACATGAACGGTGGTTATTCTTTGATCCTTTTCATTTGTGGTTTGTTTCCCCCCAAAAGACAATTGGGGAAGTGTCATTAAAATAATGATAAAAAAGATGTCGGTCCAATTTTGAGCTGACCCATGACAGTTACAAGCGGGCTTGAACAGCAACGACTTATTATCCTTCCACTGTCGGGAGGGAGGCTTTCGCTGCTCTATGAAGTCAGCCTCACGCGGTGCCCTCCTCTCTAAGAACCGAGAGATCTGAGCCTTCGCTCAGACCACACGGCTCAGCTCTAGACTTGGAACGGGCAAGTCCGAGTACAACTGACCCAAGCCCAACCGACGGAGCCAATTCATTGTTCTGACATCTTTTTGCCCCCACTCGAGTCACAAGCCCTTGCAACTGAGCTCGATGAATATTTTGCTCATTTCCCTTTCTAATATGCTAAAGTTGTTTTTCAATTTTTTCCAATGTGGGATTATGGTTTTAGTTTAGTTTTTTTACCTTTTTTAAAGGGGATTAAAGGTAAGAAGTTAAAATTAAGAGAGATTAGTGACCAAAATAAAGTTTATTTTCATAGAAAATTAAGAAAAGTAGGATCTAAAAATACAAATCAAATTTGCCAATTTTCCTATTTCTTTCTCTTCTTTTTTCATTTGTGAAACTCTACAATGTTATCATATCCATACATATATATATATATATATATATATATATATATTAGTACAATAATTTATACACAATATGTGTTCTTTTTCTTTCTTTTCCTATTTGAGAGAACACTACTTGCTGCAAAACTTTGCAAACAGCTTCTCAAAAACAATTTGCAGAATTCCCATTTTGGCACCCAATTAGTTTTAGAGTTAGATTTCTTTTTTATTTTTCACACTCTATTTTGAAAAGAATGTTAAACTATATAAAAAAAAATTAAGAACTTGTAGCTCAATTAATTGGTAGCAACATTACTTATATAATTATAAAAAATCATGAATTTTGAGACATAAAAACCACAAAAATGTCAAAAGAAAACTTTTAAAAAAATATTAAAAGTTTATAAATCCTATTATTGTTTTGTATGTTCATATAATCTCTGACTATCTTCATATAACATCCATTACCTCCATATAACTTTCATGAATTAAGTTTGTAACATCTTTAGTATAATGGAGAGTTATGTATATAGTTATATATGTATGTATGTGGGGATATAAGTTATATATAATTCATCCTTATAAATAGGGGCTACTTTGTATGTTTTGATAGACTTGAAATATATAAGAAGAGAAAGAATGCTCTCTTTCTTTTGATTTCTATATTATTTGCCTTACTAATTTGTTTTTGTTAATAGTAGTTTTATAATACATTATCAGCACGAAACTCTACCAGTTATTGTTTGAAGTTGAACTCTATAATAAATAGGTATGTTATTTTTAATGACAATTCTTATTAAGTTTGAATTTGTGTTTTATTATTTTTAAGTTACTAGATGAAATCATTTGTTATGAAAATTAGATCCCGATAATCATATGTTATGATGGGTACAGAAAACATCATCGATGCAAAATACATAATCATTGAAAAAATTATTTAAAAGAAACATTTGACCACCTAAAGATGATCATTTTTCCCGAAAGTTAGAGATTATGAAATGATAATCCGTAAATAAACAAATCATGCCATGTTAGAGGGAAAAAATCTGGACTTGAAAAATCGTCCAACATAATCATTTTCTCGAAGAAAATATTGTTATAACCTGTGATCCTAGAAGAGGTCATATTTATATTCATGGTAATGGTTGTTGGTATAGAAAGATACATATGATCGGGATAAATTTGATCTAAGTATCAAATAATATTAATAACCAATGGAAGTGGACAAATAATAATGTATAAATTTGTTGGAAAAATTGCTATTTTTTGTATATTGTTCATTATCCATATAAGTTTTATATATATATATTATATATATATATATATATATATATGCACATGTTTTATGTTGCTTTTTGTTTTTGTTACTAAAAAAACAATCATGTAAGTTTAAATGTTAGAGTGATATTGAACCAATGATTTATAATGCACATTTATGTACTTACCAACTAATTTGAATTGTTACTATATATATAAGAATGATTATTGATGCGTTCCGATTGGTATTGCTAAAGACAGGATTTATTACCCAATATCGATTATGAATAATTAAGGACGGAGACTTACTAATTGTCACTTTTAGCATCTATGTTTGTCACTTAATCAATCAGAACCTAAGGCAGAATACCTATCGTGTAACTAGTCTATTGGAAAGTACCTACGATTTTAATTTAGAAAATATCGTACTCCCAGAGAATTGGTAACGGCTTAGTAGCAACTATCTTGTACCCTAACTTTCATTTTATTTTCTAGTTATGCAATCGTTCATCAAAATATTTGATGAGTTGGTGATCCTTACTACACAAGACTCGAGCTCATTAACCATGCAAGAGTATTTTATAGACAAGTATTCTGATGTATATTCTATTGTCCCTACATGTTGATTGACCTATCTTCGAGTATTTTAGATATATCTTGGTCTAGAATGCAATTATAGACTGTATCTTACCTGTGTACCACATTTGAGTTATCTAATAAACCGCCCCATCGCCATTGACGACCCTACACACGGTTTGAGTTAAAGGTATCCATGAAAGCCTGTGTCACTCAGTAAATCATGTCACTCACCCTAACACCGGCATAAACACCCAAATTTAGTCTCATTAGACTACTCTAACAAACATGGTGATCTATAAGTTATTTCACCTAATATTGCAGACCTTAATGCTTTTTCCCCCTAAATTAAGGCATGTTAAACTAAACAGGTTATGATTAGACCGTGGTTAGGAATTGTCTATAACCGTTCATCTAGTTTAAAAGAGCAAGCAGATATTCAGTCATAATGTTTAATTAAGTAGGTGACCTTTCCGGAAAAATGAATGCAACTTCAACATGCAAAACATATATAACTTAACATCATAATTTAATACCCAAATTGTTATTTAGACAAACACAATACAGAATATACAGAGAGGATCTAGGGAACCACCACCATAAAGTGTTCACCCTTTATCAGGTTCCTCCGATGGAGCGACTACTTGTATATTCTGGATTGCTTGACCTGACTCTGTTTGACAGAACCTTCAGAGAACACTTCCTTTGCCTAGTAGCAATTGCTTTACCTTACATCCTGGGCTTAAGCAAAACCCTGTTGACTAGCTCTTCGCTCACCTAATGCCCTCTTAAGATCTCCTAACAAAATCCCGGGTATTCTATGAATACAAAAAATGAACCCTATCTATTCGAATTCTATGATTCTGTGATAAACACTCAGAAAGCAAAGAAAACGAGACACTCTCGTATTGCTAAACTACTCGTGTGATGTACCTGAGATCACTGAATGACTTGTATTGAGTGTAAAAATGTACACTTGAAGTCACTAGATGATTCAGATCGAGTGAAGAGGGATTATTTCAAATGAGGAAGACCTGGGATATTTATAGCAGGGAACTTGAGGATTTTTCTCTGTAATTCCCGATGTGGGATTCTGTACTGGTGCTCGGGACGCCTGGTCAGGACACCCGTCCCTGTGCTTTGACCGGGTCGAGACGCCCGTCCTGGTCGTTTGACTGGGTCGGGACGCCCGTCCTGAACTGAGAAATTCTAAAAATTACGTTTTTACCCCCAATATTTGCTATTTTCTTACACATTTCACCTGAAATTTCTAAAATCACAAATTATGCGAAAATGTGTTAATATCATTCAATTAGGCTAAATTTAGTTCCCATTTTGTCCTAATTTGTACCTAAAAACAAGCTAAAAAAGTTATATGATTTATGCACATCAAATATATATATACTTTTGGATTTTGGTATATAAGCTCAATATTGAAATACATTGTTTAAGTATGTTATATTATATATATAATTATATATTATAATATATATATATATATATTGTTTACTATATTGTGTCTATATATATATATATATATATGTGAAAGTTTTTTTTTTTCTAATTTCAAAAATATGTGTGTGTTGGATGTTTTGGATATAGCTAAAATGTACTATTTTAGATATATATGTGCTAGTGTTTACATATTTTAGATAAAATGTTTTGGATTTTACTAAAAAGTCCGTCTAGTACTTGTTTCCCTAGTTCGTTCATGCCTCCATAAAATTGTTGCATGATAAGTGATTCGAATAAACCATGGTCGGTACACAACCGTAGTAGCTCTTTCAATCTCTCCCACACTTCAAATACGGTTTCTCCATCCAGTTGAGTGAAACTTGAAATTGCCTTCCGAAATTCGAGAATTTTTACAGTCGAATAGTATTCTGAAAGGAACAAACGAGTGAACTCTTCCCACAAAGTGATTGAACCAACTAGGAGTTGCAACAGCCACCTCTTCGCACTATCCCTAAGAGTGTACGGGAAGAGACTCATCATAGTGATTTAAGGGATACTCCCTCCACCAAGCCCTTCACAAAGTGAAGCAAACTCAAAATTTTGTTCAATAGAATTTTCCGAAGGGAAACCTCCAAATTGAAGTCTCGCAGTAAGAAATTACAAAGCACATGCTTTCAACTCAAATTTCACTCCCGTAGAAAGACGGATAGCCTTGCACAAAGGGATGATGTGTCGTTGAATGTATGAATCAATAGTGGGCTTGTTGGCTTCCATCCTTTTTTGGACTATTCTCGCTTCACGAATAAGTACTTCGGGATTATCAACAATAGGCAAGTCTCTCGAAGAAGATCTAGGCATGCACCCTAGAATGAAACAATCTCAAGATAGTAGTAAGAATAAAGAAGAATAGATACAAACAAGAAACTAATTACAAGGAGAAAGATTAAATAGAAAGGGGGGTCTTAAAAATTACATTAATAAAAATTGTAAAAATCTAACTTAAAACCCTATCTAAATTAAGCTTACTATTACAAAAATTTTCAGCCAAAATCTGAAGGTAAGGGCTGAACAAAAACTAAACTAAACAAAACAATACAAGAATTAAACTAAGTACAAGGTTAATTAAATAAAAACAGGGGAAAAAGATTAAAAACAGAGGATTAGCTACTGGAGTTCTAAAGAAAAACAGAGGATAAAATGAAATTAATTAAAGAAAATTAAAAGGAAGTGAAATTAGAAGCAAAGGTGCTTCTCGGGTGGATGAAAAATGCTCTCGAGTATTCAAAAAATAATGCAAATAAGAATGAAATAAAACTCAAGCTTATAACGTAAAATATGCACTAACCTTATTGTCATGCTCAATAACTAGAACTAATCCTAATTAAGCATACAATAAAATGTAAAACTACTGAATGCAAGATGACATTAAGTATGCTCAAAACATGAATTAGATCTTAAAAATGCAGACCTAAATAATGGCAAAACATGCAGCAACTTGTATAGACAAATCATGACAATATGCATCAAAATGTCACTCAAGAATCATTTGCATTGAACACATAAAAATACAATTAAATTACATAATTAAGGTAGAACAAAAACTACTGAAAGTTAGTAATACTTAAATATGCTCAAAAGCAAATAAAAGCAATAAAAAAACTAACTAAAGTCATGCAAAACTAAAAATATATATATATATATATATATATATATATATATATTATAATATATATATATATATATATATATATATATAAAACAGTGAGCAAAAACTAGCAAACTATTGTAATGAACTAGTTTCTAAAAGTACTAAGATCATGCAATTACTATTGATAAGTTAGTATTCTACATCTAAACTAAGCTAAACTAACAAAAACTTAAGAACCTAAACTATACTAAGTTAGATAAAAAATAACTAAAAACAAGAGAAACTAAAGGTTAGACCTAAAGTAAACCAAAATCTAAATCTTCTTTAAGCACACATGAACATGAGAGGTTCTAAACAATGGATTCTCATCACTTAAGAATTCATATGCTAGATCCAATGATCAACATGATTAACTATGGTCGGTTCTCACATGTTTACCTCTAATCCTACCATATAACTATGCGCAAAGTGTAGGATTTTAACGATGTAGAATATGAATTTGATAGACAAAATCGAAAAACAATAATAATAAAAGAACTCACGATTTACCCAGGTTCACCCCAATTAGGGCTACGTCCTGAAAACTGAACTCTCAATTATTATTTCTTGGTTCTCATAACTTGTTACAATGATATCCCTATATATAGGCGTCTAAATCCTAACTACATATGACTGGGCCTAAACCCTACATATCACTGGGCCTAAGCCCGTTGGTGTCTCGGGGGCGCTGCCCCTACACCCCCGCCCGCTCACCGGCGAGCGGGGCAGCTGTACGCTGTCCGGACAGCGGAACCCCCGAGGGGGGGTAGGGGCTCCGCCCCCAAAGTGTCCTCGGGATATTTACCAAACTCCAACAATCTCCCACTTGGTTAATATATCGAGCAAGCGAGAGCCTTCCAGTTGTCATTCGTCGTCAACCCAATCGCTGCAGAACACCATTCAAACTTTGTACTTGGGACAGCCTTAGTAAGAAAGTCTGAACTATTCTTCATCGTGTCAACCTTTATAAGCTGAATCAGTTTCTTTTCCACCTTCTCTCGAATGAAGTGATACTGAATGTCATTGTGCTTTGTTCTTGAGTGAAATGCCGGATTCTTAGCTAAATGAATAGCTCCTTGATTATCACATCTCACCTCCATGGCTCCTAGCTCAAAACCAAGTTCCATACACAAACGACGTAACCATATAACTTCTTTTCCAGCATGAGTAAGAGCCATATATTCAGCTTCTGTTGAGGAGAGAGCTACCACGCTTTGTCTCTTACTCATCCAACTCACTGCACCTCCAAATAGTGTGAAAACATATCCGCTAGTAGATTGCCTACGATCTATATCTGCACCCCAGTCAGCGTCTACATGGCCAATGATATCAAGAGCTTTTCCAACTTCTGCTCCTTCAAAACACAAGGACAGTTTTGAAGTTCCATGAAGATACCTGAAAACTCTCTTGATCGCAGTCCAATGCTCTTTCCTGGATTGGACATATATCTACTCAGGACTCCCACTGCATGGGCTATATCTGGACGTGTACATATCATAGCATACATCAAACTACCAACTGCACTAGCGTATGGTACTCGAGACATCACCTCAGCTTCCTCATCAGTCTTTGGACACGGTTCCACAAATAATTTGGTCCCTATAGATATAGGGGGTACCAACAGGTTGGCAATCTGCCATACCAAATTTCTTCAAAATCTCGTTGATATACTTCTCCTGACCTAGCCACAGTTTTCGTTTCTCGCGATCCCTCTTAATTTGCATGCCCAGAATAAAATTTGCAGGCCCCAAGTCTTTCATATCAAACTTCTTGGCCAACTGACCCTTCACCCATTTTACCATCTTCATGCTATTTCCAATTAATAGCATATCATCCACATAGAGAGTAAGAATCACAAATTCATCACCTGCTCTCTTCACGAAGACACAGTGATCAGAATTTAAACGGGCAAAATCAAGTTGAAGCATGTGCGTATCAAACTTTTGGTACCACATCCTCGGAGACTGTTTCAGTCCATATAAAGACTTCTTTAACCTGCACACGAGATTCTCCTTCCCTTTTGTTTCAAATCCTTCTGGTTGCCTCGTGTAAATCTCCTCCTCCAAATCACCATGGAGGTATGCTATTTTTACATCCATTTGTTCCACTTCAAGATCATAAGCCGCTGCTATGGACAGGACAAACCGTATCGAGGTCACTTTTGCCACTGGTGAGAAGATCTCATCATAGTCTACTCCCTCGATCTGAGAATACCCCTTTGCAACTAATCTCGCTTTGTATTTCTCCACGGTTCCATCTGGTTTTAATTTTTGCTTGAATACCCATTTACATCCAATTACCTTTCTATCCTTAGGCAATTTGCACAAGCTCCATGTCTCATTTTTATCAAGCGACTGTATCTCATCTATCATTGCGAGCTCCCACTGATTTGCATCATCCCTTGATCTCACATCTTTTACAGAAGTAGGGTCTTCACCTGTACTCAAAGCACTGAACCTGTAGTGTAGAGGCGCCCGTCTATTCCTTGTTGATCTCCTGAGAGCCGGTGTATTACTTGTATCAGGAGCTTCATCAACATCATCAACCAAGCTGACTTGATCAGAATCAAAGTCAGAATCAGAATCAGAATGATTCTCAACTGATATGCTTTGTGTCACCACTTCCTCATCTTCATCTCTCATGTCTTCTTCAAGTACTACTGTTTTGTTTTGCTCATCCCGTTTCTGTGTACCAGCCTGAGATTGAGTTTCACGAAAGATAACATCCCTGCTGTAGACTATAGATCTTGTTTCAGGATTCCACAATTTATAACCTTTGACCCCTTCCTTGTATCCAATGAATATGTTCTTCTCGGACTTGTTGTCAAGTTTCCCCCTCTTCTCCATAGGTACATGAGTGTATGCATCACACCCAAACACGCGAAGGTATGACAGGTTTGGCTTCTTCCCAAACACTACCTCGTATGGTGTATGATCCTTCACTGATGTGGTTGGTGACATGTTCTTCAGGTGACAAGCTGTGACAACTGCTTCTGCCCAAAATTCAGGTTTAGTCTTTCGGCCACTTCATTCTGCTGGGGCGTATATGGGGTCGTCTTTTGCCTTGCTATACCATTTTTCACACAGAACTGCTCGAACTCGTTTGAGCAGAATTCTCCTCCGTTATCTGTGCGAACTCCTTTGATTTTCCTGCCCAACTGATTTTCAACCAAAGCCTTAAACTCTTGATATTTTTCAAACACCTCAGATTTACTTTTAAGAAAATAAATCCAACTATATCGTGAGAGGTCATCTATGAAAGATACATAGTACCTGGATCCTCCTATAGATGGTGTAGGAGTAGGTCCAAAAACATCACTGTGGATTAGTCCCAGAAGCTCTGACGTTCTTGGATCATTCTGTAGAAAACTAACTCGATTCTATTTTCCATAAATGCAATGTTCACAGAACCCGAAATCCATAGAGCACTCTGGTACTCCCTCCACCATTTGGCTCGAAAACAAGGTAGATAAACCCTTTTCTCCAATGTGCCCCATCCTCTGATGCCACAACAGAGAAGTATCATGCTCATCTTCCTTCTTCTCTTTGGACACGAAACTGCCACTGAGAGTAACTGTTTCCGCAAGTAATTTGTATAACGTCCCATAACGGACTCCTCGTGCAATTACAATGGAACCTCGAGTCATCGTGCATGAATCCTTATTACAACTGAAGTTAACCCCTGAGTCGGCCATCATGCCAACTGATAACAGATTTTTACTCATAGAAGGTATGTGCATCACATTCGGAAGAGTTTTTATTGTGCCGTCTTTCATCCTCAGCTTCACGCGACCACGCCCAATAACCTGAACTGCAGTATCATCTCCTAGCATGACGTCTCCACCATCATACTGCTCATATTCACAAAACTAGTGTCTATGAGGTGTCATGTGGAATGAAGCACCGGTGTCAATGTACCAGATGTATTTGTCTGACTGCGCCATACACGCAGTGGCCACATACATATCTCTTGTCGTCTTGACTTCCTTTCCAGAAGATGAATCCTCTTCCTATTTATGAACCGCCTTATTTTTACAGTCTCGTTTCATATGGCCCCACTCTTCACACCTCCAACATTTTACCTTCCATTCTCTACTCTTCGATCGCCCACGAGATTTAGATTGGGACCCTTTCCAATTTTGAGATTTATCTGTAGGTCTACCCCTAGCTGCAAGAGCCTCTCTACTGGAATTCCCTGATCCCCTTCTTCGTGTCTCCTCTGATAATAAGGCCGCACACACAGTTTCATACGAGAGTTCTTGGTTCCCACCACCAATAACCACAATGAGATTATCTCATGAATCCGGCAGTGAACAAAGTAGTGTTATTGCCTTATCGTCATCTTCAAACTTAACGCCAATAGATACAAGTTGACCGATCAATGTGTTAAATTCGTACAAATGTGCGGTTAACGAATCACCTCACGCATCCTAAGGTTATACAACTTTTTCCTTAAGAATAATTTATTGACCAGTGACTTACTTTGGTATAGCGACTCCAATTTCCGCCATAAAGCCCTGGCTGTTGGTTCGCTCATCACGTTCGTCAGAATGTTGTCTGCGAGACAAAGCCGGATCAAGCCCTTTGCTTACCGATCGATTCGATCCCAGTCTTCAACCCTCTTTTCGGAAGCCAAACCCGTTTCGTCAGCAACAAGTCTTTCTGTTTCGATTGCTGGCCATAGATCTCGATCACAAAGAAGATCCTCCATCTTCATCTTCCACAGATCGAACCGCTTTCCATCGAATTTATCTATCTCAATTCGCGACCCTCCTGACATCTCTGATAAAACACTGGCTCTGATACCACTTGTAGGATTTTAACGATGTAGAATATGAATTTGATAGACAAAATCAAAAAACAATAATAATAAAAGAACTCACGATTTACCCAGGTTCACCCCAATTAGGGCTACGTCTTGAAAACTGAACTCTCAATTATTATTTCTTGGTTCTCATACCTTGTTACAATGATATCCCTATATATAGGCGTCTAAACCCTAACTACATATGATTGGGCCTATCTACACATTACTGGGCCAATCTTCATATCACTGGGCCTAAACCCTACATATCACTGGGCCTAAGCTCGTTGGTGTCTCGGGGGCGCTGCCCCCACACCCCCGCCCGTTCACCGGCGAGTGGGGGGGGGGGGGTCCGCCCCCAAAGTGTCCTCGGGATATTTACCAAACTCCAACACAAAGGTATATGGTAGCCTATACTATATCTTCATGAAACTCACATCCATAAAATGAGAATTGTGCTCTAAATCATCAATACGAGATTAATGAAAATAAAAGAGATAGAAGACGTACAAGAAAAAACAACAACTCTTGAATCTCCAAGAGCTTTGCAGATGTAGTCGTAAACCTTCAAAATTCACCAAATCTTCTCCAAATTATCGATGTAGCCAATTCCTTGGTCTATGGTAACTTGCTATATCAATAACTTGGAGGATTAGTGATATTAATGATCAATATCACTCCAAGAATGTGATTACGAGAGCTTCTTGATCTATGATAACTCTCAAACTCACATCACTCAAAGAGAAATGATAATCACTCACATACAACAATGCAATTTCTCAAGGAATCCTTGGTCTATGTTAAGACTCCAAGAGAAAAAGAGAGAGTATGAAAGTAATTGAAAGCATAAAAACAATGTTGAAGATCAAAAGTGATAGAGTTTCACTAGTCTTAACAATTCCTCCTCTTTTCTCTGGGAATTTCCACCTATTTATAGGTGAATTACATGGGAGAAAAATAAGAATTTCACAAATAAAAAATTGATAAATAGTGTTTGACGGCCGTCAACATATCTCACTTGGCTGTTAAGGCGTGACGTGTAAAATATCTTCAAATTTTTCTTGAACTTGTAATTTTTCGCGAATTTGCCCAAAAACTTTTTGAAATCACATTAATCACAAAATTGATCAAATCAATTGTGCAATATGTGCATAATAAGGTAATTTTTTTCAAAGATAATACTAATTATTCTATACAAATAAAGAATCAAGTACGAGTTGCTGAATATATTGAGAGTATGATTTTTGTTTTTCCACTTATTCAAAAAATAAAGAAAAAAAAATGTTGTGGTAGATTTTAACTTCAATGTAAGTTCTATCATTTTTATTTTGCATTCACAAAGATTAAATCATGAATATATACTTTTATGTAATTCTCTATTGTCTTATTTAATTTTGACTTTCTTTTCTTCTCTACTACAACAATAATTAATGAATTATATACATATTGGCCATGAATATTATAATTATTTTGAAACACCTTCGATTTAGTCCTATAACTATTTAATTTCTCTAATAAGGTTCTAAATTAATTTTTGAATACTTTAATCGCATAACTATTTTTTATTACTTAAATTAGTCCTTCTGAAAAATTCTTTTAATTTTTTTTGGCAGTTTTGTCATTTTCAAAGGCATTTTCTGTATTACAAGTTTACTCAAGAAAAAAAATTCTCCGATTTACTACTATAAGACTTTCTCTCCAATAATGGCTTAAAACCATTTTTAAATAAATTAATCACATAACTATTTTCGAGTACTTAATTTATCCTTCTAACTTTTATTTTTTGGCTATTTTACTTTAAAGGGTATTTCCCAAATCACAAGTTCAAATAATGGCAGCAATACTTGGGCCAATGTCTAATTTTCTCATTTCTATAAGAGGCTAATATGAAAATTCTTAGGCTGACTAAAAAAAAGCATTGATTAAAATCAATGACATTTGAAGAATGAATGAGATACTTGAAAACAAAATGACAAAAAAGTTTGATAACACATGGAACTTTTTTAAATTTAGTATATAACAAAAAAGCTAAAAAAAAGTCTCTCTCCGAACTTTAGCGGCGCCTCTCTCCACTTACCATCTTCTCTTCTCTCGGATAAGGGAGAATCTGGCTCGAGTTTTCTCTTAGATTGGAGTTGACGGTTGCCACATTAAGAACTGTTATAGAGGCCAACTACTTTCAGCAGTTGGCATTGATTGAAACAACGGGTGGTGGCCTATTGTTTGGGCAATAGTTGAGAAAGAGGCTACTAAGCAAAGGAGGTGGTTTTTTGGATTACTTGCTAAAGATATTGAAGGATGTGGGGGTTATTGATATACTTTAATTTTTGATAGGAAAAAGGTAATTAGTATATGATTCATGATTTAAAAGTTTTAACTTATATAGTACTATTCTAATATGTTTTACCTTTATTATTTCAGGGACTAGATGTTGCATTGGCAGAAAGTTTGCCAATGGCTAACCAGAGATATTGTGTGCAACACATGTATAGCAATTACAAGAAATTACATTGAGGAAAGACTTTGAAGAACATGATGTGGAAGATTACCAGAAGCACAAATACAAAACTGTATGAGAGGGTTCTAAGGGAGTTGGAATTGTATGACAAGGATGCTTGGAGTTTGATAATGAATGGGCCAAAGCTTGATCATTGAGTTAAGACATTCTTCCCAACTTATGTCAAGTCAGACATGCTTTGCAACAACATATTTGAATCATTCAATGCATTCATCTTGTAAGCGAGAAGTAAGCCAATTATAACAATAATGGAGAGGATTAGGGTGTCTTTGATGGAGAGGATTGTGAATAGGAGGAATAAGATGAGAAGGGAACTTAAGAACAGTTTATGTCCGGTTATAAGGAAGAAACTTGAGGAAGCTATCATTTTGTCTAGAAGTTAGAAACCAATATAGAATGGAAGACATGGTTTTTAAGTAATGGGGTTGGGGAAACAACAATTTGTAGTTGATTTGAATAGAAACCGGTGTAGTTGTGAGCATTAGTCACTCACTGGAATTCCTTGTGTGCATTCAATATCAGAATTACATAGCAAAGACAGATCCTCATGACAAGGTTGATAGCTTGTACAAGGTGGGTAACTATGTGAAGTTGTATGATAACATATTGATGCCCATTAATGGTAGAGATATGTGGCCTAGAGCAGATAGTGTAATATCTGATCCCCCATTGTCATTCACCCAACCTGGTAGACAGAGAAAGGCTAGGAAGAGATAGCTTCATGAGGATAATGGAAGGAGAAGAGTTTTAATAACACGTAAACACTGCAATGAAGTAGGGCATAATAGAAGAGAGTGTCCTAAAAAAAGAATTGAAATTGACCAACACTAGCTATAGTTGAACAAGGACCTCGTAGCAAAAGAAAAAGAATTGTAAGTTGTTATTAATTATTTGAAGCTTACATATTTGATATACGTGTTTTTTACTTACAGTTTTTTTGTAGCAGCAAATAACAACAAATGATTATGTTCAATTTGAAGCTGCTCAACAACCCCAAAATGTTCAATTTGAAGCTGCCCAACCCCCTTAACCTCAGAATGAAGCTAGCTAACAGCCTCAAACAAATAATCAAGATGCCAAACAACCCCAACCTCATAACTTTTTTTTGTGAAGATAATGCTGCAATTGCTGAATTTGATAGGGACATGGGCATGGGCAAGGGCAGGGTTAGGGGAAGAGGAAGAGGGAGAGGGAGAGGGAGAGGGAGAGGGAGGGGAAGAAGAACTAGGTAGACCTAATAGAGAACTTTGGAACGTGTATTGATTGTGTAGTTTAATGTTTTAAATTTATCATATTGATGGGTGGAAGGAATCTTTTTTTGTAGGGTATGCTTTTATCCATATGTAAAGTTAATAACTGTTGCATTCATTTGACTTGTTGTGAATAATTTGAGAAGCAAATTTTTTTCTTATGATAGTGAAGTAAAATTCTCTATGTTATTCAAAGTGTTATTCACCATAAAAACCATTATACTGTCAACATTAAAATTCACTTACAACTGCATCATTACAACTGCATCATTACAACTGCATATAACATCACAACTACCTCATTACAACAAAAACAAAAACTCTAATTACTACTTCCAATCAACATTTTAAAATCCTTTCCACTGTATTTGCAGTTAAATGCATATAACATCATGAATATGAAGAGAATCCAACTGAAGAAAGCTAAAACACCAAGTACAATGTAATCTCCCATTTTGAGCTTCAATAAACCCAATCTCATCCAAAACTTACTGTTTTTTTTTTCATTCTTGAAATACATAGTTTATGGGTATCAATTTCTTCTTCCATTGATCGAATTCGTCAAAGCAAACTAGGGATAACCCCAATGGATCTTTTACACTTTTTTGGATCTACCCACTCAAAGAAACTCTTTTTTTTTCCTATCGCCGTGTTTTATTATTTTTATTTAATTTGAGAACATTTAGTTTTTATTTATTTTTTATAAGGATGAATCATAAATATTATTTTATGCAATTTCCAGTATATTTCTAATAGTTTTTTCTTTCTTAAAATTTTAACTATACAAACAAAATATTACTATTCAATCAAGATTAATATTTGTTAATTAGTGAGATTTATATGTTCTTATCATTCTTTTATTTTTGTGGAAGCTACTCACCCTTGAGATCATGGATGCTCTAAAAAAAATAAAAAAGCCACAAAAGGTAGGTGTCTACTGCCGCCAACTATGAATGAAATAGATTTAAGACTTGATAAAGAACCCTAAGTCATCTAATGGGCCATACACAACAACCCACTCAAGTGGCCCAAATAAAAAAAAAACTCACACATTGCTTCAAATGAGCCCATCAAATCTAAGCCAAACTTAAGCAATTATTACAAGATACTACTTTCAACTTGAACAAACTTATTATTTGTTCAGAAGTTGAATTTTGAAAGAATCATATGTAAATATGTCTATGTTATCTTTGTATTTTTTTGTTGGATGTTTCAATGGAATTTTGTGCTATTATAGTCAAAGTAGAATTTTAAATTTAATAATTGTCCATCTTTGGAATCAGACAACTATAAATTTTAGATCTCTGATATGCACAAATCATATCACATTTTTAGCATATTTTTAAACACAAATTAGGGCATTATTGGAACCGAATTGATCTTAATTGATTTAAATTAACATCTTTTTGCATAATTTGTGATTTTGAAAGTCTCAGAAGTAAATTGCTTAAAAATAATAAATATTGGGACAAAAGTGCAATTTTGGAAGATCTGAACTCTGGATGACCGTCCCTGAGCTCGGGACGCCCACCCTGACCGAGTCAATACTCGGAGCGGGCATCCCAAAAGCCAGAATGCCCGCCCTGACCTAGTCAAAGCTCAGGAAGGGCGTCCTGAACTCTTGATGTGAATCCCACATCGGTTTTTCATGTAAAAATCTCTACCTTTCACCCAGGTAAATACCCCAGGGTATGGAAGGTTAAGAATATCCCTCAGCACTCAACACAAGCTATCTAGCAACAAAGAGTGTCTTGTTTTCTCTGTTTTCTAAGTGTTTATATCAGATTTTGAGAATTCGATTATATAGTGTTCGTTTTTAGTATTCATAGAATACCAGGAATTCGTTAGGAGATCCTAAGATAGTAGTAGGTGAGGGAATAGTTAGTCAACAGGGCATTGCTTAAGCCCAGACGTAAGGTAAAACAATTACTACTAGGCCAAAGAAGCGTTCTCCGAAGGTTCTGCCGTTCAGAGTCGGGTCGAGCAACCCAAAGGATACAAGTTTGGCAACGCCGGCGGACCTCATGACGTGGTGACTACTTTATGGACATGGTTCCCTAAATCCTCTCTATATATCTTTGAGTTGTGTTCGTCTAAATATCTACTTGAATACTAAATTATGATTGCTATATTATACATGTTTTGAAAGTTGAGGTTCTGCTCATTTTTCCGAAAGGTCACCTGCTAAATTAACATTATACCTGATTATCTGTTTGCTCTTTTAAACTAAATGAACGGTTATACTACGATCTACATCATAACCTATTTAGTTTAACAGACCTTAAGGTCTGCCAAATTAGGTAAAATAACATACAGATCACCATGTTTGTTAGAGTAACCTAATGAGGCTGAATTTGTGTGTTATGCCAGCATTAGGGTGAGTTGTATGATTTCTTGAGTGATACAGGCTTGCATGGATACTTTAACCCGAAACGTGAGAAGGGTCATCATTAATGTAGGGTGAATACACTAGGTAACTGAGATATGGTACACAAATAGATACAGTTCATAATTGCATTTCAGACCAAGATATATCTTAAATATTCAAAAATAGGTCAACTAATTTGTGGAAACAGGAATATACATCAGAATACTTGTCTATGTGATATCTCTTACATGCTTGATAAATTCTTGTTATGTGTTGTTGTGATACAAAACCAATCCTCAAGATATTGATAATCGATTGACTGATTTGTAAATAAGATGATTGTTAGGATTAAGTGATAGTTGCTACTAAGCTGTTGTCAGTTCCTTGGGAGTACGATATTATTATTTTAAAATCGTAGATACTTTCCAACAACTAGCTACACGATATTTACTTTGTCTTAGGTTTTGATTGATTAAGTGAAAACTAATAAATATTAAAGTGACAGTTAGTAAGACTAAATCTTTAATTATTCATAATCAATATAGGTTAATAAACCCTATCTTTCAGCATACTAATCGGAATACATCAATCCCTCCCTCAGGTTTATCACAACACCCACAACATGAAAATTGTAATACTTTTTTATTTGAATAATTGACGACTTTAGTCTCAAACATATTTGAATAATTAGACAAGTTCAGTCCTAAAATATTTTTTAAACCTTTTAAAGTCTGAAACTCATCAATTATTCTTTTTATTTTGATTCAAAGACTAATGACTATTTAGTTGTGAAATTATTTGTTTCAAGTTATCAAAATTTCTTGGCTAGCCTTGGATCATCCAATGAATTTATTTTATTTTATTTTTGGAGAGAAGAATTTGAGATTTGGATAATGAAAGAACATGGAATGTGGATAAAACAATTTATACTTACAAATAGTTCGTTAATTCATTCTTTTTTTTGCATTATTGAGGCGGAGAAGCTTTTGTGTATAAATTGGAATGATGAGTACGTGGTATATGATCCAAAGAAGTAAACAATTGAAGAATATGTATACAACAAGATAAATTTTCTTAAAGGAAATGTAGATTATTCTATACCAACAATTAATCATGTACCATTTACTGAATATTCCAACTTTAGTTATTTCTTTAGTTTTATTTTTATTGACTTTTTTGTCCCTTTTTTCTTTACAACAAGAATAATTAAATAAAAGAAAAATTAAAAAGAGTTATAATTGGAGAATTTTGTACAAATTTTTTGCCATGATTTTTTTTCTTTGTTCAAAACTAACAATTTTAAATTAACTAAAGACTTATTTGAATAAAGAAAGAAACACTAAATAATAAATCCTCTTTTATTTATAAAGTATTATTCAAATATAGAGACTTTTTATGTCATATTCCAATAGTCAAGAGTTAACCTTGAACCTTCTGCTATGATAACATGTTAAAAAGAAATAAACTATTATCAATTTTAAGAATTTAAAACACATAAAATAAAACTTAATTTATTCTCTTTACGTAATTATTCAATTTGACATATAATATATAAAACTTTGAAATCTTAAAGATTTAATTTTGTAAACTCAAATAAGTAGTTTAACTTCATATGATTTGTATTGTCAGTTTTTATTATGCCAATTAATATATAATTTTTTTTCCACTTTCGCTCTCTTTCATTAGTTGTTAGTTTTTATTATGCCTAACGGTAAAACAAAATTGACGTAAGGGTATATAGTGAGACTTTTGAAACACTTGAAGTTGAAATTTAAAATCTAAAGAGATGTCGTTTGGGATAATTTATATATATTAATACTCTGTAAAATCAGAAAAAATCAGAAAAAATCAGAAATAGTAGCTTTAGATTAAGGGAGGAATTTGATGATAGACTTTTAAAAATCAGAAAAAATATGTTTCACTTTAAAATTCTTTATAAGTTGAAAGATTTAATTGTTCATTAAAATCATATAAAATAAATAGTAGCTTGTGTTTTATCGGAGAAAATAATTACCATGACACAGTCTAAAAATCATTATTTTATAGGTATGGATCACTTAAATTCAAACTTCAAATTGTATAATATCAAAGTTTCAAAATGCCAAGGTATTTATGTCATTACACTGTTTAAATATATTTAATAATATATAATATCATTTTCATCTTTTTCCTCTCCATCTTCCTCCTCCTCATTTGTCACAACTTCCTTCATTTTCATGCTTCACTTCTATTCTCTTTCGCTTTCTTTACTTATATTTCCCAATAAATAAAAAGTTCGAAAAAAAAATAATTTGTACAAACAAGAAGAAGATTAGATAAAAAAAATTTCTTTTTCTTTTTCTTTTCTTTATTTTCAAACGAAGAGATAAATAATATGTCAGGACAATCTCCAATCTATTTCCATCTCCCATCCCCCATGGTAGGATGACGAAGTTAAAAAGGTTTCTTTCTATCTTCTAAGTAATTAGTATTATTGTTTGTTCATATACACTCATTATCCTTGTATATAATATAGAAAGTACAAACTTTCTTTTTACTTGAAAAAGAAGAATTTCAGTTTTTATGGACTATATATATATATATAATATATATATAATATATATATATATATATATATATATATATAAAATAAAATTTTCTTTTAACTTAACTATGTTAAAAGGAGATGAAGAAGATGATAATGATATTAAACTATTATTTGAAGGTATATGTATATATTATATACATATATTATTAAATATAGTTAAATAATGTAACGACATAAATACTTTTAGAGTTTTTCTTTTTACTTAATAGAGAATTTTTAATAGAAGGGTCGATGTTAAAATTTTTTTATAGTTCTTGGGACCAATTTCACAAAAAAAATAAAATTTGGAGACCAATCTCACCAAACATATATAGTTTAGGGACTATTTATATCAAATTACCTATTATTAAATATATTTAAATACTGTAGTTATATAAATACCATTAGAATTGTTTTTTGCTTAATAGATTATTTAACGAAAATTTTAATGGGAATACCAATATCACAATTATTTTATAGTTTGAAGACAACTCTACAAAAAAACATTACGGACGAATATCAACAAACCTCTAGTTTGGAGACTATTTATGCCAATTTGTCAATTTTCAACTAGTAATCTACAATGTTTAACATATGGGACAAACTAATTTTGATAACAATAAGAAATGACAAGATTTATTCTTATAAAATTTATTTGATGTTTTAAAAAAAAAAGACAAGATAATACAAAGAATGACATATATATATATATATATATATATATATATATAGTCGGAAATATATTTAATAGATAGCTTAAGTCAAGGTAGTGTACAAATTTTCTCCCTATATAAATTTTGTAATGTAAATAATAATTGGCCAAATTTGAGCTAACAAATAAATGGGCTGGTAAAGATAGAACGTGTGACATAAAGCATGGTTAAATTTTTATTTTTTTTTATTGAAACTTTGTATTGAATTTTAAAATGGGGTCAAGCCTAAGTTAATAAGGGAAGGTATGATCTTGCTTTCATTCTTACAAATAATTCTGATGAGCTCAATAGATAGGTTTTGCTAAAATCCACACAAACATGAGTAATCCAAATTGTGTCCTTATATAAATTCCATAATATTTGATAAACGAGTCAAACTGAAGTTGAATAAGAAAGCCCGTTCAAATATTGTTTTTTAATAAAATTTTATTTTTTTAATTGATAAATCCGAATCTTATAAAGGAAATGATTATTGGAGATTTTTTTCCATAAATCATTACAAGCATAAATGAGTAAAATTGATGTCGAATAAGGAAAAATTTGTCCCAATTGTATTCAAATAAATTAGCACGAAAGTTTACTAGAGGACTTTCATTAGCTTTAGTTTGAGGGAGGAATTTGATGATAGACTTTCAAAAATTAGAAAAATTCTATGTCACCTTAAAATTCTTTCTATGTTGAAGAGAGTATTTATCTTTCATCAAAATCATATCAAATAAATAGTAGCCTGGTTGTTATCGAAGAAAAGGATTACCATGGCGCAATCTAAAAATCATCATCTTATAGGTATGGATCATCCAAATTCATGTTTCAAAAACTTACCTAGTATGTAGGTCTTAAAATCTTACTTAAATTGTCTATCAAATCATTAAATAAATTTTGTTGTGTTTGTAAATATTGGAAAAAGATCATAAGATCTCATGATTTTATCAAATCGCATCTCAAGTAATCATTACAAGATAGTACTTTCAACTTGAACAAGGTTATTATTCGCTCTAAGGCTGAATTTTGAAAGGATCATATGTGGAATATGTCTATGTTACATTCTTATTTCTTTGTTGGATGTTTCAATGGTATTTTGTGCTATTGTAGTCGGAGTAGATTTTTAAATTCAATCATTGTCCATTTTCGGAATCCACAACCTAAAAACTCTCATAATTTTTGTGTTGATTCAAAGAATGATGGTTATTTTGTCGTAAAATTATTTATTTCGAGTAATAAAAAATTCTTGACTTTTATGGGTGAGGTATATAGTTTAAGGACCAATTCTTGGAAATTCCTCAACTTAAATTCCTAGTCTATTTGAAGATTAGTTGATTCTAATATAGTTGTGCATAATGGTGCTCTTCATTGCATTGCTACCTCAATTTCAACCGGAAATCTTGTGATGGGTACATTCTATATGGATGAAGAGAATTATGTTGAATGTGACCTTCCTTGCACCAATTTCAAGGAAAAACCAAAGGCTTGTCTTCGATCATCGAATGAATTTCTTTCATTTTTTTTTTTGGAGAGAAGAATTTGAGATTTGGAAAATGAAAGAACATGGAATGTGGATAAAATAATTTGTGCTTGCAAATAGTCCGTTAGTTCATTCTCTTTATGGCATCACAGAGACTGGAAAACTTTTGGCTATAAATTGGAATGGTGAAGATGTGGCATATGATCCAATGAAACAATCAATTGAAAAGTATGTGCACAAGGTGATTTTTCTTAAAGGAAATGCCCATTATTCTAAGTCAACAACTAATCTTGTACCGGTTATTGAATATGTTGAGAGTATGATTTCTATTTTTTCAACCATTCAAGACCCAAGGGAACGAAATGCTCTAGTACATTTCTCTTCAATGTTACCTTTATGATTTTTATTTTATTTGAGAACATTTAGTTTTTATTTACTTTTTCTAAGGATGAATCATGAATATTGATTTTATGCAATTTCAACAATATTACTAATAGTTTTTTCTTTTGTCTTATTTATTTATTTTTTACTTTCTTTTTTTTATTATTTACAACATCCATAATTAATGAGTTATCATTGGTGAATATTATACACATTAACCATAATGTTTTATTATTTTAATTATTTTATATGGTTCAAACTTAAAAAAATTTAAAATTATCAAATAAAAAATAATAAATTCTCCATTATAAGGTATTTTAAAAAATTAAGAGATTTTTCTCAAAAATTTATTTTTCTTTTTTAAAATTTTAACTACACAAGAAATATATATATATATATGAAATATTTTAAAATTAGTGAGATCTATATGTTCTTATCATTCTTTATTTTTATGGAAGCTGACTCACCCTTTGAATCATGGATGCTCCCAAAACAAAAAGAGGGAAAAACTACAAAAGGTAGGAGTCTACCGCAGCCAACCATAAATGGAACAGATTTAAGACTTGATAAATAACCCTAAGTCATCCAATGGGTCATACACAACAACCCACTATAGTGGCTCAAACAAAGAAAATTCACACATTTGCTTCAAACGGGCCCAATGAATGTTAGCCAAACATAAGTAATTATTACAATATAGTACTTTCAATTTGAACAAACTTATTATTTGTTTAGAAATTAAATTTTGAAAGAATCATATGTAAAATATGTCTATGTTATCTTTTTATATCTTTCATGGATGTTTCAATGGAATTTTGTGCTATTATAGTCAAAGTAGAATTTTAAATTTAATAATTGTCAATCTTTAGAGTCTGACAACTATAAATTTTAGATATCTCCCTCAGAGTTATCACAATAATACCCACAACATGAAAATTGTTGTACCTTTTTATTTGAATAATTGTTCACTTTAGTCCTAAACAAATTTACTTTGGCAAACTCAGTTCTAAAATATTATGTTTAAAGAATTTATTATACTCAATTATTTGGTGACAAATAAAATCCAAGTAGGAGAATTATTGAATTAATTTACTAGATAAATATATGGACTTATTTGTTAATTATTGTGCACTAAAGACTTAAAGACTATATTGAGGTAACCTCAAGTTTCTATGGGAGATAACTATTTCTCAATGAATGCCCCAATGAAATGATTTTTTTGAAACTAAAGAGGTTTTAAAATTTTCTTATACTTGAGTTATAAAGTATAAGAAAATTTCTTATACTTGAGTTATACTTTTTTTAGTTTGATTCCTAGACTGATGACTATCTAGCTATAAAATTATTTATTTCAAGTAATGAAAACTTGTTGACTTTTATGGGTGAGGTATATAGTTTGAGAACCAATTCTTGGAAAGTGATCAATTTAAATTCTTGGTTATTAGAAGATTGGTTAACTGTAATATAGTTGTCCATAAGAGTGCTCTCTATTGCATTGTTACCTCAATCTCAACCGAAAAAATTGTGATGGGTACATTCTATATGAATGAGGAGAGTGGTGTTGAATGTGACCTACTTTGCATCAATTTCAAGAAAAAAACCAATGGCTAGTCTTGGGTCATCCAATAAATTTCTTTTATTTTCTTTTTGGTGAGTAGAATCTGAGATTTGGTTAATGAAAGAGCATGGTGTGTTGATAAAAAAATTTGTGCTCGCAAATATACGGTTGTTCATTCTCTTTTTAGCATCACTGAGACATGGAAGTTTTTTGCTATAAATTAGAATGGTGAAGATGTAATTTACGATATGAAGAAGCAATCTGTTGAAAAATATGTAGAAAATAAGGTGATTTTTCTCAAAAGAAATGTCGATAATGCTATGCCAACAACTAATCATGTACCTATTGTTGAATATGTGGAGAGTATGATTTCTTTTTTTCCACCCAGTCAAGAAATAAGGAAAAATAATATTGTGAGAGTATGATTTCTTTTTTTCCACCTAGTCAAGAAATAAGGAAAAATAATATTGTGGTAGATTTCATTTCAATGTAACTTCTATGATTTTTATTTGATCCAATAACATAGAGTTTTATTTACTACTTAAACCTAGTGGAGAATGAATCACCCTCTCATCAAAGTATTGATGAAGATTGCATAACTGGATCATAAGATAAGAGTTAGAGAAAAAGGCTAGTTACTACTAAGCCGTTACTACTTCCCTGGGAGTACGATATTTAACTTAGTAAAATCGTAGATACTTTCCAACAGACTAGCTACACGATAGGTACTCTGCCTTAGGTTCTGACTGATTAAGTGACACTATAAAGACTAAACGTGACAATTAGTCAATCCCAGTCCTTAATTACTCATAATCAACATAGGGTAAATCAACACCTATTTAACATATTAATCGGAAAGCACATCAGAATTTTTGGCGTCGTTGTCGGGGAAATATCATAACGAATTTAGGATTATTGGCCACAATTCTAGAAACTTATGATAAGTAGCGGTAGTAACCTAGACTTTTTGATCTACACTTATCTCATGCTAGTTAGACAATCACTTTTCGAAATATAGGATTATCATAACTAACTAATTTTAGATATCATCTGAAATTAACACACTTAAGATAATCAAATTTTAGAAAATTATTCTAAAACCATATTGAGGAAATTTATCTGCTTTCTAAATAAAATATAAAAAAATGTTAAAAATGTTTATAAAAAAAACCCCCGAAAAAAATCTTTCTTGCTTTTATATTTTGCTTTTCTTTCTATCTTTGTTTTGTTATTCCTAACCAGACTTTGCACTCAGAGATGAAGAGATCAAGAGCAGCTACTAACCAAGCAAAGAAAATGGAAATCCCTGACACTCCAGGACCAAAGAAGACAAAACCAGAAGGACCATCTAGGCCTGAACCAGAAATACCACGGGGGAACCTTCCTTCCCAACCTGTAGAAGTACACTCAAGCCTAGACACCAGTGACTTAGTGAGAAGATTACTGAACGCCCGTGAGCCTAGTCCCACGGAAGAAGATCCTTCTGAAGATACCTTCCCTCCTAGAGAAGAACCTCAAAGATCTCCAGTCCACACTCCTGCCCAAAGAGTTCCTATAAATCCACCACCCCTTGACCAAACCCAGAACTCACCAACATCTCCTGCATACACTCCAACACCTAACGAGCACACCCCTTCATCCGGGGGAAGTACTAACGGTTCTCATTCAGTGTTGTCCGTGCAGATAGATACTTTGGCTCGACAGATCTATGAGATGGATCAAGGAATTGCAAGCAGATTGTGTCATTTAGACCAAGTCAGTCTAAATATCACAACCAACATGGACCGGCTCAGAGCCACGGTCAGTCTCCAGGAGAACCAAAATGTACAGCTACTCCGAGAGATGGCTGACTTACGAAGTGAGCAGGGCAGGCAAAGGGATGAGATGAGAGCCATGCACATAGAGATGCGAACCATTCAAGCAGAGTTACGAGAGATCAGAGATAAGGGCCGTTGAAAAAGGGAAGACTCTTTTTACTCTTATTTTCAGCAAATAAATTGTTTGAACTAAAATTAAATAATTGACCCCTACGTTTTTCTTGTTTTCAACTTTTTAAAATAAAAGGGTCTTTTATTTTATTCAACAATTTTTCTTGAGACATTTTATTTCTCAAATTTCTATGAAAAACAAAGGTTTTGCAAATGCAATTTATTTTTCACTAATTAAATTGTATAAACTCAGTTTTTGTTTTTCTGAAATTCTTGCTGAATATAAGTTAGGATAAGATTAGGGTAATCATGATTTTCGAAAAAAGAGATTGAGAAAATTTTTTTTCACAGAGTTTTTAACAGCTTCTGAACTTTATAGGATAAACATGAAGACTTGTTAAATATTATGATTATTTTTTGTACTGAGATTTGCAGGGAATTACGAAAAAAAATATATTTATTTTCGGAATTTGCACGCATCCCGAAGCAACCCGGGACGGGCGTCCCGAAGGCCGCCCCTCCTACAAATATTCCATTTTTTTCTCATTTTCTCTCAAATCTACCTCCAAAAATTCATCTCTCTAAAATAATTCTCTCTACCCTCTCTCTTCAAATTTTTGGCAACTCCCCAAAGTTTTAAAATTCGAATTTCACTCCAAAATTTGAATTTTAAATTTCCTTCCAAATTCGAATTTCCCGCCAAAAATTCAAAATCCTGCCCTAACCAAAATCCATCCTCCCGAATTCAAATTCACCTCCAGAATTCGAATTTGAATCTTCCTTCCCACCTAAATTCTCAAAGTCTCTCAAACGCTCTCAACCCAAATGGCTCCCAAACGCGCCCGCATCACGTCTACCATGACCGTCACATCGGTGGCACATCCTTTCACGCTATTTCACTCCAGCCCAGCATACCAGGAGAGATGTCATGGGTATATCGGACGCACCATACTGACTGGTAGAACACTTGACTGGGCAACAGTACAGACGCTAGAGGTTGAGCAGGAAGTCAGACGCATACTCGACGTACTACCATACTTTTGAGTTTTCATCGTCACTGAACCGACATACCTAGAACTGGTATGTGAGTTCTATGCATCGTTTACGTACTATCAGGAGCAGATCACATTCCGCTTGGGCGGAATAGATCGATCGATGAGCATGGCCGAGTTCAGTATTGCCTTAGGTATCTGGCAGAGAGACGAGCTGGATACGCCCACCTACACCACAGCAGTTCGGGACTTCACTTCTGCAGACGTCTCCACTACTTGGGCTCAAATATGTATGACGGGTGTTCCCTACCAGCATGGCTTTGCGAAAGCCACAGGTATTTATCCTGCCCTTCGCTACTTACATGCCATTATCGCACACACTCTGTTAGGACGACGGACGGCCCCCGGGAATGTCACCCAAATGGAGACATTCCTCTTGGCCAACATGCACATGTGATCTACAGTGGAGATAGCTCGACTCATCACGGTCATCATGCGGGGTTTCGCTACGGACACTCGGAAACAGTGTCTGGGGCTCGGGCAGTTCATCACCAGGATAGCCTACTACTTGGAATTGGACATCGAGGGCTCGGGGCTGACCCAAGTTGCCCCGACCACCATTCCTACGGACCTTACTATTCTATGGAACATGGGGATGGTCGTACGGGATGCAAATGGGCGCTACTCCATCCACACGAAGCAGCCAGGACAAGCCTCGGCACCAGGAGTAGTTCCAGCGCATATACCTCCGATCGAGACGTTCGTTCCACACACTGCCTTCGAACGACATATGTCGCACGGATTGGTAGAACTGTCAGCCCGATATAGTTGAGATATGGACAGAATCGAGAGACGGTTGACGATAATGGATGATAGAATCGCTATAAACACCAGCAGGATCGAGGAGATTTATCAGCATACCTCCCAACTGGTGGAAAACACAGAGGTCTACTTTCCAGCTGACTTAGGTCCACTTAACGACGGCGAGCTGGGTTCTTAGCTTTTCTTTCCTTTTCTTTTTCTTTTGTTGTTTTCGTTCTATATGTGTGATCATGTCTGGGATGTATGAAATATGAATATATAACGTTGATTGATATGACATAACAGCGTTGTTTCCTCTATTTGATCTTGTTATTTCATTGCTTGGTTTCTTTCTTACCCATAGTTTTTCGAATAAGTGTGGGGTAAGAGTCTTTTCTGTTTTGTTTTTATTTCTTGTTTTCAAATAAGTGTGGGGTACTTAAAAATGCATGAACACTGAGGACAATGTCAGACTTAAGTGTGGGGTAGCAGTGCACGGTGCACTGTAGTTGTTTGCTAAGAGTTGAGAAAACATTTTGCATGATTTTGCTTGTTTTCCCCGTATTTTCACACCCTTCCAAAAAAATTTCAAAATTTTCCATTCTTTCAGACTTCTAAATGCAGTATGATTAGGTTAAACATTGCTTATGTCTATGATATGTATGTAGAATGTTATGGTTAGTAGGAGACAATTGAGGACTATTTTGAACTTATTGATTAGGAATAGGGAATTCTTGGTAACTGAGCACATTTTAGTCTGGATTAGAGACCTCAGCCAATTACCTTTTCAAGACTTAACTAGATAAGATTAGACCAGTTATGGATGTATTGACAATTAGAATGACTAGATGATACTCTGAGCTAAAAGTGAAAAGAAAAAAAAGAGTTAATTAAATAAGGGTAGTTTGTCAGCGGCCTTCGCTACTCGAGCACCACTCCTTCGGGGAACTTAAAGCTTGATGCCCTAAGGTCGTGTAGGTCTGGGAGTCATCGGAGTGGGACTCGCTACATGGGTAGTTGAAGTTGACGTGTTCTAAGCAGACTCAAAATACCCTGAATCTATAAAAGAAAAAAAATCAATAAGTGTTAAATAATTAAAATCTGATCACCAAGGCTTAGAACTCAGAAAGTTGTCTGTTGTCAGTATGTCTAGCGACGGGTCGAAATATTATCTGGTAGTAGTTAAGACAAGAGTATATTGTGTTGACTATTTGGTCTAGACTAGTAGACACACTACACATTAGGAAGACCTTGTGACTAAGAGAAGAGTTCAACCTAGTTGTTAAGTTGTCAACTGCACTATAACAATCTACTAGAGACATTTGAGACCTTGTCATAGCAACCTAACCAGACAGACCTGTATTAAGAATTGTTTGAATAATTTTTGGAATAAAAACATGACTAGGAAATCTAAGTGACTGCACAATGATTTAGAATCACTAACTTCAGTTAGACTTTGCTTGAGGACAAGCAAAAAGCTAAGTGTGGGGTTATCTGATATGCATAAATCATATCACATTTTTAGCATGTTTTTAGGCATGATTTAGGGTGAAATTGAGGGAAAATAGGTCTTAATTGTTTATTATTAACTCAATTTCATAGTTTTCATGATTTTGAAAGTGTCAAGTGAAAAGTAGAAGAAAATGGCAAATTTCGGGGCAAAAACGCAATTTTTCAAAAGTTCGGACTTCGGGGATGGCGTCCGGACCTGGTCAACAGGTCGGGACGGGCGTCCAGGACTGGGGACGGTCGTCCTGACCTGGTCAACAGATCGAGACGGGCGTCCCAATCCAGGACGGGCGTCCCGAACCAGAATTCCAAGTCCCACATCGAATTTTTGAAGAAAAATCACTCCAAAAAGCTGTTATAAATACCCCAGGCCTTCCTCAGTTGAATTCATTCCTCTCCACTTGATCTGAGTCATTTAATGACTTCTAGTGTACATTTCTCGAGTACATAAGTCACTTAGAGACTCGGGTTCACTATATGTTTTCTTTCTTTCTAGTTAGTGTTTCGTTTTCTTAGATTCTGAGAAATAGTCTCAGATCTTAGGCTTCGATAGATAGGTTCGATTCTGGTATTCCTAGAATACCCAGGATTTCGTTAGGAGATCCTAAGAGGGCTCGAGGTGTTCGAAGAGTCAGTCCACAGGGTTGGGCTTAAGTTGGGTATTAAGGTAAAGCCCAGTTACTAGGCTGAGGAAGCGTCCTCCGAAGGTTCTATCGAGCAAAGTCGGGTCAAGCAATACGACATATACAAGCAGTACGCTCCATCGGTGAGACTAAGTAAAGGGTGATTTCTTTATGGCATCAGTCCCCCTATCCCTCTCTTTATATGTTTGTATTGTGTTTGTCCAAATATCAATTATGAATACTGGATTATGGTTTTTATGAATATTTGTTTTATATGTTGAAGTGCTTATGATTTTCCGGAAATGGCCACCTGCTTAATATACATTATGTCTGCATGTCTAATGTAGTCTCTTTTAAACTAAAATTAGGGTTATAGACAATTCCTAACCACGGTCTATTCATAACCTGTTTAGTTTAACAGGCATCAATTAGTATTGATGTCTGTCATATTAGATAAAATAACCTGCGGAACACCCTGTTTGTTAAAGTAGTCTAAGTAGGCTGAGTATAGCGTTTATGCCGACGTTAAGGGCCAACAGCGTGATCCCCTAAGTGACATAGGGCTTTCATAGTTGTCTTTTGCTCGAAACGTGAGTAGGGCCGTTTACCTTGGCGATGGGGCGGTTTCTCAGATTACTCAGATGTGGTACACCTTTAGACTCAGAACATAGTTGCAATCCAGGCCAAGACATGTCTAAAACACTCGAAGATAGGTCAATCAACATATAGGAACAGTATAACATATAATCAGGACATTATCTATAAAACACTTTTAGACTTAATTAGACTTAAACCTAGTGGAGAATGAATCACCCTCTCATCAAAGTATTGATGAAGATTGCATAACTGGATCATAAGATAAGACTTAGAGTAAAAGGCTAGTTACTACTAAGTTGTTACCACTTCCCTGGGAGTACGATATTTAACTTAGTAAAATCGTAGATACTTTCCAACATACTAGCTACACGATAGGTACTCTGCCTTAGGTTCTGACTGATTAAGTAACACTATAAAGACTAAACGTGACAATTAGTCAATCCCAGTCCTTAATTACTCATAATCAACATAGGGTAAATCAACACATATTTAACATATCAGTCGGAAAGCACATCAGCTATAAATATGGTTTTGAGAACTAGCTATATACTCTAAATAGTTGGCTTCTCTAAAAAGTTGTATCCATGTTGGCCTTTCCATGAAATTTTTTATTTAAAAATTAGGTTAATAAAAATTTAATTAACTTAATATTTAAATAAAAAATTTTATCCAATAAAATTTTTATTTTGTTCTAAAAATTACAAACTCAACCCCCCAAAAAAAATAGAACTATTAATTACATTAATAAAATAGTGTTATACAATATTTAAAATTGAACACTGTTTAAAATTGATGACATATTTATTACATATGTTAACATAAATATGTGAATCTTTTAATAAAATTTTCAAGGCATATTTGCATAAATAGTCCAAAAACTATATAGATTTGGTGATTTTGGTCTCTATTTTTTAAAAAAAATTGGTCTCCGAACTATAAAAAACTATGAGATTAGTTATTTCTTGAAAAATTTTGTTAAATCATCCATTAAGTAAAAAAACTCTAAGGTTACTTATATCACTATATTATTTAAATATATTTAATAATAGACAATTTAGTATAAATAGTTCCAAAACTATAGATGTTTCGTGAGATTAGTCCCCAAATTATTATTTTTTGTGTAATTAGTCCTTAAAATATAAAAAGATTGTGAGATTAGTCTTTTCGTTAAAAATATCAAGGTATTTATGTTATTACACTATTTAAATATATTTAATAATATATAATATCATTCTCATCCTCCTCCTCTCCATCTTCATCCTCCTCATTCGTCACAACTTCATTCATTCTCATGCTTCTCTTCTATTCTCTTTTGTTTTCTTTATTTATATTTCCCAACAAAAAACAATATCTAAAAAATTTAATTCTTGAAAACAATAAGAAGATTAGATGAAATTTTTTTCGTTTTCGTTTTCTTTTTTGTTTTCTTTATTTTCAAACAAAGAAAAAAATAATATGTGAGCACCACAATCTCTATATTTCTCTCTCCTGGGATGACCAAGTTAAAAAGGTTTATTTCTATCTTATAAGTTATTTGTATTATTGTTTGTTCATATACACTCATAATGTGTGTATATAATATAGAGAGTACAAACGTTCTTTTTATTTCAAAAAGAAGAATTTTATTTTTTATGGACTATATATATATAAAATAAAATTTTCTGTTAACTTAATTTTGTTAAAAGGAGATGAAGAAGATGATAATGATATTAAAATATTATTTGAAAGTTTATTTTTATATATTGTATATATTTTTAAATATAGTTAAATAGTATAATGATATAAATATTTTTGGAGTTTTTGTTTTTAATTAATGGAGAATTTTAATAGAAGGCCCAATGTTAAAATGTTTTTTATAGTTCGGGGACCAATTTCACAAAATAAAATTTTTGAGACCAATCTCACCAAACATATATAGTTTGGGGACTATTTATGTCAAACTACTTATCATTAAACATATTTAAATACTGTAGTTATATAAATACCATTAGAAATTTTTCTTACTTAGAGATGATTTAACCAAATTTTTAATAGGAGGACCAATGTCACAATTTTTTTATGGTTTGAGGATAATTCTACAAAAACAAAAAAAAAAATATTAAGGGACTAATGTCACAAAACCTCTAGTTTGAAGACTATTTATGCCAATTTATCAATTTTCAATGTAGTGATGTACAATGTTCAATATGTGGGACAAACTAATATTGATAATAGTAAGAAATGACAAGATTTATTCTTAAAAAATTTATTTGATGTCTAAAAAAATAAGACAAGATAATACAAAGAGTGACATGTATTTTATATTATATTATATATATATATATATATATATATAAATAAATAGTCGGAAATATATTTAATAGATAGCTTAAGTCAAGATAGTATACAAATTTTCTCCCTATATAAATTTTTTAATGCAAATAATAATTGGCCTAAACTTGAGCTAACAAATAAATGGGCAGGTAAAGATAGAGTATGTGACATAAAGCGTGGTAAAATTTTTCTTATTGAAACTTTGTATTGAATTTTAAAGGATAAACTATCTTTGTTGTACTTGTTAGATCTCAAAATTTAACTTTTGCACCTTAAAATTTTTTTTCACTTATAGTGTCATTAAAGTTTTAAAACGTCCCACTAGATGCATTTCTATCAGGTCAAACAGTTAGAGCTTCAATTTTATCGTTAGTCAATATTTTATCACTATTTGACACTCTTCCAGTCAGAGGCATTTTTGTCCAACCTACCCGAAATAAAATACAATTATTTTTCTTTAATTTTTTTTCTCTCTCCTTCTTCTTCCTCTATTCTCTCTTCCTTCTTTCTCTCTCTCCCGTAACTTTTTTTTCTCTCTCATTTTTCTTCCTCCTTTATCTCTCTTCCTCCTTTATCTTTGTTCATGCTTTCTCTCTCCTTTTACTTCTTCCTTTCTCTCTCTTCCTCCTTTATCTTTCTTCCCCCTATATCTCTCTTTTCTTCCTTATTTCTTCTTCTCGTTCTTCTTCAACCCATGGCACACCAATATATCAATGGCATTTGTGAGGACGACGGTGACTTACAATCACCAACATTGGCTGGCGACAGCAACGAGGACAACAGAGACTTAGAACAACTTTCATTTGCCTCTTTTGTATTCTCTGCTTCCATTTTTTCACTCTCCAATCCAATTTCTTGGAATTTGTTCTAATTCAGAAAATAAAGTTTTCAGAGGTCTTAGGACATTTTGAAGAAAGAAGAGAATTTTTGTAGAAAAGTGCATCTGATTGGCGTGAATCTTCGTTTTCATTTATTTCTTAAAATTCAACCTAATTGAAATCATACCAAAGAAATAGTAGCTTGTGTGTTATCGAGGAAAAGGATTACCATGGCGCAATCTAAAAATCATCATCTTATAGGTATGGATCATCCAGATTTATGTTTAAGAAATTTACCAAGTCATGTAGGCCTTGAAATCTTACTTAAATTGTCTGTCAAATCATTAAATAAATGTTGTTGTGTTTGTAAATCTTGGAATAAAATCATAAGATCTGATGATTTTATCAAATTGCATCTCAAGCAATCATTACAGGATAGTACTTTCAACTTGAACAAGGTTATTATTCGCTCCGAGGCTGAATTCCGAAAGGATCGTATGTGGAATATGCCTATGTTACCTTCTTATTTCTTTGTTGGATGCTTCAATGGTATTTTGTGCTATTATAGTCAAATTAGATTTTTAAATTCAATAATTGTCCATCTTTGGAATCCAGCAACTCAAAGTTTTAGATCCCTCCCTCAGGGTTATTACATCAACACTCACAACCTGAAACCTGTAGTACTTTTTTGTTTTGATTCAAAGACTGATGACTATTTAGTAATAAAATTATTTATTTCGAGTAATCAACAATTCTTGACTTTTATGGGCGAGGTATATAGTTTGAGGACCAATTCTTGGAAACTCATCAACTTAAATTCCTGGTCTATTAGAAAATTGGTTGATTCTAATATAGTTGTCCATAATGGTGCTCTCCATTGCATTGCTACCTCAATTTCAACCGGAAATCTTGTGATGGGTACATTCAATATGGATGAAGAGAATTATGTTGAATGTGACCTTCCTTGCACCAATTTCAAGGAAAAACCAAAGGCTTGTCTTCGATCATCTAATGAATTTCTTTTATTTTCTTTCTGGAGAGAAGATTTTGAGATTTGGATAATGAAAGAACATGGAATGTGGATAAAACAATTTGTGCTTTCAAACAGTCCGTTGGTTCATTCTCTTTATGGCATCACTGAGACGGGAAAACTTTTGGCTATAAATTGGAATGGTGAAGACGTAGTATATGATCCAATGAAACAATCAATTCAAAAGTATGTGCACAACAAGGTAATTTTTCTCAAAGGAAAAGCCCATTATTCTAAGTCAACAACTAATCATGCACCGGTTGCTGAATATGTTGAGAGTATGATTTCTATTTTTTCAACCATTCAAGACCGAAGGGAAGGAAATGTTCTCGTACATTTCTCTTCAATGTTACTTTTATGATTTTTATTTTATTTGAGAACATTTAGTTTTTATTTACTTTTTCTAAGGATGAATCATGAATATTGTTTTATGCAATTTCGACAATATTACTAATAATTTTTTCTTTGGTCTTATTTGTTTTTTTTTTCTTTTTTTAATTATTTACAACATGGATAATTAATGAGTTATCATTAGTGAATATTATGCACATTAATCATAATTTTTTAGTATTTTAATTATTTTATATGGTTCAAACTTACAAAATTTAAAATTATCAAATAATAAATAATAAATTTTCCATTATAAGGTATTTTTCAAAATAGAGAGTTTTTTCTCTAAATTTTTTTTTTTTTTTTTTAATTTTAACTACACAAGAAATATATATATATATATATATATATATATTATTCAATCAAGATTAATATTAGTCAATTAGTGAGATCTATATGTTCTTATCATTCTTTTATTTATATGGAAGTTGACTGACATATATATATATATTATTCAATCAAGATTAATATTAGTCAATTAGTGAGATCTATATGTTCTTATCATTCTTATCATTCTTTTATTTATATGGAAGTTGACTGACCCTTCCAATCATGGATGTTCCAAAAAAAAAAAGGAAAAAACCACAAAAGGTAAGAGTCTACCGCCGCCAACCATGAATGGAACAGATTTAAGACTTGATAAATAACTCTAAGTCATCCAATGGGTCATACACAACAACCCACTATAGTGGCCCAAACAAAGAAAACTCACACATCTGCTTCAAACGGGCCCAAAAAATGTGAACCAAACATAAGTAATTATTACAATATAGTACTTTCAAACAAACTTATTATTTGCTCAGAAATTGAATTTCGAAAGAATCATATGTAAAATATTTCTGTGTTATCTTTTTATTTCTTTGTTGGATGTTTCAATGGAATTTTGTGCTATTATAGTCAAAGTAGAATTTAAATTTAATAATTGTTAATCTTTGAAATCCGACAACTATAAATTTTAAATCTCTCCCTCAGAGTTATCACAACAATACCCACAACATGAAAATTGTTGTAGTTTTTTATTTGAATAATTATTGACTTTAATCTCAAATAAATTTACTTTGGCAAGCTCAGTCCCAAAATATTATGTTTAAAGAATTTATTATACCCAATTATTTAATGACAAATAAAGTCCAAGTAGGAGAATTATTGAATTAATTTACTAGATAAATATATGGAATTATTTGTTAATTATTGTGCACTAAAGACTTAAATATTATACTGAGGTAACCTCAAGTTTCTATGGGAGATAACTATATCTCAATGAATGCCCCAATGAAGATCGAAATAGGAGTATAGTATAAGAATTTTCTTATACTTGAGTTATACTTTTTTTTAGTTTGATTCATGACTATCTAGTTATAAAATTATTTATTTCAAGTAATGAAAACTTCTTGACTTTTATGAGTGAGGTATATAGTTTGAGAATCAATTCTTGGAAAGTGATCAATTTAAATTCTTGATTATTGAAGATTGATTGATTGTAAATATAGTTGTCCATAACTATGCTCTCTATTGCATTGCTACCTCAATCTCAACCGAAAAAATTGTGATGGGTACATTCTATATGGATGAGGAGAGTTGTGTTGATGGTGACCTACTTTGCATCAATTTCAAGAAAAAAACCACTGGCAAGTCTTGGATCATCCAATGAATTTCTTTCATTTTCTTTTTGGAGAGTAGAATCTGAGATTTGGTTAATGAAAGAGCATGTTGTGTTGATAAAAAAATTTATGCTCACAAATATACGGTTGTTCATTTTCTTTTTAGCATCACTGAGACACAGAAGTTTTTTGCTATAAATTGGAATGGTGAAGATGTGATTTATGATCTTGAAGAAGGAATCTATTAAAAAATATGTGGAAAATAAGGTAATTTTTCTCAAAAGAAATGTCGATAATTTTATGCCAACAACTAATCATGTACCTATTGTTGAATATGTGGAGATTATAATTTCTGTTTTTCCACCAGGTCAAGAAATAAGGAAAACTAATATTGTGGTAGATTTCATTTCAATGTAACTTCTATGATTTTTATTTGATCCAATAACATAGAGTTTTATTTACTTTTTCTAAGGATGAATCATCGATATATTTTTATGCACTCCCTTATTTATTAACTTTAGTTATTTATTTTGTTTTATTTTTATTGACTTTCTTTTTTTCTAATATTTGTTTTCAACGACGATAAAGAAAAATGAGTTGTATAGGAAAATATTGTGCAAATTTAAAAGAAACATTTGATTAGATAAAGATGTTCATTTCTCCTAAAAAGCAAGCAAAATTTAATTGAATCGGAAGAGATTACGAGATTTTAGTTAGTAAATTAATAAATTCTTTCATGCTAAAAAAATTAAAAGTTAAAAAGTTCTTTACATGAACAAAATAAGAAAGTTGAAGTAAATGTTGTTTTGTTGTTTTTCTTTTATATAATTTATAATTATATATATATGTGTGTGTGTGTGTTCTATTACATATTTGTTATAAAATATTTTCCCTCTAATATTTTTAAATTTATAAAAATGCAATGACTTGTTAAATTAAAGTACTTATCGAAAATACAAATAAAATTTAATATGTATATTTATGTAATTTAACTCTATTTTTTTTTTGTCTTATATTTCTTATATTTTATTATTTTATTCTTTACTTATAATTATTTTTTGCATAAAGAATATGAATGAGAATATATGGCTCCTTCATAGTGTAATAACTTACACTATTCTTATAAATAAATAATGTTTTATTACATAAAAATGTGTATAGATATGTTTCTTCAAATTTAAAAGAAACATTTGATTAGATAAAGATGTTCGTTTCTCCTAAAAAGCAAGCATAATTTAATTAAATCAGAAGAGATTCTAATTAGTAAATTAATAAATTCTCTCAAGCTAAAAAAGTTAAAAAGTTCTTTACATGAACAAAATAAGAAAGTTGAAGTAAATGCTGTTTTGTTGTTTTGCTTTTATATAATTTATAATTATATAATTTATATCACTACACTATTTAAATATTTTTAATAATAGGAAATTTAGTATAAGTAGTCCCCAAATTATAGATGTTTGGTGAGATTGGTCTCCAAATTATTATTTTATTTTGTGAAATTAGTCCCCAAACTATTAAAAATTATGATATTGGTCATTTCGTTAAAAATAACAAGATATTTATATCATTACACTATTTAAATATATTTAATAATATATAATATCATTTTCATCATCTTCCTCCTCCTCATTCGCCACAACTTCCTTCATTTTCATGATTCTCTTCTATTCTCTTTCGCTTTCTTTATTTATATTTCCCAACAAATAAAAAGTTCAAAAAAAAAATTAATTTGTGCAAACAATAAGAAGATTAGATGATTTTTTTTTCTTTTTTCTTTTCTTTTTCTTTTCTTTATTTTTCAAACAAAGAGAGAAATAATATGTAAGGACCATAATCTTCATTCTATTTCCCTCTCCCGTCCCCCATGGTAGGATGACGAAATTAAAAATGTTTCTTTGTATCTTCTAAGTAATTAGTATTATATACACTCATTATGTGTCTATATAATATAGAAAGTACAAACTTTCTTTTTACTTTGAAAAGAAGAATTTCTGTTTTTATGGACTATATATATATAAAATAATTTTTTCTGTTAACTTAACTTTGTTAAAAATAGATGAAGAAGATGATAATGACATTAAAATATTATTTGAATGTATATGTATATATATTATATATGGATTCATCAAAAATTGGTTAGGATATTTAGGTGACTAAGAAAGTAAATTCGCATTGATTGATTTCCGAAAATCTCGAGTTATTGGGTACCTGCAAAATAGAGAAAGTTCAGTAGGGACGTGGATTCTCCATGAACTCTCCGACGATCAAGTCAGTTTTGAGTCTAAGAGTGGTTTTAGGATATTTGGTATGGAATATATTTTACCTTCCACTTACTCCCCCTTTATAGGTACTTTCCCGAGAAGATCCTAGTAACGGATGTAAGTTCGTGGTTTGCAGTTATGGAAAATGGGTTAGCTCGTGGAGAGGTTTGGGGACCCATGATTTGGAGTAGTGCGGTTATAAATGCCGCTTTCTACACTGACTATTCACTTTTGGTCAATAGTTATGGTACTTTATTGGTAACCGAAGTGTGGAGTGATTAGTCGTATGGGCAAATGACATTTTTACTCTTGATAATTGTTAGTTGCTACTCAGTGGCCCCTCAGCGAAGTACAACACAATTCAATGTCGTGCTTCGATAGATGACTTGTATTTCGGAACTTTAAGATTAACTTGGCACTTAGAAACTATAAGTTTAACTTAACAGCTTTAGCTCATAATTTCCCCAAGTTTAACTCAGTACTTTAAAACCATAAGATTAACTCAATGGTAATTTTCATAATTCTCCTAAGTTTAACTCGATACTTCAGAACCTTTTTCTCTTCTGAAACGAAAACCCAAGTACAAAAATTTTGCCCATCTCAGTTGATGATGAAAATGGAACAAATTATTATAGGTTTGGATTGATTCATGTGGAAGGTTGAGACAACCAGCTGCTCCTGCCATACCACCATGAAAGCTCAAATCTTTCTCAATTTCACGTAATTAGAGTGTTTTTTTTTTTTGCCTTTTTCTGGGTAATTTTCTGGAATGGGGTTCTAAGAACTGAACTTTCATTCGCAAGTCATTATGTCTGCTCGGGAAGAAAATGTAGCTAGTTAAGAGATGGATTCGAATGCACTACTTTCTGCCAATGCAACTTTATGAGCGACATTGAACAGCTCCCCTATAGTCTCTGGCTTTCTCAATTAATGCTCTGTGTACAACATTCTAGACCTGAATCCTCCTTCAAAACAAGTAATGACGGTGTCTTGATTGATTCCTTCTATGTCATCGTATGTCTTTTTGAATCGCTCTAGAAAAGACAATAAGGACTCATCGTCTCTTTGTTTGATATTGGCTAGATCTCCACGCGTCTTTAGTATTGTTCCTGCTGTGCTGAATTTATCCAAAAATGTTTTTTATAAAGTATACTAGGAATCAATTGTACCTGTTTTGAAAAAGATGACCCATGCTAAGGCTTTGTCCGATAGAGTGCTGGGAAATGCCTTGCATAGAATTTCCTCATCATTCGTGACTAGGCCCATGACTGATTTATAATGGCACACATGCTCGAAAGGTCTAGTTTGTCCAAAGTAAAGGACAAATTGTGGGATCATGAGGAATGGATCAGGGGCAACACCTTGGATCCATTTGGCGAACGGTCCCAACTTGATTGATCTCGTCTTCTTGACTCTTGCTATACTCTTGACTTTCTCAAGACTATGCTCGGTGTATCGTTTCTTGGCCCCTTGTTTCGCATTGGGCTTCGAAGTGTGATGACTCTCTTCCACTTTGCTGATTGTTTGACAGTGCTTCCTGCCTATTCGCGCTTCTCGCTTTTCGGTCTTCTTGGTGGCTACAGTCCATGAGCATTGGGGAAGTTGCTCGGAAGGGTCATCCAGGAACGTCGACGGTGGTAATTTTCCTCCCACTTTGTGGAATGCGGTGGTAATTCAGTTCCCGATAACATAACCAAACTAATTCGTCAAAAATTAGTTGGGATATTTAGGTGACTAAGAAAGTAAATTTGCGTTGATTGATCTCCAAAAATCTCGAGGTATTGGGTACCTGCAAAATAGAGAAGGTTCAATGGAGACGCGGATTCCCCATGAACTCTCTGACGATCAAGTCAATTTTGAGTATAACAGTGGTTTTAGGATATCTGGTATTGAATATCTTTTACCTTCCACTTACTCCCCTTTATAGGTTTCTTTTTCTCCTCCTAAGCCCGGGAACATTGATTCATCTAAATGACAGTCAACAAATCATGTCGTAAAAAGATCTTCTGTCATAGGTTCAAGATATCTTATAATAGGACCCATTTTTGTGCGTTGTGGTGGAGCAATAGGAACATATACCGCACATCTAAAAATTTTAAAATGAGAAATATTTGTCTCCCGACCATAAGCCAATTGCAATGGGGAATATTTATGATAACTTATTGGTCTAACACGTACAAGTGTTGCTGCATGCAAAATTGCATGACCCCAAGATGAAATGGGTAATTTAGTTCTCATACGTATAGGTCTAGCTATCAATTCAAGTCTTTTAATCAAAGATTCAGCTAACCCATTTTGTGAATGAACATGAGCAACAAAATATTTAACACTTCTACCAATAGACTTACAATAATCATTGAAGGCTTGAGATGAGAACTCACTAGTATTATCCAGACGTATTGATTTAATTGTATAATCTACAAATTGTGCTCATAATCTAATAATCTAAGCAAGCAATCTTGCAAATGCCTGGTTGCGAGTTGATAGTAAGCTAACATGAGATCATCTGCTAGATGCGCCTATTAGAACCATAAAATATTGAAATGGTCCACATGAAGGGTGAATTGGTCCACATATGTCACCTTGAATTCTTTCTAAAAATGTTGGAGATTCAATTCCAACTTCAGTTGGTGATGGTTTAATAATAAATTTTCCTTGAGAACGAGTAGCACAAGAAAATTCTTTGGATTAAAAAAACTTCGAGTTTTTCAATGAGTGTCCATGCGAATTTTCAATGATATTTCGCATCATACTTGAACCGGGATGTCCCAAGCGGTCATGCCAAATAGTGAACATTTTTTAATCAATAAACTTTTGGTTTATTGAATGTATTTCAATTGCATTTATTTTTGTATAGTACAAGCCTGAAGAAAACATATTCAATTTTTCTAATATGATTTTCTTACTCGAAACAATGCTTGTAATATAAACATACTCATCATTCCCTTCACTTACAGTCTCCACGTGATATCCGTTAAGATGAATATATTTGAAGCTTAACAAATTCCTTTGAGACTTAGATAAGAATAAAGCATTATTTATATTCAATTTTGTTTCATTGGGTAACATTATAATGACTATTTCGGAGCCTTCAATTATTTTTGTAATATCAGAAATTGTAGTAACATATGCATCATTTATCTTTATTGCAATAAAATATTTTTTATTTTTAAAAATAGTGTGAGTAGTTGCACTATCGGCAAGACGTATATCTTCATCCATATTCTTCAAATAAATAAAAATAAAAAATATTATAATTAAACAAAATAATAAGATATAATAATAATAATAATAATAACAGCAACAACAAACTTTCAATTAAATAACATTTATCTAATATAAGTATACATATTTTGTTTAAGTGGCGAAGTGGAATAATATACTCTTTCCTAGATTGTGGGTTTAAAACCCATATCAAAATATTTATTTTTTTTAATAAAGTTTATATATATAAACAAATATATCTGAAAGCAATACTTCAAGATAAACAATATATATATTCCAGTCCAGAATGTATATGTATCCCTTAATATATAGATAAAGCAACAGTCGAGAATGTATACGTATCAAGGCCAACAATAATATATATTTCATAAACATACATAATATATATATATATATATATATATATATATATATATATATTTATTTATTTATTTATTTATATCCAGTGCTACATTTCAGAAGTAGTAAACACATATATATTCATTCCAGTGTATGTATATATATAACAGAAACAATATAGCAAACATATATATTTATGTATATCCGGTGCATACATTTCAGAAGTAGCAAACATATATATATTGATTTGTCTAAATACATTTCAGAAGTAGCAAACATATATATATTGATTTGTCTAAATACATTTCAGAAGTAGCAAACATATATATATTGATTTGTCTAAATTTGATCAGGGTAATTTGAAAATGGAAATAATAGATTTGTGATGACTGATCTTCAGAAATCTAACAGTGTTGATCACCTGCAAAACAGAGAATGTTTGATGGGGACGTGGATTTCTCGTGAACTCTCCGACGATTAAGTCAGTTTTAGAGAATACAGTATGAGAGGTTTAGGATATTTGGAATCGAATGAGTCTTACCTTCCCTTTCCTCTTTCTTTATAGTTTCCTCTTTAGAGGGAAAGTGATTGTAACGATCATGAGATCGTGTCTTTATTACGACCGTTATGAAGAACGGAGTAGATCGTGGAAAGGTTGGGGAATCCAGGATTTGGAGTGGTGCGGTTATAAATGTCGCTTTTTATGCCAACGGTTGACTTCTAGTCAACAATTGTGGCACTTCGTTATTTTACGAAGTGTGAAGTGGTTAGTCGCATGGGTAAATGATGCTTTTGCCCTTTGTCATTTTCTACTCAATATATATATATATATAACAGAAACAATATAGCAAACATATAAAATAGAAAGCAATAGGAACATATGTGTGTGTGTATATATATAACCCAGTGGCTATAACATATAATATTATATAACCTATATATATATATATTATATATATATATATATATATATATATTTTTTTTTTTCAGTAAAACAAGGCCAATCTAATAATATTATAAAGCAGTATATATATCAAATATATATATATTAACAAAAACAATCCAAAAAAATAACAAAAAAACTATATATAATATATCATGTAATCTATATTTCATGTACATATATATATATAACATAATCTGGAAACCATATATATTCATATATATATATATATATATATATATGTATAATATCTATACATGCATAATACTTTATATTTTTAATAAATATAATATATGTTATTTTTAATTCTTTTAAAAACATTTTGTATATAGATAATATACTTGTTAAATTATGTATTTATATATATATATATATATATATATATATATATAGTGTATTTATCACCCTATATATAATAAAACAAATTTACTTAATTTAGTGAATAACAAATATATTTTCACTGTAGTCTTTAATACATAGCAAAGCAATAACACTACACCTAGTATAAACACTAGCAAATATATATATAACAGGTGCATATATATAATTTATACTAAAATAGCAAATGATAATAAATAATATATAAGAAATATTAATTGTCCCACTTCGGGTAGTTATTAATATTTGACATTTTAATTAAATTTATTACCATTATATGTATTTTTCCATACTAGCATCTATTACCGTGATTATATATATACATGACCTCTTCTGGGATCACGAGTTATAAAAATACTTTCTTTGAGAAATGATTATGTTAGATGACTTTTCAAGTCCAATGTTTTTTTATCATGGAATAATTTATTCATTTACGCATTATAATCTTGTAATCTCGTACTTTTGAAAAAAGCGACCATCTTCAGGTGGTCAAAGTTTTTCTTTTAAATAATTTTCCCTATGATTGAATATTTTACATCGATGGTGTCTTCCGGACCCATCATAGCTAAATTACTCTCGAGATGTAATTTTAATAACAAATAGTTTCATCTAGTACTTTAAAAAAATAAAACACAAGTTTAAGCTTAATAAGAATTGACATTAAAAATAACATACCTATTTATTCTCGAGTTCAACTTCAAACAATAACTGGTAGAACGTCGTGTTGATAACGTATTATAAAATAGCTATGACAATATAAAACAAGACTAAAGAAATAGAAATAAAAATTATGTAAACTTGTGTATATATTTTTATTGTAACAAAACATACAAAATTATCACATATTTATAGGGATACATATGTGTTAACCTACTTACACATTACAAATATAACTTCATGGAGGTGGCATGGAGGTTACATGAAGGTTATATGGAGGTAGTGAAAGTTATATGGAGATAGTGGAAGTAGTGGGAGTTATGGACATACAAAATATGATTTATAAAATATTTGATGTTTTAAAAAAAATAAGACAAGATAATACAAAGAGTGACATGTATTTTTATATATATATATCTATTATATATATATATATATATATATATATATATATATATATATATTATTGAAAGGAGCAAAAATTCCCCTATGCTAACGAAGCAATAAAAGATGACGTGACAGACGAATGTGTCCAAGCCGACTCGCATGCGTGAGCTCATTACCACTCCGCACTAAAACAAATATCCTATTATCCCTCCAACAACCTCATTTGAACTACACTTGAAACTCGGCAAGATCAGTTGGAATCCTTTGAGATTTCCCCCAAATCTGTGGGATTCTAGAGTCTTCCGCAAAATCTGGTCACTACCAGATTCCCTAGATTACACCACCCAATCTACCTACTTCCCAGGGCGGTTCACGTCTATATAAACCACCCTTGTACAGGTAAAAGGGTAAGACCATATTTTTTTATAGAAACTCTGTCAAATTATCCACTCTATTATCGATCTATTGACTTTATCATCGGAGAGTTCATCGGAGACCTTCCATCCTCCGTGTGAACTTTACTATTTTTCAGGTGTAACATTGCAAGATTGTCATTCACCCACGACGCATAAACAACGTTGATAGTGACATTTGACAGATATCGTCAGCCACGACGTTGTTTCAGCGACAAGTGGCGTCAGACCAATTTCCGACCTATCAGTTTGGTTCCGTTACCGGGAACATGCAAGTATTCTACTTTTCCATTCTCTATTAATCAAAGGTTGAAATGTCGCGGCGATCAAGCTATCGCAGAAGCCCTCCTGACGCCACTATCCCCACGTCCCACCACGAAACTCATCGCGCGGCTCATTCCTCCTTTCCTGGATGGCCACAGTCGCGGTTTGCCCCACAAAACACCTAACCTCCCTAATCACCTTAATGGAAAATGGACCAGCGAAAATGGACGAGCCGAGGAGGTTAAGGACTTGCGAAAGGAGATTGAACAACTCCGAAAAGAGCGCAAGCTCTCAAGACAGTGGATGCAGCTCTGCACCGCGTTCCGCAGGCAAGGCCTTTCACCCCCACCTTTCCCTGATGACGACAGAGAGCTCTCGGAAACCCTACCCCCATGGTCCCGCATCTTGGTGAGTAAGCAAACCAGGGGCTAGACCGCACCCACGAAGAAACCACTTCGCTCAATCAGCAAAGTGGGAGAAAGCCAGCCATCCAGCCAGCCATTCAGGGAGAAAAGCCACCGTGATAGACTCACCGAAGAGAAACAGACACGAGCAAAGTCCGGAGCAGGGGCGAAGAGGCCACACCAAGAAAAATTGCTCGCTCGATACCTACAGTTCACCCCCACACTAAGTGGATCCACACCGCAACACTAGACCCTTGGCAGCAAATCCTGCAGTTCATTCTCTATTCCGGGCAAAGCAGACCCAGGAGCACATCTGTCGATTCAAGTCCGCCATGGGCCTAGTGACCAATGACGAAGCAGTCATATGCAAGGCCTTCCCCAGCACGTTGTCTGACAAAGCCCTGACGTGGTTCACTTAGCTGAAACCAGGGACTATCGACTCTTGGCGAACCCTTGAAAAGTCATTTCTGGACAAATTCAGTACAGCCGGGACGATGCCCAAAACCAGAGGCGATCTCGCCAACGTCAAACAAGGAGAAGATGAATCCCTCCTTGCTTATTTGGAACTTTTCAAGAAAATATATGACGAGATCGAAGGCATCAGTCTAGACACAGTCATCACCTGCTTTGAAGGCGGGTTCCGCTCAAGGATGTTGTACACTGAACTGCAACTCCGTAAGCCCGAAACTATCGGCGAGATGTTCAGCGTAGCTCGCAAGGTTGCCTTAGCCGAGGGAAGTGCCCAAGAGCTACGATACATGAAGAGGGAGAAAGACCAAGAGACAACCCCTCAAGACAGGCGTGGAAAAAATAGAACGCAGAAAACAGAAACCTTCACTCCACTGAACACTTCGAAAGAAAATTTGGTCACGCTCGTCAAAGAAAAGCTCGGGGTTTGGGATCTCGTACCACCACGCTCTTCCAACACGCCGTTCAAAGACAAATCAAAATTCTGTGATTTCCATCAAGATTACGGCCACACTACCGAAAACTGCATACAGTTGAGACTGGTGATCGAAAGGCTGATTCGGGACGGGCACTTAAAGGACCACATAGCAGAAAAACAGCCCAATGAAAAGCCTAAAAGAGTGATTGAAGTAATATCCCCGCAATACTCGTCCATCAAAAAGATAAAATTGAAAATCTACAACTTAAGCAAGCCCGTGCTGGGATCTCTCCTCAGTGATTTCCCACATGAACTAATAACTCTTTCCGATAAAGATCTCGAGTTGAATGAGAAAGCCCGGGTCACCCCCATTGTCTTGGAGGTTGGCATGACTAGGCAGGGGATAGACAATTACCGGGTGAAGAGAGTTCTGATAGACACAGGAGCGACGAAAAACATCTTGTATTTCAAATGCTTCAGGGAGATGAGAATGAATAACAGTCACTTGAAACCCAGCAATATGGTACTGGAGGGCTTTACAGCCCACAAGATCAATGTGAAAGGGACCGTCAAGATGAAAGTAACATTGGGAGCTAATGCATGTACTCGAGAAGAAGAGTTCAAGTTCTACGTAGTAGATATTGACTCACCTTATAACGCCATCCTGGGGACTCCAGCCCATGCGGCCTTCGAGCTCATCATTTCAACTTCGCACCAACAAGTCAGGTTCGCAACCCGAAACTACGTGGGTTTCATCAAAAGCAGTCCCCGGAGCCTACTCGCATACATGATAAAATCCCGAAAATTGGAAGTCGGACCAACATCTACGGCAGTTTGGTCGATCTCAGCCGCCAAGGAGAGTACAGATGAAACAACACCCAAAGATATGAAATACCCCTCTGGGACCCTCGAGTCAGAACCCCAGGAGTACGACAAAGTAATCATCCACCCCGATCATCCTAACCAAAAAATTCAAATAGGAAGTGAAATGCCCCCACGAATGAAAGAAGAAATGATTCGTTTCCTCTCTTCACACCTCCATAACTTCGCCTGGAGCACCCAAGATATGCCAGGGATATCGCCTAGCATCGCCGAACATAAACTTAATATCAACCCCACTCACAAGCCAGTCAAACAAAAGCCTCAGCAATTTGGGCACGACAAGCTCAAGGGCATGCAAGTTGAGGTCCAAAACCTACTGGAATCCGGGTTCATCAGAGAAGTCGACTACCCTTCATGGTTGGCCAATGTGGTTATGGTGAAGAAACCGAATGAGAAGTAGAGAATGTGCATAGACTACACCAACCTGAACAAAGCTTGCCCTAAAGACTATTACCCACTTCCCCGCATAGATACCCTGGTAGATTCTACTTCAGGGTACGAGTTCCTTAGCTTTATGGATGCATTCTCCGGATACCACCAGATCAAAATGAGTCCCCAAGACAAGATCCATACATCTTTCTGGGCAACATGGGCCATCTATTGCTATAACGTCATGCCATTCGGGTTAAAAAATGCAGGAGCAACCTACCAACGAATTATGAACAGAATATTACAAAAACAAGTAGGTCGGAACATAGAAACCTATGTGGACGACATGGTAGTTAAAACCAGACGAGGATCTTCCCACCTAGAGGATCTAAGTGAAACGTTCTCCACCCTATCAGAATACGGCCTAAAACTGAACCCCACAAAATGCACCTTTGGTGTCAAGTCGGGAAAATTCTTGGGATTCATGATGTCAGAGCGCAGTATCGAAGCCAACCCCCGCAAGATCGATGTCGTAATAGCATTAACCGAACCCCACTGCATCAAAGACATCCAAAGACTAAATGGCTGCATAGCCGCCCTAGGAAGGTTCGTCTCCAAATCAGCCAAAAAATGTATGCCGTTCTTCAAAGCATTAAAATTATCTAGGAAAACTTTTCGGTGGAGTGAAGAGTGTACGAAAGCATGGAAAGACCTAAAGAGCTACTTAGCAAGTCCTCCCTTGCTCAGCGCCCCCATGCCAGGTGAATGTACATGTATCTATCGGCTTCCCAACAGGAGGTAGCATCAGTTCCTATCAAAGAGCCAGATGGCAAGAAACTATCATTCTACTTCGTTAGCCGAGTACTCAGGGATGCCGAAGTACGTTACTCATACATCGAAAAATTGGCATACGTGTTGGTCATAAGCACGCGAAAACTCCAAGCATACTTTGAGTCACACTCTGTCACCATCTACACAAACCAGCAATTGAAGTAGATTTTCCACAAGCTAGATCAGTCCGAAAGGATGTTGATATGGTCCATCGAACTTTGAGGCTTGGACCTCAAGTTCGCACTGCGAACGACCGTCAAAGCCCAAGCCTTATCAGATTTCCTAGCCGAACTCTGCTTCTCGGAAATCATCACCGTAGAAGGAAATTCCTCCCCACCTGAGGAAGGAGTCGCTTGGATAATGACAGTAGATAGGGATGTTAACGCAAAGGAGTGGGTGTAGGTATTACATTAAAATCCCCAACCAATCAACAGGAGAAAGCCCAAAGCATAAGGATTGATTACCCTATGTCAAACAATCAAGCCGAGTATGAAACTCTCATCACTGGAATGCAGTGGGCCTTGGACATCGGCATAAACTCCCTAGGGGTCCTCAGCGACTCCTAAGTTGTCGCGGGACAAGTCAATAACGAATATGCGGTGAACTTCGATAATCTAAAGGAGTATGCGAAAAAGGTTAATCTGATGGCCGCACAATTCCAGTACTTCACCTTGGGAAAAATAAGATGAGATGACAACGCAGTGGTAGATAGATTGGCTAAAATAGCTTCCAGAGAAGCCCCCAACGACTCGGGAATTGCGGTAGAACTCGTCTCCCATTCGGCACTAGCTTACCCAATTCAGCCAGTAGCCCCCGACTCTCAAACGTGGGTAGATGAGCTGATAAACTACATATCCTCGGATATACTGCCAAAGGATAAGGACAAAGTGAGACAAATTCAAAAATACGCAGCTCGATACATAGTGTTCAATGACATCCTATACCGGAAATCCTTCACGAGGCCTCTGTTGTGCTGCGTTCCACCCAACCTCACGCAGGCAATATTGGAAGAATTGCAGGAGGGGATATGTGGCGGACATCCAGGGTCGAGACCTCTGTCAGAGAAAGTAATCAACCAAGGGTACTACTGGATGATGCTACGGAAGGATGCCAAAAAATACGTAAAACATTGTGAAGTATGCCAAAAGCTTGGCAAAATTCCCCGTCTACCCACCATTCTGCAAACACCCATCTTAGCAGCATGGCCATTTGATATATGGGGAATCGACCTCATGGGAAAGTTTCCCAAATCTAGGGGGAACAACGAGTATTTCATTGTAGTGGTTGACTATTTCTAAAAATGGATAGAGGCAAAACCATTGGCCGCACCAACAGAAGAAAACATACTCAACTTCCTCCATGACTTTATACTCTGCCGATATGGGTTACCACGAGCAATCATTATAGATCACAGTACTCAATTCGCTACCAAATTCACAGTAGAATGTTCCCGCCTAGGAATTAAGCATTAGAAGACATTTGTTACACACCCCCAGGGAAACGAGCAGGCAGAAGCAGCAAACAAATTGGTTCTCACAGCACTGAGGAAAGAACTAGAGGGAAAATCTAACAAGTGGGTCGACGAGCTCCCAACGACGCTATGGGCGGTATGAACCTCAACTAGGGGCCCACTAGAGAAACAACCTATGCCTTGGTATTTGGATATGAGGCAGTGCCACCAGCCGAGCTCGCACTCCCATCCCATCGCATTTCCACATATGACGAGGATAGCAATAAGCGACAACAATGCCTAGACCTGGACCTATTGGAAGAAAAGAGAATATCCACTGGTCTGAAAGCATAAACTTTCAAACAAAAGACCAAGATAGCGCATGACAAGATCTTGGTCAAGAGACCACTGGGCGTTGGAGACTGGGTAATCAGAAAGATCGAAGGAACAGTTAGACAAATCAAGGAGTTAATCTCGGAATTTGTCTCTTCTACTTCGAGTTAATCTTGGAGTTTAGCTTAGAGTCAATCACGAAACTTGTAATAAATTTTGAGTTAATCTCAGAACCTGACTTTTCTACTTCGAGTTAATCTTGAAATTTAGTTTCGAGTCAATCACGGAACTTGTAATAAATTTCGAGTTAATCTCAGAATCTGTCTTTTTACTTCAAACCAATCTTGAGTTTAGTTTCAAATCAATCATGGAGCTTATGAAGAAATTTGTCTCACGAAGTTAGTTTTAAATATAAAAGTTTGTTACTTCACGTTCTCACCCCATACACCGGTAGCTAAGATTTGAGTCAAAGCAAAAATACTTAAACAAAATGAGCGCACGAAGACAAAATTGAAGAAAGCAAACTAAAAGAGACGAAGTGGAAAAACTTAAAATATTTACATTTCAAACACAAAGCAGTACACAGGAGTCCTACAAAGCTATTACAAAATTTTTTTTAAGATGCTTCGGTAGGGGGCGGACAGGCCACCACCGAAGCACCCTCTTCAGCAACTCCCTGGGACCCCTCTGCCATGTTTGACCCTGCCACCGAAGTGGGTCCCTCAGCCGCAGGAGCCTCAGTCGAAGCCGGCGCCATCGGAGTCACCTCTGTGGCTACAAATGCCTCCCGGAACTGCTCACGCAGCTCCTCCAGTGTAGGTGACACCAACGCCGACGGACTCCAATGCCTCCCTTCCTTCAGGTCGTTGGCAGCAATCTCCTCCAATTCACTCTCAGTGAACGGAGCGAAGCTACTGCCCTCCCTAAATTAGAGGTCAGCAAAGGAGCCTTCGTATGCCAGACACATCAGCACCTTATCAGGAATGTATTGATGGAACTGGCGGAGTATGTGGGCCTAGCCCCTGTCGAAGTAGGCATTGGACATTACGAAAAACTCCTCCTCAAGCTCCGGGGTGCTCTTGTAGATGTCCACCACCTTTGCAGTATACTCGGCGGACTCGAAGTAGCTCACCTTCTCTTCGGCGGTGCGGTATCTCGACTGCTCCTCCCTCATCCTTCTGTCGAAGTCCCGAAGCTGGGACTTAAGGTCTTCATTTGCTCGTTGGAGGGAGGTCATGTCTGCGGACTGACGGTCCTTCTAGGCAACCACTAAGGCAACATTCTCCTCGGTAGCCCGCAACCTCTCAGCGGTAGAATCCAGCTCCTTGCTCTTCCAAGACAGCTGCTTGATGCATTCCGATTGGTATGCTAAAAGATAGTATTTTATTTACCTATGTTGATTATGAGAAATTAAGGACTGAGTCTTACTAACTGTCACTTTAGCATTCAATTGTTGTCACTTAATCAATCAGAACCTAAGGCAGAGTACCTATCGTGTAGCTAGTTCTTGGAAAGTATCTACGATTTTAATTTATTAATATCGTACTCCCAGGGAAGTGGAAATGACTTAGTAGTAACTAGCCTTTTATCCTAACTCCTATCTTATGATCCAGTTATGCAATCTTCATCAAAGACTTTGATGAGAGGGTGATCCATTCTCCACTAGGTTTAAGTTTAATTAAGCCTAAAAGTGTTTTATAGATAATGTCATGATTCTATGTTATACTGTTCCTACATGTTGATTGACCTATCTTCGAGTATTTTAGATACATCTTAGCCTGGATTGCAACTATGTTCTGTGTCTAAAGGCGTACCACATCCGAGGTCTCTAATAAACCGCCCTACCTTAATGACGGCCCTACTCACGGTTCGGGACGAAGGCATCCATGAAAGCCCTATGTCACTTCGGGGATCATACCGCTTGCCCTAGCCGTCGGCATAATCGGACTCAATCTAGACTACTCTAACAAGCAGGGTGTTCAGCAGGTTATTTTATCTAGTATGGCAGACACAAATACTAATTGATGCCTGTTAAACTAAACAGGTTATGATTAGACCGTGGTTAGGAATTATCTATAACCTTAACTTTAGTTTAAAAGAGCACATTAGACATGCAGACATAATGAATATTTAGCAGGTGGCTATTTCCGGAAAAACATAACAACTTCAACATATAAAACAGATATTCATAAGAATTGTAATCTGATATTCAAATTAATATTTAGATAAAACAATTCATAAACATACAGAACCTCGTCTAGGGGACCCATTGTCATAAAGTAATCACCACTCTATGCAGTTCCAGCCGGCGCTGTAGCTCCTGTATGCTCCTGACTGCTCGATCCTACTCTGCTCGGCAGAGTCTTCGGAGAACGCTCCTTAGACCTAGTAGCAATTGCTTTACCTTACATCCCGGGCTTAAGCAAATTCCCCTAATCTGACTAAGAACACGCACCCTATCTCTCTCTTAGGATCTCCTAACGAAATCCCGGTATTCTATGAATACAAAAAACGAACCTATCTATCGAAGCCTAAGATCTGAGACTATTTCTTAGAAACTAAGAAAACGAAATACTAAAGAAAGAAAGAAAACTGAAACTGAAACCCGAGTCTCTCAGTGACTTGTGTACTCAAAAATTGTACACTGGAAGTCTCTGAATGACTCAGATCGAGTGGAGAGGAATGATTTCAACTCCTGGAGGCCTAGGGTATTTATAGCAGCTTTCTGGAGTGAAAATCTCCAAAAATTTCGATGTGGGACAACTTCTGGTGCTTCGGGACGCCCGTCCTGGATTGGGACGCCTGTCCTGGTGGTTTGACTGGGTCGGGACACCCGTCCCGGACCGTTGACCAAGTCAGCTGATACGCGAAAATCGTATCACCTTTTTAGCATGTTTTTATGTATGAATTTGGGTGAAATTGAAGGTAATTTGATCTTGATTGTTCATTATTTACTTAATTTCACAGTTTTTATGATTTTGGAAGTGTCAGGTGAAAAGTAGACGAAAACAGCAAATTTTGGGGCAAAAACGCAATTTTTGGAAATATTGACTTAGTCAACGGGTCAGGACGGGCGTCCCAATCCGGGACGGGCATCCCGAGCCCCCAGAACCAGTCCCCACATCTAATTTTTGATGAAAAATCACCCCGGGAAGCTGCTATAAATACCCCAGGCCTCCAGCAGTTGAATTCATTCCTCTCCACTCGATCTGAGTCATTAAGTGGTTTCCAGTGTACACTTCTCTAGTACACAACTCACTCAGAGACTCGGATCTCAGTTTTCTTTCTTATTAGTGTTTTGTTTTAGTTTCTGAGAAATAATCTCAGATCTTAGGTTTCTATAGATAGGTTCGTTTCTGGTATTCATAGAATACCCGGGATTTCGTTAGGAGATCCTAAGAGGGCTCTAGGCGTTCGAAGAGTCAGTCCACAGGGCTGGGCTTAAGCTGGGTATTAAGGTAAAGCCCAGTTACTAGGCTGAGGAAGCGTCCTCCGAAGGTTCTAGCAGCGAGTCAGGGCGAGCAATACGACATATACAGCAGTACGCTCCGTCGGCGAGACTACGTAAAGGGTGATTTCTTTATGGCATCAGTCCCCATGTCCCTCTCTTATATGTTGTTATTGTTTTGTTCTAAATACTTATTATGAATACAGATTACGATTTTTATGAATAGTTGTTTTATATGTTGACGTTATATGTTTCCGGAAATAGCCACCTGCTAAATATTCACTATGTCTGCATGTTTAATGTGCTCTTTTAAACTAAAGTTAGGGTTATAGACAATTCCTAACCACGGTCTAATCATAACCTGTTTAGTTTAACAGGCATCAATTAGTATTGGTGTCTGCCATGCTAGATAAAATAACTGTTGAACACCCTGCATGTTAAAGTAGTCTAGGTAGGGGCCGAGCTGAGTCCGATTATGCCGGCGGCTAGGGCAAGCGGTATGATCCCCGAAGTGACATAGGGCTTTCATGGATGCCTTCGTCCCGAACCGTGAGTAGGGCCGTCATTAAGGTAGGGCGGTTTATTAGAGACCTCGGATGTGGTACGCCTTTAGACACAGAACATAGTTGCAATCCAGGCTAAGATGCATCTAAAATACTCGAATTAGGTCAATCAACATAGGAACAGTATAACATAGAATCAGAACTCATCTATAAAACACTTCTAGGATTAATTAGACTTAAACCTAGTGGAGAATGAATCACCCTCTCATCAAAGTATTTGATGAAGATTGCATAACTGGATCATAAGATAGGAGTTAGGATAAAAGGCTAGTTACTACTAAGCCGTTGCCACTTCCCTGGGAGTACGATATTAACTTAATAAAATCGTAGATACTTTCCAACAGACTAGCTACACGATAGGTACTCTGCCTTAGGTTCTGGCTGATTAAGTGACACCATAGAGACTAAATGTGACAATTAGTCAATCACAGTCCTTAATTATTCATAATCAACATAGGGTAAAATAACACCTATTTAGCATCAACCGGAACCCATCAGATTTTTGGCGCCGTTGCCGGGGAAATATCATAATGAATTTAGGATTCCTGATCAAAATTCTAGAGGCTTATGATAGGTAACGGTAGTAACCTAGACTTAGACCCAACACTTATGTTATACCAGTTAGACAATCAATTTCCGAAATATAGGGTTATCATAACTAATTAATTTTAGATGTTATCTGGAATTAAGACATTTAGGATAATCAAATTTTAGAAAATTATTCTAAACCATATTGAGGGAATTTAATGCTTTCGAAATAAAAGAAAAAAAATTTTAAAATCTAAAAATCCGAAAAAAATTGTACTTTTTCTTGTTTAATGGTAAGTTATTCTCTTTTCCCTATCTTTGTGTTTTTCTTTTGAATAGTTGTTTGTTTTTTTCTCTTTCTTCCAAGTTTTTAAGTTTTCACTTTCCCTGTAACCCACTAACCAGTTTGCTCAGGCTAAAACGTGTTCTTCTCTGTAGTTGCATGACTCGATCTTCAGAAGCTAACCTTGAAACACCAGTTGAAAATCCTGAACGAATCATTCGCACAGCTAATAGGCGAAGAACAGAAATGGCTGCTGAAAGACCTACCCTGAATCCTACATCCAGCCACAGACTATCCCAGTCTCATCTGCCATCCGAATCCCTGGGAACCCTCGCTATGATCTTAAACCGAATGTGATCCAGCTGATTATAAATCGAGTTCAGTTTGGAGGAACTGCAGCCGAGAATCCGCTGGAACACCTATCTGATTTCTCTTCTCTCTGCGAAGGCCTCAAGGGAGATCATACTGCAGAAATAACTAAACTCAACCTTTTTCCCTACTCACTTAGGGACAGAGCTAAGAGATGGTTGGCCCAGCTACCTACTAACTCCATCACCTCTTGGGACGAGTTAAGCAAAGCCTTCCTAGAAGAGTACTACTCTGCAGCAAGAGTCCTAGAATATCGAAGGGCTCTGTCTAGTTTCACTCAAGCTGCTGATGAGACAGTGATCGAAGCTTGGGACAGATTCAAGACTACTCAGGCTCTGCCCCCAACATGGACTTACCGAGGCATTGCTGATTCAGCAATTTTACGGGGGTATGTCAGACATGGGTAAGCAAATTCTTGATGGACTAATCCCCAGAGCGGTTTCAATGGAATGAGTGATGTAGATGCTAGAAACGCTCTGGAGAGACTCTACAGGAACAGCAAGAATTGGCGCACAAGTGGCCGAGCTAAGAAGCAACCAGTAAATGCGGTCGTTGCCTCCACTGATGATCAATTTGAGGCACTGAAGGCCAGCATTACTAATCAGCTGAATGCTTTCCAACAAGGGAAAAGCATTCAGTCAGTATACCAAGTCTGCGAATTTTGCCAAGGACCACATTTCAGTGGGGATTGTTATGGTAATGGGATATTAACTATCCCAGAAGATATGGAACAAGTGGACGCAGTGAATTCTGCTCCTATAGGAAATACCTACAATCCCACTTGGAAGAACCATCCGGGATTTAGCTGGAGAAACAATCCCGGGACTACTAACTTCAGAAAAGAGTACCTCAGCAACTGCCATATCCGCAGAACCAGCAAGTCGCTCTGCCTGCACCAAGGAACTACATCGTTCCAGCTGATCCCATGCAAGAATTCAGAGACATGCTGAAGAGCATTTCCGACTCCAACAAGGAAATGATAGAGTCCAACAGAAAGATTCAGGAAGCTCACGCAGAAAGAATCCAGCAGAACGAGAATAGACAGAAGCAGACCGAGCAAACAATCAGAAACACACAAGCTGCTATACAAACTTTAGAGAGGCAAATGGGTCAGCTATCCACCCATTTCTCTCACAGGTCCCAGGGAACGCTACCAAGCAACACTGAGACCAACCCTCAAACTGAATGCAAGACCATCACTCTAAGATCTGGTAAAATTCTATCTCCATCTCCACCCAAACCATCTGACCCTCCTATTCTTGTGCAGGAACCAGAAGAAGGCTCCAAGGACCCAACGCCGACGGATGTCGAAATCGAAGTAGCAAGGAAAGGGAAGACGGAGTTTATTCCTGAGTACCGGCCAAAAGTACCTTACCCTGCCAGACTTATGCACAATAAAGATAAGGAGCAATTTGAAAAGTTTCTTAGGAATTTTAGTCAGATTCATGTTAATTTACCTTTACTTGATGTTATTTCTGAAATGCCAAAGTATGCTAAGTTTTTAAAAGAAGTTGTTAGTAATAAAAGAAAATTTGACATGGACAAGGTGGTTCTTAATGAAGAATGTTCGGCGGTCTGTTGAATAAACTACCGTCTAAACAGAAAGATCCTGGTTGTTTTACCTTGCCATGTACAATTGGAAATATTACTAACATGCATGCATTAGCAGACTTAGGAGCTAGTATTAATCTTATGCCATCTAGTTTATTTGATAAATTAGGATTGCATGATTTGAAAACGACTAGGATGTGCATACAACTTGCAGACAGGACAGTCAAAATCCCCAAGGGAATAATTGAAGATCTCTTAGTAAAGGTCGGAAAATTTGTATTTCCTGTGGATTTCGTGTCATGGACATGAATGGGGAAGGAGGAGTGCCCCTGATCCTAGGTCGACCATTTCTAGCTACCTCAAAAGCATTAATAGACGTCAGTAATGGTCAAATCAAGTTAAGGGTAGGAAATGATGACATCACTTTTGATCTAAATGAGACCCTTAGGTATCCCATGCATTTAGATGATAGTTTTTGTGTGGATGCCATGGAACACTTGATTGCAATTAACGTGACAGACCTATGCTCAAACTATCAAGTTCTAAGTGAGGACTCCCTAGAATTAGAGGACCTGAACTTAGCTCTTCTGAAAATGAAATTACTTCTGATAGTTTCACTGAGATAGGTGATGATGAGATGAAGAAAGAACGAACCTCGTTTGAAGATCCACCAGACTTGGAACTGAAGGAACTACCCACTCATCTGTGCTACGAATTCCTAGATGACAACAAGAAACTTCCCATTATTCTTGCAGCTGATCTGACTGCAGAACAAAGGAAGCTGACTGTGGACATGTGCAGAAAGCATAGAAGAGCCTTTGCCTACAAAATTGCAGATATCCCAGGTATTAATCCAAGCTTTTGTTCGCATAAGATTCTTCTAGAAAATGAGTATAAGCCATGTGTGCAACCTCAAAGGAGGTTGAATCCTAATGTGTGTGATGTTAAGAAAGAAGTCATTAAACTGTTAGATGCAGGACTTATCTACCCTATCTCAGATAGTGAGTGGGTAAGCCCGGTGCAGGTAGTACCTAAGAAAGGCGGTATAACAGTTGTTAGGAATGAGCATAATGAACTAATCCCTACAAGAACTGTAACTGGTCATCGTGTATGCATAGACTATAGAAAATTAAATACGGCCACACGAAAAGATCACTTTCCCCTTCCTTTTATTGACCAAATGTTAGAAAGATTATCTGGACACATGTTTTATTGCTTTCTTGATGGGTTTTCTGGTTATTTTCAAATTCCTATTTCCCCTGAGGACCAGCATAAAACTACATTCACATGCCCTTTTGGAACATTTGCATATAGAAGGATGCCTTTTGGTTTGTGTAATGCACCTGCTACATTTCAACGTTGTATGACTGCTATCTTTGAGGACATGTTAGGAAAATCTATGGAAGTATTTATGGATGACTTTTCTTTTTTGGTAATTCATTTGAGGTTTGTCTAAAGAACTTGGAGTTAATGTTGAAACGTTGTATAAAATCTAACCTGGTTTTAAATTGGGAAAAATGCCACTTCATGGTAAAAGAGGGAATGTTTTAGGACATAAGATCTCACACCTAGGTATGGAAGTAGATAAGGCAAAAATTGAAGTTATTTCAAAACTACCTCCTCCCAAAAATGTGAGAGAGAGGAGTTTTTTGGGACACGCTGGCTTTTATCGTAGGTTTATAAAAGATTTTTCATTAATAGCCAGGCCGTTGACCAATTTACTCGGAAAAGATGTTCCATTTGTCTTTGATGAGAAATGTCTAAAAGCTTTTAATAGACTTAAGGAACTCTTAACTACTGCACCTATCATGACGTCACCAGACTGGAGTCTACCTTTTGAGCTTATGTGTGATGCTAGTGACTATGCAGTAGGAGTAGTTTTAGGACAAAGACATGATAAGAAATTCATGTAATATATTATGCTAGTAAAACCTTAACTGATGCTCAGGAAAATTACACTACGACAGAAAAGGAATTATTAGCAGTAGTATATGCATTTGATAAGTTTCGATCTATCTAGTCCTGTCTAAAACTATTGTTTATACTGATCATTCGGCACTAAAATACTTGTTCAATAAAACCGACGCAAAACCAAGATTGATTAGATGGGTTTTATTGCTTCAAGAATTTGACATAGAAATTCGGGATAAGAAAGGGGCAGAAAACTTAGCCGCAGACCATTTGTCTAGGTTAGAAAATCCGACCCTAGAAGCCATTGATGAACAATCATATCTGATAAATTTCCGGATGAGAATCTATGTGCATTATTTGCTATTTTCTCACCCCCTTGGTTTGCAGATATAGCAAATTACTTGGCAGCCCGGACTCTCCCTAGTGATATCACTGCTCAACAAAGAAGAAAATTCTTTGCTGACCTGAAATATTACTATTGGGAAGATCCTTTTCTATTTCGAATATGTGCAGATCAGATGATCAGAAGATGTGTATCTCAAGAAGAAGGTTTCCAAATTCTGGAACATTGTCACTGCGGACCAACAGGCGGTCACTTAGCTGCAGCTAATACCGCCCGAAAAGTATTAGAAGCAGGCTTTTACTGGCCTACCATATTCAAAGACGCCGCAGCATTTACAGGATCGTGCGATGCCTGTCAGAAAGCGGGAACCATATCTTCTCGAGATATCTACCCCAACAGGCAATTCAAAGTGTAGAAATATTTGACATGGGGTATAGATTTCATGGGTCCGTTTCCTTCCTCTTTGGTATGAAGTACATCTTAGTAGCGTAGAATATTTTTCAAAATGGCCTGAGGCACAGGCCCTACCTACTAATGATGCTAGAGCCGTATGTAAATTCCTTAAGCAGATTTTCGCCAGGTTTGGATGTCCAAAAGCCCTAATCAGTGATCGAGGTACGCACTTCTGCAACTCTCAATTGCAGAAGTACTCCAGCATACGGAATTCAGCATCGCATTTCCACAGCCTACCATCCTCAAACCAACGGGCAGGCTGAGGTAACCAATAGGGGAATAAAGAGAATCCTAGAAAAGACCGTGGGTGTTAACCGTAAGGATTGGGCCAATAAACTGGAGGATGCATTATGGGCCTTCCGTACAACATACAAGACCACTACGGGGTTCTCACCCTATCGACTAGTCTACAGAAAAGCATGCCACCTTCCGGTTGAACTTGAACATAGAGCTTACTGGGCAGTGTAAAAATGCAATCTTGACGATAATTTAGCTAAGGAACACCGGATTCTACAACTCAACGAATTGGATGAGTGGAGGCTCAAAGCCTATGAGAACTCACATCAATTCAAAATGACAAGTAAACTCCGGCATGACAGACGACTCAGAGCCTAGAAAAATTTTGAACCATGAGACAAGGTATTGTTGTACAACTCACGTTTCAAATTCTTCCCAGGAAAGCTGCGTAGTTGTTGGTCAGGACCATTCACGATCACGGAAGTATCACCTTTCGGAGCATGTGACATCATAGATTCTGACGGCATTATTCAAAAAGTAAACGGACAATGCCTGAAGATTTACAAAGAGCCGTTTGACTCGTCCGAGCAGATTGTGGACTTCACAGACTAAGGGAGTATCTCTTTCATTTTATTTCTTGTTTTGTTATCTCTAGATTCCATCTTACCCGTAATTAGTTGAATAAGTGTGGGGTAAGAATCTTTGTGTTTTATTTCTTGTTTTCAAATAAGTGTGGGGTAATTAGATATGCATGAACACTGAAGACAGTGCCAGACTCAAGTGTGGGGTAGCAGTGCATGGTGCACTGTAGCAGTTTTTGTTTACTTTTGCTTGTTTTTCACGTACTTTCACACCCTTCCAAAAAAAAATTCAAATTTTTTTTTCCGTCTTTCAGACGTCTAAATGCAGTATGCTTGGTTAAACAATTGCTTATGTCTATGATATGTAGGTAGTATGTTATGGTTAGTAGGAGATAATTGATAGCTATCTTGGACCAATTGATTAGGAATAGGGGAATTCCTGATAACTGAGCACAACTTTATCTGGATTAGAGACCTCAACCAATTGCTTTGTTCGAGACTTAACTAGATAAAATTAGACCAGTTGTGGATATATTGGCAGTTAGAATGACTAGATGAGACTCTGAGCTAAAAGAGAAAAGAAACAAAAGAAAGTTAATCAAATGAGGGTAGTTTGCCAGCGGCCTTCACTACTCGAGCACCACTCCTTCGGGGAATTTAAAGCCTGATGCCCTAAGGTCGTGTAGATCTAGGAGTCATCGGAGTGGGACTCGCTACATGGGTAGTTGAAGTTGATGTGTTCTAAGAAGACTCAAAATACCCTAAATCTATAAAGAAAACAACTAAATGCTAAAACATTAAAAATTTGATCACCAAAGCTCAGAACTCAAAAAGTTGTCTGTTGTTAATATGTCTAGCGATAGGTCGAAGTATTATCTGGTAGTAGTTAAGACAAGAGTACATTGTGTTGACTATCTGGTCTGGACTAGTACACACACTACACATCAGGAAGACCCTGTGACTAAGAAAAAAAGTTCAACCTAGTTGTTGATTTGTTTTCTGCCTAATCATAACAAGCTACTAAAAACATCTGAGACCTTGTCATAGCAACCTAACCAGTCAGACCTGTGTTAAGACTTGTCTGAAGAATTTTTTGGAATAAAAACATGACTAGGAATTTAAGTAACTTCAAGTAGACTTTGCTTGAGGACAAGCAAAAAGCTAAGTGTGGGGTTATCTGATACGCGAAAATCGTATCACCTTTTTAGCATGTTTTTATGTATGAATTTGGGTGAAATTGAAGGTAATTTGATCTTGATTGTTCATTATTTACTTAATTTCACAGTTTTTATGATTTTGGAAGTGTCAGGTGAAAAGTAGACGAAAACAGCAAATTTTAGGGCAAAAACGCAATTTTTGGAAATATTGACTTAGTCAACGGGTCAGGACGGGCGTCCAGGACTCGGGACGGGCGTCCCGACCTGGTCAACAGATCAGGACGGGCGTCCCAATCCGGGACGGGCATCCCGAGCCCCCAGAACCAGTCCCCACATCTAAGTTTTGATGAAAAATCACCCCGGGAAGCTGCTATAAATACCCCAGGCTTCCAGGAGTTGAATTCATTCCTCTCCACTCGATCTGAGTCATTAAGTGGTTTCCAGTGTACACTTCTCTAGTACACAACTCACTCAGAGACTCGGATCTCAGTTTTCTTTCTTATTAGTGTTTTGTTTTAGTTTCTGAGAAATAGTCTCAGATCTTAGGTTTCTATAGATAGGTTCGTTTCTGGTATTCATAGAATACCCGGGATTTCGTTAGGAGATCCTAAGAGGGCTCTAGGCGTTCGAAGAGTCAGTCCACAGGGCTGGGCTTAAGCTGGGTATTAAGGTAAAGCCCAGTTACTAGGGTGAGGAAGCGTCCTCCGAAGGTTCTAGCAAGCTGAGTCAGGGCGAGCAATACGACATATACAGCAGTACGCTCCGTCGGCGAGACTACGTAAAGGGTGATTTCTTTATGGCATCAGTCCCCATGTCCCTCTCTTATATGTTGTTATTGTTTTGTTCTAAATACTTATTATGAATACAAGATTACGATTCTTTATGAATAGTTGTTTTATATGTTGACGTTATTATATGTTTCCGGAAATAGCCACCTGCTAAATATTCACTATGTCTGCATGTTTAATGTGCTCTTTTAAACTAAAGTTAGGGTTATAGATAATTCCTAACCACGGTCTAATCATAACCTGTTTAGTTTAACAGGCATCAATTAGTATTGGTGTCTGTCATGCTAGATAAAATAACCTGTTGAACACCCTGCATGTTAAAGTAGTCTAGGTAGGGGCCGAGCTGAGTCCGATTATGCCGGCGGCTAGGGCAAGCGGTATGATCCCCAAAGTGACATAGGGCTTTCATGGATGCCTTCGTCCTGAACCGTGAGTAGGGCCGTCATTAAGGTAGGGCGGTTTATTAGAGACCTCGGATGTGGTACGCCTTTAGACACAGAACATAGTTGCAATCCAGGCTAAGATGTATCTAAAATATTCGAATTTAGGTCATTCAACATAGAAGAACAGTATAACATAGAATCAGAACTCATCTATAAAACACTTCTAGGATTAATTAGACTTAAACCTAGTGGAGAATGAATCACCTTCTCATCAAAGTATTTGATGAAGATTGCATAACTGGATCATAAGATAGGAGTTAGGATAAAAGGCTAGTTACTACTAAGCCGTTGCCACTTCCCTGGGAGTACGATAATTAACTTAATAAAATCGTAGATACTTTCCAACAGACTAGCTACACGATAGGTACTCTGCCTTAGGTTCAGGCTGATTAAGTGACACCATAGAGACTAAATGTGACAATGAGTCAAACACAGTCCTTAATTATTCATAATCAACATAGGGTAAAATAACACCTATTTAGCACGTCAACCGGAATCACATCATCAACATTTCCAAAAATTGCATTTTTACCCCAAAATTTGTTGTTTTCATCTACTTTTCACCTGACACTTCCAAAATCATAAAAACTATGAAATTGAGTAAATAACAATCAATTAAGATCGATTTCCTATCAATTTCACCCTAAATCATACATAAAAACATGCTAAAAAAGGTATATGATTTTCGCGTATCAGATAACCCCACACTTAGATTTTTGCTTGTCCTCAAGCAAAGTCTACCTGAAGTTAGTGATTCTAAATCATATGTGCAGTCAATTAAATTTCTAGTCATGTTTTTATTCCAAAAATTATTCAGATAATTCTTAACACAGGTCTGACTGGTTAGGTTGCTATGACAAGGTCTCAAATGTCTCTAGTAGATTGTTAGGATTGAGCATAAAACAATTTAACAACTAGGTTGAACTCTTCTCTTAGTCATAAGGTCTTCCTGATGTGTAGTGTGTGTACTAGTCCAGACCAGATAGTCAACACAATAAACTCTTGTCTTAACTGTTACCAGATAACACTTCGACCTGTCACTAGACACACTGACAACAGATAACTTTCTGAGTTCTGAGCTTTAGTGATCAGATTCTATCATTTAGCATTTATTGATTTCTTTCGTTTATAGATTTTCTAGGGTATTTTGAGTCTGCTTAGAACACGTTAACTTCAACTACCCATGTAGCGAGTCCCACTCCGATGACTCCCAGATCTACACGAACTTAGGGCATCAAGCTTTAAGTTCCCCGAAGGAGTGGTGCTCGAGTAGCGAAGGCCGCTGGCAAACTACCCTATTTTAATTAGCTCACTTTTTTTTTTCTTTTTCACTTTTAGCTCAGAGTCTCATCTAGTCATTCCAATTGTCAATGCATCCTGCAACTGGTCTAATTTTATCTAGTTAAGTTTTGAAAAGGTAATTGGTTGAGGTCTCTAATCCAGACTAAGTTGTGCTCAATTATCATGAATTCCCTACTTCTAATCAATGGGTTCAGCAATAGTTATCAATTATCTCCTACTAACCACAACATACTACCTACATATCATAGACATAAGCAATTGTTTAACCAATCATACTGCATTTAGAAGTCTGAAAGACGGGAAAATTTTGAAAACAATTTTGGAAGGGTGTGAAAATACGGGGAAAACAAGCAAAATCATGCAAAAATTTTGCCAACTGCTACAGTGCACCGTGCACTGCTACCCCACACTTAAGTCTGACACTGTCCTCAGTGTTTATGCATATCTAAACTACCCCACACTTATTTGACGACAAGAAGAAATGAAAACAAAATAGAAAACTCTTACCCCACACTTATTTGACTAACTAAGGGTAAGAGAGAAAATAAAACAACCAACAAAACAAGACACAAAAATGAAGAAAATAAAAGTAAAGGAAGATGATATTAGAAAAAATCCCTTCTTGCCTCGAGAAGAAGGGTTTTCTCTGATCTGTCAATTGGCTCTTCGCCTTAGCCATGTGCTATTGCTGAGGCATTCTTGACTCTGTAAGCTCTAGATACTGGAACGGATGACGTCAGCTTCGATCCTTCATCGTCAAGCTCTAGGTAGTGGCCTATTCATTTGATGAATGGCTCGAGCCCCACGGACTGCTTCCTCGAATCATTTGTAAGATTTCTCACAATCATAGCAACGTGTCCAGGAGGAACGTGTCTAGGAATGAGATTTCTTGGGATTTGTGTGCCTTCCTGCCAATGTTAGTAAAGGTATTGCATGCAAGTCTCGAATGGAAGAAAAGATACCTGAAGTTTTGGCGAAGCTGTGGTGGTAGGGAGCTCCAGTTGTGTAGATCTGGGCCCAAGTATTTGAGACTTCCTCGGGGAAGTTTCTCACAGCTGATTGGTATGCAGGGAATGCAAGCTCCTCCATTGCTATGCTCCCGATACAATGCCAAATTCCTCTATATCCTTCGACCCTTCGTTACCTCTTGGTAGATCACTTGCTTGCACTGGTCTAACTTTAATTGTTGTCAGTATCTCATCTGTTGATTCTACGGGTAGAGGTTTTGCTATGGTGGTATCTTCTGAAAGTCTCCAGCTTCCGAATTATGCCTCAGCTAAATCCCGTATGATTCCTCTAGCGGGGATTGTATGCATTTCCCATTGGAGCAGCATTCTGCAGTAACCTACTCCTACCTCTTTCGGAATGGTCAGTCATTCCCATAGCAATCCCTGCTAAAGTGTGGTACTTAGCAGACTTCACAGATTTGATACACAGACTGAACGTTTCTTCCTAAGACATTGGCACTCTGAATCTAGAAAACAACTAGAATCTGCACATGACTTTAACATCATTAGTAGGTAATGCCTGTGGTTCAGGCCATTTTGAAAAGTGTTCCACGACTACTATGATGTAATTATGTTCAAAGGAAGAAAGAGAAAAGGATTCAAAATACCCCTGATATCAAAGGTTGCAACATTCTGTGTACGTTGCTGGGGTAGATGATCTCTGGAAGATGTGTTACCTATTATTTGGCAAGCATCGCAGGACTGTATCAGAGATACAAAAGTCCTTGAATATGGTGGGTCAACAAGATCCTGCTTTCAACACTTTCCGGACAGTGTTGATAGTAGTCAATTGATCTTCCGTAGATTCTTTAGGGCAATGCTCCAAAATCTTGTGCCCTTCGTCTTCTGAGATACGTCTTCTGATCACTTACCCTGCAATGATTCAAAAAACGGATCTCCCTAGTAGTAACATTCCAAATCAACAAAGAATTTCTTCTTTTGTTGATAAGTCATATCACTTGGGAATAATTAGCAACTAGATAATTAGTAATATCAGTAAACTACGGAGGAGAATCATTATTCATAGCAAATAATTTCTCATTCAGAAGTTTATCAGATACTAATGTCTCGTCAATAGCTTCTAACTCGGGGTTTTCTAATCTAGACCAAAGGTTTGCTTTCTAGATTTTTAGCCCTTTTTCTTATCCCGTCTTTCTATATCAAATTCAATAGAACTTAACTAATCAATCTTGGTTCATCATTAGTTTTATTGAACAGATATCTTAGTGTAAAGTAATCAATGTATACTATTGTTTAGACTAGGCATGGCATGAATGTATCATAGGCATATGCAATAACTAGTAATCCCTTTTCAGTGGTGGTAAGGTTCTACTAGGCATCAGTAAAAGGTCTTACTTGTATGAAATTCTAATCATGCCTATTTCCTGAAACAATCATTACTACATGGTCACTAGCATCACATATTAATTCACCAAGCAAATTCCAATTAGGTGATGTCATAATGGGTTCAGTAATTCCTTTTGGTTTAAACAATCTCATGCATTTATCATCAAACAAAAGGAACATCCTTTCTCATTAGAATACTCTGAGGTTTGTCTATTAAAGAAAATTTTATTTCATGATTCTGTCTAATAGACTAAGCATGACCTAAGAAAATTCCACAATGATATTTCTTCCAGATTAAAACCTGAGCCAAAAATTGACAACTCAGAAAAATATTCTATCCTCATTTCCATTTTTATTTTTTTTGAAATTAAATAGAAGAAAAACACGAAAAAGAGCAACTAAGAAAACAACTAAGAAAGAACAAGAGATAGGGAAAAGAACAACTTACCATTGAGCAAGAAAAATACATTTTTTTCGGGTTTTAAATTTTAAATTTTTTTTCTTTTTATATTTTATTTCGAAAGCAGTTAAATTTCCTCAATATGGTTTTAGAATAATTTTCTAAAATTTGATTATTCTAAATGTCTTAATTTTAGATAGTGTCTAAAATTAGTTAGTTATTATAATCCTATATTTCGGATTCTATGTTATACTGTTCATACATGTTGATTGACCTATCTTCGAGTATTTTAGATGCATCTTAGCCTGGATTGCAACTATGTTCTGTGTCTAAAGGCGTACCACATCCGAGGTCTCTAATAAACTGCCCTACCTTAATGACGGCCCTACTCACGGTTCGGGACGAAGGCATCCATGAAAGCCCTATGTCACTTCGGGGATCATACCGCTTGCCCTAGCCTCCGGCATAATCGGACTTAGCTCGGCCTACCTAGACTACTCTAACAAGCAGGGTGTTCAGCAGGTTATTTTATCTAGCATGGCAGACACCAATACTAATTGATGTCTGTTAAACTAAATAGGTTATGATTGGACCGTGGTTAGGAATTGTCTATAACCCTAACTTTAGTTTAAAAGAGCACATTAGACATGCTGACATAATGAATATTTAGCAGGTGGCTATTTTTGGAAAAACATAACAACTTCAACATATAAAACAGATATTCATAAGAATCGTAATCTGATATTCAAATTAATATTTAGATAAAACAATTCATAAACATACAGAACCTCGTCTAGGGGACCCACTGTCATAAAGTAATCACCACTCTATGCAGGTCCAGCCGGCGCTGCAGCTCCTGTATGCTCCTGACTGCTCGATCCTACTCTGCTCGGCAGAGCCTTCGGAGAACGCTCCTTAGACCTAGTAGCAATTGCTTTACCTTACATCCCGGGCTTAAGAAAATTACCCTAATCTGACTAAGAACACGCACCCTATCTCTCTCTTAGGATCTCCTAACGAAATCCCGGTATTCTATGAATACCAAAAATGAACCTATCTATCGAAGCCTAAGATCTGAGACTATTTCTCAGAAACTAAGAAAACGAAACACTAAAGAAAGAAAGAAAACTGAAACTGAAACCCGAGTCTCTCAGTGACTTGTGTACTCAAGAATTGTACACTGGAAGTCTCTGAATGACTCAGATCGAGTGGAGAGGAATGATTTCAATTCCTGGAGGCCTGGGGTATTTATAGCAGCTTTCTGGAGTGAAAATCTCCAAATATTTCGATGTGGGACAACTTCTGGTGCTTCGGGATTGGGACGCCCGTCCTAGATTGGGACGCCCGTCCTGGTGGTTTGACTGGGTCGGGACGCCCGTCCCGGACCGTTGACCAAGTCAGCATTTCCAAAAATTGCATTTTTACCCCAAAATTTGTTGTTTTCGTCTACTTTTCACCTGACACTTCCAAAATCATAAAAACTGTGAAATTGAGTAAATAACAATCAATTAAGATCGATTTCCTATCAATTTCACCCTAAATCATACATAAAAACATGCTAAAAAAGGTATATGATTTTCGCGTATCACTGCTCTTCCAAGTCAGCACACTTTTTCTCCATGTTGATGGACAGTGCCTTGGAATTATTGCCGGACGCTGCAATGCAACCAAGGTGGCCAACAAAGGCGCAGAACTGGATCAAATAAACAAGGTTAAATATAAAAAAATAATAATAATAATAAACAAGGCACAAAATTCGATCCGGTAGACATACCTGCGACAAATGGGCCCCAATCTGACCCATGGTATCATCCACTCTGGGGGTAGACCAGCGGAGATTCTTTGAAAGATCGAAGTCCATTGCCCGATTTAAAACCGCCTTGCCGAAGTACATCCCCACCTTCAAATTTGAAAGTTGAAGGTTGGTTAAAGGTGGGGAGGCCCACTGAAATTCGAGGGCCAATTCGTCCAAATGCCTCCTTGACTTCGGCAATCGGAATCCTTCCTTGATCCAGGGGCATGCGGATGCCCCGGAAGAACTTTCCCCCCTGGGAGGCCCGGAGTGCGCGAACTCGCTCCCCTTGGAGCGGTCTACCTCCCTCAGAGCAGCGGAGTCCAGCAGGTGAGGGCCCGATCTCTTCCGCACAGGTTCCGCATCAGGCACTTCGCGAGCCCTCTTCAGCGAAGTCTGGACTGACTCCTTCTCCTTGGAGCGGTCTGCCTGCCTCACCGGCTGAGGGGACTGGCCTGAAGTCCCTGGTACAGCAGGAGGAGTTGTCAGGTCCCCCGATAAAGTGGCAACTACGACAATAAAATCTCGGTCCACCGCCCTTGCCGGGTTGGGAGTGGAGTTGCTGATGGCGGCCCTCTGAGCCTACCTAGCTGCAGCACGCCTTTCTGTAAAATTTGGTCCCATGTCTGTCAAAGTAAAGAAAATAGAGGGTCAGACACAAAAGCAGGCTGAGTACCAAGACTTGCAACAAAAATAAAAAAGAAAAGAAAAAATATAATCTACCATTGACCACGAGGCAACCCGCACTTCGGGGGTTTGAACACTCCGGGCAGTCACCGAAGTACACCCTGCCAGGGTGTAACCTCCATGTCGGGTACTCATCGTTGTCTTCCAAACAAAGCTCTCTCCGGCGGGCATCAATTGACTTCCCGCCAATCCCGCAGTAGTACCTACTCTCATTAGCGATAAGTTCGCTTTTTAGGAAAACTTTGGTTTGGGTCCTAGGGTCATCGCCTAACTCGCTCCGAACATAATTAAAAAATTTCATGTCGGAGTCAGAGTACCTAGTGTTCTTCTTGACTGGGATCCAAGAGCGAAGTGCTTTACACTTGGGATAAAATAGGAAGCCCGATTTAGACTCCACACAAACCCAATGCTCTCTCCACTGACCTACCTTGTTAGGGGGAGGCTCAAACAGGGTTACTACACTAGGGCGGGGGTGAAGTGAGAGGGTCAGGTTGTTCATGCGAAGGATGGTGAAGAACGTCCTAAGTATGAGCTCAGAAACTTCTACTCCTATTCTCCTACACAAAATGGTCAAGGCTAAAAAGTACCAGACTCAGTTGGGATGGATGTGGGCAGGTTGACATCTAACTAGGTCCAAGAAATCACGGAAGGCGGGGTCCAAAGGTATGCTGAGTCCGGGAAGAAAATGGTCAAAAGGGATATGAGTGTAAAGATCAGACATGTCCCCGCATGCCTTTTGGTAAAACATCCTAAATCTACTTCGGTCAACTTCTAGACACAAGGTAGGAAGCTCTAACCTAATAGTGTTGGTCTTAAGGGCAAAGTCCCCTAGTAACCATTTTTTGGTCTTCGGGAGCTCCTCGGAAGAATCAAAGTCAGAGCCCTCCCCTTGAGGGACACTGGGGTCAAGCCTAGTCCTAGGGGTTAGACTGTTGTCCGTCACTTCGGCAGGGGTAGTCCCAGGGGAGTCCGACGCTACGGGGGAAGATGGGAGGTCATGAGAGCCGTCGGTCGGAGCTTGAGGACTTATCACCCTGATAACCCCATCATCAATGTCCAGTCTAGTGGGCAAATCATGACTCTCGTTGAAGTCTGGGCTAATTTGTAGGATTTGTCCGACTTCGGCACTCATGCTGTCATCACTCGAGGTGCTCAAGCTATCATTTTGGGCCTGGGGACTCTCATCAACTGGCCAATCCACCGAAGTGGACGCTGAGGAGCTAGACTCGACTTCGACTATGGGGGTATTGACTTTGTTGTTTTCTGAGGTCGGCATATCTACAACGAGAACAGATTCTATCAGATCCAAATTCATCCTAAAGTTTTCTCACTTCGCCTTCAACCAGTTATTCCACTAAACTACCCTCCTTCAAAAAATCCCTTCACCATACACAACCAACTACGGGTTTGTACATATCAAAGCAAAAACCTAGAACAAGCTCAACAAAGCCCAGAATAAGCTCAACAAAAACCCAAAAAACAACACAAAAACCTAGGGGAAGAAGATGAACGGGCATCCCCCTCGTTCATCACCCGAAACATAACAAAAAAAGGGGAGTAAAGGCGATGATGACAAACAAGCATGAATCACTTCCTTACTTGATGTGGTTGATGGAAATGAAGAAATCCTCAGTTAATCGCAAAGGAATCAAGTGGAAAGCAGGCCAACGTGAGAGTAAACAGACTAGAGAAATAAAGGATGACGAGAAAGCTTGAGGGAAAATGAAAAACCTTGAAAACAAAATCTAACTTTCCTACTTATAGAAGGAAAGAAGAAGACGAGAAGCCAAAAGAAATTTTTTTTTCAAAAAAGACGAGGGAAGCTTCCCAGGCACGCTTCGCCCAAACCCGCTTCCAACAGGGTCAAAGGTCACACCAAACATCGCTTCATAAGAACTTAGGCATGATAGCCATTATTGCCTAAAACGTTGGGAAGCGCGAGCAACGTCACAAACTCCCTCAAGCTGGAACTTGGATAACCGAACCGACGCCCGCAAGTCATCCCACTATGCATCCCAGAAGTTGAAGCACACCCTGCAGAGACAAGCCCTGGTAGAGTTCTAATTGCGTCCAAGTGAAAGGAGGTCCCCTCCTCCACTTCGATGAGGGGCCACTGAGAGGAGCGAAAATTCTCCTATGCTGACGAAGTAATAAAAGATGACTTGACAGACGAATGTGTCCAAGCCGACTCGCATGCGTGAGCTCATTACCACTCTGCACTAAAAACGGTGAAGTGGGCAGAGATAGCAGGCACCCCACTTCGCCCAAAGTCAAACTGCCACCTAGGCAAACAAACATCCTATTATCCCTCCAACAACCTCATTTGAACTACACTTGAAACTCGGAAAGATTAGTCGGATTCCCTTGAGATTTCCCCCAAATATGTGGGATTCTAGAGTCTTCCGCAAAATCTGGTCACTACCAGAATTCTTAGATTACACCACCCAATCTACCTACTTCCCAGGGCGGTTCACGTCTATATAAACCACCCTCGTACAGGTAAAAGGGTGAGGCCATATTTTTTATAAAAACTTTGTCAAATTATCCACTCTATTGTCGATCTATTGACTTTATCATCGGAGGGTTCATCGGAGACCTTCCATCCTCCATGTGAACTTTACTATTTTTCATGCATAACATTGCAAGATTGTCATTCACGCACGACGCATAAACAACGTTGATAGTGACATTTGGCAGATATCGTCAACCACGACGTCGTTTCAGCGACACGTGGCATCAGACCAATTTCCGACCTATCTATATATATATATATATATATAAATAGTCGGAAATATATTTAATAAATAGCTTAATCCAACTTTTGCACCTGTATTTATTTTTGCTTTGAACTGACACTTGAACTATAAAATATCACCTCATTTGCCCTTCTGCCCAAAATTTCTGTCAGACTTCATTTTCCATCCAATTCTTAGGGGCATTTTCGTCCTTTAAAATTATTAATATTTTAAAATTATTAAAGTTTTATTTTTAGGGATAATTTTATGTTTTCATAAAATTTTTAAAAATGTGAAAAATCTTCTTATATTAGAGGGATTCGATCCTCAACCATACAAATGGAAAAATCATATTAATCCACTCGAGCAACTATTAACATGTTAATTTATATGGAACTTATATTTTATATTGCATATTAGATAATACCAAAATAAATTTAACATAATTATATTTGTGAATCCTTAAATTTGAACCACAACCATATAAATAATAAATAAGCATTTACCATTTGGACAAATACAAAAATTTATATTATTTGAAAATTATATTAAATATAAAGATTCTGAAAAAATATTATCCAAACAACACAATGTAAACCATATGCCTTCGTAGCCATTCCCTTCCTCAAACCTTGAATTTTTGTTTAACTTTGAATTCGTTGCAAAATACAAATTTTGAGTTTTTTTACAATGACATTATTACATTATTAGTGTAAACAATGACATTGTATAAAAAACATATCGAAATTCATGTTCTGCAACGAATTCGAAACAAAAGAGTTGAAGAAGAACTTCAGTGCAAGGTTTAAAGAATGTGACAACAACAAAAACTTGTGGTTTGAATTGTGTCATTTGATAATATTATTTTGAAAATATTTATATTTAATATAATTTATATTTAAAATATAAAATGCGTATTTATTATTTAAAAATTTATATGTTTATAGTTGTCTTAGTGGATAAATATGATTTACTTAAGTGCGTGGTTGTAAGATCAAACCCTTGATATTACAAAATAATATTTTTCACATTTTTAATAATAAAGTGAAATAACAAAATTACCCTTGAAAATAAAACCCTAATAATTAAAAAATACTCATAATTGTAAAAAGATGAAAATGCACCTGAGAATTGGGAGAAAAATAAAGTATGACAGAAATTTTGGACGGAAGGGCAAATTATGTGATATTTTATAGTTCAATTGTCAGTTTAAAGTAAAAATAAATATAGTGCAAAAGCTAGATTTTTGAAAAGTTCAAGTATTAGTAAGATAATTTACTCTAAATTTTTTAATGCAAATAATAATTGGGCCAAACTTGAGCTAACAAATAAATGGGCCGATAAAGATAGAGCTGGTGACATAAAGAGTGGTAAAATTTTTCTTATTCAAACTTTTTATTGAATTTTAAAATGGGGTCAAGCCCAAGTTAATAAAGGAATGTATGTCTTACTTTCATTCTTACAAATAATTGTAATAAGCTCAATAGATAGGTTATGCTAAAATTCACGCAAGCACGAGTAATCCAAATTGTGTCCTTATATAAATTTCATAATATCAGATAAACGAGTCAAATCGAAGTTGAATAAGAAAGGCGCGTTCAAATATATTTTTTTAATAAAATTTCCTTTTTTTAATTGATAAATCCGAATCTTATAAAGGAAAAGATTGTCCGAGATTTTTTTTCCGCAAACATAAATAAGTAAAATTGATGTCGAATAAGGAAAACTTGTCCCAATTGTATTCTTATAAATTAGCACAAAAGTTTGCTACAGATCTTTCATTAGCTTTAGTTTGAGGGAGAAATTTGATGATAGACTTTCGAAAATTAGAAAAATTCTGTGTCACTTTAAAGTTCTTTATAAGTTGAAGAGAGTATTTATCTTTCATCAAGATCATATCAAAGAAGTAGTAGCTTGTGTGTCATCGGAGAAAAGGATTGCCATGGCACAATCTAAAAATCATCATCTTATAGGTATGGATCATCCAGATTTATGTTTCAAAAATTTACCTAGTCATGTAGATCTTGAAATCTTACTTAAATTGTCTGTCAAATCATTAAATAAATGTTGTTGTGTTTGTAAATCATGGAAAAAAATCATAAGATCTGATGATTTTATAAAATTACATCTCAAGCAATCATTACAGAATAGTACTTTCAACTTGAACAAGGTTATTATTCGCTCTGAGGCTGAATTTCGAAAGGATCATATGTGGAATATGCCTATGTTACCTTCTTATTTCTTTGTTGGATGTTTCAATGGCATTTTGTGCTATTATAGTCAAAGTAGATTTTTAAATTCAACAATTGTCCATCTTTGGAATCCATCAACTCAAAGTTTTAGATCCCTCACTCAAGGTTATTACAGCAACACCCACAACCTGAAAACTGTCGTACTTTTTTGTTTTAATTCAAAGACTGATGACTATTTAGTCGTAAAATTATTTATTACGAGTAATCAACAATTCTTGACTTTTATGGGTGAGGTATATAGTTTGAGGACCAATTCTTGGAAACTCCTCAACTTAAATTCCTGGTCTATTAGAAGATTGGTTGATTCTAATATAGTTGTCCATGATGGTGCTCTCCATTGCATTACTACCTCAATTTCAACCGGAAATCTTGTGATGGGTACATTCTATATGGATGAAGAGAATTATGTTGGATGTGACCTTCCTTGCACCAATTTCAAGGAAAAACCAAAGGCTTGTCTTCGATCATCTAATGAATTTCTTTCATTTTCTTTTTGGAGAGAAGAATTTGAGATTTGGATAATGAAAGAACATGGAATGTGGATAAAACAATTTGTGCTTACAAATAGTCCGTTGGTTCATTCTCTTTATGGCGTCATTGAGACGGGGAAGCTTTTGGCTATAAATTGGAATGGTGAAGACGTGGTATATGATCCAATAAAACAATCAATTGAAAAGTATATGCATAACAAGGTAATTTTTCTCAAAGAAAATGCCCATTATCCTAAGTCAACAACTAACCATGTACCGGTTGCTGAATATGTTGAGAGTGTGATTTCTATTTTTTCAACCATTCAAGACCCAAGGGAAGGAAATGCTCTAGTAGATTTCTCTTCAATGTAACTTTTATGATTTTTATTTTATTTGACAACATTTAGTTTTTATTTACTTTTTTTCTAAGGATGAATCATGAATATTTTTTTATGCAATTTCAACTTTATTAGTAATAGTTTTTTCTTTGGTCTTATTTGTTTTTTTTTTTTTGTAACTTTATTTTTTTATTATTTACAACGTCGATAATTAATGAGTTATCATTAGAGAATATTATGCACATTAACCATAAATTTTTATTATTTTAATTATTTTATATGGTTCAAACTTAAAAAAATTTAAATTATCAAAGAAAAATAATATATTCTCCAATATTTTTCAAAATAGATAGATTTTTCTCTAAAATTTATTTTCCTTTTTAAAAATTTTAACTACACAAAAAAAAAATTTTATATTTATATATATATATATTATATATATATATATTCAATCAAGATTAATATTAGTCAATTAGTGAGATCTAAATGTTCTTATTATTCTTTAATTTTTATGGAAGCTGACTCACCCTTCGAATCATGGATGCTCCCACAAAAGAAAGAAAAAAAACCACAAAAGGTAGGAGTTTACCGTCGCCAACCATGAATGGAACAGATTTAAGACTTGATAAAGAACCCTAAGTCATCCAATGGGCCACACACAGTAACCCACTAAAGTGGCTCAAACAAAGAAAACTCACACATTTGCTTCAAACTGGCCCAACAAATGTGAACCTAACATAAGCAACTATTACAATATAGTACTTTTTATTTGAACAAACTTATTATTTGAACAAACTTATTATTTGTTCAAAAAATGAATTTCAAAAGAATCATATGTAAAATATGTCTATGTTCTCTTTTTCATTTCTTTGTTGGATATTTCAATGGAATTTTGTGCTATTATAGTCAAAGTAGAATTTTAAATTTAATAATTGTCAGTCTTTGGAATCCAACAACTATAAATTTTAAATCTCTCCCTCAGAGTTATCACAACAATACCCACAACATAAAAATTGCTATAGTTTTTTATTTGAATAATTATTGACTTTAGCCCCAAATAAATTTACTTTTATGAAATTCAGTCCCAAAATATAATGTTTAAAGAATTTATTATACACAATTATTTGGTGACAAATGAAGTGCAAGTGGGAGAATTATTGAATTTATTTACTACATAAATATATGGACTTATTTGTTAATGATTGTGCACTAAAGACTTAAAGACTATTGAGGTAATAACTGTATCTCAATGAATGCCCCCAATGAAGTGTTTTCTTTGAAGCTAAAGAGATTTTAAAATTTTCTTATACTTGAGTCATAAAGTGTAAGAAATTTCTTATAGTTATACTTTTTTAGTTTGATTCCTAGAATTATGACTATGTAGTTATGAAATTATTTATTTCGAGTAATGAAAACTTCTTGACTTTTATGGGTGAGGTATATAATTTGATAACCAATTATTGGAAAGTGATCAATATAAATTCTTGGTTATTATAAGATTGGTTGATTGTAATATAGTTGTCCATAACAGTGCTCTCCATTGCACTGCTACCTCAATTTCAACCGAAAAAATTGTGATGGGTACATTCTATATGGATGAGGAGAGTTGTGTTGAATGTGACCTACTTTGCATCAATTTCAAGAAAAAAACCAATGGCTAGTCTTGGATCATCCAATGGATTTTTTTTCATTTTCTTTTTGGAGAGTAGAATCTAAGATCTGGTTAATGAAAGATCATGGTGTGTTGATAAAAAAATTTGTGCTCGAAAATATACGGTTGTTCATTCTCTTTTTAGTATCAGTGAGACACGAAAGTATTTTGCTATAAATTGGAATGGTGAAGATGTGATTTATAATTCGAAGAAGCAATCTGTTGAAAAATATGCAAAAATATAAGGTGATTTTTCTCAAAATAATGTCGATAATGCTACGCCAACAACTAATCATGTACCAATTGTTGAATATGTGGAGAGTATGATTTCTGTTTTCCACCCAATCAAGAAATAAAGAAAAATAATGTTGTGGTAGATTTCATTTCAATGTAACTTCTATGATTTTTATTTGATCCAATAACATAAAATTTTATTTACTTTTCCAAAGGATGAATCATCAATATATTTTTATAGACTCCCTTATTTATTAACTTTAGTTATTTATTTTGTTTTATTTTTATTGACTTTATTTTTTTTTTCTTTTTTTTTTCAACGATAATAAAGAAATATGAGCTGTATAGAAAAATATTGTACAAATTTAAAAGAAACATTTGATTAGATAAAGATGTTCGTTTCTCCTAAAAGGAAAACACAATTTAATTGAATTGGAAGAGATTATGAGATTCTAATTAGTAAATTAATAAATTCTCTCATGCTAAATAAATTAAAAGTTAAAAAGTTCTATACATGAACAAAATATAAGAAAGTTGAAGTAAATGTTGTTTTGTTGTTTTGCTTTTATATAATTTATAATTATATAATTTATATTACTAAACTATTTAAATATATTTAATAATAGGAAATTTGGTATAAATAGTCCCCAAACTATAAATGTTTGGTGAGATTGGTCTCTAAATTATTATTATTTTTGTGAAATTAGTCCTCGAACTATAAAAACTGTGACATTGGTCCTTACGTTAAAAATATCAAGATATTTATGTCATTACACTATTTAAATATATTTAATAATATATAATATTATTTTCATCTTCTTCCTCTCCATCTTCCTCCTCCTAATTCGCCAAAACTTCCTTCATTTTCATGCTTCTCTTCTATTTTGTTTCGCTTTCTTTATTTATATTTTCCAACAAATAAAAAATTAGAAAAAAATTAATTTTTACAAACAATAAGAAGATTAGATGATTTTTTTTTCTTTTTTCTCAAACAAAGAGAGAAATAATATGTAAGGACCACAATCTTCATTCTATTTCCCTCTCCCGATCCCCCATGGTACGTGGGATGACGAAGCTAAAAAGATTTCTTTCTATCTTCTATGTAATTAGTATTATTGTTTGTTTATATACACTCATTATGCGTCTATATAATATAGAAAGTACAAACTTTCTTTTTACTTCAAAAAGAAGAATTTTAGTTTTTAGGGACTATACATATTGTAAATAAATTTTCTTCGAATGTAATTTCTTGAAAATTGAAAATTACAGAGAAGATATGTTACGTGTAAATAAATTACAAATAATTTTTTTTATCGAGTCCTATTTCTATCAATTTGCTGATTCGATCCGTCATAAGCTCGAGGGCTTTTTTTAGGTTTGATCTCTATCCAATAAATTTTAATTTATCCAAAGGGTGTTTTGGATTGATCTCGGACTGGATTCAACTTCGAGGATCGTTGGCTTGATCTTGATCCGTTGAACAGCTATTTTGGATTGATATCAGACTGGATTCAACTTTGAGAGCATTTAGTTTGATATCGATCTGTTGAACAGCTACGGATTTCTTCCGAGGGCTTCTGCAATTTTCTTCGGAGGGCTTTGATTTTCTCGAAATGGATTTTGATAGAGTTTTTGTATAATTCTCTCAGCTTTTTCTCAACTTCTTTTTTCTCTATTTCAGAGCTTCTACATTTCAGCTATCTGTTCATTATTCAGAAGAAAATTTGGCCCTCTATTTATAGTTGGAGATGATGACAATCAATGACTATTATCATGCCAAGTATAGAGTTAAATCTCTCAATATCTTAATATATAAATATTTATATATTAAAATATTTAAATAAAATTTAATTATATATTTTAAATATATAATTAAATTTAAGTGTCTACAAATTGCCCCTTTGAAATTTGTTCCCGAGGCTAAAGACTTTGCCTCGGGAATAAATTTCAATTTTTTTTAAATTCCCATAACTTTTGGTTTTATTTTATTTCGTAACTTTTTCTATATGTGCGCAGATTCTTCTCTTTTTTAAAAAATAAATAAATTCTCGCAGCTTCCTTTTTTTTAGTTCTCGTAGCTTCTTTTTTTCTTAATTTTTTTTTGTTATGACTGAACTTAGAATTTATCTAAGTTGCCTAAGTATCCTGCAAATGAATCAAATCGAACATAGTTCAAAGTTGCAATTTAAACTCGTGCATCAGAGGAGCCTTCATTTTAGCATTGTAGACAGTTTACACTCGTGCCAAGGAGCCTTCTTTTCAATATTGCAGACAGTTTACATTCGTGCCAAGGAGTCTTTTTTCAGCGTTGCAGACAGTTTACACTCATGTCAAGGAGTCTTCTTTTTAGCATTGCAAAAAGTTTACGCTTGTGCCAATGAGCCTTCTTTTCAATATTGCACATACTTTACACTCGTGCCAAGGAGCTTTCTATTCAACATTGCAGACAATTTACACTCGTGTCAAGGAGACTTCTTTCAATATTATAGACAGTTTACACTCGTGTCAAGGAGCATTCTTTTAACATTGTAGATAATTTATACTCTTATCAAGGAGTAACATGCATTTTAACCTCGTGCGTCTTGGAGATTTGCATTCTTACCATCGAGATAGTTTATACTCGTATCAATGAGTAACAATGCAGTTTAATCTCGTACGTCTAGGAGGATTTGCATTATTACTATGGAGATAGTTTATACTCGTATCAAGGAGTAACAATGCAGTTTAACCTCGTGCGTCTTGGAGGATCTTCGCTTCATCATTTTATCATGCAGATATCTTATACTCATGTCAAAGAGCCTTCATCAATGGTAACAGTTTATACTCGTATTAAGAAGTAACGTGCAGTTTAACCTCGTACGTCTAGGAGGACTTTCTTTTTATCATTTTATCATGCAGATAGTTTATACTCGTGTCAAGGAGCATCTTCATCAGTAGTAGACAGTTTTGTACTCGTGTCAAGGAGCATCTTCATCAGTTGTAGACAGTTTTGTACTCGTGTCAAGGAGCCTTCATCAACGGTAAACAGTTTATACTCGTATTAAAGAGTAACGTGCAGTTTAACCTCGTACGTCCTAGAGGATTTTCATTCTTACCAAGGAGGTAGTTTATACTCGTATCAAGGAGTAACAATGCAATTTAACCTCGTGCGTCTTGGAGGATCTTCAAAAGTTTATTTCAAGCATTGTCAATAGTTGAGGTTGACTCTTTGATGATTTTCATTGCAAAGCCTTTCACCAACTTTGTCAAATTTGTCAATTTATCTTTTATCGTTAAAGCATTTGTCATTGTCGAAGCCATGACAGTGATGTTTGTTGAAGACTTTTTATCGTCATCATCACAACTCCTCATCTTGAGGTTGATGGCTTGTGACAACGTTCTTTGAATTAACTTTGTTGATGCTGATGTCATCGTCTGCGACTTTGCTCTCTGAATCAACTTTGTTGACGCTATCGTCTACAGCAACGTTTTTCGAGTTTGCTTTGCCGACTTCATTTTTTGAATTCATTTAATATCTTTGACAAAAAAAGATGAGTGGTAGAAATGGTCCCACCGTGGTCGCCAATTTGTGAACAAATTTTCTTCGAATGTAATTTCCTAAAAATTGAAAATTATAGAGAAAATATGTTTCGTGTAAATAAATTATCAATAATTTTTTATACGGAGTCCTATTTCTAACAATCCGCTAATTTGATCCGTCATGGGCTCTAGGACTTTTTTGGGTTTGATCTCGATCCAATAAATTTTAATTTATCTGAGGGGCATTTTGGGCTGATCTCGGACTGAATTCAACTTCGAGGATCGTTGACTTGATCTTGATCCGTTGAACAGCTAATTTGGTCTGATATCGGATTGGATTCAACTTTGAGGGCAGATGGCTTTATCTCAATCCGTTGAACAGCTACGGATTTCTTCCGAGGGCTTCTGGACTTTTCTTCAGATGCCTTTGATTTGCTCGTAATGGATTTTGACAGAGTTTATGTATAATTCTCTCAGCTTTTTCTCAACTTCTTTTCTCTCTTCTTTAGAACATTTATATCTCAGCTCTTTGTTCATTATTCAGATGAAAATTTGGCTCTCTATTTATAGTTGGAGATGATAACAATCAATGATTATTATGATGCCAAGTGTCACTAATCTGAGTTAAAATATTTAAGTAAGATTTAATTATATATTTTAAATATATAATTAAATTTAAGTGTCTCTCTCTCTATCTATATATATATATATATATATATATATATATATATATATATATATATATATATATATATATATATATATAATGAATATTTTTGTTAACATAACTTTGTTAAAAAGAGATGAAGAAGATGATAATGATATTAAAATATTATTTGAAGGTATATGTATATATATTATATATATTATTATATATAGTTAAATAGTGTAATGACATAAATATTTTTGAAGTTTTTCCTTTTACTTAATGGAGAATTTTTAATAGAAGGGTCAATGTTATAATTTTTTTATAGGTCAGGGACCAATATCACAAAACAATATTAGAAACCAATCTCACCAAACATATATAGTTTGGGGACTATTTATGTCAAATAACATATTATTAAATATATTTAAATACTATAGTTATATAAATACGTTTGAATTTTTTTTACTTAGCAGATGATTTAACGAAATTTTTAATAGGAGGACCAATGTTAAATTTCTTTTATAGTTTGAGGACAATTCTACAAAAAAATATTTTAGGGACTAATGTCACCAAATCTCTAGTTTAGAGACTATTTATGTTAATTTGCCAATTTTCAACTTAATAATCTACAATGTTTAATATATGGGACAAACTAATATTGATAATAGTGAGAAATCACAACATTTATTCTAATAAAATTTATTTGATGTTTTAAAAAAAAGACAAGATAATACAAGAGTGATATGTATTTTATATTTTATATATATATATATATATTATATATATTATATATATAAATAGTCAAAAATATATTTAATAGGAAGTGTCCAAATTTTCTCCTTATATAAATTTTGTAATGCAAATAATAATTGGCCCAAACTTGAGCTAACAAATAAATGGGCTGGTAAAGATAGAGCTGGTGACATAAAGCGTGGTTAAATTTTTCTTATTGAAACTTTGTATTGAATTTTAAAATGGGATCAAGCCTAAGTTAATAAAGGAAGGTATGATCTTGCTTTTATTCTTACAAATAATTGTAATGAACTCAATAGATAGATTACGCTAAAATCCACACAAGCATGAATAATTCAAATTGTGCCCTTATATAAATTTCATAAAATTTGATAAATGAGTCAAATCAAAGTTGAATAAGAAAGACGCGTTCAAATTTTTTTTTTAATAAAATTTCCTTCTTTTAATTGATAAATCCGAACCTTATAAAAGAAAAGATTATCCAAGATTTTTTCCCATAAATCATTACAAACATAAATGAGTAAAATTGATGTCGAATAAGGAAAAACTTGTCTCAATTGTATTCTTATAAATTAGCACAAAAGTTTACTAGAGGTCTTTCATTAATTTTAGTTTGAGGAAGGAATTTCATGATAGACTTTCGAAAATTAGAAAAATTTTGTGTCACCTTAAAATTCTTTAGAAGTTGAAGAGAGTATTTATCTTTCATCAAAATCATATCAAAGAAATAGTAGCTTGCGTGTTAGTGAAGAAAAGGATTACCATGGTGCAGTCTAAAAATCATCATCTTATAGGTATAGATCATCCAAATTTATGTTTCAAAAATTTACATAGTCATGTAGTTCTTGAAAACTTACTTAAATTGTTTGTTAAATCATTAAATAAATGTTGTTGTATTTGTAAATTTTAGAAAAAAAAAGTGTAAGATCTGATGATTTTATCAAATTGCATCTCAAGCAATCATTACATGATAGTACTTTCAACTTGAACAAGGTTATTATTCGCTTTGAGACTGAATTTTAAAAGGATCATATGTGGAATATGCCTATGTTACCTTCTTATTTCTTTGTTTGATGTTTCAATGGTATTTTGTGCTATTATAATCAAAGTAGATTTTTAAATTCAATAATTGTCCATCTTTAGAATCTAGCAATTCAAAGTTTTATATCCCTCTCTCAAGGTTATTACATCAACACCCACAACCTCAAACCTCAAAACTGTCGTACAACAATTCTTGACTTTTATGGGTGAGGTATATAGTTTGAGAACCAATTCTTGGAAACTCCTCAACTTAAATTCCTGGTCTATTAGAAGATTTGTTGATTCTAATATAGTTGTCCATAATGGTGCTCTCCATTGCATTGCTACCTCAATCTCAACAAGAAATATTTTGATGGGTACATTCTATATGGATGAAGAGAATTATGTTGAATATGACCTTACTTGCACCAATTTCAAGGAAACACCAATGGCTTGTCTTCGATCATCTAATGAATTTCTTTTATTTTCTTTTTGGAGAGAAGAATTTGTGATTTTGATAATAAAAGAACATGGAATGTAGATAAAAAAATTTGTGCTTGCAAATAGTCCGTTGGTGATTCTCTTTATGGCATCACTGAGACGGGGAAGCTTTTGGCTATAAATTGAAATGGTGAAGACGTAATATATGATCTAATGAAAAAATTAATTGAAAAGTATGTGCATAACAAGGTGATTTTTCTCAAAGGAAATGTCGATTATTCTAAGTCAACAACTAATTATGTGTTGAGAGTATGATTTCTATTTTTTCAACCATTCAAGATCCAAGGGAAGGAAATGCACTAGTAGATTTCACTTCTATGTAACTTTTATGATTTTTATTTTATTTGAGAACATTTAGTTTTTATTTTGTTTTTCTAAGGATGAATCATGAATATTTTTTTATGCAATTTGTAGTTATTACTAATAATTTTTCCTTTTGTCTATTTTTTTTTTTACTTTCTTTTTTTATTATTTGCAACATCGATAATTATTGAATTATCATTAGAGAATATTAGACACATTAGCCATAAATTTTTATTATTTTAATTATTTTATATGGTTCAAACTTAAAAATTTTAAATTATAAAATAAAAAAAATAGATTCTCTATTATTTAGAAGGTATTTTTCAAAATAGAAAATTTTTCTCTAAAATTTATTTTTCTTTCTTAAAATTTTAACTACACAAAAAATATATATATATTATTCAATAAAGATTAATGTTTGTCAATTATAGTGAAATTTATATGTGTTCTTATTATTCTTTTATTTTTGGGAATCATGGATGCTCCCCAAAATAAGAAGAAAAAAGACGTAAAAGGTAGGTGTCTACGACCGCTAATTATGAATGGAACATATTCATGACTTGGTAAAGAACCCTAAATTATCTAATGGGCCATACATAATAACCCACTATAGTGACCGAAACAAAGAAAACTCACATAATTGTTTCAAACGGACCTACCAAATGTGAGTCAAACATAAGCAATTATTACAAGATAGTACTTTGAAATTTAACAAATTTGAGAATTTTCAGTGATCGATAATAAACAGTTAAAAATGTGGAAATCATAACCAAACAAAAATTCTCTCTAGAACAATACTTAAGACTTCGAGAAAAGTAATAGTAAAACAACGGTTATCATTTCAAAGTAAATAGCAACGTCAGCGGTTCTATCAATCGAGGAAATTGTTAATTTGTACATTAAGGATCAAGAGTATTTATACATTACAGACAAGTAAGTGGTTCATCGACTGTAAATGTGATACGACCTTCATCTCCTTGAATGCCACAAAATCTGAAAACATATTTAGTGCATTAAATGCAAACTTTGCACAACAAGTAATCTCTATATTTGGAGAAAGTGAAATATTTAAAAGCGAAATACCTGCTTTAGGTAGAACCCATCCCTAATGTAGGAAAAATCTATCCAAATCTATTGAGACCAAATAAAAAAAAAAATTTAAAAAAAAGTCAACGAGATAAAGGAAAAAAGAACTCCCCAAAAATCCCAAATTCATTCCCTTCTTATATTAGCCAAGCTAACGCTTCCATAAATAGCATAACAACTTTTCCCCCACAACCCATTGATTCTCAACCAAATATTCTTTCTATTTCCTCCACACACAAAAAAATATGTCGAGACAAAATTAAAACCATCTCAGCTGGTCAAGCAGGCAATGAAGCAACAAACAAAACTCTCAAATTCACCCTATCTACACTCACAACAACAACTAGTTCGTGAACTAAAATTTTAAATTCAATACATAACACGGCTATATTCTTAAATTAACTAAAACAATTTATAAAACCATTAATTTGAAACAATTCATAAAATATCATTCAAAATTTTTAACTTTATTTAATAACAAATTCTCAACTCAATAAGTTCAAACTCTCAATACAACGTGAAATTTATTCTAAAAAAAATAAATTAAAAAGACTCTAAAATTCTTATTCAAAGTCATCTATCCAGCAATCATCATTCTCTAATTCAATATCTTCATTGTTATCTGTAAGGTGGAAAAGTTAAGGAGTGAGTATAAAATACTCATTACATAGAACTGGTATATGTATACTCCTAATAGTAAATATACAAAATTACCCTTCATTTAAATTATCTTTTCAATTATTAATATCATTATATCATATCTAGATATTGTATTCTATCCAGATATTATTAAAAGTTGATATTATTACTGCCTCTAAAAATCTAGAAAATATCTAAATGAATCATTAACCTAGAAAACCTGTAAAATTCCCTTAATGACAAAGAGGGGATAGATTTTAATGGTTGACTAAAACACCGTTGAAAAAACCTAAGCAACAGTTCTGGTGAAAATAATTGGAAAATCTCTAATCCGGCAACATCAAGAACAATCATTCCTTTAAAAATCTTCAAAATTTTAAAAAATAAATATCTTTATAATAATAATAATAAAATAATAAATATTTTTCAAATATTTTTATCTATAAATCAAAAAAATAAAAATAAATAATAAATCTTAAAATAATAATAATAACAATAAATATTTTTCAATATGTTATCTATAAACAGAAAATAAATCTTTCATAATAAATTATTAAAAACCTTCATAACAACATAAACAAACATTCAATCAATATCTTTTCTTTTCTTTCTTTTCTTTATTTTCTTTCTTTTCTTTGACTATTGGAGAATAATCTAAATGTTTTGCAAATGGGTCTTAATTGATATCACTTTCTAACTTTATATCCATCACGAAAGGGCCTTACTTAATACTTTTGGTGGCTTTTTATCCATGTCAATGGATTATCTTATATATGGTGAAACATGTTTCTCCCATTGCTCATCAAGTTAATCTCAAATATAATTAGAGATTATAAAAATTCATATTTAACTTACTTTTATAAACTTTTAGTGTAAAATATTTAATAATAAGTATAACGTACTCAAAATAAGAACAATATAGTCTTTATTTTAAAATAATAACTTAATCAAAACTATATAAAAATATGCACTCTCTATAATTTAAAACTTAATTTTAAAAATATATATATATATATATATTTAAAAGTTTTGGTTAGAACGATTCATAATAGCATCTGTAAACGTGTTTTAGAAAATATATTAAGCTAAAAATATACTAAATATACTTCTAAAAAATAATTCAGAATACTTATCAAAATATGAGAAAACTTAAATTTATAAAATCTTTAAATTTTTAATAGCCAAAACTTTAAAAAAAATAAACTTTTACCAAACAATAAAAATCACACGATTTCATGAAACTAGAAACCAATTCTAAATTCTAAATTTTCCAGAAACTAAAACTTGCTCAAAATCCTAAACGCAACTTCAAAAATACCATATACGGATAATTAATCATTTTACATTCATAATCTTCAAATTCAATACTTTTAAATATATATATTATATATATATATATATATATATATATATTCTAGTACAACAGATAATAAAAAAAATGGAGAAGGATAGTCCACCTAGCTCGATCGATCGCTTGCGTTAATTTCAATTAGCTTAAATATTCTGCTCCTAAATCTCCTTTAGACTCTACCAATAATCGATATAATAAAAATTAGGACTAAACTCATAACTATATCTTAATCATAAGACCCTAATATCTTATTATAATCAAAAATACTAAAAATAACTTACATTTTTCACCAACTTCTCGATATTCAGAAAATCTTAATCCCTCTATTCTCTGGTGACTTTCGGGTTCTGAAACAAATAATAACCCTAAGTTAAAACTTAATAATCATTCTTATTTCCGCCTCTATTTTTTTATTTTTTATTTATAAATATTTACTTATTACTTAGTCCTCACACTATTTAAATTATACACAAAGCTCCATAATTAAAGCAGCGTATTACAAACATCCCCCTAACTACACCCCTACACAACCAACTAGAGGAGGATCTTCAGGTTATCATTCCTCAACCACAAGATTTCACCCCAACATCCCTGATGGAGTGGGGATTCTTAGGACTCAACCTCAACTTAACCTTCCAAGCAAACAACCGACTCATCTCACTGAACATCCAAGACCCACATCATGTGAGTCAACTGGTAGTAGAATCTTTGAAGATATGCATAGAGAGCCTACTATAGAACCCATGGCTATTACAAACCCTGTTGGATCAAACATGCAAAGGGATGAGATGAGAGTTATGCGCATAGAGATGCGAAACATACAAGCAGAGATACGAGAGATTAGAGATAAGGGACGTTGAAAAAGGGAAGATTCTTTTACTCTTATTTTCAGCAAATAAATTGTTTGAACTAAAATTAAATAATTGACCCCTACTTTTTTCTGTTTTCAAACTTTTTAAAAGGGTCTTTTATTTTATTCAACAATTTTTCTTCAGACATTTTATTTCTCAAATTTCTATGAAAAACAAAAGTCTTGCAAATGCAGTTTATTTTTCACTAATTAAATTGTATAAACTCAGTTTTTGTTTTTTTTGAAATTCTTGCTGAATATAAGTTAGGATAAAATTAGGGTAGTCATGATTTTCGAAAAAAGGGATTGAGGAATTTTTGCACAGAGTTTTTAACAGCTTCTGAATTTGATTGGATAAAAATGAAGACTTGTTAAAAGTCATGATTATTTTTGGTGTACTGAGATTTGCAGGGGATTACGAAAAACAAATTGGCACGCATCCCGAAGAAACCCGGGACGGGCATCCTGCCTCCGGGACGGGCGTCCCGAAGGCCGCCCCTCCTACAAATATTCCATTTTTCTCATTTTCCCTCAAATCAACTTCCAAAAATTCATCTCTCTAAAAATTTTCTCTCTACCTTCTCTCTTCAAATTTTTGGTAACTCCCCAAGGTCTCAAAATTCGAATTTCCCTCCAAAATTTGAATTTTAAATTTCCTTCCCAAATTCGGATTTCCCTCCAAAATTCGAATTTCCCGCCAAAAATTCAAAATCCTTCCCTAAATCCATCCTTCCGAATTCAAATTCACCTCCAGAATTTGAATTCGAATCTTCTTTTCCGCCTAAATTCTCACAGTCTCTCGAACTCTCTCAACCAAATGGCTCCCAAACGCGCTCGTATCACGTCTACCATGACCGTCACATCGGTGGCACATCCTTTCATGTTGTTTCACTCCAGCCAAGCATACCAGGAGAGATGTCATGGATACATCGGATGCACCATACTGATTGGCAGAACGCTTGACTGGGCAGAAGTACAGACGCTAGAGGTTGAGCAGGAAGTCAGACGCATACTCGACGTACTACCATACAGTCGAGTCTTCATCGTCACTGAACCGACATACCTAGAACTGGTATGTGAGTTCTATGCGTCGTTTACGTACCATCAGGAGCAGATCACATTCCGCTTGGGTAGAATAGATCGATCGATGAGCATGGCCGAGTTCAGCATTGCCTTAGGTATCTGGCAGAGAGACGAGCTGGATACACCCGCCTACTCCACAGCAGTTCGGGACTTCACTTCTGCAGACGTCTCCACTGCTTGGGCTCAGATCTGTATGACGGGTGTTCCCTACCAGCATGGCTTTGCGAAAGCCACAGGTATTTATCCTGCCATTCGCTACTTACATGCCATTATCGCACACACTCTATCAGGACGACGGACGGCCCCCGGGAATGTCACCCAAATGGAGACATTCCTCTTGGCCAACATGCACATGGGATCTACAGTGGAGATGGCTCGACTCATCACGGTCATCATGCGGGGTTTCGCTACGGACACTCGGAAACAGTGTCTGGGGCTCGGGCCGTTCATCACCAGGATAGCCTACTACTTGGAGTTGGACATCGAGGGCTCGGAGCTGACCCAGGTTGCCCCGACCACCATTCCTACGGACCTTACCATTCTACGGAACATGGGGATGGTCGTACGGGATGCAAATGGGCGCTACTCCATCCACACGGAGCAGCCAGGACAGGCCTCGGTACCAGGAGCAGTTCCAGCGCATATACCTCCGACCGAGACGTTCGTTCCACGCACTGCCTTCGAACGACATATGTCACACTGATTGGTAGAACTGTCAGCCCGATATAGCCAGGATATGGAAAGGATCGAGAGACGGCTGGCGATGATGGATGACAGAATCGCTATGAACACCAGCAGGATCGAGGAGATTTATCAGCATACCTCCCAACTGGTGGAGAACACAGATGTCTACTTTCAGCAGACTTCGGTCCACCTAACGACGGTGAGCCGGGTTCTTAGCTTTTCTTTTCCTTTTCTTTTTCTTTTGTTATTTTCGTTCTATGAGTGTGATCATGTCTGGGCTGTATGAAATATGAATCTCTGTGTAACGTTGATTGATATGACATAACAGCATTGTTTTCTCTATGTTATCTTGTTATTTCTTTTATTGCCTTATTTTCCTTCTTACCCATAGTTATTCGAATAAGTGTGGGGTAAGAGTCTTTTCTATTTTATTTTTGTTTCTTATTTTCAAATAAGTGTGGGGTAATTAGAAATGCATGAACACTGAGGACAGTGTCATATTTAAGTGTGGGGTAGCAGTGCACGGTGCACTGTAGTGGTTTGCGAAAATTTTTTGCATGATTTTGCTTGTTTTCCCCGTATTTTCACACCCTTCCAATCTTACCAACAAATTACTCCAATTCAGAACCAAGCAGGGTAAACAATAGGATCTTTCCTATGGACCTCCCCCTTTTCCCCAGCGCCCAGACTATACTACAGAATCCTTTGTGTTTCAAGCACAAAGTCTCCCAAGGAGACCTTCCCAAATATTAGAACTACAACCACTTCAACCACACAACAATCCTCTAATTTACTCTCCGAACCTACCCCAAAACAACCAAAACCAAAAAACCCTATCATCAACTACTTACTCAACAGCACCATCCCCATACCCTATCAGACTCTCAGACAAACAAGTCCCTGAAGAAAAAAAATCCAAAGAACAAACCTAAAATGTAACTTCCAGAGTATCTAGAACTAAAAAATATCATAAAAGATGCACCATACTTGGCAAATCACTAGAAAATAATCATATTCAATTGCCAGCCAAATGTATGCAAAGTATCAATGATCATTCGAACCAATCTCATTCCAGAACTAATTCAGAACAGATACACGATGACTCTCATCCCAACTACAATGGATCAAATGACCACCTTTCTACCATAGAACTTTCTCCCAAAGGAGGATCTAAACCTACTCTCAACAATGATTATCCTTCTATGGAATTGTAGAGAAGCATGTAGTAATGAGTTCCTCCTTAGCTTTAAGGACATTATTGCTCTCAATAAACCTTTCTTAGTCATATTAACTTAAACAAAACTTACCAGTGAAAAAGCTATTGTGGGTCTCGCCTCATAGTGGGCACTTTATGATAAGATAACTTTATGATAAGATAGATAATTTATTTTAAATTATTTTGACTTGGTAAATTCGGTTGAGAAAATGTAGGAAAGTTCTGCCTATAAATAGAGGGCTTTCTTTCCGTGAAAAATAGAGAGAGAAGAAAGAGACTTTCTTCATTCTGCTTCCTTTTCTTTTCTTTATTTCTTTTGAAGGTTGTTCTGAATCTTCATTAGTTTTTGGTGAGATTAGGGAATGAGTTTCTGAAGCATCTTTACGCTTCAAGAAAATTTGTGAGAGAGAGAAATATTGGGGAGTGACAAAATAGTGATGTTTTGTGTGATAGTGTTGGTAACACTATAATACCACTGTTTTAGGTTTATCTTAGTTGTTCAGAGTTTGCCTCTAGAAAGTGTCTAGGGAAGTCTCTCACTTGTAAGCCTACTAATATTTTATTAGTGGAAGAATTAATTCGGAGTTGGTCCCGTGGACGTAGCCCATATTCAAGGGTGAACCACGTTAAATTCTGGTGTCACTATTTTATTATTCTGCTTGTATTACTTTATTTTTGTTTACCCGTCTCAGATACTGTTTCAGTTTCCGCTGTGACAAAGGGTTTTATACCCAACAACTGGTATCAGAGCTTAATTGGCATTTTTGAGTATGCTATGTGGCTGCAGCTTTGGCTGATCCTCCACATCAGAAAAGTTTGCCTTTTTTTTTGTTCAATAGTACTTTACTTTAGTGAATTCATATTTACTATTTTAAAGTGTCGAAACAGTCATGGAGGTGAAGACGAGCAAGATGATAAGTTTGAATGGCATAAATTACCACATATGGAGAAACAAAATGAAGGATCTCTTATTTGTGACGAAGATGCATTTACCTGTGTTTGCTACTATCAAACCAGATGGTAAGACGGACGAGGAGTGGGCGTTCGAGCACGGACAAGTATGTGGTTTTATCCAACAATTTGTCGAAGACAACGTGTACAACCACATATGTGACGAGACTCATGCATGAACTTTGTGGAACAAGTTAGAGAATTTGTATTCCTCTAAAACTGCTAACAACAAGCTATTTCTCCTAACAAAACTTATCCAACTAAAATACCAAGAGGGTGCATCAATGGCAGATCATTTGAACAATCTTCAAGGTCTTGTGCAACAGTTGTTAGGAATGGGCATAAAGTTTGATGATGAATTATTTGCTCTTGTTGTACTCTATTCCTTGCCAGAGTCATGGGAGACTCTGAAAATTTCACTTACAAATTATGCACCAAACGGCGTATTATGCATGAAATTTGTGAATAGTGGAGTATTAAATGAAGAAATGAGGCGGAGATCACAAGGATGTTCCTCATCGCAACAATATGTTCTTATTGCAGAATCCAGAGGGAGGAATCAATTTCGTGGTCCAAATCGAGGAGCAAGAGTCGAGGGAAGTCAAACAAGCATGCAAACTTGGAGTGCCATCACTGCAAGAAGAAAGGACACATCAAAAGGTTCTACCGGAAGTTAAAACAAGAACAGCAGAACAAAGGACGCCAGAGCAGTGATGATGAAGATGCAAACGTTGTCGAAGAGTTCAACATTATTTTCGACGATGAGGAGTCTATCAGTCTTACAAATCATGAGACTGACTGGATTATTGATAGTGTTGCTACCACTCATGTCACATCACGGAAGGAGTTCTTCTCATCTTACATGCCTGGACATTTAGGTGTTGTCAAGATGGGAAATGACAAAATCTCAAAAGTTGCAAGTATTGGAGAAATTTGTCTGGAGACAGATAATGGTACGAGACTGGTCCTGAAAGATGTCAGGCATGTTCCAAACATGCGCTTGAATCTAATTTCAACAGGCAAGCTAGATGATGAAGGTTTCTGCAACACCTTCATTCATGGTCTATGGAAACTCACCAAGGGATCATTGGTGGTGGTCAAAGTTGTACATGATGCATGCAAAGCTCTCCCAAGATGTTGTGAACGTTGTGGAGAATGACAGTACAGTTGAGTTATGGCACAAGCGGGTAGATCATATGAGTGAGAAAAAGTATGACATGTCTAGCCAAGAAGAATGCGTTACCTAGATTGGATCAGGTCCACTTGAAGAAATGTGATGACTGTCTAACAGGGAAGCAAAATAGAGTTTCTTTCAAACGTTCTCTTCCTTCAAGAATGAAGAATGTGTTAGATCTTATACACTCAGATCTGTGTGGGCCAATGTCAAAGTCACTTGGTGGTGCTCAATACTTTGTGATTTTCATTGATGATCATTCTCGAAAGACTTGGGTGTACCTACTAAAATCAAAAGACCAAGTGTTATATGTTTTCAAAAAAATTCTAACATTAGTTGAGAGGCAAACGGGAAAGAAGCTTAAATGCATCCGAATAGACAATGGTGGAGAATATATTGGACCATTTGATGCTTACTGCAAAGCAAATGGTATTCGACATCAAACAACACCTCCGAAGACACCGCAATTGAATGGTTTAGCTAAGAGGATGAATAGAACTCTGATGGAGAGAGTCAGATGTCTACTCTCACATGCAAAGTTTCAAAGACGTTCTGGGGTGAAGCTATTCTAACAGTTGTTCATGTACTGAATCGCTCACCATGTGTCCCTCTACAGTTTGATACTCCAGAAAGAGTATGGTCGGGGAAAGATGTTTTCTATGATCATTTGCAGGTGTTTGGTTGCAAAGTCTTTGCGCACATTCCAAGGGATGAGAGGTCCAAGCTTGATGTCAAGACACGACAGTGTATGTTTATTGGCTATGGTCAAGACCAATTTGGCTATAGATTCTATGATCTAACTCAGAAGAAACTTGTCAGAAGTTGTGATGTCGTCTTTGTTGAAGATGAGACCATCGAAGATATCAAAGAAGGGCAGAAGAGTGCTGCCAAGGCCGATGATGTTACAATAGGCATGCAGTGTATTCCTTCAACAACACTGCCAAGACAAGTTGAAGACAATGATCAACCAAAAACTGGAGATGTTCCAGAAATTTCTGAATATAATGTTCATGATCAACCACTAGCTCTGGAGGGTTCTTCAATTCTGAGAAGATCTACTAGAGTCAGACAACACTCTACTAGATATCCTGAAGATCAGTATGTGCTACTAACTGATGGGGGAGAACTAGAAAGTTTTGATGAAGTCATGATTCATGAACACAAGGAAAAATGGATTGAAGCCATGCAAGATGAAATGAAGTCCTTGCATGAGAATCAAACTTTTGAGCTGGTGAAGTTACCAAAAGGTAAGAGGGCTTTGAAGAACAAATGGGTGTTCAAGATAAAGCATGAGGAACACAGTCACTAACCATGATTCAAAGCCAGACTAGTTGTCAAGGGATTCCATCAAAGAAAAGGGATTGACTTTGATGAGATTTTCTCACATGTGGTGAAGATGACATCCATTCTTGCAGTGCTGGGGTTGGCAACAAGTCTTGACTTGGAAGTTGAGCAAATGGATGTGAAGACAGCCTTCCTTCATGCTGATTTGGAGGAAGAGATATACATGGAACAACCAGAAGGTTTTGCACAAAAAGGGAAAGAGGACTTTGTCTGCAAACTAGAAAAGAGTTTGTACGGCTTGAAACAAGCGCCAAGATAGTGGTACAAGAAGTTTGAGTCTGTTATGGGGGAGCAAGGCTACTCAAAGACCAGTTCAGACCACTGTGTATTCGTGCAAAAATTTGCTGATAATGATTTCATTATCTTGTTGCTCTATGTGGATGACATGTTGATTGTTAGCCAAAATATTTCCAGGATTGACACCCTGAAGAAGCAACTGAACAAGTCATTTGCCATGAAAGATTTAGGGTCAACAAAGCAAATTCTTGGTATAAGGATAACAAGGGACAGAAGCACCAAGAATTTATGGTTGTCACAAGAGAAGTACATTAAAAAGGTACTTCAAAGGTTCAACATGGACAAGGCTAAGCTGTCATCTACCTAATCACTTTAGACTAAGTTCTAAACAATGCCCTTCTACAGAAAGAGAGAAGGAAGAGATGGATAAAGTTCCATATGCTTTAGCAGTTGGAAGTTTGATGTATGCCATGGTATGTACGCGACCAAATATTGCTCACTTGATAGGAGTTGTGAGCAGATTTCTTTCAAATCCAGGGAAAGAACATTGGGCTGCAGTAAAATAGATTTTCAGGTATCTTTGTGGAACCTCAATTTGTGTTTGAAATTTGGAGACGAGAAACATGTGTTAGTGGGATACACAGATGCTGATATGGTTGGAGATGTTAACTCTAGAAAGTCCACATCATGATACCTAATTTCTTTTGCAGGGGGAGCTGTATCATGGCAATCAAGGCTGCAAAAATGTATTGCACTATCAACAACTGAAGCTGAGTTTATTGCAGCAATTGAGGCATGCAAAGAGTTGTTATGGATGAAAAAGTTCCTGAGAGAACTTGGTTTCCACCAGACGAAGTACGAGCTATTCTGTGACAGTCAAAGTGCAATTCATCTTGGAAAGAATTCCTCTTTTCATTCCAGATCAAAGCACATTGACGTGAGATACCACTGGATCAGGGATGTATTAGAGAAGAAACTGTTAGAACTCAAGAAGATCCACACTGAAGAAAATGGATCGGATATGCTGACGAAGACTCTTCCAAAAGGAAATTTCGAATACTGTCGACAAGAAGCCGGAATGGTGAAACCCCCCATGTAGCTGGGAGGGGGAGAATTATTGTGGGTCCCACCTCATAGTGGGAACTTTATGATAAGATAACTTTATGATAAGATAGATAATTTATTTTAAATTATTTTGACTTGGTAAATTCTGTTGAGAAAATGTAGGAAAGTTCTGCCTATAAATAGAGGGCTTTCTTTCCGTGAAAAATAGAGAGAGAAGAAAGAGACTTTCTTCATTCTGCTTCCTTTCCTTTTCTTTTCTTTATTTCTTTTGAAGGTTGTTCTGAATCTTCATTAGTTTTTGGTGAGATTAGGGAATGAGTTTATGAAGCATCTTTACGCTTCAAGGAAATTTGTGAGAGAGAGAAATATTGGGGAGTGACAAATTAGTGATGTTTTGTGTGATAGTGTTGGTAACACTAAAGTACCACTGTTTTAGGTTTATCTCAGTCATTCGGAGTTTGCCTCTAGAAAGTTTCTAGGGAAGTCTCTCACTTGTAAGTCTACTAATATTTTATTAGTGGAAGAATTAATTCGGAGTTGGTCCCGTGGACGTAACCCATATTCAAGGGTGAACCACGTTAAATTCTAGTGTCACTATTTTATTATTCTGCTTGTATTACTTTATTTTTGTTTACCCGTCTCAGATACTGTTTAAGTTTCCGCTGTGACAGAGAGTTTTATACCTAACAAAAGCCCCTTCTATTGTACCTACACTAGGCTTTAGAACAACTCTATCTCCCTTTCTAAAGGGAACTGAGGAGGCATTCTAGTGCTTTGGAACAACAATCTGGACTTGGAACTTGTGGGATAAACTAGGCAGGAACTACACTTCAGAGCTAAGGTTAGTAACCATGCCTTTTTCTTTTTTTTTTATTTGCTATATATTGCCTTTGTCTTACTAGTGCTAAAAGAATTTTCTGGAAAAATATTTTTTAATCTTAGTCAACATCTTGATACCTCTTAGCTCATGGCTGGAGACTTCAATAAGATATTAGATATAGATGAAAAATATAGAGTTAATACACATTCGCTTAAAAAAATGCCAATCTTTAAAAAAAAAATTTATCAAAATGCAACCTAAATGATTTGGGTTTTCATACACTCAAATTTATCTAGTCAAATAAGAAACTTATTAACAAACATACCCTTATTAAAGAAAGACTAGATCGCTTCCTAGAAAATGATCTTTGGTAAACAAAATTCTCATTTTCAAAAGTTTATCATTTGTATATTGGTGGATCTAACCACATCCCTATTATACAAAATACAACTCACAAAAATTTCAAAAAAATTCCCTTCAGATTTGAACCTATGTGAATTACAGATCCATCCTTCACAAATCTCCTTCAATCCACATGGACTAGTAATAAAGATTACTTTACATGTGTTTTTGACTTCCAAAAGGCTGCCACCTTTTGAAATATTAAACATTTTGGAAATATATTTCAAAAGAAAAAACAACTCCTAAAAAGACTAAATGGCATACAAAATTTTCTCACCTAAACATACAGTTCTTTCCTTATAAACCTTCAACACTCTCTACTTATTTAAATCAGACTTTTATATCTTTAATACCCAAAATACCCCAGGTGGCAAACATAAAGGACTATCATCCTATCAACTTATGTAACACCACATATAAAATCATTACTAAAATTATTGCATCTAGGATCAAACAAGTTCTTCCACAGTTGATTAGCCCAGAACAATCAGCTTTTCTACCTTAACGAAGAACCTCTGATAATATGATCTTAGCTCAAGAAATTATGCAATATGTTCTTAAATCAAAAACTAAAAAGAAACAACCTTTCATTGTGAATATAAATATGGAGAAAGCTTTGTTGGGTCCGAATGATCCCACAATATTGGGCTGCCACCACTTAACTCCACATTAGTATAATATTGTCCGCTTTGAGCCTAAGCCCTTAGTGAGATTCTTATATGCTAGTCAATTCTACTATTATCTTCAGATGTGTGACATGGGTTGACACTCCAATACTCAAACTCTCCACATCTAGCATAACTAAGCCCACCAACTTTGGGTTCTGATACCACTTGTTGGGTTTGAATGATTCCACAAGATTGGGCTACCACCACTTAACTCCACATTAGTATGATATTGTCCGCTTTGGGCCTAAGCCCTTACGGCTTTGCTCTTAGGTAACTACCCAAAAGGCCTCTTACATGCTAGTCAACTCGAGCATTATCTTCAGATGTGGGACATGGGTTGGACACCCCAACAAGCTTTTGACCGGTTGGAATGGTCCTTTATACACAATGTTCTAAATTTTTTCAATTTCTCCACCTACCTAATTAACCTTATTAGGAAATGCATCTCTACAACCTCATGTAACATCCTCATAAATGGATCTCCCACAAAATTCTTCTACCCTAGTCTAGGAATTAGACATGGGGATCCCTTATCCCCATATACTTTTATTTTCTGCATGGACTATCTATCTTATCTTATAAAACATACAGTAGAAAAGAAACAATGGTCTCCCATTAAACTCTCTAAAAACGGGTCTCCTTTATCCCACCTTCTATTTGCGGATGACATTATCCTAAATGCAAATGCGGATAGGACTTCTATTTAGATCTATCCATAATATCCTAACATATTTCTCTAGAATCTCAAGACAAAAGATCTCTAAATCCAAACTATTCTTTCCACCAGCTATGAAATCACAAATAAAACACCTCATTATGACCTCCTTGGGCTTTCAAGATGCCTATAATTCCACTCTCAAAAAACCTAACATACCCCTCCTCTTTCAATTACATAGTTGAAAATATATACAACAAACTAAACTGTTGATAACGCTAAAATATTTATATATTTTAGTGACATTTTGTGCTTAATTCTTGATCAATTTGATGAATTTTAATCACTTTTGGTTTGAATTTATTAATTTTTTTAATTAAGTGGTTTCAGGAAGTTTTTGGGGCAAAATCGTGAGAAATTACAAGTTCATAGACTAAATTGCAAAATCTGAAGATATTTGACACATGGCGCCTTAACGCCTATCAAGACCTCATTCTTGACAACCGTCAAGCACTGTTCATCAAATTTTTTTTATTTATGAATTTCCAATTTTACCCCAACAAAATTTATTTATAAATAGTGAAATTTTTCCCGATGTAATATCATATATGTAGAATAATGTTTTAAAGGAATTGTAAGGCATTTTTGTGTAATTTTCACATTTTTCTTCAATACAAAGAAATTTTTCTTCAAATATTCATTTTCATTCTTCTATCTCTCTTTGGTTTCTTGTTCTAAACCAAGAAGGGAATCTTGAGAGTTTGTTGTTTGAGAGTGATAATTAATCCATTTGTGAGTGGTGTGAGTGTTTGATGTTCTAAACCAAAACATTGAGCACTCACAATACTTGGAGTGAGTTTGATTCTTAATATCAAAGGACTTTCATTTTATTGATTTTCCTTGTTGGATTAGTTTGATGTGTTGAAGAGTAGATTGCAACATTTACAAGACCTTAAAGAAATAACGAGTTCCTTGCTTCAATCTTTGTACACCTCTCCTCCTTTAATCTTTTAAGTTCTTGTATGTATGATTCTAGCACAATTCCCATCTTAGCATCTCTTGATTTCTACATTTCTATAGGATTGATTTTTGGGAATTTTATGTCTTGTGAATGATTTTTCATGTTATTTATATCATGTTTTCTTTAGTATTTGCATTACAACCTTAGAGATTCCATCTTATGGAAGTGAATATCTTAGATGTATGATGTAGGCTATCCATACCCATCATTATGGCACTTTGTTAGGGTTTAAGGGGAGATGTCAAATATAACATAGAAGTTGGACATTGATCCTTGAGCCTAAGCATATGAACTCTCAATTCATGAGAGTCTATTATGTGTAGAACCTCCCATTAATCATGTGTTCTTTCTTAATTTCTAATGATCCTATGTTTACATTACTTGCTTTTACCTGCTTTCTTAGATTAGAATTCAACTCTCTTTACTTGAACTTGAAACCTACAACTTTAATTTTTCTTAGTTAATCACTTAATTAATTGATTCCTAACTTTCTTGGAAAACGATAATTACAAATTTTAAATATCCCTCAACGATGGGTACACTGTCCAACTCTTTGACTAAATCTAAGTGACAATCACATTTCTTAATCAACCTTAATCATACTTTAATCTAAAAATTCAAAGAGTTTTGGTATGTGTAAAAACAAACAATCAACTGTTGGGAGAATAAATTCCTAAACATAGCAGGGAAAAGGCAAAAGTATACTAATAAAAACAACCATTGTTAGTATACCTATACATATAATGCAATTCATAAAGCTACCGGAATTCACCTTACAAAAAAATGACAAAATCTCAAGGAACTTCCTATGGGGATCCTCAAAAACATAAAGAAAGATTCATAATGTAAATGATGTCACTTTTTATACATGTGACATTAACTCTTTGAATTAAGTTTTATTATGTGATTAAAATGATTAAGAATGGTAGGCTGTTACCTAAATTGTATGAAAGAGTTGAGCAGAGTACCTATCATTGAGTAAGCATCTAAGATTTTAAAATAAAAATTATTTTATCCCTAGGGAAGAATGGTTGAATCCATAAAAATTATAACCATGAAATATACTTGGAGTTCCAATCAATATAGGCAAGATGAGATCTAAACTAAAACTAATCTAAGAAAACAATTAAAAAGCAAGTAAGTAAAAAGGAATTGGAATTTTTTTAGGCTCATATGAGTTATGAGTGGATCTATACAGTGAGATTCTCAACATTTGAGAATTCAAGTGTTTGACCTAAGGGAAAGTAGATCAACTATGGTGAGTTCTCACATAAATTCTCCCACATCGTACCACATATTTATGGCCAAAGATACAGGATAGCTATGTTAAATCTCCTTATAACTCACATCCATAAGATGGAATTCAAAGAAGATGTGATGCAAGATTATTAGACATAGGTGACATAGTCACACAAGAATTTCCAAAAGATGATTCAATAATAAATTTCCCATATTCAATCTATAGAAATGTAGAAGGGAGAGACCTTATGATGGGAATTATGCTAGAAACATCAATACAAGAACAAAAGTAAACCAAGAGTAAGAAAATTTACAACAATTAGCAATAGATCTTGATCTTCTATTCCTCTTGTAGATGTGATGATCTTCAAGTTATCACCAACTCTTCCAAGCCTTTGATGTAGAAAACTCCTTATGGAGGAGGCACTCATTATAAAAAATTCTTAGAGAAGTAGTGATATGGATGAATCAAAACTTCCTCTAAGTAGTTGAATCTAAACATCTTCTTATGAAGGAGACAAGTCTCTAAATTCAAAACACTCAAAGAAATGTATTGATTATGAGAAATCACTCAACAACAACAAAAAGAACTCTCTTAGAAACCTTCTTATGGAGGAGACAAGTCTCTAAGAAAATTCAAGAAGATATGAGAGTAATTTGAGAGCATTACAAGATGAAAATTCAAACTGATAGAGTTTCACTAAACATTAAACAATTCCACACCTCTCTGTAAAATTACAAATATTTATAGGTGAATTACATAGGGTTAAAATGAAAATTTCACAAAATAAAAATTTGAAAAATAGTGTTTGATGGCTGTTAAAAAACAAAGTCTTGACGGGCATCAAGCCGACGTGTATGAATTCTTCAAAAATTGTAATTTAGTCCTTGCATTTGCTCTTTTATGCGATTTTACCCCAAAAATTTCATAAAATCACTTTTATCACAAAACAAATTAAATCAAGTCAAAAGTAATTAATTTCAATTAAATTGATATACAATTAAACACAACATTACTAAAATATCAGTATATTTTAGTGTTATCAGTAAATTGGCTCCAACTTTGCAAAACTCTATCTAAGGGAAGTCTAGGCAATCTACAAGCAAAGAATATGAATTTATCTCTACTTATGAGCCTTGCCCGGAGATTTCATGTTACCAGCAAGGATAAGCTATGGCTCAAATTTTGAGAGCAAAATGCCCAAATAAAAATCCTCAAACTCATTCTCAAATATGGAAAACTATAAACTTATCAAAAAATTGGGATGTCTCAAATTTAAGTTTTAACCTCCCTTCATCCATAGTAGACACATATCCCAAACCATTCACAAGAAGATCAAATAATCTGGCAAGAAACCCAACATAGACAATTTACCACTAAGTCTACCTACTATCAAAAACACTGCAAGACTCCCAACACATAGATCTCTCAACTTCAACCATATATAGTCAAAGTGTGGCCACTAAATATTTCTATTTAGGACCAGCACAAGATATTAAGAACAAATTCTTAACTAACCCCTATATATATTATCTGGAACCCTCCTCCCCCTACACACATCAAATTAAATAAGAATGGATCTATGTCTCCAAATCCCAGATATGGCAGTATAGGTGTTAGAAAAAAATAGGACAGATAGGACTTAACAGAAAGATAAACAATAAGAACAGTAACTTCAAGATGTGTATCAGATGTCACTTTTTTGTAATATTTGTCCTATACAATCTTCCTTCATGATACAATGAAGATAAACTAGGAGTGTTTGACATTCTACACATTTAGATAACTACTATTCTTGATCTTAATCTTGATATTCTTGATATTCTTCTTGATCCTAATCTTGATATCAATCTGCAGAATCAATATCAGGACTATTTATTAATTAAAAAATGGCTCAAGTATCTTTCTGATACATATGTATCCTTTAGATAATGTTTTCTATATTTAATATTTAAATATTACATTATGTTTTATCTTTTACATAAGTATCTTTACAAAAATAAACTATTTTGTACCAACTTTGATTCATTGAATCAAACAGAAAGACAAACTCTTCCGGTTCTTTAGGCCAGCGGAACTATTATCCGAATTGAACTGTTACAATATTTTAAAAATGTTCCAACAATAGGTGGGTCTTTAGAGATTTCGAAGGGAAATGGATTCTAGGGTGTACAAAATATTTCCCCCATATCACGAATCAGTAGGCTGAACTGTTGGCTATAAGAGAAGGATTGGAGATTGTCATTCAGAGGAATCTCAAGAACTTAATTATTATCGAATCAGACTCCTTGGTAGCTTTAAATGATCTTATTCAAAAGAACACAAATGAAAAGCTGCAATTTCTAATAGATGAGTGCAGGTTTTTTTAAATTGCAACATACTTTAGAGAAGACAACAAGATAGCAAATGGTATCCGTGAAATTGCAACCACTTTAGAGAAGACAACAAGATAGCAGATAACCTAGCATATAACTTATTATTTGTTCAGAAGTTGAATTTCAAAAGAATATGTAGAATATGTCTCAATTACCTTTTTTTTTATTGGATGTTTCAATGGAATTACTATTATAGTCAAAGTAGAATTTTAAATTTAATGAATGTCCATCTTTAAAATTCGACAACTATAAATTTTAGATCTCTTTAGGTGTTGTCACACCAACACCCACAACATGAAAATTGTTATAAATTTTATTTTAATTCAAAGAATAATGACTGTTTAGTTGTAAAATTATTTGTTCAAGTTATCAAAATTTCTTGGCTAGTCTTGGATCATCCAATGAATTTCTTTCATTTTCTCTTTGGAGAGAAGAATTTGAGATTTAGGTAATGAAAGAACATGGTGGGTAAATAAAACAATTTGTAGTCGCAAATAGTCCGTTAATTCATTCTCCTTTTGACATTACTAAGACCTAGAAGCTTTTATCTATAAATTAGAATGACGAGGACTTGGTATATAATCCAAAGAAGTAAACAATTGAAGAATATGTACACAACAAAAATTTGTATGGTGTGTAGATTAAAAAAAAATTGTGTATTCACAAATAGTCCGTTGATTCTTTTGGCTATAAATTAAAATAGCAAGTACGTGGTATATGATCTAAAGAAGTAAACAATTGAAGAATATGTGCACAACAAGGTAATTTACTGAATATGTTGAAAGTATAGTTTTTATTTTTTCATCCACTCAAGAAATGAAGGAAAGAAATGCAAACTTTAGTTATTTCTTTGGTTTTATTTTTATTCACTTTTCTTTTCTTTTCTTTTTTTTTTTACTAGAAAATAATAAAACAAAATTAGAAAAAAAAAAGGAGTTATAATTGGAGAATATTATACAAATTTTTGGCCATGATTTTTTTTTATTTCCCCCTTTGTTCAAACCTTTTTTTTGTATCAAAGTCAAAAAAATCCCTATTCAACGCTCCAAATCGTCCCTAACAAAACTAAAATTAAGAATTTATAACTCGAAACAAAATAAAGAAAAAAAAAACAATCAAAAATTAGCCAAAACGACCCAATCTACAAGAAAATAAGTGTCGCAATTCCAAACCTTAAGAATCAAAAACCTCTCCTAAAGAGAAAGAATGTTTTAAGCAGGCAAAGTAAAAAAGTGAAGTAAATGAATCATTATTACATCAAATTCTGATATAATTTATACACGAAAAAAATAATAATAATTATTATTATTATTATAACTTTGCTAATTCGATTTGGTTCGATAAGAAAAAAAGTGAAGTAAATGAATAAATATTTACTATAATAAAATAGAAATATAATTTTAAAATAAATAATAAAATAATCTCTCATATCCATAAGTTATATAAATGAATATTTATATTTAATTTGAATATCTATATAATAAGGATAATACTTAATTTACTTTTTTTAAAAAAACAAATACTAAATTGTTAAATTTTATTATTATCTCTATTTTGAGAAATACAAGTAAATCATTCTTTTGAAGGCTTATGTGCATTATGTGCATAAACTTTAATATTCTCTTCTTTTTTTTTTTTTTACTTTTGGTGCTTAAAAATAAGAATAAAGCTTAAAGGTCATCAAAATTTGGTACAATAAGAGAGTGCATTATAAAACTATGCAATATCGAGAGTTCGACACCTACCATATAAGAGCATATAAGAGCCAAAGTGAGGAATTCTTTCAAGTAAAATTTAAATTTTGCAAATGCAATTCAAAATCGAATCTAAATTATATGAATACCATATGGTTTAACCAAAAGTTTGAGAGGTCTCCATGCATAGAATTTTCAATTAGATGTAAGAGGGAAGTTGAAGAGTCCAATGATACTCATGGGACACATGGATAAGGGTCCATGTAACCATTGCATCCTAGTTAAATAACCCTGTTTCAAAAGATATTGTTCATATCTCCAATATAATCAAACAAATCTCCTTTACCTTTTCAAATGTTTATGTTATATTGATTTTCTACATATTTATAATGGTATAAAGTACAACTAAACTTAATTTGACATAATAAAAAAGTACAAGATCAAAGGATAAAGCAATGCTAAACTTTTGATTTGGCACAATAAGAAAGCATGTGATAAAGCTGCACAAGATCAAAATATTCAATATTCGCTGTGAACATTATGTAAGAATTAAACTTTACATGTGCAACCCAAACTAAATTTAAATTAATCAAAATTGTAATGACTTTGTATATCAAATGGTTTAAAAAAGAAAATATATCCTATAGACAATTCAAACATTCATATTCTCATTATTTGCATTCTAATTTGTTTGGCAAGGTTCACCATTGTTAATTAGCACAATGAGTTGTCATTCTACTCACCACTTGAAAGAATGATTCCCCATCAAATATCTTGCACTATCAAGAGAGATTTATGATCACCACAACTAGTAAAGAGGGCTTTTATAATAGAATTTAGGAACATAGGCAACCAAGAGGCATTGACAAGAGCTATTAGAATAAACAAAATTGACATTTTTTTCACTAATTGTCCATATGAAGACCAACTAAATTTGGTTTTTTTGCTATGTATCCCAAAATGTTTAAACTTCTCTCATTTGTTCTTATTTTTCATTTTCTTTAAATCATCTAATATTTAAAATAAATAACTGTTTCAATTAATTCAAATTCAAATTCATCGTAACTTCATACAACATTTACAAGGTGATTATCCACTTATGTGAAGTCAAAGCTTCTCTTTTGTTCCTATATGATCATGAGCATGTAACAACACCTCATTGCCAAAACAATTGATCCTTCCATAAAATTCCGTTATCAAGAGACAGAATTTTACAAATCCTCATACTTGAGCTTATATTTTAATGATTCCATAATTTATATAGTTTTAAATATGACCTTAGAAAACAAAGACTTGCAAGATTAAGTGCATTGCTCTAAGTCATTTTAACAAGGTTGCATAAAGTTATACTTTTCACCATGTCCTTTGAATGTTTTGTCCCTTGTTCTTACAAAGGACCACATCAAGTTCATGCAAATTATCATGTAGGAAAGAATTTCAAAAATTTTAAATTAAGATGGATAAATTACTTAACTATAACTCTCAACAACTCTATATGGTCATGTTTGACACTATTGATATACAACATTTGAATTTAACCTTTCGATATTCAATAGCTATTTGTAGCTATTGACTTGTCGAGAGAAGATATCCTAACACTCATTTATAAACTTCTTTATTTAAGAAAATTAAATTATTTCCACTTAGAATAAAAACATTTAAAAATAAAGATTTATTGGTGAAGCATACCTTTCTTTATGTATCAAGACAAGTGTGATACTTCAAAGTATTTCTTCAGAAATTGAGATGGATGATTGTTGTTGAAGAATGACTTAATCATTTGCTTTTTCTCAATTAGAGATTATCCGAAATTCGAAGCCATTGTTGCTACTGATTTGACTTGTTCAAATTCAGCTTCAATTCTACTTGCGAAGTCTAACACTCGCTTGAAAGCCCCAACTCTAATTATTATATGACTATTACATGGCGCTCATAACAAGTGTCAAATACATAATCTCATGAAACTCTTAGTTTGGCACAATAGAAAAAAGTATTGTGAATGTTACGCAAAGTCGCATGTCGACACTTGTTATGAGCGTCATTTCAAAAGTCAATATAAGGTCTTCCCCTGAGTAAGAGTTGGACTTTGCAAACACAACCCGTGTCGAATCTGAATTAATCGAGATCATAATAGCTCTAGATACTAGATGATTTAACCAAAAAAACACACATAATCTCAGGTATCAAACTTAGAATAAGGAGTTGTTGGTGAAGAATACCTTTCTTTATGTGTAAAGACAAGTGAGATACTTCAAAGTATTTCTTCAAAATTGAGATACATTGTTGTTGAAGAACCACTTAATCATCCGCTCTTTTCCTATGAAGTTACTCCTTGGACTTAGTTAAATTCAGCTCGCAGAATTTAACTCTTGCTTGAAAAAGCTTCAATTCTGGCTTTTATATAACACTCACAACACGTATCAAATTCATAACCTAGAATAAGAACACTAAGAATAAGGTGTTGTTGGTGAAGAATACTTTTCTTTATGTATCAAGACAAATGTGATACTTCAAAGTATCTAAGAACACTTAGAACAAGGAGTAGTTGGTGAAGAATACCTTTCCTTACGTATCAAGACAAGTGTGATACTTCATAGTATTCTTCAAAATCTGAACTAGATTGTTGTTCAAAAACCACTTAATCATCTGCTAGACTATCTAGTATTCAAAGTTACAATTTTGACTTATTTTGATTCAGCTTCAATTGTTCTAACAGAGTCTAACTTTTGCTTAGAAAAGTCTCAAATTTGACTCTTATATGTCACTTAGAACAAGTGTCAAACGCATAACTTCATGTAATCATATGCATCTTTATTAATCCATGGATATGTTGCTAAAATTCCCACAATTAAAATTAAATCACTTAATCCTTTCTTGATTAACAATCAAACTATTTATTTTTCAACCAATCATTTTGCTGATTATCTAAGTAGATGATCTAATCCCTAATTTATTTATAAGTAATAGTTTTGATTGTTTTATCTGTAATTTTAATCTGTTTAATTTCAAACAAAATATAACTAAACTAGTTCCTAAACTAAGTATTTTGTAAATCTATTTCAATTTTCACATTATAACAAGAAATAATGACAATTATGAAATGTGCAAATATAGAATATTACAAAACCTAAAAGTTTCTAGCAGCTATTACAAAATGCGGAAAACTTGAAAACACAAGAAAAAAACACAATCATGTACAAGTAGCTTCTAACTATAACAACAAACGAACATGCTAACTCCAAATTATGTTGTCTAAGAAAATTAAGACTAAGGGAAGGAATAACTTCTAGCGTTAATTTCTTAGTTCTAATCCCTCTTATAAACAGAAATTAAAAGTAAGAATGGGATAGAGTTATGGTAATAATATAATAAGTTCATACAATAGGAAAGATTTCATAGGCTTTATTTTCTCCATTTTTCATCCTTTATTCTTTTTCTACTATCTATTTTTTTAACATTTGTTCAAAACCATCCATCCTACTGCTCAAATAAGTGGAAAATATTAAATGTGAAACCAATAGTTTATAGGTTAACTTTGCCTACCAATCAAATAGGCACTTGTACATTTTGAACAAGACATCAAAAGTTGATCATATAGTGTTGAATAACATTTGCACTAACACCACAAAATATGCGAGTAATACAAAAACTAGTCTCAAAAGAGTAAGATGGAAAGGAAAAGAAAGATTTAAACGGCAGATGAAGTTAGTGAACCACAGATTACCAGGACACCATAAACACAGAATGGAACAAGGGCACCGTCCCGAAGATCAAAATATCCTTATCTTCTCAGACAATCACCATTGCACTGGATCTGCTTGAACATGTCTGGCTCAAACAACTGAAATGCCACAAAGCAACTAAAGTCAAGAAAACAACCCGACTGAAACTATTAAAGTCAGAAGTTATTCTGATTATCATAACTATGAACAAAATGAAAACAGATAAAACTGATTTTATAAGCTTCTTTGATTTTACAGCAGAAAAAGAGAGTTATTAACCAAGAAAGTTGTTACCATTTTCCTCCAAATCATGCACAGCTTCCTTCATAGCATGCACAATCATTTTCTTTATCTGTCACAAATGAAGAAAAGTTCAGACACTAGAAAAAAAAATACAATGTGTTCAAACCAACTGATGAACAACAAGAAGACACGTGGATAGAGAGATTCACTTGAAATTACCAATGGTTGTTATCACTGGAACTACTATTTGGGTGGGGAAAAAAACATATTAATGGATGTGGAAATACATATAGGAAATACCAATGCACACAGAAATGACACTGGAAAGTGTAAGAGAATCAAGACCCAAGATATTCTATCATTAGCAGAATATATTTTTCACTTAGGTATACCTGTTTAAGAAGTTTCAGTTAAAATTCAAGATAATCAAAAAGCAGAAAAATCCCTTTTAGTGTGGGACAAATTATGAAGGGACGGAGAATGAAGATTCATTATTCGGAAAGCAAACAAAGTCTACCTCCAATTTGTCTTCCTTAGCCCTGTGGTTTTGTGGGAGTACACGGAATTCTTCAGTCAGACGAATGCACTCACCAACATTTTCAGGTGAGACAAAATCAAGAGCAACCTTTATACATGACTGGAAAAAACAACATGATGAAATTTATTCTATACTGAAAGAAATTCACTTTAATTGAGGCTATAACTTCAGAAACAAAAAAAAATAAAAAATCAATATGAAATAACTAAAATTCACCAATATTCTATTTAACTAAATAGCTTTTTCATATTTCCTATGAAATTGTTCTTTAATCTGAGAAAGTAAAGCAACATTTTGTATGTATACATGGAAAAAGAGAAGACTAAAAACTTTAGACATGATTAATGCTAAAAGGCTGAGACAGCTAATTGTAATAGTTTTGATGCTAACAAATTCACCTGAAAGTTTTCCCAAAGTTAAAGATTTACTAGCATAAACTATCCACAAATTGAGAAATGTATTCTCAAACTTAATACTCCATCTATACTGGAAATCGATTTAGGAATGAAAGAAACAAATAAACTTCGCAGTCTAATATTCCAGACTCACAGATTCAACTTTCAATAGACATATATTTCTTTGTTTACAAATAGAAAGGGATGGTTCAAACAGGAAGGAAAAATCATTTTTGATGTTTAAGAAAAATTAGAAACTTCCAACTAAAAGAGGAAGAAAAGAAAAAAAGTCCAGCACTGTGATTTTTGAAGATTGAAAAGATTCTAAAGTAACAACAAACTTATAATACAATTCTGGACACTATCAGCAACTAGGAAGAAGCAAAGAGATCCAACATGGAAGACATTAGCAATCCCAACCTCTAAACACAAAACTTATTGAAAAAATAATTATACCTTCAAATTTCTCACTTGGTGAGGGCATCCAGCAGGTATGAAAACAGCCTCCCCTAATTTTTGAACAAAAGTCCATGGTTCAATACCTAAACAAACAAAAACAATCCACAATCAAGAAGCAGATAGGCGTGTTATTCAAAAATAAATAAATAAATAAAATCAATGTAAGCTATGACCATATTCCTCCTTCAGTCTCCTCTTGTGCTCAACTGTCAAGTACATAGTCTGATCATGAATAGGGTGAACCACCTATTGAAAAGAAGATAAAAAAGAATCAACATCCTAAATTAACAGAAACAGATAATGGCTCAACACAGTCCACAGCAGAGAAAGCACACTAAAAGTGAACAAAACATAAACAGACTTCTATGGCAAGATTTGAAGCAGTGACAATTTGGAAACCTAGTCAAGGTTGGACATATCAAGCAAGCTCATTAGAAATGTAAAAGGAAACATTTAAGCTTGACTTGGATATTTTGCTCTTTCATATATACATGCATCCATATATAAAAGAATCTTTTCCACAATTTTTATGAAACCAGAATAACAGTATTAAGATCGTGGAAAAATATCAAATGAAAATCTATTCTTATACCCATGGCCAACGCAAACTACAATGAAGATAAAATTTGAAATTAAAACATTGATTAAAAACATTTTATAAGATTAGATCACTACCTGATCCAGTGGACGACAGTAAATATGCCTGAATTCATTAAAGTGCTTCATGAGATATTCTTCCAGTTTAGGGATGTCTTCCTTCCTAAATATGTCCCAAAGAGCACCATCCAGGTTCTCATAACCTTCTAACATATTACATGAAACTTCAACAGCAACCTTTTGCTTACTATTGCTGTCTGGTTTCAAATCACCACAGGACTTCTCTGGTTTTCTATGAAGTTCTTTTTCATCCTGGGCGAAGTGGCACTTCTTATACTTTTCTATGGCAAGAACACTTTTGTCTTTGAGGGTAACAGCATTCGTGTGAGTCAAAACATTCACCTGTAACATTATTTCAGAAAATGATATTACACAGCAGTATGAATCTTATAAGACAAAGTAAGATCTGCTGCTAAAGCCATTTTATCATAAAAAGATCAGTCTAGATAACAAAAGGGCCTATACACTTTCACAAGATCAAATATTACATAATGGCAAGCACAAAATACGCATTTGGAAAATGGCAGGAAACTGCTACTAACAAACAAACAGCTTACCCATATCAAATCACACTAACAATTCATTCTGAATTTCTCAAATGAAACTCCACCGAAGTCATCATTATTTTCTATAGTTTTTTAAGTTAAGATATCTTTACTATTGCAACAACAGGTGATAACCTATCAGTCAGCCAGCCCAAATACAGTTCAACCTTTTATCTTAATATTGGATCTAGTAATTTTGTAAGCCTTCAAATGTCCTATTCTAAGCAATTCATATGAAGTGTTCATACATTAATTGCAGCTCTCCCTCCTGACCAGAATGTCTATGCATAATTTTTTTCCTCTTATGCAATATGATACAGTTTTCCAGCAGAAGATATTCATTAATGATGATGCTACATAAAAAACTACACAATTTAGTCTTAAGAATTGGATTCCCAAATTTCAAGTTCCACTCAGAATTCCAATGCAGTAGACTTGTTAGATCAAATAAAGTAGCTGTAGGAAGAGTAATAATAAATTCAGAATGAAATTACAACTCTTTAAATGATAGTTCATACCGCATCAGACATATCACAGTGAAGCTTGGTTACAGAGTCTCCACGACCCAGTTCTTCTGTTAAGCCATAAGCAATATATGTCTTTGGACCCATGTCTGGCATCAAAGTCTCCTTTGGTAATTTAGAAGAAAGATTTAAATACGCATTTTGAGGATGTGTATACACCTTGAATGGCAAGCAATTGATAAACTCAACATTATGGCGAGGTAATCTCTCCCCAAATAAACTAGATGGAGGCCAGTCCTTCAACTTCAAAATCTCCGGCCAATCATATTTGTCGTATCGACCTTCTGAGTATCCATTAAAGAACTTGTGAACATTAATATCTACCTGTCCAAATCAAGGCATAGGAAGATAAATCAGCAAAACTCATAATACAGGCAGTATGAAACTGGAACCATCATTCCAAAGAACCTCCAAATGACAGGTTATGGATGATATAGTACAAGAAAACAGGCATGCACTTGGTAGAAAAATTATGAAATATGAATTGCTGATTCAACAAAAGAATAATTTAAATGGATATGAAAGTAAGTTCACAATTACTATAGTTAAAATAAGGAAATAAAGGTATAGTCCGTTGTTTGGCAAATTTAGTAGCCAGACAACAAAATGTCAGTTTGGAACTTTATTAGATAATTATTCCTCCACAATGACAAGTAAAATAAAATAATTCAGCAAAGCATGGAAATATAACATATGTGACAGTCAAACAGGGTAACCAAACTAACCTCACACCAATCTAAGCAATTTATGGCTGTCACGTCCAGAAGGGTGTCATGATTAAGGTGTTTTATTTGGCGAAAGGCACGCCACATAACCATTGGTTCCCAGCTCAGTCCTGTTGTTGTTTCAAGCACATTCCTAACAATGACAGGCTCTCCTTTCATCCAATGACATCGGAAGTGATCCACATCCTCAGGTTTGATCTCTACAGCTTTTGGGCAGTACAGATAATTATCATTAGAGTCTTCCCTGGAAGATGCTTTACGTGTGTTATCATCAGTAGCATTGATGTCACATGCAGTCTTCATGCATGAGCACGATTTATTAGAAACTTCAGAGCCATCACCAAGATTATGCTTTGTGGCCATTTCTTCTGCTCCAGATAACAACTCTAAAACCCAATTATCACCAAGCAAGCACCTTAATTCTAGAGAACAATGGCCACAACCACCCATGTCAACAGGAGGACAGGAAATACTACCATCTGGATTGGATTTCCATTCTCTAACTAACTTCCCACGATCAATGGAATTGTTTTCACCTGATATGTTACATGTTCCATCATCAGTTAAAGTTGTGCCGCTTCTAGTAACACGGCCTTTGCTTCCTCTTGAACTTCCACATTCATCAGTACCACCATGCAAGTACTCGAACCCGGGGTCACTAAATTTTATACTCTCTCCCAACTCCCATCCCTGCAGATAGCCATTTCTAAGCTCTCGACAACAAGTAAGGCAAAGATCATAGGAACATTGGGGGCAGCTTCTGTGATAATCAAAAATGGAAGTCTTGCAGTTATCACTGCATAATGACCAATAAAAAATTAATCTCATGTAAATAAAATCAAACATATGTAATCAAAGGAGATAAAATGCTCAGAAACAGACCAATAAATCCGCTCATCACGCTGAAACTCTGCTTCTAGAACATTAATATCTGAATGTGATGTCCCTGCAAAAACAGACAGTACACCAAAATATGACTTGAAATAGGATGTTACGTAATTATCTTGGACAGGTTGGGAATAGATATTAGATAAAAATTTCAGATTCTTTAACACAAAAAACTAGTACTAATCCACTCAAGCATAGGAAGGAATTGAAAGATAGTACACCATCCTCAGCATTACTTACCATAAAATGGTAATCTACATTTTTGTTCAACCAAGACTCAACCATTAACATTAATTGACCAAATACAGCATTATCAAAATATCTTAAATTTGTCAAGCTCATTCGAGTAAATTACAAAATGTTGAGTATCCATAAGCTCAAATCACATTAATTAGGAAAGCTATCACATTATCAATCATATATTTCATCACAACAGGCAAACTTTAGAACTTAGAAATGGAAAGTTGCAAAAAAAGTATGAAATCCAGAATTCAATAGCTATATAAAAGCAAGCACCTTTAGTTTGAGCTTCAATCTCCTTTTCCATTCTTTGATCTTCATTGATTTGCTTTAGAAAAGGAAGAAGTACTTGTACAATGTATTTAGAATGCTGAACCTTTTCTTCCTTACTAAATTCCATTATCAGCTTCTCCTTGTCCTACACCACAAAACAAATCAATTAATGTAAATGAAACATGGATATTATTAACAGTACACCTAGACATGGGATATTTTAAGTTCAACTCATTTCAAAAATAATTCAAGTTAAGGAAAGACACAAACGTTTTTAGTCAATTCGAGACGCAAGCATGCTTTGCAATTACAATTCAATCTACAAACTGGACATGCCTCTGCAATAGCCTCCTCGGACACACCAGGGTACCTATTACAGCAGAAAATGTTTACTTATTATGCCCAGTAGAACAGAATAACATTTCTTCATGTGAGGCAAACAAAGAAAATCAATTCTAGAAACACACTAGAAACTTAATCCAGAATCCAGAAGTACAAAAATTCTCGCAACAGCTTTAATCATTTTTCATATTTTGTGAAGTAATTGTATACCATGTACGCATGCACGGATAACAGTAACGCTTCGACTTGCAGGATTTGCACCGAACAACAGGTCCTTTATCATTTCTTTGGCACTGGTGGCACATATTTGACTCTATTACATTTCCCTGCCAAACACACAACAAGAATATAGGTTAACTCTTATGTAAATTCAAAGGAAGAACCAAGTGAACAAAATATATATATATATCAAAAGGCCCAATTATCTTACATTCTCATCTCTGCATCTCTTCGTTAGGTGTGGAGAAGAGCTTGCCTCCATTTTCTTGTTTCGAAGTCTGTACCTCTCCTGTCTGCTCAAGTTTAATCCCTCTAAGTCCTCTCCTTCCTCATCATCTAAGTATCCTCTAGAGGACCTCCTCTTTCTGCTACTTTTCCCTTCTTTTTCCTCTGCATTCTCCGACTCCAACCCCTTCCATTTTCTTCCTTTAGGGCCTTTATTGGATTTCGACAAAGAATCACCACCACTCTTCATCCTCCTACCTCTTCTTTTCTTCTTGACCCTCCCCCCTTCCTCTTCTTCCTCTTCTTCGCCCTCTTCTGAATCCTGTTTCATCACGTCAATTTTCCTCAAGGCTCTTACAGAGGACTCCCTTTTCTTTAACGACCCAGAGCCCTTTTGCTCTTCCTGAGAACCCATCTTTTCTAATTCTTCATCAGAAGTCTTGATTCTTTCGACATTACCACCCTCCCCAGAATCAAAATCCATTATTTGTTAATCTTTCTTTTCTTCCTAATATTCCTCAAACCTTCCTTTCACCTGTTCTTTCTCCACTACGTCAACCAAAGATTCTTCTTCTTCTAACCTCCCTTTCCCAGCATCAACATCAAAATCAACAATTCTTTTTTCTACTCTCCTCCTTTTTCTTGTTCTTGTTATTATTATTATTATTATTATTGCGAATAACAAATATCTGGCGGAATTCCCTCTACATTCCCTTAAATCTGCCCAAACCCATTCTTGTCAATTTTAGGCAATTCAAATCCAAGAACTACTGACCCGTCACACGAAGTATCTACTGCGGATTTACTCCCAAAACCATCCGGACTACATAAACGTCGGCGTTTTTATTGAGAACCATAAATTCGCTATCCCTCCACTACATAAACGACACCGTTTTCCCCTAATAATAATAATAAATTTTATTAGCAGAGAATTCTCTTAGAAAATCACGAACCTGTAAAGTGCTTTTACCTTTTTGCCCCTGAAGACCACCAGATTCCTTTGTTTCCTTCCCCCCGTTTCCATAAACCCTTCTAACAATATTAGATAAAAATCATTAAGTTTAAAAATTATTATAATTTTAAAACCTTAAAATAAATAAAAACTGCGTTTGGGAAAAGAGAGGTGGGATTTTAAAAGAAGTCGCGCCTGACAGTATTTATTGAGAGATGGGATTTTATTTAATCTAATTTTTGTAATAATTTCTATTAATTGAAAGAAGAATTAAATTTTTATATAAGTAACATTACAATTATTTTAGTAAAAATGAAGTCAAATTTTAAGTGACAAGTGTCATCATAATTATTTAAATAGTATTTTTAAATTAATACACGAAATATCATATTTTTAATTTCGTGTAATTTCACCCTATATTTTTTATTCACTTTATTTTTTATTTTTTTAATGACAAGGCCCAAAATTCACACTTCCCGCCTTTTTTATAGGTTTTGTGATCAAGCTTATAAATTTAAAAACTATTAACAATGTGATTGATTGACCCACCCCAAAAAAAAAGGACAACAATGTGATTGATTGGACCATAATTTTGAAGGAATAAAAAAAAATTAAAAAATTTTCAATAAACTATTTAAATATTTACTTATAAATTATGAATGTTTTTAAGAATAATTGGTGAGTTTGGTTCGAAACAAATTTATATTTCGTAAGGGTAGTCCTAAAATATTTTTTTTTAATTTTAAGGTACCAAATTTTTTTTTAAGTGAACAATAAAGTCTCTAGACGGATTCCGTTAAAAATATTAAAAATTTAACAGTTTTTAAATTTAATTAATTAAAAATAAAGATAAAAAGTGATTACAAAAAAATAAAACTAAAAATAATATTTAAATAAAAATATAAAAATATCCTCATATTTAAAATTTAAATTTTAAAATTTTTAAAAAAAAATCTATCAAATTCTTTGTCAATCTTCATCTTTTTCGAATACAAATTAGATTTGTATCGTTTTCTTACATTTTTAAGGAAAATAATATTAAAAAAAAAATAAAAGAAGAAGAGCATGAACATTTTTTTTATTAATAATAATATTTTTTTCATAACAAAAATATTTTAATAGAAAACTTTTTTTTTACAAATATTCTCTTTTTCTTTTTTTTTCTTTCTTCAGAGATGTCAAAAAAAATGATAAAAATCTTATTTGTAGCAGGAGAAGAAAGGAAGTTTCATATTGTCATTATTCTGATAGATTTTGTTTTTTTTAATTTAAAAATATTTTTATCCCTATATTTAAATATTTTTTTCTTTTTTTTTACATGTAATGATTTTTTTACCATTGTTTTTAATTAAGTAAAACTTATTATTCACTTAAAAAAATGTTTGAGACCTTAAAAGTTAAAAAAAATATTTTATGACTAAACTTGCCAAACATAAATTTGTTTGGAACTAAACTTACCAATTATTCATGTTTTTAATGAATAAACTAAAAGGAAAAAAAAAACAAACAAAAGTATATATATTATCATATTTCAAAATCAATAATAGTTTGGAGCTTGATTTCCAAGATCTCTCAAGTTCAAACCATGTTTATGGAAAATCAGTTGTAGGGACTTAATTCGGCCCATTGAATGCGGATAAATTATCAAAATAAATAAATAAATATTTCAGAACTTTTTAAGAAAGAAATGTTAAAAATTTTTTATTTGATACAATAAAAAAATATATTATTAATGATACATGAAGTCAAAAGTTTAACACATAAGAGTGAGTGTCATGTAAAAGTTCCATAAGGCTTAAAACCAATAGCTCGTTCTTTAACTAATCATACTAAATCTACAAAACTTTCATGTTTTGTTTGATGTATTATAGCATTAATCGATGGTTATCACAAAGATATAAAAAATACATTAAAATTATTTTATAGAGTGAAAATATTAATAATAATCATCATTGTTATTATTTCAAAATCAAAGAAATAAAACTAAGGTTCTTGCATGCAACTTATTTTCTTGCAATACAATTCGAACATTACAAATATTGTACCAAAAAAATCACAATCTTTTTTATTTTACTTTAATTTTATCATTGAAAATTTTGAAGAAGACAATATCTAAAATACTACACAAATAAATTATTAACGATAACGATTATAATTCAGACCCATAAGGTCATGTCCTGACTATGAGTTTGGCAGCACTATAATTATTTCAAGTTTCATCGTTAAGACCAAGTCGAATACAATAAGCCTTGACATAAGATCAAATCAGTCGACATCCAAGATTCTAGAAGTGTCTCCCACCATCGGGGGACGTGAGACGGGATATCACGTTCACCCCACCTTAAGGCTACTTGCTCTGATACCATTTGTCGCAACCCAGACTTATGCCGCAATTATAAGTCTTGCAACACTCACAATCAACTAGTTAGTATTGTTTTCACTATTCAGAAAAACTAAAATCTTAAAGTTGACTATGAATATGTAGCTCATTCTTATATCTATCTATTGCACACTTTCTTTATTTATTAATGTACGACGAGTATCACAGTAATACAAAAAATATTAATCTAAAACTATGTAGAGCAAACATACTCACATTAAAAATTTTAGGTGCCTCAAATAAACTTTAGGTGCCATTTGTAAATCTCATTGCAAGTTCGATTTCATCGTATTTATTCAATAGTAGTCTAATTCATTACGCGAGCATAAAAAATTTCTTATAATACCTAAAAAAAGATATAATAACAAAAAATAGTTCATATCTAATCAAGTTAAAATTTTTTTTCTTCTACATTAAAAAGAAAAAATATTATTAAAAAACTTTGCATATGAGATCTAAAAAATAATAATAATTTTTTTTAAAAAATAAACTAAATAAAAGAGAAAACACAAAACAAAAATTAGAAATCCACACACAAAAAAAAAAAGAATTAACTATATATATATATATATATTTGAATACTTTTAAAAATATTTTATCTGTATAATATATTGAAAGTTATAAAATAAATTTTAAAAAGGTGAAATGACTAATTTACCCTTAAATTTACAGAGTGGCTGAGCATAGTACAAATAAATTAGGTGGATAAGGCAAAATTAATGAACCTTTCCACCGTGTTATTTGTATTTTGTACACTATACAAAACTCCTTCTGCCAACGCAACGCAAGGCATTCCCCTCGTATGCGCTTCCACGTAGTTTTCATAGCCCCATTTTCCCAATTGTTTATTATTATTATTATTATTTCAGAATTATAAATAAAGATAAAAAAAGAAAAACCCTAAAATAAAATAAAATAAAAATAAAACAAAAATAGTGTGTTCAATTTAATCTATGAATTTCAGATTCTAAGAAGGAAAATTCGTACTGAGAGAGAAGAAAACTCGATTCCGAATTGGAAGGATTTCATCGAATTTCAATTTTCTACCGCAGGAAGAGAGAGACCATTGGATTGATAGACTTGATTTGACCTTTACCTGACCTGACCTGACCTGATCGGAGCTTGGCGGAGAAGGAAGAGTTAAGATAGATGGACCAGAGCAGGAGAGCGGTGGAGTCATATTGGAGGTCTCGGATGATCGAGGCAGCGACGTCGGATGAGGACAAGGTGACTCCGGTTTACAAATTGGAAGAGATATGTGAGCTGCTACGGTCTTCTCATGTCAGCATCGTCAAAGAAGTTTCCGAATTTATCCTCAAACGACTCCTACACAAATCCCCAGTTGTAAAACAAAAGGTAAATTTTTAATCTAATAGACAAGTTTTCTTCCTCTTTTCTGTGTTCATGAAAGTAAATTATTTTTATAGTTTGGAGTGTAGTTTTCTTTCTTTTTTTATTTTTGCATGTTGGATAGATCTATCATTTTAATGTGTTTGCTGTAAGTCAGAATTTTCTTGGGACTCGGGTTAATTGATTGAATTTGGCTTTGAATATTGCGGTGCATGATTGAACAAGTTTGTTCCCACCATCCAAGTGTTAATAGAGAATAATCAAGATAGAATGACTTAATTTTGATTCTCCTAAACAAGAGAAATGTTTGGACTTGTGGAACAGTCAATCTTTCTCCAAAGTGAAGGGCGTACCATCCAGTCATATCTAAGGAAATTCTTTTATGGAAGCAATAGTTGGAATGGTATTTGCAAAAAAATCCTTTAGCTTGAATGGGTTCGAACATGAATATCATTGAATGGGAAGCACCCTTTTGCTTTGATATGTATGAGATAATTGTTGGTTTTAACCCTTGACTTTATTTTTGTAGGCTCTAAGAGTTATCAAGTATGCAGTGGGGAAGTCAGGTGCAGAGTTTAGGAGGGAGATGCAAAGGAATTCTGTTGCTGTGCGGCAGTTGGTTCACTACAAAGGTCATCCAGATCCTTTAAAAGGCGATGCCCTGAATAAGGCTGTGCGTGAAACTGCCCAGGAAGCTTTATCTGCTTTATTTGCATCTGAAGAAAGTAAGCCTTCAGCGACTGAAAGTCTTGGTAGTCGAATTCAAGGATTTGGGAATACAAACTTTGAACCATCAGATGATAGGAAATCCTTTCTAAGTGAGGTGGTCAACATTGGAAGCAATACAATTAAGCAGGGCCTGAGTAATTTAACGAACTCTTCATCCATTAATAGGAATGAAACTGGAACTTACCGGAGTCCAAATCTCCGGAGATCTTTAACAAATGAATCTGATTTTGCTAATCGGCATGGATTTAGTTCCACTGGTGAAATCCAAGATACGTATAGGTCTATGATAAATGCTGCTTCTATAAACAGAGAACAGGATCTAAGAACATCTCACCTTGAAGCCTCTGAGGATAATGGCACCACAAGTTACTCAGAAAAGACTCGTGAGGAGAGGCTACTGGAAACTATTGTAACTTCTGGAGGAGTTCGTTTACAACCTACACGTGAAGCTCTTCATTTTTTCATTATGGAAGCTTCTAAACTGGATGTTTTGGTCTTGTGCCATGCTCTTGAATCAAAGCTATTGTCTCCGTTATGGCAGGTTTGTGTTTCCTATTATGCTGCTGATCATGGAGTGCATTAAGGTTAAAATTCAAAAGGAATAATGAAGGAGAGAGTATTATGTAGTCCTGCTTATTGATATTTGCTTCTAGGAACCAGTTTATTCTCCATAAAACATTTGTATTTCTTTTGCTGAATCAATTGTTTTTGCTTACATTACTGAATGGAGGTATGGATTTTTATCTTTTCTATGAAAAGTTTCTGAATTGTTCTAATCCTTTTAGGTTCGGATGAAAGCTGTTTGTGTCCTTGAGGCCATGTTGAGGAAAAGTGATGATGTGCAATTTAAAATTGTGGGACAATATTTTAGTGAAAACATGGATGCAGTTGTTAAGTGTTCTGAATCCCCCCAGGCTTCATTGAGGGAGAAATCACATAAGGTAAGTATTTGTGATGTTTTTTTGAAGTATTTCTTTCTTCTTCTTTTTTTCCCCATATCTTTTTTCCCTTTGAAATGAAGTACAATGCACTTTAATTCAGGGTTGCAACTATGGAGATTGGTTTAGGAATTTTGTGTCTTTTTTTTTATCGAAATAACCTATTGGATCCACTAAAATTGTACCAGTGATATAGAAGGGATCTGTCAAAAGGGTTCACAATGATACATCTATTGTAGTATAGAGCCAGGGCTGTTTATTGGAACGATTTTACCAGATCATGCTATCTCAGAATGGGTCCATTTTATTTATTTATTTTTTTGCTTCATAGGTTGCTTTCTTGAAACACATTTGCAATTTTTTAATTAACAGGTCTTAAACCTTTTGGATGGTGGTCAAACTGGTGGATCCAGCCATCAAGAGAGGGCAGCAAATTCTGACACAACTAATATTCAGATGCCAAACTTGATTGACACTGGTGATGGAGATGATCTTTTTGGAACAGAGGAAACTGTAAAGTCAAGCAATAACCAGAGCACATCTGCGGCTCCTTTTCTTGATGATTTCTTTAGTGGAAGCTTGAACACTGATGTGAATACCATTGAGCAGACAAATGATGATGATCCTTTTGCTGATGTATCATTTCACAACAATAGTAACAAAGAACATGAAGGTGATATATTTTCTGGAATGACTCTTGACAAATCAGGAGGTGTAGAACCTCAATTGGCGAGTAAGCTTGATGGATCTGAAATCTTCGATATTTTTGGTGCCAAATCTGATGTTTCACAAGGGGTAGAGAATTCCAAAAGAGATGTAAATGACATGATGGCTAGTTTGTCTATTATGAGTGGAAATGGTTCAATGGAAAAGCAGAACAGAAACTCTGAGGGTACATTATCTCCAAATTTGTTTCCAGAGTCTGCTGTGAACATGGGGAATCAGGCTCCTAGCAATGTCTTGAATGGTATGCTTGTTCCCCAATCGGCTGGGATGAATGCAAATCCTGTGTTGCCTTATGGTGCTATGCCATATACTTTACCTCCAGGATTTGTGTTTAATCCATCATTTGCTCCACAACTGATGAACTATAATGGGTTTGGAACTCTTCTTGGCCAACAACAGTTTCTAGCAACAATGAACAACTTCCAGCAATTAGGAAATTTGCAGCCTGATTCTGCTGGTTCGAATGGAGGGTATCCTTCACCACTGCCGGACATTTTTACTCCTGGTGTCCCTAATCAGACTTCCACTTCAATGATAAATACTGCAAAGAAAGAGGATACAAGGGCTTTCGACTTTATCTCTGTGAGTTGGAATCATGGCCTGTGGTTATTTTTTCCTGCTTTAATGTGTTTCTATATTTCAATTCATGTGATAAGCCTTTGTAAGGTAATATTTTCTTAAGGTGACTGTAAACATGTCCTTTTAGATATATTTAATTTTGAAATTCTTGTCGGGTTGTTCCTAAGGGTACTTAATTAGGGGTGCAAAACAGGATGATGTGATTCTAGCTTTTGCCTTGTTGAACTTTAGAATTTGGCAGTGCTTGACCTAATCTGTTGACAAACATAGACTTCAAGTTCGGGCAGAGGTGCTTGTGCACAATGATCCATACCTCAAGTTGATTGACATTTATATCATGTTGAACTATGCCATTACAAAAAGGAAAATAGGCATACATGAACTACCTATACATCTCTTTTGGAGATGATTGAAAGTTGGCATGTGGCTACAACTTTTGAGGAGGTGGAGATCAGCACTAAAGCTGCTCTTAGGTGCAATGGCATTTTAGTGCAGAATTAGGGTTTTAAAAATGGTTTACATCTACTCTTTCAAGGGTATTGAGTTCTACATTTTGGGTTTCCATAAAAGTTCCTTCATGTATATCTCGGCATTCTTTGTGAATAAGTTTCTATAGGATTGTAAGTGGACTAAAAGAGAGTATGTAGAATAGTTTTTTGAATATTGAATTCTTTTTAACATGTTTGGAACCTAGACTATTGCTGATACTTTCTTTGCCTAACATTGACCGTTGACATTTACATTCTGGGGTTTCCAAAATTGAATGTATAATTTTTAATAAAACAGTTAGTTTTCATTTAATGTTCAACTAGCAACCTTGTAATTTGAGAGATGAAATTTCATGAGGGTCAAAGACTCTTCTTATTTGTTAGATTGAGTTACGTGGACATTCAATTTTGAATGGTGGAAAAACATAAAAAACAACAGTTCGTGAGACCTACCATGTTATGTACGAGAGCTCAAATATGTCCATTGAGGGAGTCTGGATTTGATATTACTCATGCTTGATTCATTTATCTAGTTGAATTGCTCAAACGCAAAGTTTGATTTGATGAAGATCAACTTGGGTTTACCAGTTAAATGTTTTCAATTTTGTCTCTTAGCTTTTTGCATACTGAACAGTTTGGGCGCCCCCAGATTGTTTTGTTCCTGATTTTGTTTTCTGTTTTTATCCTCCTGAACTGGTTCTTGGGGTTCATTCCTAGGCAGTGGAAGCCTTCGTTCTCTGTTTTGGCAGTTTACTGCACATGTGTTTGGGCTGTTGGCGTGCTGTTTTTCTGTTTTACTTGTGTTCCTGTTTTTTGTCTCTTAGCATAGTGGTATGTTTGTCTCTTGGAACTTTAGTTAGGGGTCCTAATAATTTACTTGTTGATGTAAAATTATTCATAATTTATTGTTTGGGTCCTGTTTTGTTTTAGGGTTTCTTAATGCAGTCAACTGATATTTTTATGCTCACAGCTTCATTGCCATGATAATCATGCATAATGAAGTTTTCTATCTTTTAATTGCTTTTGGTTTTATCTTGGTCCATACACATGACTCGGTAGGTTATTATGTGATGAAACAGTGTTGTCTGTTGTGAGGTTTGCCTCTCCTCTTTATTTTTGGGCCGAAGTCTTTTTTCTGCGTTCTTCAAATTTCGATCTCTAAAAGATGACTAACTGATTATTAGTTTGTGTTAAATTACTATTGCTCTAGAAGCTTAAAGCTCATAGATAGGGGATGATTTATATACTTGCACACCCTTTCATGGGTAGACGGAACACAAATTCTCAATAACAAACCCATCACATACATGAAACAGCAAATGTAGAGGGAGGAGCTAATGCTTGAACAACTTTTTGAAACCATATTAAATCACCTCCTATTCTTAAAGTTGGCGAAGAGGGATTGAATTTATACACTTAACATCCACAAAGCATACTTTGATGTTAACTTTCATGAGCAGCTGCATTTACATGTGTACCTATTCACATTCCTTGAGCAGTCTTCTGGTTGTACTTTTGTGTCATCATGACTGTGTCCTGCCTATAGTTGTGCTTTTTGGATTTTTTCCAATTTTTCTGTTTTTTTTTTTTCCTTTTCGATGAAGAACTCAGAACAAGCACCTTCTTTTATTTTAATTTAGAATTAAAATATTGATCGTCCTTAGAGGATGCCATTAATCTTGATATCCTGTGGGTTTGTTGCAATTGCAGGATCATCTAGCTGCAGCTCGTGATCCAAAAAGGGTGCTTTGAATAATGTGTTTCAGGTAATACATGATATCATTTCAAATCCATGTAGTTAATTTGCAATTGAAGCGGGAATGTCCATGTTAAAAGAGCAGAATTCTTTAGCAATAATCGTCTGTATATCTTAAAAGAGTAGCATTTCCTCGATAATGATTTCGGGAAAGATTAGATCCCTAAAGTAAAGGAGTTGGTCGAACATTTCTGTGGATATATTGTTGTATTTTATGCCCTATCAAATGAATTTACACAATTGCGTTCATGTTGTAACTGTGCAGTACCATTTTGTGTCTTTCTTCCTCTATTGGTTGTAGAACAGTATTTAATTGAATTTCTCGGTTTTCTTTTGGTCATTTGGTCATTGAAACAATGCAATGAGGAATCCTTATTTTTTTCGTCATTCAATATTAAATGGTTTGGTGTGTAGTGTGTATATTTGTTGTTATTATATTTTTTCACACACAATGGAATAGAAGAAGAAAATGGGAACTCCTGCAGCCAGCCAACAGAACACTTTCCTGTAGTTAGATAGTGTCCAGAAAGCTTGTGTTACTGTTTGGCAAGTAGCCTGGCACACATAGTTAAAACCAAGGCCAAGGACAAAAGCAACAAGAATCACAACCGGGGGGGCATTTGCAGTTTTGTTTAAGCCATGAAAATTGATTGATTTTGTGTGTTAAAAATGAATTCTTTTAACCCCCAAAAAACTTCCCATATCCTTTTCCACAGTCCATCTTGACTTCCAGTTCCCACTGTTGTTGCTTGTAGGTTAACCTCAGGTTTTGAGTAGTGAGAATCTGCCCCTATATATTTTCCTGTCTGGAGGATCGTCTCATAAATCTCAGCTGCCAAAGCCAGGAAAAAGGGAAAAAAAAAAATGTTACTCCACCTTGCAGTGGTGCAGCTGTAAAACATTAGATTGTAGACGGCTTTTGACACTTCAGCCTTAATTGATTGTTAATAGATTTTTTTTTTTTTTTTTTAAATTTTTTTTTAAGAAGTCTCAGAAAAACTAAACGTTTCTTAAAAGAAATAAAATCACTAGACTTAACTAATTTCTTTTAATAAAATTTGTTATTATTTAATTAATTAAATATTTAGTGAAAACTAATACATTTTAGATATATTTGTAAATAATTTTTTTTGAATATAATAAATTACAAATGATTTTTTAATTCCTGTGGGTTTTGCGTTTTGCTTTTTTAACGAAAATTTTGGAGGAAATGGTAAAGAATATGATATTTTATAATTTAAAGTGTGAGTTCAAAATAAAAATAAATAAAATGTAAAAATTGAATTTTTGAAAAATTCAAATATTATTAATTTATTCTTATTTAATATGTCAATATTTAATCACTTATATTGTTTCAATAATTATTTATTAGTCACAATATTATAACAAAATAAGGCACTTTCAAATTGTAATAGTTTTGGTAAAATTATTTTCCATCCAAAAAAGATATTTTGCTTATTGCAGAGCCTTTGAATTCTTCTACAATTTATTATAACATTTTAAAGGGTACTAAATAATGTTGAATATTGTAGAAATGAGTAGAAAATACTAAAAGGTTGTCCATTAGAGTAAAACAATATAAAAATATATAGAAAATTATAAATTGTTATAATTAAATTTTAATCACCCTGAGATTAAAATTGATCTTAATCATCAATAGAAAAAATAGAAGATTATAAATAAAGAGTTAGTAATTATAATGAATAAAAAAATTACGAAACAATTTTATAATAAATTTTTTAATTTTATTGAGAAACAAGTTATCAAATAATCTATTTGTTACAGGTATAACCATGTCGCCATATTATACTGGAACAACACACATGTGCTCTAAAAAATTATTATTTTGAATAAAAGAACAAATAAGTTGTTCTTTTTTACCCAATTTTACCATTTTTTACTAGTAGGAAACTACAGTCATCCACATTAATCATATACAAAATCTCTATATTTTCTCATATTTTCTTGAAGTGTGAACAAACAAGTTGTTGAACATTATTTTATTTCAATAGTCATATAAGTTTGGGTTAACTTCATTTAAGGAATCATCTAATAAGGCGTTATACATTAATTTACTAAACCATTATCTCTCTTTTTAACTGCGTGTATAATAGTTATATTTCTTTGAGTCCTCAAAGTATGATCAGCAAACAAGCAATGGAGGATTCTTCTGCTCCAATAACGATGTAAATACATATTAAGTATTTGTCACAATTTTATTGTGATTTTCCATCTCAACTAAAGAGATTATACTTTCCCTTCCTATTTAATAAAATTAACAATGAGTACCAATTTAATTATTTGATATTAATATATTTAAGACAAATAAAATAATGCATTTCTTTATGTGTTTTTGTATTTGTATTTTATCTCCAAAATAGTTCATAGAGATGTGAAATAGAAGAGTCAGTTCCTTGTGATTAGAAAGCTAAGGCCATTGAATGTTCTGAGACAGATTCCAAAGTTTAATAACTAAGAACTTCAATACATAAAAAATAAAATAAAGGTAAGGAGAAAAGAATCTTCTTTAAGTAATACTCAAAATCATAAGTTTCTTGAAATTTTATAAAATTAATATTAAGGAGAACTTCTTTTAATATAACAATGAATTTTAAGATATTCGATCAAGTAGTATTTATATTATAATGTTCAAAAGATTTTCCTCCTCTAAAGCCCTTACCTTGACACAATAGCAAAATGCATTCTGAATGCTACGTAAAGTTGCACGTTTGATCTTTGCTTATTGAGCGTCATTTCAAGAGTTAGGATGAAACTTTCGTCCGAATAAGAATTGAACTCTTAGACTCAATTAGGTCGAATCTGGATTAGTTGGAATTTCGAGTTTCAAGGTGAAATTTTCTTCCGAATAAGAATTGGACGACTCTTAAACTCTACCAGCACAAATGGAGTCGAGTCTAAATTAGTTGGAGTCATGATAACTTCAGATATTAGACGGTTTAACAAAATATTTTCTCCTCCTTCCATTCCTTCTTCTTTTCTTCTTTGTTACCACCATTCAACCACAATTACTGGCACATGATCAGTATTGATGGAAAAGCTAGAATTTATTTTGATTATTTTTGCTTTTTGCAAATTCCACATAATGCCTAATAACAAAAACTAATAAATGTGTCAAACAAATGAGTAATATTGACATGCTTCTTTTAGCAGACTTTCCTCAATAATGAAAGTAGCTAGTTTAGGAGAGTTAGTAAGCGCACTTCTAAATGCTTCTTTTAGGGCGAATGATTTACAGTTCGAATCTCCTTTGAAGTAGTTAGCTCCATGTTAAAAGCTTCGGGTCAGGCCGTCATCTCGAGTAAGAATTGAACTCTGCAAGTGTTCTACAAACCGAGTCGGATTAGTCTCACCGAAAAGGTGGGAACACCGAGCATCCCAAGTGAGTAAAAAAAAAAAAGCTACATATTTCTCTCAATTAACTATTATAATAGAAAGGGTTAAAACATAAGGAAAAAAACCATTAACTCTTGAAATAGGCAAAAAATAAAAAATGAGAGATTAAATTATATATATATCCTTCTTTCCTTCCTTCTTCTAACCATGCCCCTAAAGAGAGTAAAGAGTACGAAAATTTTCTTAGGCAAAATTTTAAAAACCAACCACAACTTTCACCCAGTAATATACAACTATTTTTTTGTCCTCTTTTTATCAGAAATCCACCTTTGTTAAGAAAAGGGAAAAAGGAAAAAATATGGTAACGTATAAATGGAAATATTATAGACAAAAAAATATATGGCACGATGGTTATATTAATTAGCCAACATAAGTATTTGCATTTATAATTGTTGACCAAACTACTTTTCCTTTTGATAAAAAAGAGGAGGAAATTGATTGCCTGATTGTGAATTTTTTAACTCCCTTACTATTTCTAATTATTATTTTCATATTATTCAAATTATTTATTCTAAATCATTATTTGATTTATAATATTTGTTGTATTTATATTGATTTAACAAATTGGGTAATAAAAATTTTATTTTCTTTCTGACCATATTTTATCTCTTCTAAATTATCTATCAAATTTTGATATTTGGTATATCTAAAATAATTTTTTTTAAAAAAAAAACATGTTAAAAGAATTATAAATTGTCTTTTTTTTTCTAATATATATATTCTTGTTATAATGTTTGATTTGTTGTGACTTGTAGTGGACGGTTATTAAATATGAACTTAAAATTCTTTACTTAGTGATGCGTTTTTAAACTCTTGAGACTTTCTTGAAAGAATATTACGATATTTTGTTCGTACGATCATTTCATTTTCTCATTGTTTAAGTAGCAAAGTGGACGGTTTCATCGTTGATAATCGAAAAGAGAAAGGAATTATTCTTTAAGGACTTCTGCAACATCTTTATTCACATTTTCTTCCTCACTTTCCACTTCTTCCTTACTTTCCTTCTTTCCGGGGTCAAATAATTCCTGACGAACAAGGAATGCTGGTTGTATGCTTGAATAGACAACATAGGTAATAAAAAAGAACACTAGTGATCCGAACCACGAAAGTTATCCCTTGCAACATAAGGAACTTGATATTCAATTTCTTATTCGTATTTATAGTTCATCGAATGAAGGTATTCATCGTAATAAAAAAGTGGACAATATAATTAAGTTATTTATAACACGTTATCATCATAATGATCGCGATGAGAGAGCGTGTTATTACTTGGAATCTCACAGGAGATATCTAAATAGTTATCAAACCAAAGTCTAAAACAATTTACTCAATAACACATTTTAAACGTGAGGCCCACTTCAAAGTAAATAATATCACTAGATATTATATATATATATATGTTGCAACACATAAAAAATAAAATAAAGGTAAGGAGAAAAAGAATCTTCTTTAAGTAATACTCAAAATCATAAGTTTCTTGAAATCTTATAAAACTATTATTAAGGAGAACTTCTTTTAATATAACAATGAATTTTAAGATATTCGATCAAGTAGTATTTATATTATAATGTTCAAAACAATTTTCTCCTCTGAAGCCCTTACCTTGGCACAATAGCAAAATGCATTGTGAATGCTACGTAAAGTCGCACGTTTGATCTTTGCTTATTGAGCGTCATTTTAAGAGTTAGGATGAAACTTTCGTCCGAATAAGAATTGAACTCTTGGACTCAATTAGGTCAAATCTGGATTAGTTGGAATTTTGAGTTTCAAGGTGAAATTTTCTCTCGAGTAAGAATTGGACGACTCTTAGACTCTACCATCACAAATGGAGTCGAATCTAAATTAGTTGGAGTCATGATAACTTCAGATATTAGATAACCAAAAATTTTCTCCTCCTCCCATTCCTTCTTCTTCTTTTCTTCTTTGTTACCACCATTCAACCACAACTACTGGCACATGAAATCAGTATTGATGGAAAAGCTAGAATTTATTTTTATTATTTTTGCTTTTTGCAAATTCGACATTATGCCTAATAATAAAAAAGAATAAATGTGTCAAACCAATGAGTAATATTGACATGCTTCTTTTAGCAAACTTTCCTCAGTAATGAAAATAGCTACATATTAACCTGGTAGCTTAATAGAGTTGGTAAACGAACTTCTAAATGCTTCTTTTAGGGTGGATGATTGAGAGTTCGAATCTCCTTTGAAGAGGTTAGCTCCGGGTCAGGCCCTCCCATCGAGTAAGAATTGAACTCTGCGAGTGTTCTGCACACCGAGTTTGGATTAGTCTCACCGAAAAGGTGAAGACACCGAGCACCCAAGTGAGTAGAAAAAAAAGCTACATATTTCTCTCAATTAACTATTATAATAGAAAGGGTTAAAACATAAGGAAAAAAAAACCATTAACTCTTGAAATAGGCAAAAAATAAAACATGAGAGATTAAATTAGATATTTTTGGAGAAAAATAAAATAATTTACTTCTCTTGGGTATTTGAAGGGATTCATGAAAGATGAGATAGTAGTTTACTTTATCTTACTAGTAACTTTTTATGGTCGAATCTTATAAACTTTATTTAGTTAAAGTTTAATTATATCAATATTTAGTTAGAAGTAATATATATATATATATATATATAATATATATATATATTGAGAGTCGTGAAAGTATCTAGGGGCTGACGAAGCAATGGGAGATGACCTGGCAATCCGAGTGTCTACACACTTCACTCAAGAAACCTCTACCTCACTACGCCAAATAGCGAAGTGAAGGGATGCCTCAAGCACCCCACTTCGCCCGAAGTCAAACTACCACCTAGGCAACGAACTTCCCGTTTATTCCTAAAAGGATAGTATTTGACCAACACGTCAGTCAAATTCCCTCCAAATTTTCCTAAATCAGAGGAATTCTGAAATCTTCCACAAAATCTGGTAACCACCACATTCTGTAGTTTACATCACTTAATCTGCCTATTTCTCAGGGTGGTTTTCATCTATAAAAACCACCCCCGTAAAGGTAAAAGGGGAGGCAAGATTTCTATACTAAATCTTTGTCAAATTATCTACTATCCAATCTAAATCACTGACTTTACCATCAGAGGGTTCATCAGAGACCTTCCTCCCTCTGTATGAACTTTACTGTTTTGCAGATATCCCGAGACTGAAATCATAATCAAATCATGAACGCGACGCCCCCCTTGGCAGAAATATTCGACAGAGATCATCAGACGATACCGTTTCATCAACAGGTGGTGTCAAACTAATTTCCGACGAATTAGTTTGGTTCCGTTACCGGGAACGTAAGTATCACATCTTTCACTACTCTTGACAGGAAGTCAAAATATTGTGATGATCCAGCGATCGTGACCACTACCCTGATGCCACGATCCCTATGTCTCTCCACGAGATCCATCGTGCATCACACTCTGTCGCCCTTGAGAAGCCTCAATGGCGGTTGGTGATTGAACGTTTGGGACCCCGAGATTCCCCACGTAAAGTGTTGGACCTTCGTGATAGGCTAAACGGAAAATGGTCCAACGAGGATGGGCACACCAAGGAGGTCGAGGACCTGCTGAAAGAGGTCGAGCAGCTCCGAAAAGAGCGTGACCTCTCGAAACAATGGATGCGGCTCTGTGCTGAATCCCGCAGGCTTGGATTGCCACCCCCGACCTTGCCCGCTTTATCAGGAGAGAGTCAACCGTCTAATGAACCCTCCAAAGGAAAAAGTCGCTGGGACAAGCTCCGCTCAAAGAGGAACAGACGTGAACGAAGTCCTGACCTGACGCGAAGGGATCACTCTAAAAATAATCGTTCAGTCGACACAGGCCCCTTTGTGAAGTAGATTCACTCCGCGACACCGGACCCGTCACTGAAGATTCCCCAATTTGTGTTGTATAGTGGACAAAGCTGACCCTAAGAGCACGTTTTCTGGTTCAGGTCCACCATGGGCCTTGTAACCAATGACGAGGCTGTCATGTGCAAGGTCTTTCCCAGCACTCTGTCCAACAAAGCCCTGACATGGTTCACTTCGCTAAAACCAGGGGCCATCGATTCTTGGCGTAACCTCGAAAAGCTATTCTTGGACAAGCTTAGCACCGCGGGAACGATGCCCAAGACGAGGGGAGACCTCGCCAACATCAAACAGGGAGACAACGAGACCCTCCTTGCCTACTTGGATCGCTTCAAAAAGATGTACGATGAGATCGAAGGACTCAGTCAGGACACGGTGATCACCTACTTTGAGGGTGGATTCCGATCAAAGATGCTATACCCTGAACTCCAACTTTGCAAGCCTAAAACGATCGGTGAGATGTTCAATGTAGCTCGCAAGGTCACGTTGGCAGAAGGCAGTGCCCAAGAGACGCTACACAAAAAGAAAGAAAGATACACGAAATCCTTACCTCAAGACAGAAGAGGAAAAAACTGAACAAGGAGGACTGAGACGTTCACTTCGCTGAACACATCTAAGGAGAACCTCATTACAGTGGTCAAGGAGAAGCTCAGAGTTCACGAGCCTACATCCGCACGAACTCAAGGTATGCCCCCCAGAGATAAGTCGAAGTTCAGCGGGTTCCACCAAGATTTCGGCCATACCACTAAAAATTGCATGTAGTTGAGGGGGGAAATCGAGAGGCTCATTCGAGAAGGTCATCTGAAAGAATTCTTGTCGGAAAGACGACCGAACGAAAGGCTCGAGAGAGTGATCAAAGTGATCTCTCCGTAGTTATCGTCTATCAAACAGATAAAGCAGAAGATCTACAACTTAAGCAATCCCATTCTGGGATCTCACTTTGGCACATTTCCCCAAGAGCCAATAACATTTTACGACAAGGACCTCGAGCTCAACGAAGAAGCCCGAGTCAACCCTATCGTCCTCGAGGTCGGTATGACCAAGCAAGGTATGGATCAATGCCGGGTGAAGAGGGTCTTGATAGACACCGGGGCCACCAAGAACATTCTTTATTTAAAATGCTTCAAGGAGATGTGAATGAACGACAGCCACCTGAAGCCCAGTAGTATGGTCTTGGAGGGCTTCACTTCTCACAAGATCGACGTAAAGGGAACAGTTAAGATCAACGTAACTTTAGGCTCCGATGATTGCACCCGGGAGGAAGAGATCAAGTTCTTCGTAGTGGACATTGATTCCTCATACAACGCCATCTTGGGAACTCCGACCCATGCAGCTTTCGAGTTGATCATCTCTACCGCCCACCAGCAAGTCAAGTTTGCCACCAGAAGCGGCGTGGGAGTCGTCAAGAGCAGACCCAAAAGCCTGCTCACACATATCATGAAGTCCCGAAAGTTGCAGGAAGCTACACTGCCGCTCGTGGCCATCGGATTGATCCTGGCGACTAGAGAACCTGTATACCCGACAGCCCCAGGTGAGACGAACCTCCCTACTGAGGCTCTTGGGCTGGAAACAGAGGAATTTGAAGAAATGTCAATCCACCCCAATTATCCCGACCAAAAAGTCCAGATTGGGAAGGAGATGCCCCGACACATTAGAGAGGAAATGATCCGCTTCCTCTCCAGCCACCTTCACAACTTCGCATGGAACACCCGGGACATGCCGGGAATCGACCCAACCATCGCAGAGTACCGACTCAATATTGACCCTACCTATAAACCAATGAAGCAAAAGCCCCGTCAATTCGGGGAAGACAAGCTCAAAGGCATGCAAGCTGAAATCCAGAAGCTGGTGGAGTCAGGATTCATACGAGAGGTTGATTACCCCTCTTGGCTAGCCAACGTGGTAATGGTCAAAAAGGCAAGTGGGAAGTGGAGAATGTGTGTGGACTACACCGACTTAAATAAAGCCTGCCCTAAGGACTGCTATCCGCTCCCCTGGATAGATGCCCTGGTAGATTCCACCTCTAGGTATGAGTTCCTTATGGACGCATTCTCCAGATACCACCAGATCAAAATGAAGCCACAAGATCAAATCCACACTTCTTTCCGAGTAGCAGGGGCCATCTACTGTTATAACGTAATGCCATTCGGATTAAAGAATGTAGAAGCGACATACCAGCTAATGATGAACAAGATTCTACATAAACAAATAGGCCGGAACATAGAAACCTATGTGGACGACATGGTGGCCAAAACCGAGCGAGGACACTCCCATCTGGAGGACCTAAGTGAAACTTTTGCCACCCTATCCCAGTATGAGCTAAAGCTCAACCCCACGAAATGCACATTCGGCGTCAAATCCAGGAAATTCCTAGGGTTCATGATGTTTGAATGGGGTATCGAGGCGAACCCCCGTAAAATAGAAGTAGTATTGGCATTGGTCGAGCCCCGCTGAGTAAAAGACATACAGAGACTGAACGGTTACATCGCCGCCTTAGGAAGGTTTGTGTCCAAATCTGTTGAAAAGTGTGCCATTTTTCAAAGCACTAAAGTTATCTGGGAAAAGCTTCTGATGGAGTGAGGAGTGCTCGCAAGCATGGAAGGATTTAAAGGGTTACCTGACAAACCTACCCTTGTTAAGCGCGCCAACACCAGGGGAGGTGTTGTACCTGTACCTGTACCTGTCAGTCTCACAACAGATAATAGCCTCCGTCCTGGTTAGAGAATCAGAGGATAAACAACTATTAATCTACTTTGTTAGCCGAGTACTCAGGGACGCCGAAGTATGATACTCCTACATTGGAAAACTGGCTTATCCGTTGGTTATAAGCAAGCGAAAGCTTTGAGCATACTTCGAGTTGCATTCCGTCACCATATACACCAACCATCCTCTGAAGCAAATCTTTCACAAACTGGATCAATCAGGAAGAATGCTGAGATGGTCCATCAAACTCTGCAAGTTAGATCTCAAGTTTGCGCCGCGAACTGCTATCAAACCCCAAGCCTTATCAGACTTCCTGGCAAAGCTCTCTTTCTTTGAGATCATCTGCACAAAAGATCCAAACCCCTAATCCCCAGAGGGGGAACCATGGAAATTGACAGTAGATGGGGCTGTCAACGCAAAGGGGGTGGGGGTAGGCATCACTGTCACATCTACCTCCGGGTAGTATGAAAGGGCTGGAAGTGTGAGACTGAGTTGGCTAAAATAGCATCAGGAGAAACTCCCAACGACCAGGGAATTTTAGTAGAGCTCCTCTCAGCCCCAGAACATATCCACCCAATACAACCGGCCGTCACTAATTCCCCCACCTGGATAGACGAACTCGTAAACTACATATCCTCGGACATTCTACCTGACGACAAGGATAGGGCAAGACAAATCTGGAAACGGGCAGCCCTGTATACAATAATTGATAACATCCTATATCGGCGCTCCTTCACAAAACCTCTGTTGCACTGCATTCCGCCCAACCTCACTCAGGCAATCCTCGAAGAATTACACGAAGAGGTGTGTGGGGGAACACCCAAGTTCGAGACCATTGTCAGAAAAAGTGATCAACCAAGGCTACTACTAGATGACACTTCAGAAGGATGCGGAAAAATATGTAAAACATTGTGAGGTGTCGCAGAAGTTTGGTAAAATACCTCGACTGCCCTCTGTCCCTCACACGCCGGTACTGGCAGCCTGACTTTTTGATATGTGGAGAATTGACCTTATGGGCAAGTTTCTCAAGTCCAAAGGAGGAAGCAAATGCCTGATCGTGGTCGTAGACTACTTCTCTAAATGGATAGAGGCAAAGCCACTGGCTGCCCCCACGGAGGAAAACACACTCAACTTTCTCCATAATTTTGTACTCTGTAGATATGGGATGCCACAAGCCATTGTTATAGATCACGATACCCAGTTTGCCACTAAGTTCGCAGTAGAATGCTCCCGACTAAGAACAAAGCATTAGAAATCATCTGTCGCACACCCACAGGGAAACGGACAAGCGGAGGCAGCAAACAAATTGGTCCTCACAACATTGAAAAATAATCTAGAGGGAAAATCCAACAAATGGGTCGATGAGCTCTCTGCCACACTCTAGGCATTCCGAACCTCGGCTAGGGGCCCTACTGGAGAAACAACCTATGCTTTAGTATTCTGGTCCAAAATAGTATCGCCAGTCTTGCTCGCACTCCCGTCATACAGAATCTCCATGTATAATGAGGACAGTAATAAACGACAACGTTGCCTAGACTTGGACCTGCTAGAAGAAAGGCGGATAGCCGCAAGCCTACGGGTAGCAACTTTCAAACAAAAAACCAAGCTGACCCACGACAAAGGCCTAGTGAACAGTCCGATATCGATCGGCGATTAGGTGCTCCGAAAGATAGAAGGCACAACCAGACAAATCAAATCAAACAAGCTAACACCAAACTGGGAAGGTCCCTACCTGGTAAAGGATGAAGTACGACAAGGAACTTTTCATCTCATGGACCAAGAGGGAAAGACGTTGCCCAACCCGTGGCACTCCAATCACCTAAAAAAGTACTTCGTTTAAGCATCTCCATCACACTGAGGCCTCCCCACAATAAAGATTCCGCTTGAGTTAATCTTGGAGTTTAGTTTCAAATTAATTATTGAACTTGTAATAAATTTCGAGTTAATCTCAGAATATCATTATACTTTGAATCTATTTCAGAGTTTTGTTTTGAGTCAATCACGAAACTTGTAATAAATTTTGAGTTAATCCTGGAATATCATTATACTTTGAATTTATTTCAGAGTTTAGTTTCGAGTCAATCACGGAACTTGTAATAAATTTCGAGTTAATCTCGGAATATTATTATACTTTGAATCTATTTCAGAGTTTAGTTTCGAGTCAATCACAGAACTTGTAATAAATTTTGAGTTAATCTCGAAATATCATTATACTTTGAATTTATTTCAGAGTTTAGGTTCGAGTCAATCACAGAACTTGTAATAATTTTCAAGTTAATCTCGGAATATCATTATGCTTTGATTTTTTTTCAGAATTTAGTTTCGAGTCATTCACGGAAACGTGTAATATCATTATACTTTGAGTTTATTACAAAACTTAATCAATCACCGAACTTGTGAGTTAGTCTCGGAGCTCGTTCGTTAACGTCGAAGTAAGTATACTTGAAGGATCATGAGTACGCGAAGACGGGGTTGAAAAAAGCAAATAAATAGAGGACGAAGTGAATATACTTGCAACATTTGCTAAAAATATACTTTATTAATATGCATCCTATACAATCTATTACAAAAATTTAGGATGCTTCGGCAGGTGGGGGACAAACCTCCACCGAAGCACCCTCCTCTCCTACACTAGGGGCCCCAACACCCCACTCTGCTGCACTTGGGGGCCCATCCACCAAGATTGGCTCCTCTGCTGATGCAGGCTCCGCTACATCAGGCACCCCAGTCGAAGTGGGATCTATTGAAGCTGGCTCCGCCTTCGCTATGTCCCGGTATTGATCACACAGTTCCTCCAGAGTGGGAGAAATCAAGGTCGGCGGACTCCAATACCTTCTCACCTTTTGGCCAGTGGCCGCAATTTCCTCCAGTTCACTCTCCGTGAACGGAGCAAAGTTGCTACCACCCCTAAATTCGGGGTCAGCAAAGGAACCCTCAGATGCCCGACACATCAACGCCTTGTCTGGAATGAACTGATGGAATTGGCGAAGTATGTGGACGCAGCCTCGGTCGAAGAAGGCGTTGGACTTCACAAAAAACTCATCTTCAAAGGCAGGAGAACTCTTGTAAATATCCACCCACTTCGCCGTGTACTCGGCTGACTTATTGTACCTCACCTTCTCCTCGGACGCCCTGCACCTTGACTCTAACTCCTTTGTCTTCCTGTCGAAGTCCCGAAGCTGGACTTTGAGATCTTCGTTGGCTTGCCTGAAGGAAATTAGGTCGGCAGATTGCCGGTCCTTCTATGCTACCACTAGCGCCACGTTTTCCTTGGCAGTCCGCAACTTCTCAGTGACGGAGTCAAGTGCTTTGTTCTTTCAAGACAACTGCCCTTCCAGGTCAGCGCACTTCTTCTTCAAATTGATTTGCATTATCCTGGAAATGTTGGCTGAGGCCGCCGTTCGACCGAGGTAGCCAACAAAAGCACAAACCTGTTTCAAAAAGAGTAGACGAAGTTAGCATAAAGAATGAACATGTTAGTGAGCACTTCGGTTCTTCAGACATACCTGTGATAGATGGGCCCCAATCTGACCAATGGTGTCATCCACTCCGGGGGTGGACCTGCGGAGACTTTGAGAGAGGTCGAAGTCCATGGCCTTGTTCAGAACCACCTTGCCGAAGAACCTCCCTACCTTCGAATTTGAAAATTGAAGGTTTGTTAGTGGTGGGGAGGCCCGTTGAACCTCCTGGGCTAGGCTCTCCAAGTCCCTCCTTGACTCTGGTAGCCGTAATCCCTCCTTGGTCCAAGGGCAGGATGATTGACCAGACGAGCTTTCCCCCTGGGAAGCCTGGAGTACTAATGCTTGTGCAGTGGCAGGGGCTACTTCCCTCAGACCGGCGGAGTCCATCAGATGAGGACCTGATGAGACCCTTTTTTGGGAAAGCTCCTCTTCACTTGCCTCGTAGGCCCTCTTTGAAGTAGTCTGGACCGGCTCCTTCCCCTTGGAGCGATCCATTTGCCTCACCGGCTGAGGGGATTGGCCAAAGTTTGTAGAGCTGGGGGAGGGGTAGCCCCGTCCCCAGTCGAAGTGGCAGCCGTGGCGATGGTGGCGCGATCCACCGCCCTTGTAGGATTAGGGGTGGAGTTATTGAGGGCAGCCGCCCTGGCCCGCCTCGCAACTGCACGACGCTCTGTAAAAGTAAGTCCCATATCTGCTGAAGTAACGGAAATGAGGTTAGCAACAAAATTGGAAAAATGAAGCACAAAGACTTTGAAATAAAACACAAAGGTCATCTACCCTTGAATACGGGGCAGCCCTCACTTCGGAGGTTGGTGCACTCCTGGCATTCATCAAAAAACACCTTGCCTGGGTGCAGTCTCCAAGCCAAATACTCATTATTGTCCTCTAAACCTAGCTCTCTCCGGCGGGCATCGATCGACTTCCCGCCAATCCCGCAATGGTATTTACTCTCGTTAGCGATAAGTTTGCTAGTCAGGAAAATTTTGGTCTGAGTCCTAGGGTCATCTCCTAACTCGCTTTGGACATAATAAAAAAATTTCATGTTAGAGTCAGAGTACCTAGTGTTTTTCTTAATGGGAGACCAAACGCGAAGTGCCTTACACTTCGGGTAAAATGGGAATCCCAATCTAGACTCCATACAAACCCAACGCTCTTTCCACTGACCTAACTTCTTGGGAGGAGGCTCAAAAAGGGTAACTATGCTAGGACGTGGGCGAAGTGAGAGGGCCAGGTTGTTCATGCAGAGTATGGTAAAAAAGGAACTAAGAATGAGTTCGGAGATTTCTACCCATATTCTCCTACACAAAATAGTCAAAGCAAGAAAATACTGGACCCCATTAGGATGAACATGGGCTGGCTGACACTTAACTAGGTTTAAAAAATCGCAAAAAGTGAGATCTAGAGGAATGTTGAGTCCGACAAGGAAATGGTCGAAGGGAATATGTATATAACAGTCGGTCATGACTGTGGTATAAACATCCTAAATCTACTACGGTTGACCTCTAGGGCTAAGGTTGGGAATTCTAAACTAATGGTGTTGGTCTTAAGGACGAAGTCCCCCGACAACCAGTGTTTGGTCTTCGGCAGCTCCTCGAAAGAGTCGGAGTCAGAACCCTCCCCTTGGAGGGCACCGGGGTCAGCTTGGTTCCTAGTGGTTAAGTCGGTGGCTCCTACTCCGGCACCGGGGGTCCTAGGGGAGTTTGGTTCTAAAGGAGCCTCTACGGGAGTAGTCAGAACGTCAAAGGTGCCGCCGGTCGAAGCCTGATGACTTGGCACTCTGAGGAACCCGTCTTCAGTATCTAGGCGGGTGGGCAAGTTTTGGTTCCCATCGAAGCCGAGGCTGATTTGTAGGATTTGTCCAGCCTCGGCGCTCGTGCTCTCATCACTCGAACTGCTCGAACTGTCACTTCAGTTTTGGGGATCCTCATCAGCTGGCCTATCCATCGAAGTGGATGCTGAGGAGCTAGACTCAACTTCGACTATGGGGGTATTGACTTCGTTGTTCTCTGAGATCGACATATCTACGACGAGAACAGATTGTTTATTAGATCTAAATTCATCCTAGAGTTTCCCCACTTTGCCTTCAACCAGTTCTTCCCTCAACCACTCTCCTTCAAAAAATTCTCTCCATAATATCTAATCAACTACGGGTTTTGGCATACCTAAAACAAAAACCCAGAACAGACTCTACCAAAACCCAGAAAACATTGCAAAATTACCCAAAAGAAAACACAAAAAACCCTAGAAAGGTTAACAGCTATCCCCTCCTTTTTTTGTTCATCACCCAAAACGCAACAAAAATGAAAAAACAAAGACGACAACAAGCATGAATCACTTCCTTAGCTGTTGTAGTTGATGGAAATGAGGGAATCCTTGGTTAATCGCAAAGGAATCAAGTGAAGAGCAGACTAATGCGGGAGTAAGAAAACTGAAGAAGAAAAGAAGAACATCGGGAAGGTTTGAAGTAAGGTTTACCCTCGAAAGGGAGCTAGTCCCGCTATTTATAGAAGGGAGAAGAAGGCGAGAAGACAAAAAATTCAAAAGAGGTGGGAAGCTTCCCGGGCACGCTTCACCCGAACCCTCTCCTAAACGAGTCAAAAGTCACACCAAACGTCGCTTCACCAGTCCCTAGGCTTGATAGCCATCATTGCCTAGAGTGTGAGAAAGTGTGAACAACGTCATCAATCCCACTTGCGGATCTAGCTGGGGCCTGGATAACCGAACCGACGTAGGCAGCCGCGGAGCTCGAGCCAAGCCCTTTGACGAACACGTTGGGAACAAGGCGATACTCCCAACTGCGTCCAAGTGAAAGGAAGTCACCCTTCCACTTCGACGAGGGGCCACTGAGAGTCGTGAAAGTACGCAGGGGCTGACGAAGCAATGAGAGATGACCTGGCAATCCGAGTGTCTACACACTTTACTCATGAAACCTCTACCTCACTACGCCAGATAGCGAAGTGAAGGGATGCCTCAAGCACCCCACTTCGCCCGAAGTCAAACTGCCACCTAGGCAACAAACTTTCCGTTTATTCCTCAAAGGATAGTATTTGACCAACACGTCAGTCAAATTCTCTCAAGATTTTCCTAAATCATAGGGATTCTGAAATCTTCCACAGAATCTGGTGGTAACCAGATTCTGCAGTTTACATCACTTAATCTGCCTATTTCTCAGGGTGGTTTTCATCTATAAAAATCACCCCAGTAAATGTAAAAGGGGATGCCAGATTTCTATACTAAATCTCTATCAAATTATCTATTATCCAATCTAAATCACTGACTTTATCATCGGAGACTGAAATCCTAATCAAATCACAAACGCGACTCCCCCCTTGGCAGAATTATTCGTTAGAGATCATCATACGATACCGTTTCATCGACAGGTGGCGTCAAATTGATTTCCGACGAATCAATATATTCTCAACTCTAATGCCTTTACCTCATCTCAAAAGAGAAGCACCATTTTTTGCAAACCCTAAAAATGGCTAATATTATCAAAATTTCTGGTCAACAAGTTTCGGTTGATGGGGTATCCTCCGAAAATTAGAACTTCAACCCACCTCCAAAAATTTTGTGTCTTTCTCTTTCTTTGTTGTGTTTCCACGGCGGTGTATCTGGAATCAACCGAGCCCCAATTCCTTTTCTCGTGTGCTTTTTAACTGTTAATTAGGGTTAGAAAAAATTGAATATTGTGAGTGTAAAATTAGATAAGGAAAAAGATATAAGTTATAGAAAGTGTGTAAATTATATATATATATCCTTTTTTCCTTCCTTCTTCTAACCATGCCCCTAAAGAGAGTAAAGGGTACGAATTTTTTTTAATTATTCAAAACTCATCTCGAATCACATAGGCATCAACATGAGCATCGGTTGTGGAAATGAGTTTTTGAATTTGGTGTGGAAATGAGTTTTTAAATTTGAAAATTTGATTCTAGAAATGGAGAGAGAGAGAAAGATTTAAAATAATAAAATTATCTCTTATAAAAATTAATATTTATTTTTAAAATAATGGACACAAATATTTGAGATTTATCTAAAAGAGTAAAAAAAATTTAACTAAGTACAAAAAAAAACTTTTGACATAACAAAAAAAAAAATTAAAATTATATAATGTAACTTTTTAAAATATAGAAAACACGCTTTTGTGATAAACCACAACTTTTACTTACTAATATATAACTTACGCAAAATTTTAAAAACCAACCACACAACTTTCACCCAGTAATATACAACTCTTTTTTTGTCCTCTTTTTTTTATCAGAAATCCACCTTTGTTAAGAAAAGGCAAAAAGGAAAAAAATATGGTAACGTATAAATGGAAATATTATAGACAAAAAAAATATATTGCACGATGGTTATATTAATTAGCCAACATAAGTATTTGCATTTATAATTGTTGACCAAACTACTTTTCCTTTTGATAAAAAAGAGGAGGAAATTGATTGCCTGATTGTGAATTTTAACTCCCTTACTATTTCTAATTATTATTTTCATATTATTCAAATTATTTATTCTAAATCATTATTTGATTTATAATATATGTTGTATTTATATTGATTTAACAAATTGGGTAATAAAAATTTTATTTTCTTTCTGACCATATTTTATCTCTTCTAAATTATCTATCAAATTTTGATATTTGGTATATCTAAAATATTTTTTTTAAAAAGACATGTTAAAAGAATTATAAATTGTCTTTTTTTTTTCTAATATATATATTCTTGTTATAATGTTAGATTTGTTGTGACTTGTAGTGGACTGTTATTAAATAGGAACTTGAAACTCTTTACTTAGTGATGCGTTTTTAAATTCTTGAGACTTTCTTGAAAAAAATATTACGACATTTTGTTCGTACGACCATTTCATTTTTCTCATTGTTTAAGTAGCAAAGTGGACGGTTCCATCGTTGATAATCGAAAAGAGAAAAGAATTATTCTTTAAGGACTTCTGCAACATCTTTATTCACATTTTCTTCCTCACTTTCCCCTTCTTCCTTACTTTCCTTCTTTTCGGGGTCAAATAGTTCCTGACGAACAAGGAATGCTAGTTGTATGCCTGAATAGACAACATAGGTAATAAAAAAAAACACTAGTGATCTGAACCACGAAAGTTATCCCTTGCAACATAAGGAACTTGATATTCAACTTCTTATTCGTATTTATAGTTCGTCGAATGAAGGTATTCATCGTAACAAAAAAGTTGACAATATAATTAAGTTATTTATAATACGTTATCATCATAATGATCGCGATGGGAGAGCGTGTTATTACTTGGAATCTCACAGGAGATATCTAAATAGTTATCAAACCAAAGTCTAAAACAATTTACTCAATAACACATTTTTAACTCGCGAGGCTCACTTCAAAGTGAATAATATCACTAGACATTATATATATATATATATATATAGTGACTTAAAGTCTCACATGTCCGCCTATAAGATATTTGGGCGGTTATTAAACAAGAGTTTGAAACCCTTTAATCAGTGATTTGTTTTAAACTTGTGAGGTTCTCCTGAAAAAAATACTGCGACATTTTTGTTCATATGGCCATTTCATTTTTCTTATTGTTTATGTAACAAAATGGACGGTTCCATCCTTGATAATCGAAAAGAGAAAGGAAACTTTTTTTCAGGAACATTAGCTTCTACAACATCTTTATTTGTATTTTCTTCCTCACTTTCCATTTTTTCCTTACTTTCCTTCTTTCTGGGGTCAAAGAGTTCGTGACAAACAAGGAGTGCCGATTGTATGCCTAAATAGACGACACATATAATAAAAGCACTAGTGATCCGAGCCATGAAAGCTATCCTTTGCGACACAAGGAACTTGTCATTCAACTTATTATTTCTAGTTATAGTTCATTGAATGAAGGTATTCAGTGTAACAAAAAAAAAAGACAATATGATTGAGTTATTTATAACACGTTATCATCATAATGATCGCGATAGGAGGGTACGTTGTGACTTGGAATCTCACAGGAAATCTCTAAGCAGTTATTAAATAGAGTCTAAAATCTTTTACTTAGTAATGCATTTTAAACTCGAGAGGCCCACTTCAAAGTGAACAATATCATTGGACATTATATATACCTATATATGTTGTGACTTGGAGTCTCACATGTCCGCCTATGAGATATTTGGGTGGTTATTAAATAGGAGCTTGAAGTCCTTTACTCATGACGTATTTTAAACTTGTGAGACTCCCCTGGGAAAAAATACTGCAATATTTTTGTTTGTGCGACCATTTCATTTTTCTCATTGTTTATATAGCAAAGTGGGCGGTTCCAGCGTTGATAATAAAAAAGAGAAAGGAAGCTTTCTTTTTTCCCCCTAACACTCTAGCTTCTGCAGCATCTTTACTCACATTTCTTCCTCACTTGCCACTTCTTCCTTACTTTCCTTCTTTCCAGGGTCAAAGAGTTCTCGACAAATAAGGAATGTCGGTTGTATGCCTAATAGACAACACATATAATAAAAAAGAAAGCACTAGTGATTCAAGCTACAATAGCTATTCCTTGCGACACAAGGAACTTGCCATTCAACTTCTTATTTCTAGTTATAGTTCGTCGAACGAAGGTATTCAATGTAACAAAGAAGAGGACAATATAATTGAGTTATCTATAACACGTTATCATCATAAAGATTGCGATGGGAGGGTGTGTCATGACATGGAATCTCACAGGAGATCTCTAAACAATTATTAAACTAAAGTCTAAAACTCTTTACTCAATAACGCATTTTAAATTTATGTATAATATTACTAGACATTATATAAATATATATATATATATATATAATATATTGTGATTTGGAGTCTCACATGTCCGCCTATGAGATATTTGGCCAGTTATTAAATAGAAACTTGAAGTTCTTTACTCAATAATGCATTTTAAACTCGTGAGGCTCCCCTGAAAAAAATACTGCAATATTTTTGTTCGTACGACCATTTCATTCTTCTTATTGTTTATGTAGCAAAGTGAGCGGTTCTATCGTTGATAATCGAAAAGAGAAAGGAAGTTTTTTTTAGAACACTAGCTTCTACAACATCTTTATCCTCATTTTCCACTTCTTCATTACTTTCCTTCTTCTCGGGGTCAAAGAGTTCCCGATGAACAAGGAATGCCGATTGTATGCCTAAATAGATGATACATGTAATAAAAAAGAAAACACTAGTGATTCGAGTCACGAAAGCTATCCCTTGCGACACAAGAAACTTGCTATTCAACTTCTCATTCCTAGTTATAATTCTTCGAATGACAATGGAGGGGGGTGGGTATGTTGTGACTTGGAGTCTCACATGAAATCTCTAAACAATTATTAAATCGAGTCTAAAACTCTATACTTAATAACACATTTTAAATTTAGAGTCCCAACTTCAATGTGAACAATATCATTGGATTTGTTTATAACATGGTTCTATTTTCTTTAATTATGATTTCTTCTAATGTATTTTTGTGGTTGTGTTTTTGAGGGGAAAAAAAAACATGAAGGGCAAATTAGGTAAATAGAGAGTTGTGTTTATCTCTATTTATTACCACTTACTTCATTGCTTCCAAATCAGCAATAGCATTTAATATAGATGGCAATATTATGGACCAAAAAATATATGGCACCATAGTTATACTAATTAGCCAACCCAAGTATTTGCATTTAAAATTGACCAAATTACTTTTCATTGGACATGTTTAAAAAAAGAAAAAGAGAAAAGGAAAAATACATGAAGGGCAAATTCGGTAAATAGACAGTTCTGTTTATCTCTATTTATTACCAATTACTTCACTGCTTCTAAATCACCAATAGCATTTAATATATTCGTATTTAACTCTTCCTCATAGTCATAGTCAGCATTCTATAAATTCAGCATTATTTTCATTCTCCAAAACATATCCTCCATCAAAAAAACATGTCTTCTTCCTCATCAGATCTGTCAGTGACCTCCAAATGGTACCCTGTGAAAGTCTCCACAGATCGTCACCGAAAAATTGACGGTAGAGACCGGCGAATTCTACTGTCACCGGCATGTACGAGACTTTTATCGGAGGTTTCGATAAGGCTCGGACATCGCACCATGGGTGAAACTGTTCAATGGTTGTTAGTTCAGGCAAAAGCTTCCGTCGATGCTGTTCTCCAACGTCCGTCAATTTATCGTAATCCTTCGCCAGTTGTGACGTTTCCATCGTCAATCAACAATACTTGTGGATTTGAGTATTTACCTGCGGAAAGTGCTGCACAAGTAATTCCTTATAATCCTATGGCGGTGGTGAATTCTCCATTGCCGATTTCTCCATTGGCGAATTCTCCATTGCCGATTTCTCCATTGCCGATTTCTCCATTGCCGATTTCTCCATTGGGAGATAATAGAATTTCTGAGAGTGATACCAATATTTCTACTGAAATGATTGAGAAGTTTTTTTCTGAATTTTCTTTGTGAATTTTCATTGGGTAATGTTTTATCCCTTTTATGTTTTCTTTGTTGTTTTGTTGTTTGTTGTTGTTGTTATGAGTAGTTGAAGAAATTTTGATCTTAAATCCGAATTTCTTCCTTATTGGATAAAAATTTCTGTTCAATGCTATCAGCCATTTCATTTCATTTCAATCAATTCTAATTACAATCTATTTCAATTAATCCCTCTTTTAATCACTTAAAAAAAAATAGTAATTGAAAACTTCTGTTAAAATTAAAACGGAGTTAATCTCAAGATGCAAAACAACTAGTAAAATAATTGTCTTAATTTAAATTATGTATACAATTATTTAATATTTAAGGTAAAAACTTTTTAATGTAAGCCCCTCAAATTAAAATTAATTTGAATATGGATGGATTTAAAGTTACCTTCTTATAATGTATACCTGGGTTTTTTGTTTTGTTTTTTTTTCAATGGTTAGCGTGTAATTTAGATAAATTATTTGAGTAAAATGCATAAATTTGTTTTATAAAAAATGAGTAATTGGGATATGTTTTCTTACAAATAAAAATATATTTGAGCTTTTTCTTTTTCTTTTTCCTTTTTTAATGGTTAGATAAATTTTATTTAATTCTTTTGTCCTTATATAAAATTTAATTTATAATTTTGAACGCCTATATTTATATTATATATATTATATATATATATATATATTATAAGATTGTTTAGTATGCATTTTTTTGGTGGGAGAGATTGATGCAAAAGGCACCAGTACTGACACTTTTAAACCACTGTCTTACTACTGTCACATTACAAAAATAAACACCATTTTTTTTTCTTCTTATTTATCCCAAACATAAAGTCAATCTATTTTTATTCTCATTACTTTCTAAATTTTGTAATATTTTTTCCACTATTATTCACTAATTATTATTATTTATTAATTTTAAAAATAATTGGTGAATTTGGTCTCAAACAAATTAATGTTAGGCAAGTTTAGTCCTAAAATATTTTTTTTAACTTTTAAGATCCCAAACATTTTTTTAAGTGAACAATAAAATTCTTTTTGACAGATTATGTCAAAAAACCTAAAAATTTAACGGTTTTTACATTTAGTTAATTAAAAATAAGATAAAAAAGTCATTATATACAAGAAGAAAGAAAAAAATTAAAAAAAAAATTAAATAAAGGGATAAAAATATTTTTATATTTTAAATTTTAAATTTTAAAAATAAAATATCTATTAGTGAGAATATCAAAATTCGTTGGTCAATCTTCTTCTTTTTTTCAACTACAAACAAGATTTTTATTATTTTCTGACATTTCTGAAGCAAAAAAAAAAATAAAGAAAATTTTTGTAAAAAGAAAAACTTTTTACTGATATATTTTTGTTGGGAGAAAAACTTTCATTATTAATAAAAAAATGTTCATTCTCTTTTTTTCTTTATATATATATATATATATATATAGATATATATATATATATATATATATATATATATAATATATTTTTAAATATTAAAACAATAAAACTCGAATTATTCGAACAAGATGAAATTGATGAAAAATTTGATAGATTTTTTATTTTTTAAATTTTAAATTTAAAATGTGAGGATATTTTTATCCTTTTGTTTAAATATTATTTTTAGTTTTGTACTTTTTTAATGACTTTTTTATCCTTATTTTTAATTAATTAAATTTAAAAACCGTTAAATTTTTTAAAGTTTTTGAGAGAATCTGTCTAAGGGATTTTATTATTCATTTAAAAAAAAGTTTAGGACCTTAAAAGTTAAAAAAAATATTTTGGAACTAAACTTGCCAAACATAAATTTATTTGAGACCAAACTCATCAATTATTCTTAATTTTAAATACAAAATTTTACATTTCTTAAAATTCAAAACCTCTCAAAAATGATAGTAGTGAGAAGAATAATTTTGTAATTGCGTGCATGCATTGAGGAGCATAATGAGTTTTCTCCTCCTCCTATTACGTACGTCAACTTTGCAGAATCAGATGCAGCTGCCTACCACAAGATTGAATGAAAAGAATGTACAAAACACAAAATATTGCCTCGGAAAAGAGCGAAAAAAAAAAAAAAAACATACTTCACTAACTTTCATCTCTAATATATTTTAGTCAATCCCAATACCCCTCCAAAAACCCACAAATTGATTAAAGAAAAAACATTTTATTCTTTTTTACTTATTTATTATCTAGCCCCTTGATAGAAATTGATAATGTGTGTATATATATATATATATGTATAAGTAATATTTAAGGTAGTTGAGAAGAAAAAAAGTTTACTACCCAATGAACCCTTCTTCATTCAAGGAGAGTGGTGGTGGTGGTGGTGGATCAGGAGAAACAACAGCTAAAATGGACTTGCTTGAGCTGAAATTAGGGTTTGGTTCATCTTCTTCCTCACTTCCATTATCATCACCAACACCAGCACCAGCACCAGCAGTAGTAGAGAGGTATAACAATGGGTTATGGTGGGCACATAATCATAAACAATTAGGGTTATTTGTGTCACGTGACTCAAGTTCTGATGGATATGAATATGACTGTTGTCTTCCTTCTTCTCCATTACTTGGTACCTTGTTTTGGTCTGCATTTCCTTGTAATGATGGAAGCCACCAATATTATCATTGCTCACAACCAGTTGTTGGTCTCTGGTTTTCCCTTCGCTCCGTAATCAACAGGTATGTCTTCTTAATAGAATAAATTAAAAGTCATTCTATAGTCTTAAATTTTTAAAGTAAATAATAATTTATTTCTTTAAAAAATGTGTGACAGTTTATCTCTTTTAAACCATATATAAATATGTGTATAATAGTTTATCTTTTCTTAACATTATATAAACATGATATAAACATTATATAAACATGATGGAAGAGTAATAAGTAGAGATTCTCTATTTGTTTTTATTATATATATATATATATATATATATAAATATGTCCATATTTATTTTAACTTTGATTGGTATGATTTAATAGAATAATATATGTTCTTAATTAGACAAAATCTTGAAATTGTTGATTGAATTCAAGATTATTTAATATTGTACTTCAGTATTATCATCATTATTAATAAAACCTTATGATAAAGTATTGCTATATGTATATATATATATATTGATAGAACAATTTATGTTATAATATATATATTGGAAATAAATTGCAGGGATGGAGAAGTTCTTCCACAAGTACAAAAGGCGTATATAAGAGTAAAGTAAGAAATTTAATCCTTCCATTTTGCATATCTTCGTTTCTATATTTACATTGCATGACATCTCATCAAAAAAAAAAAGGAAAAAAAAAAAGAAAAAGTCAAATGAAACACTATTGTTTGTATCGAAATATATATATATATATATATATATTGCATGGGATTTTTGTTTATTTATTTATTTATTTCTTGATGCTAATGATGATATGGTCAGTGAAATGAGTAAAATGATGAAGAAGTTTTTGCTTTTCCTTTTGGTCTGTTTTTTGCCCGAAAGAAACGAGAATTTGACAGTTTTAATGGTCAAGACTTACCTTGTCAAAAAGCTTGGTCTCTCCAATGAATCTCAGGTATGTAATATATATATATATACACACATATATATATATATATATATATATATATTTGTCTATTTATCCAATAGAAACATTTTCAAGAAAATGTAAAAAATTAAAGATCCAAACATGGTTGTTTTTCTTTTAGTATTATTATTATTAACATTTAATAATAATATATATACACACAGATATATATGTGTATATATATATATATATATGTATGTATGTATGTATGTATATTGCGGGCTAGTATATAGTCTAATAGGGTTTATCATTGCTCTCACTGCACACTGAATGATAATTGCATTGGCGTATAAAAATGATCGAAATGATGGCAGGAAAAGAAAGAAAGAAAAAGAAAAAAACTAAAACTATTTTTTATTTTATTATTATTTTATTTTTGAATAAAAAAACTAAACTAATTAAAATGCAAAGTTTTCAAAGTTACTATATATATATATATATATATATATATATGTATGTATGTATGTATGTATGTATATTTAAATTTGTTTACATGAAATTATAAATAATGCAGGTGGAGATTTCATGCATGGGACAGAATTTGTTGGAATATCAAGAATTGAAGAAGGCTCGAGATGAAATATGGCTTCCAAAATTAGTAGAAAAATTTCAGAGCTCAAACCAAAAGTCGGTCCAAAATTCACATGTTTCTTCAAATCATCTAATAATGCCATTGGACTATGGAAAATGCTGTATGTATATATATAAGTAAGTAAGAAATGTACTTTTGAAAGACATGATCGACAAATATATATATATATATATATATATATTATATAATATATATAATATATATATATATATATATATATATATTGTATTTAGTATATTATTATTGAAGGTGTTTTTTTGTAGATTACAATCAATATATATATATATATATATATATACACTCACCAGTATATAATGTTTGTCCATTGGATAGAATAGAAATTTTAATTATTAGCGAGATAATATATCAACTGATAGGTTTTTACCCAATTTTCAATCACATTTTTCTGCATCTGAATTTGGCAAAGAATGGAAATTGAACTTCCATGAAAACATTTGATTTTTTTTTTAACCCACCTTAAACGTCCCGTATCTCTACGAGCGTTCACATAATTCGACTTTTATTCGAAAATTAAAACCTGATCATAACCTTTACTTGAATTTCCACTTTTACAATGAGATTAATCTAAATTTTTACTCAAAATTTTTTACTCGAATCCCCACCTTTACAACGAGACTAATCTGAATTTGACTTGTTGAGCATTTGTAAAATTTGACTTTTACTCAAAGATTAAAGTCGAACCCTAATTTTACTTGAAAATTAAGACCTAACTCTGACCTGCAGAACGCTTGCAAAATTCGACTCTTATTTAAGACTTGACCCAGAGCTTTTTGATATGAAAGCTATTCAGTCCAGAAGAATTCCAACCATCGATCAAGAAACTATTAGGAGTTCGCTTACTCACTCCCCCAAACTACCGGATTACCATGTTCAGCAACAAAGTTCCTACTCACATTTAAAGACACATTTCATTCTCATATGCTTCTCAGGCTTGTCATTTTCTAGTTCCCACTATACACAAACATGATAATTTACATTGTATAACCATAAATTCCTAACAGTCATATTTGCATCCTTCAACTTTCTAAAACCCTAAATTCATTACTTTGATAAAAAAAAAAAAAAAAATCTCCAGTGGAGACATCCTTAATCTTGAGGATCATCTTCAGTGTCTTGCAAAAGAACTCCTCTAACCTTTACCCTGGTACCAAAAGAAAGGAAAACAAAAACAAATGCTTAATATATCAAATCGAAACAAGGAAAATATAAACATTTAAGCTATTTTTGTTCAGCTAGTAACCTGCGATAAGCTGGTACGACACGCTTATTGGCTTTTGTTGATGCTGCATTTTGAACTGCTTGCTTTTCTGCAGTTTGAAATTATGGTATTATACACCACTAAAATCCATACAACTGAACTATATGATTGACCACATGTGAAAAAAAAAAACCCAAAGAGGTTAATGCTACTTTCAAGTCACAGCTTTGAGTTCAGTTGGGAACAATTAAAAAGTCCATATTAAATAGCCAAGTTTCGAGTATTAGCAAACAAGAAGTTTATCTTAAACAAAGCAGCTATACGAATACTGAGTCGTGCCTAGAGGTATGTGAGAAGATCATATCCGCTCCAAAAACCTGCTAGACACATAAGGAAGACTCTAGTATTGAGATAATTTGAGTAGAATGGAAAGACGAGAGGATTCTAATAGCGACTGGTTGACTCAGATATTCAGAATGTGTAATTCAATTTTAAAGACAGTATAACGATTATAGTACTTCACACAAATCAACATGAAATGCAATTAGGAATTTATTCTTTGTCATGTTTTATACTACCAAGTTATGGATGGCATATCTCCTGTTACAAAAAGATTTACCCCATGTGATCAGTAAAAGACGTTTCTTATGGTAAAGGAGAACAGTATAAGAATCGAGAATTTCACTTCTGTCCACTCCTAAAAACAACCTTGTAGGTTAATGCATGCACGTTGCAAAAATAATGCACAATGCACGTTCCAAAAATACAATCCATATGCATTAGAATTATGATTGCAAATAAGCAATAGATACAGAAATGGTACCTGGAGAATCTTTTGAGGTCTCTGAGGTCATTTTGTCATTCATCCTATGGACTTTCTGCTTTTTGGAGTATAACATTGTATCCAGTTGCCTACGAAGAGTTTCATTCTTTTCCTGCCAAGTAGAGGGAAAAATATTAGTGAGTCAGCTTACCTAATTAGTGGGATAATGATTGTAGAGAGAGTGATTAATTGTGATTGATAGTTATTAGTTATTAGTAATTAGTAGTTTCCTTTTATACTATAGTCTTACATATGTATGTGTGTGTTGTGGAAATATCAAGAATTCATTTTTAGGAAGATTTAGTTTCTAAAGCTTGTTTCTTGATTAATCGAAAATTGTCCTTAACGGTGAGAGAGTCCTAATAATTTTCTATTACTCACTAAATCTTTGTTTCCTATTGAGCTTTGAGTATTTGGAAAAACTCGTATTATTCATGATGTTAGAGCTCATCTATCTCACCAAGTTAGATCGAAAGTCGTTAAAATATGTCTTTCTGGAAGATGATTTGTTACTCTATATTGAGTTATACAACTAGTCTTCTAATTATCCTGTTCTACCCAAACCACCTATTTCAGCAGGTTTATTTCAGGCAAGAAAAACGTCCCCTTTCATGCATGATCCAATAACTTTAACACCATCAAAGGAAAGAAAAGGTATTATTTTTCCTCAAAGGAATTATGTGCTTGATTTATAGACTGACACATGGAAGTTGGGAGCTAAATCATGCAATGCTGTAATGCTTCCTACTTCACAACTGACAAAGGATACTGACATATTTGATGATCCTAAAAAATGTGTGGAAAATTGGTTAGAAAATTAAATTATATTACAGTAATGTATCCAAATATTGCCTACTCTGTTGGTATGGTGCCAATTTATATCTTCCCCCAGAACTCATCATTAGGCAGCACTGGAACAGATTTCATGTTACTTAAACGGGCTACAGGATGTGCATATTGTACAGAAATCTCGGGTACGACATTGAATGTTTTTCTATAGAAGATTAGGCTGGTTTAGGGGTAGACAAATGATCTATTACAGGTTATTGTGGGTTTGTTGGGAGAAATCTGGTATCTTGGAAAATCAAGAAACAAAATGTAGTACTTTGCTCTAATGCTGAATATGATTATAGAGTTATGACACAATCTATTTGTGAAGTTATTATGTTATGATAATCGATCAACTTTTCATGTGGCATCGAATCCTATTTCATAAGCAAGCAAACTAAGACAAATTCTCACTTTGTTCCTGAAAAGGTTAAGCAGAATTTAATATTGCAAGATATATAAAGATTGGAAAACAACTTGGAGATATCTTCACTAAGGTTATCAGTATAATTCAATTGCAACAAGAAAAAAGAATATATAGTGTGAACTCAACAAATAGAACCTAGACCTATCGAAACCAGTTAATACATCTCTTCTCTCTTTTACGTTAAGGGGATATTCACTTTTTAACTGTGTCAACTATTTGTAATATGTCAATAAAAATAATCAAGCTCGCAGAATTTATAGATACATATGATTACACAAAAATATAAAACAGCAAAGAAATACAGCTGATAAATGAATTAATTAAAAGAAAATGGCACGACCAAGAGCAGTGAACAAAACAAAGCCGAATAAACGCTCAATACTTAGAATAATGTTAAGCTGGCATTAAAGAATCTCACACCTATCAGTCAAACTAGGAACGAGGTCTTGTGAGTAATCAACACAATTTGAGTAAGCAGAAGTAGTATGAAATGTCAATTATTCATCAGCAAAGTACATTAAAGGGTCTCAAACAGAAACATTTAAAACTGCAACAAGATCAGAATAATAATCCCCCAGACAAAGTCCCGAGCAAATTGGCAAAAGATATGTGAGCAACCAAAGTCATGTAATACAAGAAGACTCATAAGGCTATGTTGAATATCAGGCTGATCATAAAGATAATCAAACATTGTTCCACTCTTACTAACACTGTTTATAGATTTGCACATGAAAAGAATATCATTTCATATGTCAACTAGAAGTTTAACAAAGCTCCAGAAAGTTTATTAAATGGAGCCAAATGTTTTATAATTTCAAAACAACCCCAGCAGAAGTATAATAAGAAAATAAACAGTATTGAAATTATAGAGATGGAAAAAGAGCAATCCTAGGTCAACATAGAAGTTATTATTTTCAATGATAATTAACATGTCAATTTTAGGATCTATAAATTATATGAATACCTGCTCGACTGAAATGAGGTTTGTCAACTCAGACCGGTGTTTCTCTTCTGAAGAAAAATAATAGAAATTGTAAGTAAAATCTTAGTTGGATACCTGTTTGAATAGTCTGAAAAAGGGAAACTGAATACTCCAAAAAGAAGGAAATAAAATATGACTGGCAAGTTCAGCACAAGGCATGGCAAGAAAATAGCACTATGTGCACACAAATGAGTAATGCACTGGAGAAAAAAAATGTAAATAGAAAACAAAAACGAAAACAAGAGGGCTTAATACCACCTAGATGTTCACACAACTAGGCTAAAAAAAGCCACATAATGTGTGGAGATGGACAAAGGTAAGTCTATCCAAGAACAAACCATTCTTTTGTGAATTATGTGCTTTTCTATAGGCCTTGTACAGCTCCATTGAGAGATTAGACATAGCATCATTTGCAGCAGCACCTACAAGTTTTGTGAGGGAAATAATGATTCTTGGCATTCCTTTTCCTTTTTGAGCAATTAGTTTCGCATAGGTAGAACCTGGAACATTAAGCACAATATTATTTTTATACATATGGTTCCAAAGTTTACCAACTACTCAAGCAAAGAGATTTGCGAACAAATGAAAGAAACCATAAAATGGTGAGACGTCTTAAGTAGACATCTTATCAACCACTTGGTTCCATCTTAAGCAATGTTTTTGATGTACGCCAAGCAATAAACTTCCACAGGAAAGAAAAAATACTATCTTCATCAACATGACTTCAAGTTGCAACATTTGAGCATATATTAAATGCAATCCTCTACAAAATTGACCATATTAATTAATAACTGAGAAGAAACGTAGTTAACACCTCCTCCTGACATGGACTGTCCATCTATAACAAGCTTTATATCTTCAGATTTTATTGAAGCTATGAAGTATTCTACAAAATCAGACCACGATCCCCCAATTCCGATGCCATCCCTCTGCACATACAAATAAAAATTAAAGAAATCAACTATAAACAACATAAAATTTTCCAAGACATTAGACATTTGACAGCCTATTCTTATCAATCAACAAGTAGAATTCAACCCCATTTCTCAGTGAAGAAACATATGATTCTTTAAGATCAACAATAAAGCTATACTACATTTTCCCCTTAAATCTCTTTTATGAGAAATAAATTCCAATTCTCTAATCTATTGATCAATAAATTTCTAGTTTCCAACAGTCACTAAATTCCATATTAAGTGAAAGTGAATCACAACACTGCCAAGTTCAAAATTATGTAACAGAAAGTAAATAAGTTGGGAATTTTGTCCAATATCCACCACATACTTCACAGAAATAAGAGTGCATTGCAAATAGTAGAATTACCATGTCTTCTAGCTGGGACCGGGTCCTGAGGGCTTCCCAAGTATCGGAATGGAAGTTGGTGACCTGAAAACTCAAAGTTGACGGTTCATTCGGCAGGGACCGGAGAAGGAAAAGGAAAGGCCGGAAATTAACCGTCGTCTCAGGCAAACCTGGAGATTCTGCTTTCAACTCTCCAAATATAGGTTCCATCTTCTCAAAATCCATTCTGAATTACTTCAACTAGAGTACAGAAAACCGACTATTAAATCGAAATTTCAGTGAGAAAAACAAATTCAAGTTAATGTCTTGGGGCTGAGAGTGTGGCTTTCTTTTTTGTGCTTAGAGAAAGAAAAGGTTTCCTTAAACTTCTCGAGAGACAACCTCAAAGAGTCCAAAAAAAGAAAAAAAAAAAGAAAAAAAGAAACAGTGAGAAAGCAAATTTTATGATGAAATGTTTTTCTTTTTCTTTTAAAAAAGCTGTTTTTTTTTAAATGGAGGATTATTCTAAATTTTATCTTATAAAAAATTAGTAAATTTAGTAATTAATCGTTTTTATTTTTGACAATTGTAAGTCTATAATTATCTTTCTAAGAACAGTACTTTACATCTTTATTTGTATTATTGATTTTATTTAATAAATTTTTTTTCTTTTAAAAAAGTTGTTTTTTTTAAATCGAGGATTATTCTAAATTTTATCTTATAAAAAATTAGTAAATTTAGTAATTAATCGTTTTTATTTTTGACAATTGTAAGTCTATAATTATCTGTCTAAGAACAGTACTTTACATCTTTATTTGTATTATTGATTTTATTTAATAATTTTTTTAAAAAACATCTATATATATATATATATATATATATAAAACTTAGGAATTTTAGTGTTTATTTTTATTGAAAATTACAAAAAAAATTTATAAAAATTATGTTTTATTAATGTTTTATTTTTTTAATAATGAACAAATATACTTTTGTCTAAAAGAATAAAAAAAGTTGATTAATGGTCAAAAATCAAACTTAACCATAAGAATTAAGAAATGAATAAAAAAGTTTTAAAACTTGTATGACACTTTAAACACATTATTTCACTTCAGGTGTTAAACTTAAATTTTAAATTTTAAGAATGCACGATGATAATTTATCCATCATATATATATATATATATTTTGAACAACCAACAAAACACCTCAGGGGCAAAACAGTATTTTGACTACAAAAGTAATTGCCCTTGACATCATAAGTCCAAATTTATGGACCTCATAAATAGCAGACGTTACCACTCTCTTTAAACATCCTATTCACGGCCCATTTTCCATAATAGTTGAAACGACCCAAACACCAACGGGAAACTCATGAATAAATGAGACACCCTCAAACAAACTCCTATAAAAAGGGAAGCCAAACAAAAGGTAAGACACGTTCCACATATCCAAAATACTCTTATTATACTCTATTGACTTAAGCATTGGAGAGTTCACGGGGAATACACCCCCCCATCGAACTTATTTCGGTTTTGTAGGTATTCTATCTCGAAGTACAACTATCGAGTGTTGCTCCACGAAGTGTCGCTCCCCGAAGTATCGCTTTCCATTAACTTGACCGATTCTCTGTCTCCCGAAGTCCACTCCATTCCAATATCTCCTGAATCCCTACCTTCTCAAATTACTTTTTTATCCCTGACAGATTTTTGCCGGATCAGTTTGGTTCCGTTACCGGGAATCGACTACCTTTCCCTCACAAATCAAAATGTCTAGACATTCAGGAGATGGACGCACTGTCCGACAAGCATCATTCCGGGAAACCGGGACAAGAATATCACAAAGTTTGGCCACACCCGGTTCCAGTCGCCGTCCAGCCTCGGAAAGACTAGGACCACAACCAGAGACTTCTAAACGTTCTCGAGATCTAAGAGAATAACTCAATTCGAAAAGAATAGAGGACACAGAAAAAGAGTTACAAAGATTGCAAAGAGAGAATGAACAGTTAAAACAGGATCACGAGCTCTCTCGGTAATGGTTGAAGTTAAGAGCTGAATTTCGGAAGGCCGGTGCAGACCTACCCCCTCCGAGATTCTCAGAAGATCCCTCAGAGCTTCCGTAAAGGACACAGACATCCACTAAGAGAGATGAAAGGCGAGGTATACGAACAACCGGAAAGCAAACGGTCAGCGAAGTAGGGGAAAGTCATCATTCCTCGAAACCTATTCCTAAGCGAGGGGCCAGAAAGCGTTACCCCGAGTATAGTCCCGAAAAAGGAAAAAACACGACCAAAGTCCATAAAACAAGGTCAATTGAGTTAGGTCCTTTCGCCAAGTGGATCCAAAATGTCTCCCCCGATCCAAGTCTCAAAATTCCGCAGTTCGTCCTCTATTCAGGACTGACCCGACCTCTCGAGCATGTGTGCCGCTACAAATCGGCCATGGGACTAGTCACAAATGACGAGGCTATTTTGTGCAAAGCGTTCCCGAGTACTCTGTCCGATAAAGCTCTAACCTGGTTTATATCTCTAAAAGCAGGTACCATTGATTCTTGGCACACCCTGGAGAAGGTGTTCCTGGACAAATTCAGCACGGCAGGAACCATACCGAAAACAAGAGGAGACTTGGCTAACATCAAACAGCGAGAGGACGAGACTCTGCTATCCTTCTTGGAATGATTCAAGAAGACTTATGACAACATCGAAGGGATCAACCAAGACAAGGCCATTACTTGCTTCGAAGGAGAATTCCAATCTAGGATGCTATACACTGAGCTTCAACTGAGAAAGCCGGAAACCATAGGTGAAATGTTCAGCGTTGCTCAAAAAGTAGCACTAGCCGAAGCAGTGCAATTGAATCCACCACAAAGAGGAAGGATAAGCAGCACGGGCATCCAAAAGATGTCACCTCGAGCTTCTCAGAACTAAGAGACAAGAGTCGAGGTAAGAAATTCGAAACCTTCACACCCCTTAATGTCCCAAAAGAAAGCCTGATAGCAGTAATAAAAGAAAAATATGGAGTAAGAGATCCTGCCCCGATGAGACCACACTCATTCTCTACGCGGAATAAGGCCAAATTCTGCAGATTCCACAGAGACTACGTGCACACCACAGATGAATGCTTCCAACTAAAAAGAGCAATTGAAAAGCTCATTCAGGAAGGATGTTTGAAAGAGTATGTTGTCAATATGCAACAACAGAAGGATAAAGGAGAGAGGGTGATCAACATGATTAACCCAGAGCTGACCTCCGTCAAGAAGATCAAGAAGAGGATATACAATCTTACCAAATCATACCTCGTTTCGAAGTATGAGTTTGAACAGACGGAAGTCATTACTTTTACGAATGAGGAGTTAGAGAACAACGAGGAGGCCAAAGTCACTCCTATTGTCCTCGAAATTCGTATGACACGAGAAGGAATCGACAAGTGCACAGTAAAAAAAGTTCTGGTCGACACTAGAGCTACGAAGAATATTATGTACTTGCGATGTTTCGAAGAAATGGGCTTGAAAGAAGAACATCTCAAGACAAGCAGAATGGTACTGGAGGGGTTCACGCCACACAAAGTACCAGTCAAAGGAACAGTAAAGATGCAAGTCACCCTCGGCGAAGGGGACAAAGCACGAATAGAAGAGATCAAGTTTTACGTTGTGGACTTGGAATCTCCCTATAATGTCATAGTGGGAACACCTTTCCATACGGCCTTTGACTTAGTAATTTCTACATCTCACCAACAAGTGAAGTTCAACACTTCGCGAGGTGTTGGCTTTGTGAAGAGCAGCCCGCGAAGTCTGTTAGGGCAAATCATGAAGATAAAAAGGAAAAGGGATTCTTCCACCGAAGTCGGGTACATCAATTCGGTGACAATAGATCATGACCTGAGGATACAAAGGATATTGGAAAAGCAAATCTGTGATCTAGTCATCGAAGTATCGCGAGAGAGCGAGTTTGACGAAGTAGCAATAAATCCCAACTATCCTCAGCAACTTGTCAAAATCGGAAGGGAAATGCCGGACAAACTCCGGCAAGACATCATCAAGTTCCTGAAAGATCATCAACATAGCTTTGCCTGGTGTACCGAGGATATGCCAGGTATTGACACCTCCATTGCCGAACACGTGTCGTCTAGTAAAGCAGAAATCCAGATAATTTGGAGAGGAGAAAATACAAGGTATAAAGGAAGAAGTGGATAAACTTCTGAAAGTAGGATTCATACGCGAGGTAAAATACCCCACATGGCTGGCCAACGTGGTAATGGTCAAAAAGTCCACTGGAAAATGAAGAATGTGTGTTGATTATACCGACCTCAACAAGGCTTGTCCTAAAGACTATTACCCGCTACCTCGAATTGATGCACTGGTAGACTCAACAGCGGGATACGAATTTCTAAGCTTCATGCAAGCCTTTTCGGGATACCATCAAATAAAAATGAGGCCAAGTGATCAGGTACACACTTCGTTCCGAGCTGTAGGGGCCATATATTGCTATAATGTTATGCCATTTGGATTGAAGAATGCAGGGGCCACATACCAACGAATGATGAATCACATCCTCCGAAGCCAAATCGGAAGGAACATAGAAGCATATGTTGATGATATGGTTGTCAAAACCAAACATGGCACATCACACCTAGATGATCTGGAGGAAACTTTCTCCAACCTGGCGAAGTTCAACCTCAAGCTTAATCCAACAAAGTGCACGTTTGGAGTGAAATTTGGAAACTTTCTAGGTTTTATGACATTCGAGCGAGGAATCGAAGCCAATCCGGAGAAATTGGAGGTCATAGCTCGGCTCACCGAGCTGCGATGTGTCAAAGACATCCAGAGGCTAAACGGATGTGTTGCTGCATTGGGACACTTTATTTCAAAATCAGCGGAGAAATGTCTTCCATTCTTCAAAGCCTCGAAAAACTCGAAGAATGACTTTGTTTGGACTCCGGAATGCAGCCACTCCTGGAAGAATCTGAAGGATCATCTGTTAGATCTCCCTTGCTACGACCTCCAAACACGGGAGACATACTTTTTCTATACTTATCCTTCTCAGATTTGATCTTAGCGTCAGTGTTGATAAAAGAGGAAGGATTAAGCAGTATCCCGTATACTTCTTCAGCAAGGTGCTAAATGACGCTGAGTCCAGATATTCAAATATCGAAAAGCTAGCATACGCATTAGTAATTTCCATGCGGAAACTCAGACCCTATTTCGAATCTCACCCTATTGTGGTCTACACTAATGCCCCGTTAAAGCAAATTTTTCATAAGCTAGATCAATCCGGAAGAATGCTTCGATGATCCATTGAATTATGCGGGCAGGAAATCACATTCAAGCCCTGAACGGCTATCAAAGCACAGGCTCTCGCAGACTTCCTCGCAGAAGGATCCTTCACGGAATTGAGCATAGAAGTAGCTGAGCCAAAAAAAGAACCGTGGGAACTAAGATAGATGGAGCGGTCAACTCCAGCGGAGTCGGAGCAGGCATCGTCTTAACTTCGCCCAACAAAGAATACATTGAAATGCAGGCCATCGAATTGAAGCCCAATCTTTCAAATAATCAAGTGGAGTATGAAGCGTTGCTGATTGGATTAGAGTGGGCCCATGGAGCTAATATAAAAGCTTTGAAGATATACAATGATTCGCAGTTGGTAGTGAATCAGGTCCAAGGTACCTATGCGGTACAATTGGAGGGCCTACAGTCATATGTGGATGAAGCCAAAAAATGGAGAGAGAAATTCTGCCCTTTCACGTTATCTTTGATCAGCAGAAGAGAAAATTAGTAAGCAGACAAACTTGCAAAAATTGCCTCCGGAGAAACTCAAAATGAGGAAGGCATCCCAATAGAAAAAGCAGCAGCAATTTCGAGAGAAGCTGACTTAATTCAATTTTACATGCCACTTCGGAAAATTGGGATGAGGAGATAAAGAATTTTATTCAACAAGGGAGTCTCCCGAATGACCCTACCCGGGCTAGGTAAATACGGCAACAGTCTTCCAGGTACACAATTCATGACGATGTCTTGTACAAACGGTCTTTTTCAAGGCTTTTACTTCATTGCATTCCTCCATCTCAAATCAACGAGCTGCTCGCTGAGATACACGAGGGAGTATGTGGAGGACACCCCGGAGCCCGAGCTCTGGCCGAAAGAGTAATCAACCAAGGATATTACTAGCCAACGCTTAGAGAAGACGCCAAAAGATATGTCAAGAAATGCGAGACATGCCAAATTTTTGGGAGTATTCCACAACTGCCTTCAATTGAGCAAACCCCAGTGGTGGCAGCCTGGCCATTTGGGAAGGTTCCCAAAAAAAGGAATCGCTGTGAATACTTAGTAGTAGTAGTGGATTATTTCTCAAAATGGGTCGAAGCAAAAGCCCTCACACATCCAACAGAGGAAAATGTTTCTAAGTTCTTCCGGGAAAACGTCCTATGTCGTTTTGGAATACCCAAAGCAGTGGTGACTAATCACGGAGTTCAATTTTTGACGAAGTTCACCACAGAATGTCAAAGGTTGTACATCAAACACTGGAAATCATCAGTAGCACACCCTCAGGGAAATGGTCAAGCAGAAGCGGCTAACAAGCTGGTATTAATGGCCCTAAGAAAAAACTTGGAAGGAAAATCCAACAAATGGGCTGACGAGTTGAATCCAGCTATGTGGGCAATTCACACTTTGACTAGGGGCCCCACAGGAGAAACGACATACGCATTAGTGTACGGTTCCGAAGCAATAGCACCAGCCGAAGTAGCATTACCCACAACAAGAGTGTCGATGTACAACGAAGATGTCAACAAGGAAAGAAGAGGCATGGAACTAGATCTGCTAGAAGAAAGGAGAATAACAAGCCGCCTAAGATCACAGTCGTTTAAGCAAAAAGCCAAAAAAGCCCATGATAAAAAAGTATTCAAACGACTAATAAAGATTGGGGATTGGGTACTCCGAAAGATAGAAGGTACAACGAGGCATATAAAAGCAAACAAGTTGACTCCAAACTGGGAAGGACCGTACCTCATGAAACACGAAGTAAGACCCCGGCACTTACAGGCTCATGAACAAAGACGACATTCTCCTACCAAACCCATGGCACGCAAACCACTTGAAAAGGTACTATGTATAAATAGCACCTAGAAAGCATTGTCTTGAGTACCAAGTCATCTTGGAAACAAGTTTGTTGAACAGCTTCAGAAAAGCACCCTGTTGAAATTTTGAAATAAAAGAACCAAGCTAGAACTTGGAAAATAAATTTCCATAAGTGAAATCTTGTGGTTCCGAAGTACCGAGATCAATCTCGGTAGTAAAAATATTACCATTGAGTGAAATCTCGTGGTTCCGAAGTACCAAGATCAATCTTGGGAGTAAAAATATTACCATTGAGTGAAATCTCGTGGTTACGAAGTACCGAGTTCAATCTCGGGAGTAGAAAATTACCATTGAGTGAAATCTCGTGGTTACGAAGTACCGAGTTCAATCTCGGGAGCAAAAAATTACCATTGAGTGAAATCTCATGGTTACAGAGTACCGAGATCAATCTCGGCAGTAAGGAAATTACCATGAAGTGAAATCTCGTGGTTATGAAGTACCGAGATCAATCTCGGAAGAATGAATTACCATTGAGTGAAATCTCATGGTTACGAAGTACAAAGTTAGAAATCTGGGAAAATTAATCTACCTAGTTAACCTCGTGGTCGCAAAGTATCAAGTTAGAAAAAGAAAAGCAAAAATTAGCATAGGCATAAAGAACTGAAAATTCTATTGATTTTTTCAAAGTCGGAGTACAAAGTTTACATTCAAAAACCAAAGTCTACATTAAATTTTTTTTTCTTCTAAGTGCAAGGACTACGAGGTCAAGGAGCAAAGCTTGAACCCTCGTCTAACATATCCCAAAAGGAAGGAGTGGTAGGCTGAGGCGGCTTCCAAAAAGGCTTTCCTCTTTTCTCATCTAGTTCACGGAGTGCCTCCAATTCTTCGGTAGTGAAAGGAACGAAGCCTGCTCCTTACCTGCAGAGTTCGTTGTCAAAGTTAGATTTAAAGGCCTGCAGGAGAATGGACTTGTCGTCAAAATAAGGATGAAGCTGTCGAATAACATGGATGCATCCTTTGTCCAAGAAGGAACCGGCCTCACGACCAATCTCTTCATGGTATGCAGTAGAACTCTTGAAGTCGTCAATTATCTTTTTCTTGAACTCCTCAGACCTGCAATGCTCCAACTCCTCCTGCATGGAGATCCGACTAGCCACAACTTCATCCCTAGCCGAATTCAGATCAATATTAGCAACTTGCAACTCCACATTCTTTTCCTCTGCCTTGATCAGCCGTTCCTTCAACTCTGCTACCTCGCCAGCCATCTGGATCTTCTTAGAATTGGCCAGCTCCAAACGCGAAGCTTGATTAGCCACTTCTGACTCCAGAGCAGCTAAGCGGGGCTCATTGACCACCTGCCACTCCTCGTTGGCTGCTGCTCACTCGGTTTACTCCGAGGTACGAGATTTAGAGATATAAAGAATCAAGGAAGAAACCTGTTGGAAAAAGAATTATGAGGTGTTTCATAAACACGTAAGAAAAAAAAAGTAAAAGATGAATGATGATACTTACCCGAGCTAGTAGAGCACCAACTCGGTTGGTAGCCTCATCCACGCCCATCTCTCCCATCGAAGCCAAGGATTTGGAGTCAGCAGCTCGATTGAGAATGGCACCACCCAGGAAGGAAGCAATATAAAGGTTGTTGAAGTGAGGATTGTGAAGAGGAGGAGTCCTGTTGGTGATTTCTAAGGACAAGGCTCGCAAAGCTTCCTCCTCTGTTGGTAACTGAAACCCCGGCTGCAACCAAGATGGACCAGACTCGACAGGAGGAACTTCACCCGCAGCAGATGGAGTAGGGAGCACCTCCCCAGGGGCCTCCAAAAGCAAAGTCTCTTGAGGAGCTTCGGCAGGTACAGATGGAGTGGAATCGGCCAAGGCAATCGCAGTAAGACGATGTGGCGAAGTCCTTCTCCTCTGATGAGGGTGAAGTTGCTCCTCCTCATCACCCCCGTCAAAGCGAGCTGCCAGAGAAGAAGCAGGCTCCACTTCCCTACGAGACTCAAGAGCAGAGCGGGGAGTCCTATCTCTTACTCCCCCATCCCTTGTCCGTCGAGGGTTCCTGCTTCTCCCAGACAGGGTACCAGTAGAGGGATAAGTGAGAGGATTATCCCCTATTGCACCCCGATCTATCAGACGTGGTGGAAACCGGGGTAAGGAGTCCAAGTGTGATTGGCGGACATCCCTACCCTCTACGCGGTTTCCCCAAGCCTTGCCAAACATGGTGGGACCTGCAACAAAATAACCAAGTCAAAACCTTTACGAAGTAAAAAAAAAAGAAAAACCCCATTCTCTATTTACCCCGGCCATTGTGACATCCACGGGTAGTGGAAGTATATAGATCACATTGGAAGGAAAAAACACCACAAGGGTGTATGGTCCAGTCTCGATTCGGTCTTTCCTCCTCAAATCCCAACTCTTTCTTCCGCTCAGCCAAACCAGCACCTATGTCACGCCACTCTAAGCAGGACTCACTTAGTAGGTCGGCAGAAGAGTACACCCGGGATTGGTGTTGGCGACTCTCTCCTAAATCCCGGGTAATGGTTTCTAGGAAGGATTTTTCAGAATGGCTAAGGGAAGAAAGATTTTGAATTTGGGACCATTGATAGTCCTCACTAACACATGGACGAAAAGGGAAACCTATGCGGGACTCTACCATTAACCACCTTCCTTTGAAATCTATCTTATTTGGCGGAGAATAAAAAAAGAGAACTTTATTTTAACGCAGACGAAGAGAAAGAGTGTTGTTCGACATTCGAAGCGAAGAGAAAAACATCCTAAGTATATTGGGAGTAAGTTCAAAGCCAAATCTACGACAAAGGCAGATCAAACAAAAAATAGTACGAACGACATTTGGATGAATTTGCCCAGGCTGAACCCGGGTAAAAACTAGGAAGTCTGCAAATGCAGGATCCATGGGAAGGCGAAGTCCCAATTCAAAATGGGCTAAAGGAAGAGGGATGTTATGAATTGACATTTTGCCTACCTCGGGAACTACAAAAACCCTATAAATCCTAGGATCTACACTATATCTACGGGCAAAGGACTCTGCCTGTTCACGGGTAATCCTACTTCGCCCCAAAGTGAAGTCTGAAGCAAGAGGAGCAGGCATAGGCGGCTGAAAGGGGACACCCACAAGAACCTCGCCTTGGCCTTCCCTAATCGCTACAGTAACCTCTGGTTGGGCAGACTGAGGATCACCGAACCCCTCAGTCGTAAGCTCCTCAACCACCCTATCATCTTCTCTCTAGGCAGCCATTTCCTACCTGCGAACGGAGGTTCAACATTTAGAACTCCATTCAAACAAAAAGCTACCAGTAAGAGAAACCTAAGTTATTTCTAATCCCTAGCCCAGAAGAATGCATGGTTCCACTATTATACTCCCCAGAACAAAATGAAGACAACTATCATATTCGCAAAAATAAACAGAGAAGAATCAAGGAAAACCGAAAAATAGTCGAGGATGGCATATCGGTTCAACAATGACAGAATAAATAAAAACCAGTCATCAATAAAAAGATAAAACATACCTTTTTAGTAACTCAGATGGAAGTCTGAAAAACGTGACTGGACTCGCGACGAAAATAAAGGCGAAGGAATCTTCAGAGGACGTTAATGGCAGAAAGTTATGGAAGTAAGAAAGCAAAAGTATTGAAAAAGGCATATGTGGAAGAAGGGACTATTAAATAGCCGAAAAGAAACCCTTGCAGAATGATTACTTGCCAGAACCAACGCACCGGGGAAGGTGAAAGGGTGTTTCTGTTGGCTGACATTCTACCATTAATGACAGAGGCAGAAGATGAAAAGACAACCAGCCACTATCAAAGACCCTAATTTCAGCCATAAGTCGAACTCTCAAGATAACAACTATGCCGCCGAAGTCCCCATACTTCGTCATGTGGCACTTCGACGAGGGCCACTGAACAACCAACAAAACACCTCAGGGGCAAAACAGTACTTTGACCACAAAGGTAACTGCCCCTGACATCATAAGTCCAAATTTATGGGCCTCATAAATAGCAGACGTTACCACTCTCTTTAAACATCCTATTCACGACCCGTTTTCCATAACAGTTGAAACGACCCAAACACCAACGGGAAACTCATGAATAAATGAGACACCCTCAAACAAACTCCTATAGAAAGGGAAGCCAAACAAAAGATAAGACATGTTCCAAATATCCAAAATACTCTTATTATACTCTACTGACTTAAGCATCGAAGAGTTCAAGGGGAATACACCCCCCATCGAACTTATTTTGGTTTTGTAGGTATTCTATCTCGAAGTACAGCCATCGAGTGCTGCTCCACGAAGTGTTGCTCCCCGAAGTATAGACACACCCCGAAGTATCGCTTTCCATTAACTTGACCGACTCTCCGTCTCCCGAAGTCCACTCCATTCCAATATCTCCTAAATCCCTACATTCTCAAATTACTTTTTTATCCCTGACAGATTTTTGCCGCATCAATATATATATATATATATATATATATATATATATATATATATAAATTGAGTATTACACACCACATTTTTTTATCTCACAATGAAGTCACTAAACACAATTATAACACTAACAATGATGTGAATTATTTGTTGTGACTTAAAATTTGACATTATTTGTCTAGAAGAACAGGAGTTTGAAATTCTTTACTGAGTGATCCGTTTTAAACATAAAATTATTATTATTGTGTAATTTGTTGTAGTATAAAAAAGAGTATATAATTAAACTCTTAATTTGACACAATGATAAAATGTATTATGAAATTACATAATGTCGAAGATTCAACACTCGTTATACCATGTATCAAAGAAATTTTTTCTCCTGAGTACAATTGAATTTTGTAACTGCAATTCAAGTCAAATTTGAATAAATTAATAAGAGTTGTGATCACTATGAAAAAAGAAATTTATACAATTTACTAATACTAGTACTGATGATATATATATATATATATATATATATATATATATATATATATATTGTATAATAGACTATCTTTCATATCTTATACTTACCTTTTCTTTTTATTAAAATTTCAAAAAGGAAAAGGTAAAAAAAAAATGTATGAATATTAAGGAAAATACTAAAATATTCTTTAACCATGGCTCTCGAAAATTTTCTCACTAAAAATATTTGCTCTCAACCTCTTTCCACAAAGTAGGCATATTTTTTCTTAATAGAACAAATATTTTCATTCCACCTGATAAATCTATTCATGGCAAACCACCGGAAATTATAGCATTAATAATGTGTCAACTGAGAAACCGGTATCTTACCTGGAAAAACTAGTTTCAAATGCATCTTATCATCATTCATCCATTACCACAACACATTTCTGGCAAATATATGAAACCTAGCTCATCGATGAACTGGAATGTCCTATTGAAGAAGTAGCTTTCATCCCAATTTCCTCTCAAGATAAACAAAGAATTTATCAACGTTGGTCCAAAGCTTTTGTAGTTAAAGTATATGGTAAAACAATTGTTTACATATTCTTGAGTAGGAAATTATTTGAAATTTGGAAGCCAACTGAATCCTTACATATAATAGATTTAGGACTTGATTTTTTTTTCTTATCAACTTCCAATAGCAAGAAAGTTATAATAAAGCCCTTCACAAAGGGCCATGGTTTATTAGTGCAGTGACCATTTTTTAGCTATTAGGCCATGACAGTGATGCTTCCAACCTACCCAAGCCTCTTTTAGCTTTACAACACTTTGGGTTAGGCTACCATCGAAATTCTATGATATTCAAACCATAACAAAAATTGGAAATGCAATTGGTCAGTTACTATGTATGAACATTTGTACACTAGATGCCAAACAAGGACAGTATGCACAATCGTGTATTCAAGTTCCACTTGATCAACTTTTGATCACCACCGTCTGCATAGGTAAGTTTCATCAGAAAGTTTTATATGAAGGTATAAATTTGTTATCTTATCACTGTGGTCATATTGGCCACTATTCATCTAATTGCACTTATAAACATATGCATATTTCTTCTGTTCATTCCGCTCAACACATCCTTGCACCAACTGATAAAACCCTAGAACACACCACACTCATTGTATACGCTAATTCTTTACAAACAACACTCAATTCTCCTACTAACCTTCCCCCAACGAAAGCTACTTCTACTTCAATCTCCCTTCCCCCCCCAACCCAACCCATCTGAAGTAGACAGACTTTGCATGAACCCATTGAGTACCAACTAAAATATCACTTCTAACACTAATAATGACCCTAACCCTAATCCCACAAGCTCCCCTCATGGCCTTGGATGTTAGTTAAGTATTCTAAATATAGGAAGAACAAACCAGCTAAACCATTGGTTTACCAACCCTTACTAAATTGTCTCACCCTAATCCAGCCCTTGACTACTGCAAAAATATTTCTAAACAAATTTGGGTTGAAAAAGTTGGAAACAAGACCCACGAGTTAAACACCAATTTACTTGTTAATTACCCTCCTACTTAGCCATGCACCTAAACAAAATAACACTTCTAATGCACCAAATGATTCATCTTTGTCGCCAATTGATGAAGCAATCACTTCTCACACTTCTCCATCAAACATCATTTCTAACTAAAACCATAGTCAGGAAATACCGATAGCTTCTTTCAGTGACCCTTCTATACTCAGCTCGAATATGGCTTCACCGAATGCAAATATTCCTATTCAACCCTCATCAACTCAAACCAAACTTCCACAAAGTTCAACACCAAATCTTCATCATGCCCAAATACCCTTATCACATGCTTCCCTAACAAAGATTGTCAAATGAAAGACAAAGAAGAACACAAAACACTAGAATTCATCATAGACACTATCTTTCCAAACGGTATCAAGTGCAACAAAATCACTCTCAACGAGTACTGAGACTACCACGATTCATTCACAGTTCGAGTACCCACCATCCCTAGTCACAGGTAATGAGTCAACTAGATCAAATCCCAACATACACATTCACGATCACAATGAAAATCAATAATATAATATATCAGCTAATTTATCCGCAATCTCCAACATCAATGACATAAGTTTGTCAGATTATTTCCCCCAGATTACTGATTTCTTCACTATCCTTCCCACGGATTCTACCTGACACAATAGACTTGGAGCCAATTTCAATGGCCACTGACGGTACAAATGCATCAATGGGCTCAATTTGTTTGGAGCCTCCAGAACATACCCATAATTTACCAACAACCAAGTCCTCAGATCTTTGTCACGAAACCATACAATATTCTACAAGCTACGATCCAAGAGACATCTCATCTGTATCTTCATGAGAGAGTGAACAATAACACACAAATGGAGCAAGTGGATTCTCAAACACTAACTCAAGAGTCGACAACAAACAACACAGCCAGCAACAATTCACAAATGTAGGTATTCTGAACACTCCTATCTACACCACCTTTCTGTGGACATCCTTTCATGCGAGCTCACACGAATCAATGTGGCAATGCCACTAAGTCCAAGCTTCTCAGATGACCTAGAGCTACAACACCTGCAAGACATTCTACCAGAGGATCTATACACAGACTCTCTGATAGTACGAACCATCAATCATATTTCAAGCAATAAAAGAAAGTTGTTCGAAGATAATGTTCTCTCCAGATGTTCTAAAAACATACATTTACTCCTTTCACCCGAGTGTCTACAAAATATTATTATATTACGAAATCCGACTCCACAAACCATGCACTTGGAGGAAAAAGCAGCTGCATTGATTATTCCCGGAGTAAATCCTCCTCCATCCCAGAGCAACAATCTAATAAGTTTGCAACAATTATCGATTCAATGGGACAACTCCCTTCACTTGAACAAACAACCTTCAACAACACCTCCAATGATCTTCCTAGTGTGAAATTGTTGAGGGATAAAGAACCAAGGTTTTAAAATGCACTTCAAGGAACTACTGACTTATCATAAGCCTGCAATTGCGATTTTAACATAAACTTGTTAGAATTCAAACTCTTTTGTTGTTTGTGTTAAGTGTGAAGCTACTTATGGCTTGGACAGCAGACTTCCTTCCTTTGACCATCTCCTTACTTCCTCTATATATATATGAATAAGGATTGATATAGAAAAGAGCAAAAATAAAAAATAAAAAAAGGTAGAGAGTGCAGAGAGCAAAAAGAGAGAAAAAGTAGAGAGAAACGAGGAGAGAAAAGAAGAGAGAAAAGAAGAGCAAGAAAGAGCCGAAGCCCTAGAGAAGAAAAAAATTAATTGCAGACTACATTAATCTACATGTTGTAGTATTTATGTAAAGAAAAGAAAATGAAGTTGTGTTTGTTTTATTCAAATATATATTTTTGAACTTGTTCGCGTTTCTAACAAGTCGTATCAAAGCTAAGGTTCTGTCTGATAAAAATGGTGAATACAATGCAACCAAAAATCCCGAAATTGACGGCAACAAATTATGGAAACTGGAGTATCCAAATGAATGTGTTACTCGGTTCCTACGATAACTGGGATATTGTTAAAAGTGGATACAACGAGCCCGAAGACGCTACCGCAGAAGCAGCTCTTCCTAATGCCGAGAAGACGATGTTAAAGGAGTCTCGAAAAAAAGATAAAAAGGCGTTGTTCACTATTTTTCAAGGTATTGACGAATCAACCTTTGAAAAAATTTCTGAAGCCAAAACTGCAAAAGAGGCATGGGAGATTTTGCAGAAATCTTTCCAAGGAGTCGAAAAAGTTAAAAAGGTGCGGCTCTAGGTACTACGCGGCGAGTTCGAAAATTTAAAAATGAAAAATTCAGAAAATATTGGAGAATTTGTTACGCGTTTGAAAACGGTGACACATGAAATGAAAAGGAACGGCAAAAGTCTCGATGATGTTCGGGTGATGGAAAAACTTTTACGCTCGTTAATATGAAAATTTGATTATGTTGTTACGTCTATCGAGGAGTCAAAAGATTTGTCTGAAATTTCAATTGATGAGCTCGTAGGCTCTCTTCAAGCTCACGAGTCCCGGATGAACCAGTATGATGATACAAGCCATTTGGAAAGGCATTGCAAAGTAAGGTTTCCATAGGTGAAAGTTCGAGCAGTAGCAGTTATGTTCGTGGAAGAGGTGGTTTTAGAGGAGGCTACTGTGAGCCCCTTTGTCCCGTTGGTGCGGGGCAGCTCTGGCGGAGGCCGGGCAAGTGTGATAGCGGCCGAGCAAGTGTGCCACGGCCGAGACGGTGCACAGTAGCGAATGGCTTTGGGGGTTGGCCGAGCGTCCCTTTTATAGAAGGAAGGCAGGCATGGGCTGCGGAGTGGCCGAGTGGGCTGAGGCCCAGACCCAGACTGTTGGAAACCCTAATGAGATCTGAATGGAAAGAGTCAAACCGAGAATGGAGGCTTGATCCGTGAGTCGTAGATGGAAAGAGTCAAACCAAGATTGTGGGCACGATTTGTGGATCGTGTGTTGACTGACTCTAAACCCTACCCATCCCTAGTGGGCTATAAATAGGGGCAGATGGGCGAGGGAGAAAGCAGTTGAGCGAGGGTACAACAAGAGCTAGCGAGAGCAGTGATAGCGAGCGAGAGAGATATAGAGATAGACTAGGTTGATCTATCTTGTAGGCCATTGTGGCCGTGCAGCCTTGTGAACGGTTGCTTATACATTGTAATTCCTTACTATTTGTTCAATATAGAAAGGTTGGGTGAGTTACCCGTAAATATTGTGTCTATCTCTATACTTGTGATTTTTCCGTTGTGTGTGTGTGTACCTGTGCGTGCGCACGTACCCGTGCAAGGCGGGTTGAGTGCTTGTGAACTGGTGGCCGTGCCAGGAAGAGGCACTTCATGACAAATTGGTATCAGAGCACAGTCCGACCCTTGTGGAAATGTCTAGTTCGTCCGAAGATCTGCGGAGGACAGTACCGATCCGCCTCGACAGCACGCCGAATTCGCATGCCTCTATTGCGGATCGGTTGACAAGGCTGGAGACCTTGTTTTCGCATCATGTGCAGGCAATTGGTGTGTTAGAGCATGTGCAGAATGCTCGTCCCTTGATAAATCAGATCCAAGGACCGCCAGATGTGGTGGCGGATCTACACCAACTCCAAGAGATTGTCGACCATATGAAGGCAAGCATCGACGGATTGAAGGCTAGTGTTGCGACACTGCAATCTAATACTGCGGGGACCAGTGTTAGACAACCATTGTTCAGGGTGCCTGAGCCTAGAACATATTCGGGTGTTCGGGATGCGACGGTGATCAGGAGTTTCTTGTGGGATCTGGAGAAGTACTTTGCGACGGCTAGAGTCCCGGAGAGTGAACAAGTGGCGATTACATCATTGTTCCTCGTTGACACTGCCAAGTTATGGTGGCAGACAAGGGAAGCGGACCCCACGAAAGAGGTAGTCCGATCTTTCAGACATATGAAGGATGAATTGATGGAGCAATTCTTGCCAAAGAATTCTGCGTGGATGGCTCGTGAGAGTTTGAAGAGACTAGAACAGACGGGTACTGTTCGAGAGTATGTGAATCAATTCTCTGCAATCCTTCTGAATATACCTAACATGTCCGAGGAGGACAAGTTGTTCAACTTTTTGTCAGGGTTGAAGAAGTGGGCTAGGATCGAGCTAATGAGGCAGAACCCTAAGGATGTGAGGGCGGCCTATTCAATGGCAGAAAGATTGACGGATTTGCAATCTTCAGCTCCTCCTACACCCGAGAGAAAGACTGTTCCATCAAAGAACAAGGGTAAGTCTTGGAATGACAAACCCAAGAAGAGAGATGTTGCTGTTGGGAAAACTAAGGATTTCCGTGTCAAGTGCTTCAATTGTAAGGAGACTGGACACATGTCATATCAATGTCCTAAGCCGAGGAGGAATCAAAATTTGGCTGTTGTCCAAATCGAAGATGAGACCGAAAGGGATCCACCTGCTCGTGTGAACCCTATTCAGTTGTGCAATGCCATTCAAGTGTCGGAGCGACCACAACCAGTACGTGGGCTGATGTACGTGTCAGTGGTTGTGAATGGTGTGAAGCTGTGGGCAATGATAGACTCTGGTGCAACAAACAACTTTGTGGCTGATCGAGAAGCCACGCGCTTGCAGTTGGCACTGCAAGAGATTTCCCATACCATCAAGACTGTCAATGCTGTGCAACAATGGGTGAAAGGCAGCGCCATGGTGTCATTGAAGATGGGAGCTTGGGAAGGCCAGTGCAAGGTGACGGCCGTTCCATTGGATGATTTCGATCTCATTCTAGGGATTGAATTCTTGGCTATGGCCAAGGTGGCGGTGATGCCACATTTGTGTGGACTGATGATTATGGACGAGGGGACACCAAACTTTGTACAATGTACGTACAAGGACTTGGATCAAAAGGATGCAAAGGGGATGTTATCGGCGATGCAGTTGAAGGATGGGTTAAGACGAGGTGAACCAACTTTTGTTGCTGTTTTGTTGGAAAAGACCGATGGGGATCACTCAGAGTTGCCTGAATCCGTGTCCAAAGTGTTGGACGAGTTTGCTGATTTGATGCCCGACGAGTTGTCCAAGATGCTGCCCCCGAGGCGTGCCATTGATCACCAGATCGAGTTGGTACCTGGAGCAGTACCACCTGCGCAAGCACCATATCGGATGGGACCAGCAGAGTTGTTGGAATTGAGGAAACAGCTGGGGGAATTGCTGGATGCGCAATTTATCAGACTCTCAAAGGCCCCTTATGGTGTCCCTGCCTTGTTCCAGAGGAAGGCAGATGGCTCGATGCAATTCTGTGTGGATTACCGAGCCTTGAACAAGTTGACAGTGAAGAACAAGTATCCTATCCCAAATCAGTTGGATTTGTTCGATAGGCTAGCGAAAGGAAGGTACTTCACTAAGATCGATCTGCGGTCAGGATATTGGCAAGTGTGGATTGCCAATGGTGATGAAGCCAAAACCACGGTAGTGACAAGGTATGGCTCATTCGAGTTTTTAGTGATGCCGTTTGGCTTAACTAATGCCCCTGCGACATTTTGCAAATTGATGAATGATGTTCTGTATGAGTTTTTGGATAAATTCGTAGTTGTCTATTTAGATGATATTGTTATCTATAGTGAGTGCTTAGAGGAGCATGTTAGACATCTAAGACTTGTGTTTGCAAAATTGAGGGAGTATGTACTCTATGTCAAGAGGGAGAAGTGTGAATTTTGTAAGGAGGAAATTAAGTTCCTCGGGCACATAATTAGCCATGGGTCAGTGAGAATGGATCCTCGAAAGGTAGAGGCTATTGAAAGTTGGTCTGCCCCGTTGACAGTGGCAGAATTGAGATCTTTCTTGGGATTGGCCAATTATTATCGAAGATTCATTGGTGGGTATGCAAGTGTGGCAAGCCCTTTGACCGACCTCTTGAAGAAGGGAGTAGATTGGAAGTGGAGCAAGGAGTGTGTGGAGGCATTCCAGAAGCTCAAGAGGGCTATTGTGACAGCCCCTGTGCTACAGTTGCCTAATTTTGATGTGCCCTTCGAGGTGCACACGGACGCGTCTGATCGTGGAATTGGTGGTGTGCTGATGCAAGGACAACACCCAGTAGCATTCGAGAGCCGCAAGATGAAGGATTGTGAGCAGCGTTATTCTGCCCATGAGAAGGAGATGACGGCTGTGATCCATTGCCTTACCATTTGGAGGCACTACTTGTTGGGCTCGTCTTTCACAGTGGTGACAGACAACGTGGCGAACACATATTTTAAGACGCAGAAGAAGCTGTCCGCAAAGCAAGCTCGTTGGCAAGAATTCTTGGCAGAATTTGATTTCGAGTGGGTGCATAGAGCGGGCAAGGCAAACGTAGTGGCAGATGCATTGAGTCGGCGGACTGAGTGCATGACATTGTCGGCAGTTTCGATTGTGGAATCAGACTTTGTGGCGAAAATACGGGAGTATGCACCTAAAGACCCTGTCTATCAACAATTGATATCTTTAGTGCAGGATGGCACTATGAGAAGATATTGGCTCGACGATGGCTTGTTGTATGCCAAGGGTGGACGAGCCTATGTCCCTAGCGGAGAGTTGAGACGGATGTTGCTTAAAGAAGCACATGATTCGTTGTGGGCTGGTCATCCCGGCATCGAAAGAACCCGTTCTTTATTAGCAAGAAGATTCTTTTGGCCAAAGATGGAGGATGACATCGAAGCATACGTCCGAACGTGTTTGGTATGTCAACAAGACAAGGTGGAAAGGCGGAGGGAACCTGGTTTGCTACAACCTCTTCCCATTCCAGAGGGACCGTGGCAGAGTATTTCAATGGATTTCATCTCTGGATTGCCCAAGGTGAATGACCTGAGTTCTATCTTTGTAATAGTGGATAGATTCTCGAAGTATGCTGTATTTGTCCCAGCGCCATCGTCTTGTCCAGCTGATGTGGCAGCTGAATTGTTTTTCAAACATGTTGTAAAATACTTCGGTATTCCAAAGGACATAGTGAGTGACAGGGATGCCAGATTTACTGGTAGATTTTGGGTGGCGTTGTTCGGATTATTGGGATCTGAATTGAAGTTTTCGACTGCCAATCATCCTCAGACTGATGGTCAGACAGAGAGGATCAATGCCTTGTTGGAGGAGTACCTGAGGCATTATGTGACAGCAAGTCAGAAGAATTGGGTAAATCTTCTTGACTCGACTCAGTTTTGTTACAATCTTCATCAATCTTCTGCAACGAAGATGAGTCCATTTGAGTTAGTAAATGGACAGCAGCCAACGACTCCACAGGATTTGGCAATGGTGGTGCCAAGTGTTGGGACGTGTCCAGCAGCCTAGAGATTTGCCAAGGCAAAGCAAGAGATGATTGCCGAAGCAAGAGACAGTTTGGAGATGGCTCAAAGAAGGATGAAGAAGTATGCTGATAAGCATCGACGTGACGTACAATTTGAGGTAGGTGACTTGGTGTTGCTGAAACTGACCCCTCAAATTTGGAAGAAGATCAGCCGGAAAGCTGTTCATCGTGGATTGATACCTCAGTATGATGGACCATTCGAGGTAATCAAAAGGGTAGGCAATGTTGCATATCTACTTAAGCTACCTGACAGGTTTAAGATTCATCCTACTTTCCATGTGAGTTACTTGAAGAAGTACAACAAGGATGAATTCGAAAGAGAAAGGCAGAAGTCTAGGAGGGCTCCGCCTATGATTCGGAAACAGTTTGACAAGCAGGTTGAGAAGATTTTGGACCATCGAACTATGGGCCAAAGTAAGAAGAATCGTAGGACTGACTTCCTTGTGCAATGGAAGGGGGAGGCCGAGATTGATGCCACGTGGGAAAGAGATGTGACCCTTTGGCAGTTTGAGGATCACATTGCTGACTATTGGAAGCAGCAAAGGTCGACGAGGACGTCGACAGCTTAAGTGGGGGTGGTCTGTGAGCCCCTTTGTCCCGTTGGTGCGGGGCAGCTCTGGCGGAGGCCGGGCAAGTGTGATAGCGGCCGAGCAAGTGTGCCACGGCCGAGACGGTGCGCAGTAGCGAATGGCTTTGGGGGTTGGCCGAGCGTCCCTTTTATAGAAGGAAGGCAGGCATGGGCTGCGGAGTGGCCGAGTGGGCTGAGGCCCAGACCCAGACTGTTGGAAACCCTAATGAGATCTGAATGGAAAGAGTCAAACCGAGAATGGAGGCTTGATCCGTGAGTCGTAGATGGAAAGAGTCAAACCAAGATTGTGGGCACGATTTGTGGATCGTGTGTTGACTGACTCTAAACCCTACCCATCCCTAGTGGGCTATAAATAGGGGCAGATGAGCGAGGGAGAAAGCAGTTGAGCGAGGGTACAACAAGAGCTAGCGAGAGCAGCGATAGCAAGCGAGAGAGATAGAGAGATAGACTAGGTTGATCTATCTTGTAGGCCATTGTGGCCGTGCAGCCTTGTGAACGGTTGCTTATACATTGTAATTCCTTACTATTTGTTCAATATAGAAAGGTTGGGTGAGTTACCCGTAAATATTGTGTCTATCTCTATACTTGTGATTTTTCCGTTGTGTGTGTGTGTACCTGTGCGTGCGCACGTACCCGTGCAAGGCGGGTTGAGTGCTTGTGAACTGGTGGCCGTGCCAGGAAGAGGCACTTCGTGACAGCTACCGAGGTGGACGAGGACGTGGAAGACAACCGTTCAACAAAGGTCAGAATCTCAACAGAGTCAACAACGTTCAAAATTTCAGAGGCCGAGGAAGGGGTGGATTCCAACAACGAGGTGATAAGTCTCAGTTTCAATGTTATAACTGTAATAGATATGGTCATTTCAGTTATGAGTGTAGATCCCCAAAGGTGGAAGAAAGCAGTCATTTTGCAGCAGCAAAAGAAGATAAAGATGTGGGTTCTGCTATGTTTCTCACATACAAAGGAGACGAAGAAGACAAGAAAAATATTTGGTATCTTGATTCAGGTGCCAGCAATCATATGTGCGGTCACAAGGAAGTTTTTATAGAGATAGATGAGACTGTCAATGAGGAAGTTACTTTTGGTGACTCATAAAAAATTCCAGTGAAAGGCAAAGGTACAATTTCGATTGTATTAAAAAATGGTGATAAGAAATATATCAATGATGCGTATTTTATACCTGCTTTGAAAAATAACATCATTAGTCTTGGCCAACTCGTGGAGAAAGGATATAATATACAAATGCAGGATAATTCTCTCATTATCAGAAATCAAGTTCGAGAATTAATCGCAAATGTGGAGATGTCACGGAATCGTCTGTTCACTCTTGACATGCAGATGAAGGTGCAAAAATGCTTAAAGTCAGTCATTAAAAATGATTCGTGGTTATGGCATTTGAGATTTGGTCATCTTGGTTTTTCTGGCTTGAAATTATTGTCAAAGACAAATATGGTGAATGGTTTGCCAATAATCAATGAACCAAATAAATTGTGTGAAGCATGTGTCAAAGGGAAGCAACATCGACAAAGTTTTCCTGTTGGAAAATCATGGAGAGCCAGGAGGCCATTAGAGATTGTTCACACTGATATAGCTGGTCCATTTGATGTTGCATCACTTGGTGGAAACAGGTATTACCTAACATTTATTGATGATTTTAGCAGGAAAAGTTGGGTATACATTCTGAAAGAAAAGGCGGAGGCTCTTGATAAATTTAAGGAGTTCAAGGTAATGGCGGAGAAACAAAGTGGTTATTATGTGAAGATACTTAGATCAGACAGAGGAGGCGAGTATACTTCAAATCTATTCAAAAGCTTCTGCATAGCACACAGAATCAATCATCAGTTGACAACGGCGTATACTCCTCAACAAAATGGAGTTGCAGAAAGGAAAAATCGCACTATTCTTGACATGGCAAGGAGTATGGTGAAAGCAAAGCACATGCCAAGAACATTTTGGGCAGAAGTCGTGTTGTGTGCTGTTTATTTACTGAATCGGTGTCCAACAAAAAGTGTCAGAAACAAAACTCCAAATGAAGCATGAAGTGGTAGCAAATCATCAGTTGGACATCTCAGAATTTTCGGGTGCATTGCATATGCACATGTTCCTGATCAGAAAAGAAAGAAGCTGGATGATAAAGGCGAGAAATGCATCTTTACCTGATATGACAAAAGGAGCAAGGCGTACAGACTCTATAATCCTCTCACAAAGAAGTTAATCATTTCGCGTGATGTTGAGTTCGATGAATCAGATTACTGGAGATGGAGCGAGGAAGAAAGAAAAGTTGCAGGTCTATTCTTTAATGATGATGATGACGGTGATGACTCCAACATTGAAAATGAAGAAGATGATGATCCAACTCCTCCACAAAGTCCAACTCAAAGAACTCCTGCCTCAACACCATAGAGTTCAGGAAGCAGTAGTAGCAACAATTCAGGGGGAGAGCCAAGGAAAATGAGAATTCTAAATGACATTTATGATGCAACAAATCCGGTACAAACCTTATTTGATTATTCTTTATTTTGTTTAATGGCTGAAAGTGATCCAGTGACATTTGAGGAAGCTTCTGAAGAAAGCAAATGGAATAAGGCCATGGATGAAGAAATTGGTGCAATTAAAAAGAATGATACTTGGAAGCTCACAGAACTTCCAGAAGGACACAAGGCAATTGGTGTCAAATGGGTCTACAAGACAAAGACCAATCAAGACGGGAAAGTGGAAAAATACAAGGCAAGGCTAGTTGCTAAAGGCTACAAGCAAAGATACGGGATTGACTATGATGAGGTTTTTGCTCCAGTTGCAAGAGTTGATACCATAAGACTTCTTACAGCAATTGCGGCTCAAAACAGTGGAGTTTCTAAATGGACGTGAAGTCAGCATTTCTAAATGGTTATCTCGAAGAAGAAGTTTACATCGAGCAACCTCCTGGATATGTTCAAAAAGGTCAGGAAGATAAAGTCTATCGTCTAAATAAAGCACTGTACGGATTGAAGCAAGCCCCTCAAGCTTGGAACACAAGAGTTGATGAATATTTTCAAAAGAATGTTTTTGTGAAAAGTCCATACGAGCATGCTCTCTACACAAAAACAAATTCAGAGGGAGATATTATGATGTGTGCTTGTACGTGGATGACATGATCTTTACTGGCAACAATCCTGGTATGTTCAATGATTTTAAGAAAATTATGACTAACGAATTTGAGATGACAGATATTGGTCAAATGTCATACTTTCTTGGAGTTGAAGTCAAACAAAGCAAAAATGTGATTTTTATGTCGCAGAAAAAATATGCTGAGCAAATTCTTAAAAAATTTAGAATGGAAGAATGCAAGCCGGTGAGTACACCAACAGAAGCAAGCTTAAAGCTCAGAATTGATTCAACAAGAGAGTCGGTAAATCCGACATTGTTCAAAAGTTTGGTAGGAAGTCTGAGGTACCTAACTTTCACTCGTCCAGATATTATGTATGCAGTTGGACTGGTTAGTAAGTACATGGAGAATCCAAAGGAAGATCACTTCATGGCAGCTAAAAGAATTTTGAGATACATTAAAGGTACGCTTGATCATGGATTATTTTATACACATTCTCAAGATTCAAAATTAGTTGGCTACTCAGAGAGTGATTATGGTGGTGACTTGGATGATGGAAAAAGCACTTCAGGATATGCTTTTCATATCGGTTCAACGATATTTTCGTGGTCATCGAAAAAGCAACAAACAGTTTCTCTCTCAACATGTGAGGCAGAATACATCGCAGCAGCAGCGTGCGCGTGTCAAGCAATGTGGCTAGGCTACATATTGGGCGATTTAAATCTTGCAAAGGAAAATCCAATTACTATCTATGTTGATAATAATTCTGCTATTTCACTCGCGAAGAATCCGGTATCACACAGTCGAAGCAAGCACATCAATATAAAATATCATTTTATTCGAAAACAGGTAAACGATAAAATCGTGGAGCTGATGCACTGCAGGACCGAAGAAAATTTAGCGGATATTTTTACGAAGCCATTGAAGCCGGAAATGTTTCAAAAAATGAAAGAAAAGCTTGGAATGGAAAGTCGAGTTTGAGGGGGAGTGTTAGAATTCAAACTCTTTTGTTGTTTGTGTTAAGTGTGAAGCCACTTATGGCTTGGACAACAGACTTCCTTGAACAGCAGACTTCCTTGAACAGCCTTTGTTGAACAACCTTTGACCATCTCCTTACTTCCTATATATATATATATATGTATGTATAAGGATTGATATAGAAAAGAGCAAAAAAAAAAGAAAAAAGGTAGAGAGTGCAGAGAGCAAAAAGAGAGAAAAAGCAGAGAGAAACGAGGAGAGAAAAGAAGAGAGAAAATAATAGCAAGAAAGAGCCGAAGCTCTAGAAAAGAAAAAAATTAGTTGCAGACTACATTAATCTACATGTTGTAGTATTTATGTAAAGAAAAAAAAAGAAATTGTGTTTGTTTTATTCAAATATATATTTTTGAACTTGTTCTCGTTTCCAACAAAACTAAGGCCAGTGGAGATGAAGCTGACAACATCATGGCTTCTTTTAATTATCCACATAGTGTCAAGATAGATGTTGATGGATCTATTGGAGGTATATATATCATCTGGAATGAGCAGGTCACGGTTTAACCAATTGCATTGACACAACATGAAGTTTACTTGTTTGTCAAGGTACAAAGCTTTCCTTTCTTCATTACTGCTATTTATTCAAGGCCTTATATGAATTTAAACATGCCTTATGGAAGAATCTTTACTCTTTTTGTTCGATTTATAATGGTCCTTGCTTTTGGGGATTTTAATGATATTATGAAAAATGAAAAATTTGGGGGAAACCGTGTTAATTTTAGGCGCATGCATGATTTCAATAATGTGATTCAAAACTATAATCTTCTCGATCTTGGTTTTACTGGACAAAAATTCACATGGTCAAATTGCAGGAAAAATAACCTAATTTTAGAAAGATTGGACCGTTTTCTAGCAAACCCTCTGTGGCTTGCTAAATTTCCTCAAACTTTTGTCACTCGTCTCTCAAGAACACACTCGGATCATTGTCCGTTAATCCTTAGTACTAATCCTAACTCTCCTCATGCTCCAAAACCTTTTAGACTGGAGTCTATATGGTCGAATCATCCTTTCTTTGATGCTCTTGTCCATAATCACTAGCCTCACATTCAAATAACTATATTTTTGCTCTCAACAACCTCACTAATGCTCTCCACCATTGGAATGATAATGTTTTTGGGAACATCTATAGATAGAAAAAGAAAATTTAGGCCAAGCTCAAAGTAATTCAATCAAGCCTCCATCTTCATCAAAATGCTTTCCTGACTAATCTTGGAAAAAACTCCAATATGATCTTAATGACATTCTGATAAAGGAAACAAAAAATTTAGGCTATGAAATCTCACATTAATTGGATTAATTTTGGAGATTCAAACACCTCCTTTTCCCATAATACTACAATTAAAAGAAGACGTGCTAACAAAATCTCCAACATAAAAAAATAGCGTAGGTATTTTGATTCAGGATTCTAATCTTATTGTTAATCATATCCTCAATCATTTTCAACAAATCTACACCACTGAATCTGATTCTGCACCTCTTAATCCATATTTTTGAATCATCATCTTGGATTATCTGATGCGGATCATCCTGCACTATATTCACTAATTTCAGTTCAAGAAATCATAAACTCTATTAAATCTTTCAAGCCATTTAAAACTCCAGGCTTTGATGGTTTTCACCCCTTCTTCTTTCAAAAATTCTTGCAAAATACCCTACTAACCATCAAAGTTTTGTTCAAAAATATCTTTGACGGTGAACGAATTCCTAGTAATTTAAATCAAACTTTTGTTAGCTTAATTCCTAAAACAAACTGCCCTGAAACAATAACCAATTCAGACTTATAAGTCTATGTAATACAGTTTATAAAATCTTAACAACAAATTTTGTTTCAAGGCTTCGGCCTGTTCTTAATAACATTATTAATCCACTTCAAAGTAGTTTTCTTCCCAACAGTCATGCCTCAGATAATTTCATCATTGTCCAAGAAACTCTCAATTGCTTTAGTAATAGAAAATCCACCCAAACAGGACTTATGACCATTAAAATCGACCTTGAAAAGACCTTTGACAAAATTGAATAGCATTTTATCATAAATGTGCTATTCTCTACCAATCTCTCTTATAAGCTCATTAACATAATCATGTCTTGTATCTCCACTTCTGAGCTTGTCATTCTCCTTAATGGTACTCCCACAAGCTTCTTTAAGCTTTCAAGAGGAGTTAGACAAGGTGATCCCTTATCACCCTATCTCTTCATTCTAGGGATAAAATTGCTTTTCATTCTCATCAACACTCAAGTTACCATGGCTAATTGGACCCCCATAGCCATCACCACTGTTGGACCCCTCATCTCACACACTCTCTTTGCAGATGATGTGTTTTTATTTGCTGAGGCCACTCTTGATAATGCCTCCACTATTCTCAATGTGCTTAATGGTTTCTCTACTTATAGTGGGCTTATCATCAACCTGAATAAATCAAAAATATTTTTCTCAAACAACTGTGATGATCAAATTTCAAATTTTTAATATACGTTCCATTAAAAGGGTTAGTAATATTGGCACCTATCTAGGTTTTCCTCTTCTTTCGAAGAACCCTAAGCACTCAGACTTCAATCAACTCATTTCTCTGTTAAACACCAAACTTTGTTGTTGGAAATCCAAATTCTCACTTTTGCAAGAAGGTTAACACTTACAAAATCTGTTTCATTTGCTATTCCTACTCACATCATACAGTGCTTCCATCTGCTTTCCAAAACTCCTTATGCCATTAATAAAATTGTTCGGGATTTTATTTGGGGTTCCTATCCTAACAATAGGAAAACTCATCTTCTGAACTGGAATATGGTCATTCAACCAAAAAAAAAAAAAAAACATGGTGATTTGCAGGTTAGAGATGCTAAATTTTAAAATCAAGCTCTCCTAGAAAGTATGGCACTGAGACTTCTTACTAACAACTGGAATTCACCATGGAGGAATCTCCTCCTTTCCAAATACATTAAACAACCTAGGATCAACCCTTTTATGAATCCTAAACACCTAGTTAACAACTCCTTTATTTGGAAAGGATTATACTTGGTTGGAATATTATCACCAAATTTTTAAAATGGGCCTTAGGTGATGGCAAACTTGCTAGATTCCGGCTTGATCCCTAGGCTTCTTCCCTCACTACTCCACTTGCTTCTCTTATTCACAATCCCTTTGTCAGCAATGATTTATTCTTAACGGTCAAATATGTTTTACACAATGGATGCTGGAACCTCTCTTCTCTCTCATACTAATTACCATCCAATTTAATTAGGATTATCCACGATACAATTACTCCTTCCACTCCTATTACTACCAACTTTTCTAATTCTCTCTTCTGGAGTATTTCTACTAATGGTAACTTTACCATTGCTTCTTGTTAGAATGCTTTAATTTCTCTTAATACCAATAAGGACATTAATACTGATTGGATTTGGAGAGTTGAAGTACCAAAAAAAATCATCAATTTCCTTTGGTTTTGTTGGCATGATAAAATCAAGACCAATTATCTTCTCTAGCACAGAGGTATGCACATCTTTGAATTCTGTTACACCTGTACTTCCACAGTGAAAACTATTGAACATATTTTGAGAAATTGCACGCCTGCTATATCAGTTTGGACCACTCTCCTTCCTTTTCTCCCTTTTCAAATTAAGGAACATCTTTTTGGAAGTTCCCCCTCAAATCTTGGTTACAAATAAACCTTTCTAACCACACACTCACCTTCCTCAACATTCCATGGAGTACCGTGTTTGCTTTCAATTGTTGGCTTCTTTGAAAAAACCGCAACAAGCATGTTCTTTAGAAAGAGCAACAACAATCACCAACATTACATCATATCCTCAGGGTGGCCACTAAATTTATCAACCTTTCTCGTGCTCACAAGCTAATACTCTCTCCCACTGTAACTCATTATATTAAATGGCATCCGCAAACACCCTCTTATATTAAATTTAACATTGATGGTTCTTTTACACCATCTAATCTAAGAGGAGGTGTTGGTGGTGTTTTCAAAAACTCAGAAGGTATATAGTTACTTGGATTTTCATGTAGCTTCCACTGCTCCTCAAGCAATCAAGGTGAGTTTCTAGATCTCAAAAAGGGTTTGGAATTAGCTACTACACTTGGAATGAAACAACTTGACGTAAACTCGAATTCAAAGGTATTTGTTCACTCCTTTGTGGAAAATAATGCTCCTACTAATCTACTTTCTATATTGCATGACTGCAGATGGTTTCTGCAACAAATCTAGAGTTTCAAGCTTGTCATGTCTTCAGGGAATCAAATACAGTGACAGATCTTTTGGTCAAATTTGAAAATGAATCTCAAGATCGCTTTGCTGTCTATTGCAATCCCCTCTCTTCCCCTTACTTGCTTTCAATAACAATATGATTGGTACTTTGTACCACCGAAATGTTATAACGGATTACTTTGCCCTTACTGAGGGCTTGTTTGTATGTTCTTCTCCTCCTCCCTCTGAATAAATAAAATTCTTCGTTTGTACTAAAAAATATATATAATATCCTTTAACTATTTTATTAAAAAAAATTAAAGGGAGAATTCGACTTATCCTCTCTATTTGCACACTTAGATTTAAACGAATGATTTGAATTTGAGGGAAAAAAAAAATTGATTTATCTATTATTTCCATATTAAAGAGTTGTGCAACCGTTGTGATCCTTATGGGAGAAGGGAAAAGAAAAAAAGAAAAAAGTTTAAGATTTATTTTATTTAAAATTATAAAATTATCTTTTGTAAAAATTATAATTTATTATTTTTAAAGTAATAGACAAACATAACACAAATTTATTATAAAACTAAAATCATCAAAACCAATAATAATCATGGGTGTCTCTTTTTTAAGATGAGCAACTCTAGGGTTCCAACAACAAATCCAAGGAACAAAGTTGCAGAAAGAAGGTATTTGATACTAGAAAGACTATTTTGTAAATTGGACACTGTTTCCACCATTTCCATAATATCATCGTTCGGTGTCAAAATTCCCACATCCTTATTACTATTATTACTATTATTATTATTATTATTATTATTGGACGTAAGTTCCTCAACCCAATTAGCATGAATTGGCGTACCCACGCTTCTGTACGGATGACACCAATTAAACATGTTACACGTGTCGATCGGACAAGCATAGTACAATCTTCCTCCATTTTCGGATTTTGCATATGAAATCTTGATTGCGCATATTTCTCCACATTTGCATATCTTGTTCCTGTATCGCAAACCGTGGTATACTCTACTTGTCCCCGCAGTTGACATATTTATTCAACTTTTTCTTTTTTCTTTAATTCAACCATCAAAAAACAAAACAAAAATTAATATATATATATATATATATAAAATTATATTAACACATTTTGATTAAAAAAAAATAAAATTTTAGTTTTTTATTTGTCTGGAATTTAAACTTTACTTATAGAAAAACAAATATAATGAATGTTTTTCTATATGAAATAAAAATTTGACGATATATATAATATTATCTGTATCTTAATAATTAAAAATTTGAGGATCTGCAATTTTTTTAATGTTTTATAAGCAATATTGAAGATAATTTTTTTTCTTTCTCCTATTACAAAAAACAAAGAAAATGAATGAAAACATTTAAATTATTATACAAGAAAAAAGATAGAGAAGAAGAAAAAGGAAAAACATACCTGTTTTAAAGATGAGAGATATCTATGAAAAGATTTTCTTCATCTTTCTTGTGAAATGTTTTTAAAGGGAAAAAAAAAAGGTTAGTATGGAATATACAAAACCAGAGTTATATAAATATATATATATATATATATATAATTTTTTTTAAAATAAAAAAATTGTTTGATTCTCAGTAAAGCACGGGTTTCTATTTATGTGTATCATTACTCATTTTTTAAAATTATTTTATAAATGTTTTAGATATGTGTTTGTTTTCTTCTTTTTTTTAATACATTAAAATTTAATGGGTATTTGAATTCAGAAAATAAATAATTAGTGAATTTAATTTTAAATAATATATATATATATATATATATATATATATATATATATTTCATTTTTAAAAATTTTAAATTTTTTTATGATTAAAAAAATTAAATTATTTTACATGAAATATCTTTAAATTTAGAGTAAAAATATTGCAATACTTATATATAATATTATAAAAAAAATATATATATATATATATATATATAAATTAATTATCATTTCTTTTATACAATAAATCACATAAATAAATAAATTTTAAAAATATTGATACAATTTGTGAAAAAAAAAATTAATTTTATTAAGTATAAAAAATTAAACTTAAAAAATATAAATTTATTTGTACAAAATTTAACAATTATTCGAAATATATATATATTTGAAGTTGGTATACTATTTGGTTGGTTTATATTTGTGAAGGCCAACACAGTTTCAAATTGGCGCCTATTCTTCGCCAAATTTAATTCTTAGAACTTAATGGCGTAAACTCTTGAGGAAAGATGCCTTCTGCAGCAATCTTGAAACCAAAGATTATTATGGAATGGCAAAGAATTTATTATTCAAACAACTCATTGAAGATTTCAGTTTCTCCAACTCGTCGCCCTACGCTAAATTCTTGGAATTTTGCATCAAATCCAGAAGTAAAAGAGATGTTCTTCGTCTCCATGCTCGAATCCTTAAATCCCAATTCATCCATGAAGTTTTTATCAATAACAGGTTCATCGATGCTTATGGGAAGTGTGGGTGTTTGGACAATGCGCGGAAAGTGTTTGCGAAAATGCCTGTAAAGAATACTTTCTCTTGGAATTCTATGATTAGCACCTTATCGGTATCTGGGCTCCTCGGGGAAGCTGAAAAACTGTTCTCTCTGATGCCCGAACCTGATCAGTGCTCGTGGAATTTGATGGTTTCTGGATTTGCACAAGCGGAGCTTTTGGATAAGTCACTTGAATATTTCGTGAAAATGCATAGGGAGAATTTTGTTTTTAATGATTACAGTTATGGTAGTGCCTTGAGTGCTTGTTCAGGGTTACAAAACTTGAAGATTGGTATGCAAATTCATGCTTCTATTTCCAAATCTCGATTCTTGTCAATTGTTTACATTGGGTCTGCTCTTGTTGATATGTACTCCAAATGTGCTAATGTGGTTTGTGCTCAGAAGGTTTTTGATGGGATGACAGAGCGCAATGTGGTGTCTTGGAATTCTTTAATTACCTGTTACGAGCAGAATGGTCCAGCAAGTGAGGCGCTGAATGTTTTCAAGAAGATGATGGGTAGTGGACTTGAACATGATGAGATGACTTTAGCTAGTGTGGTGAGTGCTTGTGCAAGTTTGTGTGCAATTAGTGAAGGTAGAGAAATTCATGCGCAGGTTATTAAGTTTGATTGCTACAGGGATGACATTATTATATGTAATGCACTGGTTGACATGTATGCTAAGTGCCGAAGAATTAATGAGGCAAGATGGATTTTTGACAGAATGACTGTCAGAAATGTGGTGTCAGAAACTTCAATGGTGAGTGGATATGCAAGAGTTGCAAGGGTACAATCTGCAAAACAATTATTTAGTGAAATGATGGATAGGAACATTGTGTCTTGGAATGCACTAATTGCTGGATATACACAGAATGGAGACAATGAAGAGGCATTAGGACTCTTTCTTCAATTGAAAAGGAAGTCTGCTTGGCCGACACATTACACTTTTGCAAATCTCCTCAATGCTTGTGCAAACTTGGCTGATCTAAAGCTAGGAAGACAAGCTCATACCCATATCTTAAAGCACGGATTTAGGTTTCAGCATGGACCAGAGTCTGATGTTTTTGTTGGAAACTCTCTTATAGATATGTATATGAAATGTGGATCAGTGGTAGATGCCAGACAAACTTTTGGAAATATGGTACAAAGAGATTGTGTGTCGTGGAATGTAATGATTGTAGGATATGCACAAAACGGGCATGGAACTGAAGCTCTTGAAGTTTTCCAAGAAATGCTGGCTTCTGGGGAGAAACCAGATCATGTCACCATGATCGGAGTTCTTTCTGCTTGTAGTCATGCTGGGCTGGTACATGAGGGCCGGCAATATTTTCATTCTATGAGCAAGGATTATGGTCTGGAACCCATGAAGGATCATTATACATGTATGGTTGATTTACTTGGTAGAGCTGCTCTACTCAATGAAGCAAAGAATTTGATCGAATCAATGCCAATTTCTCCTGATGGTATTGTATGGGGTTCTCTGCTTGCTGCTTGCAAAGTTCATGGAGACATTCACTTGGGCAAATATGTTGCTGAGAAACTTCTTGAGATTGATCCTCACAATTCTGGTCCATACGTACTTCTATCAAACATGTACGCTGAACGTGGGCACTGGAGAGATGTGAAAAGAATTCGCACGCTTATGAGACAACGTGGTGTCATTAAGCAACCAGGCTGCAGCTGGGTTGAAGTACAAAGCCATATGCATGTTTTCATGGTGAAAGATAAAAGACATCCACAAAAGAAGGAAATCTATTCACTACTCAGAACTTTAACTGAATTCATGAGGCTATCTGGATATGTCCCAGATATTGATGCTCTTGGTGAAGAAGATGAACTCAACCAACCAAATGAGACTCATATACCAGAGCTGGAAGATCCTGATTTAAACTATTACATGATTAATTGAAGAGCTGTCACTAGATGCTATATATTCTTTTTATCCTTCCAAAAACTTTTCGAATGTTCACCAATGTGCTAGCTCAAGATAGCCTCTTTTCTCCTTTATTTTCTTGATCCATTAGCTGCAGAAATACACGAATTTAGTTTTCTTTTTCCCTATCTGTGCTTGAATTTATGCCATGGTTAGAAATGGTGAATTATTCTAAGTTGTTCTTATGTTCATCTCTTTCAGGCTTTATCTTTGAGCTGTGCTGTTACTGCCCTTATCTTGACAGCACTTTTCTGGAGGCTCTGATGGGTAAATCAGATCCACATTATTTGATTCTTCTTCCCTTTATTTTATCTTGAATATGGATTTTGATTTTTTTCTCTTTTTGGTTGTTCTCTAGTTGGTGGAACCACATCAATGGAACTCTGTTATCATCTGTAAAAATATGTCCAACAAAGTTGTAACACACCCTGACATTCATGGCCTTAAGGTATCAAATTCTGGTGAGGACTTGTTATACAAACTTTTGCCTTTCTCACTATTGTCTTGATTGCATTCTGTATTTTGAATTTAATAAGAAAATAATATTTTGAATTTTAAGCAAAGACCCAATTTAATAAGGAAAAAGTAATGATGAATTTTCATTGTACAATTCTTAATTGCAACAAGATAAAAATTTATATGTTACTTTGAAATAATTTATACATATGTATTTTAATGATCTTTTGAAATTGTCATTCTAACTCCTAAACAAGATCTCAATTGCACTTTTTGTTATGGTATCATTTATTTTTATAAGAATATCCAAACAACACTCAAACTTTTCGCGATTCTGAATTTTGCACTCATACTTATTTTTTTATTCAATGTTGCACTCCAACTAAAAAAAAGTGAATTATTTTGCCTTTCCGTCCATAAATTCCGTCTAACTTCATTTGTCGTCTCTTTTTAGGGGTATTTTCGCCTTTTTTAATTTAAAAAATAAAATTAAATCAACAAAACCCACTTTTGGTACGAAACAAAGGAATTTGAGCAACTCATCGTTTTTCGACCAAAGCATTCGAAAAGTTTCCATTTTTTTCAAAAAAATCTTAACTTTTAGCAACGAAAAGATTTCGCACTTAGATTGTCAGTTTATTGTACAAAGTCGGAAGCTTTGAGTCAAAATATTGGTCTTTAATCGATGCCCAAGTGTTTATTTTGGAAATTTAACAAGTTGCAATCTTGTGGAAAATCAGAAAAACAGAGTAGACCATATTGACCATACTATAGTTATTAATCGTGTTTAATACTATATGAGTTCACTTATTTTTGTTCATTAATTGAAAAATTTGAATGAAATTTACTGTGCATGACGCCATTACTATAGTAACTATGGAAGAATTTGAATGTATTGTACATGCATATTGATTCAGTTTTGTAAATGTTATTGTAATTAGATAGTGCATGCTTATTTGGGTTTAGTGTGGACTAAAAAATTTGTATGCTTTCACAAAACCCATTTGTTCATTTATAAGTTGCTTTATTGTGCACTTGTGGATGAATCTTAGTGTATTTTACCATTCATGTATATTGATGTTGTTTTGTTATTGTTACTGTAGTTAGACAGTGCATGGTTATTTAGGATTAATGTGGAAAAAAAAGTTGAGTTCATTTATGCTCACACAAAACTCATTAACAAAAAAAAATTGTATGTTTAGCCATTGACTTCATTTATGCATTAACTGAATCTAATTTACTGTGCATGTGAAGACTTTGTTTGCGTTTTTGGATGATTATAATTGTTATGATGTATTGGATAAACAATGCAGTTCTTATAAAATTTTTTTGGAAAAGCAAATGCCGAGCCTGATGATGATTTGTTTACTATGAAATTGTTTTATGGGGGTGAATGGTGGAAAGAGCGGGGTATAGGTCATTTAAAGGAGGAAATTGGAGATACGTAGACTATGTAAATAGAGATTGTCTATAGGTCATTTAAAGGAGGAAATTGTTGATACGTAGACTATGTAAATAGAGATTGTCTATGTGTTTTAGATATTAATCAAATGTTGAAGAAAATTACAAAGGTAGAAACACAAACATTTAGAACCAATAGGTTCATTCAAAGATGGATTGTGGTTAGTTGCACGGGATGAGGATTTACTTGACATGTGCAGTTGGGTCTCTAGGTTTAAAGTGATTGAATTTTATGTTGAAAAAAAGGGATCCCTGAGAGTATAATTAATATATTTAAAAGTCAGCCTTACATGAAAAAGCCCGAAGTTAAAAGTTCAGTGGTTATACAAGAAATAGAAGAACCAATAGTTGAGCCTGTTGTCAGTAAGAATAGAATAGTTGAGCCTGTTGTCAGTAAGAATAGAAGAGGTAAAAAGAAGGTGAAACATCTATTACTTGAATGGCATAGTGAAGTCAGTCAAATTGTGGGGATATAAGAGGAAGAGATAGTGCTTGAATTGGAGGTGGATGAGGCAGAGGAAGTGCCTGATTTGGAGGTGAATGAAGTAGAGACATTGGCTGATTTAGAGGTGAATGTGGAAGAGGAAGAGGCAGAGGCAGTGGAACTTGAAACTGAAGAGAAGCTAACCCAAGTTCATGAAACACAAACACATGAAACTGAATTTAGGAATGAATATTCAATTCAAGATGGAGAAACACTTACTCAAGTAGAGAATGTTGTTAGAGAACAAAGTGGTGTGACTGATCAAGAGTTGGGAGATGATGAAGTGACAGATGACAATGATGAATCTGCTAATGAGGAACATTTCACAGATGATGATGAATATTGTCAAGATGATAGTTTTTTCATTAATGAAGACATTGGAAATGAAGAACAAAGTGTACCACATCAAGTTGATAGGAATGAAGAAGAAACTAATCGTGATGAAGAGGAAGCACATGCTGGAAATGACCAACCTGACGATGAACAAGATGAATTACAACATGGTGGAAATGAACAAGAGCAACAACTGAATGATGATTTCATGGAAGACAGATTGATGAGTGGTAGTGACAACTCTAAAGCTGAAACAGATGTGGTGAAGAGATATAACTTTTTTGACTCAGAAAGGGATATGGCAAATCCTAACTTTGCATTAGGCATGAGATTTACTAATGGTAAAGAGTTTAAGAAGTTGTAAAAAATTATTGTATCAATGAGGGAAAAACATGTAAATTCAGACCATCTGAGCCAAAAAGAGTAAGAGCAGTGTGTGTGACAAAAGACTGCAATTGGGTTATCTATGCTAGTGTGGAGCGTGCAACAAAATCCAAAGATTTGATTGTGAAGATAGTAAATTTGAAACACAACAATTGTAACCATCAGTGGAAGAACAAACACATAACAACAAAATGGGTTGCGGAGAAATATGTAGAAAGAATACGAGTGAATTCTAAAATTCCACCAAAAGTGTCAATATATTTTATATCCTTATTGTGTATTGTATATTTCTTAATTCTTTCACAATTATTGTGTATATTCTTCCTGTAATTACTGCTATAATTCTTCCTAAAATAGAACTAAGTTTAAGGGATTTGATTAGACTATAATTAAGGGATTTGATTAGTCTAGGATCAAGGGATTTGATTAGTCTAGAATCAAGGGATTTGATTATCCTAGGATTAAGGGATTTGATTAGTATTAGTGCCTATATATACTGTACTTTTGTTCAGTAATGAGATACAGAAAATATTTCAGAAATTCTCTCATTTTTTTGTCATGGTATCAGAGCCAAAATTCTGAAATCATCTTGTGTCCAATTTTTTGTCTTCCTCCAAGATCTTAGTATTTTGATCTTGTATTTCTCGTATCTAGTTTCTTGTCTTCTTCGAAGATCTTAGTTTTTTTCTGATCTTGTATCTCTTGTTTTCTTGGATTTGATCTAGGATTGAATCATGTCTTTAGAACGATCTGAATAATTTTTGTTCGATTTAATGGTAAGAATTATTCTGCTTGGTCATTCTAATTTGAGGTTTTTGTCAAGGGAAAAGAATTATGGAGTCATATTGATGGGACTGCTCCTGCTCCTAACAGAAGTAATGAGAAAGAGAAATACTTGAAATGAGAGGTGAAAGATGCTCAAATTATGTCTTGGATCCTTGGAAGTGTGGAACCCTCCATACTTCTCAACCTCAAGCCTTATAAAAATTCTAGAGAAATGTGGGGCTACCTGAAGAAAGTTTACAACCAAAGCAACACAACATGAAGGTTCCAATTGGAACTTGAGTTGGGTCAACTCAATCAAGGGAGTATGTCAGTCCAAGAGTTCTATTCTTCTTTTGAAAATCTTTGGGCTGAGTACACTGATATTGTATATGCAAATGTTCCTCCTGAAGGACTCTTTGTTGTACAAACTATTCATGAAATCAGCAAATGTGATCAGTTCCTAAAGAAGTTAAGAGGTTAGTTTGAAGCAATCAGATCTAACCTAATGAATAGAGAGTCAGTTCCTTTGTTGGATGTTTGCGTAGGAGAGCTTCTTAGGGAAGAACAACGACTCATTACATAGGCTGTCTTGAAGCATAAAACTCAAAATTCTGCTCCAATTTCTGTTGCCTACACTGCTCAACGGAGATCTAAAGGAGGCAGAGATATGACAAATGTCATGTGCTATAGTTGTAAAAAATTTGGTCATATTTCTACTAATTGTACTAAAACATTCTGCAATTAATGTAAGAAAACAAGGCATATCATCAAAGATTGTTCCATTCGGCCTCCAAAGAGATCTGAATCTGCTTAAAATGCCTCGGTTGGTCCTTCAAATGTTTCTAATCCTGGTCAGTCTGCTATTACTCTTGAAATAGTTCAACAAATGATAGTTTCTGTTCTTTCCACTTTAGGTATTTCAGGTAACAAAAATTCTAATTCTAAGCTTTGGTATTTTGATTCGGGTGCATCTAATCACATGACCAACACTACTTTGCCATTAACTAATGTTCACAAATATACTGGAAATCTTCAAATTCATACAGCAGATGACAATTCTTTACCTATCACAGCTGTTGGTGATATTTCAGCCTCCTTAAATAATGTGTTTGTGTCTCCTAAGTTGTCTACTAATATTATATCCGTTGGGCAATTAATTGACAATAATTGTACCATTCATTTTTCAAATTCTGATTGTCTTGTGCAGGATCAAGTGTCCGGGAAAATGATTGCAAAGGGACCTAAAATAGGACGTCTTTTTCCTTTGTTTTTACCTTCCTTTCTAATTTCAAACCATGTTGCTTGTAATGCTGTCCAATGTGATAATCAGGTGTGGCATAGACGTTTAGGACATCCTAACTCTCATGTACTCCGAGTCTTGCTTAAATCTGGTTTACTTGGAAATAAAAATACTTCTTCTAACAATGATATAGTTATTTGTGCATCTTGTAAATTTGGTAAGAGCAAAACACTTCCTTTTCCATTGCATCAACCTCGTACCACCAAACCTTTTGAACTCGTATATACTGATGTATGGGGCATTGCACCTATGATTTCTCATGAACATTACAAATACTTTGTTACATTTATTGATGACTTCACTCGTTTTACTTGGGTATATTTTCTTAGAACTAAAAGTGAAGTTTTCTCTGTGTTCAAAATTTTTCTTGCTTTAATTGAAACACAGTTTTCTGCCAAAATCAAAATCTTACAATCTGATTCAGGTGGGGAATATATGTCAAATGAATTTCAATCATTTCTTCAAAGTCATGGGATCATTCCTCAGCGTTCTTGTCCTTTCACTCCACAACAAAATGGTGTGGCTGAAAGAAAGAATCGTCATCTTCTTGATGTTGTTCGCACTCTTCTAATTGAATCTTGTGTTCCTTCTCATTTTTTGTGTGAAGCTTTAGCTACTGCAGTCTATTTAATAAATAGATTACCATCCCCCAACTTGAACAATAATTCACCCTATTTTTATTTATTTGGACATGCACCAAATTATTCTAATCTTCATGCTTTTGGATGTGTTTATTTTGTACATCTTCCTGCCCATGAGAGGAACAAACTTAGTGCACAATCTGTTAAGTGTGCTTTCTTAGGATATACTGGGACCCAAAAAGGATTTCTTTGCTATGATCCTCATGCACGTCACACTCGTGTCTCTAGAAATGTCATTTTCTTTGAAAATCAGCCTTTCTTTAGCACACAAAAGCTTTCAGAACTCCCTTCTTTATCTACTTTACCACATTTTCTGCCTCACCAACACATGTACAAAGATTTAAACCTGGTTATGTTTATCATAGACGCATTCCTCCTGCATCTGATGGTCTTCATATGGTCCCTTCCCATCCACCTGCGACATTTGATCCTATTTCTAATGATTCTCCTCATCTTCATAGAAGCTCTAGACCTCACAAACCTGTTGAAATGTATGGTTTTTCACCTCCTGTGGCTATGGCTACTGTTCTATCCTCTATCTCCATCCCTACTTGTTATAAAGAGGCTATAAAACATCAGTGTTGGCAACAAGCAATGGAAGCAGAACTTCAAGCACTTGAAGAAAATCACACTTGGGACATTGTTTCATGTCCTCCACATGTTAAGCCCATTGGTAGTAAGTGGGTCTATAATGTGAAACTGAAGTCTGATGGCTCCTTAGATCGCTATAAAGCTCGATTGGTTGCTCTTGGGAATAAACAAGAATATGGTCTCAACTATGAAGAAACGTTTGCTCCAGTTGCTAAGATGACTACAGTGAGAACCATACTTGCTATTGCATCCTCTCAATCTTGGGCTTTACATAAGATGGATGGAAAAAATGCCTTTTTGAATGGGGATCTTAAGGAAGAGATTTACATGAAACTTCCTCTAGAAATGTCAATTACGAATGCTCATGAGGTTTGCAAACTAAGACGTTCTTTGTATGGGTTAAAGCAATCACCTAGAGTTTGGTTTGAGAAGTTTCGCAACACTCTTCTTACTTTTTCATTTACACAAAGTCAATATGATTCTTCACTTTTCTTTCACAAGACAACTACTAGTATGGTTTTTCTATTGGTGTATGTTGATGATATTATCATTACTGGTAATGATAAAGGGATGATCACTAAGCTTCAAAATATGTTGCATAGCACTTTTAAAATGAAAGATCTCGGTGGTCTCAATTATTTTTTAGTGTGGAAGTTCACACTGGAGATCAAGGTTTGTTCTTAAATCAACATAAATATATCTAAGATCCCATAGAACTCACTAGCTTAAAGGGTGCTACTGTTGTTGATACACCTATGGAGATCAATGTGAAATACCGAAAAAATGAAGGCGAACTTTTGCCAGATCCTTTTTTGTATATGCAACTTGTTGGTAGTCTTATCTATCTAACAATTACAAGGCCCGATATTTCCTATGTTGTTCAGACGGTTAGTAAATTTATGCAATCACCTCGACATCTCCATTTTGCTGCAGTTCGTCATATCATTCGATACTTAATTGGGTCCTCTACTCATGGGTTATTTTTTCCCTCAAATTCTGATCTTCATTTGACTGCATATAGTGATGCAGATTGGGCTGACTGCCCCGATACTAGGAAGTCTACCACATGGTGGTGTATTTTTCTTGGAGATGCTTTAATTTCTTGGAAATGCAAGAAGCAAGACTGTGTGTCTAAATCTTCTACTGAGGCTGAGTATAGAGCCATGTCTGCTGCGTGTTCAGAAATTGTGTGGTTACGTTGCCTTCTTTCCGAACTTGGATTTCCTTCACGTGCTCCTACTCCACTTCATGGTGATAATATCGGTGTTATTCACATTGCTGCAAATCCCATATATCATGAACGTACAAAACACATAGAGGTGGATTGTCATTACATCAGGGAGGCCTTTACTCGAGGTGTTATCACTCTTCCTCATCTTACTACTACTCTTCATGTGGCTAATGTCTTTACAAAGGCCTTAACCCACCAAAGACACAAATTTCTCAGCAGCAAATTGCTGCTAATAGACTTACCAACATCAATTTGAGGGGGTAGTCAATATATTTTCTATCCTTATTGTGTATTGTATATTTCTTAATTCTTTCACAATTATTGTGTATATTCTTGTTGTAATTACTGCTGTAATTTTTCCTAAATAGAACTTAGTTTAAGGGATTTGATTAGACTATAATTAAGAGATTTGATTAGTCTAGGATCAATGGATTTGATTAGTCTAGAATCAAGGGATTTAATTATCCTAGGATTAAGGGATTTGATTAGTATTAGTGCCTATATATACTGTACTTTTGTTCAGTAATGAGATACAGAAAATATTTCAGAAATTCTCTCCTTTTTTTTTGTCAAAAAGCACTTAGGCAGCATGTGGATGAGCAGTATGGCATTGAAATATCTAAAAGTGCTGCATATAATGCAAGGATTATTGCGGGGGATTGTGACATGCAATATAAACAAGTTTGGGATTATCTAGCTGAAATTTTATGGACACACCCAGGGTCAACTGTTGAGATTAAATTTGAAAATTTCAGAGAAGAGAGAAGACAACCTAGATTCATGAGGATGTATGTTTGTCTAGGTCCCTTAAAAGCAGGTTTCTTGGACCATTGTAGGCCACTTATAGGGGTGGATGGGTGTCATATAAATGGAAAGCACCCCGGACAAATTTTATATGCTATTGGGACTTATGCTAGCAATGGTTGGTGGCCTATAGCTTGGGCAGTGGAGATGGTTTTTTAACTTCTTGATAAATGATCTTCAAATACCAACCCAAGGGATGTTTGGACTTTTATTTCTGATAGACAAAAGGTAACTTACAACTACTCTTATTTCAATATACTTGAAAATATTTTCAGCTTTTAACTTTTTCTTTTTGTTTTTAAGGGATTGGATGCTGCTCTAGCTGAAATTTTGCCTCAAACTGATCATAGATATTGTGTACAACATTTGTACTGCAACTTCAAGAAAGAACATCAAGGAAAAGCTTAAAAGACAAACTTTGGAACATTGTCAGAAGCAGCTGCAAAGAAATGTATGAGAATGCAATGAAGGATCTTGAAGAGTTTGATACGGAAGCTTGGAGGTGGGTGGTGAATCGGCCAAGACCAGAACATTGGGTGAAGGCCTTCTTCCCAAGTCATGTGAGATCTAACATGCTATGCAATAATCTATGTGAGTCTTTTAATGCATTCATTTTAGAAGTTAGAGATAAGCCTATACTTTCAATTGTGGAGGGAATAAGCGAAATGATTATGAAATGGGTCCAAATTAGGAGGTGTTGGATGATGAAACAACCTAGTCACCCTTGCACACCCATAATTAGGAAGAAGTTAGAAGAACAAGTTTATTTTTCTAGGAATTAGAAACCTTTGTGGAATGGAGTAGATTCATATCAAGTTATGGGGCCTCATAATGAACAGTATGTAGTAGACTTAAAGAGGAATACATGTTCTTGTCAGTTGTGGTTTTTAACTAGTATTCCATGTGTACATAGCATAGCTGCACTACATAAGCAAGATAGAGATCCCCACGACTTAGTTGATCCCTACTACTCCACAGAGAGTTTTTGTATGACAATATTCTGTTTCCAATTAATGGAAAGAAAATGTGGCCCAAAGGAGAAGGTGTGATTTTAGATCCACCAAGGGCACATAAACAAACTGGGAGGCCAAAGAAATTGAGGAAAAGGCAAATCTATGAGACAACTTATGGAAGGAAAAGGATAAGGAGATGGATAATAATTCATTGCACAAGGTGCAAATGTGTTGGGCATAACAGAGCAGGGTGTCCACAGAATGAAAATGTTCATAATGCTCCTGAAACTTCCCATAATCCACCTCCATTGCATCCAAATAAAGCAGCCCATGGTAGGAAGAAATATGCAAAAACTATTCAAAATCCACCTTCAGTTGATCCAAATGTAGAAGCCCATACTCAGAAGAAGGTATACTTGTTTATTTGTGGTAAATTTTTTAGATCTATATACCTAATTGAATGTTTATGACTTGTAGACAAGTAAAGGAGCTGGTGAAACTGCAAATGAAGGGGAACCACAAAACATCAATGAAGGTGAAGGTAGAAAGAGAAGAAGAGTCCATAAAAACCCAAGGAATGGAAAGAAGGTATATATAATTGTTTATTTCTTGTTATTTCATAGAGTTGTATAACTAACTAATTGGATGTTTGTTACTTGTATAGCCAAGGACAAGAGCTGCAGTTGCAAAAGAAGCTGTCCAAGAAACTGAACAAAATAGAGCAACTGAAACAACTGGAAATGAAGATGGAAATGAACAAATTCCAGCAGCAAATGAAGATGGAAATGAACAAATTCCAGCTAGAACAGAAGCTCAAAATCAACAAAATTCATCCAATATAGAAGTTGAAGAAGAAATTTTTGATTTCATTAAAAGAGTAGATGATTTATTAAGTGAAATTCGCCAGGATAGAGCTAACACTTCTTCAGTTCATCAACCTGCTGTGGAAGACAGATCTAGGGGGAGAGGAAGGGGAAGGGGAAGGAAAACAAAAACTCGAGCAACCACTTCATATGAACAATTTGGTGCAGCCTGGTTAGGTGGTGGTAGACCTTCAAATAAATATTCATATAGAAGGGCAAGTACAGGGAGAGGAAGGGGAAGGGGAAAGGGAAGGGGAAGTGAAAGGGGAAGGGGAATGTGAGGGTTTTTCTATGCCTTTAATGTATGCATATGTTCAGAAACTTTATGACCAACAAGGTATTTTTTTGTATTTTTATTTTGAAATGTTGTAGTTCAAAACATTTATGCAAAGGGTTTTTTTAGCCATTTAAGAAATTGAATTGATTAATGCCAACTTGTGCTTTCCAGTATGCATTTAACAGGGATAGGGACCATTTCATAAACACATGGGGACCATTTGTGTAACCAAAAAGCACTTTCTTCTATGTTTAAAGCAAACGAAAAAGGGACATTGTATAAGAATCTTTCAATTTTCAATAAAAGATAATTCCAGTCAACTGATGCATTTATTTGCATTTTTTACATGTTACAATTATGACAATCAAAAGTACACAAACTAACCACTTCAGTCCTACACTAACTACAACTTTTTTTTACTAAGGCTAATCTTTAACTTCTCTATTTTTTGTTCTCTTCCAACAATTCAGCTTTGCTAACATCCAAGTTCAACTTCAATTCTTCTAATTTCTTGTTGACTTTCATTGATATGCACAAATCATATCACTTTTTAGCATGTTTTTAGGCACAATTTAGGGCAAAATTGGAGTTAAATCGTTCCCAATTGACTGTTATTAACGTAATTTCATAGTTTTTGTGATTTTGGAAGTGTCATGTGAAATATGCAAGAAAATGGCAAATTTCAGGGTAAAAACGTGATTTTTAGAAGTTCATAAGTCAGGACGGGCGTCCCAAGACCAGGACGGGTGTCCCGACCCGGTCAAAGACTTAGGACGAGCGTCCAGGACCCGGGACGGGCGTCCTGACATGGTCAATAGGCCGGGACGGGTGTCCCGAACCACTGTACGGACTCCCACATCATTTCCTGCATAAAAAATCACTCAACTCTCCTACTATAAATACCCCATGCCTTTCACAGTTGAATTCATTCCTCTCCACTTGATCTGAGTCATTCAGTGGCTTCCAGTACACAGTTTTCCACTGTCTATGAGTCATTTAGTAATTTCAGGTATTTTCGTTCGAGTAGATTTCTAGTTTTGGAGAGTGTCTCGTGTTCTTCGTTTCTGAGAGTCTGTCTCAGATCTTAGAATACGACTAGATAGGTTCGTTTTTAATATTCATAGAATACCTGGGATTTCGTTAGGAGATCCTAAGAGAGCACTAGGCGTTCAAAGAGTTAGTCAACATGGCTTTGCTTAAGCCCGGGACGTAAGGTAAAGCAATAGTTACTAGGCTGAGGAAGCGTCCTCCGAAGGTTCTGTCGAGTAGAGTCGGGTCAAGCAGTCTAGGATATACAAGCAGTTGCTCCATCAGCGGACCTAATAAAGGGTGAATACTTTATGGTGGTGGTCCCCTTGTCCCTCTCTTTATATGTTTGTACTGTGTTTGTCCAAAACCCCATTTGAATACTGAATTATGATATTATGAATATGTGTTATGCATGTTGAAGATATTTACATTTTTCCGAAAAGGTCACCAGCTTAACTAACATTATGACTGCATATCTACTTGCTCTTTTAAATTAGAAGAACGGTTATAGACAACTCCTAACCACGGTCTAATCATAACATGTCTAGTTTATCAGGCCTTAATTTAGGGCTTTGTGTGAGGATGGAAGCATTAAGGTTTGCCATATTAGATGAAATAACCTATAGATCACCATGTTTGTTAAAGTAGTCTAAGTAGGCTGAGTTTGTGTGTTTATGTCGGCGTTAGGGCGAGCGGCATGATCTCTTGAGTGACACAGGACTTTCATGGATGCCTCGAACCGTGAGTAGGGTCGTCAATGGCGATGGGGCGGTTTATTAGATAACTTAGATGTGGTACACAAGTAGAATCAGTATATAATTGCAATCTAGACCAAGATATATTTAAAATACTCGAAGATAGGTCAATCAACATGTATGAACAATATAACATATATCAGAACACTGTCTAGAAAACACTCTTGTAGGCTTAAGTAAACTTGAACCTAGTGTAGAATGAATCAACCTCTCATCAAAGATTTTGATGAATGATTGCATAACTGGATAATAAAATGAGAGTTAGGGTAAAAGGATAGTTGCTACTGAGCCGTTACCACTTCCCTAGGTGTACGATAAATTATTAAATTAAAATCGTAGGTACTTTCCAACAGGCTAGCTACACGATAGGTACTCTGCCTAAGGTTCTGATTGATTAAGTGACAACATAGATGCTAAATGTGACAATTAGTATAATTCTAAGCCCTTAGTTATTAATAATCGATATAGGGTAAATAAAAACTTATTTTTAGCATATCAGTCAGAATCACACCAGATTTTTGGCGCCGTTACCGGGGAACTATCATAACATGTTTAGGATTCTTGATCAAAATTCTAGAGACTTATGATAGGTAACGGTAGTAATCTATACCTTAGACATAACACTCATTTTATGCTAGTTAGACAATCGGTTTCCTGAGATATAGGGTTATCATAACTAATTAATTTTAGATATTATCTGCAATTAAGACATTTAGGATAATCAAATTTTAGAAAATTATTCTAGAACCTTATTAAGGAAATTTAATTGCTTTCAAGAAAAAAATAAAAACCCGAAAAATATTTTCTTGTTTTTCTTCCATATTTTGTTTTTCCCTTTTGCTTGTTCTAGTTTATTTTTGTTTTATTATTTTTCTAACCAGACTTTACACTCATAGATGAAGAGAGAAAGACTGAGTAAGCCACAACCTTTCTTCCGTAGAGCCAAAAGATTAAAAAGGTGCCCCGATCCAATTGAAAGTTCCGATGAGGAAAGTGGAATAAAAACGCTTGCATTCTTGGAGACCATTAGAATGAGGGCCCAGAATATTTTGGACAAATTAGAAAACAACATTAACCCTTTCCCACAGATCCAAACAGCCCCTGCATCACCTGAGTACAACCCTGCATCTTCAAAGTATACTCCAAAATCTCCTGAATATACTCCTACATCTCCGGAGTATACTCCAAAATCTCCTGAATATACTCCTACATCTCCGGAGAATACTCCAAAATCTCCTGAGTACACTCCAAAATCTCCTGAGTACACTCCTGCATCCCCAGCACCTAACAATCAAACACCTTCATCAGGGGATAGCACCAACGGTTTCCAATCAGCCTTGTCTACCCAGGTAGATGATATGACTCACAGGATATGCGCTATGGCTCAAACAATAGCGAGCAGATTCAACCGCTCAGATCAGAATGTTCAAGCCATAAGTTCTTACGTGAACCAACCCAGAACCACAGTAGATCTCCAAGAGAGTCAAGGTGCACATATACTCCAGGAGGTAACCGAAATCCTCAAGGAGCAAAGGAAACAGCAGGAAGAGATGAGAGCCATATGAGCTGAACTGCGAGATATAAGGAACAAAGACCGATAGAAAAAGGGAAGATTCTTTTTATTTTTCAGCCAATAAATTGTTTGAACTAAAATTTAATAACTGATCCCTACTTTTAATTTTCAAATTTTAAAAGGGTCTTTAATTTTATTCATAAATTTTTCTTCAGACATTTTATTTCTCAATTCTTTGCGGAAAAACAAATATGTTAAAAATACAATTTACTTTTCATTAATTAAATTGTGTGAATTTAGCCTTTGTTTTTCTAAAATTTTTGTTAAATAGGAAGTAAGGATATGATTAGGGTAGTTATGATTTTTGAAAGGAGAATAAGACTGAGAATTTTGCAAAGGTTTTAACAACTTCTGTATTACATAGGCTAACCATGAAGATTTGTTAAAATTATAATTGTTTTGGTGTATAAAGATTTGCAGGGAATTTCGAAAAAAAAGAAAAAAAAATTCCCGGAAGTGGTATGCATCCCGAGGCAGTCGGGACAGGCGTCCCGCTTCTGGACGGCCGTCCAAACGGGACGGGCATCCTGAGGGCGACCTAATGCGTTCCGATTGATATGCTAAAAGATAGGCTTTATTTACCTATGTCGATTATGAGTAATTAAGGACTGAGTCTTACTAACTGTCACTTTAGCATTCAATTGTTGTCACTTAATCAATCAGAACCTAAGGCAGAGTACCTATCTTGTAGCTAGTCTGTTGGAAAGTATCTACGATTTTATTTAATTAAATATCGTACTCCCAGGGAAGTGGTAATGACTTAGTAGTAGCTAGCCCTTTATCCAAACTCTTATCTTATAATCCAGTTATGCAATCTTCATCAATAACTTTGATGAAAGGGTGATCCATTCTCCACTAAGGTTTAAGTCTAATTTAGCCTAGAAGTGTTTTATAGATAAGGTCCTGATTCTATGTTATATTGTTCCTAATGTTGATTGGCCTATATTCGAGTGTTTTAGACATGTCTTGGCCTGGATTGCAACTATGTTCTGAGTCTAAAGGTGTACCACATCTGAGTCAACCAATAAACCGCCCTACCTTAATGACGGCCCTACTCACGGTTCGAGCTAAAGGCATCCATGAAAGCCCTATGTCACTTCGGGGATCATGCCGCTCGCCCTAACGCCGGCATAAAAATGTAACTCAGCTTACCTAGACTACTCTAACAAACAGGGTGTTCCGCAGGTTATTTTATCTAGTATGGCAGACACCAATACTAATTGATGCATGTTAAACTAAACAGGTTATGAATAGACCGTGGTTAGGAATTGTCTATAACCCTACATTTAGTTTAAAAGAAACTACATTAGACATGCAGCCATAATGAATATTTAAGCAGGTGGCCATTTCCGGAAAATCATAAGCACTTCAACATATAAAACAAATATTCATAACAACCATAATCCAGTATTCATAATTGATTTTTGGACAAACACAATACAACATATAAAGAGAGGGACATGGGGACTGATGCCATAAAGAAATCACCCTTTACTTAGTCTCGCCGATGGAGCGTACTGCTTGTATATGTCGTATTGCTTGACCCGACTCTGCTCGCCAGAACCTTCAGAGGATGCTTCCTCAGCCTAGTAACTGGGCTTTACCTTAATATCCAGCTTAAGCCCAGCCCCGTGGACTGACTCTTCGAACACCTCGAGCCCTCTTAGGATCTCCTAACGAAATCCCGGGTATTCTATGAATACCATATACGAACCTATCTATCGAAGCCTAAGATCTGAGAATATTTCTTAGAATCTAAGAAAACGAAACACTAACTAGAAAGAAAGAAAACTTATAGTGAACCCGAGTCTCTCAGTGACTTATGTACTCGAGAAAACTATACAACTTAAGTCACTAAATGACTCAGATTGAGTGGAGAGGGATCATTTCAACTGAGGAAGGCCTGGGGTATTTATAGCAGCTTCTTGGAGTGATTTTTCATCAAAAATTCGATGTGGGACTTGAATTTCTGGTTCGGGACGCCCGTCCCGGTCTGTTGACCAGGTCAGGACGGCCGTCCCGAGTCCTGGACGCCCGTCCTGAACCGGGACGCCCTCCTCGAAGTCCGAACTTCTAAAAAATTGCGTTTTTTGCCCCGAAATTTGCCATTTTCTTCCACTTTTCACCTGACACTTCCAAAATCATAAAAACTGTTAAATTGAGTTAATAACGAACAATTAAGACCAATTTGCCCTCAATTTCACCCTAAATCATGCCTAAAAACATGCTAAAAATGTGATATGATTTATGCATATCAGATAACCCCACACTTAGCTTTTTGCTTGTCCTCAAGAAAAGTCTAACTGAAGTTAGTGATTCTAAATCATTGTGCAGTCACTTAGATTTCCTAGTCATGTTTTTATTCCAAAAATTATTCAGACAATTCTTAATACAGGTCTGACTGGCTGGGTTGCTATGACAAGGTCTCAAATGTCTCTAGTAGATTGTTATAGTCAAGCAGTTGACAACTTAACAACTAGGTTGAACTCTTCTCTTAGTCACAAGGTCCTCTTGATGTGTAGTGTGTGTACTAGTCTAGACCAGATAGTCAACACAATATACTCTTGTCTTAACTACTACCAGATAATATTTCGACCCGTCACTAGACATACTAACAACAGACAACGTTCTGAGTTCTGAGCCTTGGTGATCAGATTTTTAATGATTTAGCATTTATTGATTTTCTTTTTAGATTCAGGGTATTTTGAGTCTGCTTAGAACACGTCAACTTCAACCACCCATGTAGCGAGTCCCACTCCGATGACTCCCAGACCTACACGGCCTTAGGGCATCAGACTTTAAGTTCCCCGAAGGAGTGGTGCTCGAGTAGCGAAGGCCGCTGGCAAACTACCCTTATTTAATTAACTTTCTTTTGTTTCTTTTCATTTTTAGCTCAGATTCTCATCTAGTCATTCTAATTTCCAATACATCCACAACTGGTCTAATCTTATCTAATTGAGTCTTGAAAAGGTAATTGGTCGGGGTCTCTAATCCAGACTAAGTTGCGCTCAGTTATCAGGAATTCCCTGTTTCTAATCAATAAGTTCAAAATAGTTATCATATTGCCTCCTACTAAACATAACTTCTACTCACATATCATAGACATAAGCAAATGTTTTAACCAATCATACTGCATTTAGAAGTCTGAAAGAATGAAAAATTTTGAAATTTTTTTGGAAAGGTGTGAAAATACGGGGAAAACAAGCAAAAATCTTCACAACTACTACAATGCACCGTGCACTGCTACCCCACACTTAAGTCTGACACTGTCCTCAGTGTTCATGCATACCTAAACAACCCCACACTTATTTGCAAACAAGAATAAATGAAAACAAAACAAAGAACTCTTACCCCACACTTATTTGACAAACTAAGGGTAAGAGAGAAACTAAAGCAACAAAACAAGAAGGATAAATGGAAATAACAAAACAGAACACAAAACAAAGAAAATAAAAGTAAAGGAATATGAGGATTAGAGAAACTCCCTTCATGTCGCCAGCAGAAGGGTCTTCTCTGATCTGTCAATTGGCTCTTCACCTTACCCATGTGCTATTGCTGAGGTGTTCTTGACTCTGCAAGCTCTAGATTTTGGAACGGAAGACGTCAGCTCTGATCCTTCATTATCGAGCTCCAGGTAGTTGTTGCGTTGTGTGCGTGTGTCACAATTTGTAAAGATAAAGAAAATAGAATAAATCAACGCAATTTTAACAAGTGCAAGTATACATCGGTCAACAAGTAATATATGTACCTAAGTACAAGATTATCGATCCCACAGGGACTATGTATGCCAATTACAAATCCAATTACGATTGTACAAATGGTTAAAAGAATAAAAGAATAAAGAATGATAAATCATGAATGGAGAGTGGTCTAATGCTACGGCATTCCTACTCCTAACTACAGTTAACAGTTAAAAGTCAGCCTATTGGAAATTACCACAAGAGTACTGCAGGTAATACAATGCTGCGGCATTTACGCCAAAAATGTAAGTACAAGCCAAAGATGAATCTAAGTATACAAAGCATGCTTTCAGTTCCATATCAATGCTATAGCATGTCTGGTTTCACCCAAACTACTTGATCTACTAGTCTAGATCCCCGATAACATACTGTGGACCTAGCGCAATGCTAGGCAGTGAATGTACCGCTGTTCACGCAGTTCTCAAATCCACTACTATATGATTACAGCTGTTCACGCAGTTCTCAAATATAGCGCCACATAATTCTAATGCAATTACATGAATAAACCAAGCATTGCCCCATACAAGCATTAAACATAAAAATAGAAAGTAATGTTGCATCATACTTATCATCATAGTCAAAACAGTGTATTCAACATGCTCATACTTAACTACACCACAACATCGTCAGGTTAAAGATATATATTATGCTGAAACGAATCATGGAAAACAAGAATCAACGTAATAGGAAAGATAGTCCCTAGGTCCTTAGTGACACCAATCAACGGAGTCAAGCCTAAGACGGAAAACAAATCACTCCCAAAACATTTTTAATTAACCCTTGAACCAAGAATCATGAAGGACAAGGACTAAAGTAATAGGAAAAACAGTCCCTAGGTCCTTAGTGACACCAATCAACGGAGTCAAGCCTAAGACGGAAAACATATTACTCCCAAAACATTTTTAATCAATCCTTGAATACATGTAAACATTCTCATATTAAAAAGAACATTTGATTACAAAACAGTAGTAACTTGAAGAAATGGAGAGAGGATTACTCTGGATCGGAGATCACCCTACTGCCCAAATCGGTGTAATCAACGTACTGCTGCCCTTCGTTTCCTCTGCTTGATGCTGCTGCGTCTCTACTGCTCAGCTGATGAATGCTGCAGCAAGTCACCCTGCTCACTCTTGGGTTCTTCCCTCTCAAAAGTTAGTCTAAAAAACTAAGAAGAAAAACTATCCTATTCTCAAATGGCCAAAAGCCAAAACTGAACTACTCTCTCTGCCGTGCCCACTGTCCATAATTCCCTTATTTTTTCTTTCCAAAAATTCCAGCAAATAAAAAAATAATTTGCAGCTGTCTTCTGGAATTTTCTTGTCATCTTCCACTGAATGCTACAACATTTGCAGCAGAATTTCTGTCTTTTTTTTCCTATGATTGCTGCAGGATTTCAGCAGCATATTCCAGCTGCACATTCCAGCTACTTTCTTGAAATTCTTGTCTTTGTCTTCTACTTTCTTGTCCACCTTGTCTACAAACAAACATATATATATATATATATATATATATATATATATATATATAATGGATAGGACAAAAGGAATAATATGCATAGTATGTCCACAAGTGTCCAGCTGGATTTTGAGTGACAAATAGTGTGTGGGTGTGTATTATATATATATATATATATATATATATTATACATATAGATATATATATATAGATGTATATATATATATATATATATATATATATATAGTATAGATGCAAATTTTCCACACATTCTTCACTTTCCTCTCGGTCACTCTTATCCAACAATGTCAACCATCCACATTCCCTTTTTACCCTTGTCACAATAAGTCAATTCAAATAAATTCCCAAATAACAAATAATACAACTTATCCACATGTTGAGAAATTTATTCAATTAAATTGACTTTTAACCATAAATCCACATTTTTAGGTAAAAGGAGAGAAAATATCAAATCAACACATTTTTATTCCATTTTCCAAATAAAGTCAATTAATTTCCGAATAAAATGTGGTAAATTAGATGTGAATAACTCTATTTTTCTAGAGTTATCACACCCTCAAACTTAGGTCATTGCTCGTCCCGAGCAATGCTGCAGCAATGCAGAAGCAACCAGAAATATACATACCCACATAAAAACTTTGCTCAGCAGTTTCAGCCAAACTTGGGACCAATGATTTCAGAAAGAGAAAATTAAAAATTCGAGTAGACATAATGTTCCATCCTTAGTGAATAACCAAATATTAACTAACCCAAGTTCAAAGAATTTCCACTCCAGTGTGTGTGTGAATAGTCTTTCCTTTTTAATCTCTCATTCATAAGTCAACATATGGCAATCCTAAGGTTCATTTTGTATCCTCAAACTCAATCTATTACACCCCTCTCCACTAATGTAGCAAATTTAGCAATAAAGATCAAAGAGGTCTTAATTTGGCTGTAATGTAGGCTAGGGCTAAGGTAGGAAAAATATGGATAAAAAGTGGCTCAAAACTTAGTCCTAGTCTGCCATGAGCTTCTCCCCAATGCTATCACTTCCCAAAAGAATTTTTTTTTCAGTGAATAAAAATGCTGCAGCAATTCTACAACATTTCTAAATTATTATTTTTTTTTCAACTCAAGGAGCATAAACATTTACACCCTGTTTCAGAAATACGTGCAACATTTAACCACAATCAACATATAACATTTGACCTCAAAGAAGCATAACACGTATTTCCTTTTTGCTCTTCTCTTTGTTCTTCTTTTTCTTTTTAAAGTAACGAGGGTGCTTTCATTTTTTCACACATGTTTTCATATACATACCCTCAATACGTAGAGCATTTATATCAGAAGTTCAAATTTTCCTTAAATACCAATAACCCCATAAAAATGATAATGTTGTAGCATTGAGCTGCGGCATTCCTATGTTCCTCCTCATAGCATTCTTAGTATACCCCCAAACTTATGTTTAACAGTGTTCATTCCAGACTAAGATCAAGTTTAGGGAAAACAAAGAATGGATACATGCAAAACATTTAGGATAAGTGGCTATTTAATAAGGGTGTCAAGAAATTAGGCTTAGGCTCAACTTGGGTTAACTGAGGAAGCAAAATATATTAGGGTAAGCTATAAAGGCTCAAACGGTTCAAGAACATGCCTCAATCATTTCTTTAGTACCAAATCTACTAGGATTTCGCCTCAAGGACTATAACAGATGAGTCTAAAAATTCTGAACCTTCATACCAAAGTGACTCTTTTTATAAACATGAAATTTCCAAGTAAGACTATGTGCAAAAGATAGGGAGTTGAAATAATTCTCACTTAGAGTCAACTAATACCTAATTATTCTGAAAGAAGGTACAAAGTCTACGAGAATGTACTTTTGTTTTTAAGATATCATCATAAATCGGGTCCCAAAAGTCTACTCTAATCCTGCTAAAACTAAGGTTCTAATGGGTCATATGAAAAATGCTGCCACATTCATGCAAACATGTCTTCTATGCCAGATCAATCAATTTATAAGGCATCCTAAAACAGTTTTTCAGACAAGGCATCTATGCATTCAAATAGATCACTCAGAATTTCAGCAGAGAGGATGTTCATGCACTCAAAAGACAGCAGGAAAATTTTTGAAAATTAGCACCATTTTTGAACTTTTTGCCCTAAAAGGACACCCTCCCCCAAACTTAAAGGGAAGCAATGTCCTCATTGCTTTAATTCAGATGGCAGGCAAAGCAATGTAACCAAACAGAACAAAACAAAACAAAAGGAGTCAAAACAAAACAAAATAAAACAAAAGACAAGTAAAGGTGTTCAAGACCTGCATAGCAGGCAATTGAAGTACAATCCCAAAAACATAAAAGTAAAGGAGGGTAAGGTTAAGAACTACTCCCGTCTCGATGGGAGTGCATCAAGGGGTGATGATGATATCGTCATCCATTCTGTTGGGATCCTCCTCAGGTAGGAGTTTGGTCGGGAAACAGGGCCAAGGATTTCTAGCACGTTGTCGTTGCCGCGGCATCTGTAGAGGTCGATGCTGGAGCATCCCCCAAACTGAAATAAAAACAAAGAAAACAACAAAATAAAAAAAAAACTAACAGTGGTCGGGTACAGGGGTACCCGACACCTAATAAAACAAAAAGAACAGAAATAATAAGTTATCAAAAAGAAAGAAAAACAGGAAATAATAAATAAACAGAAAGAAAGGAAAAACATAAAATAAAGCAAAAATAAAAAGTGTTCACTTGAATTTGTCACTTGTTTTGGGTCCATTTAATTCTTCGGCATTGACCAAAGATAGAGATGCAACGGTTTGCTCTTGGTCTCCATCTTTGTAGAGTTTGAGTCTATGCCCATTGACTTTAAATTTGATCCCCTTTTTATCCACAACCGAGACCACTCCATAAGGATAAATTTGTTCAATTGTGTATGGTCTGGTCCATCTCGATTTCAATTTTCCTGGAAATAGTCTCAATCTTGAATTAAAATTAAAACTTGTTGTCCAACTTCAAAATTTCTTGGCTGGATGTGTTTATCATGCCACCTCTTCGTTTTTTCCTTGTATAACTTGGCATTTTCATAAGAAAATAATCTCAGCTCATCCAGTTCAGAAAGCTGCAGCATTCTCTTGTTTCCAGCAGCATTCATGTCCATGTTGAGATGCTGCAGCGCCCAGTATGCTTTGTGCTCTAGCTCAACGGGTAAGTGACAGACTTTCCCAAAAACTAGTCTATAAGGAGACATACCTATTGAAGTCTTGAAAGCTGTCTTGTAGGCCCATAGAGCGTCATCTAACCTTCTTGACCAATCTTTTCGGTTTGGGTTAACCACCTTCTCAAGGATACCTTTGATGATTCGGTTGGACAATTCAACTTGCCCATTTGTTTGAGGATGGTATGGCAAGGCAACCCAGTGATGAACATGGTACTTGGCTAGTAAGGCTCCTAGCCATTTGTTGACAAAATGAGAACCCTCATCACTGATGATTGCTCTAGGTGTTCCAAAACGTGAGAAAATATTCTTTCGAAGGAAATTGATCACCACTTTGGAATCATTAGTGGGGAATGCTGCAGCTTCCACCCACTTAGACACATAATCTACTGCCATTAAAATGTATGAATTCCCAAAAGAAGGTGGGAAAGGTCCCATAAAATCAATACCCCATACATCAAAAAGTTCCACTTCCAAAATGTTTGTGAGAGGCATTTTGTTTCTTCTTGAGATGTTACCCACTCGTTGGCAGCGATCACACCTTGCCACAAACTCATAACAATCTTTAAATAATGAAGGCCAAAAGAAACCAGATTGTAGTACCTTTGCTGCGCAGTTCTTGACCCTCCAAAATGTCCTCCACATGGTGAGTTGTGACATTGAAAAATGATGTCCTCATTTCATCATCGTTTACACATCTCCGAATCACTTGGTCTTGCATTGCTTGAACAAAAAGGGTTCCTCCCAAAAATAACTTTTGACATCATGGAGAAACTTCTTCCTTTCATGGTATGAAAAATCTGGCGGCATTGCACCACTGGCTAGAAAGTTGGCATAATCTGCATACCACGGCAGTTTCATGTCTTCTGAAATTTCCAGCAGCTGTTCATCCGGAAAATGTTCATTAATTGGGATTTGACATCCCCCTTGTTGCTCCAATCGAGACAAATGATCAGCCACTTGGTTTTCCACTCCCTTTTTGTCCTTGATTTCCACATCGAATTCTTGTAGGAGTAGAATCCATCTAATAAGCCTTGGTTTTGAGTCCTTCTTTGCAAGTAGGTATTTGATGGCAGAATGATCGGTGTAGACTATGACTTTTGTGCCCACCAAATAGGACCTGAATTTATCAAAGGCAAACACAACAGCAAGTAACTCTTTTTCAGTAACAGTGTAATTTACCTGAGCCTTCGTGAGTGTCTTGCTGGCATAATAGATGGAATGAAAATTTTTTTATGCCGCTGCCCCAAAACAGCACCTACTACATAGTCACTTGCATCACACATTAGCTCAAATGGTAAATTCCAGTCAGGTGCTATGATAACGGGGGCTGAAATAAGCTTTTGTTTGATTTCCTCAAATGCTACGGCACAGGCTGCATCAAAAGAAAACACATTATCTTTTTCTAATAATTGACATAAAGGCTTAGATACCTTAGAAAAGTCCTTGATGAATCTCCGGTAGAAGCCCGCATGTCCCAAGAAGCTTCGAATGTGTTTCACGGTTGTTGGGGTTGGTAGCTTTTCAATCACTTCTATCTTTGCTCGGTCTACTTCAAGACCTTTCTTTGAAATCCTGTGACCCAACACAATTCCTTCTCTAACCATAAAGTGACACTTCTCCCAATTGAGGACTAAATTGGTTTCCTCACAACGTTTAAGTACATTGGCCAGATTTTCTAAACACTTATCAAAAGAATCCCCAAATATGGAAAAGTCATCCATAAACACTTCTAAATACTACTCTATCATATCAGTGAAAATGGCCATCATGCAGCGCTGGAATGTTGCTGGAGCATTGCAAAGTCCGAATGGCATTCTTCTGAATGCAAATGTGCCATAGGGACAAGTGAAGGTTGTTTTGTCTTGGTCTCCCAGTGACACAGCAATTTGGTTGTACCCTGAATAACCATCTAGAAAACAATAATACTCATGTCCAGCTAACCTGTCCAACATTTGGTCAATGAAAGGCAATGGAAAGTGGTCCTTCCTCGTGGCTTTGTTGAGTCTCCTATAATCAATGCATATGCGCCATCCCGTGACTGTTCTTGTAGGAATCAATTCGTTGTCTTCATTTGTTACCACAGTGATTCCTCCTTTCTTGGGCACACATTGAATAGGACTTACCCAAGAACTGTCAGAGATGGGGTAGATGATTCCAAAATCCAGCCACTTGATGATTTGTTCCTTCACCACTTCCTTCATAATTGGATTCAATCTTCGCTGCCCTTCTATGGAATTTTTGGAAGCTTCTTCCAAACTGATTTTGTGCATGCATAAGGTTGGACTTATGCCTTTAATGTCAGCTAAGGTCCAGCCCATAGCTCTCTTGTGTTGCCTTAGTACTCCAAGAAATTTCTCCTCTTGTGCAGCATCAAGGAAGGCTGAAATGATCACGGGCAGTGTTGAATCTGCCCCTAAGAACCCATACTTCAAATGTTGCGGCAATTGCTTCAATTTCAGCTGTGGTGGTTCTTCAACTGAAGGTTTTGTTATCTTTAAATCTCTAGAAGACAGCTTCAAGGATTCATATTGAGCTCGAAATCTGAACCTTTGGGGGCTTCCTTCTACCCAAGCTGAATGTGCTTTGGTCTCCATATTGCCATCCTCATGCAAACTTTCCTCCATTAATGCATCCGTTACATCCTCACCTTGCTCTTCATCTTTTTCTTCCCAAGAATCACGGGTGGAAATCTGAAAACACTCCTCACCTTCATCATGGAATTTCATGGCTTTGAATACGTTGAATGTGACTTTTTCGTTCTGAAATCTCATGGTTAGCTCCCCTTTCTGCACATCAATAAGAGTCCTTCCTGTAGCTAGGAAAGGTCTTCCTAAAATAATGGGAACTTCCCTGTCTGCTTCATAATCAAGAACAATAAAGTCAGCTGGAAAAATAAACTTATCCACTCTTACCAGGACATCCTCAATTTTCCCATCGGGGTGAGCTAGAGACCTATCCGCCAATTGCAAAGTTACCGTCGTAGGTCTTACCTTTCCTGTGCCCAATTGTTTGAAAACTGACATAGGCATCAAGTTGATGCTAGCACCAAGATCACACAAGGCCATACCACAATAGGATTCTCCAATAGAACAAGGAATATTGAAACTCCCCGGATCTTTCATTTTAGGGGGCAATTTATCCTGCAAAAAGAAACTACATTCTTTGGTTAGTGCAACAATTTCATATTCTCCCAACTTTCTCTTCTTTGTAAGGATATCCTTCATTAATTTCGCATAGTTGGGCATTTGTTCTATGGCTTCCACCAATGGAATGTTGATGTGCAGCTATTTCAACATGTCTATGAACTTCTTAAACTGATCATCTTGTTTCTTTTTGGCAAACCTCTGTGGAAAAGGCATGTGTGGCTGTACTGGTTCGCTCGCTGGAATTTTGCATTGCTGCAGCATTCGGCTGTTCTGGAACACTGTTTTGCTGCAGCATTTGGCTCCACTTCTTCTTTTTCAGCTACTGGAATTTCTGTACTATGGCTGGATTCACTGGTATTCTCAGCTACTCCAGACTTCATTTTCGGCTCGTCCAGTATTCTGCCACTTCGCAATGTAACTGCCTTGCAATGTTCCTTTCCTTCTCTTCTTGGATTCTCCGTATCGCTTGGAAGTGATCCGTGTGGTCTGCTCCTCATCTCCTGAGCTAGCTGCCCTATTTGGCTTTCCAAGTTCCGCACAGTAGAGGATAACCCTTGTATGGTTGTTTCCGTCCTTGCCACGAAGTCTCTCATCATGCTTTCGAAAGAATTTGAAGGTTGTTGTTGTTGTAGAGGTCTTTGTTGTTGTTGGAGTTGTTGTTGCTGCTGTTGGGGGTACAGGTACTGCTGCTGCTGCTGCTGGAGCATTGGTCTTGGGTTCATACCTTGATTGGGGTGCATCCCTTGATCTCTCCAAGAAAAATTTGGGTGCTGCCTCCAAGTAGGGTTGTAAGTGTTTGATTGAAGACCGTTACCCCTGTTTTGATTCCCCATGTAGCAGATTGATGCGGGATTGTGAGCACAATCCTCAAATAGATGTCCCTCTCCGCAATAAACACAACACACATTTTGTACCTGGCTTACATTGGACTGGTTTGGTTGCTCAGCCATCTGCCCGCTATGCTGCGGCATCATCAGTGTCTTCAGCATATTAGACATGGATGATACTTGGGCTGAAAGTGAAGTTATTGGGTCTAATTCCAGCACTCCAGCCACTCTTCTTCCGCTTGGCAGTCTTGTTGTAGGCCATTGATAGTTGTTGTTGGCAATCCTCTCAATTAGTTCATAGGCTTCATTGTATGTCTTTGCCAAAAGTGCTCCATTTGCTGAAGCATCAACTATCATTCTGGTGTGTGCATTCAACCCATTGTAAAATGTTTCCATTTGAATGCAGTGTGGGATTCCATGATGTGGACATCTCCTTAACAACTCTTTGAATCGTTCCCATGCCTCATACAATGATTCATCTTCTAATTGTTGAAAAGAGGTGATTTCATTTCTCAACTTAGCATTTTTCATTGGGGGAAAATATTTCATCAAAAATTTCCCGGTAAACTGCTGCCATGAAGTCACACTACCAGAGGGTAGAGAATTAAGCCATTCTCTAGCTTTGTCTCTCAGAGAATATGGAAATAATTTCAGCCTCAAAGCTTCGTCTGTCACCCCTGTTAGCTTAAAACCATCGCTTACCTCCAAGAATAACCGTAGGTGCATGTGTGGATCTTTAGCAGGTAATCCACTGAGCTGCCCTACTGTTTGCAACATTTGAAACATCACTGGTTTCAGCTCAAACTGTGCTGCAGCAATTTCCAGTTGCACAATACTTGGTTTCAATGCATTAAACATAGGGACTGCATACTGCCGAATGGCATGATCCCTATCGTCCGCCATCACCACTGGATTATGGGCAGGCTCATGTTGAATTTCCCTCTGTTGTTCCGCCATGACTGCCTTATCCATGGTTTGTTTCTTCTTCTTTAACGCCTTGGCTGTTTTCTGAATTTCTGGATAAAGTGGCAACAATGAAGCTTGAGAGCCCTTGCGCGTTTTACTCATGCAAAACATCACACGTTAAGGAAGGAATGAGACACAAGCAGAAATTTAGCAAATAATTCAAGTCAATAAATCCACAAAATAGTTCAGCTCATGCATATTTTATTTGTACCTCATACAATCATCTAAATAATCTCATAAGCTCAAGAATGAGTATAAAAACAAACTGAAAAATAAAAGTAACCAAATGCAAACAATCAATATTTACAATCAAATTGACTCCAAAGTCCCCGGCAACTGCGCCAAAAACTTGTTGCGTTGTGTGCGTGTGTCACAATTTGTAAAGATAAAGAAAATAGAATAAATCAACGCAATCTTAACAAGTGCAAGTATACACCGGTCAACAAGTAATATATGTACCTAAGTACAAGATTATCGATCCCACAGGGACTATGTATGCCAATTACAAATGCAAATACGATTGTACAAATGGTTAAAAGAATAAAAGAATAAAGAATGATAAATCATGAATGGAGAGTGGTCTAATGCTACGACATTCCTACTCCTAACTACAGTTAACAGTTAAAAGTCAGCCTATTGGAAATTACCACAAGAGTACTGCAGGTAATACAATGTTGCGGCATTTACGCCAAAAATGTAAGTACAAGCCAAAGATGAATCTAAGTATACAAAGCATGCTTTCAGTTCCATATCAATGCTATAGCATGTCTGGTTCACCCAAACTACTTGATCTACTAGTCTAGATCCCCGATAACATACCGTGGACCTAGCGCAACGCTAGGCAGTGAATGTACCGCTATTCACGCAGTTCTCAAATCCACTACTATATGATTACCGCTGTTCACGCAGTTCTCAAATATAGCGCCACATAATTCTAATGCAATTACATGAACAAACCAAGCATTTCCCCATACAAGCATTAAACATAAAAACAGAAAGTAATGTTGCATCATACTTATCATCATAGTCAAAACATTGTATTCAACATGCTCATACTTAACTACACCACAACATCGTCAAGTTAAAGATATATATTATGCTGAAATGAATCATGGAAAACAAGAATCAACGTAATAGGAAAGATAGTCCCTAGGTCCTTAGTGACACCAATCAACGGAGTCAAGCCTAAGACGGAAAACAAATCACTCCCAAAACATTTTTAATTAACCCTTGAACCAAGAATCATGAAAGACAAGGACTAAAGTAATAGGAAAAACAGTCCCTAGGTCCTTAGTGACACCAATCAACGGAGTCAAGCCTAAGACGGAAAACATATTACTCCCAAAACATTTTTAATCAATCCTTGAATACATGTAAACATTCTCATATTAAAAAGAACATTTGATTACAAAACAGTAGTAACTTGAAGAAATGGAGAGAGGATTACTCTGGATCGGAGATCACCCTACTACCCAAATCGGTTTAATCAACGTACTGCTGCCCTTCGTTTCCTCTGCTTGATGCTGTTGCGTCTCTACTGCTCAGCTGATGAATGCTGCAGCAAGTCACCCTGCTCACTCTTGGGTTCTTCCCTCTCAAAAGTTAGTCTAAAAAACTAAGAAGAAAAACTATCCTATTCTCAAATGGCCAAAAGCCAAAACTGAACTACTCTCTCTGCCGTGCCCACTGTCCATAATTCCCTTATTTTTCTTTCCAAAAATTCCAGCAAATAAAAAAATAATTTGCAGTTGTCTTCTGGAATTTTCTTGTCATCTTCCACTGAATGCTGCAGCATTTGCAGCAGAATTTTTGTCTTTTTTTTTCCTATGATTGCTACAGGATTTCAGCAGCACATTCCTGAAATTCTTGTCTTTTTTCCTATGATTGCTGCAGGATTTCAGCAGCATATTCCAGCAGCACATTCCTGAAATTCTTGTCTTTTTTCCTATGATTGCTGCAGGATTTCAGCAGCATATTCCAGCTGCACATTCCAGCTACTTTCCTGAAATTCTTGTCTTTGTCTTCTACTTTCTTGTCCACCTTGTCTACAAACAAACATATATATATATATATATATATTATAATATATATATATATATATATATATCTATATAAAATGGATAGGACAAAAGGAATAATTGCATAGTATGTCCACAAGTGTCCAGCTGGATTTTGAGTGACAAATAGTGTGTGGGTGTGTATTATATTAGATATATATATATATAGATATATATATATTATAGATATATATAATATAGATATATATATATATGTATAGATGCAAATTTTCCACACATTCTTCACTTTCCTCTCGGTCACTTTTATCCAACAATGTCAACCATCCACATTCCCTTTTTACCCTTGTCACAATAAGTCAATTCAAATAAATTCCCAAATAACAAATAATACAACTTATCCACATGTTGAGAAATTTATTCAATTAAATTGACTTTTAACCATAAATCCACATTTTTAGGTAAAAAGAGAGAAAATATCAAATCAACACATTTTTATTCCATTTTCCAAATAAAGTCAATTAATTTCCAAATAAAATGTGGTAAATTAGATGTGAATAACTCTAATTTTCTAGAGTTATCAGTAGTGGCATATCCCTGTGAGGAATGACTCAAGCCCCAAGGACTATTTTCTCGAATCATTTGCAAAGTTTCTCGTAATCGTAGCAACGTGTCCAGAAGGAACGTGTCTAGGAATGAGATTTCTTTGGATTGGTGTGCCTACCTGCGAATGTCAGTGAAGGTATTGCATGCAATTTTCGAATAGTAGAAAAGATACCTGAAGCTTTGGCGAAGCCGTGGTGGTAGGAGGCTCCAGTGGTGTAGATCTGGGCCCAAGTTTTTGAAACTTCCTCGGGGAGGTTTCTCATAGCTGATTGTACGCAGGGGATGCAAGCTCCTCCATTGCTATGCTCCTGATACAATACCAAATTCCTCTATATCCTTCGACCGTTCGATATCACTTGGTAGATCACTTGCTTGCACTGGTCTGACTTTAATTGTTGCCAATATCTCATCTGTTGATTCTGCGGGTAGGGGTTTTGCTGTGGTGGCATCTTCTGAAAGTTTCCAGCTTCCGACTTATTCCTCAGCTAAATCCCGTATGATTCCTCTAGTTGGGATTGTATGCATTTCCCATTGGAGTAGCATTCTGTAGTAACCTACTCCTACCTCTTTTTGGAATAGTCAGTATTCCATTCACATAGCAATTCCCGCTAAAGTGAAGTACTTGGCAGACTTCACAGATTTGATACACAGACTGAACGTTTCTTCCTAAGACATTGGCACTCTGAATCTGGAAAACAACTTCTCATAGAATTTGCACATGACTTTAACATCATTAGTAGGTAATGCTTGTGGTTCAGGCCATTTTTGAAAAGTGTTCCACGACTACTATGATGTAATTATTTTCAAAGGAAGAAGGGAAAAGGATTCAATCAATACCTCAGATATTAAAGATTTCAAGACTCTATATACCTTGCTGGGGTAGGCGATCTCTGGAAGAGGTGTTACCTGTTATTTGGCAAGCATTGCATGACTGTTTCAGAGATACAAAATCCTTGAATATGGTGGGTCAACAAGATTCTATTTCCAACACTTTTCGGGCAGTGTTGATAGCAGTTAATTGGTCTCCCATTGATTCCTGCAATGCTTCAGAATCATGTGGCCTTCGCCTTCCGGGATACATCCTCTGATCACTGATCTGCAAAAATTTAAAATAGAAGAGAAATCTGCCCAGTAGTAATATTTCAAATCAGCGAAGAATTTCTTCTTTTGCTGATAAATCACATTACTTGGAACTCATTCAGTGACTAGATAATTTGCAACAACAATAAACCACTGATGAGACTTATCATACATAGCAAACAATGCAAATAAGTTTTCATCAAAAATTTATCAGTATTACAATAGCCTCTAACTCGGGGTTTTCTAATCTAGACAAATGGTTTACTTTCTAGATTTTCAACCCTTTTTCTTATCCCTTCATTCTATATCAAATTCAAGTGACAATAAAACTTAACTTGATCAATTATGGTTCAACATTAGTTTTATTGAACACACATATCTCAGAGTGATCAGTGTAACCTATTGTTTTTAGACAAGACTAGATAAGATCGGAATTTATCATATATGAACTTTCTTATCATGTTTCTGTCCTAAAACAATTCTTACTACATCATTACATCACATATTAATTCAACAAGCTGATTCCAACCAGGTGATGCCATAATGGGTGCAGTAATTTCTTTTGGTTTAAAAGATCTCATGTAATTATCAGCAAAACAAAAGGAGCATCCTTTTTTCAATAGAACATTCAAAGGTCTGGCTATTAAGGAAAAATTATTTCATAACTCGTTCTAATAAAGCCGGCATGACTCTGAGAAAATTCTAAAATGGAGTTTCTTCCCGATAAAAATCTAAGCCAAAATTTTACAACTCAAAAGAAAATATATTTTATCCTCATTTCCATTTTTATTTCTTCAAAATAGAAGAAAAACACGAAAAAGAGCAACTAAGAAAACAACTAAGAAAGAACAAGAGATAGGGAAAAGAACAACTTACCATTGAGCAAGAAAAATACATTCTTTTTTCGGTTTTTAAATTTTAAATTTTTTTCTTTTTATATTTTATTTAGAAAGCAGTTAAATTTCCTCAATATGGTTTTAGAATAATTTTCTAAAATTTGATTATCCTAAATTTCTTAATTTTAGATAATGTCTAAAATTAATTAGTTATGATAACCCTATATTTCGGAAATTGATTGTCTAACTAGCATAAAATAAGTGTTAGGTCTAAGGTCTAGGTTACTACCGTTACCTATCATAAGTCTCTAGAATTTTGATAAAGAATCCTAAATTCATTATGATATTTCCCCGGCAACGGCGCCAAAAATCTGATGCGTTCCGATTGGTATGCTAAAAGATAGGCTTTATTTACCTATGTCGATTATGAGTAATTGATACGCGAAAATCATATACCTTTTTTAGCATGTTTTTATGTATGATTTAGGGTGAAATTGATAGGAAATCGATCTTAATTGATTGTTATTTACTCAATTTCACAGTTTTTATGCTTTTGGAAGTAGCAGGTGAAAAGTAGACGAAAACAGCAAATTTTGGGGTAAAAATGCAATTTTTAGAAATGCTGACTTGGTCAACGGTCCGGGACGGGCGTCCCGAACCCCCAGATCCAGTCCCACATCGAAGTTTTGATGAAAAATCACCCCGGGAAGCTGCTATAAATACCCCAGGCCTCCAGCAGTTGAAATCATTCCTCTCCACTCGATCTGAGTCATTAAGTGGTTTCCAGTGTATTCTCTAGTACACAACTCACTCAGAGACTCGGATCTCAGTTTTCTTTCTTATTAGTGTTTTGCTGAGAAAGTCTCAGATCTTAGGCTTCTATAGATAGGTTCGTTTCTGGTATTCATAGAATACCCGGGATTTCGTTAGGAGATCCTAAGATGGCTCTAGGCGTTCGAAGAGTCAATCCACAGGGCTGGGCTTAAGCTGGGTATTAAGGTAAAGCCCAGTTACTAGGCTGAGGAAGCGTTCTCCGAAGGTTCTGGCGAGCAGAGTCAGGGCAAGCAATACGACATATACAGCAGTACACTCCGTCGGCGAGACTACGTAAAGGGTGATTTCTTTATGGCATCAGTCCCCATGTCCCTCTCTTATATGTTGTTATTGTGTTGTTCTAAATATTTATTATGAATACGAGATTACGATTTTTATGAATAGTTGTTTTATATGTTGACGTTATTATATTTTTTCGGAAATAGCCACATGCTTAACATTCACTATGTCTGCATGTCTAATGTGCTCTTTTAAAATAAAGTTAGGGTTATAGACAATTCCTAACCACGGTCTAATCATAACCTGTTTAGTTTAACATGCATCAATTAGTATTGGTGTCTGCCATGCTAGATAAAATAACCTGTTGAACACCTTGTTTGTTAGAGTAGTCTAGGGTAAGCCGGGCCGAGTCTGATTATGCCGGCGGCTAGAGCAAGCGGTATGATCCCCGAAGTAACATAGGGATTTCATGGATGCCTTCGTCCCAAACCGTGAGTAGGGCTGTCATTAAGGTAGGGCGGTTTATTAGAAACCTCGGATGTGGTACGCCTTTAGACACAGAACATAGTTGCAATCCAAGCTAAGACATGTCTAAAATACTCGAATATAGGTCAATCAACATATAGGCAACGTATAACATAGAATCATCGGACTCATCTATAAAACACTTCTAGGATTAATTAGACTTAAACTAGTGGAGAATGAATCACCCTCTCATAAAATTTGATGAAGATTGCATAACGGATCATAAGAGGAGTTAGGATAAAAGGCTAGTTACTACTAAGCCATTGCCACTTCCCTGGGAGTACGAAATTAACTTAATAAAATCGTAGATACTTCCAACAGACTAGCTACACGATAGGTACTCTGCCTTAGGTTCTGGTTGATTAAGTGACAATAATTGAATGCTAGTGACAGTTAGTAAGACTTAGTCCTTAATTACCTAATGACATAGGTAAATAAAACCTATCTTTTAGCATACCAATCGGAACGTCATCAGATTTTTGGCGCCGTTGCCGGGGAAATATCATAATGAATTTAGGATTCCTGATCAAAATTCTAGAGGCTTATGATAGGTAACGGTAGTAACCTAGACTTTAGACCCAACACTTATGTTATACCAGTTAGACAATCAATTTCCGAAATATAGGGTTATCATAACTAATTAATTTTAGATATTATCTGGAATTAAGACACTTAGGATAATCAAATTTTAGAAAATCATTCTAAAACCATATTGAGGAAATTTAACTGCTTTCGAAAAAAAAATTAAAATTTAAAACCCGAAAAAATTTGTATTTTTCTTGCTCAATGGTAAGTTGTTCTTTTCCCTATCTCTTGTTCTTTCTTAGTTGTTTTCTTAGTTGCTCTTTTTCGTGTTTTTCTTCTATTTAATTTCGAAAAAATAAAAATGGAAATGAGGATAAAATATATTTTCTTCTGAGTTGTAAAATTTTGGCTTAGATTTTTATTGGGAAGAAATTCCATTTTAGAATCTTCTTAGAGTCATACCGGCATTATTAGGACGAGTTATGGAATAATTTTTCCTTAATAGCCAGACCTCTGAATGTTCTATTGAAAAAAAGGATGTTCCTTTTGTTTTGCTGATAATTGCATGAGATTTTTTTTAAAACCAAAAGGAATTATTGCACCCATTATGACATCACCTGATTGAAATCTGCTTTTTGAATTAATATGTGATGTAATGATGTAGTACGAATTGTTTTAGGATGGAAACATGATAAAAAAGTTCATGCATGATAAATTCCGATCTTATCTAGTCTTGTCTAGAAACAATAGGTGACACTGATCACTCCAAGATATCTGTGTTCAATAAAACTAATGTTGAACCATACTTGATTATGTTAAGTTTTATTGTTACTTGAACTTGATATAGAATAAAGGGATAAGAAAAAGGGTTGAAAATCTAGAAAGCAAACCATTGGTCTAGATTAGAAAACCCCGAGTTAGAGGCTAGTGTAATACTGATAAATGTTTGGATGAAAACTTATTTGCATCGTTTGCTATGTATAATAATTCTCATTTGTGGTTTATTTCAAATTATCTAGTCACTGAATAAGTTCCAAGTGATATGACTTATCAGCAAAAGAAGAAATTCTTTGCTGATTTGAAATATTACTACTGGGCAATTTCTCTTCTATTTCAATTTTTTTTGCAGATGAGTTGATCAGAAGACGTGTCTCGAAAGACGAAGGCCACAAAATTTTGGAGCATTGTCATCAAGGATCTACAGGAGACCAATTGACTGCTATCAACACTGTCCGGAAAGTGTTGAAAGTAGGATCTTGTTGACCCACCATATTCAAGGACTTTTGTATCTCTGATACAGTCCTGCGATGCTTGCCAAATAACAGGTAACACATCTTCCAGAGATCATCTACCCCAGCGACGTACACAGAATGTTGCAACCATTGATATCAGGGGTATTTCGAATCCTTTTCTCTTTCTTCCTTTGAAAATAATTACATCATAGTAGTCGTGGAACACTTTTCGAAAATAGCCTGAACCACAGGCATTACCTACTAATGATGTTAAAGTCATGTGCACATTCTAGTTGTTTTCCAGATTTAGAGTGCCAATGTTTTAGGAAGAAATGTTCAGCCTGTGTATCAAACATGTGAAGTCTGCTAAGTACCACACTTTAGTAGGGATTGCTATGGGAATGACTGACCATTCCAAAAGAGGTAGGAGTAGGTTACTGCAGAATACTGCTCCAATGGGAAATGCATACAATCCCAACTAGAGGAATCGTACGGGATTTAGCTGAGGAATAATTCGAAAGCTGGAAACTTTCAGAAGACACCACCACAGCAAAACCCATACTCGTAGAAGCAATAGATGAGATACTGGCAACAATTAAAGCCAGACCAGTGCAAGCAAGTGATATACCAAGTGGTATCGAACGATCGAAGGATATAGAGGAATTTAGCATTGTATCAGGAGCATAGCAATGGAGGAGCTTGCATTCCCTGCATACCAATCAGCTGTGAGAAACTTCCCCGAGGAAGTCTCAAATACTTGGGCCCAAATCTATACAACTGGAGCCCCTACCACCACAGCTTTGCCAAAACTTCAGGTATCTTTTCTTCCATTCGAGACTTGCATGCCATACCTTCACTAACATTGGCAGGTAGGCACACCAATCCAAAGAAGTCTCATTCCTAGACACGTTCCTTCTGGACACGTTGCTACGATTACTAGAAACTTTGCAGATGATTCGAGGAAATAGTCCTTGGGGCTTGAGTCATTCATCAAATGGATATGCTACTACCTAGAGCTCGACAATGAAGGATCGGAGCTGGCGTCATCCGTTCCAATATCTAGAGCTTGTAGAGTCAAGAACGCTTTAGCAATAGCACATGGCTAAGGTGAAGAGCCAATTGACAGATTAGAGAAAACCCTTCTGCTCGAGGCAAGAAGGGAGTTTTTCTAATCTCATCTTCCTTTACTTTTATTTTCTTCATTTTTGTGTCTTGTTTTGTTGGTTGTTTTATTTTCTCTCTTACCCTTAGTCAAATAAGTGTGGGGTAAGAGTTTTCTATTTTGTTTTCATTTCTTCTTGTCTTCAAATAAGTGTGGGGTAGTTTAGATATGCATGAACACTGAGGACAATGTCAGACTTAAGTGTGGGGTAGCAGTGCACGATGCACTGTAGTAGTCTGAGAAAATTTTTGCATGCTTTTGCTTGTTTTCCCCATATTTTCACACCCTTCCAAACTTTTTCAAAAATTTTCCATCTTTCAGACTTCTAAATGCAGTATGATTGGTTAAACAATTGCTTATGTCTATGATATGTAGGTAGTATGTTGTGGTTAGTAGGAGATACTTGATAACTATTGCTGAACCTATTGATTAGGAGTAGGGAATTCCTGATAATTGAGCACAACTTAGTCCGGATTAGAGACCTCAACCAATTACCTTTTCAAAACTTAACTAGATAAAATTAGACCAGTTGCAGGATGCATTGACAATTGGAATGACTAGATGAGACTCTGAGCCAAAAGTGAAAAAGAAAAAAAAAGTGAGCTAATTAAAATAGGGTAGTTTGCCAGCGGCCTTCGCTACTCGAGCACCACTCCTTCGGGGAACTTAAAGCCTGATGCCCTAAGGTCGTGTAGATCTGGGAGTCATCGGAGTGGGACTCGCTACATGGGTAGTTGAAGTTGACGTGTTCTAAGCAGACTCAAAATACCCTAGAAAATCTATAAAGGAAAGAAATCAATAAATGCTAAATGATAGAATCTGATCACCAAAGCTCAGAACTCAGAAAGTTATCTGTTGTCAGTGTGTCTAGCGATAGGTCGAAGTGTTATATGGTAATAGTTAAGACAAGAGTTTATTGTGTTGACTATCTGGTCTGTACAACACACTCACATCAGGAAGACCTTATGACTAAGAGAAAAGTTCAACCTAGTTGTTAAGTTACTTTCTGCTCAACCCTAACAAACTACTAGAGACATTTAAGACCTTGTCATAGCAACCTAACCAGTCAGACCTGTGTTAAGAATTGTCTGAAGAATTTTTGGAATAAAAACATGACTAGGAATGCACATATGGTTTAGAATCACTAACTTCAGGTAGACTTTGCTTGAGGACAAGCAAAAAGCTAAGTGTGGGTTATATGATACGCGAAAATCATATACCTTTTTTAGCATGTTTTTATGTATGATTTAGGGTGAAATTGATAGGAAATCGATCTTAATTGATTGTTATTTACTCAATTTCACAGTTTTTATGATTTTGGAAGTGGCAGGTGAAAAGTAGACAAAAACAGCAAATTTTGGGGTAAAAATGCAATTTTTGGAAATGCTGACTTGGTCAACGGTCCGGGACGGGCGTCCAGGACTCAGGACGGGCGTCCCGAACCCCCAGATCCAGTCCCATATCGAATTTTTGATGAAAAATCACCCCGGGAAGCTACTATAAATACCCCAGGCCTCCAGCAGTTGAAATCATTCCTCTCCACTCGATCTGAGTCATTAAGTGGTTTCCAGTGTACTCTTCTCTAGTACACAACTCACTCAGAGACTCAGATCTCAGTTTTCTTTCTTATTAGTGTTTTGTTTTCGTTTCTGAGAAATAGTCTCAGATCTTAGGCTTCTATAGATAGGTTCGTTTTTGGTATTCATAGAATACCCGGGATTTCGTTAGGAGATCCTAAGAGGGCTCTAGGCGTTCGAAGAGTCAGTCCACAGGGCTGAGCTTAAGCTGGGTATTAAGGTAAAGCCCAGTTACTAGGCTGAGGAAGCGTTCTCCGAAGGTTCTGGCGAGCAGAGTCAGGGCGAGCAATACGACATATACAGCAGTACGCTCCGTCGGCAAGACTACGTAAAGGGTGATTTCTTTATGGCATCAGTCCCCATGTCCCTCTCTTATATGTTGTTATTGTGTTGTTCTAAATATTTATTATGAATACGAGATTACGATTTTTATGAATAGTTGTTTTATATGTTGACGTTATTATATTTTTCTGGAAATAGACACCTGCTTAACATTCACTATGTCTGCATGTCTAATGTGCTCTTTTAAACTAAAGTTAGGGATATAGACAATTCCTAACCACGGTCTAATCATAACCTGTTTAGTTTAACAGGCAGCAATTAGTATTGGTGTCTGCCATGCTAGATAAAATAACCTGCTAAACACCCTATTTGTTAGAGTAGTCTAGGGTAAGCCAGGCCGAGTCCGATTATGCCGACGGCTAAGGCAAGCGGTATGATCCCCGAAGTGACATAGGGCTTTCATGGATGCCTTCGTCCCGAACCGTGAGTAGGGCCGTCATTAAGGTAGGGCGGTTTATTAGAAACCTCGGATGTGGTACGCCTTTAGACACAGAACATAGTTGCAATCCAAGCTTAGACATGTCTAAAATACTCGAATATAGGTTAATCAACATATAGGAACAGTATAACATAGAATCAGGACTCATCTATAAAACACTTCTAGGATTAATTAGACTTAAACCTAGTGGAGAATGAATCACCCTCTCATCAAAGTATTTGATGAAGATTGCATAACTGGATCATAAGATAGGAGTTAGGATAAAAGGCTAGTTACTACTAAGCCGTTGCCACTTCCCTGGGAGTACGATAATTAACTTAATAAAATCGTAGATACTTTCCAACAGACTAGCTACACGATAGGTACTCTGCCTTAGGTTCTGGTTGATTAAGTGACAATAATTGAATGCTAAGTGACAGTTAGTAAGACTCAGTCCTTAATTACTCATAATCGACATAGGTAAATAAAACCTATCTTTTAGCATACCAATCGGAATCCCATCAGTAATTAAGGACTGAGTCTTACTAACTGTCACTTTAGCATTCAATTGTTGTCACTTAATCAATCAGAACCTAAGGAAGAGTACCTATCGTGTAGCTAGTTTCTTGGAAAGTATCTATGATTTTATTTAATTAAATATCGTACTCCCAGGGAAGTGGTAATGGCTTAGTAGTAGCTAGCCCTTTATCCTAACTCTTATCTTATGATCCAGTTATGCAATCTTCATCAATAACTTTGATGAGAGGGTGATCCATTCTCCACTAAGGTTTAAGTCTAATTTAGCCTATAAGTGTTTTATAGATAAGGTCCTGATTCTATGTTATATTATTCCTAATGTTGATTGACCTATATTCGAGTGTTTTAGACATGTCTTGGCCTGGATTGCAACTATGTTCTGAGTCTAAAGGTGTACCACATCTGAGTCAACTAATAAACCACCCTACCTTAATGACGGCCCTACTCACGGTTCGAGCTAAAGGCATCCATAAAAGCCCTATGTCACTTCGGGGATCATGCCGCTCGCCCTAACACCAGCATAAAAATGCAACTCAGCTTACCTAGACTACTCTAACAAACAGGGTGTTCCGCAGGTTATTTTATCTAGTATGGCAGACACCAATACTAATTGATGCCTGTTAAACTAAACAGGTTATGAATAGACCGTGGTTAGGAATTGTCTATAACCCTACATTTAGTTTAAAAAAAACTTCATTAGACATGCAGACATAATGAATATTTAAGCAGGTGGCAATTTCTGGAAAATCATAAGCACTTCAACATATAAAACAAATATTCATAACAACCATAATCCAGTATTCATAATTGATTTTTGGACAAACACAATACAACATATAAAGAGAGGGACAGGGGGACTGATGCCATAAAGAAATCACCCTTTACTTAGTCTCGCCGATGGAGCGTACTGCTTGTATATGTCGTATTGCTTGACCCGACTCTGCTCGCCAGAACCTTCGGAGGACGCTTCCTCAGCCTAGTAACTGGGCTTTACCTTAATACCCAGCTTAAGCCCTGCCCTGTGGACTGACTCTTCGAACGCCTCGAGCCCTCTTAGGATCTCCTAACGAAATCCCGGGTATTCTATGAATACCAGAAACGAACCTATCTATCGAAGCCTAAGATCTGAGACTATTTCTCAGAATTAAGAAAACAAAACACTAACTAGAAAGAAAGAAAACTTATAGTGAACCCGAGTCTCTCAGTGACTTATGTACTCGAGGAAACTGTACAACTTAAGTCACTAAATGACTCAGATTGAGTGGAGAGGGATCATTTCAACTGAGGAAGGCCTGGACGCCCATCCCGACCTGTTGACCAGGTCAGGACACCCGTCCTGAACCGGGACGCCCTCCCCAAAGTCCAAACTTTTGAAAAATTGCATTTTTTGCCCCGAAATTTGCCATTTTCTTCCACTTTTCACCTGACACTTCCAAAATCATAAAAACTGTGAAATTGAGTTAATAACGTACAATTAAGACCAATTTGCCCTCAATTTCACCCTAACTCATGCCTAAAAATATGCTAAAAATGTGATATGATTTATGCATATCACGACCCCTCTCTATAAATACTCCAATTTTTCCTTTTTCTCCCAAAAATCATCTCTCTACAAAATTCTCTCCAACTTCTCTCTAGAAATTTTTGGCAAACTCTTGAAATTTAAAATTTCGAATTTCCCTCCAAAAATTTGAATTTCCTTCCAAAATTCGAATTTCCCTCCAAAATTCGAATTTCCTGCCAAAAACTCAAAATCCTTCTCTAACCAAAATCCACCCTTCTGAATTCGAATTTCTCTCCAGAATTCAAATTTGAATTTTCTTTCCCGCCAAATTTTCAAACTCTCTCAAACTTCTTCAAATAAATGGCTCCAAAACGCGCCCGTATTACTTCTGCGATGATTGTCACATCCGTGGCACATCCTGCCATGCTCTTTCCTTCCATTCCGACTGGGGGGAATGGATCGATCGATGAGCATGGCCGAGTTTAGCATCGCCTTGGGTATCTGGCGGAGGGAGGAGCATTTGTAGATTTCTTAGTTTTTGCCCGAGTTCAGCCTGGACAAGTTCATCCAAATGTTGTTCGTACCATTTTTTGTTTGATCTGCCTTTGCGGTAGACTTGGTTTTGAACTTACCTCTAACATACTTAGGATGTTCTTCTCTTCTCTTCGAATGTCGGACAATACTCTTTCTCTTCGTCTGCATCGAAACAAAGTTCTCCTTTTTGATTCTCCACCCAATAAGATAGATTTCAAGGGGAGGTGGTTAATGGTAGAGTCCCAAATAGGTTTCCCTTTTCGTCCATGTGTTAGTGAGGACTATCAATGGTCCCAAATCCAAAATCTTTCTTCCCTTAGCCATTCTGAAAAAGCCTTCCTAGAAACATTACCCGGGATTTAGGAGATAGTCGTCAACACCAATCCCGGGTATACTCTTCTGCCGACCTGCTTAGTGAATCCAATTTGAAGTAGTGTGGCATAGGGGCTAGTTTGACTGAGCAGAAGAAAGAGTTGGGTTTTGAGGAGGAAAGACCGAATAGGGACTGGACCATACACCCCGGGGGTGTTTTTTCTTTTCAGTGTGATCTGTGTACTCCCACTACACGTGGATGTTGCAATGGCCGGGGTAACTAAGCAATTTCTCCTTTTCTTTTTTATTTTTTTATTTCTTTTTTTTCGTAAAGATTTTAACTTGGTTGTTTTGTTGTAGGTTCCACTATGTTTAGCAAGGCTTGGGGGAACCGTGTGGAGGTAGGGATGTCTGCCAATCACACTTGGACTCCTTACCCTGGTTTCCTCCACGTTTGATAGATCGGGGTGTAGCGGGAGATACCCCTCTCACTTATCCATCCTCTGCCGGTCCTTCGTCTGGGCGAAGTAGAAATCTTCGTCGAGCAAGGGATGGGGGAGTGAGAGACAAGACTCCCCGCTCTGCTCCCGTGTCTCGTAGGGAGGCAACTCCTGAGGTTTCGGTGGGGGAAGATGAAGAACAGCTCCGCCCGCGTTAAAGGCAGAGGACTTCGCCTGGGCGCCCTTCCACCGAATGTGCTGCAATCTCTCCTGCATCTTCGCCTACTCCGACGGATGCTTTGGATGCTTTACCCTTGGCGGTTCAAAGAGAACCTGAGCCCATTCCTGCCGCTGAAGCTGAGGCCATTCCTGCCGCCGAAGCTGAAGTGGGTACTAGGAGCCCCGGTCCTTCATGGCTTCAGTCGGGGTTCGAACTGCCTACTGAGGAGGAGGCCTTACGGGCATTGGCCTCTGAAATTTCTACCAAGATCTCTCCCCTCACCAACCTTCGCTTCAATAATATGTATGCTGCATCTTTCCTCGGAGGTACCATCCTGAACCGGGCTGCGGACGCAGAGAGCTTGGCCGGGATGGGTGAGATGGGAGTTGAGGAGGCTACTAACCGGGTTGGTGCTCTTCTGGCACGGGTAAGTATTCTTAATGATTTTTTTTCTTAAGTGTTTTACCTCATATGTGAAATACTTCCCCTTTTGAGCAGGTTTCATCTCTAATTCTCTACATCTCAAACTCTCGCTCTTCGGAGCAAGTTGGTCGAGCAGCAGCCAACGAAGAGTGGCGAGCAGCTAATGAACCTCGCCTAGCCACCCCTGAATCTGAAGTTGCTGACAAGGCTAGACGCTTGGAGTTAGCTACCTCTGAAAAGCTCCAACTGGTTAGCGAGGTTGTTGAGTTGAAGGGAAAGTTGGCCAAGGTTGAGGAGAAAGTTGCCGAGTTGCAGTCTGCTAATACTGATTTGAATATAGCCCAGGATGAGGCTATTGCGGCTCAGCTTTCTGTCCAAGAGGAACTCAAATACTGTAAGTCAGAAGGCTTCAAGAAAAATATCATTGATGATTTTAGGAGTTCTTCTGTCTATCATGAGGAGAATGGTCGCGAAGCCGGGTCCTTTTTAGATAAGGGTTGTATTCATATCATTCGCCAGATTCATCCGTATTTTAAAGACAAGTCTGTTCTTCTGCGTGCATTTTAGTCTAACTTTGACAACGAGGCCTGTCGGCAGGGTGCAGACTTCGTCCCTTTTACCGCAGAGGAGATGGACGCTCTTCGGGAGCGAGATGAGAAGAGAGGAAAGCCTGTCTGGGATCCCCCTGCTCCATCTGAGCCAAATTTCTGGGATATGCTGGGTGCTTCATCCTCTGCTCCCTGACTTTGTAATTCTTGTAGAGATTTTTGAATATATATATTTTTTTTGTAAGCTTTGTATTCTGTCTCTTGAAAACTTTAATAGAATACTCAGTTCTTTATGCTTCTGTTTACTTTTTCCAATGTCAAAACAAAGTTTTTCAACTCGATACTTCGTAACCACGAACTATCACGTGGCATTTTACATCTCCAAGTTTCTTTTAACTTGGTACTTCGCAACCACGAACTATCACATGGTATTTTAAATCTCCAAGTTTCTTTTAACTTGGTACTTCGTAACCACGAGATTCTACTCAATGGTAATTTATTTTGAAATTTTATCCAGATGCTTTATGAATCTTTTCAACAAATTTTGTTTCCAAGATAACTCGGTACTTAAGGAGATGCTTCCCAGGTGCTACTATACATAGTACCTTTTCAAGTGATTTGTGTGCCACGGGTTTAGTAGGAGAACGCCGTCTTTGTTCATGAGCCTGTAAGTGTCGGGTCTTACTTCGTATTTCACGAGGTATGGTCCTTCCCAGTTCGGAGTCAATTTGTTTGCTTTGATATGCCTTGTCGTGCCTTCTATCTTACAGAGTAGCCAATCCCCAATCTTTATTGGTCGCTTGAATACTTTCTTATCATGGGCTTTTTAGCTTTTTGCTTGAATAACTGTGATCTTAGACGGCTTGCTATTCTCCTTTCCTCTAACAGATCTAGTTCCATGCCTCTTCTTTCTTTGTTGACATCTTCGTTGTACATTGACACTCTTGATGTGGGTAATGCGACTTCGGCTGGTGCTACAGCTTCGGAACCGTACACCATTGCGTATGTCGTTTCTCCCATGGGGCCCCTAGTCGAAGTGCGGATTGCCCATAGAGCTGGATTCAACTCATCAGCCCATTTGTTAGATTTTCCTTCCAAGTTTTTCCTTAGGGCCATTAATACCAGTTTGTTAGCAACTTCTGCTTGACCATTCCCCTGAGGGTGTGCTATTGATGATTTCAATGTTTGATGTACAACCTTTGACATTCTGCTGTGAACTTTGTTGAAAATTGAACTCCGTGATTGGTAATCAATGCCTAGGTATTCCGAAGCGGCATAGGACATTTTCCCGGAAGAACTTAGAAACATTTTCCTCTGTTGGATGTGTGAGGGCTTTTGCTTCTACCCATTTTGAGAAATAATCCACCGCCACTACCAAGTATTCATAGCCATTCCTTGTTTTCGGGAACTTTTCCATTAGATCCATTCCCCACATGTCGAATGGTTAGGCTGCCACCACCGGGGTTTGTTCAATTGAAGGCAGTTGTGGAATAGTTCCAAAAATTTGGCATGTCTCGCATTTCTTGACATATCTTTTGGCATCTTCTCTAAGTGTTGGCCAGTAATACCCTTGGTTGATTACTCTTTCGGCCAGAGCTCGGGCACCGGGATGTCCTCCACATACTCCCTCGTGTATCTCAGCGAGCAGCTCGTTGAGGTGGAGGAAGGCAACGAAGTAAAGGCCTTAAAAAGACCGTCTATACAATACATTATCATGAATTGTGTACCTAGCAGACTGCCGTCTTATTTGTCTGGCCCATGTAGCGTCATTTGGGATGCTCCCTTGTTGAATGAAATTCTTTATTTCCTTGTCCCAGTTTTCCGAAGTGGAATGTAGGCATTGAATTAAGTCCGTTTCTTTTGAACTTGCTGATGCTCTTTCTATAGGGACGCCTTCCTCGTTTGGAGTTTCTCCGGAAGCAATTTTTGTAAGTTTATCTGCTTGCTGATTTTCTTTTCTGCTAATCAAAGATAACGTGAAAGGGCAAAATTTCTCTCTCCATTTTCTGGCCTCGTCCACATATGGTTGTAGACCCTCCGACCCTCCGATTGTACCGCATAGGTACCTTGGACCTGATTTACCACCAACTGCGAATTGCTGTATACTTTCAAAGCTTTTATGTTAGCTCCATGGGCCCACTCCAATCCAATCAGCAATGCTTCATACTCCACTTGATTATTGGAAAGATGAGGCTTCAATTTAATGACCCTCATTTACTTGTATTCTTTGTTGGGCGAAGTTAGGACAATTCCTGCTCCTACTCCGCTGGATTTGACCGCTCTGTCTACTCTTAGTTCCCATGGTTCTTTTGTTGACTCAGCCACTTCTATGTTCATCTTCGTGAAGGACCCCTCTACGAGGAAGTCTGCAAGAGTCTGTGCCTTGATTGCTGTTCGGGGCTTAAATGTGATTTCTTGCCCGCATAATTCGATAGACCATCGCAACATTCTTCCGGATTGATCCAGTTTATGAAACATTTGCTTGAGAGGGGCATTAGTGTAGACCACAATAGGGTAAGATTCGAAGTATGGTTTGAGTTTCCGTGTGGAAATCACTAATGCATACGCTAGCTTTTCAATATTTGAATATCTGGACTCAGCGTCATTCAGTACTTTGCTGATGAAGTATACGGGATACTGCTTCGTTCCTTCCTCTTTTATTAATACTGATGCCACGATCAAATCTGAGAAGGATAAGTATAGGATGAGTGTTTCCCCTATGTTTGGAGGTCGTAGCAGGGGAAGATCTAACAGATGGTCCTTCAGACTTTTCTAAGAATGGCTGCATTCTTGAGTCCACACAAAGTCATTCTTCGAATTTTTCAAGGCTTTGAAGAATGGAAGACACTTCTCCGCTAATTTTGAAATGAAGCGTCCTAATGCAGCAATACATCCGTTTAGCCTCTGGATGTCTTTGACACATCGGGGCTCGGTGAGCCGAGCTATAGCCTCTAATTTCTCTAGATTGGCTTCGATTCCTCGTTCAGATGTCATAAAACCTAGAAATTTGCCAGATTTCACTCCAAACGTGCACTTCGTCGGGTTAAGCTTAAGGTTGAACTTAGCCATGTTTGAAAAGGTTTCTTCTAGATCTTCTAGGTGCGAAGTGCCATGTTTGGTTTTGACAACCATATCATCGACATATGCTTCTATGTTCCTTCCAATTTGGCTTCGGAGGATGTGATTCATCATTCGTTGGTATGTGGCACTTGCATTCTTCAATCCGAATGGCATAACATTATAGCAATATATGGCCCGTGCAGCTCGAAACTAAGTGTGTACCTGATCACTTGGCCTCATTTTTATTTGATGGTATCTTGAAAAGGTGTCCATGAAGCTTAGGAACTCGTATCCCGCTGTTGAATCTACCAGTGCATCAATTCGAGGCAGCGGCTAGCAATCTTTAGGACAGGCCTTGTTGAGGTCGGTATAATCAACACACATCCTCCATTTACCAGTGGATTTTTTACCATTACTACGTTAGTCAGCCATGTGGGGTACTTTACCTCGCGTATGAATCCTACTTTCAGAAGTTTATCTACCTCTTCCTTCATGCCTTGTAGTTTTTCCTCTCTGAACTGTCTGGATTTCTGTTTTATCGGGCGGCACGTCGGGCTTATGTTCAGTGCGTGCTCGGCAATGGAGGTATCAATACCTGGCATATCCTCTGTACACCAGGCGGAGTTGTGTTGATGATCTTTTAAGAACATGATGATGTCTTGCCGGAGTTGGTCTGGCATCTCCCTTCCAATTTTGACAAGTTGCTGAGGATAGTTTGGATTTATTGCTACTTTGTCAAATTCGCTCTCTCGCGATACTTCGATGACTAGGTCGCAGATTTTCTTTTCCAGTATTCTTTGTATCCTCAGGTCATGATCTTCCGTCACTGAATTGATGTACCCGACTTCGGAGAGAGAATCCCTTTTCCTTTTTATCTTCATGATTTGCCCTAACAAACATCGCGGGTTGCTCCTCACAAAACCAACACCTCGCGAAGTGTTGAACTTCACTTGTTGGTGAGATGTGGAAATTACTAAGTTAAAAGCTACATGGAAAGGTGTCCCCACTATGACATTGTATGGGAATTCCAAGTCCACAACATAGAACTTGACCTCCTCTGTTCGCGCTTTGTCCCCTTCGCTGAGGGTGACTTGCATCCTTACTGTTCCTTTAACTGGTACCTTGTGTGGGGTGAATCCCTCTAGTACCATTCTGCTTGTCTTGAGATGTTCTTCTTTCAAGCTCATTTCTTCGAAGCATCGTAAGTACATAATGTTCTTCGTAGCTCCAGTGTCGACCAGAACCCTCTTCACTGTGCACTTGTCGATTCCTTCTCGTGTCATACAAATCTCGAGGATAATAGGAGTGACTTTGGCCTCCTCATTGTTCTCTAACTCCTCATTCGTGAAAGTAATTACTTCCGTCTGTTCAAACTCATACTTCGGAACGAGGTATGATTTGGTGAGATTATATATCCTCTTTTTTATTTTCTTGACAGAGGACAACTCTAGGTTAATCATGTTGATCACCCTCTCCCCTTTATCCTTCTGTTGCTGCATACCGGCAACATACTCTTTCAAACATCCTTCTTGGATGAGCTTTTCAATTGCTCTTTTCAGTTGGAAGCATTCATCCTTAGTGTGACCGTAGTCTCTGTGGAATCCACAGAACTTGGTCTTATCCCGCGTGGAGAAAGAATGCGATTCATCGGGGCAGGATCCCTTACTCTATATTTCTCTTTGATTACTGCTATCAAACTTTCCTTTGGAACATTCAAGGGCGTGAAAGTTTCGAATTTCTTACCTCAATTTTTGTCTCTTCGTTCTGAGAAGCTCGAGGCGACATCCTTTGGATGCTTGTGTTGCTTATCCTTTCTTTTTAAGGTGGATTCGAGAGCACTGCTTTCAACTAATGCTACTTTTCTAGCAACGCTGAATATTTTACCAATGGTTTCCGGCTTTCTCAGTTGAAGCTCGGTGTATAGCATCCTAGATCTGAATCCTCCTTCAAAACATGTGAGGACAGTGTCTTGGCTGATTCCTTCGATGTCATCATATGTCTTCTTGAATCGCTCCAAGAAGGAGAGCAGAGTTTCAAGTCTCCTCTCGTTTTCGGTATGGTTCCTGCAGTACTGAATTTGTCCAGGAACACTTTCTCTAAGGTATGCCAAGAATCAATGGTACCTGCTTTTAGAGATGTGAACCAGGTCAGAGCTTTGACGGACAGAGTGCTCGGGAATGCTTTTCATAGGATGGCTTCGTCATTTATGACTAGCCCCATGGCCAACTTGTAGCAGCACACATGCTCGAGGGGTCGAGATAGCCCTGAATATAGGACGAACTGCGGAATTTTGAGGCTTGGGTCGGGGGAGACATTTTGGATCCACTTGGCGAAAGGTCCCAATTCAATCGACCTTGATTTATGAACTTTAGTCATGTTCTTTCCTTTCTCCGGACTATATTCGGGGGAACGCTTTCTGGCCCCTCTTTTATGAACAGGTTTCGAGGAATGATGACTTTCCCCTACTTCGCTGACCGTTTGTTTTCTGCCAGTTCGTGTTCCACGCCTTTCATCTCTTTTGGTGGCTGTTTGTGTTCATTGTGGAAGTTCCGAGGGATCCCCCGAGAATCTTGGAGGGGGTAGATCCGCGTCGGCCTTCCTAAATTCATCCCTCAACTTTAACCATTGTCGCGAAAGCTCTTGATCCTATTTTAATTGTTCATTTTCTCTTTGCAACCTCTGTAACTCTTTTTCTGTATCCTCAATTCTCTTTGAATTGAGTTGTTCTCTCAGATCCTGAGAACATCTGGAAGTTCTGGCTGTGGTCCCAATCTTTCCGAGACGGGACGGCGACTGGAACTAGGTGAGGACGAAGAATGTGATATTCTTGTCCCAGTTCCTCGGAATGATGATTGTCGGACAGTGCGTCCCTCTCCTGAATGTCTAGACATTTTGATTTGTGAAGGGAAGATATTGTTCCCGGTAACAGAACCAAACTGATTCTGCAAAAATCTGTCAGGGGTAAAAAAGTAATTTGAAAGGATAGGAATTCAGGAAATGTTTGAATGGATTGGTCTTTGGGAGGTTTTGAATTGGTCGAAGTCAATGAAATCGGTACTTCAGGGAGTGGCCCCTCGACGAGCTATAATTCGGGAAGAAGCACTTCGTGGAGCGGCGCTTGGATGTCTGTACTTCGCGATGATGAGTACCTACAAAACAAGTAAGTTCGATGGGGGTGTGTTCCCTGTGAACTCTCCGATGCTTAAGTCAATAGAGTATTATGTGAGTATTTTGGATATCTGGAACATGTCTTACCTTTTGTTCAGATCTCCCTTTTATAGGAGTTTGTTTGAGGGTGTCTCGTTTATTCATGAGCTTCCCGTTGGAGCTTTGGGCCATTTTGACCGTTGTAGAAAACGGGCTTTGAATATGGTATTTAAAGAGTGGTAACGTCTGCTCTTTATGAGGCCCATGAATTTGGACTTATGACGTCCGGTGAGGTCAGGGGCAGTTATTACGTGGTAAAAATATTATTTTGCCTCTGAGGTATTTTTCTGGTTGTTCAATATATATATATATATATATTTTTTTTTTTTTTTTTTTTTTAAATCCCATATAAAAAACATAAACTATAATATGATCTAATTAAACTTTATAAAATAACAAATATCTTTAAAATTATTATATGCTAGATCTTTTATTTATTTTTGGAGTATGATAGATGTATCTTAATTTATTGTTAATTTATAATGAAATGTAATTGATGCATAGATAATATTTTTAAATATTTTAATTTGTTTTATACATTATACAATGTTTTAATTAAACAATATACAAATTATATATAATACTTTAAATATTTATAAATATATCATATGTTTCTGTTATGACGGATGTAAGAAAGATAACAAAAATAAAGAAACGACACACAGATTTAACGTGGTTCACCAACAATGTGTTGGGTACGTCCACCTAACAGAAGAGGGGAGAATTTTTACTAATTTAGGAAAGAGATTACAGATGTATTTTAGGTGACTACAATACAATGAATGTCTTACAAATGAACCTATTTATAGGAAAGATGGCAGCCACCTCGGCTACCTTCCCAATTTAAAAACAGAATATTTAACTAACTTCCTAATCTTAAGGAGAAGTAACATAATGTTTGACTAACTTCCTAAACTTAAGGAGAAGTAACAGAATGTTTGACTAATTCAAATTTCCTAAACTGAAGGAGAAGTAACCGAATGTTTGACTAATTCAAGGCATTCTAACAAATCTCCACCTTGACTTGAATTCTCTCACAATTTACCAGATGCACCTCCTTGGTACCAGATGTATCCGCTCCCCTCTCTTCTGCCATTTAGAAGCTTGTGATATTTAGCAAGTCTAAACAATGTTGGAACTTGCTCTGTGAAACTGGCTTGGTGAACATGTCAGCAGGATTGTCAGACGTACCCACTTTCTTCACCCCTTCTCCATAGCCCATGAATATTCCCTTTTTAGCCCTTGGCTCCAGCTTACCCGCATTGACATGATAGTAAGCTGTACAGCCAAAAACTCTCAAATTTGAGTAATCAGCAGGCTTCCCTGTCCACACCTTAAACGGTGTTTTACAGTTGATGCCTATGTGTGGTCCCCGATTTGTTATGTAGCATGTCGTTGTAACTGCTTCTGCCCAGAAACGTCTAGTTAGACCAGCGTTAGAGAGCATGCACCTCGCTCTCTCCAGAAGTGTCTGGTTCATGCGCTCAGCTACACCATTCTGCTATGGTGTATCCCTGACTGTGCGATGTCGAGCAATCCCCTCATCCTTGCAAAACACATCGAACTCAGACGAACAGAATTCCAGACCATTATCAGTTCGCAGCCTCTTGATCTTCTTCCCAGTTTGATTCTCCACTAGCGTCTTCCACTGCCTGAAGTTCTTGAACGCTTCACTTTTATGTTTCATCATGATTACCCAAGTCATCCTTGAGTAATCATCGATTACCGACATCGATTACCCAGCCACCTCAGCCACCTTCCCAATTTAAAAACATAATATTTAACTAACTTCCTAATCTTAAGGAGGAGTAACAGAATATTTGACTAACTTCCTAAACTTAAGGAGAAGTAACCGAATGTTTGACTAATTCAATGCATTCTAACAGTTTCAAATATATATATATATATATATATATATATATATATATATATATATATATATATTGAGTATTAATTTGATACTCTAATGTTTTTGTGTCTTAAATTTTATCTAATTAAAAAAAACTTGTTTTTACTTAAATTTCTATTTTATTGTTTATATTAAAAAATGAGATATTTTTGAAATTTTCATATTTTCATATTACTTCTATTTTTAAATTAAAAATGGGAGAAAATACAAATATTTAAAAAAGAAATTTCTAAAATTTCTGTTGACGGGGAGAATCGTGTTAAATAATAAAAATCAACCAAAGAAGAAGAAAAGAAAAGGAGTGAAGAACAAAAATGGTGACAGTAAAAAAATTAAATTTTATTATTATTAGATTGTATTTTGAGAAAAAAATAATTAAAATTTTCAAAATAATAAAATAATACTTATTATTTTTATAATTATGAATTTTTTATATTATGAAATATATCATATTATTACCGCATATAATTAAATCTCAATCTCAATTCATTATCCTTCTTCAATATCTCTATATATTAATATTTCCCATTCCAATGTTATCATTCACAAGTTTTTACAAAATTTCTTCGAGCACTCACAATTGCTTCCGAACTCAATGTAGGTAAGGTCGTGTTTGAGGGGGATGCCCTCTTCGTGATTATGGCACTCAAGAGCCTTGAACAGTTCGAGGATTGGAAAGCAAAATCTAATTTGATCAAATGCCGGGATCTATTGATAAGGCATGGTCTCTGGAGCATTGAATTTGTATCGAGAGACTGCAATCGGTGCGCGCATAACATCGCCAAATGGGGCAAACTGAACCTCTTCACCAGTTACTTGGAACTAGCTCTACTCCCCCTGCAGCGTGGTGTGATAGGGGAGGCACCTAAGTTGTTCAGCTTTGTTTGCTTTGTGTTGTTCTTTTGTTCCTTTCTGTTTCTCCTTTCTTCGTTATCTGGTTTTTTACTGCTTAGTAGCCTACTCCTATTTGCCCACTTAGCAGTGAATGTCTCTTTTCCTTTTGTTTGATTCTTATTGTATTACTCTACCCGTTGTATGTTTTATCTTATTGAAATTCAAATCAACCATTCAGCAAAAAAAAACAAAGTTTTTACAAAATTTCATATAACTTCTAATTAATCAATTATTGCTTGTTTACAAAAAAAAATAATAATCTATTACAAGCCGAAAATGATTTTAAACAAAAAAAATGATTAATTTCATAATTTAAATTCTTTAGAGATGAAAATAAAAGTATCAATTCCAAAAATTTATAAATTTGAACAAATTACCAATTCATCATTGTTTTGTTATTTTTTTTCAGTGTTTTATTAAAAAAAATATATAAAAGAAATAATTAGTTAACAAACAAAAAAAATTAAAAATTTTAAAACTTAATATAATATTTAGGAACTAAACTTATCAATTATATATAGTTTAAAGACTAAACATACTAATTTACATACATCATTTTTAATAAATATGTTGAACGTGAACTAATCATTCTTACTAAATTAAAGTAGAAAAAAAATGATAATAGAAAACCGATCAATTTATTTTTTATTGTCACTTGAGTTAGTTTCATATAAAGGCGAATCTCTCACTTTAAAATTCGTATTTTTTAAATTATTTTTTAAAAAGAAAAAAAAGTTAATAATTACATTGGATTAAAAAATAATTTATATTTTTGTACAAAAATATTTACTAATTTAAAAATAAAATTTATAATATTTTATTAGATAAATTCTAAATTTACATTAATTAATCTATATTTTTTATTAAAAATCAAATAAAATTATTTATCAATCTACATTATCAGGTACGGTCACATATATCTCCTCACATTCATGTTGATAATTCTTCTAGTCACCGTCTCCCAGCGTGATTTTCTATTAAATTATTATTATTAATTTTAATTTAATTAATTAATTTTTATCTAAATTAATAAAAAAATTATTATTTTCATATAAATTTGTTTTCACACTTTTCTAAATAATTTGAAAAAATAATTCCAAAATAAATTTTAAAAAAAAGAAAACATTTTCATTTTATTTACGACAGCCAAAATCTTAAACATCATATTTGTTTTAATATATTGTATTTTTAAATATTATACTTTAATTTTATGTTTATATATTTTTTTATAATAATCAATGTATAATTGAAGGAGTAACTAATGTTTATATATATTTTTTATATAAGTAATGTATATTTTTGCAATTATAGTAACACTAAATAAAGTACAATTATAAATATAATATTTTTTTAATGTTATATTAAAAATATAAATTATACCGTAATTTTTATATAAGAGTGATCTTTATAATTATTATATGCTAAATATTTTATTTATTTTTGAAATATTATAGACCTATCCTAAATTATTGTTAATTTTTAATCAAAATATAACTTATACATGGATATATATTTAAATATTTTAATATGTTTTATATATTATAAAATATTTTAATTAAACAAAATACAAATTATATTTTTAAAACATTATAATACTTTAAATATTTAGAAATATATATACATAATCATATAATTTCTAAATTAAAATTAATATGCATAAATTTGGAGTATTAATTTAATAGTCCAAATTTGATGTTTTTCTGTCTTAAATTTTATGGATAAAAAAAATTCTTATAAAAAATAAATACTTTTAAATTTTTATTAAGAAAAAAAAAGGTAGCAAGTAAAAATATATATCTCCCAATATAAAAAATAAAATTGGCAGGTTCTAAATTTTTAAGATTATTTATTAATTTATGTTTTTACTTTGAATCTTTGTTTTATTTTAAAAATGGGATATTTTTAAATTTTCATATCTCACTTTAACATGATTTTTTTTATTAAAAATAAATATATATTTTTTATTTAAATTGAATTTTATTATTTTTTTGGTAAGTGAATTTATATTAAAAAAAATTACACAAATGAATAACTAAAACGTATCCATGGTAATATAAGAAATATCAATCTAAAATTAAGTGGTGCAAATATACTCAATTTAAAAAATTTAAGTGGAAATAGTAAAAATATATTAACAAAGTATAAAATACAAAAAGACACAAATTCTATCTAAATTTTCCATTTTTAATTTTGTTTCTTTTCTTCAAAAGAACGTATATCTTGAACGCATTAAAAACTTTATAGAATAACTAAAAAAATAGACAAAATACCAACAAGGCCCATATCTAGTTCTGATTTTAAAAAAAAAATCTTCTAAAAGAAAAAAAATAATAGACTGATATTTAAATATTAATAAAATACTTTACATATGAGATGTAAAAGAAAATATAAATTTCAAAAAAATAAATTAAAATACAAAAATAAAAAAACACAATACAAAAAGTTAGGTAAAAAGAAAAAACAAAAAAATAATAAAGATAAATAGAAAAAACATAAAATGAAAAAAATATATTTAACCAGAACTAAAATTCTCCTTTAGTTGAGAAAACGATGTTAAACAAGAGAAATCAACAGAGGGAAAAAGAAGAAAAGAGGAGGAATGAAGAGGGAAGGTGGCAGTAATGGTAAAAAAGAAGAAGAAAAGGGAGTTGAATTTTATTGTTATTAATAATATTTTAAGAGAAAAAATAAATAAATAAAAGAAAAACAATTAAAAATATCAAAATGATAAAATACGTAATTAGGATAACAATATTTAAGAATGCTCGTGACCTTGGTATTTTAAATGGAAAGATAGGGAAGCGGTTTGTGCCTGTGAAGTACCCAGGCAAATTGCCTCTTTATATAATAATAATAATAATATTAAAGGAGAATGTGGACAAACCTTCAAAAAACTAGTGGTTCTCTCTCTACTCAAAAGTTGTTATGATTCTTGACGGTTGTTAGTCCCGTGATTCTCCTTTGTCTCTACTCCGAAACTTATTTTAGTTTTTTCTTTTGTTTTTATGATAATTTTGATTCAACTCATTTAATTGGCTTTCATTAGTTATATATATAATGTATATAATTTATTTTTTTCTTAAGTATAAGATATCTTAAATGAGTTTTGCCTGTGGAAGGGCTAAACTAATTCTCGTTCGAACTGGTTAATCCTTTACGGGAAGAAGCTCAGGCCTCGAGCCAGTTGATCCCTTACGGGAAGAAGTTCTGGCCTCAAGCCGGTTAGTCCTTTACCGAAAGAAGCTCTGGCCTCGAGCTAGTTGATCCCTTACGGGAAGAAGCTCTGGACTCGAGCCAGTTGATCTCTTAGCTCTGGCCTTGAGCAAGTTGATCTCTTACTGGAAGAAACTCTGGTCTCGAGCCGATTAGTCCTTACGGGAAGAAGCTCTGGCCTCAAATTAAGCAGAAGTTCTTCTCTTACGGGAAGAAGTTCTGGCCTCGAGCCGATTAGTCCTTAGTCCTTACGGGAAAAAGCTCTGACCTCAAATGCCTCGAGGCGATTAGTCCCTTACGGGAAAAAGTTCTGACCCAATTGATCCCTTATGGGAAGAAGTTCTAGCCTCGAGCCGATTAGTGCCGGGAAGAAGAAGCTCTGGCCCTAAATTAGTCTTTTACGAAAAAAAATTCTGACTCTAAATTTTAAACAATTACATACATAAGTGAAATTAAACTCTTAACTTCAATTGACCGATCAACATTAAAAATGGTAATCCCAAGACCAATATATATATATATATATATATATATATATATATATAATATGTATGTATGGATCAATAATTTTGATGGTAAATCACAAAAAAATGAAATACACAAAGAAAGTTATGAAAGGGCATTATCCAGTTGGGAGTTTGTGTCACATTCCACCCTTTCCTTGGCAGAAGAAAACAACACTACTAAACAAACACAGAAAAGTCTTCCTGGAAATTTCCCATTGTTTTTTTTTTCTCCTCATTTCCCTTTGATCTTCTTCACTTGCCCTGTACCGTGTACCTGTTGGTAAAACCTTCAAAAAACTCTGTTGCTTTCATTTCATGTCCACAAATGAACTTAATGAAAGAAAAGTTTTTTACTATTTGCAAGATGGCAAATTTTTACTTTCTATTCTTTTCTTCTTTTGATGATCAAAATATGAGTTATTAAACCAAATCTTTAACAGAATTAGACAAAGGAAAAGAAACTAAAAGAATTCATACAAGTTTCCATGTGTAGAACAAAGAGATTATTGATCAAGGGAAAAGGGAAAAAGGTACCTGAGTTGAATATTGCTCAAATGAGGATGCCTTTGATGCCTCTTTGAGAACATCTACACCTGAGAATGACATAGGAAATGAACCTGTAAACCAGAATGTAGCAGATCATGATGATCACGTTCCTCCATCTACTTTCCTCTCCATATCCCACTTCCTTGAGCACATCTTCACCCTTTACAACACAAGTTCCAAACATGGTGTCCAAACAACCAGAGTCCGAGAATTCATTGATCAAGAACCCTTCAAATGGGTACTTAAACAGTGATATATAATGCATAAACATCCAATAACTAGGAATCCCTTTTTTGGATATGAAGTAGCCTGAGAAAAGGAAGAATGATCCCATAACTCCTGAAATCACTGAATTCCCAACTATGAAATTAGGCACCAAAGCACTGAAACACACCACCACTGAGTTTGCCGTGTATAGAATCAACCAAATTAACAGCAAGAAATGCAGGAATGCAAAGAAGTTCCTATTCAATCCCACCATCCAATAAAGTGGTGTGCTGAAAAGCAATGCCAATATAAGCAAAAAAGGGGAGTAAACAAGGCCATTAGCAATGGAATATGATGAGACTCTGTAACTCCCACTAGAGGTTTCTTTCATTAGTATCTCTCTTTCTTGCAGAAATATTGGTAGTGCTTCTATGGTGGTTGTTAGCAAAAAGGTCAATACAAATGCAAACAAACCTACTCTTTCTTCAGCACCAACTAAATTATACTTTAGGCCATAGAAAATTGAACCAAGAACTACCCCTGATATCAACATCTGAAGAGTCCTGCAAGCAAAAAGTTCCCTAGTTCGACAAATGTTTTTCAAAAATCTTTGGCTCAGAATCATTGTCTCTGCCAATCTAGAATTTGCAAAATCACTAACGAAATCAACCCCATTATCAGCAATTTCTTCATCAATCACTTTAGATTGTTGAAATAGCTGTTGCAAAGTACAGTTACCACTTCTACTCTCAACACCATCCCCTCTTTTGTTGGCTTGAGATCTAGCGGACAATGGCAGAAATGTTTCCTGCTGTTGGGATTCGGAATGATGCTGTTGAATGGTCTCAATCGAATCGATTGCGAATTCAACAACGTTTACATGAAGCGGAAGCTGCAATCCCATTTGCCTCAGCCTCAGACTGAGCTTATCAACAGTTCCATGGTGTAAAACAGAGCCATTAGCCAGAAGAAGAATGGAATTGAACTGCTTCACAATTCTAAACCCCGGTTGATGAATACTTAAAATTATGGTCCTGCCTCGAGTTTCCGCCATGTTTTTAAGCATATCAATGATCTGCAAAGCGGATGTGCTATCGAGTCCCGACGTCGGTTCGTCGAGAATGACAACTCCTGGGTCATGAATAACTTCAACGCCGATAGAAACTCTACGCCTTTCTCCGCCTGATATACCTCGAACTCTGTCGTCTCCGACTCGAGCAGCGGCTACAGGACTGAGCCCTAATTCCTCCATCAAAGACTTAACCCTCGCTCTGCGTTGAGATTCAGGCAGCCTTAGCCGGAGTTTCGCAGAGAACGTCAGCGTTTCCTCAACGGTTAAAAGAGGGAACAATGTATCCTTCTGAGTAACATACCCAGATATTTTCTTAAACCTCGCTTTATCAAATGGCTTCTGGTTAACCAAAATCGAAGCAGTTTCCGGCGTTAGTTTCCCCGCAAGGATCTCTAACAACGAAGATTTTCCAGCACCACTGGGACCAACAATGGCAAGAAGTTCCCATGGTTTTGCTCTGCAATTCACGTCCTTGAGAACACGCCGCCGTCTCGGTGATGATGACGTTGATAATGAGATGGGATTTGGCGGATTCTTCACTTCCTGTAGCTCATGCAAATCTTGTTGATGTTGAATTTCTGGGTTTTTGGTAAAGATTTTGAAAAGATTATTATCACCCGTTTGAATGTTGATTGAGTAATTGATGCCTATTGCTTGAATCTCACAACCTTGTGTCTTCTTCATTGAAAGCTAAAAAAAACACTCTTCACACTCCTTCCAATCTCTAATCAGCAGCCTGTCTTTCCCTTTGTTTCTTCTGTTTTTTCAAGTTCAACTTGGTTTTATTTTTTTGTATTAATCTTGCTTCCGATCTTTGTTTTCTCTCTCTTTATCTAATTATTATATTCTCATTTTGATTTTCCCCTATTTTATATATATATATATATATATATATATATGGATTGTTTTAGAGGGTATTATACATCTGAGCTAACATCATCAAGAATACACTCCCGACATATAACCTTTTTCTTGTAATACATTTGACATGCGTGGATCAACTCAATCCTATGTATAATACCTTCTCAAACAATCCATATATATATATATATATATATATATATATAATTTATATACATGTTTTTAAATTTATTTTTTAAAAATCAATTATATATCTAGTGGGTTAACACTAAAATAAATAAATAAACTAAAGAAGTCCAAAAGTAAATATTATCAAAGATAAATAAATCACTCATTTTGTTAATAATAAACTTACAAGAAGATTTGAGTGTGTTCTTTATATATATATAAATATTGCGCCATCTTTATAATCTTGATTTTCATATATTTTTTTGGAAATCATGTCGTTTGATAGATAGTTCACGTGCAATTTTTTGTTACAAATATTCAATATATATATATATATGTATGTATGTATATGTTAATTTAGTAAGAAGTTGAATATATTCTTGTGTCATGGAAAATAGTGTTATAGATCACGCGGCATCATAAATAGTACTTGCCAACTTCGAAAACAAGCTAAAAAGGAATTAGATTTTATATAAATAATGTAAATTTAGGTTTGATTTAAATTATTAAAAAATAAAATTATTTATTTAAAGAGAAGATATTTTTACTGTCTCGGATTTTGTACGGCTCAAATGCAAACCACAGAAACAGAGATTACAATTTATTTTTTCTAAATATATATTATTTTATATAAAAAAAACTATTTTCTTGGTTGTTGGCTGTAAATAATTTGTTTTTTTGTGCTTCTCCTTCACTCGTGAACTTCCTTTATTCTCCTCAACTGATGATTGGTTGTCACTGTAGACCCATAAAGTCAACATTTATGTGCCTTTTTTTTTATATATATCTAAATATTATTTATTATTAACCAAAATAATTTACATACACTAAACCTGTATATTAAGTTTATATTAATAAACCTGTATATTAACGGATTCATCCTTTCTTATAAAAGATTAATGAAATAGTTACATTTATAAAAAGCTGCTTATAAGTTTATATAAAGGATGTTTTCAAATCATTTCTACGTATTTCTGCATAAGTTAAATTTGATTTCAATGCAGATTCAATTGATTCAAAAGAAATTAAAAAGCCTTAATTAAGGCCAAATTATGTAGTTAGAAGTGTTTTAAATTTTTCTAGTGCTCAAAGATGGGTATTAAATTATAGCATATTCTTGGGTCATGGGAGATAACAAAATATTTTCTAGTTGGCGTCAAAGTTGTTTCACCTCCAGTTCTTCTTCTTCATTGGACCAATGAGACGGAACTCTCCGGATCTCAGCCCCAGTTTAATTTTTTTTTTTGCGTTGATATTTTTATCTTTTTATTTAAAATTAGTTATATAATAAAAATTATTAATTTTTTAAAATTTATAAAAAAAACTTTTTTAAATAAAAAATAAAAAATTTGTGACTTTAACCGTTAAAAAAAAATTTATGATTAAGTTTACCAGAAGTAACTTTGTTTAATACTAAACTAACCAATTATTTTCAAGAGTTAATTTATCTATAAAATTTTAGTTTGAAAAAAAAATACCAATAAAAAATGATTTAAGGAGTAAATTGGCCAATAATCCTTTTCGATTATTTTCTAGGCAAATTAGCATAAATAATTTTTAAATTATAGAGATTTAATGATATTGATCTTCAAATTATTATTTTTTTGTATAATTGGTCCCTCAAATTATAAAAAAATGATGACGTTGATTATTATGTTAAATTTTTTATTAAATCATTCGTTAAATATTTTTTTTATAAAAATATTTAATAATATTTATATTATTACACTATAATTTTTTTTTTCTTCTTCCCTAAGAAGTTAAAGATGTTATTTTCTTTTTCGGTGAAATCATTGCAAACAGTTTCTTTTTCGGTGAAATCATTGCAAACAGAGAGGGGGATTGATGAATCAAAATGATTGATTTTTTTTCTTTTCTTCTTTTTTCTTCTATAAGGAGCTGGAGATGTCGATTTTCTTTTTCGATGAAATCATCGTGAATGGAGATGGAGGATTTATTGAAAGGATTGGAGATTTTTTTTGCTTCTTCTATATGGGAGCCGAAGATATCGATTTTCTTTTCTGATGAAATCATTAGCAAACAGAGATGGAGTGAGCAATTATCCTCAGAAAAATCTCTCTTTCTCTCCCACAGATTAAATAAGTTTTTTTTTTCTTTTTCTTTTTTTTAATCCTGTGGTGGAAATCACCACTGAAGATTTTTTTGGTCTTCCGTAAGGAGTAGAAGATTTTCTATGAAATCATCAGTGAACAAAGGAGGTTGATAATTACATGGGATTAGGTTAAGTGTGAAAGGATTGACCTAGTTAATGTTCTCGTTCTCTCTCTAGAGAGTAGTTCTCCTTCCTCTCTCTAGCTTTGAGCTTCTCCCCTTTCCTTGTTTCATCAAGGTTTTTGCATGTTTATTTCTGCTGTGTTACGGTTCTTCTTCTTCTATTTCTCTTCTCTCTCTGATGTCTTCTTGGATTTGTCTCCTTCCATTCCAATCATGGATCTTGTTTCTTTCATAGAATCTGAGGATTTTATGTCTAGTCCCATTAAATTTTATTACTCCCCTAACATTTATACCTTTTAACTCAACAACTCTGCTCATCCATCTTTATTCTATTCATCGCATTAATACTGTGAAAGTTGTTCTTAAAGTTGCTTGGAAGCCTGTAGGAGTGGTTGAATTTAATAATATGGCATTTAATACTTACTTGGTGAACTTTAAAATACTGGCCGATAAAAATCAAGGTAATGGAGAAGGATCCATGGTCAGTCAAAGGAAATCATCTCATTATGAAGGAATGAGACAAAAATATCCCTTTTGAAAAGGTTACATTCAATGAAATTTTTTTCTGGGTTCAAATACATTCAATGCCACCAAATTGCATGAACCTAGAAAATGCAAAAGCAATGGGGAATATGGTAGGACGCTTCTTAGGTACAGATTTATCATCTCTTCCATCAAGAATATGGAAACAGTTCCTTTAGATAAAAGTTGCAATAAATGTGAATCAGAGACTCACATGCGGTTTCTTCCATGAAACAATTGAGCAAGAAAAAATCTTAATACCTTTGAGGTACGAAAGACTGTCTGAATTTTGTTACAAATGTGGTCATTTGAATCACGTGTAGAAGGATTGTACATCTGAGGAAAAGCATTGTTTACCTTTGGACCCTCAAGTAGCCTTTGTACCGTGGATGAGGGCTGCAAATCCATATATGAGTCAATCAATTGGACAAAGTAGCGCTCTGCAAAAAGAGGAATATGCACTTGCAATAGCCAAGAAAAACAACATTGAGATAGATCCGGTGAGCCCTAAGCAGGATTACATTCAGGTGAGTGAGATTTCCAAAGTCAACTAATTAACTCATCACTTTCATAACAAGGCTCAAAGTCTATGGTGATGTACGAGCAAGTACGGTCGCCAGAGCCTAAAAATTTAAGAATTCAGACTCCCGCCAACTTTCTCCAAAATTCCCCCACATAATTTCCCCAAAACCATATAGCCCTTGGCTCACACTACTCAAATATACTAACCCAAATTTAAACCAGATAGAACCCATCCAACAATTAGAAAATATTGACTCAAACATTAGAAGCCATAGTAAAAGGACCAATAAATTATTTTTACCCATCCAAAACAGGTCAAACAGTTAAATAGTTCCTCGTATGATCCATCATTCCAACCCGATGGTATTATGATTCTAAATAACAAACTCTCTGAACTCTATCATTCCTATTAAGGCTCATCTACAAGTGCGTCCATCTCTAGTCCAAGATGAGGTTGAAACACGAGTTATGACTGATGAAATTATCTGCATCAAGAGGAGGTTCATCCACATAAAGAGGAATGCACAAAAATCTCATCATCTACAAATTCCAATTCCACCACAAAAATCTCAAGTACTCAATGACTCCTGCTACTCTGAATCATCTCTTGCTTCTTAATGTTTTTTGTCGATTGAATTATTTCTAGCTGAGGAGGCAGGCGTTGACCTGTCTCCTCCTTCACCATGAAAATCCTAGCTTGGAACTGTCGCGGTCTTGCCAAAGCTGCGACATTTAGAATCTTAAGGTCACTTGTGCGATCTCATCATCCCTCTATTCTCTTTCTTTTGGAACTAAAAATTTCCTCCTCTTTGCGTATTTCTCAAATCCTCAAATCTGTTGGTTTCTCTAATTTCCATTCGTTTCTGTCAACTGGTCTAGCAGGCGGGATTGCAGTCTGCTGGACTGCTTCTATAAATCATAATGCGATAATTTCTACCCATTTCCTTATTAAATCTTATTTCTCCAAATTTCTCTACTCAATCTTGGCAGTTTACAAAGGTTTATTGTCCTCCCAATTACTCATCAAAATTAACTTTTTTCATGAAATCTCGAAGATAGGTCATGCTACTAATGGCCTGTGAGTCATAATGAGAGGTTTCAATTACATCATCAAACAATCTGAAAAATTGGGGGGAAACCCTTTTTCTTCTAGTAGTACACCTATTTTCTCCAACCTCATCACTGAATTTGGCCTCGTTGACTTGGGTTTTATGGATCATCCTTTTACTTGGGACAACAAGAGAGTCAATGGTCAAAACATCCAAGAGTGATTTGATCGTGGCTTGGCCACTCTTGCCTGGCGCCTTCTCTTCCCAAATGCTTCAATTAGATATTTCACTGCACTCCAATATGATCACACACCTCTCCTTCTAAATTTCACTCCTCCTCGACCTCTCATCCTCGTCCATTCCATTTTGAATCGATGTGGATCCGTGAATCCTTCATCCAAAGTGTTGTTGAAAAATCCTGGACTTCTCCCGTTTGGGGGAGCGCTCCATATTTACTTACTTTAAAACTTAGTCTTACTAAATCTGCTCTCAAAAAATAGAATCGTAATACCTTTGGCAATGTGTTAGAGAAGAAGAAAGAGCTCTTGGCTCTTATTGACCAATTTCAGAATTCCCAACAAAATTCTTCTAACTGTAACATTGAAGAAAACTTGAAAAATACTTTGGTTGAAACTTTAAAAAGAGAGGAGATCATGTGGTGTGACAAAGCATGCCATGATTGGCTAGAAGATGGAGATGACAACACCAAAATTTTCTACCTTTCTACCATACTAAATCGTAGGTATAATAGTATAGATTGCCTTTTAAATTCCAGAAATGTGTGGATCCTGTAAAGGTTGTAAAGAAGCCGAAAGCAAAGTTTCCAGCTGTGATATCCAGGAAAGCAATCTCAGGAAAGCAATACATACATACATATATATATATATATATATAGAAAAGCTAAGGAGCTCTCGACTATATAAGGTAGAACTCTTAGAAACATTTGTATTATCTTCATCTTCTCTCAAAAACTTGTAATTCTTCTCCTCCTTTCAAATACAAATTGACCTGCAGCAGGTCCGAAGAAGTAGGCAAGATTGGCCGAACTCCGTAATCAAATCGATTGTGTTCCGATTACGATCCTAACAACTGGTATCAGAGCCTAGGTGAGGCAATTGTTCTGATTTTTCTCTGAAATTTCTAGATTCCGGCGAGGTTGAAATTTCTCAAAATCAGACCAATCAGACGAGGAGGTCCGATTCAAGTGGGAGCAATGGCTGCAGACGATGGAAAGGTGAGAATTGAGAAGTTCAATGGTGGAAAGGTGAGAATTGAGAAGTTCAATGGTGTTGATTTTGGGTTCTGGAAAATGCAAATGGAAGATTATTTGTACTAGAAAAATCTCTACCAACCTCTCTCAGATGAAAAGCCCGAAAGAATGAAGGAGGATGAATGGAAGCTCCTCGATAGGCAAACTCTTGGAGTGATCCGATTGTCCCTATCTCGAAATGTCGCTTTCAACATCGCGAAAGAAAAGACTACAGCGAGTCTTATGGCGGCTCTCTCAAATATGTATGAGAAGTCGTCCGCTGCCAACAAGGTCCATTTGATGAGGCGGCTGTTCAATTTGCGGATGAAGGAAGGTACGTCAATAGCTCAACACATAAATGAACTCAATACAGTCACAACTCAATTGAGTTCGGTTGAGATTGATTTTGATGATAAAGTTCAAGCGTTGATACTTCTTTCATCCCTACCGGAAAGCTGGAATGCTACTGTCACAGCTGTGAGTAGCTCGTTCGGGAGTACTAAGTTGAAATTCGATGATGTTCGTGACTTGGTTCTCAGTGAGGAGATCCGAAGGAAAGAAACTGGTGAATCATCAACTTCCTCAATGTTGCATACGGAGGCAAGATGAAGAAATTCAACAAGAGGAAATGGAGGACGCAGCAAATCAACCTACCGAGGGAGATCAAGAAATGGGAGGTTCAAATCTAGAAATCCAAACTCAAAAATTGAGTGTTGGGGATGTGGAAAAACCGGGCATATTAGGCGGCAGTGCCAAAATGCGGTGAAGGACCAAGAGGGAAAATTTGAGCCAAATGTGGCTTCTACCTCAAATAGAGATGATGCATTGATATGCTCTTTGGAGAGCAAGGAAGAGTCTTGGGTGTTAGACTTCGGAGCATCATTTCATGCAACTTCAAAGAAGGAACTCTTTGAGAGTTATGTCCCGGGAAACCTCAGAAAGGTATATCTTGGTGATGACCAACCATGTGACATACATGGCAAAGGTACTGTGAAGATTCATCTAAATGGATCAACTTGGAAGCTCAATGATGTGAGACACATTCCTGACTTGAGAAAGAATTTAATCTTAGTTGGGCAGCTCGCAAGTGAAGGCTACACCACAACTTTCAATGGTGAAAATTGAAAGATTACAAAGGGTGTATTGGTGGTTGCTCACGGGAAGAAGACTGGCTCACTCTACATAACAGCAAATGCGCATTGCTGTTCGGTCGCTGTGGCAGCTGCAAATGAGGACTCCAATCTTTGGCATCAAAGACTTAGCCACATGAGTGAAAAGGGGTTGAAAGTAATGCACTCAAAGGGTAAACTTCCAGGCCTAAAATCAGCTGAAATAGGTATGTGTGAAGCTTGCATTCTTGGAAAGCAAAAGAGGGTTAGCTTTCAAGCAAGTGGTAGAACCCCAAAAGGAACCAAACTGGAGCTTGTTCATTCCGACGTTTGGGGACCGACAATCGTTCCATCAATGAGTGGAAAACACTACTTCGTGACTTTCATAGATGATCACTCTCGGAAGGTATGAGTTTACTTCCTAAGGCAAAAGTCAGAAGTGTTTGAAGTGTTCAAAAGATGGAAAGCCATGGTGGAAAATGAAACCAACTTGAAGATCAAAAGGTTAAGAACGGACAATGGTGGTGAATATGTGGACACCATGTTCAAGAAGTTCTGCTGTGATCACGGAATCAAGATGGAGAGAACCGTGTCGGGACGCCTCAACACAACGGCGTAGCTGAGCAAATGAATCGAACATTGACCGAAAGAGCCAGAAGCATTCGTGTACAATCTGGCCTACCGAAGTAATTCTGGGCTGAAGCGGTCAACACAGCAGCTTACCTCATCAACCGAGCTCCATCGGTTCCATTAGAGCACAAACTTCCCGAGGAGGTTTGGACTGGAAAGGAGGTAACGCTATCACACCTTAAAGTTTTTTGTTGTGTAGCATATGTTCATATCAGTGATCAATGGAGGAATAAGCTTGATCCCAAGTCAAAGAAGTGCACATTCCTTGGCTATGGTGAGGATGAATTCGGCTATCGCTTATGGGATGACCAAAACAAGAAGATTATTCGCAGCAGAGATGTGATCTTCAATGAGAGAGTAATGCACAATGAGAGGCATAGTATTGATGCCCAAAACACAGAGCAATGCGAGCATGTGTTCGTTAAAGTGGACGATGCTCTTGATGAGACGAAGGTGTCGGGAAAGGAGCATGCTGGACAGAGCAGCCGACTAGATGAGTCTGGGCAGAATACACAGCAAGAAGTTAGACGAAGCAGCCGACTTAACAATGCTGGACAGAGCAGCGGACAACAGGATTCTGGAGAATCTAGTCGACTTGGTATACAGGGCAGTCGACTACCTGGGGCAGAACCTGAATTAAGAAGGTCTTCAAGGATTCATGTGCCAAACCGAAAATACATGAATTACTTATTGCTAACAGATGGAGGAGAACCTGAAAGCTATGACGAAGCTCGTCAAATCCATGATTCGAGCAAGTGGGAGAAAGCCATGAAAGATGAGATGGAGTCTCAAATGGTCAATCACACGTGGGAGTTGACAAAATTACCCATGGGCAAGAAGGCACTTCAAAATAAATGGGTGTATCGTTTGAAAGATGAGTATGATGGCTCTAAGAGATACAAAGCCCGACTTGTTGTCAAAGGATTTCAGCAAAAGGAAGGAGTCGACTTCACTGAAATCTTTGCCCCTGTTGTGAAACTCAACACCATCAGAACCGTGTTGAGTATTGTTGCTGCTGAAGATCTTCATCTTGAACAGCTAGATGTGAAGACAACAATTCTTCATGGAGATTTGGATGAAGAAATCTATATGTACCAACCAGAGGGTTTCCTAGAGAAAGGGAAGGAAAACATGGTGTGCCGGTTAAGGAAAAGCTTGTATGGTTTGAAGCAAGCTCCTAGACAATGGTACAAGAAGTTCGACAGCTTCATGCACAAAGAAGAGTTTAAGAAATGCAATGCTGATTACTGCTGCTACTTCAAAAGGTACGAGTCCAGCTATATCATTTTGCTACTCTATGTGGATGACATACTAGTAGCCGGTTCAGACATGAATGATATTAGAAGCTTGAAGCTGAAATTGTCAAAGGAGTTTGACATGAAGGATCTAGGCCCAGCAAAGAAGATCCTTGGAATGCAAATCACGAGAGATAGGCATAGAGGAGTTCTGCAGCTATCTCAATCGAAGTACATCAATCGTGTTTTGCAACGTTTCAGCATGAGTGATGCCAAACCAGTAAGTACACCTTTGGCAAGTCACTTTCGATTATCTAAAGATCAGTCTCCTCAAACAGAGAAGGAGAAAGAGCACATGGCTAAGGTTCCCTACGCCTCAGCCGTTGGAAGTTTGATGTACGCAATAGTCTGTACGAGACCAGACATTGGCCATGCAGTGGGAGTCGTTAGTAGATTCATGTCAAAACCGGGGAAAGCTCATTGGGAAGCTGTGAAATGGATTTTGAGGTATCTCAAAGGCTCCACAGAGAAATGCCTACATTTTGGCAAGGGTGAGTTGCAGGTGCAAGGTTATGTAGATGCCGACTTTGGAGGAGAAGTTGATCACAGGAAAAGCACCACTGGCTATGTGTTCACAGTAGGGAGTGCAGCTGTTAGTTGGATATCACAGCTGCAGAAAATCGTCACGCTATCTACAACAGAAGTTGAATATGTAGCTGTAACTGAAGCTAGCAAAGAGTTGGTGTGGCTTCAAGGTTTGTTAACTGAGCTGAGATTCAATCAAGTGAAAAATGTCTTGCATAGTGACAGTCAAAGTGCAATACATTTGGCGAAAAATTCAGCGTTCCATTCTAGAACCAAGCACATTGGACTGCGGTACCACTTCATCAGATCTTTGTTGGAGGATGAGGTGTTGACACTTGAGAAAATTCAAGGAAGCAAGAACTCGGCGGACATGTTGACAAAGACGGTGACGATCGACAAACTGAAGTTGTGTTCAACTTCAGTTGGTCTGCAAGAGTAGCAAGATCTAAAAGACCTGCTGCGAAGGTGTGAAGGAATGAAGATGTGAAGACAGATTGAAATCAGACTTCAAGTGGGAGATTGTAAAGGTTGTAAAGAAGCCGAAAGCAAAGTTTCCAGCTGTGATATCCAGGAAAGCAATCTCAGGAAAGCAATATATATATATTTATATATAATTGTAAAGGTTGTAAAGAAGCCGAAAGCAAAGCTTCCAACTGTGATATCCAGGAAAGCAATACATACATATATATATATATATATATATATATAGAAAAGCTAAGGAGCTCTCGGCTATATAAGGTAGAACTCTTAGAAACATTTGTATTATCTTCATCTTCTCTCAAAAACTTGTAATTCTTCTCCTCCTTTCAAATACAAATTGATCTGCAGCAGGTCCGGAGACGTAGGCAAGATTGGCCGAACTCCGTAATCAAATCGATTGTGTCCCGATTACGATCCTAACAGATCCATGAATGGTATGATATTGGAAATGAGTTTCTTAGTTGCTATGCCTCTTTATTTGCTTCTGATTTGCCTGTATTTCCTGATGATCTTGACGGGCTTATTTATGCATCTGTATTTGAATCTGTGAATGATGAACTGATTATTTGTGCCTACTATGGATGAAATAAAGTAAGTGTTGTTTAGCATGTCTACACATAAGAGTCCTAGCCCTGATGGATTTTCTCCATTATTCTATAAACACTTCTGGCCTTGCATTGATGAATCTGTTACTAGAGTTGTTCAAGATTTCTTTAATTCTCTTGTTGAAATCTTGGAATCATACTTTTGTTTCCTTGATCCCTAAAACTGATGCAGCTACTAAAGTTGAACACTATCGACCTATTTCTTTATGTAATGTCAGTTATAAGATCATCTCTAAAATTCTCTCGGATAGGCTAAAAACTGTTCTAGATTCTATAATCTCACCTACTCAAGTTGGTTTTGTTTCTGGTAGACATATAACTGATAATAGTATTATATGTCATGAGATTATGCATCACATGAATGGTAAGAAAGGTAGACTAGGGTTGATGGATCTTAAAATAGACATGGCTAAGGCATACGATAGAGTAGAGTGGTCTCTCATTTTCCAAATCCTTAAAGCGCATGGTTTTTGTAGTCGATTCATCAAGCTTATTGAACAATGTATCACTACAATCTCCTTTTCGTTTTTGATTAATGGCTCCCATTTTAGAATGCTAAAATCTTCTAGAGGCTTGAGGCAAGGGATCCAATCTCCCCTGTATTGTTTGTTTTGTTTTTTGACCTCATGGCCAGATTTCTCCAACAAGCTGAAGCTAGAGGACGGATCCATGGAGTGAAGATTTCCAGAAGTCCCGCAATTGCAAACCTCATGTTTGCAGATGATCTCAACATTTTATGTACGGCAAATATGGAGGAAACTGAAGAACTTCTACTATCCTTTATAAAGTTTTGTAGTTGGTCTGGACAACTCATAAATTTCTCAAAATCTAGCATACATATTAGTAACAATGTCCAGGCAGTCATGAGGAGGAATATCTATAACAAATTAGGAATGAAAGAATGCATCACAAAGGAACATACTTGGGGCTTCCATTCTGCTAAGGTTCATCTAAAACAAAGGCTTTTTCCACTTTGCTAGAAAAATTGAAGGTTAAACTGGGAGGTTAGAAGACTAAGGTGCTCTCACAGGCGGGGCGTTCTGTTTTGGTTAAAACTGTAGCACAATCCCTCCCAACATATAGCATGCAGACTTTCTTTATGCCAAAATTCATTTGCTCTAGACTGGATGCTCTAATGAGAGATTTTTGTGGGATTATAAGGAGGATGGAAACAGACATATGTACCCCACTTCTTGGAAAACCATTTGCTCCCCTAAGCAAGCTGGTTCTTAGGCTTCAGATTGTGCAGAGAAATAAATGAGACTTTCATGATGAAGTTAGGATGGGAGATTCTTCCAAATCCTCAGAAGACATGGGTTAAACTTATCTGCTCTAAATACTTGAGGTGTAAGAAGCTGCTGGATTACCTAGTGGATAACAAAGGAGCTTCTTGGGTGTGGAGAGGTATTGTAACTAACATAGACAAAGTGAAGGACATTGTTTGTTTTAAGGTGGGTAATCCAACCTTTGGAGTACTGCACTGATTCTAGTCCAATATATTTTGCTCAACAACTTATTTCATATTCAAATCAGTGATGGAAAATGGCAATTCTCTCTAGCCTTTTCCCTTATCCAGTTATAAGAGAAATCCTCAAAATTAATCTTCCAAATCAAGTGGAACATGACAGGCTAAACTGGATCCCCTCTTCGACAGGGGTGTTCTCTACTAGATCAGCTTATAGAAACTCATTTCAGACAAGGTTTGCTGCAAATTCTAATATCCCTAGGGATTGGAGGGATGTATGGAAATCAAACTTCATACGAGACACAAAAACATTTACTTTGAAAGATTCTAAAGGAAGTATTGCCTACTACACATAATTTATCTTCCTTTCTTAATGTTTAGTACACTAATTGTCTTATTTGTGGCTGTGATATTGAAAGTTTTAGACCATATGTTGAGTGTCCTTTTTCTGTGGCAATGTGGTTACAATCACCATGGCAGCTTAGAATTGATCATATTCAACCTAGAAACATATCTTGTTGGATTCTTGATCTTTGTTCTAATTCTTCGGTTTGTGTTATTCCTTTGAACATTCGACATGAAGTACTCAATTTTGCTACTGTAGGTATGGAAATGAGTTGGTGGATCAGGAATAGAGTAAGAATGGGAGAAGCTCTCCCACTGTGGCAGAAAACCTTTGAACAAATTTGCAAAATTGCTGGCTCATATTGCTGATTGTAATTCAAATGCCAAATTGACAGAGTATGAATGCCATGATTAAATATATTAAAATATTTTAACAACATATATATTATTAAATATTCTAAAAATATATATTATATATATTATTACGTGCTACAATTATAAGTACCTAAACTTATTCTTATATATTATTACATACTTATTTTATTTATCGATATTATTCTTATATATCATTACATACTTATTTTATTTATCGATATGAGACGAGATATCACAATATTACAAATTCAAAAAATTTATCAGATTTTTTAACAAAAATAACTAATTATAATTTTTTTTAGTTTGAGACCAATTTCATCCAAAATATAATTTGGGACCAATATCACTTAATTTGCCTTTTTTTTTTTTTTTCTATTGGGAATATTGCAATTGTACGTATAACTGCAAATAAGTTTTGAATTTGAATTATCTCTACCCTTTTTCATGTGGTAGAAATGAAGGTTGGAGTTCGCGCTATTTCATCTCCACTCTTCACAGGTAGCATATTGAAATTCTCGATTTTCAAAAGTTGGTTGCGTGTTCTTTTCTGTTTTCATTCTTTGGACTATTTTAATCGTTCAGGTTACGGGCCTAATTCACTTGAATTTTGTTGTGGGTCTTTGGGTTTGATTTTTGTTTCTTCAATTCTTCTTTGTCAGTTTTCTATATTTTTATCTGAAACTTATGATTATGCATATGGGTAACTGGGAAACTTGGGTTAGTTAACCTTAAACTGTATAATTGGCTGTTAAAATTCCTTTCCCGGAATCAAGATTGGTTGGATTTTGCTATTTTGCATTTCATACGGGTGAACTATTAATTAATTGTGGGGGAGCTATTAGAATTATTAGTATACTATTGAAAGCCATAGACATTATTCAACACATATGGGCTGTTAATCCATGTAAAGCTATCAAAAATGAAATCTTTATCTTAAATGATTCAGAAAATATGATCTATTAATAAAATAAAATAAAATAAAATGTGGACCTGTAAGAGATGGGGTAAAGTAACCAAGATAATACAAATATTGCGGAATAATTCAGTTTTTGCTATTGAAATTAGCTTTTTTGTCTTCAGTCTTTTGTTTGGGAAAATGCTTCAATTATGTGCAGTTTGTCTTGAACAATGATCAGTATAATAGTCCATGTTAAATTAGGTTGAAAATAGATTAATTGGCAGAAAATTCATGATCTAATAGGGTTTCAAAGTGGAAGCTATGACATTAGTGGAATTAATAAACAATAAAATGAGCAAAATGGAAAAGAAATGGTAGAGAATTCTTAACATGATAGTAAGAGTGAGCCACTTTAAGTTTGATGGTGAAATGAAACCATGGCCTCTGATAACTATGCTATTTATTGATTGAACAAAATATGCATGCATAAAGTATAGGAGATTCCATTATTAAAGAACTCTATTACCAAACTCTTAAAATATTTAGGACTAGAACGTTAAAAGATTCTCAATCAATACTAACTAGAAAAGCTAATCGTCTCAATACAGAATTTCTACTTAGTCAAAGTTCTCATACTTTACTGAAAATTATTGATAATACTCTAACAAACTCATAAACTGGGCTAAAGCTCCATATTCCAAGATTAATTTAGCCTTTAGAATTGTTTCTTGATTAAGAATTTCCAATACTTGGGCCCTTTCTACTTTTCCAAGCATGCAGCCTAGACTTTCATGAAAGTAACATTGTTCTCATTGTAGGAAGTCTTCTCCAAGTTCAGAACCATGTACAAATGTGGAAGAACCGTTATGTGCTTAATTTTGATAAGAGCAGATTTTCCATGAAGCACTTGAATATGGAAAATGGATTTTACTTAAAAAATATGAGAGGTCTTGTTTGTTGTTCAATGTCAGCCAATGATCCTAGTCCATTGTCCATGGCCGAAACACAGAATGCCAAGGTCATTTATTCCCTTGCTCCTGCCATGGGACATACCCAGGTACTTCAAACTGCACTGTATTTTGTATAATTCTTTTGAAGGGGAAAAAACAAAATTGAGCTATCTTATTATCTATCTTATTAGGTGTAATCTTCTGCAGATCTTAAAGAAATTTCTGAGGTTTTCATTTTCTTTGGCCTTCTTCCGGTCTTATTTTGTCCATCACTATTTGTTTCTTCTTTCAATTGCAAAGATACAGTTACTTCTTTTAAAGATCAGAGTGGCATATGTATAATCTTAGTTTCTAAGGATGCAGTTTTGGTTTAAAAGTATTTTAATAGATTTAATGTGAATATTTCAGAAACATATGTGGGGTCAGAAGAAAGTTTTAACTTTTATGTGATTAAATTGGAGGAAAACTAAAACACATTTCAATAATTTTGTAGATGAATTGAAAAACTAAAAAAGCAATCGGTAAGAAAATATAGCAATTTTCTCTAATTAGGTCCCATGCCACTTCTCAGAGAAAAGGGCTTGGGAAAAACTCTTCACTATAGTGTTGAATGAGTTCTTCTTTCACATTGCATTCTTAACTAAATGTCATGTAATTGAATGGCTTCACTTCTTGTTTTTAGAATCATTCATATTTAGGCATTTCCATTAAATTGCTATTGAACTTCAATTATCATTTGAGAATTTTGTCATGTTTATGCTCCTCAAGTTTACTCTCATGCAATATACTGTTTTAGAATAATATGTAGTGATACTTTAGCTGATCATTTTGGTTATAATTCTAAGAGTAAAATATGCTAGTTGCCGCGCTGATCTTTTTAATCTTTTGGTTTTTTCCCTTTAATTGATTTTTCTATAGATCATAACCTTGAAATGTGAAATACGATGTACTTGGGCTGTGGTTTTGGAATGGAAGAACTAAGTGCAGTGAACAATAAAATAAGTGCATATATATTAGAATAATCTATTGTTTATAGTTTTGCTTTATTAATTATCTCGAATGATCTAAATGACCCTTTAGACACATACAGCAGAACTGTGGGGGCCATTTACAATTCTCTTCTTCATCAACTCTCACTTCTATTTCTGCTGGCTCTCTTCAATTGTTTTCTTCTTTTTTTCCAGTCAAGAATGGCATTTCAATGTCAAACAAAATTTAGCATGTCAGGCAAGGACAATAAACTTTACTCAGCAATAAATTTACTTTGCCACTACTGAGAAGTGTTTGATTCTATCTATTCACTACAGACATTAAGAGTCTGTTTCTTCCTATATACTTCAGATAAAGATTGTTTCCCATTCTAATTTCATATTTGGATTTCTTTTTTATCTATAATGTAAAGGTTTGTGCATACTTTCAGTTTCTAGCATTAATTGGATTTTGTGCTTTTAAACAGTGAAATATATTTGTATTGATGTATTCTATGTATCAAAATAAAAAAAAAAAAAAAAAAAAAAAGGAAAATTATTCTTATGTAATTTTATGCTACTCTGCAAAATATTAGTTAGCAGGTCAAGCAAGGACAATAAACTTTACTCAGCAATAATTTACCTTGCCATTACTGAGGACTGTTTGATTCTATCTATTTCACTAAAGACACCAAGAATCTGTTTCTTCTTTTTCTTCAGATAAAGATTGTTTCCCGTTCTAATTTTCATATTGAATTTGTTTATCTATAACATAAAGGTTTGTGCAACATTTCAGTTTCTTGTTCAGTGCTTTTAGATTGTGAAATATATCTGTATTGATTTATTCTATGTACTGAAAAAAAAAAGAGAAGATGAATTTTAAGCCACTTTATGCACAGGTATCACATCCTGAATGCAATTCCAGGGTTCCGGCAATTGTCAATGCACTTGAAAAGATGAAGTTGACTTCACAGGTATGGAACAACACAAAATTTTCTTTCTGAAGTTAGATTATTAAGATTTCTTCTTTTTTCCCTTTGCTAATTAGGAGTTCAATTATTTTCCTTTTATTGTTTTATGTAGTTTATTAAATAGGTGGCATTTTTAGACACTGTAGGAACAACTTTTATATTTGTTGAATTTTGTTAAATTACCATTTCCTCTAAAATCCTGATGAAAATTTAAGATGGTCCTAGAGCCAATATTATGTTTGTCAAAAAAACTAAGGGACATGCACAAAATATTGGGTTATATTTTCCTTTGTCCTTGAGAATATTTGAGAAGACTTATTCTATTGATTTTGTACCTAGTTTACCTCGGACACAAAGGGGGTAGATTTTGTTTTAATTGTTGTTGAAAATTTTTTCAGAGTGGCCCACTTCATTCCCTGTAAAAGGACTTCAAATGTGGAAGGGATAGCTGTAAATTATTCCTGAAAAGAGGTAGTTCGTTTGTATGGGGTACCTAAGTACATTACCTCAGATAGGATTCATGGTTACAAACTTAATTTATATTATTAGGATTAGGATTTTATTATTTTCTATATTCTCTAAATAATTTTCAGATTTCTAGTAATGTTAGGATTTTCTTTTCATTTAAGATATTTTGTCAGATTATAATTTGCTTTCATATTCAAATTAAAGTAGGTTCTAGGGTCTATATCGTTCTCTAGGGTTATGGACTGAATGTTTAGAAGTTTTGAATGTATCAGTAATATTAATGTTTTAGTTCTTGAATTGTGTTTTCAGTAATACTGTTCTACTGAGATTAGCATTTTTGTAACAATGTTTATAGAGAGAGTGAGAGGTATTATCTAGATATGTGTTTATGTATCATGGTCTGTGAAGTAGTATTTCCTTTTCAAGGACGTATTGGCATATAAAACAAACTGCTCTGTTCCCTTTGCCGTTGACTCAATGAAACATCTGAGACTTCAGATGTCAATCAATGAAGTTAAAGAGCTGGAATAGGTTTTCGACAATGGACACAATGGTACCAAGTGTCCCATGCATACTGTCAGAATATTGTGCTAGCCATTGTTTACCTTCCTCCATTACTGCTTCATGAGTAGTTTCCCTCAGGTAGAATAATCCTCCCTATACGTGAGAGTGCACTGTTCCTTAGTGCTCTTATAATTTCGTCAAGTCCACCATATTCCCATTCAGAACCTCGACAACTTCTATGCAGAGGCTAATAGTAAATGGGACAGTTAATTTATTCAATAATTATTTGGATAGATATTTCTTAGGTATCATTAGCCAATTTCTTTATTCACCATGTAATGGCCATTGAAATGAGTTAAGGGATCTTTGACAATTGAGCTATTGTATGATGACAAAGGGCATATACAAATTTTTGGGATACATAGATGCTGAGTGGGCTCACATATGTCGAGTACTGTATTCTGTTTGGTGGTAATGTTATTTCTCTGAACAGTAATATAGTAAAAAGAATCATGTGGCACATGTCCCTAATTATTACTTGTGACATAATTTGGCTGAAGCAGTCCTTTAATAAGTCTCATGACTGCTTTCTGTGCAGTTTGTATGTTAAAATCAAGCACATTGAAATTGATTGCCAACTTCTAAGAGAAAGTTAGTCTCTAGAGATCTTACTATATTTTTGCTGAGCATATATGATCGGCTTGCAGTCTTAATAAGTTTATTAGAGTGCCAAGAGTAGAGTACATATGTAAAAGAAGCTTGGAGTCTATGCTTGTATGCTCTTGCTTGATAGGAAGTGTTGATTATGTAACTAATTAATTGATTATGAATTTTATTGCGACTAATGTGACACAGTTAATAGGATCTGATAATAATAGAATATTAGATTCTTATATTCAATGAGGTTTTTTAATTTTTATTTATTTATTTTAAAATTTTAAAGTAAATAAAGTTTTATGCTGAGAATACATTTTCAATGAAAGACATTGTACCTGATGCAGTCTCATACATTGCCTTCTCTCTCTTACACTACCTACAGTATGTTTCAGTTTCGTGGCTCAGAGCTCGTTGAACTCCAAAGCTCAAAACCAGCCTCTATAGATGATATCGTAAATGTTCATGCAAAAGCTTATGTGTCAGGCCTAGAGAAGGTAGCCTATTCTATTCTCTTGAATTCTTTCCATATTATTGTCTATAATAACCTAAAAAACACTTTTTAAAAGGCATGTCAATTTTTTCTCTTCCATCGTGGTTCTTTTCTTCTTCCTCCCTCCCCCCTTCCTCTTTCTCCCTATTAAATATATTGCTTTTTTGTCTGTCTGTATGCACGTAATAAAAAAATGTTTCTTCTTCCTCTCTAATTTGATGTTTTTTGTAAATGCTACATATGATAGACATTATTTTATAAATTTGGAAAGTGAAGGTTATTTACTTTTCCACTGCTTGGAAGCCATGAATATCTTTTAAGGCATCTTAATTTCAAAGTTTGATATTTTAGTTTTGGTTTCAGATATGTTTCATTTTGATGACACATCTGCCATTCTGTGTCTTCTTATTGGTAGTGCGGTTTTCCAAGGGCAAATACTTGAATAATTCTCCTGATTAATTTTTTTTGGACTCTGTTAATAGTTTATCTTTCTAGCTGCTTTAGGTTAGACAAAAATTCCCCCTTCTTGTATTTAAAAATAGGATTGTAAAGGTGTAGAAGATCGCGTAACCACAAGAGTAGTACTATTTCTCACTTATATATTCTTTCCTTTGCTTCTATTTTTGTGTATTCACATGGCACAGTAATGAATTCTTTATCTTCAGAAACAGGAGGGTTTCATGGCTCACACTTTTCCAAAGTGTATTTACAAAGCTTTATAATATTAAAATCTTGCAGAGAATTAATAAATGCATGCTTCATACTTTATATAAGCTCCATTTTTTAGAAATGTAGAAACTTTTTTGACTCTGAGGGGATTACAATTTTAGCTAAAGACATTCTTTGTGGTTCCTTGTGAATGATGAAGGGCCTTTAAATGCTTTATGGGTTTCATTACTAGTTCTTGTAATCTTATATGTTAATCTAAAATTTCTCTCATTTTTGAGCCATAGAAAAGGACCTGCTGGGTACCAGAATAAAACCTACAAGAAAGGAGGGACTGATTATTTATCTCTAGTATCCTGATCATCTCATCTCCTGTAAAAATATACCATCTTACATTTTTTCATCCTCTGCACAAGTTTCTAGGGTTACAAACTATTCATCAGCCAGCCTTTGACTTTGTTATTGCACCTTTCTTATTGCTTCTCTACTCATGCACTCCACCAAAAAAGTCAATGAAGGGCAGAAATGAGTTTTGATAAATTACTGTCACTGAATAATTGCAGCTTCTATGCCCTTGTCTTGCTTTTGCAGCTATCTTGAATATTGGTCAAGCCTTGATCAAACTATTGTAAGAATGAAAACAACTAAAGGACCTTTTAATTATCTGAATTTTGCCAAGCTCAATAGCAGCAAGAGAGGTTTGAGATACAAATGGATGGATTATGTGATCTTGTACGCATACAAAGTTTGAAGAAGGTCAAGCAATGTGATGCATATAGTCACGTAGTACCCGAGTAGAACTTCAATTTTAGGATAATGTGGACATTCATGATGTCTTACTGTTGAATAGAGGTTTCTTAACTTTCATGTGAATACAGTAGGAGAACTGGCTACAAACAATATGGTGCAAATGAAACTTGTTTTATTTACTGGAGTTCATGTTTGTTCCTTTACCTGCTATTAATTTATATTCTATTTCACATTTTGACAATTTACTTATGCTGATGAAAGTAACCTAACACCAACCCTCTAAATTCAAGTTTTAGTAAATTGTTTCTATCTTCTATTAGGCTTGTCTAAGAAAGATTTATTTTCAACCCCCTATCAATTGATTTTCATCTATGATTTTAAAGGCTATGGATCAGGCAGTGGATAAAGGCATTATTTTCATTGAGGGCTCTGGACCAACATATGCCACTTCCACGGTAAGAAGATAATTGTGTTGTTCATCTTTACATTCTCTTGATTTTATTGAACACATCCCTTCTCAAAAAAACCTTTATCTTCATACTGATAATAAGAGTAGTTTCTTAGAGCTATCTTACTGAAATTGTGTGCTAATCTCAATAATCCAGTTCTATTTTAGTCCTTGTAACCCCACACCAGCTGATCACTTCAATGATTCTTTCTTCACTATGTTATTGCATTTTTATGTAGACCTGAACTTTCTTATTTGTTTCTAGGAAGCTGAAGATTTTCATATTCCCTCTAATTTCACATTGCTATCTGTGCAGACTTTCCAGGAATCTTTATTAGCTGCTGGAGCTGGAATTGCTTTGGTTGATTCAGTGGTGATAACTCAATCTAAAGCACTTGTGACTTTATGATAATCTCCCACTTGTCCCTTGTTGATCTTTGCTGAAATTTGTGCAACTATTCTTGATTGATAACATATGAAATTGTCTGGTGAATATGGAGGGCTACGTTTCTCCAAGATTTAATTTGACCTATGTGTAATTGTCAAATATGAGAAAAATCCAGGGTGGCCTGCTTATATTTATGTGCTGTTTCAGGCTGTTGCATCAAAGTTGACCTCAAATCCTCCCATAGGCTTTGCGTTAATTAGACCTCCTGGTCATCATGCTGTTCCCGAGGGACCTATGGGGTTCTGTGTGTTTGGGAACGTGGCTATTGCAGCTCGCTATGCTCAACAAGCTCATGGATTGAAGCGTGTTTTTATCATTGACTTTGATGTTCACCATGGAAATGGAACAAATGATGCTTTCTATGAAGACCCAGATATATTTTTCCTTTCCACTCACCAAGTAAGTTCACATTGTCAATTAAGGAATAAGGTCCGCATAATACATGAAAATATAAGGCAGAACTTTTATAGAAACATAAATAAGTTGCCATGAATTCCTTAAAATGGTCCTGAAATTGATGAAGGTGAAGATGGTCTGATACCATGTGTTCCTTGCAGATTTTAGTACTCTCCTCAATGTGTCGTGAAGAACTATTTCATGCATCCATGTTCCACAGAGACTCCAGTGTATATAGATAACAATGTTATGCATTTGCATGTTGGATGAGTCCATATGTTCTTTAAACTTGCCCCCTCTATTATGAATTGAATGATATCAAATGCCATATACTGTGATGAAGAAGTAGGAAGAGAGGAGAGAAAAGAATAGATATGAATTACGTCTAAAGGATATCTTAGAGCACTAGACTTAAGTAGCACACTAATCATTCATAAATTGATGCCATATATGCATGTAAAAAATCAGAATTTAGTGTCACAACTGATTGAAATTTTGGTTTTTATCCGCACATGTTATTCTGCTCACTTGAATGAACCGATGTAGGATGGAAGCTACCCTGGCACTGGAAAAATAAATCAGATTGGACAAGGAGCTGGTGAAGGAGCAACTTTAAATCTACCTTTACCAGGGGGATCAGGAGATATAGCCATGCGAACTGTATTCGACCAAGTAATTGTACCTTGTGCACAGAGGTTCAAGCCGGATATAATTCTTGTTTCAGCCGGGTAATCATCTTTTCTCCTGCATGTCTTTTGTTTCCTGATTCTGAAATTACTATTGACATTTTTCCTTCGTAAGCATCCTTGTGGTGCAAGTCTTGATCATTATAGGTTTGTTACAGCTGTTCTGTTTTCTTTGCTTTGTTGTTGAAAGAAAGAACAGAACAGACTATGGATTTAAGGCTTCTTGTGATCTCGCTGTGTTTTTGCTCCATGATTTTCAGGTATGACGGGCATGTATTAGATCCGCTAGCCAGTCTGCAATTTACAACAGGGACATACTACATGCTTGGTTCCAGCATCAAGCAACTTGCCAAGGATTTGTGTGGGGGTCGTTGCGTGTTCTTCTTGGAAGGAGGATATAATCTAAACTCTCTTGCATATTCAGTTGCTGACACATTCCGTGCACTTATGGGGGAACCAAGCATGGCTGTAGACTTTGATAACCCTGCTATCTTATATGAAGAACCAACCAAGAAGGTATTGCAAGCAATTCAGAAAGTCAAGCACATACATTCCCTGTGAAATGCTGGAATTTCTGCTGTATTGCCATGGAGTGCAATACAAGATTATAGATGATCTTGATCCCTACTATATGTATATATATATGCCGCTGTATGTATTCATGTTATTCCAATATAGGCTACTACTTCTGCTGCTGCTGCTTCTGTATACTCCTTTTTCTCATGTTTTACCAATTCACTAATATTGATGTCTTTATTTGACACAAATCAATAATAATAGTGTATCTATCATTCAAAGTTTTTTTTGGAATTTACAAAACAAGTATTTTTTCTTAATATATCTATATATATATATATATTGAATCGTCAAAGATACACGTCAAGGGCAAAAGTGTCATTAACCTTAAGATTAGCTGCCCAACACTTCGATAATGTGATAAATCCATGATTATTAAGCAATCAGCGCCAAAAACGGGCTTTATGGCCCTACTACATTAATGGTAGACTTTCTCTCTCTCATGAACTCCATGATTTAAGTCCGTTTTTCTATAACGGCAAGACACTGACTAAATTGCCGATCATAATGGAAAAACCACGATCTTACATCTATCATGGGAACTTCCCCGATGAAAGATCTATAAAAGGGGAAACAAATGGAAGGTAAGTGGCATTGAGTTCTAGCTATTCCAAATTACCCATTATACTTTAACACTGACTTGATCGTCGGAGAGTTCACAGGGAATCCAGATCTCCATTGAACTTACCTTATTTTGCAGGTATTCAATACTTTGGAAAGCTAGGGAAATAGTCAGCACACCTAAACAGATTGTCCGATATTCATGATATCTCGATCCATTACATCGATATACCTGAAATCCGTTTAGCATTAATTCACATTTTTAGCCTGTAGATATCCCAACCAATTTTTGACGAACCAGCTTGGTTCCGTTACCGGGAATCAATTATCTTTCCCTCACAAATCACAATGTCTAGACATTCAGGTGAAGATCGACACACTGTCCAACATGCGTCACCTCGCGAAACTGCAACAAGATTAGCACAATCTTCAGCTCTCCCTTTTTCACACCGTCGACCAGCTATGGAAAGGTTGGGACCGCAACCAAAAATTTCGAGGTACTCTTAAGATCTAAGGGATCACATCACTTCCAAAAGGATAAGCAACGAAAGAGAGCTGTTACAGAAGCTGCGGAAAGAAATCGAGCTTTTAAAGCAAGAACAGGAGCTCTCAAGACAATGGCTGAAATTGAGGACCGAATTTCGTAAAGCAGGGGCAGAATTACCGCCGCCGATGTTCTTGGATGACCCTTCTAAACAACGTCCACAACGAACACAAACTTTGGCCACCAAGGCCGAGAAGCGAGGAGCGAGAACAGGTGGAAAGCAATGTCAAACAATCAGCAAAGTGGGAGAACGTCACCACACTTCAAAACCCACTCCAAAGCGAGAGGCTAGAAAGCGGTATACTGAACACAGCCTTGAGAAAGTCAAAAGCACAACAAAGATCCAGAGGACAAGATCAATTGAATTAGGTCCATTCGCTAAATGGATCCAAGGTACGATTGATTCTTGGCACACTTTAGAAAAAAATATTTCTAGACAAGTTCGGTACAACAGGAACAATACAAAAAAACGAGAGGGGATCTAGCAAATATCAAACAACGAGACGACGAAACTTTGTTGTCTTTCTTGGAACGATTCAAAAAGACATTTGATGACATAGAGGGGATCAGTCAAGACACTGTCATTACCTGTTTCGAAGGAGGGTTCCGATCTAGAATGTTATATACAGAGCTTCAATTAAGAAAGCCGGAAACCATAGGGAAAATGTTCAATGTTGCTCGGAAAGTTGCACTAGCCGAAAGCAGTGCACTAGAATCCACCACCAGAAAGAAAGACAAGTAACACGAACTTCGGAAGGATGTTTCCCCAAATTTCCCAAGGAGAAGAGATAAAAGTCAGACTAAGAGGTTCGAGACATTTACACCTCTAAACATTTCCAAGGCAAGTCTCGTGGCAGTAATAAAAGATAAATATGGAATCAGGGACCCTACCTCAATGAGACCTCAGTCGTTCCTACAAGGGATAAAACAAAGTTCTATGGGTTTCATCGGGATTATGGACACACTACCAAAGATTGCATCGAGTTAAAGAGGGCAATTGAGCTGCTTATCCGAGAAGGATGTTTAAAAGAATGCGTAGCCGATACTCAACAACAAAAGAACAAAGGCGAAAGGGTAATCAATATGATAAATCCCGAATTAACATCCATAAAGAAAATCAAAAAGAGAATATACAACCTCACCAAATCATACCTCGTTCCGGAGTATGAGCTTGTACAGCATGAAGTTATGTCCTTTTCAAACGAGGAATTAGAGCACAACGAGGAGGCAAAAATCACCCCTATTGTCCTCGAAGTACGGATGACAAGAGACGAGATTGATAAATGCACGGTGAGAAGAGTTTTAGTTGATACGGGAGCCACCAAAAACATCATGTATCTCCAGTGTTTCAAGGAGATGTGCCTAAAAGATGACCACCTTAAGGCTAGTAAGATGGTTTTGGAAGGGTATACCACTCACAAAGTACAAGTCAAAGGGACAATAAAGGTTCAAGTGACTCTTGGCGATGGAGAAAAAGTACGAATAGAGGAAATTAAATTTTATGTGGTAGATATGGATTCCCCTTACAACGCAATACTGGGAACTCCTTTTCACGCGGCCTTCGACCTTGTCATATCGACATCTCATCAGCAAGTAAAATTCAACACCCTACGAGGTATAGGTTTATTCAAAAGCAGTCCCCAAAGTCTTTTGGGACAAATCATGAAAATAAAGAGAAAGAGGGAAGAGTTGGTTGAAATCGGCTCCATTAATTCGGTGAGTACCAACAATGATCAAAGGATACAGAAGATACTTGAAAAGAAGATCTGTGACCTAGTTGTCGAAGTCTCGTGGGACAAGGAATTTGATGAGGTAATCATTAATCCAAAGTATCCTGAGCAGCGTATCAAGATTGGTAGAGAAATGTCAAACGCTCTTCGTCAAGATATCATTGACTTTCTCAAAGCTCACCAAAATAGCTTCGCTTGGTGTCCAGAGGACATGCCGGGCATCGACACCTCGATAGAGGAGCACGCACTTAGTACAAACGCTACGTGCCACCCAATAAAACAAAAGCTCAGACAGTTCAGAGAAGAAAAGATGCAAGGCATGAAAGGAGAAGTAGAAAATTTGTTGAAAGCTGGGTTCATTCACGAAGTCAAATATCCCACGTGGTTAACTAATGTGGTGATGGTCAAGAAAGCCAATGGAAAATGGAGGATGTGTGTTGACTATACCAACCTCAACAAGGCCTGTCCCAAAGACTGTTACCCACTACCCCGGATCAACGCAATCGTAGATTCAACCGCAGAATATGAATTCTTAAGCTTCATGGACACTTTATCGGGATATCATCAAATCAAAATGAGGCCAAGTGACCAGGTACACACTTCGTTTAGAGCTGCAGGGGTCATATATTGTTATAATGTTATACCATTTGGCTTAAAGAATGCATGGGCCACTTATCAATGAATGATGAACCACATCCTCCGAGATCAAATAGGAAGAAACATAGAGGCCTACATAGATGATATGGTCGTCAAGACTAAGCGCGGAGTGTCGCATCTGGACGACCTGGAGGAAACATTCTCAAACGTGGCCAAATTTAACATCAAGTTAAATCCCACGAAGAGCACATTCGGGGTAAAATCTAGAAAATTCCTTGGTTTCATGACATCTGAACGAGGAATCGAAGCAAATCCAGAGAAGTTAGAGGCCATAACCCGACTTACTGAGCACTGATGTATCAAAGATGTTCAACGACTGAATGGATGTATCGTTGCTTTAGGACGTTTTGTCTCAAAATCAGTGGAAAGATGCCTTCCATTCTTCAAAACTCTAAAAGATTCCAATAGCGACTTCAAATGGACTCTGGAATGCAGCAGTGCCTGGAAAAATTTAAAAAGCCACTTATTAAGGCTTCCTTTGCTGCGATCTCCGAACACGGGGGAAACACTCTTTCTTTCTCTGATTTGCTGTGTACTTTGTAAGCAAAGCCTTAAACGATGCTGAGTCCCGATATTCGAATATCGAAAAACTAGCATATGCATTGATAATCTCGACACGAAAACTCAGGCCCTATTTCGAGTCTCATCCGATTGTCGTCTACACTGACGCTCCGCTACAACAAATTTTCCATAAATTGTATCAATCAAGAAGGATGCTCTGATGGTCCATCGAATTGTGCGGACATGACATAACTTTCAAACCTCGGTCCGCCATCAAGGCACAAGCCCTAGCCGATTTCCTAGCATAAGGATGATTTACAGAGTCAAACATGGATGGATGTAAGCAGCTGATGGATCCTTGGGAATTAAGGGTAGACGAAGCAGTAAATGCTAGCGGGGTAGGTGTGGGAGTGATTTTAACTTCTCCCAGCAAATAGTACACCGATATGCGAGCTATCAAATTAGAGTCCAATCTTTCAAATAACCAAACGGAGTATGAAGCGTTACTCATAGGGATGGAATGGACGCATAAAGCAAATATAAAAGCTTTAAAGGTCTATAGTGACTCGCAATTAGTGGTAAATCAAGTCCAAGGTACTTACGCGATATATTCAGAAAGTCTTCAATCATATGTAGACAGAGCTAGGCAATGGAAAGAGTAGTTCAATCCTTTTAGCTTATCTTTGATTAGTCGAAGAGATAACCAACTGGCAGACAAGTTAGCAAAAATAGCCTCTGGAGAGACTGAAAATGAGGAAGGCATCCCGGTAGAAATAGTTACAATAGTCTCAAAAGAGGCTCACCTAATCCAACCCTTACAACCTGCATCAGAGGATTGGGTTGACGAAATGATGAAATTTATCCAACTGGGGATATTGCCGAATGACCTTATTCGCGCTAGACAAATACGACGACAGTCGTCTAGGTATACAATTCATGATGACACTTAATACCGGCGTTCATTCTCCAGACTGTTACTTCGGTGCATTCCACCATCCCAAGTGGGCGAGTTACTCGCCAAAATGCACAAAGGAGTATGTAGAGGACACCCTGGAGCCCGAACATCGGCAGAAAGAGTAATCAACCAAGGATACTACTGGCCGACACTAAGAGAGGATGCCAGACAATATGTTAAGTGTTGCGACACTTGTCAAATTTTTGGGAACATACCGCAGTTGCCGTCCATAGAGCAGACCCCCAGTTGTGGCGGCTTGGTCGTACGATATGTGGGGAATGGATCTAATGGGAAAATTCTCAAAAATAAGAAATGGTTACGAATACTTAATAGTGGCAGTTGATTACTTTTCAAAATGGATCGAAGCAACTTTGACACATCCCACGGAGGAAAATATCTCCAAGTTCTTTCGAGAAAATATTTTGTGTCGTTTTGGTGTTCCTAGAGCAGTAATTACCGACCATGGAGTTCAATTTTCATCCAAATTCACCTCGGAATGCCAGCTGTTATATATCAAATATTGGAGGTCTTCAGTCAAGCATCCTCAAGGGAATGGTCAAACATAAGCCGCAAACAAGTTAGTATTACTTGCTCTACGGAAGAACCTAGAAGGAAAGTCTAACAAATGGGCTGACGAACTAAATTTCGCTTTGTGGGCAGTCCGAACTTCAACTAGGGGCCCCACCGGAGAGACAGCATATGCGCTGGTATATGGTTCAGAGGCAATAGCACCAGCCGAAGTGGCACTTCCCACAACGAGAGTTTCGATGTATAATGAGGACAACAACAGAGGAAAAAGAAGCATGGATTTAGATTTGCTAGAGGAGCGGAGAATCGCAAGTCGCCTAAAATCACAATCATTCAAGGAAAGAACAAAAAAAAGCTCATGATAAAAAGGTACTCAAAAGACCAATCAAGATCGAAGATTGGGTACTCCGAAAGATCGAAGGCACATCAAGGCATATAAAAGCAAATAAGTTAACTCTAAATTGGGAAGGCCCGTATCTTGTCAAGGATGAAGTAAGACCCGACACATATAAGCTCATGAACAAAGATGATATTCTCCTCCAAAATCCATGGCACACGAACCACTTAAAAAGGTACTATGTGTAAATAGCGCCTAAAAATCATCTCCTTAAATACCAAGTTAACATTGGGAAGATTTTAATTCAGTCAGTTTCAGAATAAAAAGTACCGAGTTAACCTCGGGAAATATCAGTTCATTTTGTTTACGTTCGAGTAATCTTGTGGTAAAGAGTACCGAGTCAAGCTTGGGAAAAATATAGAAATTACCATTAAGTCAAATCTTGTGGTTAAGAGTACCGAGTTAAGCTTGGGAAAGTATAAAATTACCATTAAGTCAAATCTTGTGGTTAAGAGTACCAAGTTAAGCTTGGGAAAATTATAAAAATTACCATCTTGTGGTTAAGAGTACCGAGTTAAGCTTGGGAAAATTAAAAAAACTACCATCTTGTGGTTAAGAGTACCGAGTTAAGCTTGGGAAAATTATAAAAAGTACCATTAAGTCAAATCTTGTGGTTTAAAGTACCGAGTTAAGCTTGGGAAAAATGTAGAAATTATCATTAAGTCTTGTGGTTTAAAGTACCGATTCAAACTTGGGAAAATTATTACCTTTCAGTCAGTTTTATGATTACCGAAGTACCCAGTTACACTTGGAAAATTACCATTAAGTTAATCTTATGCCTATCGAAGTACGAAGTAAACTAGGGAGAATAAGCCATTAAACTTATAGTTTCGAAGCACTAAATTAGACGGGAAAATTTTGAAAAGAAAATATTGAGTTAATCTTAATGTTTCGGAGTACCAAATATTAGATTCGAGATGCCGAGTTAAATAATTTACACCGAGGTATCCAATTTACTTGGTAAAATCTTGAAGTTTCAGACACCAAAATTGTAAAAGCTGAATTTCATTAAGTAACATTACAAAGACAAGTATGAACTAAATACAAAAAATTTCTAAGGAGCAGAGTTGGAACCATCCAACATCTCCCAGAAAGTAGGGGTGGAGGGGTTTGGGGGATTCCAGACTGGTTTCCCTCTCTTCTCGTCCCGTTCCCGAAGTGCGTCCATTTCTTCAGTGGTGAAAGGAACGAAGTCTGCACCTTGTCTGCAGACTTCATTATCAAAGTTCAATTGAAACGCCCGCAAGAGAACAGACTTATCTTCGAAGTACGGATGGAGTTGACGGATAATGTGAACACAACCTTTATCCAAGAAAGACCCGGCTTCGCGGCCTATCTCCTCATGATATGCAGCTGAGCTCTTGAAGTCATCGATAATGTTTTTCTTGAATATGTCCGACTTATAATACTTCAGCTCTTCTTGAGTGGAGAACCGGCTAGCGATTGCTTCATCCCAGGCTGTGTTCAAGTCAACGTTGGTAGCCTACAACTCCGCAATCTTCTCCTCTGCCTTAACCAACATTTCCTTTAAATCAGCCATCTCGCTAGTCATGCGAGTAGCTTGATCGGCAACCTCAGTCTCAAGGGCAGCCAAGTGGGGTTCATTAGCAGCCCGCCATTCTTCATTGCCTGTAGCCCGCTCAGCTTCCTCCGAAGAACGGGAGTTGGCAATAAAAATGATGTAGGAGGAAACCTGTCAAGAACAAAAACACTTAGCAAAAAAAATAAAAAACTTGAAAAAAAATTCAGAGGAAAAGAGGAGTTAAAAAAGTACCCGAGCAAGGAGGGCGCCAACCCGATTGGTGGCTTCATCCACCCTCATCTCACCCATAGATGCCAATGAGTCAACATCTGCTGCCCGGTTCAAGATTGTACCTCCGAGGTAGGATACTGCGTACCGGTTAGTGAATATGATGTTATTGAGTGGAGGGGTCCTGCTTGAGATCTCATCGGCCAAGTCCCTCAAGGTCTCTGCCTCAGTAGGCATCTCGAACCCCGGCTGTAACCACGAAGGCCTAGAATTCTCTGCAGGTCTCTCAACTTCGGCAGCAGCAGGAGCCGACTCAGACGCCTCTTGAACCTCCAAAGGCAAGTGTTCCTCCGGGGCATCAGCATGAATGGAGGGAGGTGAAGGAGAAACAACAATTACCTCGGTTGAAGGACAGCGAGGCAAAGTCCTTCTCCTCTAGCGAGGATGAAGTTGCTCCTCTTCGTCTTCCCCACCTTAAGATACCTCAGTCGTTTCAGTAACTACCTCCCTCCAAGGTCCAGAGGGGGCAGATCGGGGTGTCCTAGTCCTTGCTTCCCTGTCTCTTGAACGTCGAGGGTTCCTACCCCGACGAGGTGCCTGCCTAGCAGAAGAAGGATGTGAGAGGACAAGGTCACCCGAAGCCCCCCTATCCACTAACCTTGGAGGAAAGCGGGTAGGGAGTCCAGGTGAGATTGCCTCACATTCTTTCTCTCCTCCTGGTTTCTCCAAGCTATCCCGAACATGGTTGGACCTACAAAAAAAAAGTTTTCTAAGTCAGTCAAAAAATAAATAAATAAACAAAGTTACCCCGGCCAGTACGACAAACCCGGGCAGTGGAAGTGCACAGTTCGCAGTGTGTTGAAAAAACACCCCCGAGGTGTATGGTCCAATCATGGTTGGGACTTTCTACTTCAAAGCCCAACTCCCTCTTACGGGCATCCAAACCAGCCCCTATACCACACCACCTCAAACTAGCCTCACTTAATGATGTGCTTCCGACTGATATGCTAAATAGGTGTTGTTTTACCATATGTTGATTATGAGTAATTAAGGACTTTGATTGACTAATTGTCACTTTTAGTCTCTATACTGTCACTTAATCAGCTAGAACCTAAGGCTGAGTACCTATCGTGTAGCTAGTCTGTTGGAAAATATCTACGATTTTATTAAATTAAATATCGTACTCCCAGGGAAGTGGTAACGGCTTAGTAGTAACTAGCCTTTTACCCTAACTCTTATCTTATGATCCAGTTATGCAATCGTCATCAATAACTTTGATGAGAGGGTGATTCATTCTCCACTAGGTTTAAGTCCATTTAAGCCTAAAAGTGATTTATAGATAATGTCCTGATTCTATGTTATACTGTTCCTACATGTTGATTGACCTATCTTCGAGTATTTTAGACATGTCTTGGCCTGGATTGCAACTATGTTCTGAGTCTAAAGGTGTACCACATCCGAGTCAACTAATAAACTGCCCTACCTTAATGACGGCCCTACTCACGGTTTTAGCTAAAGGCATCCATGAAAGCCCTATGTCACTTCGGGGATCATGCCGCTCGCCCTAACACCGGCATAAACGCTCAACTCAGCCTACTTAGACTACTCTGACAAACAGGGTGTTCTGTAGGTTATTTTATCTAATATGGCAGACACCAATACTAATTGATGTCTGTTAAACTAAACAGGTTATGATTAGACCGTGGTTAGGAATTATCTATAACCCTAAATTTAGTTTAAAAGAAACTACATTAGACATGCAAACATAATGAATATTAAGCAGGTGGCCATTTCCGGAAAATCATAAGAACTTCAACATATATAACAAGTACTCATAAAAATCATAATCTAACAAACATAATTAGTATTTGGACGAACACAATACAAACATATAAAGAGAGGGACAGGGGGACTGATGCCATAAAGAATTCACCATTTACTTAGTCTCGCCGATGGAGCAACTGCTTGTATATGTCATACTGCTCGACCCGACTCTGCTCGACAGAACCTTCGGAGGATGCTTCCTCAGCCTAGTAGCTGGATTTTACCTTAATACCCAGCTTAAGCACAGCCCTGTGGACTGACTTTTCGAACGCCTAGAGCCCTCTTAGGATCTCCTAACGAAATCTCAGGTATTCTATGAATACCAGAAACGAACCTATCTATCGTAACCTAAGATCTGAGACTAATTCTCAGAAACAAAGAAAACTAGACACTATCTAGAAATAAAAGAAACTTCTACTGAACCCGAGTCTCTAAGTGACTTATGTACACTTGAAGTCACTAAATGACTCAGATCGAGTGGAGAGGAATTATTTCAACTGAGGAAGGCCTGGGGTATTTATAGCAACTTTCTGGAGTGAATTTTTCCAAGAATTTCGATGTGGGACTTTGACCAGGCATCCGGGACGCCCGTCCCGGCCTGTTGACCAGGTCATGACGGCTGTCCCGAGTCCTGGACGCCAGTCTTGGCTTGTTGACCAGGTCAGGACGCCCATCCTGATTAGGGACGCCCACCCCGACTTCCGAACTTCTGAAAATTGCGTTTTTGCTCCGAAATTTGCCATTTTCTTCTACTTTTCACCTGACATTTCCAAAATCATAAAAACTGTGAAATTGAGTTAATAATAAACAATTAAGACTGATTTGCCCCCAATTCCACCTTAAATTATGCCTAAAAATATGCTAAAAATGTGATATGATTTATGCATATCACTTAACAAATCAGTGTTGGAATATACCCGGGATTGGCGTTGGTGACTATCTCCTAAATCCCAGGTAATAATTTCTAAGAAAGATCTCTCAGAATGGTCAAAGGAGGAGGAATATTGGATTTGAGACCACTGGTAGTCCTCACCAACACTCGGGCGGAAAGGAAAACCTACCTTGGACTCTACCATTACCCATGATGAAAGAGTGTTGTCCGACATCCGAAGTGAAGGGAAAAACATCCTAAGAATGTTCACCGAGAGCTCAAAACCTAATTACGACAAAGGCAAATTAAAGAAAAAAGGGTGCGAACAACATTCGGATGAATTTGCCCAGGATGTATTCAGGCAAATACTAGAAAATCTTCGAAGGCAGGATCCATAGGAAGCCTAAGTCCTACCTCGAAATGTGCTAAGGGAAGGGGGATATGCCGGAGTGACATTCTACCGGCTTTGGGAACTACGAAAATCCTATATATATATTGGAATCTATGCTATAGCTACGGGCAAAGGAGATAACTTGTTCCTGGGTAAGCCTACTTTGCCAAAAAGAGAAGTCGGTAGTGAGGGGTTCAAGCATAGGAGCCTCGGTTTGGTCATCCCTAACAACTGCCACCGTAACTTCGTTCTCTGGTTGCTGGAGATCAGGTTGAGGATCTCCACCATAAGAGCCTCAACCTCCCTAATGTTTTCTTTCTGGGTATCCATTTTTTAACTGCGAACGGAAGTTCAATATTTAGAACACCATTCAAAAAACTACCCAGAAAAGAAACCTAAACTATTCCTAAAGCCTAGCATCATTTGATCACCAAAACCCAAACTTACAAATACAATGAAGGGAAGAACTAAATTCGGAACCAGTTCTACTCTACCCTAGTTCACAAACATAGTCCAATGCACAAACCCAGAAAAATACATACAGAAAGGTATCGTTCTCATGTCACTACCCATGAAAAAACAAAATAGAGCCACATTTTCCTCATAATAACCAAAAAGATAGAAAAGCAGAAAAGTATTTAAAGCTTGCACACATGTCAACAATGGCGGAAAATGAAAACTAGTCGTCAAGAAGAAGACAAAACATACCTTTTTAGTAGTAGTTGGAATAAAAGTCTGAGAAATGGGACTGACCTTGCGACGAGAACAAAGACGAAGGAATCTTCAGAAGGATGCAGAAGTAGTAATGGCAGAAAACTCTGAAGAAAGGAAAGCAAAAGATGCTAAGAAGGATGGAAGATGTATATTTATAAAAAAGGGGTCTTAATCAGTCGTAAGAGGGTTTTACTTACACAGATATGATTATTTGCCAGGATTAACGCATCGGGGAAGGTGAAAAAGTTTCCTATCGGCTGACATTCTGCCATTAATGACAGATTCAGAAGGTGAAGAGACAACAGTCACTATCAGAAACTCTAACTCTTTTTTATATATATATAAAGTCTCACACTAGGCGAACTATCAAACTCCGATCAACTAGCGAAGTCCACATACCTCGCCATGTGGTACTTCGCTGAGGGGCCACTGAACCGCCAAAGATACATGTCAAGGGCAAAAGTGTCATTAACCTTAAGGCTAGCTGCCCATCACTTCGATAATGTAATAAATCCATGATTATTAAGCAATCAGCGCCAAAAACGGGCTTTATGGCCCCACTACGTCAATCGTAGACTTTCTCTCTCCCATGAACTCCATGATTTAAGTCCATTTTTCTATAACAGCAAGACACGGACTAAATTGCCGATCATAATGGAAAAACCACGATCTTACATCCATCATGGGAACTTCCCCGATAAAAGATAAGTGGCATTGAGTTCTAGCTATTCCAAATTACCCATTATACTTTAACACTGACTTGATCGTCGGAGAGTTCACAGGGAATCCAGATCCCCATTGAACTTACTTTATTTTGCAGGTATTCGATACTTTGGAAAGCCAGAGAAACAGTCAGCACACCTAAATAGATTGTCTGATATTAATGATATCTCGATCCATTACTTCGATATACCTGAAATCCGTTTAGCATTAATTCACATTTTTAACCTGTAGATATTCCAATCAATTTTTGATGAATTAATATATATATATATATATATATATATATGTGTGTGTGTGTGTGTGTGTGACTAACACAATTCTAAATTAATAAAAAAACTTTAAAGGGATTAGAGATAAAAAAAAAGAGAAAATAATAATAATAATAATAATGGGTTGTACTCTATTTATTGCGGCAATATGAACAGCAAAGGTAGTTTTAATTGATTGTTGTTTAAAATACAAACATATGCAATGATTTTGCAACCATTCAAAGAAGTGTTATCACAATCACCATTACTTTTTCTAGTACTGAATTATCTTTCATATTAATTAGTAAACTATATTTATCTTCATCGATAGATAGATATAAGAAAAATATTTTCTCAAATAAAAATTTAATGTAACTAAAATTCAATTTAATTACGACTTAAAAGTTTACTTATATATTTAAACTTCAAGTTAAATACCTAAATCAATAATTAATTTTTATTCTATTATTCAATCATATATATATATATATATATATATATATATATATATATATATATATATGTAAATACTAACATTGAAAGAGTATAAATTAAAAAAAGAAAAAGGTCGTTTCGGAAATGATTAAGTCTGGGGCTAATCATTTTACATCTTCCAACGTTACGATGAGTTAGTGGCTTATGAAATATGTCATTTCCATCGTCTTTGCTGTCCATTTCTTTTCTTTTCTTTTCTTACAAAACGTTATTATGGTTTTCTTTTTCCCTCAAATGTTAATTATGCATAGTGGGGATGGCAAAAAAAAAAAAAAGAAGGGATTAAGATTATAAGTTTTTACACTATTTGTGTATCATTTAATTAAAAGGTTTAGTTTTACTATTGAGAGGTACTGAAATGTGGAAAAGTTCATATAGGTTAAAGAATTCGAGCATTGTGTCTCCAGTAGACTCTATCTGGCACCTGCCAACAACTACAAGTACCATGCAATACATGGGATTATTTGACTTGATAGATACTCTTAGAGACACTAATTTAGATTATCGAACAGAGTATATGATTTAGGTGTAATTTTTCATTGGCTAATACTTCAAATATAACTGTAACTCACACCACATACACATACATGAAATAATCTTCATCTTCGGATTCCTTGAGACCTCTCTAAATTCAGTCATTAACTTGATCATCGGAGAGCCAATGTTGAAACCATCTTCCAAGACATTTTTTTTTACAAGATACACTATATAGAAAGTGAAACCCTAGAAAGTGAAACCCACTCATCTAACGTAAAAGAACTGCATAACATTTCCTTAATCAACTACTTATTTCAAGTCAAGAAAAAAAAAACTTTTAGAAAAACAAAGTGAAAGTTGATGGAATTAAAGTATTGGATGTTTGTTTGTTTTGGTTATTGGAAGATAAAAAAGAAGGGGGTAGGGGGGGTGTACTGTTGTATGAAAATCGTTGGTAAAAGTGTACCCTAGAAATGACAAAGCTTGCATGATGATGATGATCAATTCAAAGTTCGTTCATGCATTATATATAATGTTGTTGTTGGTGTTGTCTTATAAAAAAAGGCAGGGTTTACATGGTGCCCTCTTTGTGATCTCAACACATACTCCCATGCATGCTCCACTTTATTCATAATGACTTCCCAACAACAACTATCACAAGAACTCTCCCGTTCCCATGCTAATTCAAATTTTTCTTCTTTACATAATTCTTTCGGATAAGATAATAGTTACTCAACACGATAAAAATAACATACAGAAAATTTTACATTAATAATCTTACACTACTAGAAAAATTAATTTTAGCGATGGATATTGGCGACGACCTCATAACCGTTGCTAATAGCGACAGAATTTGTGACCGCCTACTAAACCGTGCAAATTGCAACAGAATTTGTGACCGCCTACTAAGTTGTCACGAATTGCGACATAATTGACGACAACTTTCTAAATCGTTGCCATTTTCGACGAATTTTGTGACGGATCTCTAAGTCGTTGTAATTAACGACACTCATTTGCGACGACCTTATGAGTCGTTGCAATTAGCGACAAATATTTGCGACCACCTTTTAAATCATCTCTATTTACGATGAATTTTGCGATTACCGTCGAGGTCGTCGCAATTAGCGACAAAGAGTTGCGACTAACTTTTGAGTAGTTGCAAGTAGTGACGTACATTTGTGATGGCCATATGAATCGTTGCAATTAATGACAAAAAGTTACGACGTATTTCTGAGTCGTCGCAATTAGTGACAAATATTTGCGACGACCTTTTAAGTTATAGCCATTTGCAACTAAATTTGCAATGGTCTTCTAAGTCGTCGTAATCTACAATGGATATTTGTGACGGCCTTATGAGGTAACACAATTAGCGACACACATTAGTGACGACCATCTAAGTCATCACAATTATCAATGTACATTTGCAACGACCTTCTAAGTCATTGCAATTTGTTATAAAAATTTGAAACCATCTTCTTAATCGTCGCAATTATCAACAAATATTTGAGATATTTTTCTGATCCATTGCAGTTAGTGACTCTGCGATAAGATCGTGAACAACTAATATTTGATTAAATATAAAAAATTAAGAAAATTATTTAAGAATAATAATTAAACATTAAACTACACTTAACTATCATTAAAAAAAAGAATATATATATTAACATCTTCATTATTTGAATTATACAATATATATTGTCTATAATATACACACACACACACACACACACACACACATATATATATATATGATTCTACACGAATCTGTCAAAGGGTAAAAAAGTAATTTAGGGTGCCGGGAACTCGGAGAGTTTTGTAATTGGGTTTGCTAGGTAGGCTTTTCTGAGAAGGCGAAGTGTGGCGTGACACTTCGCTGAGCGTATGCGATACTTCGGGGTAATGCACTTAGCCTCTGATCAACCTGCAAAACAAGTAAGTTCAATGGGGAGTTTGTGCCCCGTGAACTCTCCGATACTTAAGTCAGTAGAGTGTATTGTGGATATCTGGAAATTAGGAATTGTCCCTTACCTTGTATTCGGATCTCCCTTTTATGGGGGTTTGATTATTGATTGGGCTATTATGGTCCTTGACCGTTATAGACCGTTATGAGTAATGAATTACAGTTTTAACCGTTTAGATGTAACGGTAGTATAAATGGGAATAAATGTGTAACGTCTCCTTTATGAGGCCCATAAATGGGTATTTATGTCCTGTACGGATCAGTTATGTTCCCTAGAGATTTATGTCGACTCAGTGGCCCCTCGTCGAAGTATTGTGAACCTGAGTGTAGGATGCTTTGGCGTTTTTTGTCAACACTTAACATTTTTTGGCGTGGGAGTGGTTAGGGTTTCTAACGGAAACTAGGCGTCTTTTCGCTTCCTGCCATAATGGCAGAATGTCAGCCGGCAGAAAACCTTTTTGTCTTCACCATGTATTGAAGCTGGTGAGTAATCATTTCAAAGACTTTTTCCAAGGTTTTAGTCTCTTCTTTCTTCTATATTTCTCTATCCGCCTTCATTTTCAAAAACTTTTCTGCCATTGACGCTCTGAAGATTCCTCTTTTTTTCCTGATATCTTCGTCTTTCTCTCGGCTTTCTTCTCAGACTCAGATATTCAAAAAGGTAAGCTTTGTCTGTTTATGGCTTTGGGTTTAATATTGTGCGGCTTTGAAATATTTGTTTCTGTTTTTTGGGATGGTGTTGATTCTGTATTTTTGTAAGGTTTTGAGGGGTTTTAGGATGTTGGTTTCTGGTGGCTTTGTACTTGCATGGAGTTCTAAGTATTGGGCTTCCATTTGCAGGTAGGATATGGCTGCTCGAAAGGGAAATAATAGGGAGGTTGAGGACTTGATGGAAGAAGGTTTCGGGAGCCCTCGACCTGTTCGACCAAAAGTCACAGTAACCCGGAGGGCGACCCGGGGTGAAGTTCGGGAAGGGGTTCCTTTTCAACCTCCCATGCCTGGTCCTCCTTCCTCTGATTTTTCCTTAAGTAGAAATAGGATTACCAGGGAACAAGCCGAATCTTTCGCCCGTAAGCATAGCCTTGACCCTAGGGTTTATAGAGTTTTTATTCAGCCTTTAGCCGGAAAAATGTCCCTTCATCACATTCCTATTCCTTTAGCTCATTTTGAAGTGGGGTTCCATCTTCCTATGGACCCTGCTTTTGTAGACCTTTTGGTTTTTGCTAGAGTCCAACCTGGACAGGTTCATCCGAACACCGTCTGAACCATGTTTTGTTTGATTTGTCTTTGTCGTCGTCTAGGCTTCGAATTAACTGACAACATTCTTAGTATGTTTTTTTCTTCACTTCGGATGGCAGACAACATTCTTTCCATTCGTCCTCGCAAGAATAGAGTTTTGCTTTTTGACTCTCCTCCTAATAAAGTAGAATTTAAGGAGAGATGGATGATGGTAGAATCTCGCATTGGCTTTCCCTTCCGCCCATATGTAAATGAGAACTTCCAATGGCCTCAAATCCAATATCCCTCTACACTTAGTCACTATGAGAAGTCTTTTTTAGAAATCATTACTCGAGACTTAGGAGATGACAGACAGAAACAAACCCGGGTGTATTCTTCCGCCGATTTGCTTAGTGAGTAGAGTCTAAGATGGTGTGGGATAGGACCTGGTCTGTCGGAGAGAAAAAATGAGTTAGGCTTCACGAAGGAGGAGCCAAATGAAGATTGGACTATACACCCCGGGGGTGTTTTTTCATATCAGTGTGATGCGTGTTCCCTTGGTCGGGGTTGTCGGACTGGCAAGGGTATAACTTGGGTATTTTTCCTTTTATGCTTTCCTTTTACTTTGGTATTGACTTCTGATCGTATTCGCAGGACCCACGATGTTCAAGACCGTCTGGGGAGATCGAGAGGAGGAGAGGGATGTTCGCCAAACCCATTTGAATTCCCTACCTCGGTTTCCTCCTAAGCTTATCGACAGGGGTACCTCTGGCGATACTCCGCTAACTTATGCTTCATCTGCTGAGATTCCCAAACGGAGTAGGGGGGTGCGCAGGACCAGGGAGGAATCAAGAGAGAAGACACCTCGTTCGTCCCCTGAACCTCGCAGGGAGGCTACTCCGGAGGAGAGGGAGGATGAAGAACAACTTCGTCCCCTCCAGAAACAGAGAGTTTCACCTCGGCGCTCTGCTGAAGATTCGTCTCGGCGCCCTGCTGAGGACTTGCCCACTTCTTCCCCAATTTCGCCTTCTGCCGAGGATGTGCTGGATGCGGTTCATGTGTCAGCTCGCATGGCTTCCGGGTCTACTCCGGCTGAGCCCTCTCTGGTTGATGACTTGGGGGACGTTCCTGCGGCCGAACCCAAGGTAAGTTCTAAGTCTTCTGCGAGGAAATCTGCCAGAGCTTGTGCTTTAATGGCTATACGAGGTTTGAATGTAATGTCCTGTCCGCACAGCTCGATGGACCAGCGCAGCATCCTTCCAGATTGGTCCAGCTTATGAAAAACTTGTTTTAGCGGAGCGTTAGTGTATACCACGATATTGTGAGACTCGAAGTACGGTCTCAGTTTTCGTGGGGAAACGACTAACGCATACGCCAACTTTTCAATGTTAGAGTATCTGGACTCGGCTTCATTTAGAACTTTACTGACGAAGTATACTGGATGCTGCTTCGTCCCATCTTCTTTGATTAAAACTGATGCTACGATCACATCTGAAAATGATAAATACAAGAAGAGCGTTTCTCCGCAGCTCGGAGGTCGTAACAAAGGAAGATTTTGCAAGTAATCTTTTAGATCTTTCCAAGCTTGGCTGCACTCCAGGGTCCATACGAAGCCATTCTTTGAATTTTTCAAAGCTTGGACGAATGGGAGGCATCTTTCTGCTGATTTTGAAATAAATCTTCCAAGTGATGCGATGCATCCATTTAGCCTTTGGATGTCTTTGACACATCTGGGCTCAGTGAGCTGGGCTATGGCTTCCAATTTTTCCGGGTTGGCCTCAATCCCTCGTTCGGATGTCATGAAGCCTAAAAACTTACCGGATTTTACCCCAAAGGTGCACTTCGTGGGATTGATCTTGAGGTTGTACTTTGCCAGGGTGGAGAACGTTTCCTCTAAATCCTCCAAGTGTGAAGTGCCATGCTTTGTCTTTACCACCATATCATCAACATATGCCTCTATATTTCTCCTGATTTGACTTCGGAAAATATAATTCATCATTCGCTGATATGTTGCCCCTGCATTCTTTAATCCGAAGGGCATGACATTATAGCAGCCCCTGCTACTCGGAACGAGGTATGTATTTGATTGCTAGGCTTCATTTTAATTTGATAGTACCCTGAGAATACATCCATGAAGCTCAGGTATTCGTACCCCGCCGTTGAGTCCACCAATGCGTCGATCCGAGGCAGGGGGTAGCAATCTTTGGGGCAGGCCTTGTTGAGGTCAGTGTAGTCTACGCACATTCTCCACTTGCCGGTAGACTTTTTAACCATGACTACATTGGCTAACCAGGTGGGATATTTTACCTCGCGGATGAACTTCGCTTGCAGAAGCTTATTTACTTCTTCCTTCAGGCCTTGTATTTTGTCATCGCCAAATTGTATGGACTTTTGTTTGATTGGGCGATACGTCGGGTCAATATTTAAGGCATGTTCTGAGACCGAGGGGTCGATTCCAGGCATATCCTCTATGCACCATGCAAAGCTTTGTTGATGCTCTTTGAGGAATTCAATGAGGTCTTGCCTCAGTTTATCTGGCATATCTTTCCCGATTTTGACGAGTTGTTTAGGATAAACAGGATTTATTTCTACCTCGTCATATTCCTTCTCCCGTGATACTTCGGGGGCAGGATTGGAATTTTGTGATACTTCGGGGGCAGGATTGGAACTTTGTCTCTCTGCGCCTCCTTGCTCCCCTGGATCGCGATCCTCAGACACTACATGGTTGCGCTCCTCTGTCACCATGTTGACTCTTTCAATCTTTTCGGGAGAGTCTCTCTTTCTTTTTATCTTCATTATCTGCCCTAGTAGACTCCGAGGGCTGCTTCTTACAAATCCAACACCCCGTGAGGTGTTAAACTTTACCTGCTGATGTGAGGTGGAAATCACCAAGTCAAAGGCCGCGTGGAAAGGTGTTCCCACTATGGCATTGTAGGGAGACTCTAAATCCACCACGTAGAATTTTACTTCTTCTGTTCGTGCTTTGTCCCCTTCACCAAGGGTGACATGCAATCTTACTGTTCCTCTCACCGGTACTTTCTGGGGAGTGAACCCCTCCAATATCATTCTGCTCATCTTGAGATGTTCTTTTCTCAAGCCCATTTCTTCGAAACATCGCCAGTACATAATGTTTCTTGTGGCTCCAGTGTCAACTAGAACCCTCCTTACTGTACATTTGTCAATCCCTTCTCTGGTCATCCCCGCTTCGATCACTATGGGACTGATTTTAGCATCCTCATTACTTTCTAGCTCTTCGTTGGTGAAAGTAATGACCTCTTGATGCTCGAATTCATACTTCGGGACAAGGTATGATTTGGTGAGGCTGTAGATTCTTTTCTTTATCTTCCTCACTGAGCCTAACTCCGGGTTAATCATATTGATTACCCTTTCTCCCTTATCCTTCTGCTGTTGTACCCCCGCGATGTACTCCTTCAAACATCCCTCCTGAATGAGCTTTTCGATAGCTCGCTTCAGTTGGAAGCATTCTTCTGTCGTGTGGCCATAATCTCTGTGGAACCCACAGAACTTATTTTTATCCCGCGCGGCGTATGTCTGTGCCTTCATTGGCGCGGGGTCCCGAACTCCGTGTTTTTCCTTCAGGACTGCAATTAAGCTTTCCTTTGGAACATTCAAAGGTGTAAACGTCTCAGATTTCTTACCTCGATTATTGTCCTTCCGCTATGGGAAATTCGAGGTCGCCTGTTTCATTTGTTCAGGCTGTTTGTCTTTTCGCCGCCAAGTCGGTTCATTCGCGCTGCCTTCAGCCAGGGCTACTTTCCTGGCTACGTTGAACATTTCTCCAATTGTCTCCGGCCTGCGGAGTTGGAGTTTAGTGTATAACATCCGTGATCTGAATCATCCTTCAAAACACGTGATCACCGTGTCTTGACTGATCCCTTCAATCTCTTCATAGGTTTTCTTGAACCTATCCAACAATGAGAGCAACGACTCACCTTCCCGTTGCTTGATGTTAGCCAGGTCACCCCTGGTTTTTGGAATTGTTCCCGCAGTACTGAATTTATCCAGGAACGTGTTTTCCAAGGTGTCCCATGAATCGATGGAATCCTTTTTAAGGGACGTAAACCAGGTTACCGCCTTATCCGATAAAGTAGTTGGAAAGGTCCGGCATAGAATAGCTTCGTCGCTGGAGAATAATCCAATGGCTGACTTGTACCGGCAAATATGCTCAATGGGCTTTGAAGAGCTTGAATACAGAACAAACTGAGGGAGCTTAAGATTAAGATTTGAATCCGGAGTAACGTCTCGGATCCATTTGACGAAAGGCCCCAGTTCAATTGACCTGGACTTGTGAACTTTGGGGGGATTCTTTGCGGTCTCTGGGCTACCTTCTGGGGATCGCTTCTTGGCAGTCTTTTTATGCACTGGCTTAGAGGAATGGTGACTTTCCCCTACTTCACTAACGGTTGGTTTTCTGCTCGTGCGTGCTCCACGCCTGTCGTCCTTCTTAGTTGCCGTGTGGGTCCGCTGTGGAAGCTCTGAACCTCCGAGAAATCTCGGTGGGGGAAGTTCTACCCCAGCCTGCCTGAATTCAGCTCTCAGTTGTAGCCATTTTTGCGAGACTTCCTGATCCCACTTAGCTTCTTCATCTTGCTGGAGTTGCCGCAACCTTCTCAATTCTTTCTCCGTCTCTTCTATCCGCTTGGAGTTGAGTTGGTCTCGCAAGTCAGATGAACGCCTGGAAGTTCCTGCTGGCTGTAGCCCCAACCTTTCCGGGATCGGACGGCGCCCAGAATTTGAACCAGAGGAGACGGACATTCTCAGCCTCGTCCTCTCTTGTTGATGAGAAGATTGGCGAACAGTGTGTCCTTCAGATCGAGACATGATAATAGGAGATTAATGAATGAGGATTATGAGAGTAAATAAAACGTTCCCGGTAACGGAACCAAACTGATTCTACACGAATTTGTCAAAGGGTAAAAAAGTAATTTAGGGTGCCGGGAACTCGAAGAGTTTTGTAACTGGGTTTGCTAGGTAGGCTTTTCTGAGAAGGCAAAGTGTGGCATGACACTTCGCTGAGCGTATGCGATACTTCGGGGTAATGCACTTAGCCTCTGATCAACCTGCAAAACAAGTAAGTTCAATGGGGAGTTTGTGCCTCGTGAACTCTCCGATGCTTAAGTCAGTAGAGTGTGTCCTGTACGGTAGTGAATTACCGTTATGAATAATGAATTACCATTTTAACCGTTTAGATGTAACGGTAGTATAAATGGGAATAAATGTGTAACGTCTCCTTTATGAGGCCCATAAATGGGTATTTATGTCCTGTACGGATCAATTATGTTCCCTGGAGATTTATGTCGACTCAATATATATATATATATATATATATATATAAAGAAAAAATAAAAATAATTATGATAAATTCTTAATTTTTTGAATTATTATTATTATTAATTTGTGATATTTTAGTTCTTATATTATAAAAAATTAGGATAAGATATATATATATTTTAAGGTATAATATAAGATATATATATATTATAATATATATAATATAATATATATATATATATATATATATATATATTAAGTACATTTTAAATTAAAAATCTTTCTAATTAACTTTTTAAGTTAATAAATTTTTCAAATTCACCTACAAAACTTTTGTATTCGAATTAAAATCTAATAAATAAATAAATAAATATATATATATATATATATATATATATATATATATATATATATATATATTAGGTACAAATCAAAAGAAAAACGAAAACGAAATACAAATTTTCAATTAAAAATCTTTCTACTTAATTTTTAAGTTAAAAAACTTTTCAATTCCACTTAAAAAAATCTTTCCAATTCTAAATAAAAAAAATTCAATTCAAAATTAAAAAACTTTCTAATTATATATAAGTATAATATATAGAATATAATATATACACTAAGAATTGAGGGGAGAGAATTACTAAAAAAAACTCCCTTTACCAAAAGGAAAAAAAGAAAAAAGAAATACAAAATTCTTTTCCTCTCAAACTAAAGGCATCGTCCTCTTCTTTCCCTCTCAAACCCAAACTTCAAGCGTGGAGAAATCAACCTCAAGTGTTCAATTTCAAGTTCAAAATGTAATTCATTTTTGGCTATTGCTTGATATTACCTATGAAGTGCTTGAGATTATGCCATTATGAAAAGGGTTTTCTTCGATTTTTTTTAATATAAAAATATGTTTTTTTGGAACCATCATTTAAAATAAAAAGGATTATTTATTGTTTTATTTGGATGTGAAATACATCTTTTAAGATAAAAAATAATTACTTTCCTTATTACATTCACATTCTTAATTATTACTATTTTTTCCATACTATATATATATATATATATATATATATATATATATATATAATTTCTTTATATTAATGAGTGGAATATGATACTTTATATTTTTTAAATTTAAAATGGAATAGGATGATTATATATACTTACAAAAATATGCATTTCTTGCCAATGCTATTTATATATACATAGTTTGATATTTAAAGGTAAAAAAAATTTTAAGTTTTAAGATAAGAATAATTAAAATGATTTTTTTGAATTAAAATCATAAATAATAATTTAGACTAACTATAATTTTAATAAAATTCAATTGAAATATAAATATTAATTTAGAGACACTTTTACTTCTAACATGTCTTAAATTCATGACATTTATACATTATATATACTAACATATTTCAAACCCTAAAAGAAAGAGACTGCCAATTTCATTTCTTTAAACAAAAAAAAAAAAAAAAAGAAATCCGAATGCTTTGTAAGACATACGTCATGACTGTTGTAATCTCTTTAAGTTCACTAAACACAACTACTCCTTTTTCCATGGTTATTTTTTTATAAGTATTAATTACTGCCAATTTCATTTCTTTAAACAAAAAAAAAAAAAAAAAGAATTCCGAATGCTTTGTAAGACATACGTCATGACTGTTGTAATCTCTTTAAGTTCACTAAACACAACTACTCCTTTTTCCATGGTTTTTCTTTTTCTAAGTATTAATTCTAAGAATTAATACTTATAAAAAAAATTTGATGCAGTTTATGTTTTTAAATTGTCTAAAATTTATAATTTTTAAAAATCATATTACTAATTAAATTACGATCTTTTTTATTATACTGAAATTTATAAGTAAATTATATAAAAAGGCAAACAAAATAAATACAAAAAATAAAAATGTTGATAAGGGTTTATCCAGTAATTAAAGGGAAGGGATATTTTAATTTAAGGTTAGATGTTTAATGTTTAATGATTAATGATTAGTGAGTTGTTTCCTGATCCAGTAAGATTTAACGCGTGTCAACCTTAATTCACTCTCTTCCTTCCTTTTTATTCTTTCTCCTTCTTTTCTATCTATCTGTCATTTTCCATCATTCTTCCACTTTCTTTCTTTCTTTTTTTTTTCTTTTTTCTTTTTTTAAGACATATTTTTATAAATCTTTTTTTAAATGTGTAATTCAATTAATAATTGTTTTAAAGATTATGAATTTAAATTTATATAATTCTTTAATTATTATTATTTTAAAAAAATTGACTACTGTCATATCTTAATAAAAATGATAAAATTTGTTAAAATTATAAAAATTATAGATAAAATTATAAAAAAGGATGAAAAAGGATAAATATATATATATATAATATATATATATATATATATATATAACTAAAATTCAAATTATGGATTAATGTAGGAACACAAATTTTAAAAATAAATTATAAAAAATTGATTATATTATATATGTTATTACATTTTTTTAAAATAGATTTTGTATCTACGTATTAAAACTAAAACGTTTTCGGTTTAGTAAAATATAATTTCTAACATTATATTACATGTTTTCTTCCTTTCAAAGATTTACTTTTTAAATTAATATAAAAATTAAGAGTTACATGTATATGTATATGTTGTTATAACTCATGTTATTAATATTAAAAAGTTCAAGGTGTTAAATAGTCTAAATAAATTAAAGAGTCTGAGGTGCATGCCATGAGAGGCGGACTATGATCCAAGTATGCTCTATCTTTGGATCAAGTCAACTACTACAAAGTACCATACAAAGGGGATGGATGATCTTTGACACGAAAAGTACTTATGAACCCCAACATTTAATAATATGTCGTTATAGGTTCAAACTGTTGGATATGTGCAAAATTCTGGTATCAATTCCTCGTTGCTCCACTCTTCTACTACAAAACGGTAGCTCACACGCACACACAATGAAAAAAAATAGCAAAATTTACTCTAAATGTTTCTATTTGATCATTTTAGAGAATCGACAAGAATATATATATATCTTCTATCCCGGTTCCCTAAGGGTTGTTATCGTATTTATTATTGAATAGTCAATGTCAGACAAAAACACACTCTTGATACTTGACCTTATTTTGCAAGACATTTGCTATTAATGGAATTCACTCGATAGATCGGAGACTCTTTTACGAATTAGATAGGATAATAAAAAATATATCAAATCTCATTATTTTAACTAGTCATGAATTTTTTTAAAATAAAATTAGTTGAATATTAATATGAATGGAAAGAAATTAAAAAGAAAGAAAATTGGTAATAGTTGATGTTGGGTATAAATAAATCGGCCGCCTTAGACCAGTACTAAAGCAGAAGGTCTGCTCCATTTCCTTAACCTATAATCTCTCCGGCCAACCCAGTCGCCTCTCTCTCTCTCTCTCTCTCTCTCTCTTATATATATATATATCTATTGCTGAAAAAACACAAAACTCCTGAAGCAGCTTTTCTTTTGTTAATTCTTATCTGCACCATCTTTTCCAGATATACATACAACCATACATACATATATATATATATATATATATATTATTTTTTTTTTTTTTTATTATTTTTTTTGAATATTCCTAGTTGGTACTTACGAAATTAATGGCGGATTTGATGACAAGCTTTCTCCCACCGGGCTTTCAATTCCAGCCGACGGATGAAGAACTCGTTACCTATTTCCTTCATCGGAAAGTCTTCAACATACCATGCAACCCTTACATCATTCCTGACCTTGATTTTCATTCTACTGATCCGTGGAATCTCAACGGTATGTACTGTATCTATATATCTACTTTAATTTCTTACTTAATAATAGCATATATGTATATATACATATATAGAAAATTAAATCAGAGAAATTTGAATATGGTCTTTTTTTAATATGGTCAAAAATTTAAATCATAACTATGTAAAATTTGAATGTGTATTTATTAATAAAGTATATATATAAGTTTAATCTGTTGTACATAATAGGTCTCCACTTTTAGAATAGATGACAATTTATAGCAGATTATACATAGTTTTACCAATAATATTTGTTTTCAGATAAATGTTTTATTTGATATTGTGCATATAAATGCGACTTATTAGCAATAGATTAATTTTCAAATATATATTATGTATGTATGTATGTATTCTTAATTTAGTATTAATGGTTGAAATTAAATCCTTGTGTGTGTGTATATATATATATATATATATATATATATATATGTATGTATATAGGGAATGCTCTTTGTAGCAAAAATCGGTACTATTTCTTCAGCCGATTGATTGATTACCGAGGAACCGGAAAAGGGCAGTGGGAAGAACATGAAGAAGTGATGGATGAAGCCGTAATTTCAAGAAGTGGACAAATTTTGGGAATCAAGAAGTACTTAGTGTTTTTTCTTGATGATAAACACCAAAATTCATTCATCCAAACTAGTTGGTTCATGGAAGAATTCCATTTATCTTTCCCCAGATTTTCTAAAAAACCAAGAAATCAACCCCAGGTAATTAAATATTTCTCTGCTTATTTTATTTTATTTTTTTAAATTATTATTATTATTTCTCTAATTGGGGAATGAAAATGTGTTATTTATTAGGATGTTTCAGAGTGGGTCTTGTGTAGAGTTCATGATGCAAAAACTGAACCTCAGCAGCTTTCAAATAATATTCTTCAAACAAATGATGATGAGGAGTTATCATTCATGGATGAAGTTTTTCTTTCTATGGAAGATGATCAAGATGAAATTACTTTTCCAAGTTAGATCCGTGCATATATATATATATATATATTTAAGTTTTTCTCGTTTTCTATATATAGTAACTCTGTACCCCTACATACTATAAATATACATACATACAAATAGTTGGGAAACAAATACTTTGGAGGGAAGGAGATAGAACTTGTACATTCTCTCCTCTTCTTCTTTCAGTTCATCTTTTAATTTGTGTGTGTACTTTTGTTGGTTGTTTTTATGCAACGTTGACAATATATATATATATATGTATGTATGTATTTTGTATATGAGTTGACAAAAATATTGGCTATGACACCTGTTGATTATAGAGTGAATAGGTAGCATGATTCACAGGCAGAGGGGACAAAAGAAAACCTTTATTAGGGAAAACCTTTCCAAATTTACAGCTTTTTAATTTGTTGTTGGGAGAATGTAGAAGATGATGAAACTTTACTTCTTAAACTCACAAGTAATAATCTTTATGAATATATATATATATATAGTTTGATTTTGCACAAAAAAAAAATATTATGAATGTTATATAAAATTACGAATTTACTGTTTATTGTAAGTAATTATAATTAAAGAGTTGATCGTTTCACCAAACTTATTTTGGTGCGATCTCCTTGTACTCCTTGGAGAGTACAAATTATGTTTATATATATATATATATATATATTATATACGAGGTGTTTTTATGGATCATTTGATTAGCAAGACTGAAACTTTGGATAGAAGGAAAAAGAATTGGAAGGTGATAAGGAACTTGGCAATTACATAAAAAGACCAAATTGATAAAAAAAAAATTTAGCTTTATGAAATTCTTGGCATATTCTATATTAGGAAATATTTATATAAAATGGTTTACAACTTAAATTTTATAATTTAAACACATTTGTATTTATATTTTACATGAATAAAAATGTTTTAGAATTTTTCTATTTATATTTTTAAAAACAAATTTGGTTAAAAACAAAATAAAATTATATTTTATTATATTAATTAAAATTTTTATACAATTTTTATTTCTATTATATTTCGAACTCATGATCAGTAAAGGTGCTTTAGAGCAACATCAGATTAATAAAATAAAATTATGCTTGAAAAATAGTTTTAAATAAATAAATATTTTGACAAAATTATTTTTAAAAAATAATTTGAGGGTGAATTTGATTCGAAGAAAATAATTTAGGGTATACTTGAACAAATTTATTTATTTAAAAATTAAAATTTCAATATTTAACTATAAAAATTTTATACTTAAAAATTAAAAATTTTAAAAATACATCTAAATTTAATTTCGGGCCAAAATTAAAATACAATTTTAAGGAAAAAAAATGCTTGTCTAGATGAACCCTAGGATGCATTTGATTTTTTTTTCTTTTCCTAAAAAATACCTTACAATTTATTTATAGAAATAGAGGAAACATTTTTTTTTTGTTAGATTAAATTATTAAAAGAGTTTTTTTTTTTTTTTTTTTTGTCTTGGTCCATTAAAGAGTATGTGAAAGTTAATGTACCGTCTCATATAGCTTATTTAAGAACTTATGAAATATTTATTAAATAAAATTAAAAATATTTATATTAATAATATATTTTAAAATTGAAATTCACTTGAAATATGATAGAAATTTATTTTTTAAAAAAATAGTATAGTTTTATTATAAAAATAATAATAAAAAACCTATAATTTTTATAAACAAATCACACGCGCGGAAAAGACACGAAATCGTGACGTGGAAACTCGGTCATTCCATGGCTCACGTGTTTATCCTTTTTCACACCGACAAAAAGGATAATATATCCATTTAAGATAAGAAGTTCTCGTCTGCAGCCGGTGCAGTATTCCCAATCTGTGCACCAAATTTACTAACACGTGTCCCTCGTTTATTTGATTGACAAATTTACCCAAATTTTCTCTTTCTTCTAATATCTTAACAAATAAGGTGATTTATAATTGAGGGTCGTATTCTACTAGAGCGTCCTTTGTTCTGAAAAGTCTTGCACTTGCGCTCGTACATCTAGGAGACAAAATCGTAGCAGTGGTCATTCCTCGGACAATCTCATCGACGATGATGGAATAGCAAACAAATCCGGATACCAGCCTGGAAATTAACAGTCTCAACAACTTACAAACATTATCCTCGCGATGGAACACTCTGCTCAATCTGGAGGAGGAGGAGCTGATGTCGCCATATCTTAATCCGCCAATGATTCTGCTACTCTGGAATTGTAGGGGGCATCCACAATCGGAACTTCAAAATCCATCTACGCGATCTCATCGCCTACCACAAGCCTGCAATAATTGTTCTGACCGAGACCAAAGCAGGCGGGAAGGAAGCTGATAGAATCATGGAAAGTTTCAATTATGCAAACAGCACCAAAGTCCACTCAGATGCCCAAGTTGGAGGCATCTACATTTTATGGACCAACTAAGTGGAGGTGCAGCCAGTTGCCATCACCCAACAGGAAATCTACCTCTTCATAAATGTACTACCCCAAAACTCATCTTTTATTCTTACACCAGTTTATTCTGTTGGGAAAATCGGACCATTTTCCCACTAAGACAACACAATTAGTGAAATGAATCAGTTCAGAACAAATGAACTGGACAGAACACTATCAAAGATGCCCGACAAATAATATTGAATACTATATGAAAACTTTGATAATGGAGTTCAGCCGAATTAGCTTAATCTCTGAGTACCACTCAAATAGCCCTCTTTTATTAATGTGGGAGGAGAGATACAAATTTTGGGATGAAACTAATAGGAGGAGGAGGGGTTTATTTATAACTCTCAAATCCCTTCTCACAACCTAAAGCTTCCGATGTGGGAATAATAATTAGGCCAAAGTCAACATACCCGAGACCATACTTAAACTTTAAACAAATGCTATGACATAACTTAAAATCTTTTCATACTACCTCTAAGGATCCTTGGCTAGTCTTAGGGGATTTTAATGAGATTACTAGCACATCTGAGAAATTTGGTGGCACGCCTATAAATCAGAATCGTCTCAATTCCTTCAAATCTTTACTTAATAATTGTATTCTACTAGATTTTGGCTTCACTGGTCCTAAATTTACCTGGCAAACCTTAGGAAGAATTCCCAACTTATTATGGAAAGGCTTGATAGGTGCTTAGCTAACCCGAGTTGGCTTAACCTTTTTCCCAGCACGGTAGTCACGCACTTGCCCCGAATGCATTCGGACCACTGTCCAATTCTCCTCAACACAAATTCATACTTACCTAGAGATAAGAAGCCTTTTCGTTTGGAACCAATGTGGATCTCACATCCGAGCTTCACTCGACATTCAAATGATTTATACGGAGTGTATCCAAAAAACCACATCGGATATTACGCATTGGAATGATTTAGAAAAATCTTTTGACAAAATTGAATGGACCTTCATCAGAAACATGCTTCACTCAATCAATTTACCCCACCAGTTTATCAAAATCATTTTATCTTGTATTTCCACTTCTGAATTGGTTATACTCCTAAACGGTCAAGCAACTCCCTCCTTTAAGCCAACCCGAGGTGTCAGGCAAGACGATTCTCTTTCTCCATACCTCTTTATACTAGGCATGGAATTCCTATCCATGCTTATCAATCAACAAGTCTCAATAGGTACCTGGCAGCCTACACCCGTTACATCAAAAGGTTCGAACATGTCCCATACTCTTTTTGCGGACGATGTCTTTCTTTTTGCAGAGGCCACTCATCAAAATGCCACCACAACTCTTATGTCCTTCAAGACTTTACCACACACAGTGGTCTCCAGATCAACTGCAACAAGTCCAAAGTTTTCTTTTCCAAAAACTGTCCTTCTCAACTTGTCTAGGATTTCCCTTGCTCTCTCAAACACCTAGACATGCTGATTTCGAACCAATTCTTCAACAAATGAGAAATAAACTGGCTAATTGGAAAACCAAGCACCTTACTCTAGCAGGCTGTACAACCTTGGCGAAATTAGTTTTAAATGTTATTCCTACCCATATTATGCAATGCAACATCCTCCCAATAAGAACTACTCAAAATATCAACAAATTAATCAAAAATTTCATCTGGGGCTCCACTACTGAGAAAAGGAAAATTCACTCCGTCAACTGGGCCACTATTACTAAATTTAAAAACTAGGGAGGACTCCAAATTCGTGATACCAAATTTCAAAATCGCTCGCTTATCTCGGGCCTTGCTTGGAGAATCTTAACGGATACCCACAACCCACCTTGGAAAGCTCTTGTCTCCGTCAAATATATGTCGGACACAACTCTTCATCCGTTTACCGTGCCGCATTATAGAAAATCAGATTCCTTCATCTGGAAAAATATTCTGGTAGGGTGGTATATTTGCACTAAACTTACTAGATGGATGGTTGGTGATGGCACGTCCATTAGATTCTGGTTGGACCCATGGATCACCAGTCTTTCCCAACCCCTCATAGAAACCCTTCAAGGACCTTTCAACCAAAATGACCACAAGCTCATGGTTTCCTCTATTATTACTAATGGCTCATATAACCTTGCTGCTATACCCTACCCTTTGCCAACCACCATCAATGCCAAAATCAGGGACACCCCCTTATCCTCAAGACAAAACCCTTTAGCCTATCCCTATACTATATACTGGACAGCGTCCATTGACTCAAATTTCTCCACTAGTTTTTGTTACAAGGCCCTTCTAAATATTCCTAATGCAAAAGGAGAAAACCCAAACCTCAATTGGATTTGGAAGCCAAAAGTCCCTAACAAAATCAAAACCTATGGCTCTGCTGGCATAATAGGATTAAATCTAATGCTTTTCCCCATCACCTAGGAATGCCACTTGCACCTCACTGTTCCTTATGTCCAACTACCCTTGAAACCACTAATCATATCCTCTGAGCATGCTATTCTGCCCGGTCGCTTTGGTTAACCCTTTCTGCTTTTACTTGCTCAAACACTAAAGATCGTCTATTAGAAAGCTCCATGCTCCAAGATTGACTTTGTTGAGTCCTTTTGGTTAATGCTTGTGTTGTAATTGTTGGAACCTAATGCATTTGTGATATATTGGCATTCTTACTAATGACATGGAATGGATGAAGTGAAATACTTGGCTGAAATGGTATACATGATTATTGATGGTAATTTTGGTGTATTCATGGTGTGATCATTTTGATATATATATATATATATATATATATATATATATATATATATATGATATAGACCGAGGATGAAGATTACACTTTCATTAAAGAATAAAAGTTCAATCTCCACCCTTGATCTTGACCCTTGATTCTTTAATGACAGTGTAATCTTCATCCTCGATCTATATCATATATATATATATATATATATATATATTTCAAAATAATCACATCATGAATACACCAAAATTACCATCATTAATCATGTATACCATTTCAGCCAAGTATTTCACTTCATCCATTCCATGTCTTTAGTAAGAATGCCAATATATCACAAATGCATTAGGTTCCAACAATTACAACACAAGCATTAACCAAAAGGACTCAACAATCTCCCCCTTTGGAATTGTTGGTAACCATAACGAGAAGCTAATGACATTAACATAAAACTAAATTTAGAGTCAAAATCAAATTTAGTTAACTGCTCCCCCTAAAGATATACTCTCCCCCTTTCCATGATATTCATCCCCTATTAGCTTTTCATGTGTCATTCTCCCCCTTTGACAATAATTCCAAAAGCAAGAGTGAGAGAGAAGAGACTTACCATTTCAAAGTGAAGGAGCAGGTTGCACACCCAGGTGAAATCTATGAATCTCACCTTTTTCAACTTTATCTTTGATGAAATGATAATTAGAGTCTAAAACTGAATCAAGATCTCCATTGGAGCTTTCATATATGTGAATTTCACTTTTCTGATCTAATATTTCGGGTTCTGAAGTATGAGTAGTAATGGTAATGGCATGGGATTGTTTCGCCATTTCAGTCATGAGAAACTTATATACATTCTTTCTAATATTCATTCAATATTATGATCATCTCTTTCTGTTTTCCCTTCTTTGAGTAATTCTCTAAAGTATACCATTTGAACATCTTGCCTTATTAGACTTCCAACATATTCAGAATATTTGTTCTCCACTTGTTTCATCAACAAATTTCCAGTATTCTGTGTGCATTTAACAAATTTGTATATTTCTTCTTCGAGAACATGTTCTTCTTCCCTGCATTCTGCATATATTTTCCACTCTCTCAAGAGTTCTTGCGTATATACTGCAGATACATCATTTCTCATGTACTGCAACAACATTTCAGATGAAACATGATTCTTATCACATTGTTCAATCTCAACTTTTTGATAATTCTTATTTGATTCAATGATTTTGTCGAATTTTTTGATGACCCTTTTTAGTCTGCTCTCTAGTTCATCATCAGATTCCTTATCTCTCTTCACATATGATGATTTTTTTTTTCATTAGGCATCTCTTTTGTAACGAACATGGATGACAATGCTTTACTGTGTTTCTTTATGAATGTCTCATGGCTTTTTATCATCTTAGCTACAGACTGAATTCCAGTAGCTTTCTTATTTTCTTCCTCAAGTGTCGTTCTTGTTTCTATGGCTGGATAAACTCTTCAGTTCCTTGGACAATGTTGTCATGTCAAGAACCAATCATGTCCACTTCTTTTTATAACAGCAGCAGAAATGATTTTTGTTGTTGAATTCTGCATTCTGCATTCTTCCAAATGTAATATCAAATGTACTTTTCAAGATATCAATATCCGAGCTCATTTGATGAATCATTCTATTGTATTTGCCATGGTCTAATGTCTTGTTGATCAACTGGATTCTTGAGTGAACAAATATCATCAATTTTACTTCTTTTCATCTCTTCTTTCTCCCTTAGATATCCAACTTTGTTTCATTCAATTCCAGTGTTTCTTTAAGGTTCGGCTCGTTTTCTATCCTCTCCAACAATTCTTTATCTTTATCCATTATCAAATGCCTTATTTCTTCATCGCCAGTTCTTGATTTCTATTAAGTCGGAGATGATCTTTTCCCGGCTAGTTTCTTGAATATCTGCTGCCTCTTCTTGAACAATGTTGAGGCCACCTTCAACCAGGATTGCTGCTAATTCATAAAACTTGGATCTTTCGTGTAAGAATGCCATAGGACCATTCATGGGCTGCACATTTTCGTGTGCTTTGTCCATCGCAATTCTCATTACTATTACATCTGATTTCGATCTGTATTCTATTTGCCCGAACAAATCATCCATTTTTCTTGAAACCTATTCAACTCAATTCATTTGCTATTTTAGGCCATTTTTCCTTTTTGACATGTAGAGCAAATTGAATCTTTGTTTTTCTTTAATTCAAGCAAATTTCTAACAACTTTGTTCTTCACAAGTTCTCTCATGCTTTTCTGATTGATGTGTCCCAATCTCTTGTGCCACAGTGTATTTTCATCTGAACTAGACAAAAAAGCAAGTATTTTCTTTCTCATTAATGAGATACAAGTCCTTCTTGTTCCTTGTTCCTTTTGCAACAATCTCACCATTCTTGTAACTCTTCACAATGCAGCCTTGTTGTGTAAATAATACTTCATGTCCACAATCACAAAGTTGACTCACACTCATCAAATTATACTTGAGTCCATCAACAAATAAAACTTCTTTAGAACATAGCTTTTCACTTCCAAAAGTAGCTTCATTCAAGCCTTTAATCTTTAGACCACTTTTATCAGCAAATTTCACAACGCCTTTATCAACATCTTGTGTGTTCTCAGAAGCTTTGTATCTCCTGTCATATGAGAAGTACAACCACTGTCCATGACCCATGATGCTCCTTTTGTTTTGGTCTTCAAAGCAATTTCTACAATATTTGCTTGTTCAGTCCTTTCCACTTTTCTATACACTTTCTTTCCCTTAAAATATCCTCTCCCTTCTTGATTATTCAAATTGACTTGTCTTGGAATTTGATTGGGCAGAATGGTCATGCATTCTGCAGCACAATGACCTATCAAGTTGCATCTTTCACACTCAATAACATTTTCATCCAAAGTTTGGAAACTGTTGTTCAAAGGACAAGAAAATGATGTAGCAGATTTCATTCTTCTCATGTGTGGGTGAATCCTTCTTGTAGTAAAAGATCTTGAATCTTGTTTTACATGCTGAAAAAATTGATTTCCCCATCTTCTTCTGTTTTGATAATTATACCCAAACCAATTACCAAACTGCCTAAAAAATGGATATGAACCAACTTGTGATATGTTCTTGTTTCTACAAACAATTGCTTGATGTCCATACTTACCACAACTGAAACAATACCCAGTGAACCTCATAAAACTGCCATATCTTCCAAACTGAAATTTAAGAGACTGATTTCCAATAATTTTCTGTTGGGATGCTAAAATCTACAAAAACAGTATGCTGAATTTTTGAAAAGAGTTAAACACTGATTCACCCCCCCCCCCCTCTCGCCAAGTATGGGCAACAACATAAGCTTTTCAACTTTATTTTCAGTTATCCACCAAACTTTACTTTAAATGCTTTCAATAAAGACCTGAATGGTACTTCGTATCTCAGACAAACTTGTACCAAATACTATTCTCTTCATGAGAACCTCTATGTAACCTCTTCTGCTTTCCCTTCTTAAATAAAAGAAACTCTGTTCTACAAAAAAAAAGTGATTTATAAATTAAAAAAATTAAATACTAATAAAATTAATTAATAATAATAATAATTTAATTAATAAACAGAAAGTCTTAAAATGCTATAAAACTACTCAAATAAGGAGAAAAATAGAATCAATATAGGGAGAAATATAGAGAGCAATTTTATTGATGTATTCTTTGGTACAATACTTGTATTTAATCATTTTATGAAACTCACTATTTATAGGGATAAAACCCTAGAGAAAATAGGAATATAGAAACAGGAGATACAGAATATCTCAATGGAGATTCACATAGATTTATAACACTCCCCCTTGAATATCCATTGTACAATAAATATTGTATCTACGAGATTCATAACACTCCCCCTTGGATGTCCATTACATAAAGAATATGCCTCGTTAAAACCTTACCAGATAAAAACCTAGTGGAAAAAAAACTCTAGTTAAGGAAAAAGAGTACACTATTCTTTATGTGTAGATTTCTCCTCCTGATGAGATGATCTCTCGAAATCTTTAAATTCAAATTCTCGTTTCAAACAATCTATAGCTTCTCGAAGCTCTTCTGGAGTTCCGATGAGATTGATATCGTCAACATATATAACAAGAATTACAAAACCAAAATCTGTTTTCTTAATAAAAACACATGGACAGATTTGGACATTCTTATATCCCGAATTCAATAAGAATTCACTAAGGCGGTTGTACCACATGCGTCCAGATTGTTTAAGCCCATATAATGACTTCTGTAATTTTATAGAATAATTTTCACGAGGACCTTTAGAAGCCTTTGGTAATTTGAATCCTTTAGGGATTTTCATATAAATCTCATTTTCAAGGCTTCCATAAAGATAAGTTGTAACAACATCCATTAGACGCATGTCCACCCTTTCATGAACTGCCAAACATATAAGATATCGGAGTGTAATAGCATCAATAACGGGTGAATAAGTTTGTTCATAATCAATTCCTGGTTTTTGTGAAAAGCATTGTGCGACGAGTCGTGTTTTATATCTTACGACTTCATTATTCTCATTACGCTTTCGCACAAACACCCATTTATAGCCAACTGGTTTCACATCCTTTAGCGTTTGGACTACAGGTCCAAAAACTTCTCGCTTCGCAAGCGAATTTAACTCCGATTGAATCACATCTTTCCATTGAGGCCAATCAGTTCTATGCCGATATTATTCAACTGATAAATGATCTAAATCCTCATTATCCTTGAAAATATCAAGGGCTACGTAGTATGCAAAAGCATTATCAATAACAACGTTTCTTCGATTCCAACTGTTGTAATTAAAAGAGATTTCACAATTCTCTTCATCATTTGTAGTTGAAATCTTTTCATCAGTTGTCCCTTGGTCTTCATTTCCTGTTTCATCAATATGATCTTCTGGATCAATTAATCATCTTTTCTTTCGAGGATTTTTATTTTTGGAACCAATGGGTCGGCCACGCTTCTGGCGTGTTTTTTATTCAATAGCTATAGGATTAATTTTCTGTCCTTCAGGACCTTCTATCCGTATAGGAGCATCTATAGCTGAAATATGCGATTTAGTGACTCTACTGGAGTCAGCAAAAGAATCTAGCAGTTGATTTGTAATTTGTTGCAAATGTATAATCTTTCGAACTTCAAGTTCACTCATATTTGTGCGTAGATCTAAATGGTTTAAAGATGTTTTCCACGCAAGTTCAATCTTATGCCATTTTTTCTCTCCCCCTAATTTGGGAAACAAATTTTCATCAAAATGGCAATCAGCAAATCTTGCTGTAAACACATCCTCTGTCAAAGGTTCAAGATACCTTAAAATGGATGGGGAGTCATACCCAACATATATCTCCAATCTTCTTTGCGGACCCATTTTTGTCCGTTGGGGTGGTTCAATTGGAACATATACAGCACACCCAAAAATTCTCAAATAAGAAATATTTGGCTCTGAACCAAAAGCCAACTGTATGGGAGAAAATTTATGGTAACTCGATGGCCTTAAACGCACAAGTGATGCAGCATGCAAAATTGCATGTCCCCAGGTTGCTATAGGGAGATTTGTTTTCATCAATAATGATCTAGCAATTAATTGTAGCCTTTTAATAAATGATTCAGCTAGACCATTCTGTGTGCGAACATGAGCTACAGGATGTTCAACAATTATTCCAATCGACATGCAATAAGAATCAAATGCATGCGAAGAAAATTCACCAGCATTGTCTAGACGGATTCGCTTAATATGATAATTAGGAAACTGCGCTCTTAGGCGAATTATTTGGGCAAGTAATCTCGCAAACGTCAGGTTGAGAGTTGATAATAAACAAACATGCGACCATCGGGTCGATGCATCAATTAAGACCATGAAATATCGAAATTGCCTACATGGTGGGGTGGACTAATCGGTCCACATATATCTCCATGAATCCGTTCTAGAAATGTAGGACTTTCAGCTCCTACTTTCAATTGTGATGGTCTTATAATCAATTTCCCTTTGGAACATGCAGCACATGAAAGTTTATCAGAAGTCAAAATCCTTTGATTTTTCAAAGGATGACCGTGCGTTGTCTCAATAATTTTTCGCATCATAATTGATCCCGGATGACCCAAACGATCATGCCAAACTTTAAAAGTAACGGGATTAGTAAACTTCTGATTTACTAAATGCATCTCAATAATAATAATTGTAACATAATAAAAGCCATAAAAGATATCATAGTTTTTATAACAGAAACTTATTACCAAAGGTTATTTTAGTCATGCCCAAATATTTATGGCAATTATCTTCCATAGTCTTAACATGATATCCATTACATTGGATATATTTAAAACTCAATAAATTCTTTAGAGACTTGGAGAAAAATCAACAATAATCATATCTCCTCTTGGTAATAATATATAAGCTCTTCTAGAGCTTTTCAGAAAATTTCCAGTGCCATTTATCATTGTAATACTTGGTCTCCCATATTCAAATGATAAATATATTTCTCATATTTAAGTGATGTGCGTAGTTCCACTGTCAATTAGACATACACTTATGTCAATAGTTATCACAATATTATTCAATATATTATTGCTCATAATCAAATTATTTGAACAAATAATCTCACAAACTTCAGGTTGTGAGTTACTAATAAATATTTATAAGACCATCTACCAGATGCGTCTATTATAATCATATTACAAACCTCAGGTTGTGATTCATTAATAAGTATTCACAAGATCATTCTGGTGACATCAAGAGCCACAAATTCGAGTTTAATAAAATTTGACATAATAATAAAAGAAAACGTACGTGTAAAAGAAAATGTACCTGATTGATCTTCAAATAAACTTCAAAAATACTTTTACTTTCGACGGTAGAGATTCGTGCTGATAACGTGTTATAAAACTACTCAAATAAGGAGAAGAATAGAATCAATATAGGGAGAAATATAGAGAGCAATTTTATTGACGTATTCTCTAGTACAATACTTATATTTAATCCTTCTATAAAACTCACTATTTATAGGGATAAAACCCTAAACAAAATAGGAATATTGAAACAGGAGATACAGAATATCTCAATGGAGATTCACATAAATTTATAACATAAAAATATATATATTTTAATATATATATATTAATTAATAATTTAATCAATGAACTAAGACATGTCTTCTTTTTATTATTTTTATGAAAAAAGTAATTTTACGGATAAGATATATTCTGTAGATTCATGGGGTCTAATGTACTGGAGAATTTTCCCACTTAAATTAAGACAAAAGCTGTTCGTCCCACCCTTTTCTCTATTTCTTTCTTACATAATCTCTGATTATTAATGGCTAATTACTTGTTAAAATCCAAAAATGTTGTTCAAAATTTCAAACCGATAACTGTGTTTTCATATACTTTCTATCGGAATTTTTGTAATAATTCTCATTTCCAACAAAATCGTCAGACATTTCAATCAAGAAAGCACAGAGTCCCAGTTGCATTTCAAGAAAAAGTACCAATTTTTTTCAATTTTTGGCGTTCTGAATCGGTTAAACCCCAAAATGAATTCAATCCCAAGCAAAATGTCGATGATTCCGAGGTATTTAGTCTACTTCTTGTTCTTGCCTCTTTTTTGTTTGCTTGTTTTTTTGCCTCATGAACAGTGTATAAATTGCATGCTGCAATTCATTTCTTGAATGTTTATTGTCCTTTTATGTTAAATTTGTGTGGGAAAATTGATTTAAAATTTGGGTCAAATTCCCACTTTAAATTTATCTTTATATGCTTCTGATTTTTGTTCTCATTGATTCTTAATTTAGAGCCTAATCTTACTGTTGTATAGGTTTTGATTCATCCTGGAGGAAAGATTAAGTTCACCTCAAGTTTAGATTTTTTACCTGAATCTCACCAAGAGAGGATTCACTGCTACCGAGTCCTTGATGAAAATGGCCTTGTGGCCACTGGCAATTTTGCACAGGTATTAAGAGTTACTGTATTAAAGGGATACAACCAGCTGAATTAGGATTTTTGTATCAAAATATTACTACATGAATCTATGTATATAAACACATATGGAGAAATTTACACGAATAAAATGACTTTGTATTTACTAGTTTAACTGGCTTGGTCATATGAATTCTCACTTTTTTCAGATTACTAAGGAAATGGCTGTGAAAATGTATAGAGACATGGCCACACTTCAGACCATGGATACTATCTTTTATGAAGCACAAAGACAAGGAAGAATATCCTTTTATGTTACTACAATGGGAGAAGAGGCTATTAATGTTGCATCTGCTGCAGCACTTCAAATGGATGATCTTGTCTTCCCACAGGTTCATCAGCATGTGCTTCATTATGATTCATGGATTCTGATTTTCTTTGTGCATGAATTTTAGATCTAAAGACTGAAACATGGTGGGGCACTTTTATACTGAGGCATTTAGAGCATGTCATTTGAAAAGAAGGGTGATAACTTTGGATGAACAATATGATATAGTTTTCTGGATGTTGCTTCTTAACGGTGACAAGGAAATTTCTTCTATGTTTTGTGTATTAGAGTGATCTTGAATGATGTTTCGCCTGCACAAGAAATAGTTGAGAATAGTTGTAATTTCAGGAGGCATAAACTAGAGATTTGGTCAAATCATAAGTACAAGTTTTAGACAGTATAATTGAGCAAATCTCTAGAGTGTATGTTACTATTCTAAATTCTCAAGAGATATACTATCTGCAGAACATTTCAAGGTGCCAGTGTGTCAGTCAGTACACTAGAAAATCTATTTTATACCACTGATACACAACATTCATTGTATGAAAAATAATTTCAAGATTATAATACTTTTCTGTCTGCCAAGAAAATTTTTAATCCACATTCTAGAATGAGGCTACTCTCATTTCATGTTCTTTTCTTGCACATCCTTTGAGATATATTTCCCCAAATATGTGCTTGGAAACTTTTGAAGCATGATATCCTCATATCAAAGTAGTACAGAATATTCTAATTTATACTTTATTATTACTATTTTAAATCCAGAAAGCACAAGCATAAAATTGTTTTTTTGCTTGGTCGGATTAATTTTGAATCACGCCCATAAAACAGTGTGCATTTGCAGCAATTTCATAAGTGACCATCTATTTGTTGGTTAAAAAACTCTGGTTTCAGTAGTATCACTTTTTCCTTCAGAATGAACTAAAAGTTTGTTTGGAGTAATAGATGGAGAAAGCTATATGTGAAGGGGATAAAAAAAGGAAGTCAACGTATAAATATGGTATTACCACAAAGGATCAGTGAACTTTTTTTGTTTTTGAGTATCTTTCATAGCTCAAATAGGCCAGTCTAAGTACCTACTTTTGCTCTTTTCATTTGTTTAGTTTAAGTAGTGCATCTTCACTCCTATTTAGCTGTAACTTTATAGTCATGTAACCATCAAATTGTCGAGCTCCTTAAATAGATCGAGAACTGCATTATTTGTTACCCAATACTGTAATTATCGGCTATTTTTCCTTTCAGGAGTTCACTGGCCATATAGCACCTTTAAAAACGTGAATTAGTGCACTACTACAAATTTAAGCTCATCTACAAACCCACACAATAAATAGGAAAAACAAAGACTGGGATGACAAGTTGAAAGAATCACAGGATAGGAATTCCACGAAATTTAGTGACTCCTTTCAGTTAAATATACATTGCTGACTTGTTATTTACATGCAGTATAGGGAACCAGGAGTTTTGTTATGGAGAGGATTTACTTTGCAAGAATTTGCAAACCAGTGTTTCGGAAACAAAAATGACAATGGAAAAGGAAGGCAGATGCCTGCACATTATGGCTCTAAACTTCATAATTACTTCACTGTTGCATCAACAGTTGCGTAAGATATTGATTGATCTCTTCAATATGTGTAATGTTCTTGTTTCTGAACCTCTTCACTTTTATATATCATTTTACAGCAAAAGCTTTCTTGTGATACCTATTACTGCTCAAAAACATTATTCTGGAACCAAGGAGATCAAGATACCTTTTGCCTATGAATGCTTTGATATGAATAGAAGTTGTCCTATTCTCTAATTTTCTATTTTAAATTGGTTACTTTTCTTCGACCACTTAAAATGTATAACGCAAATGAGTGGAGGCCCCTCAGTTGTTCTGGCTATTTTTTTCCTATAATTTGGTGGACAATAATCTTTTATCTTTTACCTTATTCCAGTACTCAGATTTCGCATGCTGTTGGTGCTGCATACTCTTTAAAGATGGATCAAGTAAATGCTTGCACTATCACTTATTTCGGAGATGGAGGAACTAGTACAGTATGACGTCATTTTACTTTTCAAGAATTATGACTTCATTTTTATTTCACGTGCTCTCATTCAATTCAAGTTAATTCTTCTCGTACTCTTTGTATATTTTTTAACTATATCTACATACTGGTTGATTGCACCACCTTATCTGCTGAAGCGGTTATATGTTATAGGAAACAAAAAGTTTAGATGGATGAAATGTATCTGTATCCTTAGATTTTAAGATCTCATTTTCCAAGGATATTGGATATCTTTTATGGTAAATTGGTTATTCCATCCCTAGGCAATGTTTAGTTTTAAGAATCCCACAACCGATAAAGACTCAGACTGCAGGCACAGCTGGAAACGGCATTCCATGCAAGTTGTGCTATTTTATTTCATTTTGATACTTGGTGTCATTTATCCATTTTTGCCCTATGACCCGAAGAAATTTTGCGTTTCAGGGAGATTTCCATGCTGCCATGAACTTTGCTGCAGTTATGGAGGCACCTGTAATTTTCTTCTGCCGAAACAATGGATGGGCCATCAGTACTCCTCTTAGAGATCAATTTCGAAGTATTTATCCTTTTTGTCTAATCTAATATTTGTACACTGTTCTTACTAGAGTCTGAGCGGGACTTTTCGTTATTGAAAGGTGACGGTATTGCATCCAGAGGTCAAGCTTATGGAATTCGTAGCATCCGTGTAGACGGTAATGATGCTCTTGCAATCTATAGTGCAGTTCATGCAGCACGTAAAATGGCCATTACGGAGCAGAGACCTATTCTGATTGAGGTAACAACATGATTTTCTTATCCATTGTAAGCTTTCATGGCAATATATATATATATATATAATGGTTTATTTGTACTTGTTAACAGGCTCTTACTTACAGAGCAGGTCACCACTCTACATCAGATGATTCCACCAAATATCGTGCTGCTGAGGAAATTGAGCAGTGGAAAATGGAAAAAAATCCCGTAACAAGATTTAGGAAGTGGCTTGAAAGAGAAGGATGGTGGAGCGGTGAGTCTGAAGAAGAAGAACTGCGAAGCAGTCTCAGGAAGCAGGTAGAGATATTTTTAATGAATTTGGAAATATTCTTAGAGTATTTTGCTTTTGTTCAATTCTGGTGGTAATGATCCCTAGTGACAACATGAGAACAATTTTGAGCTGTTATGTTTTTTCTTTGAACCTTATAATTGATTAATAATGGTGTTTTTCAGGTACTGCATGCAGTTCAGGTTGCAGAGAGCGAGGAAAAACCTCGAATTAAGGAGATATTTACAGATGTTTATGATGTTCCTCCTTCCAATCTTCGCGACCAAGAGATGTCTCTCAGACAGACAATTAAAAGACATTCTCAAGATTATCCTTGTGAGTTTCCCCTTTAATTTAGAAACAAGATTAATCTCATTATGTAGTTAGTTTAACTTTCATGCTTGTTTTTAGGACCTTGAATTTATTACTCGAAATAGTAACTTTCTGGCAGCCATGGAATGGATGTTTTTAAAAAAGTTTCTGTTTTTATTTATTTTTTAAAATTTGTTTAATTTATTAATTAGTTATTTTTACCTATTAAAAATAAAATTAAAAAAATAATAATAACTAACAATATAAATAAATTATCAAAAAAGAAAAGAAAAAAAAAGGGGGTGAATTTGGTATAAAAAGGTTTTATGTTTGACAAGTTAGATTTTTTTTATTTTTTTAAATTTTGAAAAATTTAAAACTAATACAATTATTCAAAAATTTAAAAACGTTCCGAAAAATAAAAAAGTGGTTTTTTATGGAGGGAATATTATCCTTATCCTGTTTGGATTTGAATTTTGAGAGGGAACATTCAAAATTCTGTTCTGATTAAAAAACAACCAATGAAAATATACTATAAAGGGAGGAAGAGAAAAAGTAAATCTTAAAAACAATGAGTAATTCTATGGGTTATAGATTTATTTCGACGATCACCCAGTATTTGCTTTCAAGAGTTTTCAAGATTTTATATATATTTTTTTAATCTCTCTAAAAGAAATTTCTTTAGAAAAACTTTACAAGTCACGATATGATTGGTCCTCTCCATCAAGAGGGACTAGAACAGTTCACCGACAATAACATAAGAAACACCAAAAGACGCATTAATGTCTCTGAGAAAGATGATGTCGCGAAAGAAATAGTAGACATGAATATTGTTATTGGCCACTATTTTGAACTACCCTCGTCGCAAACATCGAGTGCATGAGTTGGCCGTAGCGCGGTTCTTCTCGGAAGTTGATTATAATCGTGTGTTGGAAGGTGGCCCATGGATAATCCTTAGCCACTATCTCACAGTTAGTAAGTGGAAGCCCAACTTCAGACCTTCCTTTGGTCAAAATCACATCTACTCTTGTGAGCTGTAACCGAATCAAATTATTCGCGAACAAAGTTCGTTTGAGCTCATTTATATTCGATTCATCTCATTCATTTATTAAACAAACAAACACGAATAAAATTTTATGTTCAATTAAATTTTAAATTTATTCAAACATTGTTCGTGAACATATCCAACGTTCGCGAATAAATTATAAATATTTATATATATTATTAAAAATAATATTTAATATTTAAATTAGAAAAATTTTTAATTTTTTTTTCTAATTTCTAGAGGTGATTCAACTTCTTCAACGTTGTTTAAAGTATTAAAGCAATTTGTTTATCTCAGATCCATAAAAAAACTCTTGAATTTTAACTCAATCAACTTTCTTTCTATACAAACTCAAAAAAGTTGACTATTCTCTTTTTTTTACCTTCTCAAAGTCCAGACTCAATTGAAAAAATAAGTTTAAAAGTAAGTATATTATTTTTTTACCATATTTATTTTATTTTATTTGAATAATTAGATTATATTTGTTTGATATTTTAAATTTTGAAAATTATATTATTCTTGATCGCTATCAGATTTTATTTAAATTATTTTTTTCTTCTCCTTTAATTCGTATATATAAAAATAATAATTAATATATTTAAAAATATTCTTTATATATTTAACATTTTTTTTTTCAAAGAGAGAGGATGATGATCTTTCGAAGAAATTGTTTTATGTTAGTTTAAAATTTAATCATTTTAATTATTATATTTAGATTTATGATTTGAAAGAATGGTTACTTTTATTATTATTATTATTAAATAGTTAAATATTTAAATTTTATATATATATAAATTTGAAATTTTGAAAAAAAAATAATATTTAAATTCAAATTTAAATTTGACAAATTTTTAAACTTAATCGAGCCAACTCGAGCTCGAACAATAAAAAAATAATCGAACAAATTCAAATATATTTTTCTGTTCGAAATATTAAACGAGCGAACTCAAATATGCTCGAATAATAATCAAACAAACTCAAAATATCTGATGCTCGGTTCGACTCGACTCGTTAAAAAGAATACCCTGCGGAGGATTAGTGTTGCATTTGGCAGAGTGGTTAAGGTTGACAATGCAGACATTGCGACGTCTAGGGGTAAATATGCTCGAATTTGTGTTGAACTTGATCTCTTAAAACCTCTGATACCTTCTGCTCATATTGTCGGGATCCAAACGGCGGTAGAATATGAAGACTTGCACTAGATATGCTTTGAATGTGACCAATATGGTCACCGAGGGGAAGAATGTGAGACTCATAAGGATAAGTGTAATACCCTAATTTTATTTTTGGGGTTTTATTTATTATTTAAATAATGTGAGGACTTAATAATAAATAATTATAAGTGGGATATAAGAGTAATTACAAATATAAGCATATGCATTATTATTAGGTTTTTACTAGGGTTTTCTTTTATCCTTTCAGAACACGATAGCCGTAGGCCAGGGTTTTCCGAATACCGAAAAGTTGATGAAAGAGGTAAGTAGTTTTTAGTGTTTTTGATTATTAGGATCGTAAGATTAAGATATCAGTTATGAATTTAGTTCTAATATTCGTATTATGAATTTTTGATAGAGTCCGAAGGTAATTTAAGAGCGGAATATTTGAGTTAATCGAAAGTATCGAAAAGTACGTCAAGAGCTCAATCGAGGTAGGTGGACTATCCCTCTCCGTTGTTTTTATCTATAGTATGGATAATTTTTTAAGTATTGAATTTGAAGGTTATGATATGTGAAAAGACTTGTTTGACTAATTATTATCGGCCTAATAGAATTTTGAAAGTTTAAGATCTTGAAATTAATCTTTGATTCCTAAAATTTTTAAGTATACATATATTTTTATTATTCAATAATTCCGACGACGACACAGTTCAAAATTTGGCGTGATTATATTTCCTTATTCTTTTTATTATATATATATATATTTTTTTTTTTTATACCGCCGTGAATTTCAAAATTTGATGTGATTATGTTTTCTTTTTCTTTTTATTATATATTAAAATAAAGAATATTTTTTCTCACTTTTAATATTCTTAAATATTTTAGAATGTCTATTTATATTGAAGTTTTATAAAAGTAAATTATATGTAATTCTTATATTTGATTTTATTGGGGATTAAGTGATGGATAGCAATGGGAGGAACATGTTCCACCGTTTATAAGATTTTCCATTGGCAAGGATAAAAAGCTACCAAGATATAAGATATAAGGCCCTTTTCTAACGGGTATTGATGCGTTCCGATGGGTATGCTAAAAGATAGGCTTTATTTACCTATGTCGATTATGAGTAATTAAAGACTGTATCTTACTAACTGTCACTTTAGCATTAATTGTTGTCACTTAATCAATCAGAACTTAAGGCAGAGTACCTATCGTGTAGCTAGTTCTTGGAAAGTATCTACGATTTTAATTTATTAATATCATACTCCCAGGGAACTGGTAACGACTTAGTAGTAACTAATCCTAACATTCATCTTATTTATCTAATCAGTCAATCGATAATCAATACTTTGAGATTGATTGGTGATCCCAATCACTCATAACAAGCAAATAGCATTCAAGAGTAGACATACATTCATCAATTTAAGCTCAGTTATTACAATTTGTTTGACCTTATCTTCGAACATTTTAGATATATCTTGATCTCTAAGATAATTATGAAATGTAACAATCTATTTATCATATCTGAGTTATCTGGTGTATTCACCCCTACCTTGGGATGATCCTTCTCATCTATCGGATTAAAGTATCCATGAACGGTCCCCTATGTCACTTCGGTATCATGTCACTTAACCCTAGGATTGGCCTAGCGTACAAACTCAGCTTTATTAGGGTACTCTAACAAACATGGTGATCTGTTTTGTTATTTCTTTCTAATCTGGCAGACCTTTTACAGTTTGTTAAACTAAACCGGTTATGATTCAGACATTGGTTAGGAGTTGTCTATAACCCTAATTTAATTTAAAAGGACACGACAGTTCAACATTCATAATGATAATTCTAGCTCTATGATCTTCCCGGGAAAATGGATAGCATCTCAAATTGTAAAATATGTATGATGTATAAATTCAGTATCAAATCAATATCCAGATAAAACAATTCATAAACATACAGAAACTCGTCTAGGGGACCCACTATCATAAAGTAGTCACCGCTTTATGCAGGTCCAGCCGGCGCTGCAGCTCCTGTACTCTTCTGATTGCTCGATCCTACTCTGCTCGGCAGAGCCTTCGGAGAACGCTCCTCAGACCTAGTAGCAATTGCTTTACCTTACATCCCGGGCTTAAACAAATTGCCCTAATCTGACTAAGAACACGCACCCTATCTGTAATACCCTGACCTGACCCAAATTAGGTAGTTATTATAAGTTTCTAATTAAATTAATGAATAAAGAATTTATTATTATTATTATGGGCCGAATTAGAATATATGAAAAATATTAGGGACTAATTAATAAAAAGTTTAATATTTTAACCTAATTAGGTTATACCAAATAAGAATGATTTTTAGGGTGATAATTTGAAGAAAAGAGAGAAATATCGTAGAGTAGAGGCAGAAGATGAGAAAAATAGGGTTTGGAGAAAACGAAAAAGAAAACGAAAACGAGAAAGAGGCGGTTATCAAAATAATTGTCAAGTTTTACCTCGAGAGTTATTATTAGTTTTCAAATCTAAAAGTCGCAAAAAGTTATTATTCGTTTCATAGCCTCTAAAGAGAAAACGAAATTAGGGTTTATGAATCTCTAGAAGTTGGTGAAAAGGTTGTTGATAGAGTCTCAAGGAGATTTAAGAGCAGAATACCTAAATTGATTTGAATCTACATAAGCGATCAATCGAGGTAGGTGGACGATCCTTCTTCATTTTTTTTATTCACTATAATCAAATATTTTTAAATATACTGAATTTGAAGGATACAATATTGTAATGATATTTTTGATAATGTGTATTAAGATTTTGACTTGATTTTTGGAAACTGTGTATTAAGATTTTGAGCAGATTTTAAGATTTTAGTCAAATTTTAATTTTTGGAAAATTTAGGATTTTGAATTTGTTTCTGGTTTCGTGCATGTGATTTGTATTTGTGTTTGTTTTTTTTATTGTTAAAGTAAAAGTTTGTTTTCTTTAGTTTTGATTATTAAAATTTTAGAATTTTATAAATTTAAGTTTTATGATGTTTTAGTAAGTATTTTGTTTTTAAGTATATTTAGTATTTTTTTCATTTTGAATCGTTTTAATTAAGTTTTTATTATATAGATATAGTTATTTTCTATATATATATATATATATATATATATATATATATAATTTTTAAAGAGAAAAGGAACGTGGGAATTTTAAATGCATATATAATATATATTATTAAGTTTTTATTATTATTTAATGAAAATATAGAAAATACCATTTTAATAAGTATTTAATATTCTTTTATTTATTACTAATATATATATATATATATTATATATATATATATATATATTAAATTAAAGAGTTTATATTGTTTTATATAGTATTTATTAAATTATTATTTTAAAATAAAAGATATTTTTCTTAATTTAAGTATTGTAAATATTTTAGATTATTATTTTAAAATAAAAGATATTTTTCTTAATTTAAGTATTGTAAATATTTTAGATTATTATTTTAAAATAAAAGATATTTTTCTTAATTTAAGTATTGTAAATATTTTAAATTATTATTTTAAAATAAAGAATATTTTTCTTAATTTCAGTATTGTTAGATATTTCAAATTATTATTTTAAAATAAAGTATATTTTTGAAAATTTTAGTTTTGTTAAATATTTTAGAATGATAATGTTTTACACTGATGTTTTATAAAAGTAAGTTAAATGTAAATTTTTATAATCTTTGATTTTATTGGGGATTAACTTGATGGATAACAATGGGAGGAACATGTTACACCATTTATAAGATTTTCCATTGACATGGATAAAAAGCCACCAAGATATAAGATATAAGTAAGGCCCTTTCCTAATGGTATGTGTATAAAGTTAGGAACTGATATCAGTTAAGACCCATTCGCGATACATTCAATTAATCCCCCAATAGTCAAAGAAAAGCAAAGGAAAGAAAAGAAAAGATATTGATTGAATGTTTGTTTTCTTTTGTTTTGAACTATGCAAGTTTTTGAATAAATTATTATGAAAGATTTATTTGTTGTTTATAAATAAGAGTATTGAAAGGTATTTATTGTTATTGTTATTCTTTTAAAATTTATTATTTTTTATTATTTTTTGTTTATAGATAAAAATATTGAAAATAATTATGGTTATTAATATTATTTTAAGATTTATTATGTTCTATCATTTTCTGATTTATAGGTAAAATTTATTGTGAAGGAATTTATAATTTTTATAAAGATATTTATTTTTAAATTGAAGAGTTTTTTTTAAAGGAAGGATTGTTCTGCCTACTGAGTATTTTTATACTCACTCCCTATATTTTCCTATGTTTCCCACATTACAGATGACAGTGAAAATACTTAGTTAGAGGATGATGATTATTGGATGGATGACTTTAAATAAGAGTTTCAGAGTCTTTTTAGTTTGTTTGTCTTGTTAGAATAAACTTCTTATTGTATTGGGAGTTTGAACTTATTGAGTGGGGATTTGTTATTAAATAAAGTTTAAAATTCTAGATGATATTTTATGGATTATTTCAAGTTAATAGTTTATTTAATTGTTTTAGTTAATTGAAAGTAAGTGGTTTGACATTCTTTTGAGAAATCTAGAGAATGTAGCAGTGTTATGTCTTGAATTTGGGAATTTAGTTCATGAACTAAGCCCAGATTCGGGGCATGACACTATCTCTCTCTTAGGATCTCCTAACGAAATCTCGGTATTATGTGATACAAAAAACGAACCCTATCTAGTCGTAATCTAAGATTTTGAGACAGACTCTCAGAAAGCAAAGAAAAAGAGAAACTCTCGTATACTAAACTACTTGAATGAAACACCTGAGATCACTCAATGACTTGTATACGGTAGAAAAATGTATACTTGAAGTCACTGAATAATTCAGATAAAGTGAAAAGGGATAATTTCAACTCTTGGAGGCCTGTGGTATTTATAGTAGCTTTCTGGAGTGAATTTCTCCAAAAATTTTGATGTAGGACAACTTCTGGTGCTCGGGACGCCCGTCCCGAGCTTGGGACGGCCGTCCTGGTGCTTTGACTGGGTCGGGACGCCCGTCCCGAACTCAGCATTTCCAAAAATTACATTTTTGCCCCAAAATTTGCTGTTTTCATGCAATTTACTCCTGAAACTTCCAAAATCAAAATTTAAGCAATTTTATGTCAATTTGATTCAATTAAGATCAAATACATTCAAATATTACCCTAATTTGTGTCTAAAACATGCTAAAAAGGGGATATGATTTATGCATATCAGGTATAAAGTTAGGAACTAATATTAGTTAAGACCCATACGTAAAACATTCATATTATTCCCCCAATAGTCAAAGAAAAGACAAGAAAGTAAAAGAAAAGAAAAATGAAAGATATTGATTGAATGTTGGTGTTACATTGTTTGCGCAATATTTTTATTTACCATTTAATTTATGTTTTGTCTTTTTGTGTTTTAAAGATAAATGTACGGCAAAGTATTATTATTATTATTATTATTTAAACAAATTTATATTGTTTTTCTTTTAATTGAAAAAAATATATTTTAAAAGGAGGGGAGATGTTCTGTCTATTGAATATTTTATACTACCCCTATATTTTCCCACTTTACAGATGACAGGGAAGATACAGGGTTAGAGGATGATTACTAGACAAATGATTATGAATAAGAGTTTGGAGTAAAGTCTTTAGTTGTTTTTGTTGGAAACTTGAATTTTTTTTTAGTTGAAGTTTATTATTGAAGAAAATTAGAAATTGTGGATGATATTTTATAGATTATTTAAGTTAATAATTTTACTGTTTGTTGTTGGATAATTGAAAGTAAGTGGCTTTACATTCTTTGGAGAAATCTAGGGAGTGTAGCCGTGTCATATTCTTGAATTTGGGAATTTAGTTCAAGAACTAGGCCCAGATTCAAGGCATGACAATAAGAGTCAAGGGTTTATGGAACATCATGTCGAGCTTAAAAATGGAGTTGGAACGAAATCTATAGCCAAGGGACCTTATGGGCCATGGATGATGCCCCAGTATCTGTCCCGGAAGAAACCAGTAACCAGACAACACAACACACAAATTAATGACCGACAAGGAAACCCTAGGGCGTGGCAGGATAGGGCGCACATTCCAACTGCTGGCAGTTACATGTCAACGGCATAAGACGTCGACTAATCAGACACATGTTGATAGTGACAAGCCTAAAGGACTGGTACAAAAGGACATTCCAAACTCAAGAACCACAACTCCCAAGTCAAATTCTCGATTCTCAGTTCTTCAGAACCTCCGAGATGAGTTTGCTGACGTGGTTGACGAAATTTAAATCCTCAAGAACAAAATTCAGTATGTTGAAGGCTCAAGCTCTAAAGTGCAGAGGGCTAGAGCGAGGCCCAAGAAGCAAAGTCCACCGTCTGATACTCATGATTAAGGAAGTGTTGGGCCTAAGGTAAACTTCCAACCGAGGCCTGAGGGGACATTTGGGCCAAGGGAAAATATAAGGGAAAGTCCGCAAGGGACTAAAGGTTCGGGGCTGACGAATGAAGTACCAAACGGACCCACTTTGAAACAAAAGACCACAAGGAATATTAAACAGGAGCTTTAGCTGAGAAGAATGGGCCCGAGGTTGGAGGGACGCAGAACAAGCAAGCTATCCAGTCCAGTTTCAAGCCTAGTGAGGGAGGCCTAGTCTTTATTCAGTTGGATCAACCGCCTGATGGAGGTCTTTGCATGTAGAGCTCGCGAACAAAGCTCGTTCGAGCTCGTTTATGCTTTGTTCGAGCTCGTTCATTTATTAAACAAATAAATTCGAACAAAATTTTAAGCTCGATTAAATTTCAAGCTTATTCAAACATTGTTCGCGAACATTACTGAGCATTCACGAACAAATTATAAATATTTATATATATTATATATACTATTTTTAATAATATATAATATTATAATTAGAGATTTTTTAAATTTTTTTCTTAAATTTTTAAGTGGGATTCAATATTTTTATAAGAATTTATTGAATAGTTAAATATTTAAATTATAAAATTTTTTAAAAAATTAATATTTAAATTTAAATTTGAATTTTTTTTAAACTTAATCGACGAACTCGAGCTCGAACTCAAACAATTTTTTCTGTTTGAAATACTAAATGAACGAACTCAAACATGCTCGAATAATAATCAAACAAACTCAAAATATCTTATGTTCGGTTCGACTCGGCTCGTTAACAGCTCTATTTGCATATTTACATGGAGGGAGAACATTACATGTCTAAACACTCAGGCTACTCCCGATGTATCTACTCCGACTAGGACGGTTGTTGGTAAGGGCTCTGCCACCCTTACTCCTAACATTCAAACCTGTTTATGGATTGTACAATCCTATCATGGAATGGTAGAGGTTCAAAATCTGCACCGTTCCATAGATATCTTCAAGATATATTAAAGAAATATAAGCCTTCTACTTTACCCCTTTTAGAAATAAAGGTTAATAGTAATGTCTCTATCCAAAACATTTGTAAATATTCTGGCTTTACTAAACATGTGTGCATCAAGGCTCAAGGCTTTGCATGTGGAGTTTGGCTGTTATGGGATGCCTTTGCCATTGAGCTTGAGGTGGCGACGATAGATAATCAAGCTATCACAGCAATTGTCAACGGTATATATACAAATACACCTTCCCAACGATAATATCTTATTCGATATTATTTCCTATAGCATCACAATATGAAATATCTCGAACAACTCGCATACAAATATCCACATATCCGCAGAGGCCCATGACACAATAAGCTTACGACCCAAAAGACAATAATAAATAGGAACCCTTCTGAGATCAGAAGGGGGACACGCAAAAAAAGAATACAAGAAACAAAGGAGAAAAAGGAAGAGCGTAGAGAGAAATAAGAATCATGCCACATCAGTCAAGTACCGGAACCGTGTGGCATGTGTGTTGTCCATAGTCTATGCTTCACCAAATCCATGCACAAGGTCCTATCTTTGGGAGTTTATGTCCGATGCAGGAGTACTAATTGGGTACTGGAATCAGGTATTGAACCCCGAGGATAAGACGGGTGGCCAACTAGTAAATAATGTCCAGACGAGGTTCCTGTGGCAAGTTATCACGGATTGCAACTTGCTTGATCTTGACTTTTCCGGATGTAGGTTCACATGGACGAATAGGAGAGCAGGGGTAGCGTATATTAAAGAGCGTCTGGACTGTGTTTGGTGTAACGATCAATGACACCAAAAGTTCTTGAAAGCTTCTATAAAACATTTGCCTTGTGTGTATTCCGACCATCATCCTATCATCTAATCATTATCAGAAAGAATGGCACAACCCAATCAGGCAAAAAGCTTCCGCATGTTGACTGCTTAGTTCCAACACTCTAGCTTCCGAAATATAGAGGCCAAATGTTATATGTCCAATAACATATAACTTTAGAACTAGTCACAATCAAAATCATAAAACTGGAGAACTCTAAATCAACAATTCTCATTAAAGAATATAGTTCAAAAGGTTTTTATTTATTTACAATGTATATTTTCGGAATACAATGAACAAAGAAGATACATGCCTAAATAGGCGATACAAGAAATGAAAAATTGGAAACATAATATATGGTTGCCAAAATACATGGCTATAAATGAGCATGGAAATATGCATGAATATTTGATTGAGAGAAAAATAAGGGAAGAGAAATATGCAATCTCAACACTCCCCCTCAAGGTGGAGCATGTAGATTCTGCTTGCCCATCTTGACTAGAAGAAACTCGAGTTGTTTTAGCACCCAAAGCCTTTGTGAAAAGATCGGCTATCTGTGTCTTCGTGTCAACGTGAAACGGATTGATTTCCTGTGACTCGACTCATTCCTTGACAAAGTAACAGTCCATTTCCACGTGCTTTGTTCGTTTGTGAAAGACCGGGTTATCAGCAATATGTCATGCCGCATTGTTATCACAAAAGAGAGGTGTAGGCCTATGTTGTCTTGCTTCTAGTCCCTCTAACAACCAACGCATCCACAGGATTTCACTAGTGGCGTTGGCCATGACGCGATATTCCACTTCAGCCGAGGAGCGAGAAACGACTGATTGCTTCTTTGAGTTCCACGAGATAGGAGCTCCCCCCAAAAGAAGAACATATCCTGTTCTAGACCTCCGAGTGAGTGAACATCCCATCCAGTCCGCATCACAGTATGCTACCAAATCCATTCCTCCTTTCGACAAGAAAATACCTTGTCCCGGAGTGGCTTTTAGGTAGCGAAGGACTCTCATGGCTGAGTCCATGTGTTTCTGCCGAGGGTCTGAGCCGTTTATGCCATAAATCACTAGTCACCATCATTGCCTTCCTCCTAGCCCCAAGCATCCCCATTTGATATAGACCATCTTCGCACCTACCTGCTCCAATCAATTTCCTCGAACGCAGTCCAAGCATAACAAAGAAATTTAGAAAAAAAAAGGTTATGACACAACTTAGATCCTTTGTGAGTTTGCTTACTGACAAGAGATTAAAAGTGAATTGTGGAACATGCAACACATCTTGCACTTTTGCTCCATTTTGTAAAGTATGGCTGCCCCTTCCTTCGACTGGTATGCTTTCTCCATTTGGTATGATTACAGGTGGTTCGTCTCTCGATTCGATTTGATTTTCGAGAGCATCGGACCTATGTGTTATATGTTCCGTACATCCAGAATCGACTATCTATTTATCATTGTGTCCAAGGACATACGACACTTCCAATGGGGCCATTACCGAACCCATTGGAAATCTCTTTGGATCCTTATCAGATCGGAAAGGGATGGGCTTTTTATTACCAGACAATTTCTTCATCTTTCTGAGAGATTTGGGGTTGAATCCGTTGCCGCTGAATTGACCGAACTCAATTCGTTTCTGCAAGTTTCGGATCTGTTCAAGCTCGGAGGATAACCGTTTCCGTAGCTCATGAACTTCATTTAAAACACGACGAAACGTTAAACGTTAAATACCTGTCGTGATTGAATCTGTTGCAGTTGATTTCGGCTAGCTTCTGCTTCCCCTTTTTTTTTTTTGAAGAAAAGAAATCTAATATCATCATTATCATGCAGGTAATTAAATTGTCAGAGGACTATAATGTCCCTCAAGATTTCGGACAAGGTAAAGATTGGAGTCTTCGACAATATTGCATTCGGAAAGAGTAGCTGCGCCGTTTGCTAGATGTTTCTGTTCAAACAACAGCCTCTGCATATTAACCGGAGTACCGATTTTTTCCTTTATCTTTTTCTTCACGTTGTCAACGGTATTGGAACTCTCCACTTCCAGAGTGATCGTTTTCCTCCCCAGCGTTTTCACGGTGATCTCCAATTTTTCGATTGAAAATTAACGAAAAGTACGTAGAAATGGGAGAATTCGGGAAACGAAAAAAAGAATAAATCAAATCAAATGAGAAATGTGGGGTGGGAGTTGAGCGGTCTTGGCAAGATCTTCATTTGCCCCTTCTGCCATATCGGTGAGATGGTGAGAAAGACTTTAGAATTCGGGTTTGGATCACTGCTCTGATACCATAAAGAATATAGTTCAAAAAGTTTTTGTTTATTTACGATGTATATTTTCGGAATACAATGAAGCCTAAATAGGCGATACAAGAAATACAAAATTAGAAACATAATATATGATTGCCAAAATACATGAGTGTAAATGAGTATAAAAATATGCATGAATATTTGATTGAGAGAAAAATAAGGAGAAAGAAATATGCAATCTCAATACTCAAATGATAGATTAAAGATGTATTTATCTTAGATATATATATATATATATATATAATATATATATTTCTTTAAAAACTTTTAAAGCAATCATTTTTTTTAATAAATATCTTTCTTTTTTCTTAAAAAAAAAACCAAATAAATAAATATCTTGTTTTCACAAGAAAAAGGAATAAATAAATAACACTCGTGTCAGTTATCTGGCCCATGTGCATGTCACGAGGTAACAAAACCTGAGCAACAGCGCGTAAAGAAGAGAAATGGCTGCCACGGTCTTCATATTTCCATCGGCGAGACCTTTCCATTTGGGTTCTTACTTGACATCAACTTCCAAATTCACGGGAAAGCCCGCTTTCAATCTTTCCGTTAGAGTATTTTCATCTTCAGCAGTAAGATCTGCTGTTTCAACAATGTCTTATGAGAATCAACTTGCTGCTGCAAAAAAAGCTTGTTCCCTTGCCGCTAGTCTCTGTCAGGTACTCTGATATGTTCCTTCTTGGTATCTTTTGCACTCATTTCTTTCTTTCTTTTTCCCCCCTTTTTTGTGTTTAATTTTGTTTCAATTGTGAATTTGGTTTGAACCCAGATTCTTGAATTGTGTATTTTTGTCGTTTTTAGTTTAACAGCAGATTACATGATGATTACTTTTCGTCTTGTTACCTAATCCATTTAAGTTCTTGTAGATTTTGATATCATTTGTAATTTTTGAGCTTGGATGAGTTCCTCTGTCCATACATTGCGATAATTTTTAAGTTCATTGGCAGTAAACTATCAGTTTTGGCAAATTTGATTATTCCATAATAGTATATATTTATTAGTATCTTTTAGTCTTTCTTTAACTTTTGAATTTTGTTGAACCTTTTTTCTTTTCTTTATTTACCTTTTTTTAAAGATAAATGGTATATTAGATGATTTTTTTTTTTTTTTTTGAAAATAGAATGAGCAATTCTATCTTTCAGAAGGATGAATAAGGAAGAATTACAATTCTTCTAGAGAAGCAGTTTGAGGAGCTGATATGTAATAAGGACAAACTTAGCTTCTTTTTTTTTTTTTGTTGAAATTTTATTATGAAGGTAATTAGGAATACAAGGTCAAGTTATCCGAATATCAGTTTCATCTTGTTTACCCTTTCCTTGAACACAAATAGAAAGAAGCAGAAAGGAAAATACCATGGACTACTTCCCTTCCGTATCATGGACTACTTCTTCATGATGGTTTTTTTCAATATGCTTTCAGATTATGCATTTGATAGGTTTCCCAATAGAATATCAGTTGTTTAATTAGTCAATGGAAATCAATTGTTTAGTTATTCAAAGGAAAGCAGGCTGTTTGATTCATGGATGGACAATATAGTTGTTCAAGGTATGGTAGTTAAAAGATACGGTACCTGCTAGGTGGATGCTTCAAATTACATGATTTTCAGGAGCATTTATTCAAACCTTTTAGGTGTTATTGATTCTAATCTTCACATTTAATCTAACTTAGCGTATTTCAGTCCTCTCTCTCTCAAACACACACACTGACTGATAAATGAACTTACTAGAGTGCCCTCTTTATATGGAAGGAATTTGAAACTGTAGTTATGGAACATAGGTCAGTACCCTCTTTCACTTATAGGCTAAACCCTCTTCATAAAGGCTAACATCATCTTAACTTGCTCCTATGTTTGTAAACTTCCCTTTTCAAGTTATAACATTTGCTACAACATTGTTTGACCATGATATGGAGACAGATGGAAGATCTTCAGGCATAAATAATTGAGGAAATAGGTAAATAGGTTTTTCCTATGCGGCAGCTGACTGGCATTTATGAGGAAACATACAGTTCTCATGGGTTAGGTGTCTCTGGTTTAAGATACAAATATAGCATGGTGAACCTTAAGATTAAGTTTTTAGATCAAGAATGTCAAACATTTCCTGTGGTACAGTATAATAATAGTGTAGCACTGGATTTTTTCACACAAATTCCTTTCTATTTTTGTTTTTTATTTTATTTTTATTTTACAGCATGGTTTATAAACTTGTTATCATGACTGTATAGGAGGTGAAATTCCGGAGCCATAAAATTTGTTGGGTCAGTAATAGTTAGTAGGTGACAGTTTCGCTTGCTTATGTATTTCCTCTTTGAGTCTGAAATCAATTTGATTAAGTTATACAGTTAATCATTTCCCTACTAATAGTCTTGAATGCGAAACGTTTTTGGTCATTTATGCCTTCACACTCCTTTACATGCTTGATCACTTGGGATCAATCTGTTTGTCAATTTTTGTATCTTTAGAGTGGACTGAAATTCCTATACCATATCACATATAGTGTCTTTGTTGCTCTTGTTCTACTGGATTATTGTAGTAATAATGGTCCATACTTAAAATAGTAAATGGTCTTGTCATCATACGCTTTCTTTTCTTCCAATAATGGTTGAAGATGATTTGAAATCTGCACCAATCCCATATTTCTAAACAATCAAAAGAGCGTTCCTTTGTTTTTGTGTTCTTATGCTTGATAATAGAATTAAGGAAGGTTTGGATGAGTCATGATAGGAATACATTGTCAAGTATCTTTAATTCCAAATATGCACATATGCGCGCGCACACACATATATTGATGGTTATTCTTTTGTTCTGCACCTATTGGTAAAAATTTCTGTCAATATTTTCTATTTTCGTTTGTCCAATTCACTTATCAATCTCGTAAATCAATAATATAATTAATGTCTTTATTCATCTTTTATCCACTAAAAGAAAAATAAAAATGAGTAGAGAGAAGAAAAAAAATGTTAGTTAGAAGATAAGGTTACTAGGGTCATTTTACACTTTTCCTTATCCATATGCAAAATTCACAACATTTTTTTACAAGAGGTAGTAGTAATTTCTTGTTTCGCATCTTGGGCTCTATTGCTATGTATTCTTACACTCAAATTGCACTAAGCTTGCTTGCTTTTCTTCTAGTCATTCATCCCAAAGCTTGTTCTTTGTGCAGAAAGTTCAAAAAGCATTATTGCAATCAGATGTCCATTCAAAATCTGATAGAAGTCCTGTAACTGTAGCTGATTATGGTTAGTTCTTATATATTTATTTTGACTTATATTTATGTTATACTATTACTACATTTAAATTAGACAATTTGACAATTTTGCATTGAATCCATAGGTTAATGTGAATAAATTTCCTGACCCTCTCTGTTTTTTATAATTGTCGTTTCATCTTTATGTACTTTTGTTCTAAAACCAATGTCTGCCTTCTTATGTAATTCATGGCAAGATTATGTTTACTTTCCTCGTATAAATTTCCATCCTAAGATGGTTCTTCTTTTCAAGCATTTTGCTGACTAAAAATGGTAATGGCTCTCTAACAAGTATTTATTAAATAATATAAAGATTTCTATATGCTTTGGTGTTTCTACTTAAATTGCTTGCATTTAGTTTTAACTTACATTATTCATATTCTGTCACAGTAACACTACTTTTAAAGATCTGGGGGGTTTATGTCCATTTTCTCTTCCAGAACTCTTGCTCTATTCCTTCACACTATAAGAACTATAGTTTCAAGCTGCAAGATTAAAATAACCTAAAAGAATAGCAGAAAACAATACTTGGGAAGCTTTGATTAATGCACTACTGAAATTTTCAACAAACTTTCAAAATAGCCAGCAAGATAGGAGCAAAGTTTGTCCAGATATTGGCAACTATGTCATAGCTTTAAACAACTTCCATCATCTTTCGAGAGAGAGAAGGATTAAACAAGCAGATTGTTTGGAGTCTAGAATAGTGAAATTAACCACAAAACCATGAATTGAAGATGTTCCCCTTCTTTTTGTGCTACCACCAGCATCAACTGTAACATATAGTAGGTTCATATGCACATAGTTCAAATACATTTCAGTGGTGCTTCTGAAAGATCTTTAAATTAGTTGATATCACAATTTTGACAAAGAAATGGATGGACGAGTTAAAAAAGCTTATCAGGCTAAGAAACTTCCAAGGAACAATAAAAATGTGAAACAAGTTCTTGATGTTAATGAAGTTTATTCAAGGAAAGGCGACTTCTCATCAACTGATTAGATAATCTGCCATCAGAAGCCACTTGAGTTCCCAGTGATGAGCTTTAAGAAGTCTTATTGAGTAGTTTTGGAACCTTATTTCAGTATAATTTCTTGCTAGGAATCAAGTTTTCCTACATCTTAGTTGATGCTGGACAAAATTAGGCCGCTGCTTTTTTTTGTTTTTTTCAAAAAGAAACTTTTAGTAATACTAGTACTTTAGGATTCTGATTTTGGTTATATTTTGATTTAGTTTCTCATGTGCTTTATGTTTCTATAACTTTGTTGTTTCATATGTGCATTAGATTTTTATCTCTGTAGTTCCTCAGAAGCTTGAGAATCTAGTTATTATTGAGTTTCTTATTTCTGTTAGGTTTTATCCTACACCATGCATTTTTGACAAGAAAGAAATTAAGGTTGTTTCCCACTTTAAGCAGAAACCCTGAATTTCCCAAGGTTTTAGCTTGGGAAATGATAATTTCTTGAGTACGGTACATGGTCTGTTGTAATTGGATGGACAAGGATAGTAAAGGTTTAGCAAAATTAAAGCAATCATTTGTATGCTCCTTAATGTTCCCTTGGTCTTATTAACTCTTGTTATGAGGCCACCTATGCTCTTAAATTTTTAATTGCAGTTTTTTCTTTTAGCAATATCTATTTGTTTTCCCTGTTTTTCAGCCTATTCATGAGGAAACCCATGAACTCTAACATATGCAGTTGCAAGCTTGCTTGTCTGTCCTATTTTGGTTAAATTTATTTAATTCCATAAGTTTCCATTCAATCAGAAATTGATTTATGAATTTGTCAGGTTCGCAAGCTCTGGTAAGCTTGGTTTTGCAGAGAGAGTTACCATCAAGTTCGTTCTCTTTAGTAGCTGAGGAGGTACTTTCTGAAACTTCCATTCTATAAATATATATTACAGTGCAATATTGGGCAAGACAATACAAACAAACCACAGTTTAGGTTTGGGGGTTTCATAGGTTCCTGTTTGAAGTGGGTCAACTCATTTAACTTAAATGTGTTCAGGTTTAAGAATAGGTTTAATCTGTTTGGGTAGAGGAAGGAGGGGACGGTATCTATAACTGAGTGACAAGCCACCATATACATCAAATAACTTCAGTGAAAATCTTATCTTGGTCACATGACTCTCTAATCTTCTTGAAGATTGTGATTTTTGTGGATTACATCCTTGGTGGCCTCCACCTCATTTATTAAAAATATCTCAGCTTCCATTGGCGAAGAGCAGTTTTTCTATTTCATAAGAGTAAGGATATTGAATTGTGTTGACCCATAATTTGATGAAGTATATAGCTACGAGAAAATTTTTCTTTGACACAGTATATTCTATCTCCATAGCTTTTCAACTCGGTTGCCATCTACCATAATTTGTTTGTCCTTGATAACACTTTTTGCTTGACTATGAGATGATTATTGGGGATAAACTTAGGATTCTGAGGACCTGCGCAAGGAAGAAGCACAAGAAACGCTGCTGCGCATTACAGCACTAGTGAATGAAACTTTTGCTGGTGAGGGAGCATCTCCTGTATCTGTTGAGGATGTGCTCAGTGCCATTGATGCTGGCAAATCTGAAGGGGGTTCCCTTGGTCAGCACTGGGTTTTGGACCCTATAGATGGTACTAAAGGGTGAGTCCTCATGGCTTGGTCGATGCTTATTATTTTTTTTGTATCTGAAATATTTAGTAGCAACAATTGGATGATATTAATGTCCCTACTAAATTCAAATACTTAGGATTTTACACGATTTAAAAATATAATACAGCTGTGTATGTGAACTCTCTTTCTCCCTTGTACTTGCATTAGCATTTACATGTTTCAAGGTCTTAACCTCTCCCCGTCTGTCTCAGGGTGGGATTAGTCATTGTATGATGCAGGTTAATTAATCGGACCAAGATCTTTTTGCTAAATTATTTGTGCTTATAATATAGGAAACATTGAGGTTTAACTGGTCAAATAATCTACAGTCTAACAATTTGAGTAACATATACAATCATTGAGGTAATGCTTATCAGAACAGAGTATTCAACACAGTTTATGCTACTGGATGTCTTATAAATCATGGAAAGTCTTCTGTTTCTTTATCTGAAAATTAATTTAAAAAATGCATGGTAGCACTACATTCATATATTACTATTCATGAGTGCCATATTCTACTGAAGGTTTCTGAGAGGAGAGCAGTATGCAATTGCACTAGGACTGCTAGATGAAGGTCAGGTTGTTTTAGGTGTTCTAGCCTGTCCTAATCTTCCTCTGCAATCACTATCCTGCCATGTTGAGTCCAATGTTCAAAGCAAAGTTGGTTGTCTTTTCTATGCACAAGTTGGCAGTGGAACTGACATGCAATGTTTTGATGGAACCCCACCTCTAAAGGTTGCTCCTTTTTAACCTAAAATAGCAAAACTTTCATTTCCTTTTTATCTTTTTAAATATGTGTATATATATATTCTGTTTTCACTTTCTCTCTTACCCTACTGTAAACTCCAAAATGCATTGGTTTGTTTTACTCTGTTTCTCTCAGGTTCATGTTACTGATACAGAGAACCCTGAGGAGGCATCATTCTTTGAATCTTATGAAAAGGCTCATTCGATGCAGGACCTGACAAGCTTAATTGCAAAAGTATAAAGGAAAAAAGAAAAACACCTTTCTTCTTTTTCTCCCTGACTCTGTTTCTTTCTAGTCTATTTTCCATGCTTAAATCTTCTTAAATATTTTTTAAATAAACAGAAACTGGGAGTAAAAGCACCTCCTGTTCGGATAGATAGCCAAGCAAAGTATGGGGCTTTATCCAGAGGCGATGGAGCAATATATATGCGTTTTCCTCATAAGGGATACCGTGAAAAGATATGGGACCATGCAGCAGGATATATAGTCATTAAAGGTATTAAAGAGAAACTGAAAGTTATGCATTCTGATTGCACAAGCTATTGAGAATTTGAAATGTTGATATTAGTGTGTTTTGCAATGTGAATGATCATGCAAACTTTTTGAAGATAGAGAGAAAAATATGCAGGGCAGTGTGGAAATTTAAGACAATATGTTCTACAGTTTCCCTTCTAAGTGAATGTGTCCTAAACTTTGGGAAATTTGCTTAGATGTGGAAATATACATGTATTTCAGGCATGCATTATGAAACAAGTACAGGAGATGGGCTTGACTTGTAATTGCTTACATATATATATATATATATACATGTATATTTCTGTGCAGTTAGAATGTTAGAACTAGTGGTGATTATGCATTTCTGCATACATAATTCTACTTGGCTGAATACACACTGTGTTTGATAAACTTTGCAGAAGCCGGAGGTATTGCAACAGATGCTTCTGGAAACCCTTTGGATTTCTCGAAAGGAAGATATCTAGATCTAGACACCGGCATAATTGTTACAAACCAGAAGCTAATGCCAGCTTTGCTGAAGGCTGTTCAAGAATCTCTGAAGGAAAAAGCTTCTTCCTTGTAATGTTGATGATATATATAAGTAATTTCCTTTTGATATCATAATAATGTCTGGTTGCTTAGCCCTCTTATTCTGAAATTGAATTTTCTTTCTTTGGACTGGGATTCTGATTTTCTCAAGACAGGTAAAATTTGTTTTATGGATGTCATGGGATTGATTTTCAGGTTACACATTTTTTCTCTCTCACACCCTATCATCAGAATTAGGTATTTTATTATATTTCACATATATTATTTATTAATATTTTTTCCTCCAATTTAGAACAAAACTATTGTTTGGTATAAAATTGTTATGAGTTCATTTAGACATTTTTAAAGTTTTCTTTTTGTAAATAAGTGGTTTTTTTTTATGAATTAAGAAGATTAAATTTTTTAAAAAATTAATAAAATTTAAAAAATAACGTTAATTTTTTTAAAAGAAAAATTTATGACTTTAAAAACGATTTTTTTTTTTAAACATAAATTAGTTTGGACGAGGAATCTAAAACCACAAATTGGTAAAAATAGGTGCATGAGTGGACCCGTGCAACGGGTGCAGCTAAATATTCTGATTTTTTAATTTAATTTTAGCGCTAAATCGATTGAAGTCGGCTTACAAAAGAAATGCCAATATTCCCTCGATTTTATTTATTATTTATTGTTTTTTTAAAACTTTTGAAACTTTCCCTCCCCAGAGAGAGAGACCAAAGGAGAGAGATTCATCTTCAAGAATCATCCTTAATTACTGTGTTTTTCTTTCTATTGTGAAAGATTTACAGGAAGAAGATGCCGATTGAAATGCCCAGAGGATTACCGTTTTCGGTTGATACGTGGACTTCGAATTCAAGGAAGAAAAGGCATCATTTCCTCACACACGCACACAAAGACCATTCTCAAGGAATTCTCGCCCACGCTTCTTATCCAATCTATGCTACCCAGCTCACCAAGACCTTCGTTCTTCAATATTACCCCCAGGTTCCCAACCAATTTCATATTATTATTATTATTATTATTCACATTTCTGGGAAATTGATAAGTTTGTTTGACTTCATGGTTTTTGATTTTTCATGGCAGCTTGATTCGAATTTGTTCGTGGGAATTGAAATTGGGCAAAGTCTGGTTATTGATGATTTAGAGGATGAATTTTTAGTAACTGCTTTTGATGCAAATCATTGTCCCGGTAAGTTAGCCATTGTGTTTTGAGACTTTTTATGGAACATTTTTCCCTTTTTGGTAAATTTATATGCTTGATTGTAGACATTTTTCATTCTTTATGCGCTGGTTACCTTGCTTATGGGTTTTTTTGTTCTGCATTATTTTATTATTTGAACTTATAAATCTGTATCTATGTAGCAAGAGCAAGTCTCTTTCTGGTACGGTTTCTTCTTTAGCTTCATCTTGAAACTTTGTTTGGGAGGAAGGAAGTTGGGGGAGAATGTTCCCGGTCTTCTACCTGGGATTTTTGTTTAATATTTTATTTCTTTTAAATTCTTTTTATGTATATGTTCTATTCTACGCCATAAATTCTCTCGTCAGAAGAAAACAGGTAGCATTGCACTTTCGATCAACAATGTTCTCAAGTTGCCAATGGTTTTTTCTGCGAATATGAACCAAGTTCTATCATTTTAGGCTACATAACCTGTAGATTAGAGATGTGGGAATGGGGTAATGGAGGAAGGATAGGATTTACTTCTGTCTCCCATTTGTTCAGGAGCATATTGATAAATCTTGGCTGTAGAACATCAGTAATGCTTTGACACTTTTGGCATCTTAGTACCTACTTTCTGATAAAAAGCCCTTTCTTGTGTAAGTCAGTAGATGTACTGAAGTTTCATGTATAGATACTAACACAGCTATTATGGAGATAGTTTTTATTTCAGCATTTAGTATTTGGCTAATTTCTTTTTCTAATTAGGACTGCCTTAGCTCGTGAGAATGGGGATCTGATACTTTGTGGCTGCTATTTTGTTTCTTCTTTTGATTTTAACTAGTTACTTCAATCATTTTTACATTTTACATTCTTTTTACTTAGTGACGTAGAGTCACCTGGAGCCAATTTGTTAGTAAAGACCTTTCTTAAATAGGGTATATGGATTTCAGGTGCAGTGATGTTTCTGTTTGAAGGAAAATTTGGCAACATTCTACATACAGGTGATTGCAGACTCATTCCTGAGATTTTGCAATGCTTACCTCAAAAGTATTTGGCTGGGAAAAAGAAAGAACATTGTCCACTTGATTTTGTGTTCTTAGACTGCACATTTGGTAGGTCACCCTTTAAGATGCCCTGCAAGCAGTTGGCAATTCAGCAGGTAAATAGATTTCTTGTCTTGAGTTCTATTGTGATTTGGGTACCTAGTTATACGTCTGGATTTTCTTAATTAGCTAGTCTGCAATCCCACTTCAAGAAAACAAGTCATTCTTGTTTGTTACCTGGAAAGGAACTTCTTGCAAGTTGCTATATTTCAAAATTTGACAAAGGTTTAGTTTTTGAGAAAGGTCACAAGGAATTAATCTGCGAGAACATTGAAGAATCTTATTTTATTTTTTAATTTTTGGGGGACTGGGATGAATGGATTGTGATGATCAATATCAAACCCACGGGTACACTCCCACTACCCAGTCTTCAGTTCTATTTTTGGGACTTTGAAGAATGAAAATCCACTATCCTAGTAATGAATAATTGCACAGTCATTTAATTTGATTTAAGAGTTCAATTAAAGTAAGCAAGAGATCAACCACTAGACTAGGAAACAGAGTAGGCAAACAGGTATATGGAGATAAAATCTTCTTGGAAAGTGTAATCCAATTATTCAACTCAAACCAAATCAACTATACATCTTGTACCCTCTCTCTACACTCCTAAGGGAATGTTCCTTTTGTATTCAACTAATTATGTCAAATATTTGCTATTGTCTGTGATTAATTCAACAAAATACTAGCATATGTCAAGGCAACTGCACTTCAATTTAGACAAATCTAATCATAAATGATTGTTATGATGAATCAAATCAAAGAAGTTTTCAATAATCATAGGTCTATATAAGTTGAATTGAATCCATGAACCTATAGGTTGGATACATAGATAATTGGTCAGTCATATTTAACCTCACTCTAGTAATTTAAGCTTTTAGAGTAGGTGGTAGTTTAACATTGTATCAGAATAGGAGAGATCCAATGTTTGAACCTTGGTTCTACCTGTTTATTGGCCACTTTACATTTGTTAGCCTGCAATTGAGACTTTGTGTTTGGTCCACATACGATGGGATGTATTAAGTGTATAAACCCAACTCCTTTTTATGATCTTCAACTTTAAGAATAGGTGTTACTTTAAGATATCTAGTTCAAGACATGGAATAATTGGGATTCATAGAACTTATAGTTAAGAAATCAATAGAACATCTTGGTATAGTTAGCACTTAACAGAGGATAGGAGATAACGTGAATTCTGTTCTTCGGTTTGATCTCTATTTGTTGGAATTACTGGATTATTTAATTTTCAAGGTTTTCAATTTTGTCGTTCCATTCAAAATGATGATGGAAGTGATGTTTTGCAATTAGAAGCTTTTAGCGTGTCACTGAAGAAAATGACTTTACCTTATTGTCTAGGAAAAGAATAGTCGGACAAGTTTGAAAGGCAATCATGTAAAATGAGTCAGACTTAAAATACTTGAGAAGTTATTAATGCCAGGAGATATATTAGGTGTCTTATTAAATGATTTTTCTGTGCTACTTGGACACATGGAAAAAGGGTTTCTGTTGCTTTTGGAGGAAAGTAGCCGGGTCAACTTGTGGCATGACTGATACTTGAATCATTATTAGTGTGATATTCCATGATCAAACCTTGTTGTCACCCATTATTAAGTTATCATGCATGTGATTGTTATTTGAAGTTTGTATTCAACTCATGTATGAGGGAGGTGTTAGTATGTGAATTTTTATCTTCTTTGTAGTACGTTTAAGTTTTCAGATTATATAGTAATTAACTTAACAATATTAGACATTCTTCAAAAGTGGTAAACTTGAATATCATTTTTTTGTTTTTTTGTTTTTTTTTTGTCTTAACTTCTGAATACTAGTAGTTACTTTATATCCCAACTAATCTGGAATTGAGTCGAGTTAGACATTTTTTCAAGAAACCTTTCCCAAAACCTATTTCATCATTCACAAAATTCGAACTCAAAATCTTGCTAAGGATAACCAAGACCTTGCCACTTGTACCAATGAGTTATTGGTGAATGAATATCATTTTTACTCCTGAATTTTCAAGATCTTGATCATTTGATTCACTTCTAAAGATTATTTTGTGGCAATCTGGAGAGGATGATATTGAGTGAAGATATGTTTTATGGATATTGTAGAATATTGGTACTCTATAGGCATTCAACTTCTTCCAGAAATGACAGTCTTTTGAGTAATGAAATTATATACAACTTTGGAATGAGGGAGGACATTTCGCTAAAATTAGAAGGGAACAATTCTGACAGTTGTCTTAGTTGCAGTATTGGTAATTAATTTCGTTTAGGTTTTGGAATTATGTTTCATGTTCATTATTACTTGCACATCAACAAGTCCATCTTACATATTCTTTAGAGTTTCTATATATGAAAATTTAGGATATCTAATCTGTTCTCATTGGCATTGCTTTGATTCATTGCTCATAAGACTAGCTTCTACAATACTGTCTACATACACTTACCTTGCTTGGAATATGAATGACAGTTTGGAATGAGGGTGGACACTATTGCACACAGATTCACGCAGACATCACTAATCATTTTGCAGTTGCATTTGGATATATGAGAATTTCTTACTGTCTTGATGAAGCAGGTTATCAATTGTATATGGAAACACCCCGATGCCCCTACCGTGTACCTCTCTTGTGATCTTTTGGGCCAGGAGGAAATACTTGTGAATGTGTCTAAAACATTTGGTTGCAGGATATACGTAGATAAAGAAAAAAATCCTGAACGTTTCCAGGCTTTAGCACTTGTAGTTCCTGAAATCCTGTCACAAGATTCATGTGTTCGCATCAAGCTATTTGAAGGATTCCCTAGACTCTATGAAAGGGCTGAAGCCAAGATAGCGGAGGCTCATGCTAATTATCAACATGAGCCACTTATAATACGTCCATCAGCTCAATGGTATGTTTGTGAGGAAGAGTCTTTGGAGTCTGAAAATAAAAGGAAAGGAAGATGTGAGGAAGCTGTAAGAGACATGTTTGGTGTCTGGCATGTCTGTTTCTCGATACACTCATCAAGGGAAGAACTAGAATGGGCTTTGCAACTTCTTGCACCAAAATGGGTTGTCTCGACTACACCTAGTTGCAGGGCTATGGAGCTAGATTTTGTGAAGAAGCATTGTTTCAATACACAAAAATCTGGAGATTCTCTCTGGAGGCTTCTTGATATTAGTATTCAGAATCCAGCTTCCGATACACTGGATACCTCTTCGAGTTGTTCATCCATTATAGAAACAAATGCCAAAATTAAATGTGACACAGAATCTCAATCACAAAGAACCATAGTGTTGAAAAGCTGTAGAGGTCAGTTTGATTTGTCTTCCCCTAGCAAAAGACCAGCCATTACATTATTTGGAAGTGCAAGGCATGGTGCTAAAGATTCCATCTTTATGTTTGTCAAGGAAGGGGCGTTGAAACATAACAATTCATCACATACACAAACAGAACATGTATCCCTCAAGAAACAAATAGAAGGTACATCCAATTGTGGAAGTTTGTTAATGTCAGGGAAGAGGGAAGTAGAAGAGGAAACAAAATCATGTAGAACCAAAGAAGATACATCATTTGAGAATGATGAGGTTGAAAATGAAAAATCATCTGAAGAGAAGAAGAATGAAGCAAATCAGGAAAAGTTAGCAACAAAAAGCAAATATGCTTCTGTGCCACCATATGGATCATCCAAAAGCTTTAGTGATAACTTGAGAGGTTATTACAGGTCAATGAATGTACCAGTGCCTCAGCCCCTCCCATCTCTAGTGGAACTTATGAATGCAAATGAGTATTCCAAGAGGAAAATATAACCCAAGGTATGCAAGGGCCGTGAATTCTTATTTCTGATTTTTTTCATAGAAGCCATGAAAAGCAATGTGGTGTGCTCTGAATTTTCCATGGTCTAGTTCCAGTTATTTCTTTTCAGATGTCATTACAGTTTCTGTTATGTACTAGAAGAGAAGCAAAAGGTATATATACACAAACACACTAACAATAATGTAGCACAGACATTAGCTTCTATTGTATACCATTGTTCAGTTTGAAGTTTCTAAATTAATCAAGATATGCAAATCCTCATATTTAATGCACCCTTTGGTTTTCTTTCTTTATTTTCAATCATGTACTATATATATATTGATTCTCATTCTTAGGTAGTTTATTTTTCTTTTCCATAGGATTTATTTTATTTTCTGGCAAAAAAGCTTACATATAGAAGCAGATTTTTGGCATAGTTACAGAAGAGAGAGGTAAATCTTCTACAAAATCACCCTGCAGATTTTGTTCATCTGGAAACACTAGCTGAGTGAATCCTGAACATACTTGAAACTCCATGTGATAATTTTCTTCCTTGACTGCGGGAAAATAGTAACCTGACCATCTGCCGAGCTTTTCCTTTGAAGCTTTATAATCTTTCATAATCTAGCTTATCAGACTGCATATATATATATATAGAGAGAGAGTATTAGAAACTCAGAGAAAAACATACAAATCTTTATTAGATTTAGATTTAAGGTGAGATCAAATGAATTGATATTGATTTGTATATTTGTGCCATTTTTTCTTGGTGGATTTGAGTCCTGATATTCTACCATCTGAATCTTTTATTACATCTCCTAATACAATTTCTATTACACCAATGATATTGTTCCACTTTTTTCCTTTAGTACATTTTAATATAAATTTTTATTATACTAATGATATTACTTCACATATTATGTAGTTCATTATTTCTACTATACCAGTAATATTGTACATGTGTTTCTTTTAGTATATCTTTTTAACTATTTCTACTATAGCAATAATATTGCTCTACATGCTCATTTTATTTTATTTTCTATTACTATTGAATAAGTAGAGATTTAGTTTAACAGTTATAATCATGGAAATGAAAAATAAAAACTGAACCTTGATAAGCATGTCTGTTGGAAGCCAAGCTGGTGCAGTTGGTATTCCAACCCATCCAATCTGCATATATAAACATTGCTCATAATCATTATCTTCTTAAGATCAATAAAAAATGAAGCTCTCCAGTTCAGTTTAAATATGTTTCTTTTATCTCCCCATAAACACACTCTTCTTTCAATGGGTGTGTATTTGAGATTTTCATACCCCATTTTCCTTTGTGTCAAAAGTAAGGAGAGAGATTATTACATTAACTTGAATATCTATTGTCTTGTATGATTATCTGCTTAAACTTATATGGTGCAAAAATTTATCTGAAAATGTTTCATGTTTGAGTATTGACTGACTTTACACAGTTTCTCTCACCAGTGCATATTCTCCTGTATCAAATATGCGAATGTCCAGCACCTGAAATAGAATTGTAGCATTCATCAGAATTGTTTGTGAGACTAATGCACTTTTTTCCCCCTATTTTCAGAGAGCATTTGTTTTACTGTATTAAATTCCTTTATTATGATGATACCTCTCCCCTGTCTTCATATATATAGTCCAAACCTTTATAATATGGTGGATGCCCAACAGATAAGTACTGCATTCAAAAAGTTCATTTGTTAGCATATAAAAATTGTTTAAGTAAATAGGAATTTGGATAATCATCATCACATTAGGAAAGTGAGTTTTGAGAAGCTATTTTTGCAAGAACTATGACTAATATTCATTTGTGTTGTAACTTATAAGTTGATAAATTCATGTGTTTTTTGAATAAATCTAAACAAATTAGGAATAACAAAACTACTTACATTGATACTATTAAGGTACTTCTCCTTGTCCACCCTTACAATTTGACCTTTTTTCACTGCCAACATAAGCAAAAGACCATGAAATACTTTTCATCATTTGTCTGACTTTTGCATGTCTGTTAAAGAAAAGCTTAAAAAACAAAAATGGGAATTGAGGAAACCATACTTGAATAAACAGGTTTTTTGGGCCTAGTAGGAGTGGTCTTAGTTGGTGCAGGTTGAGAATTGGTGGGAGAAGTTTCTTGGGGTTTTGTCTCCGTTAGTTTTTTCTCATTTGCAGGTTCAGAAGAAGAAGAAGAAGATTTTACCGGTTGAATATAATAAGAAGGCTTTGGGATTCTTCTAGTAGAGTGAGAAAATGATGAAATGTAGGATGAAAAGGATGTCTGTGAAAATGCTGCTGAGAAAGCCATTGCAGGGAGTAAGAAGCTCCTGAGCTGCAACACCACCTCACCTTCTTCTACTGGTTTTCATTGTCTTCCTCCACATAAGATAAGGTAAGGTGGCTCACTTTTTGTTTCCGAGGGCTAGTTTTGGAAGTCCAAAATTCTGTTGGTTGCCGCAACGGTCTAGTGGATATTTAGATTTTACCACTCATTTTTATTTAATATAATTGCCACTAATTAAAATTCACAATCCCAAAAAGTATTTTTTTAAAAAAAATTATACTAATATGATATAAAATATCTAATATATTTTTAACAAATATTTAAATGGGTGTTTAAGAATGTGTAAATTAATGAATTATGAAGCTGAAATTGTAGGGGTATTTTGGGCATTTGAGAGACTACATTATAGTAGAAAAAGATGGTAGATTTAGCAAGGAGAGTGAGAGTATAGGCTGCAGTGAGGAAAAGAAAAGGGAAAGGAAAAGGAAAAAAATCTATCTTCTTATCCATTAGACTAATTGAGGCTAAGGAACCAACAACAACACAGACCATTCCCAGTTACCCATCATCACACAAAATGCAGATTCCTAAGAAAACCCTATAATTTTGAAATCCCAAGGAAACAAAAACACAGGAAATTTTAGTAAGAAGAAAAATTCTTCGTTAGCCAACCATGGCTACTCTCCTGGGAACTCACTCTGCCTCGATCTTGGCTTCGAAAGCCTTCTCTTCTAACTCTAATAAGTCCTTTTTTCTCTCCTCTAAGTTTGGTATGTGTACTCGCATTTCTTGACAAATCAGTGTTTTTTTTTTTTTTTTTTTTTTTTTAAATCGGCGTTGTGGGTTTTTACGTTGATGCATTGCCTGAATTTATTTTACTTTTTCTGATAATTGTTATTGCCAAAATCTTTAGAAGCGGATAATTGATCGATTATGGGCCTTTGGTTTATGTGAATGATGTTTCTATGGTTATTTTTCTTGTTTATTATCCTAATAATGTGCCGGTAATAATCCTGTTTATTCGTATATATTCGAAAAATTATAGAATTTTTTTCAATGGATAATTCCCAGTTGCCCATTTTAGTTCTTGGTCCTTTTAATGGATAAGTTAATTATCTCTGAATTCTTTGCAGCTAGTGGAGAGAATTAGTTCCTGCCATTGATTTTTTATCTGAAAAAGAAAAATAAAGTAAAATAAAAAATTGTTGTCTCATCTCTTTGGAGACTGCTTCATGGTAAGAAATGTCATTGGTGCAGATCTGACTCAGAGGAGGAACTTCTATAGTGGAATCCCAGTAACAAAGGCGAGGTCTAAGTTGAAGTTTTCTGTTTCTAGTGTTGCCACTGAAATAAGTCCAGGGCAGGTACTTGTCCTCTTCAATTTGCTTGCTCATTCTTATTCCTTTTCAGTTATGGTTCATGCCCATCATGTTGCATGTTTTGCCCCACCATGAATTTGTGGCAAGTTTCTTGGTCTCTTTTAGTCTTCAGAACTCTTGATTTGATTACATTTCCATGTCCTTCCTTTATTTCCATGGGGTTAAGCATCAGAACAAAAAGTTCTTTTGACAGATGGTTTGCAACAAGGTCTGTCAGTGACTCAGAGGCGTTCTAATGTTTAAAATATTGAATTCTATTGTTGTATTTGTGAAATTTTATCATATCAGGCACGAAAGGTTGATTCAAAGGAGAGCCAGAGGCCTGTCTACCCATTTTCTGCAATAGTAGGGCAAGATGAAATGAAGCTTTGCCTTTTGTTAAATGTGATTGATCCAAAGATTGGAGGAGTCATGATAATGGGTGATAGAGGAACTGGGAAGTCAACAACTGTTAGGTCACTGGTGGATCTACTTCCTGAAATTAAAGTTGTTGCTGGAGATCCGTATAATTCTGATCCAAATGATCCAGAACTAATGGGTGTTGATGTTCGAGAGAAAGTTACAAAAGGGGAGGAAATTAGCATTCTGCTAACCAAAATTAACATGGTTGATCTTCCATTGGGTGCAACCGAAGATAGAGTCTGTGGCACCATTGACATTGAGAAGGCTCTTACAGAAGGTGTTAAGGCCTTTGAGCCTGGTCTTCTAGCTAAGGCTAACAGAGGAATTCTTTATGTTGATGAAGTTAATCTTTTAGATGATCATTTAGTAGACGTTCTTTTGGACTCTGCTGCTTCTGGCTGGAATACTGTTGAAAGAGAAGGAATCTCAATTTCACATCCTGCCCGTTTCATACTTATAGGCTCTGGGAATCCTGAAGAAGGTGAGCTTAGACCACAACTTCTTGATCGATTCGGAATGCATGCACAAGTGGGCACTGTAAGGGATGCAGAGCTCAGGGTGAAGATTGTGGAAGAGAGAGCTCGCTTTGACAGGAATCCTAAGGAATTCCGTGAATCATACAAGGAAGAGCAAGAAAAGCTCCAGCAACAAATCTCATCAGCTAGGAACTCTCTTTCCTCTGTTACAATTGATCGTGATCTTCGTGTCAAAATCTCCAAGGTCTGTGCTGAGCTAAATGTCGATGGACTGAGAGGAGACATAGTAACAAATAGGGCTGCAAGAGCAGTGGCTGCTCTGAAAGGTAGAGACAAAGTAACTGCTGAGGATATTGCCACTGTCATCCCCAATTGCTTGAGACACAGGCTACGTAAAGATCCATTAGAATCAATTGACTCGGGTTTACTTGTCATTGAGAAATTCTACGAGGTTTTTAGCTGAGGTATTGTAAAGCTTTTCTTTAGTTTTTTGCTTTCATTGAGAATGCCATCCTATTCTCCTTCTTGCTTTTGCAGTTAAAATTTTTACCTCTATAGGGATTAGTTTATGTATTTGTGGTTCTGCTAAGGGGACAGAGCTAACCTGCCTATATAGCATATATTAGTTTCATGATGATTGTTTTGTCTTCTGAAACTTTTTTGTTAGATCGGCTGAACAATGTTTCTGCAAAGAGGTTTATCTCCTGTTCTACTTTGTAGGTACTATTGCATAATGTTGGAGACTTTATTTTTGTCTTTCATGGTTGGCACACACACACACACACACACGTATAGATATGTTTGAATTGATATGGAAAATGAAGCTCGTATTTGTCAAAGGCCTTCTCTTTCAAGAAACTTCACTTCTGAATATCCCAGACACAACACCACGCCCCCCTCCCCCCTCCCCAACATACACTCAAAATTGCCCTTCTTACCAAGTACTGAAACTATACTAATTTGATTGTGGAATAGTATTGTGCTCATATGAGTAGAAGGGAAAAGGTTTCATTCTATTCTTATATGTTGCTTATTTTGAGATGTAGCTATTTAAATGTCTAACTCTAGTATAATATTTGCAATAAATTTGAACTTTATTAGTTTATTTCCATGGAAAATTCATTAGTATTATATTAAAAATATTGATAATATTATATATAGTATGTGCATGAGTGCTTAACATTTACCATAACACATGATTTCAGTAAAATATTTATAAGATATTAAATATATTTATACTTAGTAAGCACTCTACTTACTTTTGTATCATTCATGATAATACATAATTTTAATAAAATATTTTTATAAAATAATAAATATATATGAAAAAATATATATATACATTTTTGTAATAATATATAATTTTAATAAAAAAAAAAATATATATATATAAGTGTGTGCGTAAGTGACCTGCAGGCTGACTGGCTACTTTGTTCTTAGTTTTTTTAATAAATCTCCCTCCAGGGTTATCCAAAAAAAAAGTGTGCGCGTTAAAAATATTTGGTGGTGCTTATTTGTACTATGTATAGATGTGTTAAGTCAAAGAGATTTCTCAGGCGGGAATTTCTCATATTTTTTTAGCCGGACGGCTACTGTTAGCTGGTTGAAAGTTGCACTTTTTGTCTAAGGCTACCCTTCTAGTTTTAATCAAGTCAACACTCTTAGTACTCCCTGTCTACACTATGCAAATAATGACCAGTCACCCGAAGTTTGGAGTAAATCTGCAGAAATTTCTTTTGGGGCTCGACAGCAGCTAAGTGGCATAAAATTTAAAAGAAGAATCTTGGTAGATAGTAGAAGTTTAGAGGCCCCAACACCAGAGCTTCTCTTACACTTTGGACAGCCCTACATAATGTATTACCAAATGTTGAGCTATTGTAGAAAAGATTGATGAAAAACAATTCTCTAATATTATACAAAATTATAAAATTTAGTACCTTAAATCAATAAATTAAATTAAGATGAATTGTCTCTAATTTCTTTCCGTTTTCTTCAATACTTGAAAAGATTCATAGTTCTGATTTATGAGTGAAGATGAGTTTTACAAAAGAGAGCAGCAAAAATAACAAAAAATCATAGAAAAAGAGTGAGTGAGGTGAGAGATAAGGATATCATAGAGAGAGAGAGAGTAAGTGAGGTGAGAGATAAGGATATCATAGAGAGAGAGTAAGTGAGGCGAGAGATATGAAATAAATTTTTTTTATTGATTGATAATGTATACAAGTTTGATATATATAAGAAGTAAAAATAGAATTTGAGAGATACAAAAAAATATAATCTATTACAAAATATTTAGATATGTTTCAACCAAAATTCATATTTACTCGTTCAACTTGCCTCTTAACATCCTCATAAGTTGGAATCTAAAACTTCCAACTTGCTTAACATTTCATTATGTAAATGTCCATTCAAACATTTCGTAAAAATGCCTGCACCTTGCAAATTACTAGGAACGTGAAAAGGTGAAATGAACCCTTCAAGAACTTTATCTCTAATGAAATGATAGTCCAATTCAATATGCTTAGTTCGTTCATGATGCATTGGATTATTTTCTAACTGTAATGCTGTTTTACTATATGTATACATAACAATAGGAAGAATAGGCAAAACAGTCAATTCTTCAAGCAATTTGCTCAATCAAACCAGTTTAGCATTTACCTTACTCAAGGCACGGTACTCTGCTTCTGCTAAAGAAAGAGAAACCACATGTTGTTTCTTTGATTTCCATGAAATCCAAACACCTCCTAATAAAACATTAAATCCACTAATTGATCTTCTAGAATCAATGCAAGATCCCCAATGTGAATCAAAATAGGCTTCTACATTGAAGTCTTCCACATTTGAAATGAAAATTCCAGCTCCTAAAGTCCTTTTAACATATCTTAATAAGTGCAATGCAGCCTTGTAATGAGGTATTTTAGGAACATGCAAGAATTGACTCAATTGTTGGACAACAAAGGCTAATCAGGCATGGTGTTAGTTAAGTAATTCAGCTTACCAACATACTCCTATACCTTTCAATGTCTTTTAATAATTCTCCTTCATTAGCTTGTAGTTTCTATCATATGTCCATAGGAGTAACATAAGATTTTTCCATAGAACTGTCAAAATCCTCAATCAATGATTCATCGTACTTGCTTTGATGTATAAAAGCTCCTCCACTTGAGTAGTCAATCTTTATACCTAAGAAAAAACTTAGAACCCCCAAATCCTTGATCTCTTGAAAGTTTGATCAAGAACTTGTTTTACACGATTGATTCCTTCAACATTATTCCCTGTGATGATGATATCATCTACATACACAATTAGAAGAATCACAAGATCATTAGAATGTTGAACAAATAAAGAATAATCATTCTTTGACTGTACAAATCCAAGAGAACATAAGAAGTCATTTAGTCTTTGATTCCATTGTCTAGAAGCTTGCTTTAAACCATATAATGATTTCTTCAACTTACAGACCTGTGTTTTATCCTTCAATATCAATCCTTCTGGTGGCACCCTCATCCAAGAAACCATGTAAAAAAGCATTATTTACATCTAACAGAAAAGAGTCCACTTTCTCTTGATAGCAACAGTAATAAGACATCTCACAGTTGTCATTCTAACAACTGGGGAAAAAGGTTAAGTAAATTCAATTCCTTCCTTTTGAGTGAATCTTTTAGCAACTAATCTTGCCTTAAATCTTTCAATAGATCCATCACTTCTACGTTTAATCTTGTACACCCATTTACATCCAATAGCTTTCTTCCCAACAGGAAGATTAACAAGATCCCAAGTATCATTAGCAACTAAGGCATCAAACTCCTCTTGCATGGCAGATTACCATTCAGGTATAATGCAAGCTTCATCATAGCTTATAGGTTCAAATAAGGCATGCTTAGTGGAGTGATTATGACAATTGGACAAAACAGTGGACTTTGAAATTTTAGACATGAGTGAAGTAGATTTAGGAATCTTAGAATCAACATTAGAATTGAAAACACAATCTTAAATATATTTGGGGGGTTTTCTAGACCTTTGAGATCTAGGAACGCTAATATGATTATTGTTAGAATAATGCTTTAGGGTTGAAACTTCTATGTTAGTAGGTAGTTATGGTTAGTTATTTAGTGGGTAGTTAATATGCGTAATGGGATAATGTTAAATGTAGTGGTTATGTGGGTATTTATTTTTAACTTTGTAAGTCTATAAATATGTCTCACTTGTCTTTCATTTTAATCAATCAAGTTAATCATCTTCTTATTAAGCATCTCTCTCATTTATATTTCCAACAATTGGTATCAGAGCCTTATTCTTAAGGGATCTGTGAGTGAGTGTTTGAGGTTGTTAAGCCATGGAAAATTTTAGTTTCTCCTCTTCAATTTCTTCTTCAATTTCTTCACAAGTGTTTGATGGAGATAACTACCAAGTTTGGGCAATTCGTATGGAGGCGTATATGGAAGCTTTGGATATTTGGGAAGCAGTGGAAGAAGATTATGAAATTCTAACTCTTCCAAATAATTCTACCCTAGCGCAAATCAAATTACAGAAGGAGAAAAAGACAAAGAAATCCAAGGCAAAAGCATGTTTATTTGCTGCAATCTCATCTACCATCTTCACTCGAATAATGACTTTGAAGTCAGCATATGAGATATGGAATTATCTCAAGGCAAAGTATGAAGGAAATGAAAGAATTAAAGGAATGTGTGTGCTAAACTTGATTCGAGAATTTGAGTTGCAGAAGATGAAGGAAACAAAATCAATTAAAGAGTATTCTGATAGGTTATTGAATATTACAAAACAAATCAGATTAATTGGTTTTGTGTTTATGGATTCAAGAATTGTTGAAAAAATTCTTGTAACTGTGCCTGAAAAATTTGAGGCATCTATTTCAGCCTTGGAAAATACCAAGGATTTAACTAAAATTACTCTTGCAGAAATTTTAAATGCTTTGTAAGCACATGAGCAAAGAAGAGCCATGAGACAAGAAGGTGTAGGTTGAAGGCGCCTTGCCAGCCAAACATCATGAGAATGCGAAAATCAACAACAAAAAGTTTTTCAAGAAAAGATCTTACCCTCCATGTCAACATTACAATAGGAAGGGTCATCCTCCTTTTAAATGTTGGAGAAGACCAGATGCCAAGTTTACAAAATGTAACCAAATGGGACATGAAACTGTAATTTGTAGGAACACTAATCAATATCAAAGTGAAGAGGCTAAGATTGCAGATCAGGAGGGGGAGGATCAACTATTTGTGACTACGTGCTTTGTGGGAAGTAAATTAAATAAAAGTTGGTTGATTGACAATGGTTGTACAAACCATATGCCCCATGACAGAGAGTTGTTTAGAGATTTGAAGCCAACCAACATCTCCAAAGTCATAATTGGGAATGGTGAATACATTTCAGTTAAAGGAAAGGGAACAATTGCTATAACAAGCTGTTCAGGTACAAAACTAATTTCTGATGTCCTTTATGTCCCTGAAATCCAGCAAAATTTGTTAAGTGTTGGCCAATTGATTGAAAAAAGATTTAAGGTTAATTTTGAAGACAAATATTGTATGATTAAAGATGCAGTAAATCAGGATATTTTCAAAGTGAAAATGAAGGGGAAAAGTTTTGCTCTAAATCCATTGGAGGAGGAGCAAAATACTTTCTCAATTAAAGAAAATACTATAGAAGTGTGTCATAAAAATTTAGGGCACTACCATCCCCAAAGGTTGCTGAAAATGAAGTTCAAGATGATGACAAATGACCTTCCAAAATTGGATGATCAAATTTCAAGTTCTAAAGCATGTCGGTTTGGAAAACATAATGAGAAATATTTCTCTAAGATGAGAAGCAAAGCAATGAGGAAGCTGAATTTGATTCACACAGATAAATCAGGTCTTGAAATTAATAAGTCTGACAATGAGAAAGAGTATACATCAGAAAAATTCAACAAGTTTTGTGAAAAAGCAAGCACTGGGCATCAACTAACAAACCCTTATACTCCTCAACAAATTGGAGTCAATGACAAGATAAATAGGTTCATCATGAAGAAGGTCAAGCATGATAAACTTGACAAGATGATTGAACCAGATATCTTTGTGGGCTACAGTTCTTCCTCCAAAGCATACAAAATTTATCATCCTCACAAAACCTGAGGACAAATTGGGTGTTTGCAACTCCTAAAGCAAGGAGGAGTGTTAGAATAATGCTTTAGGGCTGAAACTTCTATGTTAGTGGGTAACTACTCAATGTTAGTGGGTAGTTATGGTTAGTTATTTAGTGAGGAGTTATGGATAGTTAGTGGGTAGTTAATATGAGTAATGAGATAATGTTAAATGTAGTGGTTATGTGGGTATCTATTTTTAACTTTGTAAGTCTATAAATAGGTCTCACTTGTCTTTCATTTTAATCAATCAAGTTAATCACCTTCTTATTAAGCATCTATCTCATTTATATTTTCAACAATTATCAATTTGAATATGTCTAGAATTTTGAGATTCTAGACAAAAATGAATAAGAGGATTATCAGTATGATGTTGTTCTGAATGATGAGAATTATAACTAGGAGGTGAAGAATGAAGATCAAAATCAGGAATATTGTTAACAATAGTGTCTTCAATCTCATTGGAAATAATAGTAGGAAGAAAAGATCCAGAGACTAAATGTTTTCTACTGGATAAATGGAAAGGAAAAATAGTTTCATGAAAAATAATGTCTCTTGATATTATGATTTTATATGTAGACAAATCAAGAACCTTGTAAGCTTTTTGTCCAATAGGATATCCTATGAAAACACAGGCTTGAGCTCTAGGTTGTAATTTGTCTCTTCCATATTTAATAATGCTAACATATCAAAGACATCCAAAACTTCTAAGATAAGAATAGGAAGGTTTTTCTTGAACAAAAACTCATAAAGGAGTTTTCCCATTTAAGAGAGAAGAAGGAAATCTATTGATTAGATAAGAAGTAGTAAGAAGATAATATTCCCAAAATTTTATAGGAAGATTAGATTGAAACAATGAAGCTCTACAAACTTCTAAAAGATGTCTATGCTTTCTTTCAACTATACAATTTTTGTTGAGGAGTGTATCTAATAGAAGTTTGGTGTATAATTCCCTCTTGTTCAAAAACTTTTGTGGCTTCTTTGCTTAACCCAAGTTCAAGTGCATTTTCAGTTCTAAAGGTTTTGATAATGGAGGAAAACTGATTTTTCACCATAGAGACAAATGATTTTATTAATGTGAAAGCATTACTTTTATTACACAAGAGATGTGTCCAAGTATACCTACTATGATCATCAACTATGGTAAGGAAATATTTGCACTCATTAAAAGTATAAGTATAATAAGGTCCCCATATATCTAAGTGAACAAGTTAAAAAAGATGATTAGATTTAGTATTACTCAAACTGAAAGAAAGTTTGGTTTGGTTTGCCATAGGACGAAAAACACAAGGATCATGGAGTTTGTTATGGATATCACAAAAAAGATCAAGAGTACAAATCTTCTAAATAGGTAAATGACCTAATCTATAATGCCACAATTGAGTATTATTCATTTTTGTGGCTTTTATAGCAATATGAAATTTGAAAGGAGTGAGCAGTTTACAACCACAAATGACATTAGTAGTATGTTTAGGAAGTTTTTTTTTGAAGGATGATCATGCTTAGAAGAGGTTTGAAGAGAATATAAGTTATTGTGACTTTAACCAAGAGCATGAGGCTTCTTCATGGAAGGGGACTGCAAAAAACAATGTAAAGGGGTAAAAATTATGTTACCTTGCAAGGATTAGATCAGTTTAGCCACAGATATAAAATTGAATCGAAATGTAGGAACAAAGAATACATTTCTTAGAACAAGGTTAGATGTGAAAATGATGATTCCACTATAATTGACTTTCATGGTTTTTTCATTAGGTAAAGTCACATTGTAAGGAATTTTAAGGGGATTAAGTTCAACAAAGAATTCTTTTTTGTATGTCATATGATTGGTAGCACCACTATCTGTATCCAAGATTCACTCTCATTTACACAATGCACACACTTATAATTATCAATAAAGCTGTGAGAATGATGCATACCTGAAAAAGTGTTTAAAGTAGTTCTAGATTCTTCTTCAGTTTCACCTTTTTGTTGCTCAGTTTTATCCTTCAGAATAGTAAGTAGTTGTTGTAGTAGTTCTTGTGAGATTCTAGCGTCTTTGATGGTTGAGGGATCAACATCATTGGATTCTGCAACATTACTACTATGATTTTTGTCTTGAACAAAAGCTACAACCCTTCTATCTCTGCCACGACCAAAATTTGCAAGATAACCATTGAGTTTATAGCACTTATCAATAGTATGATCCTTCTTCTTACAATATCTGCATTCCATCATTTTCAGACCTGATTTCTCATTCCCATGTTTTTGATAAAAAAATCTCCCTTTATTTCCGCTGAAGTAAAGGAAGCATTTTCACTATTGAAATTGATATTAGAAGTAACTTCCCTCCGCTTTTCCTCTTTAATTAACAAAGCATATGCTTGTGATAATGCTGGAAGAGGTTTCATCATCAGTATATTTCCTCTAATACTGATACAAGATTCATTCAACTGCATTAAAAATTGTATTAAGCTCTGATCTTCCTGAAACTTAGCAATCTGTGAACTATCTCCTTATGAACATGAAGGTATAATTTACATGCTCAATAATTCATCCCAAATTTTCTTTATCCTTGTATAATAAGTGGATATACTACTAGCCCCTTGAGATATAGACATCAATTATTTTTGCAGTTGAAAGAGTTGTGTTCCACTACTTTGCTCAAACCTATTTTAAAGTTCAAACCATAATTCCTTAGCACTATGACAATACAATATCATTGGCTTGCTCCCATCCTCTAATAGCATCATCATGTTGTGCTGGTTTGATAAAGAACCATCAATTAGCCCTATCTTATTTCTTGTAGAATAACGCTATCTTAACAGACCGTTTCCAAGACTGAAAACCATTACCATCAAATACCTTATTAACCAAAACCTAGCTAGGATTATCTGAAGGATGTAAGAATAAAGGACTACTATTATCAAATTGATGAAGACTGTTCATATCAATAAATTAGAAGAAGTAGGAGAAGGAATGCACAAGAAGAAACTAGAACATGTAGAGGAATATATAATTCCAAAGCTCTGATACCATGATGAAAAACAATTTACACTATTATACAAAATTACAAAACTCAGTACCTTGAATCAATTAACTAGATAAGATGAATCGTCTATGATTTTCTTCAGTTTTCTTTAATACTTAAAAAAATTCATAATTCTGATTTTGAAGTGAAAATGAGTTTTACAAAGAGAGTAGCATAAATAACAAGAAATTATAAAAAGAGCGTGAGTGGGGTGAGAGATAAGGATATCGTAAAGAGAGGGTAACTGCGGTGAAAAATATGAAATTCTTTTTTTATTGATTGAAAATGTATACAAGTTTGATATATATAAGAAGTAAAAAAGAATTTGAGAGATTAAAAAAATATAATCGATTACAAAATATTTAGATATGTTTCAACCAAAATTCCTATTTACCAGTCCAACTTGTCTCTTAATAAAGAAGAACTTTGCCTTCCCCAATCTACCAGGTGTGCAACCAACAACAACAGACAACCCTATATGTATTAAAAGATTGTTACTCAACAACCATGGTATGGAAGAAGATCCTAATTTGCACAGTAGGTGTTTTGCTAGATCTTTTGGTGGGAATTGCTCTTACTTGTTTAGGTAATTTGTCCATGAAATTTGATTGGTTTAATGTTAATGCTCAAAAGCATGGCTCTAACGATTTTTTGGGGAACCTTATACCCTTGCTAAGAGATTCTCTTCAAGGTGCTTGAACTTTCTCTTAGCCTAGGCACACGGCCCGTTTTCTATACTGGTAAATTAGTCATACCACAAGTTTATATTCCTCATTTCTTATGAAACGAAACCTGATTTTAAACCAATAAGAGAGAGCTACTTCCTCAAGATATATTATAAAATACTTATATTCAATATCGAACACTTTTATAATATTCAGAAGGTATTTATTTATTTTTATATAAAAAAATCGGTGCGGGTTATCGATTTCCCGTAACTCTCACATATTGAGCGAGCGTTCTACCATTTGAGCTGCATTCTCAATTATAAATTATACTTCAACTAGCACAAGACAGCCATAAGCGCTCATTTAAAAAAAACAAAAAAAAAAATTGATACCTACAATCTTCATATATGGGGGATGTAGTTCAAATGGTAAAACGCTCGCTTAGCATGCGAGAGGTACATGAATTAATACACCACATTTCTATTTTTTAACTTGTGTTAGTTGAAGCATCATAATTCACAATAGCTTAGATCATAAAATGCTCGTTTAGCATGCGAGAAACATGAAAATTTAATACTTATAATTTTTATATATGGGGATGTAGCTCAGATGGTAGAGCGCTCGCTTAGCATGCGAGAGGTATGGGGATCGATACCCCGCATCTCCATTTTTTTTCCACATAATTTGGGATGTAACTTATATGATAAAATGCTCGTTTATGATAGAGCATGCGAGGATTGATACCCTGCATTTCCAATTTATTTTCTACGTTGAAGCTCCATTGTTTTTCACTTATGTTGGTCTTGTGTTAGTTGAAGCATCATAATTCAAAATAGCTTAAATGGTAAAATGCTCGCTTAGCATGCGGGAAACACAAGGGGATCAATACCCCGCATTTCCTGTTTTTTTTTTGCACTTATGTGTTTTAGTTTAAAGCATAATTCACAATTTGGAATGTGGCTTAGATCATAAAATGCTTGTTTAGCATGCGAGAAACATGAAATTTTGATATCTGCAATCTTCATATATGGGGGATGTAGTTCAAATGGTAAACCGCTCGCTTAGCATGCGAGAGGTACGGGGATTAATACACCCCATTTCTATTTTTTTTAACTTGTGTTAGTTGAAGCATCATAATTCACAATAGCTTAGATCATAAAATGCTCGTGTAGTATACGAGAAACATGAAAATTTGATACCTGCAATCTCCATTTTTTTGTTTGAAGGAATTTTTTCTTTTTTTCTTGAACATTTGTGACTGTCTTGTGCTAGTTAAAGTATAATTTACAATTGGAAATGTAACTCAATCTCCATTTTTTTTGTTTGAAGGATTTTTTCTTGAACATTTACGACTGTCTTATGCTAGTTAAAGTATAATTTACAATTGGAAATGTAACTCAGATTGTAAATTGCACGCTTAGCATGCGAGCCAATTTTGTTTTTTTGTGCACTTATGTGAGTCTTGTGTTAGTTGAAGCATAATTCACAATTTGAAATGTAGCTTAGATAATAAAATACTCGCATAGCATGCGAGAAACACGAAAATTTGATATTCTGGACATGTAGCTTAGATGGTAGAGCACTTGCTTAGCATGCGAGAGGTATGAGAATTGATACCCTGCATGTCTAATTTTTATTTTTATTTTTATTTTGAGCTAATTTTGTTTTTTAAAATTTTTTTTCCACTTATGTCGGTCTTATGTTAGTTGAAGCATAATTCACACTTCGGTATGTAACTTAAATGGTAAAATGCTCACTTAACATGCGAGAAACATTGAAATTTGATATCCACACTCTTTGTTTATTGGAGATATAGCTCAGGGTAGAGCGCTCGTTTAATTGTTTTTGAGCCAATTATTATTATTATTATATTTTTTGCATTTATGTCGGTCTTGTGTTAGTTGAAGTATAATTCACAATTTGGGATATAGCTTAAATGGTAAAATGATCCCTTAGCATGCGAGAAACACGAAAATTTGATACCCGCAATCTCCATTTTTTTTGTTTGGTTTTGTGTTTTTGTTTGAGGTTTTTTTTGTTGAACATTTATAAGTGTCTTGCTAGTTAAAATATAATTTAAAATTAGAAATGTAGCTTAGATGGTAAATTTCACGCTTAGCATGCAAGAGGTGCGGGGATTGATATATCCGACTTATTTTTTGATCTAATATTTTTTCGCTTAGCATGCGAGAAACACGAAAATTTGATACCCGCAATCTCCATTTTTTTTGTTTGGTTTTGTGTTTTTGTTTGAGGTTTTTTTTTTCTTGAACATTTATAAGTGTCTTGTGCTAGTTAAAATATAATTTACAATTAGAAATGTAACTCGGATGGTAAATTGCACGCATAACATGCGAGCCAATTTTGTTTTTTTGTGCACTTATGTCAATCTTGTGTTAGCTGAAGCATAATTCACAATTCGAAATGTAGCTTAGATAATAAAATGCTCGCTTAGCATGCAAGAAACACGGAAATTTGATATACACAATCTTTATATGTTGGGCATGTAGCTCAGATGGTAGAGCGCTCGCTTAGCATGCGAGAGGTTTGAGAATTGATACCCTGCATGTCTAATTTTTATTTCTATTTTTATTTTGAGCTATTTTTTTTTAATTTGTTTTTCACTTAAGTCGGTCTTATGTTAGTTGAAGCATAATTCACACTTCGGTATGCAACTTAAATGGTAAAATGCTCACTTAACATGCGAGAAACATTGAAATTTGATATCCGCAATCTCTATTTATTGGAGATGTAGCTCATGGTAGAGCGCTCTGTAACGGGCAGCACTTATTTGGATCTTTTGAGCTAGCCAAGTTCAAGAATGTTCAGGCCAAGCCCAAACCCATCTCTCATGCTCCCTTATGTGGAGGCTTTTGTAGATCTTTCTTGTATATTCTTGTTTATTCTCTTTTGTGTAGGAGTTGTAGGAGTTCTCTAGAATGTTTCAAGAATACTCCATTGGAATTCTCTAGAGTAGGAATTCTCTAGATGATCATTTGCAACCTTTAGATCGAGTAGATCTTGGCCGTAGATTTGTAGAGGCACTTGTATATAAAGGGGGCCTCACCCTTATTTGTAAATCATCAAGCAAGTTATCAAGCAATATACTCTAAAAGCTTTAAGCATTCTTAAGCCTTTCGCTACTTGTCTTATACTTGTGTTTTCTTTTCAAGCCAGGCTGACTTAGCTAATTCCGTACGGGGTGGAGTCGAGCATCGCTAGGGTGGGCGAATCGAAGCTAAGTGCCGCACGACTTTGAAGGAAATTTCAAGTCCTTGACAGGTGGTATCAGAGCCCGACTAGAGCTGGGCGTTATCTTATTTGATCATCATTCAAGTTTGTGAGAATGACTGACGAATCCAACGTGACCAACGAGCGTGGCCGTGAGGCGGTGATCACTCAAAGGAAGAAGAATCGAGACCAAAGCAAGACTTGGAGGGAGCTTCTTTGGAGCATGTCATTACGGGGATGGCAGAGCGCATCGAGACCTTGGAGACTGCCGCCGAACAATGGGAGGAGACAAGTAACTTGGCCCTCAAAACTGATTCGAAGGTGACCGAGTTGTAGCGCCTTGTGGAGGAGTTGCGTGAGGAGCTTACCATCTGCCGACGAGCATTAGCCAACGGGGGAGGTGCCGACGATGTGGCTCCGAAAATCAACCAACATCAGCCAAAGGAGTTTGATGGCAGCCGGGATGCTGAAAGATTGACGACTTCATTTGGAAAATGGAGTTCTATTTCGAGGGGATTTGCCTTCGTGATGAGGCGACTAAGGTACGTACTGCCTCAAGTTACCTTTGTGATAATGCAGCCCTATGGTGGAGAAGAAAGGTGGCCGAGAAGGAACATGGTTATATCGAGATTGAGACTTGGGAGGCTTTCAAGACCGAGCTCAAGCGGTCGTTCTACCCAAAAAGGGCAGAGTTTGATGCTCGGAAGAAGCTCAAGATGCTGAAGTATTGCACCTCGATCCAAGATTATATCAAGGAGTTCACGGGTCTTATGCTTCAATTGCCCAACATGCAAGAAAAGGACTTCTTGTTCAACTTCATCGATGGTCTTCCTCAATGGGCACAAAATGAGTTAGAGCGACGTGAAGTAGAGACCACCCAGCAGGCCATTGCTGTTGCGAAGACATTGAACGAGTTCACTCACAACAACCACCAACCCGAGAAGATGCACGGGAAGCCCAACTCGGATAAAGGTGGGGGAGCACGAGACAGCAAGAAGCCGAGCCAAGATCGAGGACACCATGGCCGATCCCAACTGGGGCCAAGTGGCGAGAAGAAGTATACACCCAAGTTTCCAAGGGGATGTTTCCTTTGTGGTGGGCCACATGGTATGCGAGATTGCCCGAAGGCTGGCTCACTCAATGCCATTTGTGACGAGTACTAGTCTTGGGGCAAGCAAAAGACCGAGAAGATGGGGTCGTTGCAGCTTCTCAATGCCCTTAACGTGAAGCCGTCACCAAGCACTGACAAGGGACTATTGTACGTGGAGGTGTTGCTTAATGGGCGTGCAACCAAGGCGATTGTCGACATGGGGGCAACACACAACTTCATCACCGAAGCTGAGGCAGGACGGCTCAACCTTAAAACCACCCCACGGGATCAAGACAGTGAACGCCAAGGCACAACGACTGGGCAGCATTGCCAAGGGCGTGGACATGGTACTCGGAGCATGGAAGGGACCGGTGGACTTCTCCGTTGCACCCATGGATGATTTCCAAATTGTGCTGGGCATGGACTTCATGAGGAAGGTGAGTGCCGTTGTGATGCCTTCCTTTAATTTAGTGTGCATATTCAATCAAGATAGTCCATGCATGATCACGGGCACGAGTGGACCGAAGGCCGAGGCCAAGCAGCCGTCAGCAATGCAAGTTGCTAAGGGGGCCAAGAGAGGCGAGCCGACGTTCTTGGCCACACTTAAGGCGTGCGACAAGCCATTGGGACCCCAAGGAAACCCCATCCCTTGGGGTTTCCTTGAGGAGAACAGGGATGTGATGCCGCCCGAGTTACCCAAGGAGTTGCCACCAAGACGGGTGATATGCATAAATCATATCACATTTTTAGCATGTTTTTAGGCATGATTTAGGGTGAAATTGAGGGCAAATCGGTCTTAATTGTTTATTATTAACTCAATTTTACAGTTTTTATGATTTTGGAAGTGTCAGGTGAAACGTAGAAGAAAATGGCAAATTTAGGGGCAAAAAAGCAATTTTTTAGAAGTTCGGAAGTCGGGGAGGGCGTCCCGAATCAAGACGGGCGTCCTGACCTGGTCAACAGGTCGGGATGGGCGTCCAGGACTCGGGACGGCCGTCCTGACCTAGTCAACAGACCGGGACGGGCGTCCTGAGCTACAGTTCCAAGTCCCACATCGAATTTTTGATGAAAAATTACTCCAGAAAGTTGCTATAAATACCCCAGGCCTTCCTCAGTTGAAATCATCCCTCTCCACTCGATCTGAGTCATTCAGTGACTTCCAGTGTACAATTCTCGAGTACACAAGTCGCTCAGAGACTCAGATTTCAGTATAAGTTTCTTTCTTTCTAGTTAGTGTCTCGTTTTCTTAGTTTCTGAGAATTAGTCTCAGATCTTAGGCTTCGATAGATAGGTTCGTTTATGGTATTCATAGAATACCCGGGATTTCGTTAGGAGATCCTAAGAGGGCTCTAGGTGTTCGAAGAGTCAGTCCATAGGGCTGGGCTTAAGCTGGGTATTAAGGTAAAGCCTAGTTACTAGGCTGAGGAAGCGTCCTCCGAAGGTTCTGGCGAGCAGAGTCGGGTCGAGCAGTACGACATATACAAGCAGTTGCTCCATCGGTGAGACTAAGTAGAGGGTGATTTCTTTATGGCATCAGTCCCCATGTCCCTCTCTTTATATGTTTGTATTGTGATTGTCCAAATACTAATTATGTTTACGAGATTATGATTTTTATGAGTATTTGTTTTATATGTTGAAGTTCTTATGATTTTTCGGAAATGGCCATCTGCTTAAATATTCATTATGTCTGCATATCTAATGTGTTCTTTTAAACTAAAATTAGGGTTATAGACAATTCCTAACCACAGTCTATTCATAACCTGTTTAGTTTAACATGCATCAATTAGTATTGGTGTCTCCCATACTAGATAAAATAACCTGCGGAACACCCTGTTTGTTAGAGTAGTCTAGGTAGGCTGAGTTGAGCGTTTATGCCGGCGTTAGGGCGAGCGGCATGATCCCCGAAGTGACATAGGGCTTTCATGGATGCCTTTAGCTCGAACCGTGAGTAGGGCCGTCATTAAGGTAGGGTAGTTTATCAGATAACTCGGATGTGGTACACCTTTAGACTCAGAACATAGTTGCAATCCAGGCCAAGACATGTCTAAAACACTCGAAGATAGGTCAATCAACATATAGGAACAGTATAACATAGAATCAGGACATTATCTATAAAACACTTTTAGGCTTAATTAGACTTAAACTTAGTGGAGAATGGATCACCCTCTCATCAAAGTTATTGATGAAGATTGCATAACTGGTTCATAAGATAAGAGTTAGGATAAAAGGCTAGTTGCTACTAAGCCGTTACCATTTCCCTGGGAGTACGATCTTTAACTTAATAAAATCGTAGATACTTCCCAACATACTAGCTACACGATAGGTACTCTGCCTTAGGTTCTGGCTGATTAGGTGACACCATAGAGACTAAATGTGACAATTAGTCAATCTCAGTCCTTAATTACTCATAATCAACATAGGGTAAAATAACACCTATTTAGCATATCAGTCGGAAAAATATCATAATGAATTTAGAATTATTGGCCACAATTCTAGAAACTTATGAAAGGTAGCGGTAGTAACCTAGACTTTAGACCTACACTTATCTCATGCTAGTTAGACAATCACTTTCCGAAATATAGGGTTATCATAAGTAACTAATTTTAGATATTATCTAAAATTAAGGCATTTAGGATAATCAAATTTTAGAAAATTATTCTAAAACCATATTGAGGAAATTTATCTGCTTTCTAAATTAAATATAAAAGAAAAACAAATGTGTTAAAAATTTAAAATCCCTAAAAATATCTTTCTTGCTTTTCTATTTTGCTTTTCTATTTTTGTTATTTGTTATTCCTAACCAGACTTTGCACTCATAGATGACGAGAGCAAGAGCCCAGGATATTCTGGACGAATTAGAAAATAACATCAATCCTTTTCTAGAGATCCAAATAACTCCTGCATCTCCCGAAGATACTCCTGCATCTCCCGACTATACTCCTGCATCCCTCGAATATACTCCAAAATCCCCTGAGTACACTCCAAAATCTCCTGAGTATACTCCTGCATCCCCAACACCTAACAATCATCCACCTTCATCAGGGGATAGCACTAACAGTTTCCAATCAGCCTTGTCTGCCCAGGTAGATGATATATCTCACATGATAAGTGCCATGGCTCAGACAATACCAGGCAGAGTAAGACGATCATATCAGGCTGTTCTAGTCGTAAGTTCTGAAGTAACCCAACTCAGAACCACAAAAGAACGCCAAAATGTGCAAATACTCCGAGAGGTGATGGAAATCTTAGAGGAACAAAGGAACCAACAGGAGGAAATGCGAACCATTCAAGCAGAACTACGAGAGATCAGAGATAAGGGCCATTGAAAAAGGGAAGATTCTTTTTACTCTTATTCTCAGCAAATAAATGGTTTGAACTAAAATTAAATAATTGACCCCTACTTTTTGTTTTCAAACTTTTTAAAAGGGTCTTTTATTTTATTCAACAATTTTTCTTCAGACATTTTTCAAATTTCTATGAAAAACAAAAGTTTTGCAAATGCAGTTTATTTTTCACTAATTAAATTGTATAAACTCAGTTTTTGTTTTTCTGAAATTCTTGTTGAATAGAAGTTAGGATAAGATTAGGGTAGTCATGATTTTCGAAAAAAGAGATTGAGGAATTTTTGCACAGAGTTTTTAACAGCTTTTGAATTTGATTGGATAAACATGAAGACTTGTTATATATTGTCATTTTTGGGGTACTGAGATTTGCAGGGAATTACGAGAAAAAAAAATTTGGCATGCATCCCGAAGCAACCTGGGACGGGCGTCCTAATTCTGGACGGGTGTCCAGTAGGACGGGCATCCCGAAGGCCGCCCCCTCCTACAAATATTCCATTTTTCTCATTTTCCCTCAAATCAACTTCCAAAAATTCATCTCTCTAAAAATTTTCTCTTTACCTTCTCTCTACAAATTTTTGGCAAACTTCCCAAAGTTCAAAATTCGAATTTCCCTCCAAAATTTGATTTTTAAACTTCCTTCCAAAATTCGAATTTCCCGCCAGAAATTTAAAATCCTTCCCTAACCAAAATCCATCCTTCCGAATTCAAATTCACCTCCAGAATTCGAATTCGAATCTTCCTTCCCGCCTAAATTCTCAAAAGTCTCTCGAACTTCTCAAATGGCTCCCAAACGCGCCCGTATCACATCTACCATGACCTTCACATCCTTTCATGCTGTTTCACTCCAACCCAGCATACCAGGAGAGATGTCACGGGTATATCGGATGCACCGTACTGACTGGCAGAACGCTTGACTGGGCAGGAGTACAGACGCTAGAGGTTGAGCAGGAAGTCAGACGCATACTCGACGTACTACCCTACAGTCGAGTCTTCATCGTCACCGAGCCAACATACCTAGAGCTGGTATGTGAGTTTTATGCTTCGTTTACATACCATCAGGAGTAGATCACATTCCGTTTGGGTGGAATAGATCGATCAATGAGCATGGCCGAGTTCGGCATTGCCCTGGGTATCTAGCAGAGAGAGGAGCTGGATAGGCCCGCCTACACTACAGCAGTTCGAGACTTCACTTCTGCAGACGTCTCCACTGCTTGGGCTCAGATCTGTATGATGGGTGTTCCCTACCAGCATGGCTTTGCGAAAGCCACAGGTATTTATCCTGCCCTTCGTTACTTACATGCCATTATCGCACACACTCTGTTAGGACGACGGACGGCCCCCGGGAATGTCACCCAAATGGAGACATTCCTCTTGGCCAACATGCACATGAGGTCTATAGTAGAGATGGCTCGACTTATCAGAGTCATCATGCGGGGTTTCACTACGGACACTCGGAAACAGTGTCTAGGGCTCGGGTCGTTCATCACCAGGATAGCCTACTACTTGGAGTTGGACATCGAGGGCTTGGAGCTAACCCTGGTTGCCCCGACCACCATTCCTACGGACCTTACCATTCTACGGAACATGGGGATGGTTGTACGGGATGCAAATGGGCGCTACTCCATCCACACGGAGCAGCCAGGATAGGCCTTGGCACCAGGAGCAATTCCAACGCACATACCTTCGACCGAAACGTTCGTTCCACGCACTGCCTTCGAACGACATATGTCGCACGGATTGGCAGAACTGTCAGCCCGATATAGTCGAGATATGGAAAGAATCGAGAGACGGTTGACGATGATGGATGACAGAATCGCTATGAATACCAGCATGATCGAGGAGATTTATTAGCATACCTCCCAACTGGTGGAGAACACAGAGGTCTACTTTCCAGCAGACTTCGGTCCACCTAACGACGGCGAGCCGGGTTCTTAGCTTTTCTTTTCCTTTTCTTTTTCTTGTTATTTTCCTTCTATGTGTGTGATCATGTCTGGGCTGTATGAAATATGAATCTCTGTGTAACGTTGATTGATATGACATAACAACATTGTTTCTCTATATTATCTTGTTATTTCTTTTATTGCCTTATTTTCCTTCTTACCCATAGTTATTCGAATAAGTGTGGGGTAAGAGTCTTTTCTGTTTTATTTATGTTTCTTGTTTTCAAATAAGTGTGGGGTAATTAGAAATGTATGAACATTGAGTACAGTGTCAGACTTAAGTGTGGGGTAGCAGTGTGCACTGTAGTAGTTTGAAAATTTTTGCATGATTTTTCTTGTTTTCCCCGTATTTTCACACCCTTCCAAATTTTTTTCAAAATTTTCCATTCTTTCAGACTTCTAAATGCAGTATGATTGTTTAAACATTTGTTTATGTCTATGATATGTAGGTAGAATATTATGATTAGGAGAAGACAATACGATGACTATTTTGAACTTATTGATTAGAAATAGGGGATTCCTGATAACGAAGCACAATTTAGTCTGGATTAGAAACCTCATCCAATTACCTTTTCAAGACTTAACTAGATAAGATTAGACCAGTTGTGGATGTATTGACAATTAGAGTGACTAGATGAGACTCTGAGCTAAAAGTGAAAAGAAACAAAAGAGAATTAATCAAAAAGGGTAGTTTGCCAGCGGCCTTTGCTACTCGAGCACCACTCCTTCGGGGAACTTAAAGCATGATGCCCTAAGGTCGTGTAGGTCTGGGAGTCATCGGAGTGGGACTCGCTACATGGGTAGTTGAAGTTGACGTGTTCAAAGCAGACTCAAAATACCCTGAATCTATAAAAGAAAGAAAATCAATAAACGCTAAACAATTAAAAATCTGATCACCAAGGCTCAGAACTCAGAAAGTTGTCTATTGTTAGTATGTCTAGCGACGGGTCTAAGTGTTATCTGGTAGTAGTTAAGACGAGAGTATATTGTGTTAACTATCTGGTCTAGACTAGTACACACACTTCACATCAGGAAGACCTTGTGACTGAGAGAAGAGTTCAATCTAGTTGTTAAGTTGTTATCTGCTTGATTATAACAATCTACTAGAGACATTTGAGACCTTGTCATAGCAACCTAACCAGTCAGACATGTGTTAAAGAATTGTCTGAATAATTTTTGGAATAAAAACATGACTAGGAATTTAAGTGACTGCACATATCACTAACTTAAGGTAGACTTTGCTTGAGGACAAGCAAAAAGCTAAGTGTGGGGTTATCTGATATGCATAAATCATATCACATTTTTAGCATGTTTTTAGGCATGATTTAGGGTGAAATTGAGGGCAAATCGGTCTTAGTTGTTTATTATTAACTCAATTTCACAGTTTTTATGATTTTGGAAGTGTCAGGTGAAAAGTAGAAGAAATTGTAAATTTCGGGGCAAAAACGCAATTTTTCAGAAGTTTGGAAGTCGGGGAGGGCGTCCCGAATTAGGACGGGCATCCTGACCTGGTCAACAGGTTGGGACGGGCGTCCTGACCTGGTCAACAGACCAGGATGGGCGTCCCAATCCAGGACGGGCGTCCCGAGCTATAGTTCCAAGTCCCACATCGAATTTTTGATGAAAAATCACTCCAGAAAGCTGCTATAAATACCACAGGCCTTCCTTAGTTGAAATCATCCCTCTCCACTCGATCTGAGTCATTCAGTGAATTCCAGTGTACAATTCTCGAGTACACAAGTCGCTCAGAGACTCAGATTTCAGTATAAGTTTCTTTCTTTCTAGTTAGTGTCTCGTTTTCTTAGTTTTTGAGAATTAGTCTCAGATCTTAGGCTTCGATAAATAGGTTCATTTCTGGTATTCATAGAATACCTGGGATTTTGTTAGGAGATCCTAAGAGGGCGCTAGGCATTCGAAGAGTTAGTCCACATGGCTGGGCTTAAGCTGGGTATTAAGGTAAAGCCCAGTTACTAGGCTGAGGAAGCGTCCTCCGAAGGTTCTGGCGAGCAGAGTCAGGTCGAGCAGTACGACATATACAAGCAGTTGCTCCATCGGCGAGACTAATTAAAGGGAGATTTCTTTATGGCATCAGTCCCCCTGTCCCTCTCTTTATATGTTTGTATTGTGATTGTCCAAATACTAACTATGTTTACGAGATTATGATTTTTATGAGTATTTGTTTTATATGTTGAAGTTCTTATGATTTTTCGGAAATGGCCATCTGCTTAAATATTCATTATGTCTGCATGTCTAATGTATTCTTTTAAACTAAAATTAGGGTTATAGACAATTCCTAACCACGGTCTATTCATAACTTGTTTAGTTTAACATGCATCAATTAGTATTGGTGTCTGCCATACTAGATAAAATAAACTGGGAAACAACCTGTTTGTTAGAGTAGTCTAGGTAGGCTGAGTTGAGCGTTTATACCGGCGTTAGGGCAAGCGGCATGATCCAACCGCACGGGCGCTCGTCCAACTTGCCGAGCAAGGGAAGACAAGACAATTTTGGGTAGAGGACGGCCTACTCTACACCAAGGGACATTGTTTGTACGTGCCCAAGCACGAAGACTTGAGGCGTGATATTATTCGAGAGGGGCATGATACCAAGTGGGCGGGACATCCGGGCCAACATCGCACAATTGCACTACTCGAGGAGAGGTACTTTTGGCCACAGTTGTGGGACCAAGTCCAGCTATATGTCAAGACTTGTCTTGTGTGCCATCAAGACAAGGTGGAGAGCAGGCAGCCGGCGGGACTACTTGAGCCATTACCTATCCACGGGCGACCGTGGGAGTCGATCTCCCTTGATTTCATCAGTGCCTTGCCAAAGTCAGAGACATTTGGGTCGATCATGGTCGTGGTGGACAGGTTTTCCAACTATGGGACGTTCATCCCATGTGCGAGGGACTGCACGGCCGAGGATGCGGCAAGGGCCTTTTTCAAGAATGTGGTCAAGTATTGGGGGTTGCCAAGGAACATCGTGAGCGACCGAGACCCTCGCTTTACGGGCAAGTTATGGACGGAGCTGTTCAAGCTCCTTGATACCAAGTTGAACTTCTCCACGAGCTTCCACCCCTAGACCGATGGGCAGACCGAGAGGGTGAATGCCTTGTTGGAGTGCTACTTACGGCACTTCGTGAGTGCCAACCAGCGAGATTGGGCCAAGCTCATGGACGTCGCACAATTCTCATACAATTTGCAGCAGAGCGAGTCCACAGGCCGAAGCCCTTTCGAGATCGTGACCGGGCAACAACCTTTGACCCCGCATGCCTTAGCGATCATGCCAAACAGTGGACGGAGTCCAGGGGAAACCAAGTTGGCGCAAAATTTCAAAGAGCACACCAACCTAGCACACTCTTACTTGGAGAAGGCACAAAGGAAGATGAAGAAGTGGGCCGATGATAAGAGATGGGACCGTGACTACTCAATGGGCGACCAAGTGATGATAAAGTTACTGCCGCAATAGTTCAAAGCCCTTAGGAGCATGCATAAGGGGCTGATCTGGCGATATGAGGGCCATTTCCAATCCTTTCGAATGTAGGTAATGTGGCGTACAAAGTTGACCTACCCAGCACACTCAAGATCCATCCAGTCTTCCATGTGAGCATGCTCAAGCCGTATCACGGGGAAAAGGAAGACTCAAGTCGAGGGCAATCACATCGAGCACCGCCCGTGGTTACCAAATCGTTCGACAAGGAGGTTGAAGCGGTGATCGAGAAAAGAGTTGTCCGACGAAGAGGCGCCCCTGCGAGTACCCAATATTTGATCAAGTGGAAGGGGCTACCCGAGTGCAGGTCGACATGGGAAGCTGTCGAAGATCTTTGACAGTTTGAGGATGCACTTCGGGACTTTGAGACGACGACGAGGGCGTTGCCGAATTAGGTGGGGGAGAATGTAACGGTCCGCACTTATTTGGATCTTTTGAGCTAGCCAAGTTCAAGAATGTTCAGGCCAAGCCCAAGCCCATCTCCCATGCTCCCTTGTGTGGAGGCTTTTGTAGATCTTTCTTGTATATTCTTGTTTATTCTCTTTTGTGTAGGAGTTGTAGGAGTTCTCTAGAATGTTTCTAGAATACTCCATTGGAATTCTCTAGAGTAGGAATTCTCTAGATGATCATTTGCAACCTTTAGATCGAGTAGATCTTGGCCGTAGATTTGTAGAGGCACTTGTATATAAAGGGGGCCTCACCCTCATTTGTAAATCATCAAGTAAGTTATCAAACAATATACTCTCAAAGCTTTAAGCATTCTTAAGCCTTCCGCTACTTGTCTTATACTTGTGTTTGCTTTTCAAGCCAGGCTGACTTAGCTAATTCCGTACGGGGCGGAGTCGAGCATCGCTAGGGTGGGCGAATCGAAACTAAGTGCCGCATGACTTTGAAGGAAATTTTAAGTCCGTGATAGCTCGCTCAATTTTTTTTTGAGCCAATTTTTAATTTTATTATTATTATATTATTTTTACATTTATGTCAGTCTTGTGTTAGTTGAAGCATAATTCACAATTTGAAACATGAGATATTTAATAGTATATATATATATTATTAGATTGAAAGATTACTCAATAAAATCAAATTCCATGATAAATATAAAATCTTCACCTTAGTATGATGATGTATTTATGAGTTAGATTAATACCAAGTCTAAAAATCTTGACGATTTTTTGGGGAACCTTATATACCCTTGCTAAGAGATGCTCTTCAAGGTGCTTGAACTTTCTCTTAGCCTAGGCACATGGGCCGTTTTCTATACTGGTAAATTAGTCATACCACAAGTTTATATTTCTCATTTTTTATGAAACGAAACCTGATTTTAAACCAACAAGCGAGAGCTACTTCCTCAAGATATATTATAAAATACTTATATTCAATATCAAACACTTTTATAATATTCATAAGGTATTTATTTATTTTTATATAAAAAAATCGGTGTGGACGTTCTACCATCGGAGCTACATTCTTAATTATAAATTATACTTCAACTAGCACAAGATAGCCATAAGCGCTCAAAATAAAAAAAACACAAAAAAAAAAGGAAATACAAGGTATATATTTTCGTACCTCGCATGTTAAACGAGCTCTCGACATATGAGTTATATTCTTAAAATATTTTATAAAAGATTTATATTGAACATTGAACCATTGTTTGTAACGTTTACATCCCAAAGATGGATTTTAAAAGACTTATATTAAAGCTTGAACACTTTTGTAAGAAATTAAAAATTTATAGTGGGTGCACCTTTAGGAAAAAACAATCGAAGACGCAGAGTATCAATGTCCGTTTTCACAATTGAATTACAGATATTATAAAAGACTTATATTAAGTGTAAAATATTTTTGTAATATTCATAAGACAATTATTCATTATATAAAATTAATAATTTAATATAATAATTAGTATTATCTAAATATTGTCTTTAATCAATATATAATCAATAATATTCACAATATTTATGGGAAAAAAGGGTGCAGTTTCTTTTAATTTGTTTATCGTTTAAAAATTATGAATTAATACTTAATTTTAATAAGATATTTATATATATAGTGCGTACGTAACTTTATTAAAAAAATTTCTCTATCTTTTAAAAATTATTATCGTTACATAATATGACAAATTAGATACCATAGTTTTAATAACATATTTAAAGATATATATTTTTTTTCTTATAATATACTTTTCAAGCTAATAAATTGTTAATATTAATTATGGATATATATATATATATATTTGCTCTACATCTCCTAATAGATTTTAATTGGTTTTTCTTTCAATATATATATAACATGTATAATTTATTTTAATTGGTTTTATCTTCATATCTATATATATATATATATATATATATATATATAAACATTATTTTAGTTTCTTCAAGAAAAAAAAATTAATATTATTAATTAATTAATTTTCCAACTTGTAAAATTTATTAGTAAAACATTGTTAGAAATTGTAATATATATTGGATATGTACTTATGGTAGAGTGCTTGCTTAGTATGCAAGAGGTACGGGGATCATACCCTGCATCTCAAATTCGGACATAGCTTAGATGGTAAAATGTTTGCTTAAATACGGAAATTTAATATCCCTAATCTTCATATATTGGGGATATAGTTTAAATGGTAGAGCAAGGTATGGGGACTAATACCCGACATTTCTTTTTTTTGGTACTTATTTCTTGGTCTTGTGTTTAGTTTCAAGCATAAATTACAATTTGGGATGTAGCTTATATGGTAAAATGCTCGTTTAGTATATGGTAGAGTGCTTGTTTAACATGCGAGAGGTACGGGGATTGATACCCTATATCTCCATTTATTTTTTTCACTTATGATAAAATGCTATGGTAGAGTGCTTGCTTAGCAACATTTTCAGGATGCATGCAATTTTTATATTGGGGATGTAATTCAGATGGTTGAGCGCTTGCTTAGCATGCGAGAGGTATAGGAATTGATACCTCGTATTTTCGTTTTTTTGCACTTATTATGTCTTGGTCTTGTGTTAGTTTGAAGCATAATTCACAATTCGAGATGAACTTATATAGTAAAATGCTCGCGCATTTCCATTTTTTTCTTTTTTGCAATTATTATATCTTGGTCTTGTGTTAGTTTGAAGCATAATTCACAATTCGGGATGTAACTTATATGGTAAAATGCTAATTTAGCATATGGTAGAGTGCTTCCTTAACATGCGAGAGGTACGGGGATTGATACTTTGTATATTGGGTACGTACGGGGATTGATACCCCGCATCTCTATTTATTTTTTCACTAATATCTTGGTCTTCTATTAGTTTGAAGCATAATTCACAATTTGAGATTGGCTTGCATGGTAAAATGCTCGTTTAGTATATGGTAGAGTGCTTGCTTAGCATGCGAGAGGTGCTGGGATCGATACTCCGCATCTCTATTTTTTTCACATAATTCGGGATGTAACTTATATGATAAAATGCTCGTTTAACATTTTTTGTCAATTTGCGTCGAAGCATGCGAGAAACATGGAAATTTAATACATGCAATTTTTGTATATTGGGGATGTAGCTCAGATGGTAGAGCGCTCGCTTAGCATGCGAGAGGTACGGGGATCGATACCCCGCATCTCCATTTCTTTTTGCACATATGATCGATATCCTGTATTTTTTTTTTGCACTTATTATGTTTTGGTGTTGTGTTAGTTTGAAACATAATTCACAATTCGAGATGAACTTATATGGTACAATGCTCGCGCATTTCCATTTTATTTTTGCTCTTATTATGTCTTGGTCTTGTGTTAGTTTTAAACATAATTCACAATTCGGGATGTAACTTATATGGTAAAATGTTTGTTATGCATATGGTACATAATTCGGGGTGTAACTTATATGGTAGAGTGCATGCGAGAGGTATGGGGATTGATACCCTACATTTTTAATTTTTTTGTCAGTCTGTGTTGAAGCATGCGAGAAACATGGAAATTTGATACATGCAATCTTTGTATATTGGCGAAATAGTTCAGATGGTAGAGCGCTCGCTTAGCATGCAAGAGGTACAAGGATCGATACCCCGTATTTTCATTTTTTTTGCACTTATTATGTCTTGGTGTTGTGTTAGTTTGAAGCATAATTCACGATTCGAGATGAACTTATATGGTAAAATGCTCGCGCATTTCCATTTTTTTTTGCACTTATTATGTCTTGGTCTTGTGTTAGTTTGAAGCATAATTTACAATTTGGGATGTAACTTATATGGTAAAATGCTCGTTTAGCAAATGGTAGAGTGCTTGCTTAGCATGCGAGAGGTACGGGGATTGATACCTTGTATATTGGGTACGTACGAGGATTGATACCTTGTATATTAGGTACTTACGGGGATTGATACCCCGCATCTCTATTTATTTTTTCACTTATGTCTTGGTCTTTTATTAGTTTGAAGCATAATTCACAATTCGAGATTGGCTTACATGGTAACATGCTCGTTTAGCATATAATAGAGTGCTTGCTTAGCATGCGAGAGGTATGGGATTGATACTCCGCATCTCCATTTTGTATATTGGGTACGGGATCGATACTCCGCATCTCCATTTTGTTTGTTTTTTGTGCACTTATGTCAATCTTGTGTTAGCTGAAGCATAATTCACAATTCGAAATGTAGCCTAGGTAATAAAATGCTCGCTTAGCATGCAAGAAACACAGAAATTTGATATACACAATCTTTATATGTTGGGCATGTAGCTCAGATGGTAGAGCGCTCGCTTAGCATGCGAGAGGTATGAGAATTGATACCCTGCATGTCTAATTTTTATTTCTATTTTTATTTTGAGCTAATTTGTTTTTTCACTTATGTCGGTCTTATGTTAGTTGAAGTATAATTCACACTTGAGGATGTAACTTAAATGGTAAAATGCTCACTTAACATGCAAGAAACATTGAAATTTGATATCCGCAATCTCTATTTATTGGAGATGTAGCTCATGGTAGAGCGCTCGCTCAATTTTTTTTTGAGCCAATTTTTAATTTTATTATTACTATATTTTTTTACATTTATGTCAATCTTCTGTTAGTTGAATCATAATTCACAATTTGAAACATGAGATATTTAATAGTATATATATATATATATATTATTAGATTGAATGAAAGAATATTTTCTGATTTCAGTTTAAAAGGTTTTTGTTTGTTTACAATGTATACGTATGAATTTTATCTACGTATCATATGAATTATCACATACACTATATATATATATATAGTATATTGGATATTTCTTTAGATATTACTTAGGTAGTTACAACTCTACCTCTAACCGTTAGTAATATCTCAATAATATCTAACCGTTAGTAATATCTCAATAATATCTAACCGTTAGTAATATCTCAATAATATCACAATGCAATCTCAATAATATCAATCTCAATATCTCAATAATATCTCTTTCACGCCCCCTCAATTCGAACTCGGCCTTACTACAACAGTTAACTTTCCTCTAAGCCATGTGAAGAATTGCAAACCTAAAGCCTTGGTAAGAATATCTGCATTTTGATCAATTGAAGGAACATAATTAACCTGCATCTCTCCTTTGGCCACCTTTTCTCTAATGAAATGAAAATCAAGCTCAATGTGCTTAGTTCTTGCATGTAGAATTAGATTTGCAGATAAGTAGATAGCACTTTGATTGTCTATCCATACTTGAGTAACTCTAGTCTACTCTATGTTCAATTCACTAAGAAGATACCTGATCCAAGTGATTTCAGCAGTGGCTAGCCCAAGGCTTCTATACTCAACCTCTGTGCTTGATCTTGATACACTTTGTTGCTTCTTGCTGGACCAAGAAACTAAATTCCTTCCTATGTAAACACAATAGCCAGTAACAGACTTTCTATCATCTAAATCAGTAGCCCAATCACTATCTGAAAAGGCTGTCACATTTAAATCATTGGACCTGCTAAAATTCAGACCATAGTCTAATGTTCCAACTAGATATCTCAGTATCCTTTTAACAGCTTTGAGATGAGGTTCTAATGGATTTGCCATGTACTGACTCACTTTGTTGACATTAAAACTAATATCAGGTCTTGTGATAGTAGCATAATGAAGTCCCAAAACAATGCTCCTGTACATTTGTGGATTCTAAATTGGATCTCCATTATATCTAGACAGATGTGGACTTGTGATCATAGGTGTAGAACTTGACTTTGCTTGTAGTATATTTGCTCTATCCAGCAGCTTCTTTACATATTGCTTTTGGCAAAGATGATACCCTTCAGGGGTTTTATTTACTTCAATTCCTAGAAAGTGGTGAACATTTCCCAGATCCTTCAATGTAAAATACTTCTTCAACCTTTCAATAAATTTCTGTACTGCCTGATCATTATTCGCAGTAACCAATATATCATCCACATATATTAAAATAAAGATCTTTATTCCATTCTTATTGAACATGAAGAGAGAATTATCAGCCTTTGAGCTTATGAACTCCAGTGATGATAGAGTTTCTCTTATCTTTGTGAACCATGCTCTAGCAGCTTGCTTTAAACCATAGATAGCTTTATGCAACCTGCATACATAACCTTCCTTCTTCTCAAAACCTCTTGGTTGACACATGTAAATTTCCTTTGAAAGTTCTCCATTCAAGAAAGCATTTGAAACATCCAACTGCTTCACATTCCAACAGTAGTTACGAGCAATTGAAAATATGATTCTTATTGTGGTTGGTTTAACTACTGGAGAAAAGGTCTCATGGAAGTCAAAACCTGCTATTTGAGTAAATCCTTGTGCCACCAACCTAGCTTTATGCCTCTCAACACTGCCATCTGCCTTTGTTTTCACTTTAAAAACCCATTTGTTGCCAACTACATGTGCACCCTTAGGAAGTGGAACAAGTGTCCAGGTTTTGTTCTTAATAAGAGCATCATATTCTTCTTTCATTGCTTTTCTCCAAACAGGATTCATTAAAGCATCCTCTACCTTTTTAGGCTTTTCATTTTCAACCAAAATGGTTGACATCACCTTAGGCTTGTATATTCCTGCTTTACCCCTAGTAACCATGGGATGTTCGTTCACTGTAACAGGTCTTTCTTCTAGAGCATACTGAGGTGACTGATCTGGTAAGATGTGTTCTGGACTCATAATGGGTAAATCTATTCTCAAGGGAATAGTGTCATAACTTTCTGATGAAGAGGATAAACTCTTACTGGAATGAGGTGTTTCAAAATGATTATCTCCTTTTGTATCTTCATTCTCCACAAATGTTGATGACAAATTTGGAAAACTCATCACAGTAGGCTCCAATGATGTGAATACAGAACCGGCATGTTCTTTTCTTTGCATATCAGAATAATCTTTCTTGGAGAAGGGAAAAACACTTTCTTCAAAAACTACATGCCTTGAGACAATTACTTTTCCTGTTGACAGAAGAATCTTATATCCCTTATACTGAGAGCTATATCCAATAAACACTCCTGCAGCAGCCCTAAATTCCACTTTATGATCATTATAAGGTCTAACATGAGGATATGCTAGACAACCAAAAACCTTTAGGGCAAAATAGGCTGGCTATTGCTTTGTAAGTTTCTCATAAGGAGATACATATTGAATGGATCTTGTTGGCAGTCTATTGATCAAATACACAGCTGTGGTGAAAGCATCATCCCAATATTTCAAAGGCATACAAGATTGAGCCAGTAAAGCCAAACCAATCTCCACAACATGTCTGTGCTTTCTCTCAGCACATCCATTTTGTTCAGGTGTATAAGGACATGAGATCCTCTGTATGATTCCATTTCCCTTGAAAAAATTATTTAAGGGCTTATACTCAGTACCTCCATCACTTTGCACCATCTTTATCTTTGTTTGAAACTGTGTTTGCACCAGACTATGAAAGTGAATAAAGGTACCAGCAACTTCTGACTTCAACTTCAACATATATATCCAAGTGTGTTTAGTGTAATCATCTATGTAAGTCACATAATACTTGTATCCATTTACAGATTGTAAAGGAGCTGGACCCCATAGATTAGTGTGCACTAAATCAAAAGCTGCATTAGTTTGAGTTTCAGAATTTCCAAAAGGCAACTTATGACTTTTAGCGAGAATACAAGGATGACAAATATTTGAATCATGATCTCTATTATCAAATGGAATCTTACAATCTCTCAAAGCCCTCTTAACAATTTCATAACTACAATGACCAAATCTCTTGTGCCATAAACTGACATCCAAGTTATTACAAACAGAAACATTAAAACCATAAGGCTAATCTTGAAGGATTGCTTCCTTATTTCCAGAATCTCCATGATGAACCAAGTGAAATCTGTAGAGACCATCCTTAAGCATTCCTCTGAGAAGGACCTGATGAGTAGCTTGATCCTTTACAAGACAGATCAAAGGATGAAACTCAAAGAACACATCATTGTCAAGGGTAAATTTTGAAACACTTATGAGATTCTTAGTTATACTAGGCACATGTAACAAGTCCTTAAGTTGAAATAATTTATCAGTTTGACTAGAATGAAGGGTGGTGTTACCTATGTGACTGATATTCTCACTTTGCCCATTTCCTAGTTGCAGCTTGTTGGATCCATTATATTCTGATGCAGAAGTCATATTATTGAGCTCACTGGTGACATGTGTGGAAGCTCCAGAGTCTGGATACCACCATCCTTCATTATTTGAAAAGTTGCTATTAGGGATATGCACCATGTTTAGTGAATGATTCTTGTTCTAATAGTTCTCCACAACACCACCTACACTATTCTGACTATTGTTTGATGTGCCATAACTTTGATCATATCTATGCCAACATCTGTCAACACTGTGTCCTGGAACATGACAAACTTGGCACACAACCTTTGAGCCTTGTGACCTGCCACCTCTGCCTCTAAAGGCACCTCTTCTTCCTCTGCCTCTTGAACCATATCCTTGACCATTGAAATTTCTCCTTTGATTGTTATCATGAGCCACGAAGTTCACAATAGGCTGAGAACCATCAGTATTTATTGCTCTAGTACTACTCATACTGCTAGAAGATTCCAACCTAGCTTCAGAGCTTAACAACAATGCTTGAATATCACTCAAGGTAAAAGAATTAATGCTAGCAGTAACTGTGACCACCATTGGATCATATTTAGGAGCTAAACCAGCTAAAATGTGCATTATATGATATTTTGATTTACAAGATTTCCAGTAGTTGCAAGTAAATCACTGCACATCTTGATTTTTGCCAAATGCTCAGTCATACTTAAGTTACCCTTTCTTGTAGTTTGCAGCTGCAACTTGTATTGTAAGGTCTTTGCCTTGGATTGGCTTGTGAAATTTTTCTCAAGGGCACTCCAAATCTCAGAAGAGGTATTCAAGCCAATAATCAAAGGCAAAACATTTTCTGACAGTGATGAAAGAATCCAAGAAGCCAAGATCTGATCTTGGCGATTCCACAAAATAAAAGATGAATTAATGGTCTAAATTTGAGAGTTACCTGGAATATATTTGTCTGGAGGTGGTGTTTCAGAGGTCAGGTAATCTTCAAGGCCATAGCCTTTAATAGCAGTAAGGATCTGCATTTTCCGCACCAAGAAATTTCCTTCAGCTAGCTTTACAGAAACCAGTTGACTCTGGGGATAGATAAGTTGGATCTTGACTCCATCAATGGTTGTAGATGGAGCTGTGTAAGCTGAGGTTGCCTCGTCTGTCATATCTTTAAAGGAAAAAGAATATCAGAGCCATTAATAGCTCTGATACCATGAAATAATATTTTATGATTTCAGTTTAAAAAGTTTTTGTTTGTTTACAATATATACGTATGAATTTTGTCTACGTATCATATGAATTATCACATACACTATATATATATATATAGTATATTGGATATTTCTTTAGATATTACTTAGGTAGTTACAACTCTACCTCTAACCGTTAGTAATATCTCAATAATATCAAAATGCAATCTCAATAATATCAATCTCAATATCTCAATAATATCTCTTTCATTGAAAGATTACTCATTAAAATCAAATTCCATGATAAATATAAAATCTTCACCTTAGTATGATGATGTATTTGTGAGTTAGATTAATACCAATTCTAAAAATCTTGACGAATTTTTGGGGAATCTTATACCCTTGCTAAGAGATGCTCTTCAAGGTGCTTGAACTTTCTCTTAGCCTAGGCACATGGCCCGTTTTCTATACTGGTAAATTAGTCATACCACAAGTTTATATTCCTCATTTCTTATGAAACGAAACCTGATTTTAAACCAACAAGCGAGAGCTACTTCCTCAAGATATATTATAAAATACTTATATTCAATATCAAACACTTTTATAATATTCATAAGGTATTTATTTATTTTTATATAAAACAATCGGTGCGGGTTATCGATTTCCCGTAACTCTCGCATATTGAGCGAACGTTCTACCATCTGAGCTACATTCTCAATTATAAATTATACTTCAACTAGCACAAGACAGTTTAATATCCCTAATCTCCATATATTGGGGATATAGTTTAAATGGTAGAGCAAGGTATGGGGACTAATACCCGACATTTCTTTTTTTTGGTACTTATTTCTTGGTCTTGTGTTTAGTTTCAAGCATAAATTACAATTTGGGATGTACTTTATGTGGTAAAATGCTCGTTTAGTATATGGTAGAGTGTTTTCTTAGCATGCGAGAGGTACGGGGATTGATACCCTACATCTCCATTTATTTTTTTCACTTATAATAAAATGCTATGGTAGAGTGCTTGCTTAGCAACATTTTCAGGATGCATGCAATTTTTATATTGGGGATGTAATTCAGATGGTAGAGCGCTTGCTTAGCATGCGAAAGGTATAGGAATAGATACCCCATATTTTCATTTTTTTTGCACTTATTATATCTTGGTCTTGTGTTAGTTTGAAGCATAATTCACAATTCGAGACGTACTTATATGGTAAAATGCTCGCGCATTTCCATTTTTTTTTCACTTATTATATCTTGGCCTTGTGTTAGTTTGAAGCATAATTCACAATTCGGGATGTAACTTATATGGTAAAATGCTCGTTTAGCATATGGTAGAGTGCTTTCTTAGCATGCGAGAGGTACGGGGATTGATACCTTCTATATTGGGTACGTACGGGATTGATACCCTGCATATCTATTTATTTGTTCACTTATGTCTTGGTCTTCTATTAGCTTGAAGCATAATTCACAATTTGAGATTGGCTTGCATGGTAAAATGCTCGTTTAGTTTATGGTAGAGTGCTTGCTTAGCATGCGAGAGGTACGGGGATTGATACCCTACATCTCCATTTATTTTTTTCACTTATGATGAAATGCTATGGTAGAGTGCTTGCTTAGCAACATTTTCAGGATGCATGCAATTTTTATATTGGGGATGTAATTCAGATGGTAGAGCGCTTGCTTAGCATGCGAGAGGTATAGGAATAGATACCCCGTATGTTCATTTTTTTTGCACTTATTATGTCTTGGTCTTGTGTTAGTTTGAAGCATAATTCACAATTCAAGACGTACTTATATGGTAAAATGCTCGCGCATTTCCATTTTTTTTCACTTATTATATCTTGACATTGTGTTAGTTTGAAGCATAATTCACAATTCGGGATGTAACTTATATGGTAAAATGCTCGTTTAGCATATGGTAGAGTGCTTGCTTAGCATGCGAGAGGTACGGGGATTGATACCTTGTATATTGGATACGTATGGGGATTGATACCCTACATATCTATTTATTTTTTCACTTATGTCTTGGTCTTCTATTAGTTTGAAGCATAATTCACAATTTGAGATTGGCTTGCATGGTAAAATGCTCGTTTAGTTTATGGTAGAGTGCTTGCTTAGCATGCGAGAGGTGTTGGGATCGATAAAATGCTCGTTTAACATATGATAGAGTGCTTGCTTAGCATTATGGGGATTGATACCCTATATTTTACATTTTATTTTCAGTCTGTGTTGAAGCATGGGAGAAACATGGAAATTTAATACATGCAATCTTTGTATATTGGGGATGTAGCTCATATGGTAGAGCGCTCGCTTAGCATGCGAGAGGTACGGGGATCGATACCCCGCATCTCCATTTCTTTTTGCACATATGATAGAGTGCTTGCTTAGCATGCGAGGGATCGATATCCTGTATTTTTTTTTTGCACTTATTATGTTTTGGTGTTGTGTTAGTTTGAAACATAATTCACAATTCGAGATGAACTTATATGGTACAATGCTCGCGCATTTCCTTTTTTTTTTGCTCTTATTATGTCTTGGTCTTGTGTTAGCTTGAAACATAATTCACAATTTGGGATGTAACTTATATGGTAAAATGTTTGTTATGCATATGGTACATAATTCGAGATGTAACTTATATGGTAAAATGCTTGTTTAGCATATGGTACATAATTCGGGATGTAACTTATATGGTACAATGCTTGTTTAGCATATGGTACATAATTCGGGATGTAACTTATATGGTAGAGTGCATGGGAGAGGTATGGGGATTGATACCCTACATTTTCAATTTTTTTGTCAGTTTGTGTTGAAGCATGCGAGAAACATGGAAATTTGATACATGCAATTTTTGTATATTGGCGATATAGTTCAAATGGTAGAGCATTCGCTTAGCATGCAAGAGGTACATGGATCGATACCCTGTATTTTCATTTTTTTTTTCATATATTATGTCTTGGTGTTGTGTTAGTTTGAAGCATAATTCACGATTCGAGATGAACTTATATGGTAAAATGCTCGCGCATTTCCATTTTTTTTTTGCATTTATTAGGTCTTGGTCTTGTGTTAGTTTGAAGCATAATTCACAATTTGGGATGTAACTTATATGGTAAAATGCTCGTTTAGCATATGGTAGAGTGCTTGCATAGCATGCGAGAGGTACGGGGATTGATACCCCGCATCACTATTTATTTTTTCACTTATGTCTTGTTGGTCTTCTATTAGTTTGAAGCATAATTCACAATTCGAGATTGGCTTACATGGTAACATGCTCGTTTAGTATATAATAGAGTGCTTGCTTAGCATGCGAGAGGTACGGGATAGATAACCTACATTTTCAATTTTTTGGTAAGTGTGTTAAAGCATGCGAGAAACATGGAAATTTGATACATACAATCTTTATATATTGGGGATATAGCTCAGATGGTAGAGTGTTCGTTTAGCATGCAAGAGATACGAGGATTGATACCCCACATTTTCATTTTTTCACATAATTCGGGATCCGTCTGTGTTGAAGCATGCTAGAAAAATGGAAATTTGATACATGCAATCTTTGTATATTGGGAATGTAGTTCATATGGTAGAGCGTTTTCTTAGCTTTAGCATATGATAGAGTGCTTGCTTAGCATGCGAGAGGTATGGGGATTGATATCCTACATTTTCAATTGTTTTTGTCGGTATGTGTTGAAGCATGCGAGAAACATGATAATTCAGATGGTAGAGCGCTTGCTTTTTTTTGCACTTATTATGTCTTGGTCTTGTGTTTGTTTGAAGCATAATTCACAATTCGGTGTGTAATTTATATGGTAACATTCTTGTTTAGCATATGGTAGAGTGCTTGCTTAGCATGCGAGAGGTATGGGGATTGATACCCAACATTTCTTTTTTTTTTGTCTGTGTTTAAGCATGCGAGAGATATAAAATTTGATACATGCAATCTCTATATATTGGGGATGTAGTTCATATGGTAGAGCGTTTGTTTAGCATGCGAGAGATACGAGGATTGATATTTTGCATCTCTATTTTTTTTCCACTTATTTTGTCTTGGTCTTATGTTAGTTTCAAGCATAATTCATAATTCCATTTTTATTTTGCACTTATTATGTCTTGGTCTTATCTTAGTTTGAAGCATAATTCACAATTCTATTTTTTTTCCACTTATTATGTCTTGGTCTTGTGTTAGATTGAAGCATAATTCACAATTCGGGATGTAACTTATATGGTAAAATGCTCGTTTAGTGATATGCATAAATCATATCACATTTTTAGCATGTTTTTAGGCATAATTTAGGGTGAAATTGAGGGTAAATCGGTCTTAATTGATTGTTATTAACTCAATTTCACAGTTTTTGTGATTTTGGAAGTGTCAGGTGAAAAGTAGAAGAAAATGGCAAATTTCGGGGCAAAAACGTGATTTTCAGAAATTCAAAAGTCGGGGTGGGCGTCCCGAATCAGGATGGGCGTCCTGACCTGGTCAACAGGCCAGGACGGGCGTCCAGGACTCGGGACGGCCATCCTGACCTGGTCAACAGGCCGGGACGGGCGTCCCAATCCAGGACGGGCGTCCCGGATGCCTGGTCAAAGTCCCACATCGAAATTTTTGGAGAAATTCACTCCAGAAAGCTGCTATAAATACCTCAGGCCTTCCTCAGTTGAAATCATTCCTCTCCACTCGATCTGAGTCATTTAGTGACTTCAAGTATACAGTTTTCCAGTATACAAGTCACTCAGAGACTCAGATTTCAGTATAAGTTTTCTTTTATTTCTAGTTAGTGTCTCGTTTTCTTTGTTTCTGAGAATTAGTCTCAGATCCTAGGATACGAAAGATAGGTTCGTTTCTGGTATTCATAGAATACCCAGGATTTCGTTAGGAGATCCTAAAAGGGCTCTAGGCGTTCGAAGAGTTAGTCCACAAGGTTGGGCTTAAGCTGGGTATTAAGGTAAAGTCCAACTACTAGGCTGAGGAAGCGTCCTCCGAAGGTTCTGTCGAGCAGTCCAACATATACAAGTAGTTGCTCCATCGGCGAGACTAAGTAAAGGGTGAATTCTTTATGGCATCAGTCCCCCTGTCCCTCTCTTTATATGTCTGTACTATTTTCGTCCAAATATTAATTATGTTTATTGGATTATGATTTTATGAGTATTTGTTATACATGTTGAAGTTCTTATGATTTTCCGGAAATGACCACCTGCTTAATATTCATTATGTCTGCATGTCTAATGTAGTTTCTTTTAAACTAAATGTAGGGTTATAGACAATTCCTAACCACGGTCTATTCATAACCTGTCCCTATCGCCAAGGTAAACGGCCATACTCACGGTTACTACTAAAGACAGCTATGAAAGCCCTAGGTCACTTCGGGGATCATGCCGCTTGCCCATAACCGCAGGCATAAACGCTCTACTCAGCCTACCTAGACTACTCCAACAAACAGGGTGTTCCACATGTTATTTTATCTAGTATGGCAGACACCAATACTAATTGATGCATGTTAAACTAAACAGGTTATGAATAGACCGTGGTTAGGATTTGTCTATAACCCTAATTTTAGTTTAAAAGAAACTACATTAGACATGCAAACATAATGAATATTAAGCAGGTGGCTATTTCCGGAAAATCATAAGAACTTCAACATATATAACAAATATTCATAACAATCATAATCCAGTATTCATAATTGATATTTGGACAAACACAATAGCAACATATAAGAGAGGGACAGGGGGGACTGATGCCATAAAGAAATCACCCTTTACGTAGTCGCGCCGTTGGAGCGTACTGCTGTATATGTCGTATTGCTTGACCCGACTCTGCTCTCCAGAACCTTCGGAGGATGCTTCCTCAGCCTAGTAGCTGGACTTTACCTTACGTCCTGGGCTTAAGCCCAGCCCTGTGGACTGACTCTTCGAACGCCTAGAGCCCTCTTAGGATCTCCTAACGAAATCCCGGGTATTCTATGAATACCAGAAACGAACCGATCTATCAAACCCTAGGATTTGAGACTAATTCTCAGAAACTAAGAAAAACGAAACACAAAAAGGAAAGAAAGAAAACTTATACTGAAATATGAGTCTCCGAGTGAGTTGTGTACTCGAGAATTGTACACTAGAAACCACTGAATGACTCAGATCGAGTGGAGAGGGATGATTTCAACTGAGGGAGGCCTGGGGTATTTATAGCAGCTTCCTGGGGTGATTTTTCATCAAAAATTCGATGTGGGACTTGGAATTTCTGCTCGGGACGCCCATCCTGGCCTGTTGACCAGGTCAGGACGCCCGTCCTGATTCGGGACGCCCTCCCCGAAGTCCGAACTTCCGAAAAATAGCGTTTTTGCCCCGAAATTTGCCATTTTCTTCTACTTTTCACCTGACACTTCCAGAATCATAAAAATGTGAAATTGAGTTAATAACGAGCAATTAAGACCGATTTTCCCTCAATTTCACCTTAGATTATGCCTAAAAACATGCTAAAAATGTAATATGATTTATGCATATCAATAGGGTTATCATAACTAATTGATTTTAGACATTATCTAAAATTAAGACATTTAGGATAATCAAATTTTAGAAAATTATTCTAAAACCATATTGAGGAAATTTAACTGCTTTCTAAATAAAGTATAAAAAGAAAAAAAATGTTAAAAATTTAAAAACTCGAAAAATATCTTTCTTACTTTTCTTTTTCTATTTTATTTTATTCCTGTCTTTTTTATTTTTTTTCCTAACCAGACTTTGCACTCATAGATGAAGAGAACAAGAGCAGCTACAAATGAAGCAAAGAAAACAGAAAACCCTGACACTCCAAGACGAAAGAAGACCAAACCAGAAGGACCATCTAGGCCTGAACCAGAAATACCTCGGGAGAACCCTCCTTCACAACCTATAGAAATAAACTCAAGCCTAGACACCAGTGACTTAGTGAGAAGATTACTGAACACCCATGAGCCTAGTCCCATGGAAGAAGATCCTTCTAAAGATACCTTTCCTCCGAGAGAAGAACCTCAAAGATCTCCTGTTCACACTCCTGCCCAGAGAGTTCCTATAAATCCACCACCCATTGACCAAACCCAAAACTCACCAACATCTCCTGAGTACACTCCAACGCCTAACGAGCACACCCCTTCATCCGGGGGAAGTACTAACGGTTCTCATTCAGTGTTGTCTGTGCAGATAGATACTTTGGCTCAAAGGATCTATGAGATGGATCAAGGAATTGCACGCAGATTGTGTCATTCAGACCAATGTATTCTGAATATCACAACCAACATGGACCAACTCAGGGCCACAGTAAGTCTCCAGGAAAACCAAGGTGCACATATACTCCGAGAGTTAGTTGACTTACGAAGTGAGCAGGGCAGGCAAAGGGATGAGATGAGAGCCATGTGCATAGAGATGCGAACCATACAAGCAGAGATATGAGAGATCAGAAATAAGGGCCATTGAAAAAGGGAAGATTCTTTTCACTATTCTTTCAGCAAATAAATTGTTTGAACTAAAATTAAATAATTGACCCCTACTTTTTTGTTTTCAAACTTTTTAAAAGGGTCTCTTATTTTATTCAGCAATTTTTCTTCAGACATTTTATTTCTCAAATTTCTATGAAAAACAAAGGTGTTGCAAATGCAGTTTATTTTTCACTAATTAAATGGTATAAACTCAGTTTTTGTTTTTCTGAAATTCTTGCCGAACAGAAGTTAGGATAAGATTAGGGTAGTCATGGTTTTCGAAAAAGAGATTGAGAAATTTTTGCACAGAGTTTTTAACAGCTTCTGAATTTGATAGGTTAAACATGAAGATCTGTTAAATATTATGATTGTTTTTTGTGTACTGAGATTTGCAGGGAATTATGAAAAAACAAATCCGGAAGTGGCACGCATCCCGAAGCAACCCGGGACAGGTGTCCCAATTCTGGAGGGGCGGCCTTCTCTCTCTACAAATATGCCATTTTTCTTCATTCTCTCTCAAACCAACCACCAAAAATTCATCTCTCTACAAAATTCTCTCTACTTTCTCTCTACAAATTTTTGGCAACTCCCCAAAGTTTCAAAATTCGAATTTCCCTCCAAAATTTGAATTTTAAATTTCCCTCCAAAATTCGAATTTCCCACCAAAAATTCAAAATCCTTCCCTAACCAAAATCCATCCGTCCGAATTCAAATTCACCTCCAGAATTCGAATTCAAATCCTCCTTCCCGCCTAAATTCTCAAAGTCTCTCGAACGTTCTCAACCAAATGGCTCCCAAACGCGCTCGTATCACGTCTACCATGACCGTCACATCGGTGGCACACCCTTTCATGCTGTTTCCCCCCCAGTCCAGCATACCAGGAGAGATGTCATGGATATATCGGACGCACCATACTGATTGGCAGAACGCTTGACTGGGCAGCAGTACAGATACTAGAGGTTGAGCAGGAAGTCCGACGCATACTCGACATACTACCCTACAGTCGAGTCTTCATCGTCACTGAGCCGACCTACCTAGAGCTGGTATGTGAGTTCTATGCTTCGTTTACATTCCATCATGAACATATCACATTCCGCTTGGGCAGAACAGATCGATCGATGAGCATGGCCGAGTTCGGCATCGCCTTGGGTATCTGGCAGAGAGACGAGCTGGATACGCCCGCCTACACCACAGCAGTTCGAGACTTCATTTCTGCATACATCTCCACCGCTTGGGCTCAGATCTGTAGGCCGGGTGTTCCCTACCTGCATGGCTTTGCGAAAGCCACAGGTATTTATCCTGCCCTTCGCTATCTACATGCCATTATAGCACACACTCTGTCAGGACGTCGAACGGCCCCCAGGAATGTCACCCAAATGGAGACATTCCTCTTGGCCAACATGCATATGGGTTCTACAATAGAGATGGCTCGACTCATCACTGTCATCATGTGGGGTTTCGCTACGGACACTCGGATACAGTGTCTGGGGCTCGGGTTGTTCATCACCAGATAGCCCACTACTTGGAGTTGGACATCGAGGGCTCAGAGCTGACCCAGGTTGCCCCGACCACCATTCCTACAGATCTTACCATTCTACGGAACATGGGAATGGTCGTATGGGGTGCAAATGGGTGCTACTCCATCCACACGGAGCATCCAGGACAGGCCTCAACATAAGGAGCAGTTCCAGCACATATACCTCTGACCGAGATATTCCTTCCATGCACTGCCTTTGAACGACATATGTCTCACGGATTGGCAGAACTTTTAGCCCGATATAGCTGTGATATGGAAAGAATCGAGAGACGGATGTCGATGATGGACGATAGAATCGCTATGAACACCAGCAGGATCGAGGAGATTTATCAACATACCTCCCAATTGGTGGAAAACACAGAGGTCTACCTAACGACGATGAGCCGGGTTCTTAGCTTTTCTTTTCCTTTTCTTTTTCTTTTGTTGTTTTTGTTCTATGTGTGTGATCATGTCTAGGCTGTATGAAATATGAATCTCTGTATAACGTTGATTGATATGACATAACAACATTGTTTCCTCTATTATATCTTGTTATTTCATTTATTGCTTTATTTTCCTTCTTACCCATAGTTATTCGAATAAGTGTGGGGTAAGAGTCTTTTCTGTTTTGTTTTTGTTTCTTATTTTCAAATAAGTGTGGGGTAATTTAGATATGCATGAACACTGAGGACAATGTCAGACTTAAGTGTGGGGTAGCAGTGCACGATGCACTGTAGTTTGAGAAAATGTTTTGCATGATTTTGCTTGTTTTCCCCGTATTTTCACACCCTTCCAAAAAAATTTCAAAATTTTTCATTCTTTTAGACTTCAAAATGCAGTATGATTGGTAAAACATTGCTGATGTCTATGATATGTGTGTAGAACGTTATGATTAGTAGGAGACAATGTGATGACTATTTTGAACTTATTGATTAGGAATAGGGAATTCCTGATAATTGAGCACAACTTAGTCTGGATTAGAGACCTCAGCCAATAACCTTTTCAAAACTTAACTAGATAAGATTAGATCAGTTGAGGATGTATTGACAATTAGAATGACTAGATGAGGCTCTGAGCTGAAAGTGAAAAGAAAAAAATGAGTTAATTAAATAGGGTAGTTTGCCAGCGGCCTTTGCTACTCGAGCACCACTCCTTAGGGGAACTTAAAGCCTGATGCCCTAAGGTCGTGTAGGTCTGGGAGTCATCGGAGTGAGACTCGTTACATGGGTAGTTAAAGTTGACGTGTTAAAGCAGACTCAAAATACCTTGAAAAATCTATAAAAGAAAAAATCAATAAACGCTAAATAATTAAAAATCTGATCACCAAGGCTCAGAACTCAAAAAGTTGTCTGTTGTTAGTATGTCTAGCGACGGGTCGAAGTGTTATCTGGTAGTAGTTAAGATGAGAGTATATTGTGTTGACGATCTGGTCTAGACTAGTACACACACTACACATCAGGAAGACCTTGTGACTGAGAGAAGAGTTCAATCTAGTTGTTAAGTTGTTAAACCTCCTTGATTATAATAATCTACTAGAGACATTTGAGACCTTGTCATAGCAGCCTAACCAGTCAGACCTATGTTGTGAATTGTCTGAGTAATTTTTGGAATAAAAACATGACTAGGAAATTTAAGTGACTGCACATATGATTTAAAATCACTAACTTCAGGTACACTTTGCTTGAGGACAAGCAATAAGCTAAGTGTGGGGTTATATGATATGCATAAATAATATCACATTTTTAGCATGTTTTTAGGCATAATTTAGGGTGAAATTGAGGGTAAATCGGTCTTAATTGATTGTTATTAACTCAATTTCACAGTTTTTGTGATTTTGGAAGTGTCAGGTGAAAAGTAGAAGAAAATGGCAAATTTCGGGGCAAAAATGCGATTTTCAGAAATTCAGAAGTCGGGGTGGGCGTCCCGATTCAGGATAGGTGTCCTGACCTGGTCAACAGGCCAAGTGATACGCGAAAATCGTATCACCTTTTTAGCATGTTTTTATGTATGATTTCGGGTGAAATTGAGGGTAAATTGATCTTAATTGTTTGTTATTTACTCAATTTCACAGTTTTTATGATTTTGGAAGTGTCAGGTGAAAAGTAGACGAAAACAGCAAATTTTGGGGCAAAAACGCAATTTTTGGAAATGCTAACTCCGTCAAAGGCTCAGGACGGGCGTTCCAAATCCGGGACGGGCGTCCAGGTCTCAGGACGGGCATCCCGACTTGGTCAACAGACCAGGACGGGCGTCCCAATCCGGGACGGGCGTCTCGAACCCCCAAATCAGGTCCCACATCGAATATTTGATGAAAAATCACCCCGGGAAGCTGCTATAAATACCCCAAGCCTCCAGCAATTGAAATCATTCCTCTCCACTCGATCTGAGTCATTAAGTGGTTTCCAGTGTACACTTCTCTAGTACACAACTCACTCAGAGACTCGGATCTCAGTTTTCTTTCTTGTTAGTGTTTTGTTTTAGTTTCTGAGAAATAGTCTCAGATCTTAGGCTTCTATAGATAGGTTCATTTCTGGTATTCATAGAATACCCGAGATTTCATTAGGAGATCCTAAGAGGGCTCTAGGCGTTCGAAGAGTCAGTCCACAGGGCTGGGCTTAAGCTGGGTATTAAGGTAAAGCCCAGTTACTAGGCTGAGGAAGCGTCCTCCGAAGGTTCTGGCGAGTAGAGTCGGGTCAAGAAGTAATGGCATATACAGCAGTAGGCTCCATCGGCGAGACTTCGTAAAGGGTGATTTCTTTATGGCATCGGTCCCCCTGTCCCTCTCTTATATGTTGTTATTATGTTTGTCCAAATAACAGTTTTGAATACCAGATTATGATTATTATGAATATTTGTGATATATGTTGAAGTTATTATGTTTTTCTAGAAATGGCCACCTGCTTAAATATTCATTATGTCTGCATGTCTAATGCCGTTCTTTTAAATTGAAATTAGGGTTATATATAATTCCTAACCACGGTCTACTCATAACCTGTTTAGTTTAACAAGCATCAATTAGTATTGGTGTCTGCCATACTAGATACAATAATCTGCGGAACACCCTGTTGGTTGAAAGTAGTCTAGGTAGGCTGAGTAGAGTGTTATGCCGGCGGTTATGAGACGAGCAGTATGATCCCCGAAGTGACATAGGGCGTTCATTGCTGACTTTTGTCTGAGCCGTGAGTAGGGCCGTTACCCTTAACGATGGGGCGGTAGCGTAGAGACTCAGATGTGGTACACCTTTAGACTCAGAACATAGTTGCAATCCAGGCCAAGACATGTCTAAAATACTCGAATATATGTCAATCAACGTATAGTAACAGTATAACATAGAATCAGGACTCATCTATAAAAGACTTTTGGGATTAATTAGACTTAAACCTAGTGGAGAATGGATCACCCTCTCATCAAAGTATTTGATGAAGATTGCATAACTGGATCATAAGATAGGAGTTAGGATAAAAGGCTAGTTACTACTAAGCCATTACCACTTCCCTGGGAGTACGATATTTAACTTAATAAAATCGTAGATACTTTCCAACAGACTAGCTACACGATAGGTACTCTGCCTTAGGTTCTGGTTGATTAAGTGACAATAATTGAATGCTAAGTGACAGTTAGTAAGACTCAGTCCTTAATTACTCATAATCGACATAGATAAATAAAGCCTATCTTTTAGCATAACAATCAGAACGCATCAGATTTTTGGCGCCGTTGCTGGGGAAATATCATAATGAATTTAGGACTCGTGATCAAAATTCTAGATACTGATCAAAATTCTAGATACTTATGATAGGTAGCGGTAGTAACCTAGACCTTAGACCTAACACTTGTTTTATGCTTGTTAGACAATCAGTTTCCGAAATATAGGATTATCATAACTAATTGATTTTAGATATTATCTGAAATTAAGACACTTAGGATAATCAAATTTTAGAAAATCATTCTAAAATCATATTGAGGAAATTTAACTACTTTCGAAAAAAAAGAAAAATTTTTTTTTTTAATTTAAAATCCAAAAAGAATGTATTTTTCTTGCTCAATGGTAAGTTGTTCTTTTCCCTATCTCTTGTTCTTTCTTAGTTGTTTTCTTAGTTTCTCTTTTTTGTGTTTTTCCTCTATTATTTAATTTCGAAAAAATAAAAATGGAAATGAGGATAGAATATTTTTCTGATTTGTCAATTTTTGGCTCAGATTTTAATCTGGAAGAAATATCATTATGGAATTTTCTTAGGTCATGCTTAGTTTATTAGAAGGAATCATGAAATAAAATTGTCTTTGATAGACAGACCTCTGAGTATTCTAATGAGAAAGGATGTTCCTTTTGTTTGATGATAAATGCATGAGAATGTTTAAACCAAAAGGAATTACTGCACCCATTATGACATCACCTAATTGGAATTTGCTTGGTGAATTAATATGTGATGCTAGTGACCATGTAGTAATGATTGTTTCAGGAAATAGGCATGATTAGAACTTCATACAAGTAAGACCTTTTACTGATGCCTAGTAGAACCTTACCACCACTGAAAAGGGATTACTAGTTATTGCATATGCCTATGATACATTCATGCCATGCCTAGTCTAAACAATAGGTTACACTGATCACTCTGAGATATCTGTGTTCAATAAAACTAATGATGAACCATAGTTGATTAAGTTAGGTTATATTGTTATTTGAATTTGATATAGAATGAAGGGATAAGAAAAAGGGTTGAAAATCTAGAAAGCAAACCATTTGTCTAGATTAGAAAACCCCGAGTTAGAGGCTAGTGTAATACTGATAAATTTTTGGATGAAAACTTATTTGCATTGTTTGCTATGTATAATAATTCTCGTCTATGGTTTATTTCAAATTATCTAGTCACTGAATAAGTTCCAAGTGATATGACTTATCAGCAAAAGAAGAAATTCTTTGCTAATTAGAAATATTACTACTCGGCAGATTTCTTTTTATTTCAAATTTTTGCAGATCAGTTGATCAGAAGATGTATCTCGGAAGGTGAAGGCCACATGATTCTGAAGCATTGGAGGAATCTATGGGAGACCAGTTAACTGCTATCAACACTGTCCGGAAAGTGTTGGAAGTAGAATCTTGTTGACCTACCATATTCAAGGATTTTATATCTCTGATACAGTCCTGCGATGCTTGCCAAATACCAGATTCTATGTGATGCGATTCCGGTTGACGTGCTGAATAGGTGTTATTTTACCATATGTTGATTATGAATAATTAAGGACTGTGATTGACTAATTGTCACATTTAGTCTCTATGATGTCACTTAATCAGCCAGAACCTAAGGCAGAGTACCTATCGTGTAGCTAGTCTGTTGGAAAGTATCTACGATTTTATTAAGTTAATTATCGTACTCCCAGGGAAGTGGCAACGACTTAGTAGTAACTAGCCTTTTATACAAACTCCTATCTTATGGTCCAGTTATGCAATCTTCATCAAATACTTTGATGAGAGGGTGATCCATTCTCCACTAGGTTTAAGTCTAATTAATCCCAAAAGTCTTTTATAGATGAGTCTTGATTCTATGTTATACTGCTACTATACGTTGATTGACATATATTCGAGTATTTTAGACATGTCTTGGCCTGGATTGCAACTATGTTCTGTGTCTAAAGGTTACCACATCTGAGTCTCTATGATACCGCCCCATCGCCAAGGTAAACGGCCCTACTCACGGCTTGGACTAAAGTCAGCAATGAACGCCCTATGTCACTTTGGGGATCATACCGCTCATCTCATAACTGCCGGCATAAAACTCTACTCAGCCTACCTAGACTACTTTCAACCAACAGGGTGTTCCGCAGATTATTTTATCTAGTATGGCAGACACCAATACTAATTGATGTATGTTAAACTAAACAGGTTATGAATAGACCGTGGTTAGGAATTGTCTGTAACCTTAAATTCAGTTTAAAAGAACGGCAATAGACATGCAGACATAATGGATATTTAAGCAGGTGGCCATTTCTAGAAAAACATAATATCTTCAACATATATCACAAATATTCATAAAATCATAATGTGGTATTCAAATCAGTATTTGGACAAACACAGTAACAACATATAAAGAGAGGGACATGTGGGACTGATGCCATAAAGAAATCACCCTTTACGTAGTCACGCCGTTGGAGCATACTGCTATATATGCCGTACTGCTTGACCCGACTCTGCTCGTCAGAACCTTCGGAGGACGCTTCCTCAGCCTAGTAGCTGGGCTTTACTTAACAACCCGGCTTAAGCCCAGCCCTGTGGACTGACTCTTCGAACGCCTCGAGCCCTCTCAAGATCTCCTAACCAAATCCGGGGTATTCTATGAATACCAAAAACGAACCTATCTATGTAATCCTAAGATCTGAGACTATTTCTCAGAAACTAAAACAAAACACTAACAAGAAAGAAAACTAAGATCTGAGTCTCTGAGTGAGTTGTGTACTAGAGAATTGTACACTGGAAACCACTTAATGACTCAGATCGAGTGGAGAGGAATGATTTCAACTACTGGAGGCCTGGGGTATTTATAGCAGCTTCCCGGGCTGATTTTTCAGCAAAATTTCGATGTGGGACTAGATCTGGGGGTTCGGGATGCCCATCCCGGATTGGGACGCCCGTCCTGATCTGTTGACCAGGTCGGGACGCCCGTCCTGACCCGTTGACTAAGTCAATATTTCCAAAAATTGCGTTTTTGCCCCAAAATTTGCTGTTTTCGTCTACTTTTCACCTGACACTTCCAAAATCATAAAAACTGTGAAATTAAGTAAATAATGAACAATCAAGATCAAATTACCTTCAATTTCACCCAAATTCATACATAAAAACATGCTAAAAAGGTGATACGATTTTCGCGTATCAAATAACCCCACACTTAGCTTTTTGCTTGTCCTCAAGGAAAGTCTACCTGAAGTTACTTAAATTCCTAGTCATGTTTTTATTCCAAAAATTCTTCAGACAAGTCTTAACACAGGTCTGACTGGTTAGGTTGCAATGACAAGGTCTCAGATGTTTTTGGTAGCTTGTTATGATTAGGCAGAAAACAAATCAACAACTAGGTTGAACTTTTTTTCTTAGTCACAGGGTCTTCCTGATGTGTAGTGTGTGTACTAGTCCAAACCAGATAGTCAACATAATGTACTCTTGTCTTAACTACTACTAGATAACACTTCGACCCATCGCTAGACATATTAACAGCAGACAACTTTTTGAGTTCTGAGCTTTTGTGATCTGATTTTTAATGTTTTATCATTTAGTTATTTTCTTTATAGATTCAGGGTATTTTGAGTCTGCTTAGGACACGTCAACTTCAACTACCCATGTAGCGAGTCCCACTCCGATGACTCCCAGATCTATACGACCTTAGGGCATCAGGCTTTAAATTCCCTAAAGGAGTGGTGCTCGAGTAGCGAAGGCCGCTGGCAAACTACCCTTATTTGATTAACTTCCTTTTGTTTCTTTTCACTTTTAGCTCAGAGTCTCATCTAGTCATTCTAACTGCCAATATATCCACAACTGGTCTAATTTTATCTAGTTAAGTCTCGAACATGCAATTGGCTGAGGTCTCTAATCCAGACAAAGTTGTGCTCAGTTATCAGGAATTCCCTATTCCTAATCAATTAGTTCAGCAGTAGTCATCAATTATCTCCTACTAACCATAACATACTACCTACATATCATAGACATAAGCAATTGTTTAACCAAGCATACTGCAATTAGAAGTCTGAAAGACGGAAAAATTTTGAAAATTTTTGGAAGGGTGTGAAAATACTGGGAAAAACAAGCAAAAGCATACAAAAACTGCTACAGTGCACCGTGCACTGCTACCCCACACTTAAGTCTAGCACTGTCCTCAGTGTTCATGCATATCTAGCTACCCCACACTTATTTGAAAATAAGAAATAAAACAGAAAAGAGTCTTACCCCACACTTATTTGAAAATAAGAAGTAAAACAGAAAAGAAAGGATTCTGTATGGGTAAGTAAGACATAAAAAAAATGCAAACAATTCTGTATGTCATATAGATCAATTTTGTACATAGATTCATACGTCATACAGCTCAGACATGTTTATACACATAGAACAAGAAAAACAAAAGCAAAAGGAAGGAAAGGAAAGGAAAGAAGGAGAGAGAGACTAAGAACCCGGCGGATCGTTGTCCAGTGGACCTAAGTCTGCTAAGTCAAACTCGAAGTTTTTCGCCACTCGGGAAGTCTGCTGATGTATCTCCTCAATCCTGCTGGTGTTCATGGCGATCCTGTCATCTATCATCGCCAACCGTCTGTCAATCCTGTCCTCCATCATCGTCAGCCGTCTGTCAATCCTGTCTATGTCTCGACTGTATCGGGCCGATAGTTCTGCCAATCCGTGCGACATGTGTTGTTCGAAGGTAGTACGTGGCACGAACGTCTCGGACGGAGGGATATGCGCTGGAAATGCTTCCGATGCCGATGCCTGTCCTGTCTGCTCCGTGTGGATGGTGTCGCGGCCATTCGCATCCCGGACAACCATTCCCATGTTCCGTAGAATGGTAACATCTGTGGGAATGGTGGTCGGGGCGACCAGAGTAAGCTCCGAGCCCTCTATGTCCAACTCCAGGTAGTGGGCTAGCCTGGTGATGTATGATCTGAGCCCCAGACACTGTTTCCTGGTGTCTGTAGCGAATCCTCGCATGACAACCGCTATGAGTCTAGCCATCTCTAATGTAGGTCCTATGTGCATGTTGGCTAGAAGGAATGTCTCCATCTGGGTGACAGTTCCGGGCGCTGTCAGTCGTCCTGACAATGTGTGTGCAATGATAGCGTGCAGGTAAGGAAGAGTAGGATAAATACATGTGGCTTTTGCAAAGCCATGCTGGTATGGGACACCCGTCATGCAGATCTGAGCCCAAGCAGTGGAGACGTCTGCAGACGTGAAGTCTCGAACTGTCGTGGTGTATGCGGGCGTATCCAGCTCATCTCTCTGCCAGATACCTAGGGCGATTCCTAACTCGGCCATGCTCATCGACCGATCTATTCCGCCTAAAAGGAATGTGATCTGCTCCTGGTGGCAAGTAAAAGACGCATAGAACTCACATACCAGCTCCAGGTATGTGGGCTCTGTGACGATGAATACTCGACTGTAAGGTGGCACGTCGAGTATGCGTCTGACTTCCGGCTCCACTCCCAGCGTCTGTACTGCTGCCCAATCTAGCGTTCTGCCCGTCAGTATCATACGCCCGATGTACCCAGTGCATCTTTCTTGGTATGCTGTGCTGGAGGGAAACATCATAAAAGGATGTGCCACATAGGTAATTGTCATGGTAGATGTGGTACGAGCACGTTTGGGAGCCATTTAAAATGTACGAGAGAGTTTAGGTGGGGAAGAAAGCTTTAAACTCAAATTCTGGAGGTGAATTTGAATTCAGAAGGATGAAATTAGGTTAAGGAAGGATTTTGAATTTTTGGCGGGAAAATCGAATTTTGGAGGGAAATTCGAATTTTTGGGTGAAGTTTAAAATGCAAATTTTGGAGGGAAATTTGAATTTTTAAACTTTGAAGAGTTTGCCAAATTGTAGAGAGAAGGTAGAGAGAATTATTTTTAGAGAGATGAATTTTTGGTTGTAGATTTGAGAGAAAATATAAAAAATTGAATTTTTATAGAAGGGGGGCGGCTTCGGGACGTCCCGGAGGCAGGACTCCCGTCCCGCTGGACGCCCGTCCCGGGTTGCTTCGGGATGCGTGCCACTTCCGAAATTTTTTTTTTTTCGTAATTCCCTGAAAATCTCAAGATATAAAAAATAATCATAATTCTTAACAAGGCTTCATGTTTATCCAATGAAATTCAGAAGTTGTTAAAAACTCTATGCAAAAATTCCTCAGTCTCTTTTCGAAAATTGTGACTACCCTAATTTTATCCCAACTTAAATTCAGCAAGAAATTCAGAGAAACAAAAACTGAGTTTGTGCAATGTAATTAGTGGAAAATAAACTGTATTTGCAAAACTCTTGTTTTTCATAGAAATTCGAAATAAAATGTCTGAAGAAAATTGTTGAATATAAAGGACCCTTTAAAAATGTTTGAAAATAGAAAAATACGGGTCAATTATTCAAGTTTCAGTTCAAACGAATTATTTGTTGAGAGTAAAAGAATCTTCCCTTTTCAACGACTCCTATCTCTGATCTCCTGTAGTTCTGTTCGAATGCTTCGCATTTCTATGCGTATGGTTCTCATCTCATCCCTCTGCATGTTCTGCTCACTGCGTAAATCAGCCATCTCTCGGAGTAGTTGTGCACCTTGGTTCTCCTGAAGATTGACCGTGGCTCTGAGTCGGTCCACGTTAGTTGTGATATTCAGACTGAGTTGGTCTAAATGACACAGTCTGCTGGCAATCCCTTGGTCCATCTCATAGACCCTTTGAGCTAACGTGTCTATCTGCACGGACAACATTGAATAATAACCGTTAGTACTCCCCGCAGATGAAGGGGTGCGCTCGTTAGGTGTTGGGGTGTATGCAGGAGAGGTTGGTGAATTTTGGGTTTGGTCAGTAGGGGGTGGATTTATAGGAACTCTCTGGGCAGGAGGGTGAATTGGAGATCTCTGGGGTTCTTCTCTAGGAGGGAAGGTATCCTCAGAAGGATCTTCTTCCGTGGGACTATGCTCACGGGTGTTCAGGAATCGTCTCACTAGTTCACTGGCATCAGGGCTTGAGTTTACTTCCACTGGTTGTGAAGGAAGAGTCCCTCGTGGTACTTCTGGTGCAGGCCTAGAGGGGCCCTCTGGCTTTGTCTTCTTCGGTCCTGGAGTGTCAGGGTTTTCGGTTTTCTTTGCCTGGTTAGTAGCTGCTCTTGTTCTCTTCATCTCTGAGTGCACAAAAAATAGGAAAGTGAAATAAGAAAGCAAGAAAAATATTTTTAGGGATTTTGAGTTTTTTTTTAGTTAGAAAGAAGGTAAATTTCCTCAATATGGTTTTAGAATAATTTTCTAAAATTTGATTATCCTAAGTGTCTTAATTCCAGATATTATCTAAAATTAATTAGTTATGATAATCCTATATTTAGGAAAGTGATTGTCTAACTAGTATAAGATCAGTGTGATTCAAAAGTCCAGGTTACTACCGTTACCAATCATAAGTCTCTAGAATTGTGGTCTTTAATGCTAAATTCATTATGATATTTCCCCGGCAACGGCGCCAAAAATCTGATGCGATTCCGGTTGACGTGCTAAATAGGTGTTATTTTACCCTATGTTGATTATGAATAATTAAGGACTGTGATTGACTAATTGTCACATTTAGTCTCTATGATGTCACTTAATCAGCCAGAACCTAAGGTAGAGTACCTATCGTGTAGCTAGTCTGTTGGAAAGTATCTACGATTTTATTAAGTTAATTATCGTACTCCCAGGGAAGTGGCAACAGATTAGTAGTAACTAGCCTTTTATCCTAACTCCTATCTTATGGTCCAGTTATGCAATCTTCATCAAATACTTTGATGAGAGGGTGATTCATTCTCCACTAGGTTTAAGTCTAATTAATCCTAGAAGTGTTTTATAGATGAGTCCTGATTCTATGTTATACTGTTCCAATATGTTGATTGACCTATATTCGAGTATTTTAAACATGTCTTGGCCTGGATTGCAACTATGTTCTGTGTCTAAAGGTTACCACATCTGAGTCTCTATGCTACCGCCCCATCGCCAAGGTAAACGGCCCTACTCACGGCTTGGACTAAAGTCAGCAATGAATGCCCTATGTCACTTTGGGGATCATACCGCTTGTCTCATAACCGCCGGCATAAAACTCTACTCAGCCTACCTAGACTACTTTCAACCAACAGGGTGTTCCGCAGATTATTTTATCTAGTATGGCAGACACCAATACTAATTGATGTCTGTTAAACTAAACAGGTTATGAATAGACCGTGGTTAGGAATTGTCTATAACCTTAAATTCAGTTTAAAAGAACGGCAATAGACATGCAGACATAATGGATATTTAAGCAGGTGGCCATTTCTAGAAAAACATAATATCTTCAACATATATCACAAATATTCACAAAAACATAATCTGGTATTCAAATAAGTATTTGGACAAACACAGTAACAACATATAAAGAGAGGGACAGGGGGGACTGATGCCATAAAGAAATCACCCTTTACGTAGTCACGCCGTTGGAGTGTACTGCTATATATGCCGTACTGCTTGACCCGACTCTGCTCGTCAGAACCTTCGGAGGACGCTTCCTCAGCCTAGTAGCTGGGCTTTACTTAACAAGCCGGCTTAAGCCCAGCCTTGTGGACTGACTCTTCGAACGCCTCGAGCCCTCTCAGGATCTCCTAACGAAATCTCGGGTAATCTATGAATACCAAAAACGAACCTATCTATGTAATCCTAAGATCTGAGACTATTTCTCAGAAACTAAAACAAAACACTAACAAGAAAGAAAACTGAGATCCGAGTCTCTGAGTGAGTTGTGTACTAGAGAATTGTACACTGGAAACCACTTAATGACTCAGATCGAGTGGAGAGGAATGATTTCAACTGCTGGAGGCCTGGGGTATTTATAGCAGCTTCCCAGGGTGATTTTTCAGCAAAATTTCGATGTGGGACTGGATCTGGGGGTTCGGGACGCCCGTCCTGATCTGTTGACCAGGTCGGGACGCCTGTCCCGAGTCCTGGACGCCCGTCCCGGCGGGTTGACTGGGTCGGGACGCCCGTCCTGACCTGTTGTCTAAGTCAATATTTCCAAAAATTGCGTCTTTGCCCCAAAATTTGCTGTTTTCGTCTACTTTTCACCTGACACTTCCAAAATCATAAAAACTGTGAAATTAAGTAAATAATGAACAATCAAGATCAAATTACCTTCAATTTCACCCAAATTCATACATAAAAACATGCTAAAAAGGTGATACGATTTTCGCGTATCAGATAACCCCACACTTAGCTTTTTGCTTGTCCTCAAGCAATGTCTACCTGAAGTTACTTAAATTCCTAGTCATGTTTTTATTCCAAAAATTCTTCAGACAAGTCTTAACACAGGTCTGACTGGTTAGGTTGCTATGACAAGGTCTCAGATGTTTTTGGTAGCTTGTTATGATTAGGCAGAAAATAAATCAACAACTAGGTTGAACTTTTTTTCTTAGTCACAGGGTCTTCCTGATGTGTAGTGTGTGTACTAGTCCAAACCAGATAGTCAACACAATGTACTCTTGTCTTAACTACTACTAGATAACACTTCGACCCATCACTAGACATATTAACAGCAGACAACTTTTTGAGTTCTGAGCTTTGGTGATCTGATTTTTAATGTTTTAGCATTTAGTTATTTTCTTTATAGATTCAGGGTATTTTGAGTCTGCTTAGGACACGTCAACTTCAACTACCCATGTAGCGAGTCCCACTCCGATGACTCCCAAATCTATACGACCTTAGGGCATCAGGCTTTAAATTCCCCGAAGGAGTGGTGCTCGAGTAGCGAAGGCCGCTGGCAAACTACCCTTATTTGATTAACTTCCTTTTGTTTCTTTTCACTTTTAGCTCAGAGTCTCATCTAGTCATTCTAACTGCCAATATATCCACAACTGGTCTAATTTTATCTAGTTAAGTCTCGAACATGCAATTGGCTGAGGTCTCTAATCCAGACAAGGTTGTGCTCAGTTATCAGGAATTCCCTATTCCTAATCAATTAGTTCAGCAGTAGTCATCAATTATCTCCTACTAACCATAACATACTACCTACATATCATAGACATAAGCAATTGTTTAACCAAGCATACTGCAATTAGAAGTCTGAAAGACGGAAAAATTTTGAAAATTTTTGGAAGGGTGTGAAAATACTGGGAAAAACAAGCAAAAGCATACAAAAACTGCTACAGTGCACCGTGCACTGCTACCCCACACTTAAGTCTAGCACTGTCCTCAGTGTTCATGCATATCTAGCTACCCCACACTTATTTGAAAATAAGAAATAAAACAGAAAAGAGTCTTACCCCACACTTATTTGAAAATAAGAAGTAAAACAGAAAAGAAAGGATTCTGTATGGGTAAGTAAGACATAAAAAAAATGCAAACAATTCTGTATGTCATATAGATCAATTTTGTACATAGATTCATACGTCATACAGCTCAGACATGTTTATACACATAGAACAAGAAAAACAAAAGCAAAAGGAAGGAAAGGAAAGGAAAGAAGGAGAGAGAGACTAAGAACCCGGCGGATCGTTGTCCAGTGGACCTAAGTCTGCTAAGTCAAACTTGAAGTTTTCCACCACTCGGGAAGTCTGCTGATGTATCTCCTCAATCCTGCTGGTGTTCATGGCGATCCTGTCATCTATCATCGCCAACCATCTGTCAATCCTGTCCTCCATCATCGTCAGCCGTCTGTCAATCCTGTCCATGTCTCGACTGTATCGGGCCGATAGTTTTGCCAATCCGTGCGACATGTGTTGTTCGAAGGTAGTACGTGGCACGAACGTCTCGGACGGAGGGATATGCGCTGGAAATGCTTCCGATGCCGATGCCTGTCCTATCTGCTCCATGTGGATGGTGTCGCGGCCATTCGCATCCCGGACAACCATTCCCATGTTCCGTAGAATGGTAACATCTGTGGGAATGGTGGTCGGGGCGACCAGAGTAAGCTCCGAGCCCTCTATGTCCAACTCCAGGTAGTGGGCTAGCCTGGTGATGTATGATCCGAGCCCCAGACACTGTTTCCTGGTGTCTGTAGCGAATCCTCGCATGACGACCGCTATGAGTTTAGCCATCTCTAATGTAGGTCCCATGTGCATGTTGGCTAGAAGGAATGTCTCCATCTGGGTGACAGTTCCGGGCGCTGTCAGTCGTCCTGACAATGTGTGTGCAATGATAGCGTGCAGGTAAGGAAGAGTAGGATAAATACATGTGGCTTTTGCAAAGCCATGCTGGTATGGGACACCCGTCATGCAGATCTGAGCCCAAGCAGTGGAGACGTCTACAGACGTGAAGTCTCGAACTGTCGTGGTGTATGCGGGCGTATCCAGCTCATCTCTCTGCCAGATACCTAGGGCGATTCCTAACTCGGCCATGCTCATCGACCGATCTATTCCGCCTAAAAGGAATGTGATCTGCTCCTGGTGGCAAGTAAAAGACGCATAGAACTCACATACCAGCTCCAGGTATGTGGGCTCTGTGACGATGAATACTCGACTGTAAGGTGGCACGTCGAGTATGCGTCTGACTTCCGGCTCCACTCCCAGCGTCTGTACTGCTGCCCAATCTAGCGTTCTGCCCGTCAGTATCGTACGCCCGATGTACCCAGTGCATCTTTCTTGGTATGCTGTGCTGGAGGGAAACAGCATAAAAGGATGTGCCACATAGGTAATTGTCATGGTAGATGTGGTACGAGCACGTTTGGGAGCCATTTAAAATGTACGAGAGAGTTTAGGTGGGAAAGAAAGCTTTAAACTCAAATTCTGGAGGTGAATTTGAATTCAGAAGGATGAAATTAGGTTAGGGAAGGATTTTGAATTTTTGGCGGGAAAATCGAATTTTGGAGGGAAATTCGAATTTTTGGGTGAAGTTTAAAATGCAAATTTTGGAGGGAAATTTGAATTTTTAAACTTTGAAGAGTTTGCCAAATTGTAGAGAGAAGGTAGAGAGAATTATTTTTAGAGAGATGAATTTTTGGTTGTAGATTTGAGAGAAAATATAAAAAATTGAATTTTTATAGAAGGGGCGGCCTTCGGGACGCCCGTCCCGGAGGCAGGACTCCCGTCCCGCTGGACGCCCGTCCCGGGTTGCTTCGGGATGCGTGCCACTTCCGAAATTTTTTTTTTTTCGTAATTCCCTGAAAATCTCAAGATATAAAAAATAATCATAATTCTTAACAAGGCTTCATGTTTATCCAATGAAATTCAGAAGTTGTTAAAAACTCTATGCAAAAATTCCTCAGTCTCTTTTCGAAAATTGTGACTACCCTAATTTTATCCCAACTTAAATTCAGCAAGAAATTCAGAGAAACAAAAACTGAGTTTGTGCAATGTAATTAGTGGAAAATAAACTGTATTTGCAAAACTCTTGTTTTTCATAGAAATTCGAAATAAAATGTCTGAAGAAAATTGTTGAATATAAAGGACCCTTTAAAAATGTTTGAAAATAGAAAAATACGGGTCAATTATTCAAGTTTCAGTTCAAACGAATTATTTGTTGAGAGTAAAAGAATCTTCCCTTTTCAACGACTCCTATCTCTGATCTCCTGTAGTTCTGTTCGAATGCTTCGCATTTCTATGCGTATGGTTCTCATCTCATCCCTCTGCATGTTCTGCTCACTGCGTAAATCAGCCATCTCTCGGAGTAGTTGTGCACCTTGGTTCTCCTGAAGATTGACCGTGGCTCTGAGTCGGTCCACGTTAGTTGTGATATTCAGACTGAGTTGGTCTAAATGACACAGTCTGCTGGCAATCCCTTGGTCCATCTCATAGACCCTTTGAGCTAACGTGTCTATCTGCACGGACAACATTGAATAATAACCGTTAGTACTCCCCGCAGATGAAGGGGTGCGCTCGTTAGATGTTGGGGTGTATGCAGGAGAGGTTGGTGAATTTTGGGTTTGGTCAGTAGGGGGTGGATTTATAGGAACTCTCTGGGCAGGAGGGTGAATTGGAGATCTCTGGGGTTCTTCTCTAGGAGGGAAGGTATCCTCAGAAGGATCTTCTTCCGTGGGACTATGCTCACGGGTGTTCAGGAATCGTCTCACTAGTTCACTGGCATCAGGGCTTGAGTTTACTTCCACTGGTTGTGAAGGAAGAGTCCCTCGTGGTACTTCTGGTGCAGGCCTAGAGGGGCCCTCTGGCTTTGTCTTCTTCGGTCCTGGAGTGTCAGGGTTTTCGGTTTTCTTTGCCTGGTTAGTAGCTGCTCTTGTTCTCTTCATCTCTGAGTGCACAAAAAATAGGAAAGTGAAATAAGAAAGCAAGGTAAACGGCCCTACTCACGGCTTGGACTAAAGTCAGCAATGAATGCCCTATGTCACTTTGGGGATCATACCGCTCGTCTCATAACCGCCGGCATAAAACTCTACTCAGCCTACCTAGACTACTTTCGACCAACAGGGTGTTCCGCAGATTATTTTATCTAGTATGGCAGACACCAATACTAATTGATGTCTGTTAAACTAAACAGGTTATGAATAGACCGTGGTTAGGAATTGTCTATAACCTTAAATTCAGTTTAAAAGAACGACAATAGACATGCAGACATAATGGATATTTAAGCAGGTGGCCATTTCTAGAAAAACATAATATCTTCAACATATATCACAAATATTCATAAAAACATAATCTGGTATTCAAATAAGTATTTGGACAAACACAGTAACAACATATAAAGAGAGGGACAGGGGGGACTGATGTCATAAAGAAATCACCCTTTAGGTAGTCACGCCGTTGGAGCGTACTGCTATATATGCCGTACTGCTTGACCCGACTCTGCTCGTCAGAACCTTCGGAGGACGCTTCCTCAGCCTAGTAGCTGGGCTTTACTTAACAACCCGGCTTAAGCCCAGCCTTGTGGACTGACTCTTCGAACGCCTCGAGCCCTCTCAGGATCTCCTAACGAAATCTTGGGTATTCTATGAATACCAAAAACGAACCTATCTATGTAATCCTAAGATCTGAGACTATTTCTCAGAAACTAAAACAAAACACTAACAAGAAAGAAAACTGAGATCCGAGTCTCTGAGTGAGTTGTGTACTAGAGAATTGTACACTCGAAACCACTTAATGACTCAGATCGAGTGGAGAGGAATGATTTCAACTGCTGGAGGCCTGGGGTATTTATAGCAGCTTCCCGGGGTGATTTTTCAGCAAAATTTCGATGTGGGACTGGATCTGGGGGTTCGGGACGCCCGTCCTGATCTGTTGACCAGGTCGGGACGCCTGTCCCGAGTCCTGGACGCCCGTCCCGGCGGGTTGACTGGGTCGGGACACCCGTCCTGACCTGTTGTCTAAGTCAATATTTCCAAAAATTGCGTTTTTGCCCCAAAATTTGCTGTTTTCGTCTACTTTTCACCTGACACTTCCAAAATCATAAAAACTGTGAAATTAAGTAAATAATGAACAATCAAGATCAAATTACCTTCAATTTCACCCAAATTCATACATAAAAACATGCTAAAAAGGTGATACGATTTTCGCGTATCACTATGAGAGTTGTTTTCCAGTTCAGAGTGCCAATGTCTTAAGAAGAAACGTTCAGTCTATGTATCTAGTCTGTGAAGTCTTCCAAGCACCACCCCTACTCGCAGAATCAACAGATGAGATACTGGCAATAATTAAAGCCAGACCAATACAAGGAAGTGATCTACCAAGTGGTATCGAACGGTCGAAGGATATAGAGGAATTTGGCATTGTATCGGGAGCATAGCAATGGAGGAGCTTGCATCCCCTGCATACAATCAGCTGTGAGAAACTTCCCCGAGGAAGCTTCAAATATTTGGGCCCAGATCTACACCACTGGAGCCTCCTACCACCACGGCTTCGCCAAAGCTTCAGGTATCTTTTCTGCCATTCGAAGCTTGCATGCAATACCTTCATTGACATTGGCAGGTAGGCACACCAATCCAAAGAAGTCTCATTCCTAGACACGTTCTTCTGGACACGTGCTACGATTACGAGAAACTTTGCAAATGAGTCGAGGAAACAGTCCTTGAGGCTTGAGTCATTCATCAAATGGATAGGCCACTACTTGAAGCTCGACAATGAAGGATCAGAGTTGACGTCATCTGTTCCAGTATCTAGAGCTTACAGAGTCAAGAGCGCCTCAACAATAGCACATGGCTAAGGTGAAGAGCCAATTGACAACCCAGAGAAAACCCTTATGCTCGCGACATGAAGGGAGTTTCTCTAATCCTTATATTCCTTTACTTTTATTTTATTTGTTTTGTGTTCTGTTTTGCTATCCTTCTTTCTTTGTGCCTTATTTTCTCTCTTACCCTTAGTTAGTCAAATAAGTGTGGGGTAAGAGTTCTTTGTTTTGTTCTTGAGTTCTTTGTTTTGTTTTTGTTTCTTGTTTTCAAATAAGTGTGGGGTAGATTAGATATGCATGAACACTGAGGACAGTGTCAGACTTAAGTGTGGGGTAACAGTGCACAATGCACTGTAGTGAGAAAATTTTTGCATGATTTTGCTTGTTTTCCCAATATTTTTACACCCTTCCAAAAACATTTTTTCAAAATTTTTCATTCTTTCAGACTTCTAAATGCAGTATGATTGGTTAAACATTGCTTATGTCTATGATATGTAGGTAGAATGTTATGGTTAGTAGGAGGCAATGTGATAGCTATCTTGGACTAATTGATTAGTGATGCGTTCCGGTTGATGTGCTAAATAGGTGTTATTTTACCTTATGTTGATTATGAATAATTAAGAACTGTGATTGACTAATTGTCACATTTAGTCTCTATGGTGTCACTTAATCAACCAGAACCTAAGACAGAGTACCTATCGTGTAGCTAGTCTGTTGGAAAGTATCTACGATTTTATTAAATAAATATCGTACTCCCAGGGAAGTGGTAACGGCTTAGTAGTAACTAGCCTTTATTCCTAACTCTTATCTTATAATCCAGTTATGCAATCTTCATCAATAATTTTGATGAGAAGGTGATTCATTCTCCACTAGGTTTAAGTATAACTAAACCTGAAAATGTTTTATAGACGAGATCCAGATTTTATGTTATACTGTTACTATACGTTGATTGACCTATATTCGAGTATTTTAGACATGTCTTGGCCTGGATTGCAACTATGTTCTATGTCTAAAGGTTACCACATCTGAGTTTCTACGCTACCGCCCCATCGTTAAGGGTAACGGCCCTACTCACGGCTCGGACTAAAGTCAGCAATGAACGCCATATGTCACTTTGGGGATCATACCGCTCGTCTCATAACCGCCGGCATAAAACTCTACTCAGCCTACCTATACTACTTTCAACCAATAGGGTGTTCCGCAGATTATTTGATCTAGTATGACATACACCAATACTAATTGATGCCTGTTACACTAAACAAGTTATGAATAGACCGTGGTTAGGAATTGTCTATAACCCTAATTTCAGTTTAAAAGAATGGCAATAGACATGTAGACATAATGGATATTTAAGCAGGTGGCCATTTCTAGAAAAACATTATAACTTCAACATATATCACAAATATTCATAATAATCATAATCTGGTATTCAAACTGTTATTTGGACAAACACAATAACAACATATAAGAGAGGGACAGGGGGACCAATGCCATAAAGAAATCACCCTTTACGAAGTCTCGCCGATGGAGCGTACTGCTGTATATGCCGTATTGCTTGACCCGACTTTGCTCGACAGAACCTTCGGAGGACGCTTCCTCAGCCTAGTAGCTGGACTTTACCTTAATACCTAGTTTAAGCCCAGCCCTGTGGACTAACTCTTCGAACTCCTAGAGCCCTCTTAGGATCTCCTAAAGAAATCCCGGGTATTCTATAAATACCATAAACGAATCTATCTATGTAAGCCTAAGATTTGAGACTATTTCTCAAAAACTAAAACAAATCACTAACAAGAAAGAAAACTGAGATCCGAGTCTCTGAGTGAGTTGTGTACTGGAGAAGTGTACACTGGAAACCACTTAATGACTCAGATCGAGTGGAGAGGAATGATTTCAACTGATGGAGGCCTGTGGTATTTATAGCAGCTTCCTGGGGTGATTTTTCATCAAAAAATCGATGTGGGACTTGATCTGGAGGTTCGGGACACCCGTCCTGGTCTGTTGACCAAGTCGGGACGCCCGTCCCGAGTCCTGGCATCCCGGTGCTTTGACTGGGTCGGGACGCCCGTCCTGACCCTTTGACCAAGTTAACATTTCCAAAAATTGCGTTTTTGCCCCAAAATTTGCTGTTTTCGTCTACTTTTCACCTGAGACTTCCAAAATCATAAAAACTGTGAAATTAAGTAAATAATAAACATTTAAGATTAATTTACTCTCAATTTCACCCTAAATCATATATAAAAACATGCTAAAAAGGTGATACGATTTTCGCGTATCAATTAGGAATAGGGAATTCCTGATAATTAAGCACAACTTAGTCTGGGTTAGAGACCTCAGCCAATTACCTTTTCAAGACTTAACTAGATAAAATTAGACCAATTGTAGGATGCATTGACAATTAGAATGACTAGATGAGTCTCTGAGCTAAAAGTGAAAAGAAAAAAAAATGATAGGGTAGTTTGCCAGCGGCCTTCGCTACTCGAGCATCACTCCTTCGGGGAACTTAAAGCCTGATGCCCTAATGTCGTGCAGATCTGGGAGTCATCGGAGTGGGACTCGCTACATGGGTAGTTGAAGTTGACGTGTTCTAAGCAGACTCAAAATACCCTACAAAATCTATAAACGAAAGAAATCAATAAATGCTAAATAGAATCTGATCACCAAAGCTCAGAACTCATAAAGTTATCTGTTGTCAGTGTATCTAGCAATAGGTCGAAGTGTTATCTGGTAACAGTTAAGACAAGAGTTTATTGTGTTGACTATCTGGTTTGGACTAGTACACACTCTACACATCAGGAAGACCTTATGACTAAGAGAAAAGTTCAACCTAGTTGTTAAGTTACTTTCTGCTCAACTCTAACAAACTACTAGAGACATTTGAGACCTTGTCATAGCAACCTAACCAGTCAGACCTGTGTTAAGAATTGTCTGAAGAATTTTTGGAATAAAAACATGACTAGGATTGCACATATGGTTTAGACTCACTAACTTCAGGTAGACTTTGCTTGAGGACAAGCAAAAAGCTAGGTGTGGGGTTATCTGATACGCGAAAATCGTATCACCTTTTTAGCATGTTTTTATGTATGATTTCGGGTGAAATTGAGGGTAATCCAAGCCAAGACATGTCTAAAATACTCGAATATAGGTCAATCAACGTATAGTAACAGTATAACATAGAATCAGGACTCATCTATAAAACACTTTTGGGATTAATTAGACTTAAACCTAGTGGAGAATGGATCACCCTCTCATCAAAGTATTTGATGAAGATTGCATAACTGGATCATAAGATAGGAGTTAGGATAAAAGGCTAGTTACTACTAAGCCTTACCACTTCCCTGGGAGTACGATATTTAACTTAATAAAATCGTAGATACTTTCCAACAGACTAGCTACACGATAGGTACTCTGCCTTAGGTTCTGGTTGATTAAGTGACAATAATTGAATACTAAGTGACAGTTAGTAAGACTCAGTCCTTAATTACTCATAATCGACATAGGTAAATAAAGTCTATCTTTTAGCATACCAATCGGAACGCATCACTAGGATGGGTGTCCAGGATGGGCGTCCAAGACTCGGGACGGCAGTCCTGACCTGGTCAACAGGCCAGGACGGGCGTCCCAATCCAGGATGGGCGTCCCGGATGCCTGGTCAAAGTCCCACATCGAAAGTTTTGGAGAAATTCACTCCAGAAAGCTGCTATAAATACCCCAGGCCTTCCTCAGTTGAAATCATTCCTCTCCACTCGATCTGAGTCATTTAGTGACTTCAAGTATAAAGTTTTCTAGTATACAAGTCACTTAGAGACTCAGATTTCAGTATAAGTTTTCTTTTATTTCTAGTTAGTGTCTCGTTTTCTTTGTTTCTGAGAATTAGTCTCAGATCCTAGGATACGATAGATAGGTTCATTTCCGGTATTAATAGAATACCAGAGATTTCGTTAGGAGATCCTAAAAGGGCTCTAAGCGTTCGAAAAGTCAGTCCACAAGGCTGGGCTTAAGCTGGGTATTAAGGTAAAGTCCAGCTACTAGGCTGAGGAAGCGTCCTCCGAAGGTTCTGTCGAGCTGAGTCGGGTCGAGCAGTCCAACATATACAAGAAGTTGCTCCATCGGCGAGACTAAGTAAAGGGTGAATTCTTTATGGCATCAGTCCCCCTGTCCCTCTCTTTATATGTCTGTACTATGTTCGTCCAAATATTAATTATGTTCATTGGATTATGATTTTATGAGTATTTGTTATACATGTTGAAGTTCTTATGATTTTCCGGAAATGGCCACCTGCTTAATATTCATTATGTCTGCATGTCTAATGTAGTTTCTTTTAAACTAAATGTAGGGTTATAGACAATTCCTAACCACGGTCTATTCATAACCTGTTTAGTTTAACATGCATCAATTTAGGAAGCATTGGTGTCTGCCATATTAGATAAAATAACCTACAGAACACCCTGTTTGTTAGAGTAGTCTAAGTAGGCTGAGTTTGTGTGTTTATGTCGTCGTTAGGGCGAGCGGCATTATCCCCTAAGTGACATAGGGCTTTCATGGATACCTTTAGCTCGAACCGTGAGTAGGGCTGCCAATGGCTATGAGGCGGTTTATCAGGTAACTCAGATGTGGTACACCTTTAAACTCAGTACATAGTTGCAATCCAGGCCAAGATATATCTAAAATACTCGAAGATAGGTCAATCAACATGTAGGAACACTATAACATAGAATCAGGACATTATATGTAAAACACTTTTAGGCTTAAATAGACTTAAACCTAGTGGAGAATGAATCACCCTCTCATCAAAGATATTGATGAACGATTGCATAACTGGATCATAAGATAAGAGTTAGGGTAAAAGGATAGTTACTACTAAGCCGTTACCACTTCCCTGAGAGTACAATATTTGAATTAATTAAAATCGTAGATACTTTCCAATAGACTAGCTACACGATAGGTACTCTGCCTTAGGTTCTGACTGATTAAGTGACAACATAGAGACTAAATGTGACAATTAGTCAATCTAAGTCCTTAATTACTCATAATCAACATAGGGTAAAACAACACCTATTTAGCATATCAGTCGGAGCAGCATCATTTAGCATATGGTAGAGTGCTTGCTTAGCATGCAAGATGTACGGGGATTGATACCCTGCATTCCCAATTTTTTTTTCAATCCGTGTTGAAGCATGCGAGAAATATGGAAATATGATATATGCAATCTCTGTATATTGAGGATGTAGCTCACATGGTAGAGCACTCGCTTAGCATACAAGAAACACAAGGGGATCAATACTCCATATTTCCTTTTTTTTTTTTTTTGCACTTATGTGTGTTAGTCTTGTGTTAGTTTAAACCATAATTCACAATTCGGAATGTGGCTTAGATCATAAAATGCTTGTTTAGCATGCGAGAAACATGAAAATTTGATACCTGCAATCTTCATATATGGGGGATGTAATTGAAATGGTAAAGCGCTCGCTTAGCATACGAGAGGTACATGAATTAATACACCGCAATTCTACTTTTTTAACTTGTGTTAGTTGAAGCATCATAATTCACAATAGCTTAGATCATAAAATGCTCGTTTAGCATGCGAGAAACATGAAAATTTAATACTTATAATTTTTATATATAGGGATGTAGCTCAGATGGTAGAGCGCTCGCTTAGCATGTGAGAGGTACGGGGATTGATACCCCGCATTTCAATTTTTTTTCCCCACATAATTCAAAATAGCTTAAATGGTAAAATGGTCGCTTAGCATATGAGAAACACAATGGGATCAATACCCTACATTTCTTTCTTTTTTTTTTTGCACTTATGTGTGTTAGTCTTGTGTTAGTTGAAGCATCATAATTCAAAATAGCTTAAATGGTAAAATGCTCGCTTAGCATGCGAGAAACACAAGGGGATCAATATCCCACATTTCCTTTTTTTTTTTTGCACTTATGTGTGTTAGTCTTATGTTAGTTTAAAGCATAATTCACAATTCAAAATGTGGCTTAGATCATAAAATGCTTGTTTAGCATGCAAAAAACATGAAAATTTGATATATGCAATCTTCATATATGGGGGATGTAGTTCAAATAGTAAACCGCTCGCTTAGCATGCGAGAGGTACGGGGATTAATACACTGCATTTCTATTTTTTTAACTTGTGTTAGTTGAAGCATCATAATTCACAATAGCTTAGATCATAAAATGCTCGTGTAGTATACGAGAAACATGGAAATTCGATACCTACAATCTCCATTTTTTTGATTGAAGGGTTTTTTTCTTTTTTTATCTTGAACATTTGCGACTGCCTTGTGCTAGTTAAAGTATAATTTACAATTGGAAATGTAACTCAATCTCCATTTTTTTTGTTTGGAAGATTTTTTCTTGAACATTTACGAATGTCTATGCTAGTTAAAGTATAATTTACAATTGGAAATGTAACTCAGATGGTAAATTGCACGCTTAGCATGCGAGCCAATTTTGTTTTTTTTTGTGCACTTATGTCAGTCTTGTGTTAGTTGAAGCATAATTCATAATTTGAAATGTAGCTTAGATAATAAAGTGCTCGCTTAGCATGCAGAAACATGAAAATTTGATATTCTGGACATGTATCCGATACCCTGCATGTCTAATTTTTATTTTTATTTTTATTTTGAGCTAATTATGTTTTTTAAAAAAAAATTTCACTTATGTTAGTTGAAGCATAATTCACACTTCGGGATGTAACTTAAATGGTAAAATGCTCACTTAACATGCGAGAAACATTGAAATTTGATATCCGCACTCTCTGTTTATTGGAGATATAGCTCAGGGTAGAGAGCTCGTTTAATTTTTTTTTGAGCCAATTTTTATTTTTATTATTATTATATTTTTTGCATTTATGTCGGTCTTGTGTTAGTTGAAGTATAATTCACAATTTGGGATGTAGCTTAAATGGTAAAATGATCCCTTAGCATGCAAGAAACACGAAAATTTGAAACCTGCAATCTTCACTTTTTTTTTGTTTGGTTTTGCGTTTTTGTTTGAGGTTTTTTTTTTCTTGAACATTTATAAGTGTCTTGCTAGTTAAAATATAATTTACAATTAGAAATGTAGCTTAGATGGTAAATTTCACGCTTAGCATGCAAGAGGTGCGGAGATTGATACATCCGACTTATTTTTTTATCTAATTTTTTTTCGCTTAGCATGCGAGAAACACGAAAATTTGATACCCGCAATCTCCATTTTTTTTGTTTGGTTTTGTGTTTTTGTTTGAGGTGTTTTGTTTCTTGAAAATTTATAAGTGTCTTGTGCTAGTTAAAATATAATTTACAATTAGAAATGTAACTTAGATGGTAAATTGCACGCATTGCATGTGAGCCAATTTTGTTTTTTTTTTTCTTTTGTGCACTTATGTCAATCTTGTGTTAGCTGAAGCATAATTCACAATTCGAAATGTAGCTTAGATAATAAAATGCTCGCTTAGCATGCAAGAAACACGAAAATTTGATATACACAATCTTTATATGTTGGTAGAGCGCTCGCTTAGCATGCGAGAGGTATGAGAATTGATATCGTGCATGCCTAATTTTTATTTCTATTTTTATTTTGAACTATTTTTTTTTTTAATTTTTTTTTTCACTTATGTCGTTCTTATGTTAGTTGAAGCATAATTCACACTTTGGGATGTAACTTAAATGGTAAAATGCTCACTTAACATGCGAGAAACATTGAAATTTGATATCCGCAATCTCTATTTATTGGAGATGTAGCTCATGGTAGAGCACTCGCTCAATTTTGTTTTTGAGCCAATTTTTAATTTTATTATTATTATATTTTTTTTACATTTATGTCAGTCTTGTGTTAGTTGAAGCATAATTCACAATTTGAAACATGAGATATTTAATAGTATATGTATATTATTAGATTGAAAGATTACTCAATAAAATCAAATTCCATGATAAATATAAAATCTTCACCTTAGTATGATGATGTATTTATGAGTTAGATTAATACCAATCCTAAAAATCTTGACGATTTTTTGGGGAACCTTATACCCTTGCTAAGAGATGCTCTTCAAGGTGCTTGAACTTTCTCTTAGCCCAGGCACATGGCCCGTTTTCTATACTAGTAAATTAGTCATACCACAAGTTTATATTCCTCATTTCTTATGAAACGAAACCTGATTTTAAACCAATAAGCGAGAGCTACGTCCACAAGATATATTATAAAATACTTATATTCAATATCGAACACTTTTATAATATTCAGAAGGTATTTATTTATTTTTATATAAAAAATTTGGTGCAAGTTATCAATTTCCTGTACCTCTCGCATATTGAGCGAGTGTTCTACCATCTGAGCTACATTCTCAATTATAAATTATACTTCAACTAGCACAAGACAGCCATAAGCGTTCAAATAAAAAAAACAAAACATAAAACAAAAAAATGGAAATACAAGGTATATATTTTCGTACCTCGCATGTTAAACCATCACTCTACATATGAGTTATATTCTTAAAATATTTTATAAAAGATTTATATTGAACATTGAACCATTGTTTGTAACGTTTACATCTCAAAGATGGATTTTAAAAGACTTATATTAAAGCTTGAACACTTTTGTAAGAAATTAAAAATTTATAGTGGGTGCACCTTTAGGAAAAAAGAATCGAAGAAGTAGAGTATCAATGCCGGTTTTTACTATTGAATTATATTAAGTGTAAAATATTTTTGTAATATTCATAAGACAATTATTCATTATACAAAATTAATAATTTAATATAATAATTAGTATTATCTAAATATTGTCTTTAATCAATATATAATCAATAATATTCACAATATTTATGGAAAAAAGGGTGCAGTTTCTTTTAATTTGTTTATCTTTTAAAAATTATGAATTAATACGTAATTTTAATAAGATATTAATATATATATATATATTGAACCGCCAATAAAACACCTTATGGGAAAAACAGTACTTTGACTACAAAAGTAACTACCCTTGACTCCACTGGACGTCATAAGTCCCAATTTATGGGCCTCATAAATAGCGGACGTTACCACTCTTTTAACCATCCTATTCAAGGCCCGTTTTCTATAACGGCCGGAACGGTCCAAATACCAACGGGAAACTCATTAATAAACGAGATACCCTCAAACAGACTCCTATAAAAGGGGAACCCAAACAAAAGGTAAGACAGGTTCCAAATATCTAAAATTCTCTTATAATACTTTACTGACTTAAGCATCCGAGAGTTCACGGGGAATCAATCTCCCCATCGAACTTATTTCGGTTTTGTAGGTATTCAATATTTCCAAGTATAACCACCAAGTGCCTCACCACGAAGTGTCGCTCCCCGAAGTGTAGTCAACCGAGGTGCCGCTCCCCGAAGTGCCGCCCGCTCTAACAACTTGACCGACTCTCCATCTCCCAAAGTTCAATCCATTCAAATATATCCTAGATTCCTACTCTCAAATTACTCTTTTACCCCTTTAATTACTTTGACAGATTTTTGCTGAATCAGTTTGGTTCCGTTACCGGGAACACTATGTGTCCCTCACAAATCACAATGTCTAGACATTCAAGAGATGGACACACTATCCGACAAGCATCATTCCGGGGAACCGGGACAAGAATATCACAAAGTTCGACCTCACCCGGTTCCAGTCACCGTCCAACCTCGGAAAGACTAGGACCACAACCAGAGACTTCCAGACGTTCTCGAGATCTAAGAGAACAACTCAATTCGAAAAGAATAGAGGACACAGAAAAGGAGTTACAGAGATTACAAAGAGAAAATGAACAGTTAAAACAGGATCAAGAGCTTTCGCGACAATGGTTGAAGTTAAGGGCTGAATTTCAGAAGGCCGATGCGGACTTACCCCCTCTGAGATTCTCAGAGGACCCCTCGGAACTTCTGCAACGAACACAGATAGCCACTAAGAGAGATGATAGGTGAGGTACACGAGCAGGCGGAAAACAAACGGTCAGTTGAGTAGGGGAAAGTCATCATTCCTCGAAACCTATTCCGAAGCGAGGGGCAAGAAAGCGCTACCCCGAGTACAATCCTGAAAAAGAAAAAAGCACGACCAAAGTCCATAAAACAAGATCAATTGAGTTAGGTCCTTTCGCCAAGTGGATCCAAAATGTCTCCCCCGATCCAAGTCTCAAAATTTCGTAGTTCGTCCTCTATTCAGGACTAACTCAACCTCTCGAGCATGTGTGCCGCTACAAATCGGCCATGGGACTAGTCACAAATGACGAAGCTATCTTGTGCAAAGCGTTCTCGAGCACTCTATCCGATAAAGCCTTAACTTGGTTTACATCTCTTAAAGCAGGTAACATTGATTCCTGGCACACTCTAGAAAAGGTGTTCCTGGACAAATTCAGCACGGCAGGAACCATACCGAAAACAAGAGGAGACTTGGCTAACATCAAACAGCGAGTTCTTGGAACTATTCAAGAAGACTTATGATGACATCGAATGGATCAGTCAAGACACGGTCATTACCTGCTTTGAAGGAGGATTCCAGTCTAGGATGTTATACACCGAGCTTCAACTGAGAAAGCCAGAAACCATAGGTGAAATGTTCAGTATTGCCCAAAAAGTAGTGCTAGCCGAAAGTAGTGCAATTGAATCCACCACGAAAAGGAAGGATAAGCAGCATGAGCACCCAAAAGATGTCGCCTCGAGCTTCTCAAAATGAAGAGACAAAAGTCGAGGTAAGAAATTTGAAACTTTCACACCCCTGAATGTCCCAAAGGAAAGTCTGATAGCAGTAATAAAAGAAAAATACGGAGTAAGGGATCCTGCCCCGATGAGGCCACACTCATTCCCCGCGCGGGATAAGACCAAATTCTGTGGATTCCACAGAGACTACGGACACACCACGGATGAATGCTTCCAACTGAAAAGAGCAATTGAAAAGCTTATTCAAGAAGGATATTTGAAAGAGTATGTTGCCGGTATGCAACAACAGAAGGATAAAGGAGAGAGGGTGATCAACATGATAAACCCAAAGCTGACCTCCGTCAAGAAGATCAAGAAGAGGATATACAACCTTACCAAATCATACCTTGTTCCAAAGTATGAATTTGAACAGTTGGAGGTCATTACCTTCACGAATGAGGAACTAGAGAACAATGAGGACTCCAAAGTCACCCCTATTGTCCTCGAAATTCATATGACAAGAGATGGAATCGATAAGTGCACCGTAAAAAGAGTTCTGGTCGACACAGGAGCCACGAAGAATATTATGTACCTTCGATGTTTCGAGGAAATGGGCTTGAAAGATGAGCACCTCAAAACAAGCAAAATGGTACTGGAGGGATTCACGCCACACAAAGTACCAGTTAAAGGAGCAGTAAGGATGCAAGTCACCCTCGGCGAAGGGGACAAAGCAAGAACAGAAGAGATCAAGTTTTACATTGTGGACTTGGAATCCCCCTATAATGTCATAGTGGGGGCACCTTTCCATGCAGCCTTTGACTTAGTAATTTCTACATCTCACCAGTAAGTGAAGTTCAACACTTCGCGAGGTGTCAGTTTTGTGAAGAGGAGCCCGCGAAGTCTGTTAGGACAAATCATGAAGAGAAAAAGAAAAAGGGACTCTTCCACCGAAGTTGGGTACATTAATTCAGTGATAGTGGACCACGACCTGAGGATACAAAGGATATTAGAAAAGCAAATCTGCGACCTAGTCATCGAAGTATTGCGAGATAGCGAGTTTGACGAAGTAGCAATAAATCCTAACTATCCTCAGAAACGTGTCAAAATCGGAAGGGAGATGCTGGACAAACTCTGACAAGACATCATCAAGTTCCTGAAAGATCATCAACGAAGTTTTGCCTGGTGTACGGAGGATATGCCAGGTATCGACACCTCCATTGCCGAACACGCCTTGAACATAAACTCGACGTGTCGCCCAGTCAAATAGAAATCCAGACAATTCAGAGAAGAGAAAATACAAGGCATGAAGGAAGAAGTAGATAAACTTCTGAAAGGAGGATTCATACGCGAGGTAAAATATCCCACCTGCTGGCCAACGTAGTAATGGTAAAAACGTCCACTGGAAAATGGAGAATGTGTGTTGATTACACGGACCTCAACAAGGCTTGATCTAAAGACTGCTACCCGTTACCTCGAATTGATGCACTGGTAGATTCAACAGTGGGATACAAATTTCTAAGCTTCATGGACGCCTTCTCAGGATACCATCAAATAAAGATGAGGCCAAGTGATCAGGTATACACTTCGTTCCGAGCTGCAGGGGCCATATATTTCTATAATGTTATGCCATTTGGATTGAAGAATGCAGGAGCCACATACCAACGAATGATGAATCACATCCTTCGAAACCAAATCGGAAGAAACATCGAGGCATACGTCAATGATATGGTTGTCAAAACCAAACATGGCGCATCACACCTAGATGATCCGGAGGAAACTTTCTCCAACCTAGCAAAATTCAATCTCAAGTTGAATCCAACGAAGTGCATGTTTGGAGTGAAATATGGGAAATTTCTAGGTTTTATGATGTCCGAGCGGGGAATCGAAGCCAATCCAAAAACAAATTGAAGGCTATAGCTCGGCTCACCGAGCCCCGATGTGTCAAAGACATCCAGAGGCTAAACGGGTGTATTGCAGCACTTGGGCGCTTTATTTCAAAATCAGCAGAGAAGTGTCTCCCATTCTTCAAAAGCCTTGAAAAACTCGAAGATTGACTTTGTTTGGACTCCGGAATGCAGCCACTCCTGGAAGAGTTTGAAGAGTCATTTGTTAAATCTTCCACTGCTACGACCTCCAAACTCAGGAGAAATACTTTTCCTATACTTATCCTTCTCTGACTTGGTCGTAGCATCGGCGTTGATAAAAGAGGAAGGAATGAAGCAGCATCTCGTATACTTCGTCAGCAAGGTGTTAAATGACGCTGAGTCCCGATATTCAAATATCAAAAAGCTAGCGTACGCATTAGTAATTTCCACGCTAAAACTCAAACCATACTTCGAATCTCATCCCATTGTTGTCTACACTAATGCTCCGTTAAAGCAATTTTTTCATAAATTGGATCAATCCGGAAGAATGCTTCGATGGTCTATCGAATTATGCAGGCAAGAAATCACATTCAAGCCCCGAACAACTATAAAAGCATAGGCTCTCGCAGATTTCCTCACAGAAGGGTCCTTCACGGAGTTGAGCATAGAAGTAACTGAGCCAACAAAAGAACCATGGGAACTAAGAGTAGATGGAGCGGTCAACTCCAGTGGAGTCAGAGCAGGCATTGTCTTAACTTCGCCCAATAAAGAATACACTGAAATGTGGGCCATCGAATTGAAGCCCAATCTTTCGAATAATCAAGCGGAGTATGAAGCGTTGCTAATTGGATTAGAATGGGCCCATGAGGCAAATATAAAAGCTTTGAAGGTCTACAGTGACTCGCATTTGGTGGTAAATTAGGTCCAAGGTACCTATGTGGTGCAATCAGAGGGTCAACAGTCATATGTGGATAAAGCCAGAAAACTGAGAGAAAAATTCTGCTCATTCACGTTGTCTTTGATCAGCATAAGAGAAAATCAGCAAGCAAACAGACTAGCAAAAATTGCCTCCGAAGGAACCTAAAACGAAGAAGGCATCCCAATAGAAAGAGCAACAGTAATTTCAAGAGAAGTTGACTTAATTCAATGCATACATTCCACTTCAAAAAATTGGGATGAGGAGATAAAGAATTTTATTCAACAAGGGAGTCTCCCGAATGACCCTACCCGGGCTAGGCAAATACGACGACAGTCTGCCAGGTACATAATTCATGACGATGTCTTGTACAGATGATCTTTCTCAAGGCCTTTACTTCGCTGCATTCCACCATCTCAAATCAACAAGCTACTCACCTAGATACACGAGAGAGTATGCGGAGGACACGCCGGAGCCCAAGCTCTGGCTGAAAGAGTAATCAGCCAAGGGTATTACTGGCCGACACTTAGAGAGGACGCCAAAAGATATGTCAAGAAATGCGATACGTGCCAAATTTTTGGAAGTATTTTACAACTGCCTTCAATAGATCAAACCCCAGTGGTGGTAGCCTGGCCATTCGACATGTGGGGAATGAACTTAATGGGAAAGTTCCCAAAAACAAGGAATGGCTATGAATACTTAGTAGTAGCGGTGGATTATTTCTCAAAATAGGTAGAAGCAAAAGCTCTCACACATCCCACTGAGGAAAATGTTTCTAAGTTTTTCCGGGAAAACGTCTTATGTCGTTTTGGAATACCTAGAGCAGTGGTGATTGATCACGGAGTTCAATTTTCAACCAAGTTCACCGCATAGTGTCAAAGGTTGTACATCAAACACTGGAAATCATCAGTAGCACACCCTCAGGGGAATGGTCAAGCAGAAGCCGCTAACAAGCTGGTATTAATGGCCCTAAGGAAAAACTTGGAAGGAAAGTCCAACAAATGGAGTTGAATTCAGCTCTGTGGGCAATTCGCACTTCGACTAGGGGCCCCACTAGAGAAACGGCTACACGCTAGTGTACGGTTCCGAAGCAGTAGCACCAGCCGAAGTCTCATTACCCACAATAAGAGTGTCAATGTACAGCAAAGATGTCAACAAGGAAAGAAGAGGCATGGAACTAGATCTGCTAGAAGAACGCAGAACAGCAAGCCGCCTAAGATCACAGTCGTTCAAACAAAAAGCCAAAAAAGTCCATGATAAGAAAGTATTCAAATGATCAATAAAGATTGGGGATTGGGTACTCCGAAAGATAGAGGGCATGACGAGGCATATAAAAGCAAACAAGTTAACTCCGAACTGGGAAGGACGTACCTCATGAAACACGAAGTAAGACCCGACACTTACAGGCTCATGAACAAAGACGACATTCTCCTACCAAACCCATGGCACGCAAACCACTTGAAAAGGTACTATGTATAAATAGCACCTAGAAAACATTTTCTTAAGTACCAAGTCATCTTGGAAACAAGTTTGTTAACAGCTTCAGAGAGCACCTGGTTGAAATTTTGAAATAAAAGAACCAAGCTAGAACTTGGCAAATAAATTACCATTGAGTGAAATCTCATGGTTACGAAGTACCGAGATCAATCTTGGGAGAAAATAAATTACCATTGAGTGAAATCTCGTGGTTACGAAGTACCGAGATCAATCTCGGGAGTAAGAAAACTACCATTGAGTGAAATCTCGTGGTTACGAAGTACTGAGATCAATCTTGGGAGTAAGAAAACTACCATCAAGTGAAAACTCGTGGTTACAAAGTACCGAGATCAATCTCGGGAGTAAGAAAACTACCATTGAGTGAAATCTCGTGGTTACGAAGTACCGATATCAATCTAGGGAGTAAGAAAATTACCATTGAGTGAAATCTCGTGGTTATGAAGTACCGAGATCAATCTCGGGAGAGAATGAATTACCATCGAGTGAAATCTCGTGGTTACGAAGTACAAAGTTAGAAATTTGGGAGAGTTAAAACTACCACGTAGTTAACCTCGTGGTCGCGAAGTATCAAGTTAGAAAAGTGAATTAGGAAAAGAAAATTAGCATAGGCATAAAGACAACTGGGAATTCTATTAAAGCTTTCAAAATCGGAGTACAAAGTTTACATTTAAAAAACAAAGTTTACATTTAAAAAACAAAGTTTACATTCAAAAAAATTTTCAAAGTACAAGGATTACAATGATCTTCAAGGAGCAGCAGAGTTCGAGCCATCAAGCATATCCCAAAAGGTCGGCTTTGTAGGAGTCGGAGGTTTCCAGAACGAGCGTCCTCTCTTCTCATCATGCTCCCTCAGCGCATCCATCTCTTCTGAAGTGAAAGGAACAAAGTCAGCTGCCCTTCTACATGCTTCGTTGTCGAAGTTGGACGAAAATGCTTGCAGAAGAACAAACTTATCCTAAAAATGCGGATGAAGCTGGCGGATGATGTGAACGCAGCCCTTATCTAAAAACGACCCAGCTTCACGACCTATCTCTTCATTATACTCGGATGAACTTTTGAAGTCATTAATAATGTTCTTCTTAAAAGTATCCGACTTACAAAAATTCAATTCCTCTTGAGTAGAGATACGGCTCGCAAAAGCCTCATCCCGGGTAGTGTTCAGATCCAAGTTTGTCGCCTCCAACTCCGCGACCTTCGCCTCTGCCTTGAGAAGTTTCTCCCTCAAATCAGCTGCCTCACTAAGCATCTGGGATTTCTCGCTTGCAGCTAACTCTAAACGAACTGCCTGGTTAGCGACGGAAGCCTCTAAGGCAGTGATACGAGGTTCGTTAGTGGCTCGCCACTCTGCATCAGCGGTAGCTCGCTCATCCATCTCAGTAGAACTGGAGTTGGAAATATAAAGGATATAAGAGGAGAGCTGCAAAAAAAAAAGAAAGTCATAGAAGGAAACACTGACGAACAAAATTATGAAAGGGAAAAAGTATTAACACTTACCCGAGCAAGGAGGGCCCCCACTCTGTTAGTAGCCTCGTCCACTCCCATCGAGCCCATCGAAGATAAGGATTCTGCATCGGCAGCCCGATTCAAGATTGCACCACCTATAAACGGGGCCACATATCGGTTGGTGAAGCGAAGATTGTGAAGAGGAGGAGTCCTTGATGTAATTTCCGCTGCCAACTCCCTTAGAGCCTCCTCCTCTTCGGGCATTTCATACCCCGGGCGAAGCCATGACGGACCCAACTCCTCTGCAGGAGCTTTGTCACGAACCTCAACACTAGGGGCTAGTGGTGTATTTTCCCAAACTTCCAAAGCAAGGCTCTCCTCAGGAATTTCACTTGGGAGCGTGGGAGAACTAGGAGCTAACTCCTCTATCGAAGTAGGACAACGGGGTGAAGTCCTCCTCCTTTGACGAGGACGAAGTTGCTCTTCTTCGTCACCCTCAAAGGCAACTTCCACTAACTCAGGACCAGCCTCCCCTCGAAGTTCGGTGGGAGCAGACGAAGGGGTCCTAACCCCATCTCTGGGACGTCGGGGAGTCCCACTCCGACGTGAAGCCCGGCCAGCAGAGGAGGAATAGGTTAATGGGGTGTCACCTGCTGCTCCCCGGTCTATCAGCTTCGAGGGAAAGCGAGTATGGAATCCAGGTGGGATTGCCTTACATTTCGGCCTTCTACGCGGTTTCCCTAAGCTTTCCCGAACATGGTTGGCCCTACATCAAAAATGCCCAAGTTAAACTTTGCGAAACAAGTCAAAAAAAAAGTTTCTGTTTACCCCGGCCATTACGGCAACCACGGGTAGTGGAGGTACATAGTTCGCACTGAAAAGAAAAAACACCCCCAAGGTGTATGGTCCAGTCTCGATTAGGCCTCTCTTCCTCAAACCCCAGCTCCTTCTGATCAGCCAGACCAGCCCCTATGACACACCACTCCAAGCTAGACTCACTTAGTAGGTCGGAAAAAGAATATACCCGGGACTGATATTGGTGACTAACTCCTAAATCCTGGGTAATGGTTTCTAGGAAAGACTTCTCAGAAGGGTCAAGGGAGGAAGAGTGTTGGATTTGGGACCATTGGTAGTCCTCACTGACACACGGACGAAAAGGGAAACCTATTCGAGACTCAACCATTACCCACTTCCCCTTAAAATATATTTTATTCGGGGGAGAATAAAAAAGAACTTTGTTCTGACGCTGATGAAGAGAAAGAGTGTTGTCTGACATCCGGAGTGAAGAGAAAAACATTCTAAGGATATTGGGAGTAAGTTCAAAACCTAACCTACGACAAAGGATAATCAAACAAAAAATAGTGCGAACTGCATTCGGGTGAATCTGCCCGGGTTGAACCCGAGCAAAGATCAGAAAGTCGGCAAACGCAGGATCCATAGGAAGCCTAAGACCTACCTCGAAGTGAGCCAAAGGAAGAGGGATATGATGAATAGACATCCTACCTACTTCGGGAGCTACGAAAATCCTATACACTTGAGGATCTATGTGATACTTACGAATAAAAGAATCCACTTGCTCACGAGTAACCCTACTTCGCCAAAATGCAAAATCTGAAGCAAGGGGCATAGATGGCTGGAGAGGAACACCTAAAGAAGCCAAGGGTTGACCATCCCTAGCAGCCACGGTAACTTCGGTCTCTGGGTGCTCAGGCTGAGGATCCCCAAAACCTTCAGCCATGAGACCTTCCACTTCCCTAATATTCTCTTCCTGGGCAGCCATTTTCCTACCTGCAAATGGAAGTTCAACATTTAGAACCCCATTCAAAAAAGCCACCCAGAAAAAGAAACCTAAAATAAACTCCTAAGCACCCTCATACCAAGGTGACAGTAAGCATTCACATTTTCCTCCACAAGTAAACAAAAACAGAGGAAAGTTTGAACCCCCACAAAAAATGACGAAAAAACAAAAACCAACCATCCAAAAGAAGACAAAGCATACCTTTTTTGAAAATCATTGAGGTAAACGTCTGAAAAGTTGAAGCGAGACCGAACTTTCGACAAAATGAAAAAGCAGAGGAATCTTCAGAAGGTTGCAGAGTCAGTAATGGCGGAAAAAGGTTGGAGAAGAAAATGAGAAAAATACCAAAAGTGAAATACAAAGATACAAAATGGTTATAAATGAAGCCACACTGACCCGTGTCATGATTATTTCCCAAGATCAATACATTGGGGACGGCGAAAAGAGCCCCCTACCCCGCTGAAATTCTGCCATTTATGACATACAAATGTTGAAGAGACAGCGGTCACATTCAAAAACCCTAAAAACCTTTCGAAGTACTGCTACCAAGGAACGGCACCAACCTTCCAGCGAAGTTATCAATACCTCGCCATATGCTACTTCGCTGAGGGGCCACTGAACCACCAATAAAATACCTCAGGGGCAAAACAGTACTTTGACCGCAAAAGTAACTGCCCCTGACTCCACCGGATGTCATAAGTCCAAATTTATGGGCCTCATAAATAGCGGACGTTACCACTCTTTTAACCATCCTATTCAAGGCCCGTTTTCTATAACGATCAGAACTGCCCAAACACCAACGAGAAACTCATTAATAAACGAGATACCCTCAAACAGACTCCTATAAAAGGGGAACCCAAACAAAAGGTAAGACAGGTTCCAGATATCCAAAATTCTCTTATAATACTCTACTGACTTAAGCATCAGAGAGTTCACGGGGAATCAATCTCCCCATCGAACTTATTTCAGTTTTGTAGGTATTCCATATTTCCAAGTATAACCAACAAGTGCCTCACCACGAAGTGTCGCTCCCCGAAGTGTCACCCGCTCTAACAGCTTGACCGACTCTCCGTCTCCCGAAGTCCAATCCATTCAAATATCTCCTAGATTCCTACTCTCAAATTACTCTTTTACCCCTTTAATTACTTTGACAGATTTTTGCCGAATCAATATATATATATATATATATATATGGTGCGTACGTAACTTTATGAAAAAATTTGCTCTATCTTTTAAAAATTATTATCGTTACATAATATGACAAATTAGATGCCATAGTTTTAATAACATATTTAAAATTTTTATAAAATATTTAAAGATATTTTTTTTCCTTATAATATAATTTTCAAGCTAATAAATTGTTAATATTAATTATGGATATATATATATATATATATATATATATATATTTGCTCTACATCTAACCTAATAGATATATTATAGTAATGTTTTCTTAGTATAATATATATTGAGTAAACATGTAGAAAATTTTTAGATTTTAATTGGTTTTTCTTTCAACATATATAAACATTATTTTAGCTTCTTCAAGAAAATATTATTAATTAATTAATTTTCCAACTTGTAAAATTTATTATTAAAGCATTGTTAAAAATTGTAACATATATTGGATACGTACTTTAGATGGTAGAGTGCTTGCTTAGTATGCAAGAGGTACGGAGATCATACCCTGCATCTCAAATTCGAACATAGCTTAGATGATAAAATGTTTGCTTAAATACATAAATTTAATATCCTTAATCTTCATATATTTGGGATATAGTTTAAATGGTAGAGCAAGGTTTGGGGACTAATACCCGACATTTTTTTTGTACTTATGTCTTGGTCTTCTGTTAGTTTTAAGCATAAATTACAATTCGGGATGTAGCTTATATGGTAAAATGCTCGTTTAGTATATGGTAGAGTGCTTGCTTAGCATGCGATAGGTACGAATATTGATACCCTGCATCTCCATTTATTTGACGCATAATTCACAATTCGGGATGTAACTTATATGATAAAATGCTATGGTAGAGTGCTTGCTTAGCAGCATTTTCAATTTATATTGGGGATGTAGCTTGGTAGCATGCGAGAAGTACGGGGATCGATACCCCGTATTTCCATTTTTTTTTGCACTTATTATGTCTTGGTCTTGTGTTAGTTTGAAGCATAATTCACAATTTGGGATGTAACTTATATGGTAAAATGCTCGAGCATTTCCATTTTTTTTTTGCACTTATTATGTCGTGGTCTTGTGATAGTTTGAAGCATAATTCACAATTCAGGATGTAACTTATATGGTAAAATGCTCGTTTAGCATATGGTAGAGTGCTTGCTTAGCATGCGAGAGGTACAGGGATTGATACCCTGTATATTGGGTACGTACGGGGATTGATACCCCGCATCTCTATTTTTTTTTCACTTATATCTTGGTCTTCTATTAGTTTGAAGCATAATTCACAATTCGGGATGTAGCTTACATGGTAAAATGGTAGAGTGCTTGCTTAATATGCGAGAGGTATGGGGATTGATACCCTACATTATTAATTTATTTTTTCACTTATGTCTTCGTCTTGTGTTAGTTTGAAGCATAATTCACAATTTGGGATGTAACTTATATGATAAAATGCTCGTTTAACATATGGTAGAGTGCTTGCTTAGCATGCGAGAGGTATGGGGATTGATACCTTAAGTTTTCAAATTTTTTTGTCGGTATGTGTTGAAGCATGCGACATGGAAATTTGATACATGCAATTTTTGAATATTGGGGATGTAGCTTAGATGGTAGAGCGTTCGCTTAGCATGTGACAGGTACGGGGATTGATACCCTACATTTCCAAATTTGTTTTGAGTTTGTGTCAAAGCATGCGAGAAACATGGAAATTCAGATGGTAGAGTGCTCACTTTTTTTTGCACTTATTATGTCTTGGTGTAACTTATTGTGATACCCCGTCCCACATCGATAAGTGAAGTAAGTATGCAATGGTATTTAAGAATGGGCCTAAGTACTCATAGTCAACTCGGGGTATCCCTTTTGGTATAGTGAGGACAATACCAAGTAGTTGATTATGGGTATTGCCAGGCCCATAGTTGCGGCACGGACCTGTTTGAAGCATAATTCACAATTCTGGGTGTAACTTATTGTGATACACCGTCCCACATCGATAAGTGAAGTAAGTATGCAATGGTATGTAAGAATGGACCTAAGTACTCATATTCAACTCGGGGTATCCCTTTTGGTATAGTGAGGACAATACCAAGTAGTTGATTATGGGTATTGCCAGGCTCATAGTTGCGGCACGGGGATTGATATTCTGCATTTCTTTTTCTCTTTTTTTGTCTGTGTTGAAGCATGTGAGAAATATAAAAATTTGATACATGCAATTTCTATATATTGGGGATGTAGTTCATATGGTAGAGTGTTTGCTTAGCATGCGAGAGATACATGGATTGATACTGGTCTTGTATTAGTTTTATGAAGCATAATTCACACTTCGGGATATAACTTATATGGTAGAGCGTACTAGGATTGATACCCTGGAAATTTGATACATGTAATCTTTGTATATTGGGGATGTAGCTCAGATGGTACAACGCTCGCTTAGCATGCGAGAGGTACGGGGATTGATACCCTGCATCTCTATTGTTTTTCACTTATGTTGGTCTTGTGTTAGTTGAAGCATCATAATTCACAATAGCTTAAATGGTAAAATGCTCGCTTAGCATGCGAGAAACACAAGGGGATCGGGATCAATACCCCGCATTTTACAATTCGGGATGTGACTTAGATTATAAAATGCTTGTTTACCATGTGAGAGGTACGGGGATCGATACTTTGCATCTTCATAGCTCGCATGCGAGAAACACGAGCAAGGTACGAGAATCAATACCCCACATTTTCTTTTTCTTTTTTTTTTGCCCTAATGTGTGTTAGTTTAAAGCATAATTCACAATTCGGGATGTGGCTTAGATTATATAATGCTTGTTTAGCATGCAAGAAATATGAAAATTTGATACCTGCAATCTTCATATATGGGGGATGTAGTTCAAATGGTAAAGCGCTCGCTTAGCATGTGAGAGGTACTGGGATCGATAAACCGCATTTCTATTTTTTTTAACTTGTGTTAGTTGAAGCATCATAATTCACAATAGCTTAGATCATAAAATGCTCATTTAGCATGCAAGAAACATGAAAATTTAATACTTGCAATTTCTATATATGGGGATGTAGCTCAGATGGTAGAGTGCTCGCTTAGTATGTGAGAGGTACGGGGATCGATACCCTGCATATCTAATTTTTATTTTTATTTTGAGCTAATTTTGTTTTTTTAATTTTTTTTCATTTATGTCGGTCTTAGGTTAGTTGAAGCATAATTCAGAATTCGAGATGTAACTTAAATGGTAAAATACTCACTTAGCATGCGAGAAATATTGAAATTTTATATCTGCAACCTCTATTTATTGGAGATGTAGCTCATGGTAGAGCGCTCGTTTAATTTTTTTTTGAGCCAATTTTTATTTTTATTATTATTATTATATTTTTTTTTTTGCATTTATGTCCGTCTTGTGTTTCTTTTTTTTTTCACTAATGTGTGTTAGTTTAAAGCATAATTCACAATTCGGGATGTTCCTTAGATCATAAAATGCTTGTTTAGCATGCGAGAAACATGAAAATTTGATACCTGCAATTTTCATATATGGGGGATGTAGTTCAAATGGTAAAGTGCTCGCTTAGCATGCGAGAGGTACGGAGATTGATACATTGCATTTCTATTTTTTAAAACTTGTTTTAGTTGAAGCATCATAATTCACAATAGCTTAGATCATAAAATGCTCGTTTAGCATGCGAGAAACATGAAAATTTAATACTTGCAATTTCTATCTATGGGGATGTAGCTCAGATGGTAGAGCGCTTGCTTAGCATGCGAGAGGTATGGGGATTGATACCCCACATCTCCATTTTTTCACTCTTTCACTTATGTTGATCTTATGTTAATTGAAGCACATAATTCACAATTCATATACAAGAAAAATGGAAATTTGATACCTACAATCTCAAATTTTTTTGTTTGAAGGATTTTTTTCTTTTTTTCTTGAACACTTGTGATTGTCTTCTGCTAGTTAAAGTATAATTTACAATTGGAAATGTAACTAAATCTCAATTTTTTTTGAAGGATTTTTTTCTTTTTTTCTTGAACATTTGCGACTGTCTTGTGCTAGTTAAAGTATAATTTACAATTGGAAATGTAACTCAATCTCCATTTTTTTTGTTTGAATGATTTTTTCTTGAACATTTACGACTGTTTTGTGCTAGTTAAAGTATAGTTTACAATTGGAAATGCAACTCAGATCGTAAATTGCGCACTTAGCATGCGAGCCAATTTTGTTTTTTTGTGCACTTATGTCAGTCTTGTGTTAGTTGAAGCATAATTCACAAATCAAAATGTAGCTTAGATAATAAAATGCTAACTTAGCATCCAAGAAACACGGAAATTTGATATCCACAATCTTTATATGTTGGGCATGTAGCTCAGATGGTAGATCGCTCGCTTAGCATTCGAGAGGTACGTGAATTGATACCCTGCATGTCTAATTTTGATTTTTATTTTGAGCTAATTTTGTTTTTCTAATTTTTTTTACTTATGTCGGTCTTATGTTAGTTGAAGCATAATTCACAATTCGATATGTAACTTAAATGGTAAAATACTCACTTAACATGCGAGAAACATTGAAATTTGATATCCGCAATCTCTATTTATTGGAGATGTAGCTCATGGTAGAGCGCTCGCTTAAATTTTTTTGAGCCAATTTTTATTTTTATTATTATTATATTTTTTTTTTCATTTATGTCGGTTGGTGTGATTTCGACTAATATGCTAAAAATAGGTTTTATTTACCCTATATCGATTATGAATAATTAAGAACTTAGAATTACTAATTGTCACATTTAGCATCTATGTTGTCACCTAATCAATCAAAACCTAAGGCAGAGTACCTATCGTGTAGCTAGTCTGTTGGAAAGTACCTACGATTTTAATTTAAGAATTTATCGTACTCCCAGTGAAGTGGTAACGACTTAGTAGCAACTATCCTTTTACCCTAGCTCTCATTTTATTATCCAGTTATGCAATCATTCATCAATATCCTTTGATGAGAGGTTGATCCATTCTACACTAGATCATGCCGCTCGCCCTAACGCCGGCATAAACACACGAACTCAGCCTACTTAGATTACTTTAACAAACATGGTGATCTATAGGTTATTTCATGTAATATGGCAAACCTTAATGCTTCCGTCCTCACACAACGCCCTAAATTAAGGCATGTTAAACTAGACAGATTATGATTAGATCGTGGTTAGGAATTATCTATAACCGTTCATCTAATTTAAAAGAGCAAGTAGACATACAATCATAATGATAATTAAGCTGGTGACCTTTCCGGCAAAACACATATTCATAATATCATAATTTAATATTCAAATGGGTCTTTGGACAAACACAATACAAAAATATAAAGAGAGGGACAAGGGGACCACCACCATAAAGTATTCACCCTTTATTAGATCCGCTGATGGAGCAACTGCTTGACCTGACTCTGCTCGACAGAACCTTCGGAGGACGCTTCCTCAGCCTAGTAGCTATTGCTTTACCTTACATCCCGGGCTTAAGCAAAGCCCTATTGACTAACTCTTCGAACGCCTAGTGCTCTCTTAGGATCTCCTAACGAAATCCCGGGTATTCTATGAATATTAAAAACAAACCCTATCTAGTAGTATTCTAAGATCCTGAGACAGACTCTCAGAAAAACAAAGAACATGAGAAACTCTCGTATAGTGAAAATCTACTTGAAAGGAAAACACCTGAGATCACTGAATGACTCATAAACAATAGAAAATTATGTATTGGAAGCCACTAAATGATTCAGATCAAGTGGAGAGGGATGATTTCAACTGTAGAAGGCCTAGGGTATTTATAGCAGGGAAGCTGAGTGAATTTCTCTTTAGAAAATGATGTGGGACATTGTTCTTGGGTGCGGGATGCCCGTCCCGATCTATTGACTGGGTCAGGACACCCGTCCTGACTTCCGAACTTCCGAAAATCACGTTTTTACCCTAAAATTTGCCATTTTCTCGCATATTTCACCTAAAACTTCCAAAATCACAAAAACTGTGAAATTGTGTTAATAACAATCAATTAAGAACGATTTAACTCTAATTTTGCCCTAAATTGTGCCTAAAACATGCTAAAAAGTGATATGATTTATGCATATCATATAACCTCACACTTAGCTTTTTGCTTGTCCTCAAGCAAATTCTATATGAAACTATTGATAATTCAAATCATAGGTGCAGCCACTTAAAATATCTAGCAATGTTTTTATGCCAAAATTGATCACTAAGTCAGATGATTCACAAAACAGGCCTGACTAGTTAAGTTGCTATGACAAGGTCTCAAATGTCTTAGTAGATTATCATGGTCATGCAGGTTTAACAATTCAATAACTAGACTGAACTCTACTCTTAGTCACGAGATCTTCCTGATGTGTAGTGTGTGTATTAGTCCAGACTAGATTGTCAACACAATATAGTCTTCTCTTAACTCTTACCAGATAATACTTCGACCAATTGCTGGATATAACAGCAACAAACAACCTTCTGAGTTCTGAGCTTTGGTGTCAAGGTTTTTCAATTAAAAGTTTCAATAAAAGAACACATTGGGCTATGTATTTTTAGATTGATTGTTCAGGGTATTTTTGTGTTCGCTTTCACACATCAACTTTAACTACCCATGTAGCGAGTCCCAATCCGATGACTCCCAGATTTACACGACCTTAGGGCATTAGGCTTTAAGTTCCCTTAAGGAGTGGTGCTCGAGTAGCAAAAGACGCTTGCAAACTACCCTATTTATTTAACTTTTTTCACTTCCAGCTCAGAGCATCATATAGTCATTCAAATTGCTAATACATACTCAACCGGTCTAATATTATTTAGTTAAGTCTCGAAAAGGTATTTGGTTGATGTCTCTAATCCAAACTAAGTTGTGCTCAATTATCAGGAATTCCCTATTTCTAGTCTAGGAATTCAGTAAAGTTATCAACTTGTTTCCTACTGATCATAATGCTCTACTCACATATATCATAGACATAAGCATTTCTTATACCAATCAATACTGCATTTTGAAGTCTGAAAGAATGAAAATTTTTGAAATTGTTTTTGGATGTGTGCAATTTTAGTGAGAAATATGTGAAAATATGCAAAATTTTTACTGCTACTACAGCGCACAGTGCACTGCTACCCCACACTTAAGGTTTACACTGTCCTCAGTGTTCATGCATATCCAATCACCCCACACTTATTTGAAAAACAAAAGTTGGACACATAACATATAAAACTCTTATCGCACACTTATTTCACTAAGTAAGGGGAAGAGAAAGAAAATAAAACAACAAAACAAAAAAGTAATAGAAATAACAAAATCAATTAAAAGAAAGGAAACAAAAGAGAATGAAAGGAATACTCCCTTATTCTGCGAAGTCAACAATCTGCTCGGACAAGTCGAGTGGTTCTCTGTAGAACTTTAAGCGTTGCCCGCTCACTTTTTGAGTCGTACCATCAGAATCCATTATGACACATGCTCCAAAGGGCGATACTTTGGTGATAGTGAACAGTCCTGACTAGCAGCTACGCAACTTTCCTGGGAATAATTTTAACCGTGAGTTGTATAAAAGTACTTTATCCCCTGGTTCAAAATTCTTCTGGGCTCTGAGTCGCCTGTCATGCCAGAGTTTACTTGTCATCTTGAAGTGATGTGAATTTTCATAGGCTTTGAGCCTCCATTTATCCAATTCGTTCAGTTGTAAAATCTGGTTTTCCTTAGTCAAGGTATTGTCTAGATTGCATTTTTGCACTGCCCAGTAAGATCTATGTTCAATTTCAATAGGAAGGTGACATGCTTTTCCATAGACCAATCTATAAGGTGAAAATCCCGTAGAGGTTCTATAAACCGTACGGAAGGCCCATAATGCATCATCAAGTTTTATGGCCCAATCCTTACGGTTAACACCTATAGTCTTTTCTAAAATTCGTTTAATTCCTCTATTCGTTACCTCCACCTGCCCATTGGTTTGAGGGTGGTATGCTATGGAAAGGCGATGTTGAACTCCATATTGCTGAAGTACCTTCTGCATTTGAGAGTTGCAAAAGTGTGTACCACGGTCACTGATTAGGGCTTTCGGGCATCCGAATCTGGCGAATAGCTGTCTAAGAAATCTGCACACGACTCTAGCATCATTAGTAGGTAGGGCCTGTGCCTCAGGCCATTTTGAGAAATAGTCTACAACTACTATGATGTACTTCTTACCATAGGAAGAAGGAAATGGACCCATAAAGTCTAAACCCCACATGTCAAATATCTCTACACTTTGAATTACCTGTTGGGGTAGACCGTCTCGAGAAGAGATGTTTCCTGTTTTCTGACAGGCATCGCAAGATCCTACAAATGCTACAACGTCTTTGAATATCGTAGGCCAATAGAAGCCTAATTCCAGTACCTTCCGGGTGGTATTAGCTGCAGCTAAGTGACCTCCTGCGGGTCCGCAGTGACAATGTTCCAGAATTTGGAAACCTTCTTCTTGAGAGACGCATCTCCTGATCATCTGATCTGCACATATTCAAAACAAAAAGGGATCCTCCCAACAGTAATATTAAGATCAGCAAAGAATTTTCTTCTCTGTTGGGCAATAATATCACTAGGAAGAGTCTGAGCTACCAAGTAATTCGCTATATCTACAAACCATGGGGTGAGAAAATAGCAAATAAAGCGCATAAATTCTCATCCAGAAATTTGTCAAATATGATCGATTCATCTATAGCCTCTAGGGCCGGATTCTCTAGCCTTGACAAGTGGTCTGCAGCTAGGTTTTCTGCCCCTTTCTTATCCCTGATTTCTATGTCGAATTCTTGAAGCAATAAAACCCATCTGATTAGTCTTGGTTTTGCATCAGTTTTATTGAACAAGTAGTTTAATGCAGAATTATCAGTATAAACTATTATTTTAGACAAGACTAGATAAGATCGAAATTTATCAAACGCGTATACTACTGCTAATAATTCATTTTCTGTCGTAGTGTAATTTTCCTAAGCGTCAGTTAAGGTTTTGCTAGCGTAATATATTACATGAAATTTCTTATCATGTCTCTATCCTAAAACAACTCCTACTGCATAATCACTAGCATCACACATTAATTCAAACGGCAAACTTCAGTCAGGTGACGTCATGATGGGTGCAGTAGTTAGAAGTTCCTTAAGTCTATTAAAAGCTTTTAGATATTTTTCATCAAAGACAAAAGGAACATCCTTTCCTAGTAAATTGCTCAACGGTTGGCTATTAGTGAAAAATCTTTTATAAATCTACGATAGAAACCAGCGTGTCCCAAAAAACTTTTAATGGCTCTCACAGTGTTAGGTGGAGGTAATTTTGAAATAATTTCGATTTTAGCCTTATCTACTTCCATACCTCGGTGTGAGATCTTATGTCCTAATACAATCCCCTCTTTTACCATGAAATGGCATTTTTCCCAATTTAGAACCAAATTTGATTTTATACAATGTTTTAACATTAATTCCAGGTTCTTTAGACAAATCCCAAATGAATTTCCAAAAATAGAGAAATCAACCATGAACACTTCCATAGACTTTCCTAACATGTCCTCAAAAATAGTAGTCATACAACGTTGGAAAGTAGCAGGTGCATTACACAAACCAAAAGGCATTCTTCTATATGCAAATGTTCCAAAAGGGCATGTGAAAGTAGTTTTATGCTATCTTCTGGGGAAATGGAGATTTGAAAATATCCAGAAAACCCATCAAGAAAGCAGTAAAACATATGTCCAGATAATCTTTCTAACATTTGGTCAATAAAAGGAAGAGGGAAATGGTCTTTTCGTGTGGCAGTATTTAGTTTTCTGTAATCAATGCATACACGATGACCAATAATAGTTCTCGTAGGGATTAATTCATTATTTTCATTTCTAACAACTGTTATTCCACCTTTCTTAGGTACTACCTGCACTGGGCTTACCCATTCACTATTCGAAATTGGATAGATAAGTCCAGCATCCAACAATTTGATTACTTCTTTCTTAACAACGTCACATACATTAGGATTTAACCACCTTTGAGGTTGCACACATGGCTTATAATCATTTTCTAACAGAATCTTATGCTAACAAAAGCTTGGATTAATACCTGGAATATCTACAATTTTGTAGGCAAATGCTCTTTTGTACTTTTTACACATGTCCACAGTTAACTTTCGTTGTTCTGCAGTCAGATCAGCTGCGAGAATGATGGGAAGTTTCCTATTGTCGTCTAGGAATTCATAGCACAGATGAGTGGGCAATTCCTTTAGCTCCAAGTCTGGTGGATCTTCAAATGAAGTTTGTTCTTTCTTCATCTCATTAGTACCTATCTCAGTGAAACTATCAGAGTTAATTTCGTACTCGGGGGAGCTGAGTTCAGTCTCTTCTAGTTCTAGAGAGTCTTCCCTCAAGACTTGATAGTTTGAGCATAGGTCTGTCATGTTAACTTTAATCAAGTGTTCAATAGCATCCACACAAAAACAAATATCATCTAAATGCATGGGATACTTAAGGGTTTCATTTAGATCAAATGTGATATCCTCATTGCCTACCCTTAGTTTGATTTGACCGTTACTAACGTCTATTAATGCCTTTGAGGTAGCTAGAAAGGGTCGACCTAGAATCAGAGGCACTCCTCCTTCTCCATTCATGTCCATGACAACAAAGTCCACAGGGAACACAAATTTTCCGGCCTTTACTAAGAGGTCTTCAATTATTCCCCTCGGGATTTTGACTGTCCTATCTGCAAGTTGTATGCACATTCTAGTCGCTTTCAAATCATGCAATCCTAATTTATCAAATAAACTAGATGGCATGAGATTAATACTAGCTCCTAAGTCTGCTAATGCATGCATATTAGTAATATTTCCAATTGTACATGGCAAGGTAAAGCAGCCTGGATCTTTCTATTTGGAAGGCAGTTTATTCAGTAGAACTGCCGAGCATTCTTCATTAAGAAACACCTTGTCCATGTCAAAATTTCTTTTATTACTAATAACTTCTTTTAAAAACTTAGCATACTTTGGCATTTCAGAAATAACATCAAGCAAAGGTAAATTAACATGAATTTGACTAAAATTCTTAAAAAAACTTTTCAAATTGCTCCTTATCTTTATTCAGCATAAGTCTGGCAGGGTAAGGTACTTTCGGTCGGTACTCAGGAATGAACTCTGTATTCCCTTTCCTTGCTACTTTGGTTTCAATATTCGTCAGCGTTGGATCCTAGGAGCCTTCTTCTGGTTCCTGCACAAGAATAGGAGGGTCAGAAGGTTTGGAAGAAAATAGAGATAGAATTTTACCAGATCTTAGAGTAATAGTCTTGCATTAAGTTTGGGGGTTGGTCTCAGTGTTGCTTGGTAGCGTTCCATGTGACCTGTGAGAGAGATGAGTGGATAGCTGACTCATTTGTCTCTCCAAAGTTTGCAAAGCAACTTGTGTGTTTCTAACTGTTTGCTCGGTCTACTTCTATCTATTCTCATTCTACTGGATTCTCTCTGCATGAGCTTCCTGGACTTTCCTATTTGACTCTATCATTTCCTTGTTAAAGTCAGCAATGCTTTTCAGTATATCTCAGAATTCTTGCATGTGGTCGACTGGAACGATGTAGTTCCTTGGTGCGAGCAGAGCGACTTGCTGATTCTACGGATATGGTAGTTGCTGAGGTGCTCTTTTCTGGAAGTTAACATTCCCAGAATTATTTCTCCAACTAAATCCTGGATGGTTCTTCCAGGTAGGATTGTAGGTATTTCCCATAGGGGCAGAGTTAACGGCTTCCACTTGTTCCATATCCTGTGGAATAGTCAGTATTCCATTACCATAACAATCCCCACTGAAATGATATCCTTGGCAAAATTCGCAGACTTGATATACTGGCTGAATGTTCTTTCCCTGTTGGAAGGCATTCAGTTGGTTAGTAATACTGGCCTTGAATGCCTCGAATTGTTCATCGGTGGAGGCATGTGCAACATTAACTGGCTATTTCTTGGATCGGACACTGGTGCGCCAGTTCTTGCTGTTCCTATAGAGTCTCTCCATGGCGTTTCTAGCATCTACGTCACTCAGTCCATTGAAATCGCTCTAGGGGTTAAGTCAATCAAGAACTTGCTTGCCCATTTCTATCATACCCCCGTAGAATTGTTGGATTAGTAGTGCTTCAGTCAGTCCATGTTGTGGGCAGAGCCTGAGTAGTTCCTTGAATCTGTCCCAGGCTGATATGCATAAATCATATCACTTTTTAGCATGTTTTTAGGCATAATTTAGTGCAAAATCAGTGTTAAATCGTTATCAATTGACTGTTACTAACTCGATTTCATAGTTTTTGTGATTTTGGAAGTGTCAGGTGAAAAGTGAAAGAAAATGGAAAATTTCAGGGTAAAAACATGATTTTCAGAAGTTCAGAAATCGGGATGGGCGTCCAGAACCCATGACGGGCGTCCTGACCTGGTCAACAGACCAGAACGTGCGTCCAGGACTTGGGACTTCCATCCTGACCTGGTCAACAGGCCAGGACGGGCGTCCCGAGTGCCTGGTCAAAGTCCCACATCGAATTTTTGAGAGAAATTCACCCAGTTCCCCTACTATAAATACCCCAGGCCTTCCTCAATTGAATTCATTCCTCTCCACTGGATCTAAGTCATTTAGTGACTTCAAGTATACAATTTTCCATAGTATACAAGTCACTTAGCGATTCAGGTTTTTAGTATAGGTTTATTTATAGTTTTAGAGAGTGTCTCGTTTTCTTCGTTTCTGAGAGTCTGTCTCAGATCTTAGAATACGACTAGATAGGTTCATTTTCGGTATTAATAGAATACCCGAGATTTCGTTAGGAGATCCTAAGAGGGCACTAGGCGTTCGAAGAGTCAGTCAATAGGGTTGTGCTTAAGCTGGGTATTAAGGTAAAGCACAACTACTAAGTTGAGGAAGCGTCCTCCGAAGGTTTTGTCGAGCAGAGTCGGGTCGAGCAGTCCAACATATACAAGCAGTTGCTCCATCAGCGGACTACGTAAAGGGTGAATACTTTATGGCATCGGTCCCCTTGTCCCTCTCTTTATATGTCTGTACTGTGTTCGTCCAAATATGTATTATGAATATTGAACTATGATTATATGAATAGGTGTTATGCATGTTGAAGTACTTCATATTTTTTCGGAAATGGTCACCAGCTTAACTATCATTATGACGGCATGTCTGCTATAGTTTCTTTTAAACTAGATGAATGGTTATAGACAATTCCTAACCACGGTCTAATCATAACTTGTTTAGTTTAACAGATATTAATTTAGGACTTCCCCGTCGGGAAGCATTAATGTCTGCCATATTAGATGAAATAACCTATAGATCACCATGTTTGTTAAAGTAATCTAAGTAGGCTAAGTTTGTGTGTTTATGCCAGTGTTAGGGCGAGCGGCATGATCTCCTAAGTGACATAGGACTTTCATGGATGCCTTTAGCTCGAACCGTGAGTAGGGCCGTCATTAAGGTAGGGCGGTTTATCAGGTAACTAAGATGTGGTACACCTTTAGACTAAGTACATAATTGCAATCTAGACCAAGATATATCTAAAATACTCTAAGATAGGTCAATCAACATGTAGGAACAGTATAACATAAAATCAGAACATTATTTGTAAAACACTTTTTAGGCTTAGATAGACTTAAACCTAGTGGAGAATGAATCAGCCTCTCATCAAAGAATTTGATGAACGATTGCATAACTGGATCATAAGATAAGAGTTGGGGTAAGAGGATAGTTACTACTAAGACGTTACCACTTCCCTCGGAGTACGATAATTGATTTAATTAAAATCGTAGATACTTTCCAACAGACTAGCTACACGATAGGTACTCTGCCTTAGGTTCTGATTGATTAAGTGATAGCTTAGAGACTAAATGTGACAATTAGTTAATCTAAGTCCTTAGTTATTCATTATCAACATTGATATGCATAAATCATATCACATTTTTAGCATGTTTTTAGGCATAATTTAGGGTGAAATTGATGGTAAATCGCTCTTAATTGATTGTTATTAACTCAATTTCACAGTTTTTCTGATTTTGGAAGTGTCATGTGAAAAGTAGAAGAAAATGGCAAATTTCGGGGTAAAAACGTGATTTTCAGAAGTTTGGAAGTCGGGATGGGCGTCCTGACTGATACGCGAAAATCGTATCACCTTTTTAGCATGTTTTTATGTATGAATTTGGGTGAAATCGTGGGTAATTTGATCTTGATTGTTCATTATTCACTTAATTTCACAGTTTTTATGATTTTGGAAGTGTCAGGTGAAAAGTAGACTTAAACAGCAAATTTTGGGGCAAAAACGCAATTTTTGGAAATGTTGACTCGGTCAAAGGTTCAGGACGGGCGTCCCGAACCTGGGACAGGCGTCCCGACCAAGCCAAGCCACCAGGACGGGCGTCCCGACCTGGTCAACAAACCAGGACGGGCGTCCCAATCCGGGACGGGCGTCCCGAGCTGCCAGAAGCTGTCCCACACAGAATGTTGCAACCGTTGATATCAGGGGTATTTCGAATCCTTTTATCTTTCTTCCTTTGAACATAATTACATCATAGTAGTTGTGGAACACTTTTTCAAAATGGCCTGAAGCACAAGCATTACCTACTAATGATGTTAAAGTCATGTGCAGATTCTATGAGAAGTTGTTTTCTAGATTCAGAGTGTCAATGTCTTAGGAAGAAACGTTCAGTCTGTGTATCAAATCTGTGAAGTCTGCTAAGTACCACACTTTAGCATGGATTGCTATGGGAATGACTGACAATTCCAAAAGAGGTAGGAGTAGGTTACTGCAGAATGCTGCTCCAATGGGAAATGCATACAATCCCAGCTGGAGGAATCATACGGGATTTAGCTGAGGAGTAAATCGGAAGCTGGAAACTTTCAGACGATACCACCACAGCAAAACCCCTACCCGCAGAATCAACAGATGAGATACTGGCAACAATTAAAGCCAGACCAGTGCAAGCAAGTGATCTACCAAGAGGTAACGAAGGGTCGAAGGATATAGAGGAATTTGGAGTTGTATCGGGAGCATAGCAATGGAGGAGCTTGCATTACCTGCATACCAATCAGCTGTGAGAAACTTCCCCAAGGAAGTCTCAAATACTTGGGCCCAGATCTACACAACTGGAGCCCCCTACCACCACAGCTTCGCCAAAACTTCTGGTATCTTTTCTTCCATTCGAGACTTGCATGCAATACCTTTACTAACATTAGCAGGAAGGCACACAAATCCCAAGAAATCTCATTCCTAGACACGTTCCTCCTGGACACGTTGCTATGATTGTGAGAAATCTTACAAATGATTCGAGGAAACAGTCCGTGGGGCTCGAGCCATTCATCAAATGAATAGGCCACTACCTAGAGCTCGACGATGAAGGATCGAAGCTGACGTCATCCGTTCCAGTATCTAGAGCTTACAGAGTCAAGAATGCCTCAGCAATTGCACATGGCTAAGGTGAAGAGCCAATTGACAGATAAGAGAAGACCCTTCTGCTCGCGACATGAAGGGAGTTTTTCTAATCCTCATGATCCTTTACTTTTGTTTTCTTTGTTTTGTGTTCTGTTTTGTTATTTCCATTATCCTTCTTGTTTTATTTTCTCTCTTACCCTTAATTAGTCAAATAAGTGTGGGGTAAGAGTTCTTTGTTTTGTTTTCATTTCTTCTTGTTTTCAAATACGTGTGGGGTAGCTAGATATGCATGAACACTGAGGACAGTGCCAGACTTAAGTGTGGGGTAGCAGTGCACAGTGCACTGTAGTAGTTTGAGAAAATTTTTGTATGCTTTTTCTTGTTTTTCCCTGTATTTTCACACCCTTCCAAAAGTTTTTCAAAAATTTTCCGTCTTTCAGACGTCTAAATGCAGTATGCTTGGTTAAACAATTGCTTATGTCTATGATATGTAGGTAGTATGTTATGGTTAGTAGGAGATAATTGATAGCTATCTTGGACTAATTGATTAGGAATAGGGAATTCCTGATAACTGAGCACAACTTTGTCTGGATTAGAGACCTCAACCAATTACCTGTTCGAGACTTAACTAGATAAAATTAGACCAGTTGTGGATATATTGGCAGTTAGGATGACTATATGAGACTCTGAGCTAGAAGTGAAAAGAAATTAAAAGAAGTTAATCAAATAAGGGTAGTTTGCCAGCGGCCTTCGCTACTCGAGCACCACTCCTTCGGGGAATTTAAAGCCTGATGCCCTAAGGTCGTGTAGATCTGGGAGTCATCAGAGTGGGACTCGCTACATGGGTAGTTGAAGTTGACGTGTTCTAAGCAGACTCAAAATACCCTAAATCTATAAAGAAAATAACTAAATGCTAAAATATTAAAAATCTGATCACCAAAGCTCAGAACTCAAAAAGTTATCTGTTGTTAATATGTCTAGCGATAGGTCAAAGTGTTATCTGGTAGTAGTTAAGATAAGAGTACATTGTGTTGACTATCTGGTCTAGGCTAGTACACACACTACACATCAGGAAGACCCTGTGACTAAGAAAAAGGTCCAAACTAGTTGTTGATTTGTTTTCTGCCTGATCATAACAAGCTACTAAAAACATCTGAGACCTTGTCATAGCAACCTAACCAGACAGACCTGTATTAAGACTTGTCTGAAGAATTTTTGGAATAAAAACATGACTAGGAATTTAAGTAACTTCAGGTAGACTTTGCTTGAGGACAAGCAAAAAGCTAAGTGTGGGGTTATCTGATACGCGAAAATCGTATCACATTTTTAGCATGTTTTTATGTATGAATTTGGGTGAAATCGAGGGTAATTTGATCTTGATTGTTCATTATTCACTTAATTTCACAGTTTTCATGATTTTGGAAGTGTCAGGTGAAAAGTAGACGAAAACAGCAGATTTTGGGGCAAAAACGTAATTTTTGGAAATGTTGACTCGGTCAAAGGTTCAGGACGGGCGTCCCGAACCCGGGACGGGCGTCTCGACCAAGCCAAGCCACCGGGACGGGCGTCCAGGACCAGGGACGGGCGTCCCGACCTGGTCAACAGACCAGGACGGGCGTCCCAATCCGGGACGAGCGTCCCGAGCCGCCAGAAGCTGTCCCACATCGAATTTTTCAGAGATTTTCACTTCGGGAAGCTGCTATAAATACCCCAGGCCTCCAGCAGTTGAAATCATTCCTCTCCACTCGATCTGAGTCATTTAGTGGTGTCCAGTGTACAATTCTCTAGTACACAACTCACTTAGAGACTCGGATCTCAGTTTCTTTCTTATTTTGTTTTTTTAGTTTCTGAGAAATAGTCTCAGATCTTAGGTTTCTATAGATAGGTTCGTTTCTGGTATTCATAGAATACCCGGGATTTCGTTAGGAGATCCTAAGAGGGCTCTAGGCGTTCGAAGAGTCAGTCCACAAGGCTGGGCTTAAGCTGGGTATTAAGGTAAAGCCCAGTTACTAGGCTGGGGAAGCGTCCTCCGAAGGTTCTAGCGAGCAGAGTCAGGGCGAGCAATACGACATATACAGCAGTACGCTCTGTCGACGAGACTACGTAAAGGGTGATTTCTTTATGGCATCAGTCCCCATACCCCTCTCTTATATGTTGTTATTGTTTTATCCTAAATACTTATTATGAATATCAAATTACGATTTTTATGAATAGTTGTTTCATATGTTGAAGTTAGTATGTTTTTCCGGAAATAGCCACCTGCTAAATATTCACTATGTCTGCATGTTTAATGTGCTCTTTTAAACTAAAGTTAGGGTTATAGACAATTCCTAACCACGGTCTAATCATAACCTGTTTAGTTTAACAGGCATCAATTAGTATTGGTGTCTGCCATGCTAGATAAAATAACATGTTGAACACCCTGCCTGTTAAAGTAGTCTAGGTAGGGGCCGAGCTGAGTCCGATTATGCCGGCGGCTAGGGCAAGCGGTATGATCCCCGAAGTGACATAGGGCTTTCATGGATGCCTTCGTCCCGAACCGTGAGTAGGGCCGTCATTAAGGTAGGACGGTTTATTAGAGACCTCGGATGTGGTACGCCTTTAGACACAGAACATAGTTGCAATCCAGGCTAAGATATATCTAAAATACTCGAATATAGGTCAAACAACATATAGGAACAGTATAACATAGAATCAGGACCCATCTATAAAACACTTCTAGGATTAATTAGACTGAAACCTAGTGGAGAATGAATCACCCTCTCATCAAAGTATTTGATGAAGATTGCATAACTGGATCATAAGATAGGAGTTAGGATAAAAGGCTAGTTACTACTAAGCCGTTGCCACTTCCCTGGGAGTACGATAGTTAAACTAAATAAAATCGTAGATACTTTCCAACAGACTAGCTACACGATAGGTACTCTGCCTTAGGTTCTGGCTGATTAAGTGACACCATAGAGACTAAATGTGACAATTAGTCAATCACAATCCTTAATTATTCATAATCAACGTAGGGTAAAATAATACCTATTTAGCACATCGGTCGAAAACCCCATCACTGACCTGGTCTGGGACTGCCGTCCAAGACTTGGGACGGCCATCCTGACCTGGTCAATAGGCCTGGACGGGCGTCCCAGATCCAGGACGGGCGTCCCGAGCCCCAGTTCAGAATCCCATATCGAAATTTTGAGAGAAAATCACCTAGCTCCCCTACTATAAATACCCCAGGCATTCCTCAGTTGAAATCATTCCTCTCCACTCGATCTGAGTCATTTAGTGACTTCAAGTATACAGTTTCCCATAGTATACAAGTCACTTAGTGTTCTCAGGTTTTAGTATAGGTTTATTTATATTCTTAGATAGTGTCTCATGTTCTTTGTTTCTGAGAGTTTGTCTCAGATCCTAGGATACGACTAGATATGTTCGTTTCTGGTAGTCATAGAATACCCGGGGTTTTGTTAGGAGATCCTAAGAAGGCTCTAGGCCTTCGAAGAGTCAGTCAACAAGGCTATGCTTAAGCTGGGTATTAAGGTAATGTCCAGCTACTAGGCTGAGGAAGCGTCCTCCGAAGGTTCTGTCGAGCAAAGTCGGGTCGAGCAGTCCAATATATACAAGCAGTTGCTCCATCGGCGTGACTACGTAAAGGGTGAATACCTTATGGCTTCGGTCCCCTTGTCCCTCTCTTTATATGTCTGTACTGTGTTCGTCCAAACATTTATTATCACTATTGGATTATGATTTTATGAATATTTATTTTGCATGTTGAAGTACTTTATGATTTTCTGGAAATGGCCACCAGCTTAACTTTCATTATGTCTGCATGTCTAATGTAGTTTCTTTTAAACTAAATGTAGGGTTATAGACAATTCCTAACCATGGTCTAATCATAACCTGTTTAGTTTAACAGGCATTAATTTAGGACTTTCCCGTCGTGATGCATTAATGTCTGCCATATTAGATGAAATAACCTATAGATCACCATGTTTGTTAGAGTAGTCTAAGTAGGCTGAGTTTGTGTGTTTATGCCGGCGTTAGGGCGAGCGGCATGATCTCCTAAGTGACATAGGACTTTCATGGATGCCTTTAGCTTGAACCGTGAGTAGGGCCGTCATTAAGGTAGGGCGGTTTATCAGGTAACTCAGATGTGGTACACCTTTAGACTCAGTACATAATTGCAATCTAGGCCAAGATATATCTAAAATACTCGAAGATAGGTCAATCAACATGTAGGAATAGTATAACATAGAATCAGGACATTATCTGTAAAACACTCTTAAGCTTAAATAGACTTAAACCTAGTGGAGAATGAATCACCCTCTCATCAAAGATATTGATGAACGATTGAATAATTGATTCATAAGATAAGAGTTAGGGTAAGAGGATAGTTACTACTAAGCCGTTACCACTTCCCTAGGAGTACGATATTTGATTTAATTAAAATCGTAGATACTTTCCAACTGACTAGCTACACGATAGGTACTCTGCCTTAGGTTCTGATTGATTAAGTGACAGTATAGAGACTAAATGTGACAATTAGTCAGGCTAAGTCCTTAATTACTCATAATCAACATAGGGTAAAACAACACCTATTTTAGTATATCAGTCGGAACGCATCAAACATAGGGTAAAATAACACCTATTTTAGCATATCAGTCAGAAACTCATCAGATTTTTGGCGCCGTTGCCGGGGAAATATCATAATGAATTTAGGATTATTGGCCACAATTCTAGAAGCTTATGATAGGTAACGGTAGTAATCTATATCTTGGACCTAACACTTATTTCATGCTAGTTAGACAATCAGTTTCCGAAATATAGGATTATCATAACTAATTAATTTTAGACATTATTTGAAATTAAGACATTTATGATAATCAAATTTTAGAAAATAATTCTAAAACCGTATTAAGGAAATTTACATTGCTTTTGAAAAAAAAGAAAATCAAAAATTTTTAAAATTTTAAAATTTTAAAATTTTAATTTTTTTTTTAATTTAATCTTTTCTTTTCTTTTCTTCTATAAAATTTTCTGAAAAATATTATTTTCCAGAAGATAAAAGAAATAAATTTTTCGTGTTTACAGTTTTCCTGTTTGTTTGTTTTTTTATTTAATTTCGAAAAAACAAAAGTATCGAAGTGAGGAGAAAAATATTTTCTTCTGTGTTGTAAAATTTTGGCTTAAATTTTTATTGGGAAGAAATTCCATTTTAGAATTTTCTTAGAGTCATGCCGACTTTATTAGGACGAGTTATGAAATGATTTTTCCTTAATAGCCAGACCTTTGGATATTCTATTGAGAAAGGATGTTCCTTTTGTTGTTGCTGATAATTGCATAATATCTTGTTGAACAAATTAAAGGAACTAGTTATTACTTCACCCATTCTGACATCACTTGATTGGAAATTGCTTTTTGAATTGATGTTAGTAATTATGCAGTAAGAATTGTTTAGGACAAAGGCATGATTAGACATTTTCATATCATACCTAGTCTAGACAATTTTATACCCTGATTACCCTACTCTGAGATATATGTTCAATAAAACTGATGCTGAACCAAGATTGATTAATTGAGTTTTATTGAATTTGATATAGAAAGACGGGATAAAGAAAAAGGGCTGAAAATCTAGAAAGCAAACCATTGGTCTAGATTAGAAAACCCCGAGTTAGAGGCTATTGACGAGATAGTAGTATCTAATAAATTTTTGAATGAGAATTTATTTTCATTGTTTGCTATGAAAAATGATTCTCCTCTGTGGTTTACCGATATTGCTAATTATTCCCAAGTGATATGACTTATCAGCAAAAGAAGAAATTCTTTGTTGATTTGGAATATTACTACTAGGGAGATCCGTTTTTCTATTTCGAATTATTGCAGAGTAATTCATCAGAAGATGTGTCTCGGAAGGCGAAGACCACAAGATTCTGGAGCATTGCCATAAAAAATCTACGGGTGACTGATGGGTTTCCGACCGACATGCTAAATAGGTGTTATTTTACCCTATGTTGATTATGAATAATTAAGGACTGTGATTGACTAATTGTCACATTTAGTCTCTATGGTGTCACTTAATCAGCCAGAACCTAAGGCAGAGTACCTATCGTGTAGCTAGTCTATTGGAAAGTATCTACGATTTTATTAAATAAATATCGTACTCCCAGGGAAGTGGCAACGGCTTAGTAGTAACTAGCCTCTTATCCTAACTCTTATCTTATGATCCAGTTATGCAATCTTCATCAATATCCTTGATGAGAGGGTGATCCATTCTCCACTAGGTTCAAGTCTAATTAATCCTAAAAGTGTTTTAAAGATGAGTTCTGATTCTATGATATACTATTCCTATATGTTGATTGACCTGTCTTCGAGTATTTTAGATGCATCTTAGCCTGGATTGCAACTATGTTCTGTGTCTAAAGGCGTACCACATCCGAGGTCTCTAATAAATCGCCCTACCTTAATGACGGCCCTACTCACGGTTCGGGACGAAGGCATCCATGAAAGCCCTATGTCACTTCGGGGATCATACCGCTTGCCCTAGCCGCCGGCATAATCGGACTCAGCTCGACTCCTACCTAGACTATTTTAACAAGCAGGGTGTTCAGCATGTTATTTTATCTAGCATGGCAGACACCAATACTAATTGATGCCTGTTAAACTAAACAGGTTATGATTAGACCGTGGTTAGGAATTGTCTATAACCCTAACGTTAGTTTAAAAGAGCACATTAAACATGCAGACATAGTGAATATTTAGCAGGTGGCTATTTCCGGAAAAACGTAACAACTTCAACATATAAAACAACTATTCATAAAAATCGTAATCTGATATTCATAATTGATGTTTAGGTCAAAGTAATAAAACATATAAGAGAGGGGTATGGGGACTGATGCCATAAAGAAATCACCCTTTACGTAGTCTCGCCGATAGAGCGTACTGCTGTATACGTCGTATTGCTCGCCCTGACTCTGCTCGCTAGAACCTTCGGAGGACGCTTCCTCAGCCTAGTAACTGGGCTTTACCTTAATACCCAGCTTAAGCCCAGCCCTGTGGACTGACTCTTCAAACGCCTAGAGCTCTCTTAGGGTCTCCTAACGAAACCCTAGGTATTCTATGAATACCGGAAACGAACCTATCTATAGAAACCTAAGATCTGAGACTATTTCTCAGAAACAAAACACTAATAAGAAAGAAACTGAGATCCGAGTCTCTGAGTGAGTTGTGTACTAGAGAATTGTACACTGGACACCACTAAATGAGTCAGATTGAGTGGAGAGGGATGAATTCAACTGCTGGAGGCCTGGGGTATTTATAGCAGCTTCCCGGAGTGAAAATCTCTGAAAAATTCGATGTGGGACAGCTTCTGGCGGCTCGGGACGCCCGTCCCGGTTCAGGACGCCCGTCCCGGGTTCGGGATGCCCGTCCCGGACCTTTGACCGGGTCAACATTTCCAAAAATTGCATTTTTGCCCCAGAATTTGCTGTTTTCGTCTACTTTTCACCTGACACTTCCAAAATCATAAAAACCGTGAAATCAAGTAAATAGTAAACAATTAATGTCAATTTACTCTCAATTTCACCTTAAAACATATATAAAAACATGCTAAAAATGTGATACGATTTTCGCGTATCAGATAACCCCACACTTAGCTTTTTGCTTGTCCTCAAGCAAAGTCTACATGGAGTTAGTGATTTTAAACCGTAGTGCAGTCACTTAAATTCCTAATCATGTTTTTATTCCAAAAATTCTTCAGACAATTCTTAACACAGGTCTGACTGGTTAGGTTGCTATGACAAGGTCTCAAATGTTTCTAGTAGCTTGTTATGATCAGGCAGAAAACAAATCAACAACTAGGTTGGACTTTTTTCTTAGTCACAGGGTCTTCCTGATGTGTAGTGTGTGTACTAGTCTAGACCAGATAGTCAACACAATGAACTCTTATCTTAATTGTTACCAGATAATACTTCGACCTATCGCTAGACACACTGACAACAGATAACTTTCTGAGTTCTGAGCTTTGGTGATAAGATTTTTAATGTTTTAGCACTTAGTTATTTTCTTTATGGATTCAGGGTATTTTGAGTCTGCTTAGAACACGTCAACTTCAACTACCCATGTAGCGAGTCCCACTCCGATGACTCCCAGATCTACACGACCTTAGGGCATCAAGCTTTAAATTCCCTGAAGGAGTGGTGCTCGAGTAGCGAAGGCCGCTGGCAAACTACCCTATTGTAATTAACTTCCTTAATGTTCCTTTCACTTTTAGCTCAGAGTCTCATCTAGTCATTCTAACTGCCAATATATCCACAACTGGTCTAATTTTATCTAGTGGAGTCTCGAATGGGCAATTGGTTGAGGTCTCTAATCCAGACAAGGTTGTGCTCAGTTATCAGGAATTCCCTATTCCTAATCAATTAGTCCAAGATAGCTATCGACTATCTCCTACTAACCATAACATACTACCTACATATCATAGACATAAGCAATTGTTTAACCAAGCATACTGCATTTAGAAGTCTGAAAGATGGAAAAAATTTTGGAAGGGTGTGAAAATACGGGGAAAACAAGCAAAAGCATGCGAAAAAATTTTCAAACTGCTACAGTGCACCGTGCACTGCTACCCCACACTTATTTGAAGACAAGAAGAAATGAAAAATAGAAAACTCTTACCCCACACTTATTTGACTAATTAAGGGTAAGAGGGAAAATAAAACAAGAAGGATAATGGAAATAACAAAACAAAGAAAACAAAAGTAAAGGATCATGAGGATTAGAAAAACTCCCTTCATGTCGCGAGCAGAAGGGTCTTCTCTGATCTGTCGATTGGCTCTTCACCTTAGCCATGTGCTATTGCTGAGGTGTTCTTGACTCTGCAAGCTCTCGATATTGGAACGGATGACGCCAGCTCCGATCCTTCATTGTCGAGCTCTAGGTAGTGGCATATCCATTTGATGAATGACTCAAGCCCCAAGGACTGTTTCCTCGAATCATCTACAAAGTTTCTCGTAATCGTAGCAACGTGTCCAGAAGGAACGTGTCTAGGAATGAGACTTCTTTGGATTGGTGTGCCTACCTGCCAATGTTAGTAAAGGTATTGCATGCAAGTCTCGAATGGAAGAAAAAATACCTGAAGTTTTGGCGAAGCTGTGGTGGTAGGGGGCTCCAGTTGTGTAGATCTGGGCCCAAGTATTTGAGACTTCCTCGAGGAAGTTTCTCACAGCTGATTGGTATGCAGGGAATGCAAGCTCCTCCATTGCTATGCTCCCGACACAATGCCAAATTCCTCTATATCTGCCGATCGTTCGTTACCTCTTGGTAGATCACTTGCTTGCACTGATCTGGCTTTAATTGTTGCCAGTATCTCATCTATTGATTCTGCGAGTGTGGGTTTTGCTGTGGTGGTGTCTTCTGAAAGTTTCCAGCTTCCGAATTACTCCTCAGCTAAATCCCGTACGATTCCTCTAGTTGGGATTGTATGCGTTTCCCATTGGAGCAGCATTCTGCAGTAACCTACTCCTACCTCTTTTGGAATGGTTAGTCATTCCCATAGCAATCCCTGCTAAAGTGTGGTACTTAGCAGACTTCACAGATTTGATACACAGGCTGAACATTTCTTCCTAAAACATTGGCACTCTGAATCTGGAAAACAGCTAGAATCTGCACATGACTTTAACATCATTAGTAGGTAATGCCTGTGGTTCAGGCCATTTTGAAAAGTGTTCCACGACTACTATGATGTAATTATGTTCAAAAGAAGAAAGAGAAAAGGATTCGAAATACCCCTGATATCAACGGTTGCAACATTCTGTGTACGTCGCTGGGGTAGATGATCTCTGGAAGATGTGTTACCTGTTATTTGGCAAGCATCGCAGGACTGTATCAAAGATACAAAATACTTGAATATGGTGGGTCAACAAGATCCTGCTTTCAACACTTTTCGGACAGTGTTGATAGCCATCAATTGGTTTCCCGTAGATGCTTTAGGGCAATGCTCCAAAATCTTGTGTCCTTCATCTTCTTAGACACATCTTCTGATCAACTGATCTGCAAAAATTTGAAATAAAAGAGAAACTGCCCAGTAGTAATATTTCAAATCAGCAAAGAATTTCTTCTTTAGCTGATAAGTCATATCACTTGGAACTTATTCAGTGACTAGATAATTTGCAATAAACCACAGATGAGAATTATTATACATAGCAAACAATGCAAATAAGTTTTCACCCAAAAATTTATCAGTATTACACTAGCCTCTAACTCGGGGTTTTCTAATCTAGACCAATGGTTTGCTTTCTAGATTTTCAACCCTTTTTCTTACCCCTTCTTTCTATATCAAACTCACGTAACAATAAAACCTAACTTAATCAATTATGGTTCAGTATCAGTTTTATTGAACACAGACATCTCAGAGTGATCAGTGTAACCTATTGTTTTTAGACAAGACTAGATAAGATTAGGATTTATCATACATGAACTTTCTTATCATGTTTCAGTCTAAAACAATTCTTACTACATCACATATTCATTCAAAAAGCATATTTCAATCAGGTGATGTCATAATGGTTGCAATAATTCCTTTTGGTTTTAAAAAACAAATCTCATGCAATTATCAGCAAAACAAAAGGAACATCCTTTTTCCAATAGAACATTCAAAGGTCTGGCTATTAAGGAAAAACTATTTCATAACTCATCCTAATAAGGCCGACATGACTCTAAGAAAATTCTAAAATAGAGTTTCTTCCTGATAAAAATCTAAGCCAACATTTTACAACTCAGAAGAAAATATATTTTATCCTCATTTCCATTTTTATTTCTTCGAAATTAACTAAAGGAAGAAAAACACGAAAAAGAGCAACTAAGAAAACAACTAAAAAAAACAAGAGATAGGGAAAAGGAACAACTCACCGTTGAGCAAGAAAGATACATTCTTTTTGGGATTTTAAATTTTTAACATTTTTTTTTCTTTTTATGTTGAAAGCAGGTAAATTTCCTTAATATGGTTTTAGAATAATTTTCTAAAATTTGATTATCCTAAGTGTCTTAATTTCAGATATTATCTAAAATTAATTAGTTATGATAACCCTATATTTCAGAAATTGATTGTCTAACTAGTATAACATAAGTGTTGGGTCTAAAGTCTAGGTTACTACCGTTACCTATCATAAGCATCTAGAATTTTGATCGGTGTCTAGAATTTTGATCAGGAGTCCTAAATTCATTATGATATTTCCCCGGCAACGGCGCCAAAAATCTGATGGGTTTCCGACCGACATGCTAAATAGGTGTTATTTTACCCTATGTTGATTATGAATAATTAAGGACTGTGATTGACTAATTGTCACATTTAGTCTCTATGGTGTCACTTAATCAGCCAGAACCTAAGGCATAGTACCTATCGTGTAGCTAGTCTATTGGAAAGTATCTACGATTTTATTAAATAAATATCGTACTCCCAGGGAAGTGGCAACGGCTTAGTAGTAACTATCCTCTTATCCTAACTCTTATCTTATGATCCAGTTATGCAATCTTCATCAATATCCTTGATGAGAGGGTGATCCATTCTCCACTAGGTTCAAGTCTAATTAATCCTAAAAGTGTTTTAAAGATGAGTTCTGATTCTATGATATACTATTCCTATATGTTGATTGACCTCGGGCGGTTTAAAGATGAGTATTTTAGATGCATCTTAGCCTGGATTGCAACTATGTTCTGTGTCTAAAGGCGTACCACATCCGAGGTCTCTAATAAACCGCCCTACCTTAATGACGGCCCTACTCACGGTTCGGGACAAAGGCATCCATGAAAGCCCTATGTCACTTCGGGGATCATACCGCTTGCCCTAGCCGCCGGCATAATCGGACTCAGCTCGACTCCTACCTAGACTATTTTAACAAGCAGGGTGTTCAGCATGTTATTTTATCTAGCATGGCAGACACCAATACTAATTGATGCCTGTTAAACTAAACAGGTTATGATTAGACCGCGGTTAGGAATTGTCTATAACCCTAACGTTAGTTTAAAAGAGCACATTAAACATGCAGACATAGTGAATATTTAGCAGGTGGCTATTTCCGGAAAAACGTAACAACTTCAACATATAAAACAACTATTCATAAAAATCGTAATCTGATATTCATAATTGATGTTTAGGACAAAGCAATAAAACATATAAGAGAGGGGTATGGGGACTGATGCCATAAAGAAATCACCCTTTACGTAGTCTCGCCGACAGAGCGTACTGCTGTATACGTCGTATTGCTCGCCCTGACTCTGCTCGCTAGAACCTTCGGAGGACGCTTCCTCAGCCTAGTAACTGGGCTTTACCTTAATACCCAGCTTAAGCCCAGCCCTGTGGACTGACTCTTCGAACGCCTAGAGCTCTCTTAGGGTCTCCTAACGAAACCCTAGGTATTCTATGAATACCGGAAACGAACCTATCTATAGAAACCTAAGATCTGAGACTATTTCTCAGAAACAAAACACTAATAAGAAAGAAACTGAGATCCGAGTCTCTGAGTGAGTTGTGTACTAGAGAATTGTACACTGGACACCACTAAATGACTCAAATCGAGTGGAGAGGGATGAATTCAACTGCTGGAGGCCTGGGGTATTTATAGCAGCTTCCCGGAGTGAAAATCTCTGAAAAATTCGATGTGGGACAACTTCTGGTGGCTCGGGACGCCCGTCCCGGTTCAGGATGCCCGTCCTGGCGGTTTGACTGGGTCGGGACGCCCGTCCCGGACCTTTGACCGGGTCAACATTTCCAAAAATTGCGTTTTTGCCCCAGAATTTGCTGTTTTCGTCTACTTTTCACCTGACACTTCCAAAATCAAAAAAACCGTGAAATCAAGTAAATAGTAAACAATTAATGTCAATTTACTCTCAATTTCACCTTAAAACATATATAAAAACATCCTAAAAATGTGATACGATTTTCGCGTATCAGTGACCAATTGACTGCTATCAACACTATCCGGAATGTGATGAAAGTAGGATCTTATTGGTCCACAATATTCAAGAATTATGTATCCTTAATACAATCCTGCGATGTTTGCCAAATAACAGGTAACACATCCTTCAGAGATTGTCTACCCCAGCAAGGTACACAAAGTGTTGCAATCTTTTGATATCTGGGGTATTCATTGAATCCTTTTTCTTTCTTCCTTTTGGCAACAAGTACATCATAGTAGTTGTAGAACACTTTCAAAATTGCCTGAACCACAGGCATTACCTACTAATGATGTTAAAGTCATGTGCAGATTCTGTGAGAAATTGTTTTCCAGATTCAGAGTGCCAATGTCTTGATAAGTGATAAAGGGTTGTCCGCCAGTTACCACAACTAACGCTTCCTCTGATGGGCAGTTGAGGGCATTAATAGCTACTGATAACAATTAAATTAATGCCTTTCAACAAGGAAGAAACGTTTAGTCTGTGTATCAAATCTGTGAAGTCTGCCAAGTACTACACTTTAGCAGGGATTGCTATGGGAACGGAATACTGACATTCCAAAATAGGTAGGAGCAGGTTGCTGCAGAATGCTGCTCCAATGGGAAACACATACAATCCCTACCGAAGAAATCATACGGGATTTAGCTGAGGAATAATTCAGAAGTTGGAAACTTTCAGAAGATACCACCACAGCAAAATCCCTACCCGCAGAATCAACAGATGAGATACTGGTCAGACCTGTTTTACTATTACAGAAGTGTAGCCATACGGTGCATATGTTATAATGGAGCAAGACGTCACTTCTCAAAAAGTAAACAGGCAACAATTGAAGTCATACCAGTGCAAGCAAGTGACCGACCAAGTAGTATCGAATGGTCGACAGATATAGAGGAATTTGGCGTTGTATCAGGAACATAGCAATGGAGGAGCTTGCATCCCCTGCATACCAATCAGCAGTGAGAAACTTCCCCTAGGAAGTCTCAAATACTTGGGCCCAGATCTACACCACTGGAGCCTCCTACCACCACGGCTTCGCCAAAGCTTCAGGTATCTTTTCTGCCATTCGAAACTTGCATGCAATACCTTCACTGACATTGGCAGGTAGGCACACCAATCCAAAGAAGTCTAATTCCTAGATACGTTCCCCCTGGACACGTTGCTATGATTGCGAGAAACTTTACAAATGATTCGAGGAAACAGTCCTTGGAGCTTGAGTCATTCATCAAATGGATAGGCCACTACCTGGAGCTCGACATTGAAGGATCGGAGCTAATGAAGGTAGCTCCATCTACCAGACTTGACCGTTCTTCAAAACATGGGGATGGTAGTTCGCAACTCAGAGGGTAAATACACTCTCCATACGAAGCACACTATAGAGTCATCTGTTCCAGTATCTAGAGCTTACAGAGTCAAGAACACCTCAGCAATAGCACATGGCTAAGGTGAAGAGCCAATTGACATATCAGAGAAGACCCTTCTGCTCGAGACATGAAGGGAGTTTTTCTAATCCTCATCTTCCTCTACTTTTATTTTTATTTTCTTCATTTTGTGTTCTGTTTTGTTATTTCTATTACCCTTCTTGTTTTATTGCTTTATTTTCTCTCTTACCCTTAGTCAAATGAGTGTGGGGTAAGAAGTTTTTGTTTTATTTTTATTTCTTCTTGTTTTCAAATAAGTGTGGGGTAATTTAGATATGCATGAACACTGAGGACAGTGTCAAACTTAAGTGTAGGGTAGCAGTGCACAGTGCACTGTAGTAGAAATTTTTGCATGTTTTTCCCATATTTTCACACCCTTCCAAAAAAAATTTAAAATGTTTTTCACTCTTTCAGACTTCAAAATGCAGTTATGATTGGTGAAGAATTGTTGATGTCTATGATATGTATGTAGAATATTATGATTAGTAGGAGACAACGTGATAACTTTCTTGAATTTATCAATTAGAAATAGGGAATTCCTGATACTTGGGCACAACTTAGTTTGGATTAGAGACCTCAACCAAATACCTTTTCAAAACTTAACTAGATAAGATTAGACCAGTTGATTATGTATTGGCAATCAAAATGACTAGATGATGCTCTGAGCTGAAAGTGAAAAGAAAAAAATAAGAGTTAACTAAATAGGGTAGTTTGCAAGCGGCCTTTGCTACTCGAGCACCACTCCTTAGGGGAACTTAAAGCCTGATGCCCTAAGGTCGTGTAGGTCTGGGAGTCATCGGAGTGGGACTTGCTACATGGGTAGTTAAAGTTGACGTGTGAAAGCAGACACAAAATACCCTGAAAAATAAATATAAGAAAAATCAATAAATGCCTAATTGAAAATCTTGTCACCAAAGCTCAGAACTCAGAAGGTTGTTTGTTGCTGGTATGTCCAGCGACGGGTCGAAGTATTATCTGGTAAGAGTTGAGATGAGAGTATATTGTGTTAACAATCCAGTCTAGACTAGTACACACCCTACACATCAGGAAGACCTTGTGACTGAGAGAAGAGTTCAATCTAGTTATTAAGTTGTTAACCCTGTTTGACCATGATAATCTACTAGACACATTTGAGACCTTGTCATAGCAACTTAACCAGTCAGACCTGTGTTGTGAACTATTTGATTCAGTGATAAATTTTGGAGTAAAAACATGGCTAGAAATTTTAAGTGACTGCACCTATGATTTAAAATCACTAACTTCAGGTAGACTTTGCTTGAGGGTAAGCAAAAAGCTAAGTGTGGGGTTATATGATATGCATAAATCATATCACTTTTTTAGCATGTTTTGAGGCACAATTTAGGGTGAAATCGGTGTAAAATCATTATCAATTGACTGTTACTAACTCAATTTCACAGTTTTTGTGATTTTGGAAGTGTCAAGTGAAAAGTGAAAAAAAATGGCAAATTTCGGGGCAAAAAAGTGATTTTCAGAAGTTCGAAAGTCAGGATGGGCGTCCAGAACCCAGGACGGGCGTCCTGACTTGGTCAACAGGCCAGGACGGGCGTCTCGAGTACCTGGTCAAAGTCCCACATCGAATTTTTGAGAGAAATTCACCCAGTTTCCCTACTATAAATACCTTAGGCCTTCCTCAATTGAATTTATTCCTCTCCACTCGATCTGAGTCATTTAGTGACTTCAAGTATACAATTTTCCATAGTATACAAGTCACTTAGCGATTCAGGTTTTTAGTATAGGTTTATTTATAGTTTTAGAGAGTGTCTCATTTTCTTCATTTCCGAGAGTCTGTCTCAAATCTTAGAATACGACTAGATAGGTTCATTTTCGGTATTCATAGAATACCCAGGATTTCGTTAGGAGATCCTAAGAGGGCACTAGGCGTTCGAAGAGTCAGTCAACAGGGTTGTGCTTAAGCTGGGTATTAAGGTAAAGCACAGCTACAAGAATGAGGAAGCGTCCTTCGAAGGTTCTGTCGAGCAGAGTCGAGTCGAGCAGTCCAACATATACAAGCAGTTGCTCCATCAGCGGACTACGTAAAGGGTGAATACTTTATGGCATCGGTCCCCTTGTCCCTCTCTTTATATGTATGTACTGTGTTCGTCCAAATATGTATTATGAATATTGAACTATGGTTGTATGAATGTGTTATGCATGTTGAAGTACTTTATATTTTTCCAAAAATGGTCACCAGCTTAACTATCATTATGACTGCATGTCTACTGTAGTTTAACATGCATTAATTTAGGACTTCCCCATCGGGAAGCATTAATATCTACCATATTAGATGAAATAACCTATAGATCACCATGTTTGTTAAAGTAATCTAAGTAGGCTGAGTTTGTGTGTTTATGTCGGCGTTTGGGCGAGCGGCATGATCTCCTAAGTGACATAGGACTTTCATGGATGCCTTTAGCTCGAACCGTGAGTAGTGTCGTCATTAAGGTAGGGCGGTTTATTAGGTAACTCAGATGTGGTACACCTTTAGACTCAGTACATAATTGCAATCTAGACCAAGATATATCTAAAATACTCGAAGATAGGTCAATCAATATGTAGGAACAGTATAACATAAAATCAGAACAATATCTGTAAAACACTTTTTAGGCTTAGATAGACTTCAACCTAGTGGAGAATGAATCACCCTCTCATCAAAGAATTTGATGAACTATTGCATAACTGGATCATAAGATAAGAGTTAGGGTAAGAGGATAGTTACTACTAAGCCATTACCACTTCCCTGGGAGTACGATAATTGATTTAATTAAAATCGTAGATACTTTCCAATAGACTAGCTACACAATAGGTACTCTGCCTTAGGTTCTGATTGATTAAGTGACAGCATAGAGACTAAATGTGACAATTAGTCAATCTAAGTCCTTAGTTATTCATAATCAACATAGGGTAAAATAACACCTATTTTAGCATATCAGTCGGAAACCCATCACAGGCTTCGATTACTGTCTCATCAGCAGCTTGAGTGAAACTGGACAGAGCCCTTCAATATTCTAGGACTCTTGCTGCAGAGTAGTATTCTTCCAAGAAGGCCTTGCTTAACTCATCCCATGTTGTGATTGAGTTAGTAGGTAACTGTGCCGGCCACCTCTTAGCTCTGTCCCTAAGTGAGTAGGGGAAGAGGTTCAGATTGGTTACTTCTACAGTATGATCTCCCTTGAGACCTTCGCAAAGAGAGGAGAATTCGGATAAGTGCTCGAGTGGATTTTCGGATGCAGTTCCTCCAAACTGGACCCGATTTATTATCAGCTGGAGCAGATTCGGTTTGAGGTCATAGTGAGGGTTTCCAGGGATTATGATGGCGGACGATACTGGAACAGTCTGTGGCTGGATATAAGATTCGAGGGGAGATCTTTCGGCAACCATCTCTGTCCTTCGTCTATTAGCTGTACGGATGAGACGTTCGGGATTTTCAACTGGGGTTTCAAGGTTAGCTTCTGAGGTTCGAGTCATGCAACTACAGAGAAAAATACGTTAAGTCTGAGCAGATTGGTTAGTGGAGTAAAATAGAAATGAAAGAAAGAAATTAAAAAAACAAACAAATTCATAATCAAAGGAGTAAAACAAAGTACAGAGAAAATAAAAACAAGAAAATATTTTTCAGTTTTGTTTTTTGAAAGCAATTAAAATTTCCTTAATAAGGTTTTAGAATAATTTTCTAAAATTTGATTATCCAAAATGTCTTAATTTTAGATAATTTCTAAAATTAATTAGTTATGATAATCCTATATTTGAGGAAACTGATTGTTTAACTAGCATAAAGTGAGTGTTATGTCTAAGGTATAGATTACTACCGTTACCTATCATATTTCTCTAGAATTTTGATCAGGAATCCTAAATTTGTTATGATATTTCCCCGGCAACAGCGCCAAAAGTCTGGTGTGATTTCTACTAATATGCTAAAAATAGGTTTTATTTTAATATACACAAATCATATCACTTTTTAGCATGTTTTTAGGCACAATTTAGGGCTAATTTGGAGTTAAATCGTTCCCAATTGACTATTATTAACGCAATTTCGCAGTTTTTGTGATTTTGGAAGCTTCATGTGAAATATGCGAAAAATGGTAAATTTTGGGGTAAAAATATGATTTTCAGAAGTTTAGAAGTCAGGACGGGCGTCCCGACCCGGTCAAAGACCCTGGATGGGCATCTAGGACCCAGGATGGGAGTGCTGACCTGGTCAACAGGCCGGGACGGGCGTCCCGAACCCCTGTTCAGACTCCCACATCATTTTCTGCATCAAAAATCACTCAGTTCCCCTGCTATAAATACCTCAGGCCTTTCACAGTTGAATTCATTCCTCTTCACTTGATCTGAGTCATTCAGTGGCTTCCAGTACACAGTTTTCCACTATCTACAAGTCATTCAGTGATTTCAGGTGTTTTCGTTCAAGTAGATTTCTAGTTTTCGAGAGTGTCTTGTGTTCTTCGTTTCTGAGAGTCTGTCTCAGATCTTAGAATACGACTAGATAGGTTCGTTTTTTATATTCATAGAATACCCGGGATTTCGTTAGGAGATCCTAAGAGAGCACTAGGCGTTCGAAGAGTTAGTCAACAGGGCTTTGCTTAAGCCCGGGACGTAAGGTAAAGCAATAGCTACTAGGCTGAGGAAGCATCCTCCGAAGGTTCTGTCGAGTAGAGTCGGGTCAAGTAGTCCAGGATATACAAGAAGTTGCTCCATCAGCGGACCTAATAAATGGTGAATACTTTATGGCGGTGGTCCCCTTGTCCCTCTCTTTATATGTTTGTACTGTGTTTGTCCAAAAATATATTTGAATATTAAATTATGATATTATGAATATGTCTTATGCAAGTTGAAGATATTTACATTTTTCCAAAAAGGTCACCAGCTTAACTAACATTATGACTGCATATTTACTTGCTCTTTTAAATTAGATGAACGGTTATAGACAACTCCTAACCACGATCTAATCATAACTTGTCTAGTTTATCAGGCCTTAATTTAGGGCTTTGTGTGAGGACGGGAGCATTAAGGTCTGCCATATTAGATGAAATAACCTATAGATCACCATGTTTGTTAAAGTAGTCTAAGTAGGCTGAGTTCATGTGTTTATGTTGGCGTTAGGGCGAGCGGTATGATCTCATGAGTGACACAGGACTTTCATGGATGCCTTTAGCTCGAACTGTGAGTAGGGCCGTCAATGGCGATGAGGTGGTTTATTAGATAACTCAGATGTGGTACACAAGTAGAATCAGTACATAATTGCAATCTAGACCAAGATATATCTAAAATACTCGAAAATATGTCAATCAACATGTAGGAACAATATAACATATATCAGAACACTGTCTATAAAACACTCTTGTAGGCCTAAGTAAACTTGAACCTAGTGTAGAGTGAATCAACCTCTCATCAAAGATTTTGATGAACGATTGCATAACTGGATAATAAAATGAGAGTTAGGGTAAAAGGATACTTAATACTAAGTCGTTACCACTTCCCTGGGAGTACGATAAAATTCTTAAATTAAAATCGTAGGTACTTTCCAACAGACTAGCTACACGATAGGTACTCTGCCTTAGGTTCTGATTGATTAAGTGACAACATAGATGCTAAATGTGACAATTAGTAATTCTAAGTCCTTAGTTATTCATAATCGATATATGGTAAATAAAACCTATTTTTAGCATATCGATCGGAACGCATCAGATTTTTTGCGCCGTTGCCGGGGATCTATCATATCAAATTTAGGATTCCTGATCCAAATTCTAGAGACTTATGATAGGTAACGGTAGTCATCTATATTTTAGACATAACACTCATTTTATGCTAGTTAGACAATTAATTTCTGAAATACAGAGTTATCATAACTAATTAATTTTAGATATTATCTTAAATTAAGACATTTAGGATAATCAAATTTTAGAAAATTATTCTAAAACCGTATTAAGGAAATTTAATTGCTTTCGAAAAAAAATTAAAACTCGAAAATATTTTTCTTGTTTTTAAATTTTTTCATATTTTGTTTTTCCCTTTTTGTTTGTTTTAATTTTATCCTAACCAGACTTTACACTCATAGATGAAAAGAACAAGAGCAACTACAAACCAAGCAAAGAAAACAGAAAATCCCGACGCTCTAGGTCGAAAGAAGAAGAAACCAGAAGGACCATCTAGGCCTGAACCAGAAGTACCACGGGAGAACAATCCCCCACAACCTATAAACATAGACTCAAGCCTAGATACCAGTGATTTAGTGAAACGATTCTTGAACACCCGTGAACCTAGTCCCACGGAAGAGGACCCTTCTGAAGAAACCTTTCCTCCAAGAGAAGAACCTCAAAAATCTCCCGTTCACACTCCTGCCCAAAGAGCTCCTAGAAATCCACAACCCCTTGACCAAAACCAAAACTCACCAACATCTCCTGAATACACTCCAACACCTAACGAGCACACACCTTCCTCCGGAGGAAGTACTAATGGGTTTCAGTCAGTTTTGTCCGTGCATATAGATACTTTGACCAACAAGATCAACCAGATGGATCAAGCGATCGCAAGCAGATTGTGTCACTTGGAACAGAGCATTCTAAATATCACAGCCAACATGGACCAACTTAGGGCCACGGTAAGCCTCCAAGAAAGCCAAGGTGCACAGATACTACGGGAGTTAGCTGAAATACGAAGTGAGCAAGGTAGGCAAAGGGATGAGATGAGAGCTATGCGAGTAGAGATGCGAGAGATAAGGAACAAAGACCGATAAAAAAGGGAAGATTCTTTTTATTTTTTAGCAAATAAACTGTTTGAACTAAAGTTTAATAATCTGACCCCTACTTTTTATTTTCGAATTTAAAAAAAAGGGTCTTTTATTTTATTCAGAAATTTTTCTTCAAACATTTTATTTCTCAATTCTTTGCAAAAAACAAATATGTTAAAAATGCAATTTACTTTTCATTAATTAAATTGTGTGAATTTAGTCTTTTTTTTCTAGAATTTTTGTTAAATAGGAAGTAAGGATATGATTAGGGCAGTTATAATTTTTGAAAGGAGAACAAGACTGAGAATTTTCGCAAAGGTTTTAACAACTTCTGTATTACATAGGCTAACCATGAAGATTTGTTAAAATTATAATTGTTTTGGTGTATAAAAGATTTGCAGGGAATTTCAAAAAAAAATTTTGGAAGTGGCACACATCCCGAGGTAGCCAAGACGGGCGTCCCGCTTCTGGACGGGAATTTTTTAATATTCTCTCCAACTTCTCTCTAGAAATTTTTGGCAAACTCTTGAAATTTAAAATTTTGAATTTCCCTCCAAAATTTGAACTTTTGAATTTCCTTCCAAAATTCGAATTTCCCTCCAAATTTCGAATTTCCCGCCAAAACTCAAAATCCTTCTCTAACCAAAATCCACCCTTCTAAATTCAAATTTCCCTCCAGAATTTGAATTTGAATTTTCTTTCCCGCCGAATTTTCAAACTCTCTCAAACTTCTTCAAACAAATGGCTCCAAAACGCGCCCGTATTACTTCTGCGATGGCTGTCACATCTGTGGCACATCCTTTCATGCTCTTCCCTTCCATTTCGACATATCAGGAGAGGTGTCATGGACACATCAGGCGTAGCATACTGGTTGGCAGAACGCTCAAATGGGCAGCTGTTCAGACACTGGGAGTCGAGCAGGAGGTCCAGTGCATACTCGACGTGCTACCCTACAGTAGAGTTTTCATCGTCATCGAGCTGACCTACCTCGAGCTGGTATGTGAGTTCTACGCTTCCTTTACATTCCAACAGGAGCATATCACATTTCGACTAGGCGGAATGGATCGATCGATGAGCATGGCCGAGTTCGGCATTGCCTTGGGTATCTAGCGGAGGGAGGAGCTGGATACGCCCGCCTACACTACAGCAGTGCGAGATTTCACCTCTGTGGACGTCTCCACCGCTTGGGCTCAGATCTGTATGACTGGCGTCCCCTACCAGCATGGCTTCACAAAAGCCATAGGTATTCATCTGGCCATTCGCTACTTACATGCTATTATAGCACATACTTTGTCAGGACGTCAGACGGCCCCCGGGAATGTCAACCAGATGGAGACGTTCCTCCTAGCCAACATGCACAGGGGTGCTACAGTAGAGATGGCCCGGCTTATCACCGTCATCATGCGGGGCTTCGCCACAGACACTCAGAAACAGTGTCTGGGGCTTGGGCCGTTCATCACCAAGATAGCCCATTACCTGGAGCTGGACATCGAGGGCTCAGAGTTGACCCAGGTTACCCCGACCACCATTCCTACGGACCTGACCATTCTACGGAACATGGGAATGGTCATACGGGATGCGACTGGGCGCTACTCCATCCACACGGAGCAGCAGGGAGGGTCATCGGTACCAGGATCGGCCACAAAGCACATACCACCGACCCAGACATTCGTGTCTCGCACCGCTTTTGAGCGACATATGTCGCAAGGATTAGCAGACCTTACTGCCCGACATAGCCGGGATATGGCAAACATTGAGAAGCGGTTATCGATGATGGAGGACCGAATCAACATGACCAGCAGTAGGGTCGAGGAGGTTTTTCAGCAAACTTCCCGGTTGGCTGAAGACCTCGAGGTCTACTTCTGTGCACCCGATGACAATGTGCCCGGTTCTTAGTTTTTCTTTTTCCTTTTCTTTTTCTTTCTTTCGTTCTTTTTTCTGCTTTATGTATGGGATTATGTCTAGGTTGTATGAAATATGAATCTTTGTATGACGTTGATTTATATGACATAACAACATTGTTTCTTCTATTATATTTTGTTATTTCTTTTACTTTTGTTGTTTTATTTTCTTTCTCTTTCCCTTAGTTAGTCAAATAAGTGTGGGGTAAGAGTTTTATGTTCTTTGATTTTCGTTTTTCAAATAAGTGTGGGGTGTTTAGATATGCATGAAGACTGAGGACAATGTCACACTTAAGTGTGGGGTAGCAGTGCACTGTGCACTTTAGTTGCGGTAAAATGTTTTGCATGTTTTCCCATATTTTCACTAAAATTGCACCCTTCAAAAAAAATTCAAAAATTTTCACTCTTTCAGACTTCAAAATGCAATTGTGATTGGTAAAGAAATGCTTATGTCTATGATATATAAGTAGAGCATTATGATCGGTAGGAAACAACGTGATAACTTTATTGAATTCATCAATTAGAAATAAGGAATTCCTTATACTTGAGCACTAGTTTGGATTAGAGACATCAACCAAATACCTTTTCGAGACTTAGCTAAATAATATTAGACCAGTTGAGGATGCACTAGCAAGTTAAATGACTAGATGATACTCTGAGCTGAAGTGAAAGTTAAATAAATAGGGTAGTTTGCAAGCGTCCTTTACTACTCGAGCACCACTCCTTAAGGGAACTTAAAGCCTGATGCCCTAAGGTCGTGTAGATCTGGGGAGTCATCGGAGTGGGACTCGCTACATGGGTAGTTAAAGTTGATGTGTGGAAGCGAACACAACAATACCTTGAACAATCAATCTAAAAATACATAGCCCAGTGTGTTGTTATATTGAAATTTTCAATTGAAAAACCTTGTCACCAAAGCTCAGAACTCAAAAGGTTGTTTGTTGCTGGTATTTCTAGCAACTGGTCGAAGTATTATCTGGTAAGAGTTAAGAGAAGACTATATTATGTTGACAATCTAGTCTGAACTTATACACACACTACACATCAGGAAGACCTCGTGACTAAGAGTGGAGTTCAGTCTAGTTATTAAATTGTTAACCCTGCCTGAACATGATAATCTACTAAAGACATTTGAGACCTTATCATGGCAACTTAACCCGTCAGACCTGTTTTGTGAATCATCTGACTCAGTGATCAATTTTGGAATAAAAACATTGTTAGGAATTTTAAGTGACTACACCTATGATTTAAAATCAATAATTTCATGTAGACTTTGCTTGAGGACAAGCAAAAAGCTAAGTGTGGGGTTATATGATATGCACAAATCATATCACTTTTTAGCATGTTTTAGGCACAATTTAGGGCGAATTTGGAGTTAAATCATTCCCAATTGACTGTTATTAACGCAATTTTGCAGTTTTTGTGATTTTGGAAGCTTTAGGTGAAATATGCAAGAAAATGGCAAATTTCGGGGTAAAAATATGATTTTCGAAAGTTCAGAAGTCAGGACAGGCATCCCGACCTGGTCAAAGACCCGGGACGGGCGTCCAGGACATGGGACAGGCGTCCTGACTTGGTCAACAAGCTGGGATGGGCGTCCCGAACCCCTGTTCAAACTCCCACATCATTTTCTGCATCAAAAATCACTCAGTTCCCCTGCTATAAATACCTCAGGCCTTTCACAGTTGAATTCATTCCTCTCCACTTGATCTGAGTCATTCAGTGGCTTCTAGTACACAGTTTTCCACTGTCTACCAGTCATTCAGTGATTTCAGGTGTTTTCGTTCAAGTAAATTTCTAGTTTTCGAGAGTATCTCGTGTTCTTCATTTCTGAGAGTCTATCTCAGATCTTAGAATACGACTAGATAGGTTCATTTTTTATATTCATAGAATACCCGGGATTTTGTTAGAAGATCCTAAGAGAGCACTAGGCGTTAGAAGAGTTAGTCAACAGGGCTTTGCTTAAGCCCGGGACGTAAGGTAAAGCAATAGCTACTAGGCTGAGGAAGTGTCCTCTGAAGGTTCTGTCGAGCAGAGTCGGGTCAAGCAGTCCAGGATATACAAGCAGTTGCTCCATCAGTGGACCAAATAAAGGGTGAATATTTTATGGTGGTGGTCCCCTTGTCCCTCTCTTTATATGTTTGTACCGTGTTTGTCCAAAAATATATTTGAATATTAAATTATGATATTATGAATATGTGTTATGCATGTTGAAGATATTTACTTTTTTCTGGAAAGGTCACCAGCTTAACTAACATTATGACTGCATATTTACTTGCTCTTTTAAATTAGATGAACGATTATAGACAACTCCTAACCACGATCTAATCATAATTTGTCTAGTTTATCAGGCCTTAATTTAGGGCTTTGTGTGAGGACGAAAGCATTAAGGTCTGTCATATTAGATGAAATAACCTATAGATCACCATGTTTGTTAAAGTAGTCTAAGTAGGCTGAGTTCGTGTGTTTATGCCTGCGTTAGGGCGAGTTGCATGATCTCCTGAGTGACACAGGACTTTCATGGATGCCTTTAGCTCGAACCGTGAGTAGGACCGTCAATGGAGATGGGGCGGTTTATTAGATAACTCAAATGTGGTACACAAGTAGAATCAGTACATAATTGCAATCTAGACCAAGATATATCTAAAATACTCGAAGATAGGTCAATCAACATGTAGGAACAATATAACATATATTAGAACACTATCTATAAAACACTCTTGTAGGCTTAAGTAAACTTGAACCTAGTGTAGAGTGAATCAACCTCTCATCAAAGAGTTTGATGAACGATTGCATAATTGGATAATAAAATGAGAGTTAGGGTAAAAGGATAGTTAATACTAAGCCGTTACCACTTCCATGGGAGTACAATAAAATTCTTAAATTAAAATCGTAGGTACTTTCCAACAGACTAGCTACACGATAGGTACTCTGTCTTAGGTTCTGATTGATTAAGTGACAACATAGATGCTAAATGTGACAATTAGTAATTCTAAGTCCTTAGTTATTCATAATCGATATAGGGTAAATAAAACCTATTTTTAGCATATCGATCGGAATGCATCATATTTACCCTATATCGATTATGAATAATTAAGGACTTAGAATTACTAATTGTCACATTTAGCATCTATGTTGTCACCTAATCAATCAGAACCTAAGGCAGAGTACCTATCGTGTAGCTAGTCTGTTGGAAAGTTCCTACGATTTTAATTTAAGAGTTTATCGTACTCCCAGGGAAGTGGTAATGGCTTAGTAGCAACTATCCTTTTACCCTAACTCTCATTTTATTATCCAGTTTTGCAATCATTCATCAATATCCTTTTATGAGAGGTTGATCCATTCTACACTAGGTTCGAGTTCATTAAGCATGCAAGAGTATTTTACAGACAGTGTTATGATATATGTTATATTGTTCCTACATGTTGATTGACCTATCTTCGAGTATTTTAGATATATCTTGGTCTAGATTGCAAATTATATACTAACTCTACTTGTGTACCACATCTGAGTTATCTAATAAACCACCCCATCGCCATTGACGGCCCTACTCACGGTTCGAGCTAAAGGCATCTATGAAAGTCCTGTGTCACTTAGGAGATCATGCCGCTCGCCCTAACGCCGGCATAAATGCACGAACTCATCCTACTTAGATTACTTTAACAAACATGGTGATCTATAGGTTATTTCATCTAATATGGCAGACCTTAATGCTTCCGTCCTCACACAAAGCCCTAAATTAAGGCATGTTAAACTAGACAGGTTATGATTAGACCGTGGTTAGGAATTGTCTATAATCGTTCATCTAATTTAAAAGAGCAAGTAGACATACAGTCATAATGATAATTAAGTTGGTGACCTTTCCGGAAAAATGTAAACATCTTCAACATGCATAACACATATTCATAATATCATAATTTAATATTCAAATGGGTCTTTGGACAAACATAGTACAAAAATATAAAGAGAGGGACAATGGGACCACCACCATAAAGTATTCACCCTTTATTAGGTCCGCTGATGGAGCAACTGCTTGTATATCCTGGACGGCTTGACCCGACTCTACTCGACAGAACCTTCGGAGGACGCTTCCTCAACCTAGTAGCTATTGCTTTACCTTACGTCTCGGGCTTAAGCAAAGCCTTGTTGACTAACTCTTTGAACGCCTAGTGCTCTCTTAGGATCTCCTAACGAAATCTCAGGTATTCTATGAATATTAAAAACAAACCCTATCTAGTTGTATTTTAAGATCCCGAGACAAACTCTCAGAAAAACAAAGAACACGAGAAACTCTCGTATACTGAAAATCTACTTGAATAGAAAACACCTGAGATCACTGAATGGCTCGTAAAAAGAAAAAAAATGTGTACTGGAAGCCACTGAGTGATTTAGATCAAGTGGAGAGGGATGATTTCAACTGTAGAAGGCCTAGGGTATTTATAGTAGGGAAGCTCAGTGAAATTCTCTTCAGAAAACGATGTGGGACACTGTTCATGGGGGGACGCCCGTCCTAACTTTCGAACTTCCGAAAATTACGTTTTTGCCCCGAAATTTGTCATTTTCTCTCATATTTCACCTGAAACTTCCAAAATCACAAAAATTGCGAAATTGTGTTAATAACAATCAATTAAGAACGATTTAACTCCAATTTCGCCCTAAATTATGCCTAAAAACATGTTAAAAAGTGATATGATTTATGCATATCATCGGTCTTGTGTTTCTTTTCTTTTTTTCACTTATGTGTGTTAGGTTAAAGTATAATTTACAATTGGAAATGTAACTCAATCTCCATTTTTTTGTCTGAAGGATTTTTTTTCTTTTATTCTTGAACATTTGCGACTGTCTTGTGCTAGTTAAAGTATAATTTACAATTGGAAATGTAATTCAATCTCTATTTTTTTTGTTTGAAGGATTTTTTCTTGAACATTTATGACTGTCTTGTGCTAGTTAAAGTATAATTTACAATTGGAAATGTAACTCAAATTGTAAATTGCACGCTTAACATGCGAGCCAATTTTGTTTTTTTGTGCACTTATGTCAGTCTTGTGTTAGTTGAAGCATAATTCACAATTCAAAATGTAGCTTAGATAATTAAATGCTAGCTTAGCATGCAAGAAACACAGAAATTTGATATCCACAATCTTTATATGTTGGACATGTAGCTCAGATGGTAGAGTGCCCGCTTAGCATTCGAGAGGTACGTGAATTGATACCCTGCATGTCTAATTTTTATTTTTATTTTGAGCTAATTTTGTTTTTTAAATTTTTTTCCACTTATGTCAGTCTTATGTTAGTTGAAGCATAATTCACAATTCGATATGTAACTTAAATGGTAAGATACTCACTTAACATGCGAGAAACATTGAAATTTGATATCCGCAATCTCTATTTATTGGAGATGTAGCTCATGGTAGAGCGCTCGCTTAATTTGTTTTGAGACAATTTTTATTTTTATTATTATTATATTTTTTTGCATTTTTATTTTTTTCTTGAACATTTGCGACTGTCTTTTGCTAGTTAAAGTATAATTTACAATTGGAAATGTAATTCAATCTCCATTTTTTTGTTTGAAGGATTTTTTCTTGAACATTTATGACTCTCTTGTGCTAGTTAAAGTATAATTTACAATTGGAAATGTAACTCAGATTGTAAATTGCACGCTTAGCATGCGAGCCAATTTTGTTTTTTTTTGTGCACTTATGTCAGTCTTGTGTTAGTTGAAGTATAATTCACAATTCAAAATGTAGCTTAGATAATAAAATGCTAGCTTAGCATGCAAGAAACACGGAAATTTGATATCTACAATCTTTATATGTTGGGCATGTAGCTCAGATGGTAGAGCGCTCGCTTAGCATTCGAGAGGTACGTGAATTGATACCCTGCATGTCTAATTTTTATTTTTATTTTGAGCTAATTTTGTTTTTTTTTAATTTTTTTTCACTTATGTCGGTCTTATGTTAGTTGAAGCATAATTCACAATTCGATATGTAACTTAAATGGTAAAATACTCACTTAACATGCGAGAAACATTAAAATTTGATATCCGCAATCTCTATTTATTGGAGATGTAGCTCATGGTAGAGAACTCGCTTAATTTGTTTTGAGCCAATTTTTATTTTTATTATTATTATATATATATTATAATATATATATATTATATATATTTTTTTTTTTTTTTTTTTTTTGCATTTATGTCGGTCTTGTGTTTTTTTTTCCACTTATGTGTGTTAGTTTAAAGCATAATTCACAATTCGCGATGTGGCTTAGATCATAAAAGGCTTGTTTAGCATTCAAGAAACATGAAAATTTGATACCTGCAATTTTCATATATGGGGGATGTAGTTCAAATGGTAAAGTGCTCGCTTAGCATGCGAGAGGTACGGGGATTGATACGCTGCATTTTTATTTTTTTTAAACTTGTGTTAGTTGATGCATCATAATTCACAATAGCTTAGATCATAAAATGCCCGTTTAACATGCGAGAAACATGAAAATTTAATACTTGCAATTTCTATATATGGGGATGTAGCTCAGATGGTAAAGCGCTCGCTTAGCATGCGAGAGGTACGTGTGGAGATACCCCGCATCGCCATTTTTTCACTCTTTCACTTATGTTGAACTTGTGTTAGTTGAAGCATAATTCACAATTCAGGATGTAGTATACGAGGTGATACCTACAATCTCCAATGTTTTTGTTTGAAAGATTTTTTTCTTGAACATTTGCAACTGTCTTGTGCTAGTTAAAGTATAATTTACAATTGGAAATGTAACTCAATCTCCATTTTTTTGTTTGAAGGATTTTTTCTTGAACATTTACGACTATTTTGTGCTAGTTAAAGTATAATTTACAATCGGAAATGTAACTCAGATCGTAAATTACACGCTTAGCATGTGAGCCAATTTTGTTTTTTTGTGCACTTATGTCAGTCTTGTGTTAGTTGAAGCATAATTCACAATTCGACATGTAGCTTAGATAATAAAATGCTCGCTTAGCATGCGAGAGGTACGTGAATTGATACCCTACATGTCTAATTTTTATTTTTATTTTGAGCTAATTTGGTTTTTAAAAATTTTTTTTCACTTATGTCGGTCTTAGGTTAGTTGAAGCATAATTCAGAATTCGGGATGTAACTTAAATGGTAAAATACTCACTTAACATGCGAGAAACATTGAAATTTGATATCCGCAATCTCTATTTATTGGAGATGTAGCTCATGGTAGAGCGCTCGCTTAATATATTTATTTTGAGCTAATTTTTATTTTTATTATTATTATATATTTTTTTGCATTTATGTCAGTCTTGTGTTTCTTTTTTTTTTCTTTTTTTTTTTGCACTTATGTGTGTTAGTTTAAAGCATAATTCACAATTCAGGATGTGCCTTAGATCATAAAATGCTTGTTTAGCATGCGAGAAACATGAAAATTTGATACTTGCAATTTTCATATATGGGGGATGTAGTTCAAATGGTAAAATGCTCACTTAACATGCAAGAAACATTGAAATTTGATATCCGGAATCTCTATTTATTGGTGGTAAAATGCTCACTTAACATGTAAGAAACATTGAAATTTGATATCCGAAATCTCTATTTATTGGAGATGTAGCTCATGGTAGAGCGCTCCCTTAATTTTTTTTTTAGCCAATTTTTATTTTTATTATTATTATATTTTTTTTGCATTTATGTATGTCTTGTGTTAGTTAAAACATAATTCACAATTTGGAATCTAGCTTAAATGATAAAATGATCCCTTAGCATGCGAGAAACATGAATCCAAGATAAAATCAAATTCCATGATATATTTGAAGATATACAATACGAAATTATAAATTTGAAATATGAGATATTTAATGGTATATATAAATTATTAGATTGAAAGATTAATCAATAAAATCAAATTCCATGATAAATATAAAATCTTCACCTTAATATGATGATGTATTTATGAGTTAGATTAATACCAATTCTAAAAATCTTGACCCTGTTTTTCTACTGGATAACTTTATTTTTCTTATTTTTTCAAAAAATAAAAAATAAAAAATAAAAAATAAAAAATAAAAGTTAAAAACAAACACTCGTCTCTATCTCCTCATAGACGGCAGCAGGGATGGTAGCTGTGAATGGGATTAGCAATGGACAAACAATGAATACTAGTGCTAATCTTGGTTCCTCTAGTCGCAAACTTCCAGCGTTGCTACCTTTGCACTCTTATCTCTCAAGGCACAGCCCTTCAAGACTGCCAATTGTTTCAGAACTTCTGAATCTATATTGTGTATATATATATATATATATATATATATATATATATATATATATAATACTCATGTCTTGATTTTCGTCGTGTAGAAGTGCTGGGATTACAGAGAATTTGGCGATTGAATGTCGAAATTTGAGCTATTCGGTTTCCACCGGACATGGGGAATTGCGACCCATACTCAATGACTGTTCGCTGAACATTCCTTCTGGGCAGCTTTGGATGCTTCTTGGTCCCAATGGCTGTGGAAAATCTACCCTTTTAAAAGTGCAAATTTACTTTGTCTTTCAAGTGGAAGTGGATACGCCCCCACGCTATTCTGCTTATTTATTGTGGTTTTCTTTTTTAAACAGATTTTTGCTGGGTTGTTGAGTCCAAATCGAGGGTTCTTGCGAGTGAGAAAGCCTAGAAGTTTTGTGTTTCAAAACCCGGATCACCAGGTTATTCAGTGCTTTAGAATTTGGTTTGCTTAGTTATTCATTAACTTTTTGTAGTATTTCAAAGTATAGTCTTCAGGAGGACGAAAATACAAAATCTTGTTTGACTGGTTGATTTGCTTGCTGGTTCTATTTCTGAACTTTTAAGTTGGAAAACCAAGAAAAGGGCCTGCATTTGACTGGGAATTCTCTTTCATCCTCTTAACTGTTTCAATTAACAAAAGTTATGTTGGGATTTTATTAAATGGCAGTGACTAACAATAAAAATGCATCTTGTTCTTTCTTTCTTTCTCTGGCATATCATTTTTCATTTAAGTTTGTTTTTTCAATGTAAGCCTCCGTTTGTTTTTTCATTGTAAGCCTCCGTTTGTTTAAATAAAACTTTTTGAGGACAAGGGTTGATTGATATTTTAGGTACTGTAAAGATAATAATGATTGTTTATGCAACACAGAGAGTGTTGATTTATTTTTTTAAATTGATAGAAAAAATTTCAACTTTCTTTTTGTTGGAAAACTCAGTCTTGTCACCCAAAAAGCCAAATAAGGTTGTATTTCTATTTCTTAGATTGGCTACACCTTACAAGAGCACTCATATCGACCAGCATCTTGTTCTTGTTCTTATGTTGTAGCTTTGGATTTGCTTCATCCATTTTTCGAAGCACCAATTTTTATTCCAGCAATTAGGCTAGCTATTTTGAATTTTTATTGCTGCAAATGATTTTCATCTTTTGCTACTCTTCCTAGTATATTCATAAGAATGTTTACTAAAGAAAAGTAAATGTATGTAATGGTGTTGCCCCTAAGTTTCTGCCATGGCAGTCTCAGGAGCAAGAATTTCTCAGATAAAATAATTTTTGCTACATTTTTGGATTTGTCATCTTCCCATGCAGTTAAAGTAATCAGTGAACTCAGGTTTCCGAATGTATATGATTTCTTAAGCTGTCAACTATTAGATGAGATGCTATCTGGGTTGGATAGGTTTTAAGTTGTTAATTGTGTTTAGATACAAACTATCAAACCTGTTCATTGTCTTTCTTCCAGAGAATGAGATGATGGTTATATATTTATGTCATTGCCTAATGGACTTTAACACTCGCCGGATATGCAAGGCTCAAGAGACTAATATTTTATTTTATATAACAACTCCAAGTTTGATATATGAGAACATTAGTCTGATCATTTCGTTTCATCTCATAATGCCTCTTTATATTTACATCTCTTAACTAGTTTTATAAGTTTCCAATAGACAGTGATGAAGTTTAAGAGATTGATCAGTTGGGATGATTGAGGTGATCAAATCAACCTGTCTGTGTGGCTGTTGTTCTCTTTAGAGTTCCATCAATTCATTCATGGAGGAAGAATATGTTGACTTGATAGGAAATGCTCAATGTGAAGTTAATCATCCATGTATATATATATATGCAGTATCTTTGAGGCTGAAAACTTTTTGAGGAATAACAGTGGTATGTGCAGGTGGTGATGCCTACTGTTAAAGACGATGTCGCATTTGGTCTCAGTAGATTTAATTTAAGTCATAACGAGACTAGGTCTCGAGTTGCAAAAGCTTTAGAAGCCGTTGGCATGATTGACTACTTGCAAGTATGTTGTCGAAGCACTATATAGTAAGATTCAGGTATAAATTAAAACTGAATCGTTCTCACTTGATACTTCCTTGTACCTGTACTTGTCAGCGACCAGTACAAACTCTTAGTGGCGGTCAGAAACAAAGGGTCGCTATTGCTGGTGCTTTGGCTGAGGCATGTAAAGGTTTGCTACTTGATGAGCTGAATACTTTTCTGGATGAGACTGATCAGGTATGATACTACTTTTGGGAACCCATCAAATATGCATAAAACATAAAATGATGAAATTGACTACTTATGAGCTATTAGCTTCTCCAAAAAGTCCCCCACTCCTTGCTGTCTAGTTTTCTTTGAAGTTACAATCAAAACTTAGAAGCAATGGGTAATATCTCAGAAGGGCTTCTGTATGGAAAAAGGAAAATTGCTACAAGTTGCTTTATTTTAAGGGAAGCAACTATGAATAGGGTCAATATGTTGCATTCTGTGCTGAAGTGGATTCCTTTTATAGGGAAAACATATAAAATGATATATTCTAAAAATACTTTTCATAGAAAATTAGAAAGAATGTAGCCATTGGATAATATATCAAGAGGGGAAAAATAAAAGTACTGCACCAAGAATGGCTGATATCCAAAAGCCTTCTATAATTACCTTTATTATTTTAAAATATTAATAAAAGAGTTATATTCAGTATAATGTTGTTGTATTTTTATATGAAGGTAGATAGAACAATTTTCTCGTAGAAAGGACCCTGAAACCTTTTTATGTTATATTTTATACTCAGGTTGAAAATTAGCTAGAAAATTTGGGAATGGATCTGAAGCAAAGGACACATAATAAAGAGCTAAAAGGAAAGATAATGGTAAAATTATGTCTTCAAGTGACAAATGTAATGCATGGTACTTTAGTTAGGATAAGAAAGTTAATAATACATCAAACTACAGTATTCCTAAGAAAGAAGGAAGAAGGTAGATTGAGGGCAGTTTAATGGGACTTTAGATAGAATCAGGATATATGTTAAGGAGAAGACTCTCTCTGATTTAAAAAATTGATTATCTTAGGACTATTTACACAGATGAAAGAATTTGTAAACACACAAGTTAAAATGGGCATAATAGATGCTAGATAAAGTATAATTGCCTAGACTACTGTAGATCTGTGCGTAAGTGAAACTCACAAAATTTTCATGGGCGGCATAATCCCATTTTGCAAAGGAAACATAAAATATATTTGCTTCTCCAGTTAATGTATGAGACAAGTTATTTTTATTGATGAGGAGGGTAATGATTAGCATAACTATTAGAATATAAGAGAATAGAAATGTCAAGATAAGTATTCTTTTGAATAATAAGAGCACCAAATTAGAAATCATATTTGCATAAGAATATGGGGAGATAGGGTGCTGCAATGAGAGACATAATTCTTAGTTGTATATTTCTCAGTTCAAAGAAGACTCAAGAATAGAAAATCCCTTGAAATCTCATCCTGAGCCTCAAATCTATTAAATATCTTTAAGTTTTAAGCCAGAACTTTTAGGACCTTATACTCGAGAAAACTACATATTTTTCATTTTATCAGTCACATTATGTAGTATTTGTGTATTGTCTGGTGCATTGATGTATGTTTAACACTACCAATATTGATTCTTTGTTTAGAAATCTTATAAATTTTGAGAATGCATATTTATTTATGTTTCCATTTATCTTGGAAGCTTTTTGATCATCAAGAAGCCTGAACTTATAGTGGAACAAAAGTAGAAAAAAAGGGATCAATCTAATTGATGGAGTTGTGATGGATAACTGCATGGTCAGGAAAACAATATAAAAATAAATGTGACAATTTGTATATCAATTTTCAATTGTTTCAAAGCTTGGTAATGTTTATAGTTTAATCTTCTGGTAGAAGGGGGAAACGTAGCAAAATATCCCATTCTGGATTATGCTGTGAACAAATTAGTCATGACAAACTAAAATGAGCATAGTTAATTCTTGCATTATATCTGTTTGTTTATCCCATCCTCAATCAGATCCTCATTTAGTATTGGTAGGATTGTAGACTGGGGAGAGATTAAAGAATGATTTATTGATATGTAATGTAAAATGGCTTAATGGGGGCTTCAAATAGATGGCTTAAGGAATTGAACATTTTGCCTTGAACATTGAGCTATGATGCATTTCAGTTTCTATCCTTAGAAACATGCTGATTAACCGAGTTTCTTTTTAAAGAAACATTCATGTAAGTAAGGGATTTTGTTGAAGCTAAGAAAAGCTCTTACATTAAACAACTAAATTCTTCCTGAAATTTTTTGTTGCAGTTTTGCACTTACATATCTCTTCATATTTAATTCTTGAATTGAGTTTCTTTTTTATTTATTTTTTTAAATGGAAAATAATTATTCTCATAAAACTTTATACGGATTTCTATTACTTTTTTGTGGTGTTGTAATTTCAAAATCATAATTTATTATGTGTGTAGATCTCTCAAATTATAAATGAAATTATTATTAAATAATAAATAATTAAATATAATTTAATTTTAATATAAAATATTTCAAATATTGTAGATAATAAAATTTTATTTATATGTTTTAAATATATAATTAAGTTTTTTATACTTCTTAAATTATTGACATATGGGTGCTTACTAGCTATGAAATGTCAAGAATAATATGCTATATTAAACTTGGATCAACTACACTCCCTCTTTTTATTTTATTTTTAAAAATTATTTAATTATGTATTAAATACGTTACTTTAAAAATAAAATAATTTATAATTTGAAATATATATATTTATATAATATTTGTAAAAAAAAAAATTATAATCATTAATTTTTTCACGTCTTAAGCATGTGTATGAAGTGTATCATTCTAACGTAGTTGTATTTATCAAGTGTATCATTTTAACGTAGGTGTATCAGTCTGTATAAGTGTATTATTGTAACGTTTCAATACTTTCACGATTAACGTTATAACATATTTTTTTGTGAAATTAATTTTAATACACTTATACAGACTGATACACCTACGTTAAAATTGTTATTTTAGAATTACAGACTGATACACCTACACTTATACAGACTGATACACAATATATTTTTAAAAAAAAATTTTAATTTTTTTTAGAATTGCTATTTTAGAATTTAAATAAAAAAGAAGATAATTTAAAAATAATTATTAAAATTTTAAATTTAGAGTTCTAATTTGTTAATGGACATGTAAAGATTGTTGACGTTAATTATTTAGTTTATTTTTTAAACCAAATATTTACATGGAAATGGTGGTAAAAAAAAAATATTCTTTTAAAAAAAATCAAATTAATCAAATATTCGTTTTTTTTACATGAAAACATCTATTCTTCCTTTCATTCACAAGTTCAAACCTATTATTTAATTAATTCTCATCTTATCAAACATTTCTATGCATGAAATTGTTCAAATCTAGTCATCTATGCCAAGCAAACACGCAAATTCAAATTTTTTAAAGAAATAACGAAATTAAGAGTTTTTAAATTTAAAATTAATAATAAACTAAAAAAATTTTGGAATTGAATTTTATAAATGTACTGGTTAAAATAATTTATTTTCATTATTTTACTTTTACTTTTTATTTTATTCACAAAAGGGATTGTGTTTACAAATGTATATTTTTTAATATATATATATATATATATATATAAAATTTTAAATTGATAAATTATGAGTGTGGTGAATTTTTTTTAAGTGCATTCCATTAAAAGGTAAAACAATTACAACAAATTGTATGTAAATGACCAAAACTAAGAAAGAACGTAAAACAAAGTAAGCTAAAAAAAACTTACAAATTCTCCTCCCTAGACAAAAGACCTCAAATTAGAGAGGGTTTCACTTTTCCACTCAAGTTAGAGTGGAAAGCTCACTTGGCAAGAGTATGAGCACTAGCATTGCTCTATCGTGGGGCAAAAAATGTAGAAATCAAAAAATCTTCTACCATTTCCAATTCGCTTCCTAACTCTCTAGTATATGTACAAAACCCCCTACATAAAATATATCCTAATAACACAAAATATCTTGAACAACCTGCATACAGTATCCCATCATTATATCAACCAAAACCTAAAATATCTAGAAACGGCTCATAACACAAAAGACTCATATCTTGTAGGCAATAGTAGATAAATACATCTCTAAGAGAAGAGCCAAGGACACGAAACACAGACACACATAACAAGGGCCAGAGAGAGAACCCGAAAATCATCATATACCAAGAATAGCGTGATATCTCCAAGAAAGGACACATCAAGAACAACAACACACCTTCAAGAAAGGCGGATCCCAGGAGAAAGGAGGAACAAAGGAAAGGAAATTAGAGTAGCTAGAGTCAGACCACATCATATTGGCGCCCACCGTGCTTTTTTGTACGATTATATCTACGAAAAAGAGCATGACAACCCATAGTCGTGATTCTAAATACTCTAATACCCCTCCAGAAGTTCCTGCCACATCCCTAGGCATCCCTCTTCCTGTCCCTGCCAGTAAACATCAACCGCTGGCAACCACTTCTGCAATCGCCAACGACAACCAGCGCCAACAATCCTCGACAGCACACCCACCAAGAGACGCCCCAGTCCCGTCCACATCACACCGCCACAACAAGAAGCCCGATCGCCAATCACATTCTTTGTCAATTCGGCAAGATCAACCGAATGTCACCGTAGCATATGATGACATTCTGCTGAATTTAAAGAATATTGCCAATTACGTGCGATCTAAAAGATCAAGATCAGATCCAGAGTTAATAGACGACGCCACATCCCATTTTCCTGAAACCACCGGATCTGATATGCACAAATCATATACCCTTTTTAGCATGTTTTTAGACATAAATTAGGACAATATTTGAATGTATTTGATCTTAATTGAATCAAATTGACATAAAATTGCTTAAATTTCAATTTTGGATGTTTCAGGAGAAAATTGCACGAAAACAGCAAATTTTGGGGCAAAAATGCAATTTTTAGAAATGCTGAGTTCGGGACGGGCATCCTGACCCAGTCAAAGCACCAGGACGGCCGTCCCAAGCTCAGGACGGGCGTCCCGAGCACCAGAAGTTGTTCCACATCAAAAGTTTTGGAGATTTTCACTCTAGGAAGCTCCTATAAATACCTCAGGCCTCCAAGAGTTGAAATCATCCCTCTCCACTCGATCTGAGTCATTTAGTGACTTCGATTGTACATTTTTCTCGAGTACATAAGTCACTGAGATACTCGGGCTTAGTATAAGTTTATTTCTATTCTTAGAGAGTTTCTCATTTTCTTTGTTTTCTGGGAGTTAGTCTTAGATCTTAGATTACGACTAGATAGGGTTCGTTTTTGGTATCATAGAATACCGGGATTTCGTTAGGAGATCCTAAGAGAGAGATAGGGTGTGTGTTCTTAGTCAGATTAGGGCAATTTGCTTAAGCCCGGGATGTAAGGTAAAGCAATTGCTACTAGGTCTGAGGAGCGTTCTCCGAAGGCTTTGCCGAGCAGAGTAGGATCGAGCAATCAGAAGCATACAGGAGCTGCAGCGCCGGCTGGACCTGCATAAAGTGGTGACTACTTTATGATAGTGGGTCCCCTAGATGAGGTTTTGTATGTTTACTAATTATTTTATCTGAATATTAATTTGATAATGAATTTATTATCATACATGTTTTACAATTTGAGATACTGTTGATTTTCCCCGGAAGATCATAGAGCTAGAATTATCATTATGAATGTTGAACTGCCGTGTCCTTTTAAATTAAACTAGGGTTATAGACAACTCCTAACCAAGGTCTGAATCATAGCCGGTTTAGTTTAACAAACTGTAAAAGGTTTGCCAGATTAGGAAGAAATAACAAAACAGATCACCATATTTGTTAGAGTACCATAATAAAGTTGAGTTTGTACGCTAGGCCAATCCTAGGGTTAAGTGACATGATACCGAAGTGACATAGGGTACCGTTCATGGATACTTTAATCCGACAGATGAGAAGGATCATCCCAAGGTAGGGGTGAATACACTAGGTAACTCGGATATGGTAAACAGATGGTTACATTTCATAATTGCCTTAGAGATCAAGATATATCTAAAATGTTCGAAGATAAGGTCAAACAAATTGTAATAACTGAGCTTAAATTGATGAATGCCTATCTACTCCTGAATGCTATTTGCTTGTTATGGGTGATTGGGATCACCAATCAATCTCAAAGTATTGATTATCGATTGACTAATTAGATAAATAAGATGAATGTTAGGATTAAGGGATAGTTGCTACTAAGCCGTTACTAGTTCCTTGGGAGTACGATATTAATAAATTAAAATTGTAGATACTTTCGAAGAACTAGCTACACGATAGGTACTCTGCCTTAGGTTTTGATTGATTAAGTGACAACAGTTGAATGCTAAAGTGACAGTTAGTAAGACTCAGTCCTTAATTACTCATAATCGACATGGGTAAATAAAAGCATATCTTTTAGCATACCAATCGGAACACATTAGATTTTTGGCGCCGTTGCCGGGGAAATATCATAATGAATTTAGGATTCCTGATCAAAATTCTAGAGAATTATGATAGGTAACGGTAGTAACCTAGATCTTAGACCCAACACTTATCTTACGCTAGTTAGACAATCAATTTCCGAAATATAGGGTTATCATAACTAATTAATTTTAGATATTATCTGGAATTATGACACTTAGGATAATCAAGTTTTAGAAAATTATTCTAAAACCATATTGAGGGAATTTAATTGCTTCCGAAATATAAAAAAAATGTTAAAATTTAAAAACCGAAAAAAAGAATGTATTTTTCTTGTTCAATGGTAAGTTGTTCTTTTTCCTATCTCTTGTACTATTTGTTCTTTTTCTTTCATAGTTGAACATTTGTTTTCTTTCAAATTTTTTTCTTTTCTTTTCTTTTCTTCTATAAAATTTTTATGAAAAATATTATTTTCCAGAAGATAAAAGAAATAATTTTTCGTGTTTACAGTTTTCCTGTTTGTTTGTTTTTATTTAATTTCGAAAAAATAAAAATGGAAATGAGGAAAGAATATTTGAGCTGTCAATTTTGGCTCAGGTTTTAATTAGGAAGAAATGTCATTCTATGTCGGTATTGATTGAATCCTTTTCTTTTTCTTCATGTGAAAACATTTACATCATAGTAGTCGCGGAACACTTTTCAAAAATGGCCTGAATTACAGGCATTACCCACTCATGATGTTAAAGTCATGTGCAGATTCTATGAGAAGTTGTTTTCCAGATTCAGAGTGCCAATGTCTTAGGAAAAAAAATGTTCAGCCTGTGTACCGAATCTGTGAAGTTTGCCAAGTACTTCACTTTAGCAGGGATTGCTATGGGAATGAAATACGAACCATTCCAAAAAGAGGTAGGAGTAGGTTACTGCAGAATGCTACTCCAATGGGAAATGCATACAATCCCAACTAGAGAAATCATACGGGATTTAGCTGAGGAATGATTTGGAAGCTGGAAACTTTCAAAAGATACAACCACAGCAAAATCCCTACCCGCAGAATCAACAGATGAGATACTGGCAATAATTAAAGCTAGACCAGTGCAAGCAAGTGATCTACCAAGTGATATCGAACGGACGAGGGATATAGAGGAATTTGGCGTTGTATCAGGAGCATAGCAATGGAGGAGCTTGCATCCCCTGCATACAATCAGCTGTGAGAAACTTCCCTGAGGAAGTCTCAAATACTTAGGCCCAGATCTACACCACTGGAGCCTCCTACCACCACGGCTTCGCCAAAGCTTCAAGTGTCTTTTCTGCAGTTCGGAACTTGCATGCAATACGTTCACTGACATTGGCAGGTAGGCACACCAATCCAAAGAAGTCTCATTCCTAGACACGTTCCTTCTAGACACGTTGCTACGATTACGAGAAACTTTGCAAATGATTCGAGGAAACAATCCTTGGGGCTTGAGTCATTCATCAAATGGATAGGCTACTACCTGGAGCTCGACATTGAAGGATCAGAGCTGACGTCATTCGTTCCAATATCTAGACCTTACAGAGTCAAGAGCGCCTCAGCAATAGCACATGGCTAAGGAGAAGAGCCAATTGACAGCTCAAAGAAAACCCTTATGCTCGAGACAAGAAGGGAGTTTTTCTAATCTTAATCTTCCTCTACTTTTATGTTCTTTTAATTTTTATCTTCATTTTATGTTTTGTTATTTCTATTACCTTCCTGTTTTGATTTCTTTCATTGCTTTATTTTCCTTCTTACCCATAGTTATTCGAATAAGTGTGGGGTAAGAGTTTTCTATTTTGTTTTTGTTTCTTGTTTTCAAATAAGTGTGGGGTAGTTTAGATATGCATGAACACTGAGGACAGTGTCAGACTTAAGTGTGGGGTAGCAGTGCACAGTGCACTGTAGTAGTTTGAGAAAGTTTTTGCTTGTTTTCCCCGTATTTTCACACCCTTCCAAAATTTTTCAAATTTTTTTCATTCTCTTAGACTTCAAAATGCAGTATGATTGGTTAAACGTTCCTTATGTCTATGATATGTGTGTAGAATGTTACGGTTAGTAGGAGACAATGTGATGACTATTTTGAACTTATTGATTAGGAATAGGGAATTCCTGATAACTGAGCACAACTTAGTCCGGATTAGAGACCTCAGCCAATTACCTTTTCAAGACTTAACTAGATAATATCAGACCAGTTGTGGATGTATTGACAATTAGAATGACTAGATGAGACTCTGAGCTAAAAGTGAAAAGAAACAAAAGAGAGTAAATTAAATAAGGGTAGTTTGCCAGCGGCCTTTGCTACTCGAGCACCACTCCTTATGGGAACTTAAAGCCTGATGCCCTAAGGTCGTGTAGGTCTGGGAGTCATCGGAGTGGGACTCGCTACATGAGTAGTTAAAGTTGACGTGTTCCAAGCAGACTCAAAATACCTTGAAAATTCTATAAAAGGAAAAAATCAATAATTGCTAAATAATTAAAAATCTGATCACCAAGGCTCAGAACTCAGAAAGTTGTATGTTGTTTGTATGTCTAGCGACGGGTCGAAGTGTTATATGGTAGGAGTTAAGACGAGAGTATATTGTGTTGACTATCTGATCTAGACTAGTATACACACTACACATCAGGAAGACCTTGTGACTAAGAGAAAAGTTCAACCTAGTTGTTAAGTTATTTTCTGCTTGATCATAACAATCTACTAGAGACATTTGAGACCTTGTCATAGCAACCTAACCAGTCAGACTTATGTTAAGAATTGTCTGAGTAATTTTTGGAATAAAAACATGACTAGGAAATTTAAGTGACTGCACATATGATTTAGAATCACTAACTTCAGGTAGACTTTGCTTGAGGACAAGCAAAAAGCTAAGTGTTGGGTTATTTGATATGCACAAATCATATACCCTTTTTAGCATGTTTTAGACATAAATTAGGACAATATTTGAATGTATTTGATCTTAATTGAATCAAATTGACATAAAATTGATTAAATTTCGATTTTGGAAGTTTCAGGAGCAAATTGCACGAAAATATCAAATTTTGGGCCAAAAATGCAATTTTTGGAAATGCTGAGTTCGGGACGGGCGTCCCGAATTTGGGACGGGCATCCTGACCCAGTCAAAGCACCAGGACAGCCGTCCCAAGCTCAGGACGGGTGTCCCGAGCACCAGAAGTTGTCCCACATCAAAATTTTTGGAGAGTTTCACTCCAGGAAGCTGCTATAAATACCCTAGGCCTCCAAGAGTTGAAATCATCCCTCTCCGCTCGATCTGAGTCATTTAGTGACTTCGATTGTACATTTTTCTCGAGTACATAAGTCACTGAGAGACTCGGGCTTAGTATAAGTTTATTTCTATTCTTAGAGAGTTTCTCGTTTTCTTTGTTTTCTGAGAGTTAGTCTCAGATCTTAGATTACGACTAGATATGGTTCGTTTTTGTTATCATAGAATACCTGGATTTCGTTAGGAGATCCTAAGAGAGAGATAGGGTGTGTGTTCTTAGTCAGATTAGGGCAATTTGCTTAAGCCCAGGATGTAAGGTAAATCAATTGCTACTAGGTCTGAGGAGCGTTCTCCGAAGGCTCTGCCGAGCAGAGTAGGATCGAGCAGTCAGAAGCATACAGGAGCTGCAGCGCCGGCTGGACCTGCATAAAGCGGTGACTACTTTATGATAGTGGGTCCCCTAGACGAGGTTCTGTATGTTTACTAATTGTTTTATCTGAATATTAATTTGATACTGAATTTATTATCATACTTGTTTTACAATTTGAGATACTGTTCATTTTCCCGGGAAGATCATAGAGCTAGAATTATCATTATGAATGTTGAACTGTCGTGTCCTTTTAAATTAAACTAGGGTTATAGACAACTCCTAACCAAGGTCTGAATCATAACCGGTTTAGTTTAACATACTGTAAAAGGTCTGCCAGATTAGGAAGAAATAACAAAACAGATCACCATGTTTGTTAGAGTACCCTAATAAAGCTGAGTTTGTACGCTAGGCCAATCCTAGGGTTAAGTGACATGATACCGAAGTGACATAGGGTACCGTTCATGGATACTTTAATCCGACAGATGAGAAGGATCATCCTAAGGTAGGGGTGAATACACTAGGTAACTCGGATATGGTAAACAGATGGTTACATTTCATAATTGCCTTAGAGATCAAGATATATCTAAAATGTTCGAAGATAAGGTCAAACAAATTGTAATAACTGAGCTTAAATTGATGAATGCCTATCTACTCCTGAATGCTATTTGCTTGTTATGGGTGATTGGGATCACCAATCAATCTCAAAGTATTGATTATCGATTGACTAATTAGATAAATAATATGAATGTTAGGATTAAGGGATAGTTGCTACTAAGCCGTTACTAGTTCCTTGGGAGTACGATATTAATAAATTAAAATCGTAGATATTTTCCAAGAACTAGCTACACGATAGGTACTCTGCCTTAGGTTCTGATTGATTAAGTGACAACAATTGAATGCTAAAGTGACAGTTAGTAAGACTCAGTCCTTAATTACTCATAATCGACATACGTAAATAAAAGCATATCTTTTAGCATACCAATCGGAACGCATCAGGATCCTCAACCAACGTTCTGGCACCCCCAAAACGTCACCGAAAAACTTTCCCAACGAAACAACCCAACCCCCCCGCCACCAAACCTTCAAGGCAAGACAAACAACAAGAACACAAACCCGTATGTCCCGATATAGACATACACCCACAACCACTTTCACACCTTCAAAACAATATCGTCCCACCAGCCTCACCCGCTCCCCCAACACAAAACCCGATCCCCCAGACGCTTCTGGGTAATCTAGCACACCCCATACTATACCAAAAAAACCCCACAACAACCACAAGCACCAACACCCACATGGCACATCCCAACATAAAACCTCAGAACCCAAGAATTCCCCCAACTCCACCAAAACAACCAACAACTATTTTCACACCCTCAAATCCATATCGTCCCCCCAGCTCCACCCCTCCAAAATAAACCCCGATACCCCAGACACTTCCGATTAAATTAGCACAACCACTGATATACTAAAACCCTCCACAACAACCACAACCACTAATACAAACATGGTATCCCCCACCACCAAACCCCGGAGCCCAAGACTCCCACCAACCCCACCAAAATGACCAACAACCTACAGCCGGACCCACACCCACAAACGCATAATTCAAGACGCTATGTGACTAGGTTCAGATTAAACCTCCTCCACTAAAACTGAATGACGACATCCTCCCCTGGAACACACTCGACAACAACCCTCTAGCTCCAGCTTATGCCAAGGGTCCGTTACCACCAACATTCTAGATTCCCACATTCACCCAATATACCGGAGATACCGATCCTGAAACCCACCTCAGGCAGTTCACAACGACAATGGTCATGCACGACGTGGATGATTTCTTGTTATGCCGATGCTTCCCGATGACGCTAGCCGACCAGGCACAAGCATGGTTCGGCAGCCTACCTGTCGGATCTATTTTCTCCTTCCGCCAACTCGGCAACAGTTTTCTACAACACTTCAAAGCATTCCAAAAGACAAAAAAACACGCCTCGAACTCTTACAAATTCGCCAGAACATAAGGGAATCCCTATTCTCGTACCTTCAGCGGTTCAACAAAGAGGTATTGCTCACTAAAGACTGCACGGATTCCTTTTATGTCGAAGCATTCTGCAACGGCCTCATCCCAGGAGAATACTCGCACCAATTAAACATCCAGGAACCACGAACCACGAACCACGAACCACACCAGAGTTGCTCACATAGATCGTAGCGTGGATAAAAGCTAAAAAATTATCCTCCTCCATGGCAACCACTCAAGCTCAAGACGCTGCCCGAAACAATGCAAGAGCTATGCCCAGATACCCCCAAGCCAGAAACACTCAACCTCTAACCCGATTCCCACACCCTGAATACAGAACCCGAACGACAATACCCAACACCGACCAACGAGCACCCCGTTACCCCAAATACAACACCCCCCAATTCACCCCCTTGACCTCCGATAGTGACACCATCTGGCAGAATATAGAATCGTCAGGCATATTACCAGCACCGCGCCCGATGCCATCCCTAATTGAACACCAAAACTAACAATATTTCTGCATGTTCCACAAAGAAGTCGGGCACATGACAGGAAATTGCTACGCTCTGAAACATACAATAGAAGCAGCAATCCAAAAAGGACAATTACGAGAATACATCCGGATGCCAAACACAGCCACGCCAACTTCCGATAATATCCCACATATAGACACAGCCCCCCCCCCCCCCACATCATCAACCTCATAGGCGACCATAACTACCAATTTGGAAAACCACCACAAAAATGCGTCAAATCTGCCAAACCTGATAAAAACACCGATACCCCACTAATAATTTCGTTACACATCCTATCATTTTTCATCCGACGCATATTAGTAGACACGGGCAGCTCTGCCAACATCATCTACTACGAAACCCAGAGAAAATGCACCTAAACGACAGCATCATACAACTATACTCTACACCTATCATCGACTTTTCTGGTACCATCACCCACCCTCGCGGCATTGCTCAACTATTACTCCAATAGGGACCACCTTCCCACCTCTAACAGCACACAACCACTTTCGTCATCGTCGATTCACCAGCACCTTATAACATCATCCTTGGACGCCTAGCCATGAACACAATGCAGGTAAAAATTCGCACATTTCGCAACGATATGATCATGTCGTTACCTTTCGGACCCTGGATCATTCTCGGAGACAAACTAATCCAACAAACCTGCTACCTCACAAAAAATACACCACCCAAAGTTTCGGCCGATTCCTCTGATGAACCCGACCGCAACCTGTCCCCCGTTGACCACTTTGAAACCTTCAACATCGATGCCACACATCCAGAACACCAGATCAAAATAGGCGCTTCCCTCTCGAATAAATTACAATGACAAATTTTAGAACTTGCGGCAGAATTTTCCCACATTTTCGCCTGGTCACCCACGGACCTCGGCGTGGTCCCCCGATCCTTCATGAAACATAAATTAGGAATTCCTTCAACAACAAAACCCATCATCCAAAAACCCCACTCCTTCAACACCGAGAAACAAAACATTATCCGCAAAGAAGTATCAGAGCTACTTCAAGCCGATGTTATACGAAGAGTCCAATTCCCTCAATGGTTAGCCAACCCCGTTGTCGTACCGAAATTAGGTGGAAAATGGCTAGTTTGCATTGATTTTACCTCGCTCAACAAAGTCATCCCAAAAAAACCGTATCCACTTCCTCGAACGGACCTCCTCGCCGACGCTACAGCAGGATACAGTTTACTATCATTTTTAGACGCTCACAAAGGATACCACCAAATCCTTATGGCAGAAGACGACGATGAGAAAACTGCCTTCGTCACACCCGAAGGCCTTTTTTGCTATAAATGTATGCCTTTCGGATTAAAAAATGCAAGAGCAGATTTTCAAGACACGATTAACCGAATGTTCAAATCCCAAATTGGCAGAAATGTCGAAGCATACATTGATAACATCTTAGTTAAGACTACTTCCTTATTAGACATAATTCACGACCTCCGTGAAACATTCCAAACCTTGCAAGACTTCGACCTAAAACTCAACCCCGACAAGTGCACATTCAAAGTGAGTGCTGGTAAATTCTTGGGTTTTATGATATCGCAGCGCGAACTCGAAATAAACCCATCCAAAATAGCATCCATACAGAATCTCAAAGCCCCGAAAACTATAAAAGAAGTACAGCGGTTCAGCGGACGGATCGCAGCACTCAACCGATTTCTCTCCAAAGCCAGAGAAAAATCCCTCAAATTTCCTCATCTCTTGCATGGCTAGAATCATGTTTTGAGCATCTCCTTCAAAGGTTACTCTATTTAGATCAAGGTTTTTTTCCATTTTGAATGCTTGGATAGCCGCTTCAGCTTCGGGACAGAATGAGTTCTCGAAGCTGAAGTGGTTGACCCAAGCTTCCATCACGGCACTTTCTAAGTTTCTTGAGACCACTCCCGAGGTTGCTTGACCATCCTTGTACGCGGTGTCAAAGTTGATTTTGAGTTCTCCCGAAGGTAGAGGTTGCCAGAGATCCATCTTTGGGCCTTCACCGAGAAGTCCTCCTGGTTGTTGTTTACAATGGAAATGTATCTAGTAACTAAGATAAGTCTTGTTTGCTCTGCTTGAAATTTCTTTCCAGTTTGTCTTTTCACTTCCCTTCCATAACTTGTTCCTTTCCATCCATATCAGCTCAAAAGATGTGATAAAGAATTGTTGAAATTTTGATTTATCTACTACATATATAGGAAGAGTCTTATTCACATAAAGCAAAAGAGAGATCCATTCATCCACTGCTATGCAACTGAAAGCTTCAATTCTAATCTTTCACGGGGAGTTCCACCAGAGTTGCTTGGAGATTTGGCATTGAAAGAGTAGATGGTGAAGAGATTATGCGCCTTGCTCACAGAGGTAATATTGTTGGTTAGTGTTCTTTAAGCATTTTCAAATTCTATGTAAAGTAGGTAAAGCATTTCCCAAGATTTTCCAGATAAGTAGCTTATGAAGGTTGTGCATCTTTAGTTTCCAAATCTTTTTCCATTTCTGCCTAGTTTGACTATGATTCTCTGCTTTGTTGTTTTGTCTAAATAAAACATGAGTAGTTTTAATGAAAAATTTCCCTAACGTAGAGGGGATCCATATATGCATATCTTGCTTTGCATGTTGAATTGGAGGTTTAGTATCTTTTCCTTAATGTATAGGAAAGATAGTTGTTACTAGATCGGTGTAAACCTTGCCTTCATTGTCCATAATGTGTTTGATTTTAGTTATAATGTTTTTGAGAAAAAAAAATCTTCCTTTATTTCCGACTGAAGTAAAGGAAGCATTTTCACTGTTGAAATTGATATTAGAAGTAACTTCCCTCCGCTTTTCCTCTTTAATTAACAAAGCATATGATTGTGATAATGTTGTAAGAGGTTTCATCATCAGTATATTTCCTCTAATACTGATATAAGATTCATTCAACCCCATTAAAATTTTTATTAGCCTCTGATCTTCCTAAAACTTAGCAATCTGTGAGCTATCTCCTTATGAGCATGAAGGTATAATCTACAGGCTCAATAATTCATCCCAAATTTTCTTTATCCTTGTTAAATAAGTGGATATACTACTAGGCCCTTGAGATAATAGACATCAATTATTTTTGCAATTGAAAGAGTTGTGTTCCACTCCTTTGCTCAAACCTATTTTAAAGTTCAAACCATAATTCCTTAGCACTATAAGTGAAAAAATAAATTGAGATGCGGGGTATCAATCCCCGTACGTACCCAATATACAGGGTATCAATCCTTGTACCTCTCGCATGCTAAGCAAGCACTCTACCATATGCTAAACAAGAATTTTACCATATAAGTTACATCCCGAATTGTGAATTATGCTTCAACCTATCACAAGACCAAGATATAATAAGTGCAAAAAAAAAAAGGAAATGCGCGAGCATTTTACCATATAAGTTACATCCTGAATTGTGAATTATGCTTCAAACTAACACAAGACCAAGACATAATAAGTGCAAAAAAAAAATGAAAATACGGGGTTGTTGCGTTGTGTGCGTGTGTCACAATTTGTAAAGATAAGAATATAGAATAAATCAACGCAATCTTAACAAGTGCAAGTATACACCGGTCAACAAGTAATATATGTACCTAAGTACAAGATTATCGATCCCACAGGGACTATGTATGCCAATTACAAAAGCACATATGATTGTACAAATGGTTAAAAGAATAAACGAATAAAGAATAATGAATCATAAAAGAATGAAAGAATAAAGAATGATAAATCATGAATCAGAGATTGGTCTAATGCTACGGCATTCCTACTCCTAACTACACTAACAGTTAAGGGTTAGCCTACTGGAAATAACCACAAGAGTACTGCAGGTAATACAATGTTGCGACATTCACGCCAAAAATGTAAGTACAAACCAGAAATGAATCTAAGTATACAAAGCATGCTTTCAGTTCCATATCAATGCTACAGCATGTCTGGTTTCACCCAGACTACTTCATCTACTAGTCTAGATCCCCGATAAAATACCGTCGACCTAGCGCAACGCTAGGCAGTGAATGTACCGCTGTTCACGCAGTTCTCAAATCCACTGCCATATGAGTGCACTTTCGTGTTTTTACCGCTGTTCACGCAGTTCTCAAATCTAGCGCCACATAATTCTAATGTAATTACATGAATAAACCAAGCATTGCCCCATACAAGCATTAAACATAAAAACAGAAAGTAATGTTGCAGCATACTTATCATCATAGTCAAAACAGTGTATTCAACATGCTCATACTTAACTACACCACAACATCTTCAGGTTAAAAATGTGAATTATGCTGAAACGAATCATGAAAAACAAGAATCAACGTAATAGGAAAGATAGTCCCAAGGTCCTTAGTGACACTAATCAACTGAGTCAAGCCTAAGACGAAAAACAAATCACTCCCAAAACATTTTTAATCAACCCTTGAACCAAGAATCATGAAAGACAAGGACTAACGTAATAGGAAAAACAGTCCCTAGGTCCGTAGTGACACCAATCAACGGAGTCAAGCCTAAGACGGAAAACATGTTACTCCCAAAACATTTTTAATCAATCCTTGAACCCATGTAAACATTCTCATATTACAAAGAACGTTTAGTTACAAAAATAGTAGCAAATTGAGGAAATGGAGAGAGGATTACTCTGGCCGGAGATCACCATACTGCCCAAATCGGTTTAATCAATCTGCTACCCTTCGTTTCCTCTGCTTGATGCTGCTGCTTCTCTACTGCTCAGCTCATGAATGCTTCAGCAAGTCACCCTGCTCACTCTTGTGTTCTTCCCTTCCTAAGAGTTAGTCTAAAACTAAGAAGAAAAGCTAAGCTATCCTAAGAAAAACTAAGAAGAAAATCCAATCTCTAAGATGGCCAAAAGCCAAAACTAAAACTACAAAGACTAGCTCTCCAACTCTCCAAGACTAGCCCCCCTCTTTTCTCCTCCTCTCGGTAATACATATAGCCTCTTTGTGCACCAAGAGCCACTACCAAGCTGCCATCTGTCCATCATTTCTGGAATGGTCTTCATAAATCCCAGCAAATAATCAAAATAAATCCTAGCTGCCTTATGAAATTTTTGTCATCTTCCTCTGAATGCTGCAGCAATTGCAGCCGGTCTCCCGCTGCTTTCTGTGATCTTTTGTCGTTTTCCTCTGATGCTGCAGCATTTGCAGCAGAGTTTTTGTCTTGTTCTTCTGACAGTGGCAGAATTTCAGAACTTTCTGCAGGAGCTTTTGTCCTTTTCCTCTGACGGCTGCAAGATCAACAGCGACAACTCAGCTACTTTCCTAAATTTCTTGTCTTTTATTTCAACCTTATTGTCCACCCTTTGACCTGCTCGTTTAAAAACAAACATATATATATATATATATATATATATATATATATTATATATATAGACATATGTGTAAAATGGATAGGACAAGAGAAATAAATGCATAGTACCACAAGTTCAGCTTTAATTAATGTGCCCAGCTGGATTTTTAAGTGACAAATAGTGTGTGGGTGTATATAATATATATATATATATATATATATATATATATATATATATATATATATATTGTGTGTGTGTGTGTGTGTGTGTGTGTAAAGATGCAAATTGTCCACACTTATTTCACATTCTTCACAGTCAACCCTCATCCAACTTTCTTTCACAAATTTCACCCATCAAAATTCCCTTTTTACCCTTGTCACAACAAATCAATTCAAATTAATTTCCAAATAATAACAATTAATACAGCTCATCCACATTTTGAGAAATTAATTCAATTAAATTGATTTTTAACAATAAATCCACATTTTTAGGTAAAAAGAGGGAAAACTTCAAAATCAACACATTTTTATTCTATTTTCCAAATAAAGTCAATTAATTCCCGAATAAAATGTGGCAAATTAGATGTGAATAACTCTATTATTTTAGAGTTATCACACCCCCAAACTTAGGTCATTGCTCGTCCCGAGCAATGCTGCAGAAATGCGGAAGCAACCAAGAATATACATACCCACATAAAAACTTTGTTCAGCAAGTTCAGTCAACCCTGGGACCAATGATTTCAGAAAGAGAAAAATGTAGAATTCAAGTAGACATAATGTTCCATCCTTAGGTGAATAACCAAATATTAACTAACCCAAGCTCAAAGAATATCCACTCCAAAGTGTGTGTGTAAATAGTCTTCCCTTTTCAATCTCTCATTCATAAGTCAACATATGGTAATTCTAAAGTTCATTTTGTATCCTCAAACTCAATCTATTACACCCCTCTCCACTAATGTAGCAAATTTAGCAATAAAGATCAAAGACGTCTTAAATTGGTTGTAATGTAGGCTAGGGCTAAGGTAGGAAAAATATGGATAAAAGGTAGGCTCCAAACTCAGTCCTAGTCTGCTATGAGCTTCTACCTAATGATATCACTTCCAAAAAAATTAAAATTTTTTTTTTCAATTCCACGGAGCATAACAATTTACACCCTGTTTCAGAAACACGTGCATCATTTAACCACAATCAGTATATAACATTTAACCTCAAAGAAGCATAACACGTATTTCCTTTTTGCTCTCTTTTTGTTTTTCTTTTTCTTTTTAAAGTAAAGAGGGTGTTTTCATTCTTTTTTTTTCGCACATGTTTTCATACACATACCCTCAATACGTAGAGCATTTATATCAGAAGTTCAAATTTTCCTTAAATACCACTAATCCCAGAAAAATGATAATGATGCAGCATTGAGCTGCGGCATTCCTATGTTCCTTCTCATAGCATTCTTTAGCATACCCCCAAACTTATGTTCAACAATGTTCACAGCAGACTAAGATCAAGTTTTAGGGAAGACAAAGAATGGATACATGCAAATCATTTGGGATAAGTGGCTCTTGATAAGGGTGTCAAGAAATTAGGCATAGGCTCAACTTGGGTTAACTAAGGAAGTAAAATACATTAGGGTAGGCTAGAAAGGCTCAAACGATTCAAGAACATGCCTCAATCATTTCTATATTACCAAATCTACTAGGATTTCGCCTCAAGGACTATAACAAATGAGTCAAAAATTCTGAACCTTCATACCAAAGTGACTCTTTTTATGAACATGAAATCTCCAAGTAAGACTATGTGCAAAAGATAGGGAGTAGAAATAATTTTCACTTAAAGTCAACTAATACCTAATTATTCTGAAAAGAAGGTACAAGGTCTACGAGAATGTATTTTCGTTTTTTAAGATAACATCATAAATCAGGTCCCAAAAGTCTATGCTAATCCTGCTGAAGCTAAGGCTCTAATGGGTCATATGATAATGCAGCTGCATTCATGCAATCAGGTCGTCTATGCCAGATCAATCAATTTATAAGGCATCCTAAAACAGTTTTCTAGACAAGGCATCTATGCATTCAAATATATCACTCAGAAATTCAGCAAAGAGGTTGTTCATGCATTCAAAAGATATCAGGAAAAAGTTTGAAAAATAGCACCATTTTTTGCCCTAAGAGGACACCCTCCCCCAAACTTAAAGGGAAGCAATGTCCTCATTGCTTTTAACACCAAAGTTCCATCAGCACAAACAACAGGCAAAGCAATGTTGCAAAACAAAACACAACACAACAAACAAAAGAGTCTAAAAACAACAATCAAGGAAAACAAATCAAAACAACAACAAAAAAGGTAAAGATGTTCAAGGCCTGCACAACAGGAAAATTAAAGTACGATAAAAAAAACAGCAAAATAAAAGAGTTCAAAAGTTCAGAACTACTCCCGTTTCAAGGGAGTGCATCACGGTGTGAGGATAACATCATCATCCTCCATCCGGTTGGAATCTTCAGTTGGTACGAGTTCAGGCGGGAAGGTCGGCCATGGATGACCAGCATGTAGACGGTTTCTGGGGAGGGATCTGATGTAGGCTTCATTGTGTGCATGCATGTACCTCCAGAAGATTTGAAGTTGCGCATGCATCTGTCTGGTCATGGCTGCAGCATCGTCTGAACTTGAGGCTGTAGCATCCGTTGCTGCTGGAGAAGGGATTTCAGTTTCTGCGGACACAGGTGTTGGGGCTGGTGGTGTTCTCTCAAGTAGCTGGGGCTGTGGTGGTGGGGGGAGGATCCTGCGAAGGTCATGTGTAGAGATCGTTCCACCAGGGTAAAAGTCGTCATCCATGATATCCACATCAGCTCCAGCCGCCCTGCACAATAAACAGATCAAAGTGGGGAAAAACATCTCCCCACTTCTTTTGTTAGCACAAACCCGTATTTGGTCGCAGATGAGCTTCCCCACGTTTATGGTTCTGGCATTGATAATGCACGCCAGTAGCACTATCCTTTCAACATTCAGGGTTGATGAGTGATTAGTGGGCATCAGGGAGTGTCTCACGAAGTAAAACCAAATTTTGGCTTCATCAGTCAGGGATTCCCGCTTGCACGTCTTGTTTCCGCTCTTAGAGAGCGTCCACTCAGTCCCGGGAACAGTTACTTCATGTAGAACTTTATCACATGCTTCTGGATCGGCTAGGAACGAGCAATACTCATCGTTATCATTGTCATAGTTCATCAGCTCGAACAACTGGTTGATTGTCCGAGGTTTTAAAGGTACCAGCCGCTCTCTGACAAACACGGCATACACACTATTCGGCCATAGGTTGGCGTAGAATTCCCGAACAACTCCAGTGTCTGGTTCGACTCTTTGGGCGCAAAATCTGTCCCAACCCAGTACTCTGATTTTGTGCCGGCATGTTTCCGGAAGAGGGTATGGTGTCTCACCTGTGAGGTCAAACCCTAAATCCTCTAGACACTATTTTTCTGCGTACAGCTCCATCATTCTGGTTTCAGCATCAGACGAGGAGAATTTCTCTTTCGGAGGGAGCTTTCGTGCCACTTGCTTGGTTCTCATCTGTAAAGACTAAAACATGTAAGAATAATATGCCTAGAGAGGCCACAACTATCAAATAGTCCCGAGATGTAAGATAGAACTTGCAAGTAAGACTGAAAAGAAAACTAACAGTCACGGACTGTCTTTTTTTTGTTTTTTTCAATCCAGAAAATCAGTCTTTGTTTCCAAAATATTTAGTTAAAATCATGCAGTACATGCTGGTGTACCCGACATAAGATAAGATTTTAAAGACCCGTGGAATGACCTATCTATCCCGTTTGCAATTTAGCACTGACCCAAAAAAAATGTTTTGCAAAATTCCCGAGGGACAGTTATCAGTTAAGAAAATATCACATATATCAGGAACTTTCTTCAGTAAATAACAGAAGAAAATATCAGTTACTGCCCGAGGATAAGAGACAACTGCAAAATTTTTCAAAATTTCCCAGGGGTACCAGTGCCAAAAGATTATTCAGAAATAGATATTGTCAACAACAAAAATATCCTTTCATCTCAATGTCATTCAAAAAATTTCAACCCCCTTTTATCAGAAATCAGTGGACAGTACAATACCCATTTCAAAATAGAGCTTGTTTTCTGAAAATTCAACGGAACCCAGCAAGTCAGAGGCATATAACTCAAATTTTCAGTAGCCCAGAACATGTAAACCCATTTTTAAACACAAAAATGCAGAAAAATCCAGTCATCAAGAAGAATAGCATGCTTCGAAACCAAAAATTACAGCCAACCATTCACACAAAAACATACATTTTGTTCACATTTATCATAGTAAATCTGAAGATATTAAGCATGCATCCACAGTCCACTCACTGTATACCAACAAAAATGTCTATATTTTCGTCCAGAAAGAAAAAGAAAACCAGATCTGAGCAGTGAAAGAGGAAAGAAAACCCATGCTCTTCGGCCGACCCAAAAAACAAATTTCAGCCGAACATTCACAGTTAAATATCCAGATTGAAGTAAGAAAACGTACCTTTGTGCATCAGATTTAGCTCGAGAATCGTCGGTCAGAAGAAGAACCGAAAAAACCTCAGTGTGTTTCTCTCTTTCCCTTTTTCTCTTTCGGTAAGAAGTGGATGTAGTGAGCAGTGTGTAAATGTTTCTCTTGTTTTTAAGTATGAAATGCTTCTTAGTCGGGTTAGTGAGAGCAACGAAGTGAATGTTGGTCTTTTGGTTTCTCTAAGTGACTTTCATCCCCTTATAAAATTAATTATGGAATATAATAATGACTACTTACCTCGGGAAGGATGGAAATTGAAAGGTCACCTTTTTGTTCTTTGAAAGCAATAAAGAAAAGGTTGACTGATTTTTCTCTTACCCATTTGGTCATTTGTCTTTTATCCAGAAGTAGGATGAGTGTTCTGCCCCAAAATATGTATATACTGTGTGTATATCTTCTTTTGATCTGCAATAAAGGCAGAACAAGACAAAGAAATAAGAAAGCTAGAAATGGCATGAACGTTCTGCCCAAAAAATAATAATATATATATGTATATATATATATATATATCCTGTTGACCCGGTGATAAGACAAGACAGAACAAGGCAGAAGGCAGCTGTCGGGTACAGGGGTACCCGACACAGAATAGGACAAAAAACTGGAATAATAAATAACCCAGGAAAAAAAGACAAGAATAAATTGGAATTAAAAATAAATAAACTAGTAATTAAAGTAAATAAATAGTCAGCAAATAAAACATAAAGTAAATAAACAGAAATAAAAGAAATATCAGAAAATAAAATAAATAAACGGAAGTAAAGAAAAACAATAAATAAACAGAAATCACACAAAAAGAAAATAGAAACAAGCAATCAGGAAAATCAGCAAAAATAAATAAACTGAGAAGAAAGAAAACGGAAAATGAACTAAACAAAAAGAACAGAAAATAAAATAACAAGTAAACAGGAAGCAAATAAATTAAATAAACATAGAAGAAAGAAAAAAATGGAAAATAAATAATAAAAAGGAAAAGAAAAACAGAAATAAAATTGGAGAGTGTTCACTTGAATTTTTCTTTTGTGTGGGGTCCACCTAATTCTCCATCATTGAGCAATGATAGAGAATCAACGGTTTGCTCTTGGTCTCCATCTATGTAGATTTTTAGTCTATGCCCGTTGACCTTGAACTTGGTCCCCGTGTTGTTCATAACCGAGACCACTCCATGAGGATGAATTTGTTCAATTGTGTACGGTCTGGTCCATCTCGACTTCAATTTTCCTGGAAATAGTCTCAATCTTGAATCGAAAATCAAAACTTGCTGTCCAACTTCAAAATTTCTTGGCTGGATGTGTTTGTCATGCCACCTCTTGGTCTTCTCCTTGTATAATTTGGCATTTTCATAAGAAAATAATCTCAGCTTATCCAGTTCAGAAAGTTGCAGCATTCTCTTGTTTCCAGCAGTATTCATGTCCATGTTGAGATGCTGCAGCGCCCAGTATGCTTTGTGCTCTAGCTCAACGGGTAAGTGACAAGCCTTCCCAAAAACGAGTCTGTACGGAGACATACCTATTGAGGTCTTGAAAGCTTTCCGATAGGCCCATAGAGCGTCATCTAACCATCTTGACCAATCTCTTCGGTTTGGGTTAACCACCTTCTCAAGGATACCTTTGATGATTCGGTTGGACAATTCAACTTGCCCATTTTTTTGAGGATGGTATGGCAAGGCAACTCGGTGATGAACATGGTACTTGGCTAGCAAGGCTCCTAGCCATTTGTTGACAAAATGAGAACCTTCATCACTGATGATTGCTCTAGGTGTTCCAAAACGTGAGAAAATGTTCTTTCGAAGGAAATTGATCACCACTTTGGAATCATTAGTGGGGAATGCTGCAGCTTCCACCCACTTAGATACATAATGCACTGCCATTAAGATGTATGAATTCCCAAAAGAAGGTGGGAAAGGTCCCATAAAATCAATACCCCATACATCAAAGAGTTCCACTTCCAAAATGTTGGTGAGGGGCATTTCGTTTCTTCTTGAGATGTTACCTACTCGTTGGCAGCGATCACACCTTGCCACAAACTCATAACAATCTTTAAATAATGAAGGCCAAAAGAAACCAGATTGTAGTACCTTTGCTGCAGTTCTTGACCCTCCAAAATGTCCTCCACATGGTGAGTTGTGACATTGAAAAATGATGTCCTCAATTTCATCATCGTTTACACATCTCCGAATCACTTGGTCTTTGCATTTCTTGAACAGAAAGGGTTCCTCCCAAAAATAACTTTTGACATCATGGAGAAACTTCTTTCGTTCATGGTATGAGAAATCCTGCGGCATTGCACCACTGGCCAGAAAGTTAGCAAAATCTGCATACCATGGCCTCTTCATGTCTTCTGAAATTTCCAGCAGTTGTTCATCCGGAAATTGTTCATTAATTGGGATTTCACATCCCCCTTATTGCTCCAATCGAGACAAATGATCAGCCACTTGGTTTTCCACTCCCTTTTTGTCCTTGATTTCCACATCGAATTCTTGTAGGAGTAGAATCCATCTAATGAGCCTTGGTTTTGAGTCCTTCTTTGCAAGAAGATATTTGATGGCAGAATGATCGGTGTAGACTATCACTTTAGTGCCCACCAAATAGGACCTGAATTTATCAAAGGCAAACACAACAACATGTAACTCTTTTTCAGTAACAGTGTAATTTACCTGAGCCTCCGTGAGTGTCTTGCTTGCATAATAGATGGAATGAAAAATTTTGTTATGCCGCTGCCCCAAAACAGCACCTACTGCATAGTCACTTGCATCACACATCAGCTCAAATGGTAAATTCCAGTCAGGTGCTATGATAACGGGGGCTGAAATAAGCTTTTGTTTGATGTCCTCAAATGCTGCGGCACAGGCTGCATCAAAAGAAAACACATTATCTTTTTCTAATAATTGACATAAAGGCTTAGATACCTTAGAAAAGTCCTTGATGAATCTCCGGTAGAAGCCCGCATGTCCCAAGGAGCTCCGAATGTGTTTCACGGTTGTTGGGGTTGGTAGTTTTTCAATTACTTCTATCTTTGCTCGGTCTACTTCGAGACCTTTCTTTGAAATCTTGTGACCCAACACAATCCCTTCTCTAACCATAAAGTGACACTTCTCCCAATTGAGGACTAAGTTAGTTTCCTCACAACGTTTAAGTACATTGGCCAAATTTTCTAAACACTTATCAAAAGAATCCCCAAATATGGAAAAGTCATCCATAAAAACCTCTAAGTACTGCTGCACAATATCTGTGAAAATGGCCATCATACAGCGCTGGAACATTGCTGGAGCATTGCATAACCCGAATGGCATCCTTCTAAAAGCAAATGTACCATAGGGACAAGTGAAAGTAGTTTTGTCCTCGTCCCCTGGTGCTACAGCAATCTGGTTGTAACCTGAATAACCATCCAGAAAACAATAATACTCATGTCCAGCTAACCTGTCCAACATTTGGTCAATGAAAGGCAATGGAAAGTGGTCCTTCCTCGTGGCTTTGTTGAGTTTCCTATAATCAATGCATATGCGCCATCCCGTGACTGTTCTGGTAGGAATCAACTCGTTGTCTTCATTTGTTACCACAATGATTCCTCCTTTCTTTGGCACACATTGAATAGGACTTACCCAAGAACTGTCAGAGATGGGGTAGATGATTCCAAAATCCAGCCACTTGATGATTTGTTCCTTCACCACTTCCTTCATAATTGGATTCAATCTTCTCTGCCCTTCTATGGAATTTTTGGAAGCTTCTTCCAAACTGATTTTGTGCATGCATAAGGTTGGACTTATGCCTTTAATGTCAGCTAAGGTCCAGCCCATAGCTCTCTTGTACTGCCTTAGTACTCCAAGAAATTTCTCCTCTTGTGCAGCATCGAGGAAGGCTGAAATGATCACTGGCAGCGTTGAATCTGCCCCTAAGAACCCGTACTTCAAATGTTGCGGCAACTGCTTCAATTCCAGCTGTGGTGGTTCTTCAACTGAAGGTTTTGTTATATTGAAATCTCTAGAAGACAACTCCAAGGATTCATATTGAGCTCGAAATCTGAACATTTGGGGGCTTCCTTCTACCCAAGCTGAGTGTGCTTTGGTCTCCATATTGCCATCCTCATGTAAACTTTCCTCCATTAATGCATCTGTGGCATCCTCACCTTGCTCTTCATCTTTTTCTTCCCAAGAATCATGGGTGGTAATCTGAAAACACTCCTCACCTTCATCATGGAATTTCATGGCTTTGAATACGTTGAATGTGACTCTTTCGTTCTGGAATCTCATGGTTAGCTCCCCTTTCTGCACATCAATAAGAGTCCTTCCCGTAGCTAGGAAAGGTCTTCCTAAAATAATGGGAACTTCCCTGTCTGCTTCATAGTCAAGTACAATAAAGTCAGCTGGAAAAATAAACTTATCCACTCTTACCAGGACATCCTCAATTTTCCCATCGGGGTGAGCTAGAGACCTATCCGCCAATTGCAATGTTACCGTCGTAGGTCTTACCTTTCCTATGCCCAACTGTTTGAAAATTGACATATGCATCAAGTTTATGCTAGCACCAAGGTCACACAAGGCCATACCACAATATGAGTCTCCAATAGAACAAGGAATATTAAAACTCACCGGATCTTTCATTTTAGGGGGCAATTTATCCTGCAAAAAGAAAGTACATTCTTTGGTTAGTGCAACAATTTCATATTCTCCCAACTTTCTCTTCTTTGTAAGGATATCCTTCATGAATTTCGCATAGTTGGGCATTTGTTCTATGGCTTCTACCAAGGGAATGTTGATGTGCAGCTGTTTCAATATGTCTAAGAACTTCTTGAACTGCTCATCTTGCTTCTTTTTGGCAAACCTATGTGGGAAAGGCATTCTTTGATGTACTGGTTTGCTCTCTAGAATATTACATTGTTGCGGCATTGGCGATGCTGATGCTGCAGCATCCGACTATTCTGAACTGGTTCGTTGCTGCGGCATTGGCGATGCTGCAGCATTTGGCTCCACTGGTTCTAGTTCAGCTACTGGAATTTCCACATTCTTGCTGGGCTCATTGGTCATCTCAGCTGCTCCAGACTTCATTTTTGGCTCATCCATTATTCTGCCACTGCGTAATGTTACAGCCTTGCAATGTTCTTTTCCTTCTCTTCTTGGATTTTCTGTATCGCTCGGAAGTGATCCTTGTGGTCTGCTCCTCATCTCTTGGGTTATCTGCCCCACCTGATTTTCCAAGTTACGAACAGTAGATGATAGTCCTTGCATGGTAGTTTCTGTCCTTGCCATAAAATCTCTCATCATGTTCTCTAAAGCATTTGAAGGTGGTTGTTGTTGTAGAGGTCTTTGTTGATTGTTGAGTTGTTGTTGCTGCTGCTGGGGGTACTGTTGTTGCTGCTGGAGCAGTGGTCTTGGGTTCATACCTTGCGTGGGGTGCATCCCTTGATTGCTCCAAGAAAAATTTGGATACTGCCTCCAAGTAGGGTTGTAAGTGTTTGATTGAAGACCATTACCCCGGTTTTGATTCCCCATGTAGCAGATTGATGCGGGATTGTGAGCACAATCCTCAAATAGATGCCCCTCTCCACAATAAACACAACACACAGCTTGCACCTGGCTTACATTGGACTGGTTTGGGTGATCAGCAGTCTGCCCGCTATGCTGCGGCATCGTCAGTGTCTTCAGCATATTAGACATGGATGATACTTGGGCTGAAAGTGAAGTTATTGGGTCTAATTCCAGCACTCCAGCCACTCTTCTTCCGCTTGGCAGTCTTGTTGTAGGCCATTGATAGTTGTTGTTGGCAATCCTCTCAATTAGTTCATAGGCTTCATTGTATGTTTTTGCCAAAAGTGCTCCATTTGCTGAAGCATCAACTATCATTCTGGTGTGTGCATTCAGCCCGTTGTAAAATATCTCCATTTGAATACAATGTGGGATTCCGTGATGTGGACATCTCCTTAACAACTCTTTGAATTGTTCCCATGCCTCATACAATGATTCATCTTCTAATTGTTGAAAAGAGGTGATTTCATTTCTCAACTTAGCATTTTTTGTTGGAGGAAAATATTTCATCCAAAATTTCTCGGTAAGCTGCTGCCATGAAGTCACACTACCAGAGGGCAGAGAATTAAGCCATTCTCTAGCTTTGTCTCTCAGAGAATATGGAAACAATTTCAGCCTCAAAGCATCGTCCGTCACCCCTGTTAGCTTAAAACCATCGCTTACTGATAACTCTAAAATAATATAGTTATTCACATCTAAATTGCCACATTTTATTCGGGAATTAATTGACTTTATTTGGAAAATGGAATAAAAATGTGTTGACTTGATACTTTCTCTCTTTTTACCTAAAAATGTGGATTTATTGTTAAAAGTCAATTTAATTGAATAAATTTCTCAACATGTGGATGAGCTGTATTATTTGTTATTATTTGGGAATTTATTTGAATTGACTTATTGTGACAAGGGTAAAAAGGGAATGTGAATGGTTGACATTGTTGAAAGAAAGTTGGATAAAAGTGACCGAGAAGGAAGTGAAGAATGTGTGGATAATTTGCATTTATACATATATATACATCTATATCTATATATATATCTATATGTATATATATATATAATACACACCAACACACTATTTGTCACTCAAAATCCAGCTGGACACTTGTGGACATACTATGCATATTATTCCTTTTGTCCTATCCATTATATATATATATATATATATGTTTGTTTGTAGACAAGGTGGACAAGAAAGTAGAAGACAAAGACAAGAATTTCAGGAAAGTAGCTGGAATGTGCTGCTGGAATCCTGTAGCAATCATAGGAAAAAGACAAGAATTTCAGGAATGTGCTGCTGGAATATGCTGCTGAAATGCTGCAACAATCATATGAAAAAAGATAGAAATTCGGCTGCAAATGCTGCAGCATTCAGTGGAAGATGACAAGAAAATTCCAGAAGACAGCTGCAAATTATTTTTTTATTTTGCTGGAATTTTTGGAAAGAAAAATAAGGGAATTATGGACAGTGGGCACGGAGAGAGTAGCTGAGCAGTAGAGACGCAGCAGTGTCAAGCAGAGGAAACGAAGGGCAGCAGTACGTTGATTAAACCGATTTGGGCAGTAGGGTGATCTCCGATCCAGAGTAATCCTCTCTCCATTTCTTCAAGTTACTAATGTTTTGTAATCAAATGTTCTTTGTAATATGAGAATGTTTACATGTATTCAAGGATTGATTAAAAATGTTTTGGGAGTAATATGTTTTCTGTCTTAGGCTTGACTCCGTTGATTGGTGTCACTAAGGACCTAGGGACTGTTTTTCCTATTACTTTAGTCCTTGTGTTTCATGATTCTTGGTTCAAGGGTTAATTAAAAATGTTTTGGGAGTGATTTATTTTCCGTCTTAGGCTTGACTCCGTTGATTGGTGTCACTAAGGACCTAGGGACTATCTTTCCTATTACGTTGATTCTTGTTTTCCATGATTCGTTTCAGCATAATATATATCTTTAACCTAATGATGTTGTGGTGTAGTTAAGTATGAGCATGTTGAATACACTATTTTGACTATGATGATAAGTATGCTGCAGCATTACTTTCTGTTTTTATGTTTAATGCTTGTATGGGGCAATGCTTGGTTTATTCATGTAATTGCATTAGAATTATGTGGCGCTATATTTGAGAACTGCGTGAACAACGGTAATCATATAGTAGTGGATTTGAGAACTGTGTGAACAGCGGTACATTCACTACCTAGCGTTGCGCTAGGTCCACGGTATGTTATCGGGGATCTAGACTAGTAGATCAAGTAGTTTGGGTGAAACCAGACATGCTATAGCATTGATATGGAACTGAAAGCATGCTTTGTATACTTAGATTCATCTTTGGCTTGTACTTACATTTTTTGTGTAAATGCCGCAGCATTGTATTACCTGCAGTACTCTTGTGGTAATTTCCAGTAGGCTGACTTTTAACTGTAATTTTAGTTAGGTAGAATTGCTGCAGCATTTCTGTTGCTGCAGCATTTCAGTTGCTGCAGCAGTAGCTTAGCAGTAGCTTAACCTCCGAATCTCCACCCATTTATTCATCATTATTTATTCTTTTATTCTTTTAACCAAATGTAAATCATGTTTGCATGCATATTTGGCATACATAGTCCCCGTGGGATCGATAATCTTGTACTTAGGTACATATATTACTTGTTGACAGGTGTATACTTGCACTTGTTAAGATTGCGTTGATTTATTCTATTTTCTTTATCTTTACAAATTGTGACACACGCAAACAACCCAACAAGTTTTTGGCGCCGTTGCCGGGGACTTTGGAGTCAATTTGATTGTAAATATTGATTGTTTGCATTTGGTTACTTTTATTTTTTAGTTTGTTTTTATACTCATTCTTGAGCTTATGAGATTATTTAGATGATTGTATGAGGTAGAAATAAAATATGCATGAGCTGAACTATTTTGTGGATTTATTGACTTGAATTATTTGCTAAATTTCAGCTTGTGTCTCATTCCTTCCTTAACGTGTGTTGTTTTGCATGAGTAAAACGCGCAAGGGCTCTCAAGCTTCATTGCTGCCACTTGATCCAGAAATTCAGAAAACAGCCAAGGCGTTAAAGAAGAAGAAACAAACCACGGATAAGGCAGTCATGGCGGAACAACAGAGGGAAATTCAACATGAGCCTGCCCATAATCCAGTGGTGATGGCGGACGATAGGGATCATGCCATTCGGCAGTATGCAGTCCCTATGTTTAATGCATTGAAACCAAGTATTGTGCAACCAGAGATTGCTGCAGCACAGTTTGAGCTGAAACCAGTGATGTTTCAAATGTTGCAAACAGTAGGGCAGTTTAGTGGATTACCTGCTGAAGATCCACACATGCACCTACGGTTATTCTTGGAGGTAAGCGATGGTTTTAAGCTAACAGGGGTGACAGACAAAGCTTTGAGGCTGAAATTGTTTCCATATTCTCTGAGAGACAAAGCTAGAGAATGGCTTAATTCTCTACCCTCTGGTAGTGTGACTTCATGGCAGCAGCTTACCGGGAAATTTTTGATGAAATATTTTCCCCCAACGAAAAATGCTAATTTGAGAAATGAAATCACCTCTTTTCAACAATTAGAAGATGAATCATTGTATGAGGCATGGGAACGATTCAAAGAGTTGTTAAGGAGATGTCCACATCATGGAATCCCACATTGCATTCAAATGGAAACATTTTACAATGGGTTGAATGCACACACCAGAATGATAGTTGATGCTTCAGCAAATGGAGCACTTTTGGCAAAGACATACAATGAAGCCTATGAACTAATTGAGAGTATTGCCAACAACAACTATCAATGGCCTACAACAAGACTGCCAAGCGGAAGAAGAGTGGCTGGAGTGCTGGAATTAGACCCAATAACTTCACTTTCAGCCCAAGTATCATCCATGTCTAATATGCTGAAGACACTGACGATGCCGTAGCATAGCGGGCAGACTGTTGATCAACCAAACCAGTCCAATGTAAGCCAAGTACAGGACGTGTGCTGTGTTTCTTGTGGAGAGGGGCATCTATTTGAGGATTGTGTTCACAATCCCGCATCAATCTGCTACATGGGGAATCAAAACACGGGTAACGGTCTTCAATCAAACACTTACAACCCTACTTGGAGGCAGCACCCAAATGTTTCTTGGAGAGATCAAGGGATGCACCCCAATCAAGGTGTGAACCTAAGACCACTGCTCCAGCAGCAGCAACAGTACCCCCAGCAGCACCAGTACCCTCAACAGCAGCAACAACAATTCCAACAACAACAAAGACCTCTACAACAACAACTACCTTCAAACGCTTTAGAAGGCATGATGAGAGACTTCATGGCAAGGACAGAAACAACCATACATGGATTATCCTCTACTGTACGGAACTTGGAAAGCCAAATGGGGCAGTTAGCTCAAGAGATGAGGAGCAGACCACAAGGATCACTTCCAAGCGATACAGAAAATCCAAGAAGAGAAGGAAAGGAACATTGCAAGGCAGTTACATTGCGGAGTGGCAGAATACTGGACGAGCCAAAAATGAATTCTGGAGCAGCTGAGAATACCAGTGAGTCCAGCCAGAATGCAGAAATTCCAGTAGTTGAAAAAGAAGTTGTGGAGCCAAATGCTGCAGCATCGCAAATGATGCAGCAAAACAGCATTCCAGAACAGCCGAATGCTGCAGCATCTCAAATGCTGCAGCAAAACAGTGTTCCAGAACAGCCGAATGCTGCAGCATCTCCAATGCTGCAGCAATGCAAAATTCCAGAGAGCAAACCAGTACAACCACGCATGCCTTTTCCACAGAGGTTTGCCAAAAAGAAACAAGATGAGCAGTTCAAGAAGTTCTTGGACATTTTAAAGCAGCTGCACATCAACATTCCATTGGTAGAAGCAATCGAACAAATGCACAACTACGCCAAATTTATGAAGGATATCCTTACAAAGAAGAGAAAGTTGGGAGAATATGAAATTGTTGCACTAACCAAAGAATGTAGTTTCTTTTTGCAGGATAAATTGCCCCCTAAAATGAAAGATCCGGGGAGTTTTAATATTCCTTGTTCTATTGGAGACTCATATTGTGGTATGGCCTTGTGTGATCTTGGTGCTAGCATCAACTTGATGCCTATGTCAGTTTTCAAACAGTTGGGCATAGGAAAGGTAAGACCTACGACGGTAACATTGCAATTGGCGGATAGGTCTCTAGCTCACCCCGATGGGAAAATTGAGGATGTCCTGGTAAGAGTGGATAAGTTTATTTTTCCAACTGACTTTATTGTTCTTGATTATGAAGCAGACAGGGAAGTTCCCATTATTTTAGGAAGACCTTTCCTAGCTACAGGAAGGACTCTTATTGATGTGCAGAAAGGGGAGCTAACCATGAGATTTCAGAACGAAAAAGTCACATTCAACGTATTCAAAGCCATGAAATTCCATGATGAAGGTGAGGAGTGTTTTCAGATTTCCACCCGTGATTCTTGGGAAGAAAAAGATGAAGAGCAAGGTGAGGATGTAACGGATGCATTGATGGAGGAAAATTTGCATGAGGATGGCAATATGGAGACCAAAGCACATTCAGCTTGGGTAGAAGGAAGCCCCTAAAGGTTCAGATTTCGAGCTCAATATGAATCCTTGGAGCTGTCTTCTAGAGATTTAAAGATAACAAAACCTTCAGTTGAAGAACCACCACAGCTGGAATTGAAGCAATTGCCATAGCATTTGAAGTACGGGTTCTTAGGGGCAGATTCAACACTGCCCGTGATCATTTCAGCCTTCCTTGATGCTGCACAAGAGGAGAAATTGCTTGGAGTACTAAGGCAACACAAGAGAGCTATGGGCTGGACCTTATCTGACATTAAAGGCATAAGTCCAACCTTATGCATGCACAAAATCAGTTTGGAAGAAGCTTCCAAAAATTCCATAGAAGGGCAGCGAAGATTGAATCCAATTATGAAGGAAGTGGTGAAGGAACAAATCATCAAGTGGCTGGATTTTGGAATCATCTACCCCATCTCTGACAGTTCTTAGGTAAGTCCTATTCAATGTGTGCCCAAGAAAGGAGGAATCACTGTGGTAACAAATGAAGACAACGAATTGATTCCTACAAGAACAGTCACGGGATGGCGCATATGCATTGATTATAGGAGATTCAACAAAGCCACGAGGAAGGACCACTTTCCATTGCCTTTCATTGACCAAATGTTGGACAGGTTAGCTGGACATGAGTATTATTGTTTTCTGGATGGTTATTCAGGGTACAACCAAATTGTTGTGTCACCGGGAGACCAAGACAAAACAACCTTCACTTGTCCCTACGGCACATTTGCATTCAGAAGAATGCCATTCGGACTTTTCAATGCTCCAGCAACATTCCAGCGCTGCATGATGGCCATTTTCACTGATATGATAGAGCAGTATTTAGAAGTGTTTATGGATGACTTTTCCATATTTGGGGATTCTTTTGATAAGTGTTTAGAAAATCTGGCCAATGTACTTAAACGTTGTGAGGAAACCAATTTAGTCCTCAATTGGGAGAAGTGTCACTTTATGGTTAGAGAAGGAATTGTGTTGGGTCACAGGATTTCAAAGAAAGGTCTTGAAGTAGACCGAGCAAAGATAGAAGTGATTGAAAAGCTACCAACCCCAACAACCGTGAAACACATTCGAAGCTTCTTGGGACATGCGGGCTTCTACCAGGATTCATCAAGGACTTTTCTAAGGTATCTAAGCCTTTATGTCAATTATTAGAAAAAGATAATGTGTTTTCTTTTGATGCAGCCTGTGCCGCAGCATGAGGAAATCAAACAAAAGCTTATTTCAGCCCCCGTTATCATAGCACTTGACTGGAATTTACCATTTGAGCTAATGTGTGATGCAAGTGACTATGCAGTAGGTGCTGTTTTGGGGCAGCGGCATAAAATTTTTTTCATTCCATCTATTATGCCAGCAAGACACTCACGGAGGCTCAGGTAAATTACACTGTTACTGAAAAAGAGTTACTTGCTGTTGTGTTTAAATTCAGGTTAATTCAGGTCCTATTTGGTGGGCACAAAAGTCATAGTCTACACCGATCATTCTGCCATCAAATACCTACTTGCAAAGAAGGACTCAAAACCAAGGCTTATTAGATGGATTCTACTCCTACAAGAATTCGATGTGGAAATCAAGGACAAAAAGGGAGTGGAAAACCAAGTGGCTGATCATTTGTCTCGATTGGAGCAACAAGGGGGATGTCAAATCCCAATTAATGAACATTTTCCGGATGAACAGCTGCTGGAAATTTCAGAAGACATGAAACTGCCGTGGTATGCAGATTATGCCAACTTTCTGGCCAGTGGTGCAATGCCGCCAGATTTTTCATACCATGAAAGGAAGAAGTTTCTCCATGATGTCAAAAGTTATTTTTGGGAGGAACCCTTTTTGTTCAAGCAATGCAAAGACCAAGTGATTCGGAGATGTGTAAACGATGATGAAATTGAGGACATCATTTTTCAATGTCACAACTCACCATGTGGAGGACATTTTGGAGGGTCAAGAACTGCAGCAAAGGTACTACAATCTGGTTTCTTTTGGCCTTCATTATTTAAAGATTGTTATGAGTTTGTGGCAAGGTGTGATCGCTGCCAACGAGTGGGTAACATCTCAAGAAGAAACGAAATGCCTCTCACAAACATTTTGGAAGTGGAACTTTTTGATGTATGGGGTATTGATTTTATGGGACCTTTCCCACCTTCTTTTGGGAATTCATACATTTTAATGGCAGTAGATTATGTGTCTAAGTGGGTGGAAGCTGCAGCATTCCCCACTAATGATTCCAAAGTGGTGATCAATTTCCTTCGAAAGAATATTTTCTCACGTTTTGGAACACCTAGAGCAATCATCAGTGATGAGGGTTCTCATTTTGTCAACAAATGGCTAGGAGCCTTACTAGCCAAGTACCATGTTCATCACCGGGTTGCCTTGCCATACCATCCTCAAACAAATGGGCAAGTTGAATTGTCCAACCGAATCATCAAAGGTATCCTTGAGAAGGTGGTTAACCCAAACCGAAAAGATTGGTCAAGAAGGTTAGATGACGCTCTATGGGCCTACAGACAGCTTTCAAGACTTCAATAGGTATGTCTCCTTATAGACTAGTTTTTGGGAAAGCTTGTCACTTACCCGTTGAGCTAGAGCACAAAGCATATTGGGCGCTGCAGCATCTCAACATGGACATGAATGCTGCTGGAAACAAGAGAATGCTGCAGCTTTCTGAACTGGATGAGCTGAGATTATTTTCTTATGAAATTGCCAAGTTATACAAGGAGAAGACCAAGAGGTGGCATGATAAACACATCCATCCAAGAAATTTTGAAGTTGGACAACAAGTTTTGATTTTTAATTCAAGATTGAGACTATTTCCAGGCAAATTGAAATCGAGATGGACCGGACCATACACAATTGAACAAATTTATCCTTATGGAGTGGTCTCGGTTGTGGATAAAAAGGGGATCAAATTTAAAGTCAATGGGCATAGACTCAAACTCTACAAAGATGGAGACCAAGAGCAAACCGTTGCATCTCTATCTTTGGTCAATGCTGAAGAATTAAATGGACCCAAAACAAGTGACAAATTCAAGTGAACACTTTTTAATTTTGCTTTATTTTATGTTTTTCCTTTCTTTCTGTTTATTTATTATTTCCTGTTTTTCTTTCTTTCTGATTACTTATTATTTCTGTTCTTTTTGTTTTATTAAGTGTCGGGTAACCTTGTACCCAACCACTGTTAGTTTTTTTCTGTTTTGTTGTTTTCTTTGTTTTTATTTCAGTTTGGGGGATGCTCCAGCATCGACCTCTACAGATGTCGCGGCAACGACAACGTGCTGGAAATCCTTGGCCCTGTTTCCCGACCAAACTCCTACCTGAGGAGGATCCCAACAGAATGGATGACGATGTCATCATCACCCCATCGAGACGGGAGTAGTTCTTAACCTTACCCTCCTTTACTTTTATGTTTTTGGGATTGTACTTCAATTGCCTGCTGTGCAGGTCTTGAACACCTTTACTTGTCTTTTGTTTTATTTTGTTTTGTTTTGACTCCTTTTGTTTTGTTTTGTTCTGTTTGGTTACATTGCTTTGCCTGCCATCTGAATTAAAGCAATGAGGACATTGCTTCCCTTTAAGTTTGGGGGAGGGTGTCCTTTTAGGGCAAAAAGTTAAAAAATGGTGCTAATTTTCAAAAAATTTCATGCTGTCTTTTGAATGCATGAACATCCTCTGTGCTGAAATTCTGAGTGATCTATTTGAATGCATAGATGCCTTGTCTGAAAAATTGTTTTAGGATGCCCTATAAATTGATTGATCTGGCATAGAAGACCTGTTTGCATGAATGTGGCAGCATTTTTCATATGACCCAGTAGAACCTTAGTTTTAGCAGGATTAGCGTAGACTTTTGGGACCCGATTTATGATGATATCTTTAAAACAAAAGTACATTCTCGTAGACTTTGTACCTTCTTTTTAGAATAATTAGGTATTAGTTGACTTTAAGTAAAACTTATTTCTAACTCCCTATCTTTTGCACATAGTCTTACTTGGAAATTTCATGTTTATAAAAAAGAGTTAGCTTTGGTATGAAGGTTCAGAATCTTTAGACTCGTTTGTTATATTCCTTGAGGCGAAATCCTAGTAGATTTGGTACTAAAGAAATGATTGAGGCATGTTCTTGAACCGTTTGAGCCTTTCTAGCTTAACCCTAATGCATTTACTTCCTTAGTTAACCCAAGTTGAGCCTAAGCCTAATTTCTTGACACCCTTATTAAATAGCCACTCATCCTAAATGCTTTGCATGTATCCATTCTTTGTTTTCCCTAAACTTGATCTTAGTCTGCAGTGAACACTGTTAAACATACGTTTGGGGGTATACTAAGAATGCTATGAGGAGAAACATAGGAATGTCGCAGCTCAATGCTGCAGCATTATCATTTTTTGGGGTTAGTGGTATTTAAGGAAAATTTGAACATCTGATATAAATGCTCTACGTATTGAGGGTATGTGTATGAAAACATGTGTGAAAAAATGAAAGCACCCTCGTTAATTAAGGAAATACGTGTTATGCTTCTTTGAGGTCAAATGTTATATGTTGATTGTGGTTAAATGTTGCACGTATTTCTGAAATAGGGTATGAATTTTTATGCTCCTTGGGTGACATAAACAAAAAAAAAAAGAAATGTTGTAGAATTGCTGCAACATTGGTGTTGCTGCAGCATTTTGATTCAAAAAAAAAATTTGGGAAGTGATGGCATGGAGTAGAAGCTCATGGCAGACTAGGACTAAGTTTTGAGCCTACTTTTTATCCATATTTTTCTTACCTTAGCCCTAGCCTACATTACAACCAAATTAAGACTTCTTTGATCTTTATTACTGAATTTGCTACATTAGTGGAGAGGGGTGTAATAGATTGAGTTTGAGGATGCAAAATGAACCTTAGGATTACCATATGTTGACTTATGAATGAGAAATTGAAAAGGAAAGACTATTCACACACACACTGGAGTGGAAATTCTTTGAGCTTGGGTTAGTTAATATTTGGTTATTCAACTAAGGCTGGAACATTATGTCTACTTGAATTTTTCATTTTTCTCTCTAAAATCACTGGTCCCAGGTTTGGCTGAAACTGCTGAACAAAGTTTTTATTTGGGTATGTATATTCTTGGTTGCTTCTGCATTGCTGCAGCATTGCTCGGGACGAGCAATGACCTAAGTTTGGGGGTGTGATAACTCTAAAATAATAGAGTTATTCACATCTAAATTGCCACATTTTATTCGGGAATTAATTGACTTTATTTGGAAAATGGAATAAAAATGTGTTGATTTGATACTTTCTCTCTTTTTACCTAAAAATGTGGATTTATTGTTAAAAGTCAATTTAATTGAATAAATTTCTCAACATGTGGATGAGCTGCATTATTTGTTATTATTTGGGAATTTATTTGAATTGACTTATTGTGACAAGGGTAAAAAGGGAATGTGGATGGTTGACATTGTTGAAAGAAAGTTGGATAAAAGTGACCGAGAAGGAAGTGAAGAATGTGTGGATAATTTGCATCTATACATATATATATATATATACATCTATATCTATATATATATCTATATGTATATATATATATAATACACACCCACACACTATTTGTCACTCAAAATCCAGCTGGACACTTGTGGACATACTATGCATATTATTCCTTTTGTCCTATCCATTTTATATATATATATGTTTGTTTGTAGACAAGGTGGACAAGAAAGTAGAAGACAAAGCCAATAATTTCAGGAAAGTAGCTGGAATGTGCTGCTGGAATCCTGCAGCAATCATAGGAAAAAGACAAGAATTTCAGGAATGTGCTGCTGGAATATGCTGCTGAAATGCTGCAGCAATCATAGGAAAAAAGACAGAAATTCGGCTGCATATGCTGCAGCATTCAGTGGAAGATGACAAGAAAATTCCAGAAGACAGCTGCAAATTATTTTTTTATTTTGCTGGAATTTTTGGAAAGAAAAATAAGGGAATTATGGACAGTGGGCACGGAGAGAGTAGTTCAGTTTTGGCTTTTGGCCATTTGAGAATAGGATAGGTTTTCTTCTTAGTTTTTTAGACTAACTTTTGAGAGGGAAGAACCCAAGAGTGAGCAGGGTGACTTGCTGCAGCATTCATCAGCTGAGCAGTAGAGACGCAGCAGCATCAAGCAGAGGAAACGAAGGGCAGCAGTACGTTGATTAAACCGATTTGGGCAGTAGGGTGATCTCCGATCCAGAGTAATCCTCTCTCCATTTCTTCAAGTTACTACTGTTTTGTAATCAAATGTTCTTTGTAATATGAGAATGTTTACATGTATTCAAGGATTGATTAAAAATGTTTTGGGAGTAATATGTTTTCTTTCTTAGGCTTGACTCCGTTGATTGGTGTCACTAAGGACCTAGGGACTATTTTTCCTATTACTTTAGTCCTTGTCTTTCATGATTCTTGGTTCAAGAGTTAATTAAAAATGTTTTGGGAGTGATTTGTTTTCCGTCTTAGGCTTGACTCTGTTGATTGGTGTCACTAAGGACCTAGGGACTATCTTTCCTATTACGTTGATTCTTGTTTTCCATGATTTGTTTCAGCATAATATATATCTTTAACCTGATGATGTTGTGGTGTAGTTAAGTATGAGCATGTTGAATACTCTATTTTGACTATGATGATAAGTATGCTGCAACATTACTTTCTGTTTTTATGTTTAATGCTTGTATGGGGCAATGCTTGGTTTATTCATGTAATTGCATTAGAATTATGTGGCGCTATATTTGAGAACTGCGTGAACAGCGGTAATCATATAGTAGTGGATTTGAGAACTGCGTGAACAGCGGTACATTCACTGCCTAGCGTTGCGCTAGGTCCACGGTATGTTATCGGGGATCTAGACTAGTAGATCAAGTAGTTTGGGTGAAACCAGACATGCTATAGCATTGATATGGAACTGAAAGCATGCTTTGTATACTTAGATTAATCTTTGGCTTGTACTTACATTTTTGGCGTAAATGCCGCAGCATTGTATTACCTGCAGTACTCTTGTGGTAATTTCCAGTAGGCTGACTTTTAACTATAATTTTAGTTAGGTAGAATTGCTGCAGCATTTCTGTTGCTGCAGCATTTCAGTTGCTGCAGCAGTAGCTTAGCAGTAGCTTAACCTCCGAATCTCCACCCATTTATTCATCATTCTTTATTCTTTTATTCTTTTAACCAAATGTAAATCATGTTTGCATGCATATTTGGCATACATAGTCCCCGTGGGATCGATAATCTTGCACTTAGGTACATATATTACTTGTTGACCGGTGTATACTTGCACTTGTTAAGATTGCGTTGATTTATTCTATTTTCTTTATCTTTACAAATTGTGACACACGCAAATAACGCAACACTTACCTCCAAGAATAACTGTAGGTGCATTTGTGGATCTTCAGCAGGTAATCCACTGAACTGCCCTACTGTTTGCAGCATTTGAAACATCACTGGTTTCAGCTCGAACTGTGTTGCAGCAATCTCTGGTTGAACAATACTTGGTTTCAATGCATTAAACATAGGGACTGCATACTGTCGAATGGCATGATCCCTATCATCCGCCATCACCACTAGATTATGGGCAGGTTCAGGTTGAATGTCCCGTGGGTCCTCCATGACTGCCCTATCCGTGGTTTTTTTCTTCTTCTTTAACGCCTTGGCTGTTTTCTCGATTTCTGGATCAAGTGGCGGTAATGTAGCTTGAGTGCCCTTGCGCGTTTTACTCATGCAAAACATCACACGTTAAGGAAGGAATGAGACACAAGCTGAAATGTAGCAAATAATTCAAGTCAATAAATCCACAAAACATTTCAGCTCATGCATAATTTAATTGTTCCTCATACAATCATTTAAATAATCTTGTAAGTTCAAGAATGAGTATAAAAATAAACTGAAAAATAAAAGTAACCAAATGCAAACAATCAATATTTACAATCAAATTGACTCCAAAGTCCCCGGCAACGGCGCCAAAAACTTGTTGCGTTGTGTGCGTGTATCACAATTTGTAAAGATAAGAATATAGAATAAATCAACGCAATCTTAACAAGTGCAAGTATACACCGGTCAACAAGTAATATATGTACCTAAATACAAGATTATCGATCCCACAGGGACTATGTATGCCAATTACAAAAGCAAATATGATTGTACAAATGGTTAAAAGAATAAACAAATAAAGAATAATGAATCATAAAAGAATGAAAGAATAAAGAATGATAAATCATGAATCAGAGATTGGTCTAATGCTACGGCATTCCTACTCCTAACTACACTAACAGTTAAGGGTTAGCTTACTGGAAATAACCACAAGAGTACTGTAGGTAATACAATGTTGCGGCATTCACGCCAAAAATGTAAGTACAAACCAGAAATGAATCTAAGTATACAAAGCATGCTTTCAGTTCCATATCAATGCTACAACATGTCTGGTTTCACCCAGACTACTTGATCTACTAGTCTAGATCCCCGATAACATACCGTGGACCTAGCCCAACGCTAGGCAGTGAATGTACCTCTGTTCACGCAGTTCTCAAATCCACTGCCATATGAGTGCACTTTCGTGTTTTTACCGCTGTTCACGTAGTTCTCAAATCTAGCACCACATAATTCTAATGTAATTACATGAATAAACGAAGCATTGCCCCATACAAGCATTAAACATAAAAACAGAAAGTAATGTTGCAGCATACTTATCATCATAGTCAAAACAGTGTATTCAACATGCTCATACTTAACTACACCACAACATCTTCAGGTTAAAAATATGTATTATGCTGAAACGAATCATGGAAAACAAGAATCAACGTAATAGGAAAGATAGTCCCTAGGTCCTTAGTGACACCAATCAACGGAGTCAAGCCTAAGACGGAAAACAAATCACTCCCAAAACATTTTTAATCAACCCTTGAACCAAGAATCATGAAAGACAAGGACTAACGTAATAGGAAAAACAGTCTCTAGGTCCGTAGTGAAACCAATCAACGGAGTCAAGCCTAAGACGGAAAATATATTACTCCCAAAACATTTTTAATCAATCCTTGAACCCATGTAAACATTATCATATTACAAAGAACATTTAGTTACAAAAATAGTAGCAAATTGAGGAAATGGAGAGAGGATTACTCTGGCCGGAGATCACCCTACTGCCCAAATCGGTTTAATCAATCTGCTGCCCTTCGTTTCCTCTGCTTGATGCTGCTGCTTCTCTACTGCTCAGCTGATGAATGCTTCAGCAAGTCACCCTGCTCACTCTTGTGTTCTTCCCTTCCTAAGAGTTAGTCTAAAACTAAGAAGAAAAGCTAAGCTATCCTAAGAAAAACTAAGAAGAAAAACCAATCTCTAAGATGGCCAAAAGCCAAAACTAAAACTACAAAGACTAGCTCTCCAACTCTCCAAGACTAGCCCCCCTCTTTTCTCCTCCTCTCGGTTATACATATAGCCTCTTTGTGCACCAAGAGCCTCTACCAAGCTGCCATCTGTCCATCATTTCTGGAATGGTCTTCATAAATCCCAGCAAATAATCAAAATAAATCCTAGCTGCCTTATGAAATTTTTGTCATCTTCCTCTGAATGCTGCAGCAATTGCAGCCGGTCTCCCGCTACTTTCTGTGATCTTTTGTCGTTTTCCTCTGATGCTGCAGCATTTGCAGCATAGTTTTTGTCTTGTTCTTCTGATAGTGGCAGAATTTCAAAACTTTCTGCAGGAGCTTTTGTCCTTTTCCTCTGACGGCTGCAAGGTCAACAGCGACAACTCAACTACTTTCCTGAATTTCTTGTCTTTTATTTCAACCTTCTTGTCCACCCTTTGACCTGCTCGTTTAAAAACAAACATATATAATATATATATATATATACATATGTGTAAAATGGATAGGACAAGAGAAATAAATGCATAGTACCACAAGTTCAACTTTAATTAATGTGCCCAGCTGGATTTTTAAGTGACAATAGTGTGTGGGTGTATAATATATATATATATATATATATATATATATATATATATATATATATATATACGTAAAGATGTAAATTGTCCACACGTATTTCACATTCTTCACGGTCAACCCTCATCCAACTTTCTTTCACAAATTTCACCCATCAAAATTCCCTTTTTACCCTTGTCACAACAAATCAATTCAAATTAATTTCCAAATAATAACAAATAATACAGCTCATCCACATTTTGATAAATTAATTCAATTAAATTGATTTTTAACAATAAATTCACATTTTTAGGTAAAAAGAGAGAAAACTTCAAATCAACACATTTTTATTCTATTTTCCAAATAAAGTCAATTAATTCCCGAATAAAATGTGGCAAATTAGATGTGAATAACTCTATTATTTTAGAGTTATCAGGGGTATCGATCCTCGTACCTCTCGCATGCTAAGCAAGCACTCTATCATATACTAAACGAGCATTTTACCATATAAGTTACATCCCGAATTGTAATTTATGCTTAAAACTAACATAAGACCAAGACATAAGTACAAAAAAAAAATGAAATGTCGGGTATTAGTCCCCATACCTTGCTCTACCATTCAAATTATATCCCCAATATATGAAGATTAAGGATATTAAATTTCCGTATTTAAGCAAACATTTTACCATCTAAGCTATGTTCGAATTTGAGATGTAGGATATGATCTTCGTACCTCTTGCATACTAAGCAAGCACTCTACCATTTGAAGTACGTATCCAATATGTGTTACAATTTAACAATGCTTTACTAATAAATTTTACAAGTTGGAAAATTAATTAATTAATAATATTAAAAAATATCTTGAAGAAACTAAAATAATGTTTATATATGTTGAAAGAAAAACCAATTAAAATCTAAAATTTTTCTACATGTTTACTCAATATATATTATACTAAAAAAAGTTACTATAATATATATATATATATATATATATATATATATATCCATAATTAATATTAACAATTTATTAGTTTGAAAAGTATATTATAAGGGAAAAAAATATCTTTAAATATTTTATAAAAATTTTAAATATGTTATTAAACCTATAGTATCTAATTTGTCATATTATGTAACGATAATAATTTTTAAAAGATAGAGCAAATTTTTTCATAAAGTTACGTACACACAGACGTTTATATGTAGACAAATCAAGAACCTTGCAAGCTTTTTGTCCAATAGGATATCCTATGAAAACACAGGTCTGAGCTCTAGACTGTAATTTGTCTCTTCCATATTTAATAGTGCTAACATATCAAAGACATCCAAAACTTCTAAGATGAGAATAGGAAGGTTTTTGTTGAACAAAAACTCATAAAGGAGTTTTCCCATTTAAGACAGAAGAAGGAAATCTATTGATTAGATAAGAAGTAGTAAGAAGGCAATATTCCCAAAATTTTATAAGAAGATTAGATTGAAATAATGAAGCTCTACAAACTTCTAAAAGATCTCTATGCTTTCTTTCAACTATACCATTTTGTTGAGGAGTGTATCTAATAGAAGTTTGGTGTATAATTCCCTCTTGTTCAAAAACTTTTGTGGCTTCTTTGCTTAACCCAAGTTCAAGAGCATTGTCAGTTCTAAAGGTTTTGATAATAGAGGAAAACTAATTTTTCACCATAGAGACAAATGATTTTATTAATGTGAAAGCATTACTTTTATTACACAAGAGATGTGTCCAAGTATACCTACTGTGATCATCAACTATGGCAAGGAAATATTTGCACTCATTAAAAGTAGAAGTATAATAAGGTTCCCATATTTTTAAGTGAACAAGTTCAAAAAGATGATTAGATTTAGTATTACTCAAACTAAAAGAAAGTTTCATTTGCTTTGCCATAGGACAAAAAACACAAGGATCATGGAGTTTGTTATGGATATCACAAAAAAGATCAAGAGTACAAATCTTCTCAATAGGTAAATGACCTAATCTATAATGCCACAATTGAGTATTATTCATTTTTGTGGCTCTTATAGCAACATGAAATTTGAAAGGAGTGAGCAGTTTACAACCACAAATGACATTAGTAGTATGTATAGGAAGTTTTTTTGGAAGGATGATCATGCTTAGAAGAGGTTTGAAGAGAATATAAGTCATTGTGACTTTAACCAAGAGCCTGAGGCTTCTTCATGGAAGGGGACTGCAAAAAATAATGTAAAGGGGTAAAAATTATGTTACCTTGCAAGGATTGGATCAGTTTAGCCACAGATATAAAATTGAATCGAAATGTAGGAACAAAGAATACATTTCTTAGAACAAGGTTAGATGTGAAAATGATGGTTCCACTATAATTGACTTTCATGGTTTTTTCATTAGGTAAAGTCACATTGTAAGGAATTTTAAGAGGATTAAGTTCAACAAAGAATTCTTTTTTGTATGTCATATGATTGGTAGCACCACTATCTATTATCCAAGGTTCACTCTCATTTACACAATGCACACACTTATAATTATCAATAAAGTTGTGAGAATGATGCATATCTAAAAAAGTGTTTAAAGTAGTTCTAGATTCTTCTTTAGTTTCACCTTTTTGTTGCTCAGTTTTGTCCTTCAAAACAGTAAGTAGTTGTTGCAGTAGTTCTTGTGAGATTCTAGCATCTTTGATGGTTGAGGGATCAACATCATTGGATTCTGCAACATTACTACTATGATTTTTGTCTTGAACAAAAGCTACAACCCTTCTACCTCTGCCTCGACCAAAATTTACAAGATAACCATTGAGTTTATAGCACTTATCAATAGTATGACCCTTCTTCTTACAATATCTGCATTTCATCACTTTCAGACTTGATTTCTCATTCCCATGTTTTTGAGAAAAAAAATCTCCCTTTATTCCAGGCTGAAGTAAAGGAAGCATTTTCACTATTGAAATTGATATTAGAAGTAACTTCCCTCCGCTTTTCCTCTTTAATTAACAAAGCATATGCTTGTGATAATGCTGGAAGAGGTTTCATCATCAGTATATTTCCTCTAATACTGATATAAGATTCATTCAACTTCATTAAAAATTGTATTAAGATCTGATCTTCCTGAAACTTAGCAATCTGTGAACTATCTCCTTATGAACATGAAGGTATAATCTACATGCTCAATAATAAGTGGATATACTACTAGCCCCTTGAGATATAGACATCAATTATTTTTGCAGTTGAAAGAGTTATGTTCCACTACTTTGCTCAAACCTATTTTAAAGTTCAAACCATAATTCCTTAGCACTATGACAATACAATATCATTGGCTCGCTCCCATCCTCTAAAAGCATCATCATGTTGTGCTGGTTTGATAATAGAACCATCAATTAGCCCTATCTTATATCTTGCAGAATAATGGTATTTTAACATACTGTTTCCAAGACTAAAAACCATTACCATCAAATACCTTATTAACCAAAACCTAGCTAGGATTGTCTAAAGGATGTAAGAATAAAGGACTACTATTATCAAATTGATGAAGACTGTTCATATCAATAAATCAGAAGAAGTAGGAGAAGGAATGCACAAGAAGAAACTAGAACATGCAGAGGAATATATAATTCCAAAGCTTTGATACTATGATGAAAAACAATTCTACACTATTATACAAAATTACAAAACTCATTACCTTGAATCAATTAACTAGATAAGATGAATCGTCTCTGATTTCCTTCAGTTTTCTTTAATACTTGAAAAGATTCATAATTCTGATTTTGAAGTGAAAATGAGTTTTACAAAAGAGAGTAGCATAAATAACAAGAAATTATAGAAAGAGCGTGAGTGGAGTGAGAGATAAGGATATCGTAAAGAGAGAGTAAGTGTGGTGAAAAATATGAAATTCTTTTTTTTTATTGATTGATAATGTATACAAGTTTGATATATATAAGAGTTAAAAAGAATTTGAGAGATTCAAAAAATCTAATCTATTACAAAATATTTAGATATGTTTCAACCAAAATTCTTATTTACCAGTCCAACTTGTCTCTTAACAAAGAAAAACTTTGCCTTCCCCAGTCTACCAGGTGTGCAACCAACAACAATAGACAACCCTATATGTATTAAAAGATTGTTACTCAACAGCCATGGTATGGAAGAAGATCCTAATTTGCATAGTGGGTGTTTTGTTAGATCTTTTGGTGGAAATTGCTCTTACTTGTTTAGGTAATTTGTTCATGAAATTTGATTGGTTTAATGCTAATGCTCAACTAACGATTTTTTGGGGAACCTTATACACTTGCTAAGAGATGCTCTTCAAGGTGCTTGAACTTTCTCTTAGCCTAGGCACATGGCCCGTTTTCTATACTGGTAAATTTAGTCATACCACAAATTTATATTCCTCATTTCTTATGAAACGAAACCTGATTTTAAACCAATAAGTGAGAGCTATGTCCTCAAGATATATTATAAAATACTTGTATTCAATATCGAACACTATTATAATATTCAAAAGGTATTTATTTATTTTTATATCAAAAAATCAGTGCGGGTTATCGATTTCCTGTACCTCTCGTATATTGAGCGAGCGTTCTATGATCTGAACTACATTCTCAATTATAAGTTATACTTCAACTAGCACAAGACAGTCATAAGCGTTCAAATAAAAAAAACAAAACAAAAAACAAAAAATGGAAATACAAGGTATATATTTTCGTACCTCGCATGTTAAACCAGCACTCTACATGTGAGTTATATTCTTAAAATATTTTATAAAAGACTTATATTGAACATTGAACCATTTTTTGTAACGTTTACATCCCAAAGATGGATTTTAAAAGACTTATATTAAAGCTTGAACACTTTTGTAAGAAATTAAAATTTTATAGTGGGTGTACCTTTAGGAAAAAAGAATCGAAGACGCAGAGTATCAATGTCCGTTTTCACTATTGAATTACATATATTATAAAAGACTTATATTAGGTGTAAAATATTTTTGTAATATTCATAAGACAATTATTCATTATACAAAATTAATAATTTAATATAATAATTAGTATTATCTAAATAATTAATAATTTAATATAATAATTAGTATTATCTAAATAATTAATAATTTAATATAATAATTAGTATTATCTAAATATTGTCTTTAATCAATACATAATCAATAATATTCACAATATTTATGGGACATCTTAAAAAACGTCTGTGTACGTAACTTTATGAAAAAAATTGCTCTATCTTTTAAAAATTATTATCGTTACATAATATGACAAATTAGATACCATAGTTTTAATAACATATTTAAAATTTTTATAAAATATTTAAAGATATTTTTTTTCTTATAATATACTTTTCAAACTATTTTAGTTTCTTCAAGAAATTGTTTTTAATATTATTTATTAATTAATTTTCCAACTTGTAAAATTTATTAGTAAAGCATTGTTAAAAATTGTAGCATATATTGGATACGTACTTCATATGGTAGAGTGCTTGTTTAGTAAGCGAGAGGTACTGAGATCATACCCTGCATCTCAAATTCGAACATAGCTTAGATGGTAAAATCTTTGCTTAAATACAGAAATTTAATATCCTTAATCTTCATATATCGGGATATAGTTTAAATGGTAGAGGAAGGTATGGGGACTAATACCCGACATTTCTTTTTTTTTTTTTGGTACTTATGTCTTGGTCTTCTGTTAGTTTTAAGCATAAATTACAATTCAGGATGTAGCTTATATGGTAAAATGCTCGTTTAGTATATGATAGAGTGCTTGCTTAGCATGCGAGAGGTACGAGGATTGATACCCCGCATCTCCATTTATTTGAAGCATAATTCACAATTCGGGATGTAACTTATATGATAAAATGCTATGGTAGAGTGCTTGCTTAGCAGCATTTTCAATTTATATTGGGGATGTAGCTTGGTAGCATGCGAGAGGTACGGGGATCGATACCCTGTATTTCCATTTTTTTCCACTTATTATATCTTGGTCTTGTGTTAGTTTGAAGCATAATTCATAATTCGAGATGTAACTTATCTAGTAAAATGCTCCCGCATTTCCATTTTTTTTTTGCACTTATTATGTCTTGGTCTTGTGATAGGTTGAAGCATAATTCACAATTCGGGATGTAACTTATATGGTAAAATTCTTGTTTAGCATATGGTAGAGTGCTTGCTTAGCATGCGAGAGATACAGGGATTGATACCCTGTATATTGGGTATGTAAGGGGATTGATACCCTGCATCTCTATTTATTTTTTCACTTATGTCTTGGTCTTCTATTAGTTTGAAGCATAATTCACAATTCGGGATATAGCTTACATGGTAAAATGCTCGTTTAGCATATGGTAGAGGGCTTGCTTAACATGCGAGAGGTATGGAGATTGATACCCTACATTTTTAATTTATTTTTTCACTTATGTCTTCGTCTTGTGTTAGTTTGAAGCATAATTCACAATTTGGGATGTAACTTATATGATAAAATGCTCGTTTAACATATGGTAGAGTGTTTGCTTAGTATGGGGATTGATACCCTACATTTTCAATTTTTTTTGTCGGTCTGTGTTGAAGCATGCGACATGGAAATTTGATACATGCAATCTTTCTATATTGGGGATGTAGCTCAGATGGTAGAGCGCTCGCTTAGCATGCGAGAGGTACGGGGATCGATACCCTGCATCTCCATTTTTTTCACATATAGTAGAGTGCTTGCTTAGCATGCGAGAGGTACGGAGATTGATACCCTATATTTCCAAATTTTTTTCAGTCTGTGTTGAAGCATGCGAGAAACATGAAAATTTGATACATGCAATCTTTGTATATTGGGGATGTAGCTCAGATGGTAGAGCGCTCGCTTAGCATGTGAGAGGTAAGGGGATTTATACCCTACATTTTCAAAAAAGTTTTGAGACTGTGTCGAAGCATGCGACAAACATGGAAATTTGATACATGCAATCTCTGTATATTGGGTACGGGGATCGATACCCCTCCATCTCCATTTATTTTTTCACTTATGTCTTGGTCTTCTGTTAGTTTGAAGCATAATTCACAACTCAAGATGTAACTTATATGGTAAAATGCTTGTTTAGCATATGGTAGATCTGTGTTGAAGCATGCGAGAAACATGAAAATTTGATACATGCAATCTTTGTATATTGGGGATGTAGCTTAGATGGTAGAGCGCTCGCTTAGCATGTGAGAGGTATGGGGATTTATACCCTACATTTCCAAAAACAATTTGAGTCTGTGTAGAAGCATGCGACAAACATGGAAATTTGATACATGCAATCTCTATATATTGGGTACAGGGATCGATACCCCTCCATCTCCATTTATTTTTTCACTTATGCCTTGGTCTTCTGTTAGTTTGAAGCATAATTCACAATTCGAGGTGTAACTTATATGGTAAAATGCTTGTTTAGCATATGGTAGAGTGTTTGCTTAGCATGCGAGAGGTATGGGGATTGATACCCTACATTTTCAAATTTTTTTGTCGGTCTGTGTTGAAGCATGCGAGGGTCTGGGTCGTGACAATTGGTATCAGAGCAAGTAACTAGTCTGGACTATGGGAACTAAGTGCTACACTCGAGGGTGGGAGCCACCTCTAGAATCCCGGACGTCCACTAGTTGATCTTGGGCCGAGGCCTATTATGTTCGAGTGGGCCCAAGCCAGAACGCTAGGCCTTAAGGGGGTGAATGTGATACCCCGTCCCACATCGATAAGTGAAGAAAGTATGCAATGGTATGTAAGAATGGGCCTAAGTACTCATAGTCAACTCGAGGCATCCCTTTTGGTATAGTGAGGATAATACCAAGTAGTTGATTATGGGTATTGTCGGGCCCATAGTTGCAGCACGGGCCCAAGGGTCTGGGTCGTGACACTTATATGGTAAAATGCTTGTTTAGCATATGGTAGAGTGCTTGCTTAGCATGTGAGAGGTATGGGGATTGATATTTTGCATTTCTTTTTTTTCTTTTTTTTTTATCTGTGTTGAAGCATGCGAGATATATAAAAATTTGATACATGCAATTTCTATATATTGGGGATGTTGTTCATATGGTAGAGCGTTTGCTTAGCATGCGAAAGATATGGGGATTGATATTTTGTATCTTTAATTTTTTGCACTTATTATGTCTTGGTCTTATCTTGGTTTTTTTAATATAAGATATTTAAGATCTTATTTTATATTTATAAATTAAAAAACTGTAAAAAACTTTACAGAAAATAAAAATGTAAAGACTTACATTTTTGTGGCCAAGCAGCTTTCTTAAAGCGCGAAGTACAAGCGGAGAAATATTTTAAAGAGAGAGAGAGGTGGTGAGTTGTGATTTTTTGGTGTATGGAGAATGGTTACACAATGGCCTATTTATAAGCACGAGACTCCAAACACTTATTTACAAGTTTTAATTTCGAATTTTAAATCCGTATTGGAAAATCCACCATTCTCTTGCATACGTCACTGCGTACGTCATCGGCCTTGGTAAGGTAAGTGCTTATGTCATCAAGTCGCCTTTGTGGACTTTTGCATCCTTATCTTCAAGAAGAAGCTTCACTTTTTCTTCTTCCCTTTGTCCTTTTTGATAAGAAATTTCAGTTGATCATTATCATGTGCAGTGACGCCATCGATGATGTCATCTTCTCCAATATCTAGCAGGTCTTCGTACGGATCCTGCGAATCTTGCATGAATCCAACCAAATAGCGGGTTGGAGAATGCTCTTGGTCAGAGGAATTTTCCTCTGAAATTTCCATTGGGGTTTTTTGTTTTGTTGAGGATGACGTCATCTTCTCCAATATCCAGCAGGTCTTCGTACGGATCCTGCGAATCTTGCATGAATCCAACCAAATAGCGGGTTGGAGAATGCTCTTGGTCAGAGGAATTTTCCTCTGGAATTTCCATTGGGTTTTTTTGTTTTGTTGAGGAAAACGCAATATCCTTCTCCTCCCCCCCCCCCAAAAAAAATCTTCAAATGCCTTTAAGGCTTCGTCTCTGGACATCTTCGAAAACTTTTGTTTGAAGATGTCTTTTGGGTGTTGCTTTGGTACCCTTGACATTTGATCAAGGTAAATAACCTTGTTCTTTGAGTAGATGCTATCTTTCTCAAAGAAATTGAATTTGTTCCACCAACGAATGAAAACTCTTCGCCAGAGGAAGTACACGTGCATGGCGATGTTGAATTTACCCTCTTCCTTTGAATGTGTAATGTGGTAATCCCCACTTCACAATCCAAGGGACTGAGTATAACAATGCAAATCGAATCAAAAGACCCAATTCGCAGCCAGCTAAGTTAGCATGGCGGAAGTCTTCAAAAACTTCTTTGACCCTTTTGGGCAATATGATGGGATTTAATCCCCAGGTGTAAAACCATGTTTTAAACCATGCTGGTATGTTGGTCATCTGACCCTCGAGTTGGAACATAAGGAACCAACTATGTTTTTTCTGGACATTCTCATAGATTAATGCCTTCTCCCAAGCTTCCATATAATCAAAATAATTATATGACCTTAGAATCTTTGGGTGATACTGATACTTTAAGTATCTAACCTCTTGAGGCCTGAGTCCCCAATCACTAGAGGTTAAAACCCTCTTGATGATGAATTTGCTCTAAGCAGTGTGGGAGTCTATGTTGCTGGTTCGACCCACTTGTTCTATCAGAACCGAATGAGTTTCCTGCATGATAGCCTGATAATAATATACAGTTTTATCTGTATTTGTCGATGACAGATGCTTATTGAGAAATATATCTGCAATGTGATATGCGTGCATCCCTTTAAGGGTTATATCCACTGGATATAGTTTTATCCAACTATATGGGATATATGGATATTTTCTACCTTTGAGGTCTTCTAGTGATATCGCCAGGGAATATGCCTCGGTAGAATAAGCATCTGGATCATCTGCAAACTCATTAACCTTATAAGGTTCTGGAGCCGCTCTCGCTTCTTTTGCTGTTTCGGCAAACGTTTTCTTTCGAGGATTGCTATCCTTCGATTTTCCTCTATTAGAGGTTTTTAACTTTTTATCCATGCAAATATTCACGAGTTAAAAAGTCAGCCAAGGAGTTATTTACCCCATTAAAATGTTCAATATCAAAATCGAAACATGATAATATGGCTTGCCATCTGGCAAAGATTTGTTTGGATGCTAAATTGCACACATCCTTTTCAAAAATGCTTTTAGCAGACTTTGCATTAGTTCTAATAAGAAATTTTTTGTTTAATAGGTCACTTTCGAATTTAGTGACACACAAGACTATAGAAAGGACTTCTTTCTTTATAGTCGAGTAATTTTGTTGGGCTGGATTCCATAAGCCCGAAGTATATCTAACAAATTGTTCTCAATTAGTTTGAGGATCCTTTTGTTTAAGGATTCCCCCATAACCTCTTTCAGAGGCATCCGTCTCTACTATTTTATAGTAGTCCAGATTGGCAATAGCCAAGCATGGAAGCTCTTTAAGCTTTTCTTTATGGTTTCTAACTGCTTTAGTGTGTTCACTGGTCCAAGGTTTAGGATTTTTCCTCAACATGTCGAACAATGGTTTACACTCTAGAGCCAGTTCTTTGTAGAAGTCCGCAACATAATCCAGACTTCCCAAAAACCTCTGTAATTGGGTTTTATCATTTCATCAGGAAATTTATCAACGAACATCATCGCTCTTTCAAAAGGTTGTATTAGACCATTCTCTATGTAATGGCCTAAAAACCTTATTTTAAGCTGAAATAAGCTTATCTTTTTTACAGAGACCGTGAGGCCTGCATGTTTAGCCACTTCTAGAAACACCCTGAGATGTTTGAAGTGTTGCTCTATGGTCTGTGAATAGACCAGTACATCATCAATGTAGATAATTATAAAATCCGTATATGGATTGAATAATTCATTCATGATGTGTTGGTATTCCGAAGGGGCATTTTTCAACCCGAATGACATAACATTCCATTCATAGTGTCCAAAGGGCACTATGAAAGCGGTCTTATACTGATCTTTCTCTTCAATTTGAATCTGCCAGTATCCTGACTTCATATCAAATTTAGAGAAAATGTTGGCTTTGTATAGCCGATTAAGTAAATCCCTTTTGTTGGGAATTGGATACCTAATCCATTTCAACGCTTTATTAAGTGGTTTGTAATTGATTACAAGTCTAGGAGCTCCTCTTTCGAGTTCAGCCGCATTCAACATAGAATGCTAGACAACTCCATGGACTATAACTTTGGCTAATAAGGCCTTTAGTTAGGAGATCATTTATCTCCTTTTTACAGAGCTCTAGGTGCTTTAGTTCCATGGCAATGGGCCTAGCTTTCGTAGAGATGTGTTTTTCGTCGAATCCTTCCTCATAAGGTAATGATACAACAAATTTGTTGCGCTTCCAGAACACATTAGGTACTTCTGCCTTTTTACCGATTCTTCAAAGTCTTTTATTTTTCTCTGAAGATCGGGTTTCTCTAGCCTTTCTCAGATTTGTTAAAAATCCACTTCCTCCTTTAAGGAGTTTAGAAATATAATTTTTCTTTCCTTTAAGGAATTCAGGAGCTGTACATTGTACTGCTTCAGAACAGTTGTAAAATGGAACTTTATCTCTTTACCATTCAGTAACGAGGTAATACCTTTTCTGTTATTGAAGTAATTGGGAATATCTTCTGTAGAAATTGATTTCCCAAAATTAGTGCGGTTGATAGACCTTCGACCATTATAAATGGTATCGGAATGCATATTCCGCTGTTACATACCATTGTGTTATCAAGTTTGTACTTGATATTCAATGGTTGTTTGTTGGCTGCAGAAACTCTCTGAGTTGTCTTACTGTAATACTTCGAAGGAATTGTTCCTTCTGTGATACAGTTTATATCTACGCGTGAATCTACCATGGCTTCTGTTTCCATGTAGAATTCTTTATTGACGATTAACATCACTTTTATAAACCATTTTTGCGATACAACTGGCTCAATATAATTGACACCATTGATCTGGCTTATTTTTGAGGATTTATCCTCATCGTCCGATGTATCGTGCGTTCTTGAGGTTGATGGCTGACAAGTTTCAACATTCTCAATCCTCTTCTTTATTTGAGAAATTTCAGATTTAATTTGATTGATTTCTCTCTTCAGTTCTTGAACCGTAGGTTCCTTTTCTTTAGCCGTTTGCATCCTTTCGATCAACTGATCTAAGGAGACAGTGCTAAAAGAAGAATTGACTTGTTTAGAGAGCCTAGTAGGTTGCTCTCTTGGTTTTTCAACCAAATAGCTTTCCAAAGCTTTTCTTCCCTTTTCTGGATTGTCTATCTGATCGATGATATCTAGAATAAAGCTCTCTTCCTGGGTTAGCACATTTACACTTAGCCCAAGGTCTTTGATGATGCAGACATCGCATTCTCCGTCATCACAATTGCAAAGTTCAGATTCATCTTCACTCGTGCTTTAGGCCCAAGTCGCCTTTCGCTGAGCTGTAAGACCCGATAGGCAGGAGGCCGATGGGCTAGTTGCGATTTAATTGTTGACAGTGATAACCACTGATGAGATGAACCAACTTTTGGGTTCTAGATCTAGAAGATCTGAAAGATCTGAGAATTCTATGGATAAATCGAGAGCTGAAAGCTCAACACTCAATCAAGAGATTGTAATCTCTAACGATTTATAGGGTAATATCCAGAGATGGAAATTGTCAAAATATAAACCGCATCAGGTTTATGAAATAGGCTCTTTCAACTTTAAGTCTGATTATATAATTAAGACTGTTGAAAGAGCCTATTTCATAAACCTGTTTCGTTTCATAAGTGGTTAGAAACCCAAGTCGCCTTTCGCTGAGCTGTAAGACCCTATAGGCAGGAGGCCGATGGGCTAGTTGCGATTATATAATTAAGAGTGTTGAAAGAGCCTATTTCATAAACCTGTTTGGTTTCAAAAGTGGTTAGAAACCCAAGTCGCCTTTCGCTGAGCTGTAAGACCCGATAGGCAGGAGGCCGATGGGCCAGTTGCAATTATATAATTAAGACTATTGAAAAAACCTATTTCATAAACCTGTTTCATTTCAAAAGTGGTTAGAAACCTAAGTCGCCTTTCGCTGAGCTGTAAGACCCGATAGGCAGGAGGCCGATGGGCTAGTTGCGATTATATAATTAAGACTGTTGAAATAGCCTATTTCATAAACCTGTTTCGTTTCAAATGTGGTTAGAAACCCAAGTCGCCTTTCGCTGAGCTGTAAGACCCGATAGGCAGGAGGCCGATGGGCCAGTTGCAATTATATAATTAAGACTATTGAAAAAACCTATTTCATAAACCTGTTTCATTTCAAAAGTGGTTAGAAACCCAAGTCGCCTTTCGCTGAGCTGTAAGACCAGATAGGCAGGAGGCTGATGGGCTAGTTGCGATTATATAATTAAGACTGTTGAAAGAGCCTATTTCATAAACCTGTTTCATTTCAAATGTGGTTAGAAACCCAAGTCACCTTTCGTTGATCTGTAAGACCCAATAGGCAGGAGACGATGGGCTAGTTGCGATTTAATTGTTGACAGTGATAACCACTAATGAGATGAACCGACTTTTTGGTTCTAGATCTAGATGATCTGAAAGATCTGAGAATCCTATGGATAAATCGAGAGCTGAAAGCTCAACACTCAATCAAGAGATTGTAATCTCTAACAATTTCGAGGGTAATCTCCAGAGATGGAAATTGTCAAAATATAAACCGCATCAGGTTTATGAAATACGCTCTTTCAAATTTAAGTCTGATTATATAATTAAGAATGTTGAAAAGAGAGTATCCCTAAAGAGGGGAGACGAAACAATTCATATGCTCTCTCAAAAATTAATTGAAGAGCATAGGTAGAAATACAGTTACCAACATATTGGGTTAATCCAAGTTGGGCTGCAAGCGCTAACAAAGCGAGGCTTGAACACAGCCGCACTTATTAGTGTCAGAGACAAACGACATAATAAGTTTAATGATTCCTTATTAGGAGTTGTGGAAACATCTTTATGCGAGGTCCCAGCCCACTTTAAATGTTTCCCAAACTTTTTCGTGGCTATCCATGACAGAAATGTTTTGGATGCACTGGTTTTAAACATCAAAACCCACGGATATGATATGCCAGAAGAAATGAGCCATGTTTCTTTGGTGTATCAAGTTCATTATAAAGTGATGAACACAATCATCCCCAGACAGAGAATTAATCCAAAAATTCTTAGTGTTAAAAGGGATGAAACAACTCTGTTTATAACAGATGTAAGGAGTAACTTGGTTGTTCCAAAGACGGTCGTCTGGAACCAAGTACAGCTTCTCGATGTATGGAAGTTAGAAAGTATAGCTGATCCAGAACCCAAAGAAATGAGGGAACTAGATCAGATTATACAACATCCCGATGGTGACATTGATATAAATTCTCTAATGATCGAAAGTTTAAGATAACCTTAAACAAAACACCATCGAACCTATCAAGGTCCTCGACCTCCGAGGTACCGCTCTCTGAAAGAGAGATATCTAATGCTGAAGTTCTTAGAGTTAGAAGGACTCAAGAACAGGTTAGTCAACCTATGTATAAGGTTGGCATACCGGAAAGCAGCAGAGGTTATACCTCGCCAACAGCCTCCAATATGGGTTACGAAGTCAATATGATTTCAATAGATAATATTGACCTAGAAATCCCCGAGGCAATACGAAAATTGTGGGAAAAGAAAAGTAACCAGACCATGAAAAAGTGGTTTTTGAGTTACTATTCTCTTACCCAACAACGTTGGTATATAAGCCAATACATGGAAGATTGGAAAAAGGAACTTACTTTTTTCAAATGGATAAAAGCCAGATGGGAAAGTAAGGGACGAGAGCTTCTAGACTTTAATAGTAAGCAATTTGTCAACTTCATCGAAGTGGCATACCGAGAGTATTTAACTGGAAACAGAAAGACGTTCAAGTCTATCCATCCACCAAATACTTGGGTAAAAATTTCTCATAGTGAGAGAACAACAAATGCTATTCCTTTCAAAGGAAAGCTTGAGGAATTAAATTCCAATCATTTGGCTGAGCAGAACAATTACACAAATTTGTTCTTGCAGTCTATTGGAGAACAGACTTCTAGAATAGAAGAGAAAATATCCAATATGACTTATGACCCAGTCAAGATAAAATCTGAAGCTTCGACTTCGGGCATCAAGGAGGATTCGATTCCCTTCAAACCTCCGCTAGAATTGAAAGATTTCCGATTTCAAGCCAAATCAGACAGTGAGTTTGTAGAAGAACTCATGGTTAGACTTAAGAAGCTGAAGATTTCAGTGGGAAAGAACAAAGAAACTGTATCAGCCCTTAAAGGGAATGAGAACAGTTCGAACATAGATGAAGGTCCTATGGAAGTCAATAAAATGACATTCCGAAGGGATACTTCTATAGTAAAGCCATTCTATCCAAAGCCTACTCCGGTAGACATGCAGATTGAGGATAGAATAGAGTTTGCCCAATTCGACGGTAAATCTCTAGTTGAGTGGAATATTGACGGACTATCTGAATATAACATTAAGACAGTTCTGAAATATATGCTCATGTTTGCTAAGGCAACACAAGCCAATGGCAATAATCAAAGGAAAATTGCTGAAGCCATTGTGGCCGGATTTAGCGGTCAATTATCAGGATGGTGGGACTTCAACATGTTTGAGATTGCAAAAAAAAAAAAAGATATTTAATGCGCACTTCATTGGAAAGAATGATTTGCAGAGGGATAGGTCTCAAGAACAGCTCTTGAACCTAAAGTGTCCAACTTTGGGCCACTTCTCGTGGTACAAGGATGTATTCGTCACAAGAGTCATGCAACGGCCTGAAGATCGGGTTTCTCTAGCCTTTCTCAGATTTGTTTAAAATCTACTTCCTCCTTTAAGGAGTTTAGAAAGCTAATTTTTCTTTCCTTTAAGGAATTCAGGAGGTGTACATTGTACTGCTTCAGAACAGTTGTAAAAGGGAACTTTATCTCTTTACCATTCAGTAACGAGGTAATACCCTTTTCTGTTATTGAAGTAATTGGGAATATCTTCTGTAGAAATTGATTTCCCAAAATTAGTGCGGTTGATAGACCTTCGACCATTATAAATGGTATCGGAATGCATATTCCGCTGTTACATACCATTGTGTTATCAAGTTTGTACTTGATATTCAATGGTTGTTTGTTGGCTGCAGAAACTCTCTGAGTTGTCTTACTATAATACTTCGAAGGAATTGTTCCTTTTGTAATACAGTTTATATCTGCGCCTAAATCTACCATGGCTTCTGTTTCCATGTAGAATTCTTTATTGACGATTAACGTCACTTTTATAAACCATTTTTGCGATACAACTGGCTCAATATAATTGACACCGTTGATCTGGCTTATTTTTGAGGATTTATCCTCATCGTCTGATGTATCGTGCGTTCTTGAGGTTTATGGCTGACAAGTTTCAACCTTCTCAATCCTCTTCTTTATTTGAGAAATTTCAGATTTAATCTGATTGATTTCTCTCTTCAGTTCTTGAACCGTAGGTTCCTTTTCTTTAGCCGTTTGCATCCTTTTGATCAACTGATCTAAGGAGACAGTGCTAAAAGAAGAATTGACTTGTTTAGAGAGCCTCAGAGGTTGCTCTCTTGGTTTTTCAACCAAATAGCTTTCCAAAGCTTTTCTTCTCTTTTCTGGATTTTCTATCTGATCGATGATATCTAGAATAAAGCTCTCTTCCTGGGTTAGCACATTTACACTTAGCCCAAGGTCTTTGATGATGCAGACATCGCATTCTCCATCATCACAATTGCAAAGTTCCGATTCATCATCACTCTTGCTTTAGGCCCAAGGCGCCTTCCGCTGAGCTGTAAGACCCAATAGGCAGGAGGCTGATGGGCTAGTTGTGATTTAATTGTTGACAGTGATAACCACATATGAGATGAACCGACTTTTGGGTTCTAGATCTAGAATATCTGAAAGATCTGAGAATTCTAAGGATAAATCGAGAGGTGAAAGCTCAACACTCAATCAAGAGATTGTAATCTCTAACGATTTCGAGGGTAATCTCCAGAGATGGAAATTGTCAAAATATAAACCGCATCAAGTTTATGAAATAGGCTCTTTCAACTCTAAGTCTGATTATATAATTAAGACTGTTGAAAGAGCCTATTTCATAAACCTGTTTCGTTTCAAAAGTGGTTAGAAACCCAAGTCACCTTTCGCTGAGTTGTAAGATCCGATAGGCAGGAGTCCGATTGGCTAGTTGCGATTATATAATTAAGACTGTTGAAAGAGCCTATTTCATAAACCTGTTTCGTTTCAAAAGTGGTTAGAAACCCAAGTCGCCTTTCGTTGAGCTGCAAGACCCGATAGGCAGGAGGCCGATGGGACAGCTGCGATTATATAATTAAGACTGGTGAAAGAGCCTATTTCATAAACATGTTTCATTTCAAAAGTGGTTAGAAACCCAAGTCACCTTTCGCTGAGTTGTAAGACCCGATAGGCAGGAGGCCAATAGGCTAGTTGCGATTATATAATTAAGATTGTTGAAAGAGCCTATTTCATAAACCTGTTTCGTTTCAAAAGTGGTTAGAAACCCAAGTCGCCTTTCGTTGAGCTGTAAGACCCGATAGGCAGGAGGCCGATGGGCTAGTTGCGATTTAATTCTTGACAGTGATAACCACTGATGAGATGAACCAACTTTTTGGTTCTAGATCTAGAAGATCTGAAAAGTCTGAGAATCCTATGGATAAATCGAAAGCTGAAAGCTCAACACTCAATCAAGAGATTGTAATCTCTAACGATTTCGAGGGTAATCTCCAGAGATGGAAATTGTCAAAATATAAATCGCATCATGTTTATGAAATAGGCTCTTTCAACTTTAAGTCTGATTATATAATTAAGACTGTTGAAAAGAGAGTATCCCTAAGAGGGGAGACGAAACAATTCATATGCTCTCTCAAAAATTAATTGAAGAGCATAGGTAGAAATACAGTTACCTACATATTGGGTTAATCCAAGTTGGGCTGCAAGCGCTAACAAAGCGAGGCTTGAACACAGCCGCACTTATTAGTGTCAGAGACAAACGACATAATAAGTTTAATGATTCCTTATTAGGAGTTGTGGAAACATCTTTACGTGAGGGCCCAACCCACTTTAAATGTTTCCCAAACTTTTTCGTGGCTATCCATGACAGAAATGTTTTGGATGCACTGGTGTTAAACATCAAAACCCACGAATATGTTATGCCAGAAGAAATGAGCCATGTTTCTTTGGTATATCAAGTTCATTATAAAGTGATGAACACAATCATCCCCAGACAGAGAATTAATCCAAAAATTCTTAGTGTTAAAAGGGATGAAACAACTCTGTTTATAACAGATGTAAGGAGTAACTTGGTTGTTCCAAAGACGGTCGTCTGAAAACAAGTACAACTTCTCGATGTATGGAAGTTAGAAAGTATAGCTGATCCAGAACCCGAAGAAATGAGGGAACTAGATCAGATTATACAACATCCCGATGGCGACGTTGATATAAAATTCTCTAACGATCAAAAGTTTAAGATAACCTTAAACAGAACACCATCGAACCTATCAAGGTCCTCGACCTCCGAGGTACTGCTCTCTGAAAGAGAGATATCTAATGCTGAAGTTCTTAGAGTTAGAAGGACTCAAGAACAGGTTAGTCAGCCTATGTATAAGGTTGGCATACCGGAAAGCAGCAGAGGTTATACCTCACCAACAGCCTCCGATATGGGTTACGAAGTCAATATGATTTCAATAGATAATATTGACCTAGAAATCCCCGAGGCAATACCAAAATTGTGGGAAAAGAAAAGTAACAAGACCATGAAAAGTGGTTTTTGAGTTACTATTCTCTTACCCAACAACGTTGGTATATAAGCCAATACATGGAAGATCGGAAAAAGGAACTTACTTTTTTCAAATGGATTAAAGCCAGATGGGAAAGTAAGGGACGAGAGCTTCCAGACTTTAATAGTAAGCATTTTGTCAACTTCATCGAAGTGGCATACCGAGAGTATTTAAGTGGAAACAGAAAGACGTTCAAGTCTATCCATCCACCAAATACTTGGGTAAAAATTTCTCATAATGAGAGAACATCAAATGCTATTCCTTTCAAAGGAAAGCTTGAGGAATTAAATTCCAATCATTTGGCTGAGCAGAACAATTACACAAATTTGTTCTTGCAGTCTATTGGAGAATAGACTTCTAGAGTAGAAGAGAAAATATCCAATATGACTTATGACCCAGTCAAGATAAAATTTGAAGCTTCTACTTTGGGCATCAAGGAGGATTCGGTTCCCTTCAAACCTCCGCTAGAATTGAAAGATTTCTGATTTCAAGCCAAATCAGACAGTGAGTTTGTAGAAGAACTCATGGTTAGGTTTAAGAAGCTGAAGATTTCAGTGGGAAAGAACAAAGAAACTGTATCAGCCCATAAAGGGAATGAGAACAGTTCGAACATAGAAGAAGGTCCTATGGAAGTCAATAAAATGACATTCCGAAGGGATACTTCTATAGTAAAGCCATTCTATCCAAAGCCTACTCCGATAGACATGTAGATTGAGGATAGAATAGAGTTTGCCCAATTCGACGGTAAATCTCTAGTTGAGTGGAATATTGACGGACTATCTGAATATAACATTAAGACAGTCCTGAAATATATGCTCATGTTTGCTAAGGCAACACAAGCCAATGGCAATAATCAAAGGCAAATTGCCGAAGCCATTGTGACCGGATTTAGCAGTCAATTATCAGGATGGTCTGACTTCAACATGTTTGAGATTGCAAAAAATTAGATATTTAATGCGCACTTCATTGGAAAGAATGATTTGCAGAGGGACAGGTATCAAGAACATCTCTTGAACCTAAAGTGTCCAACTTTGGGCCACTTCACGTAATACAAGGATGTATTCGTCACAAGAGTCATGCAACGGCCTGACAGCCATATGGACTTTTGGAAGGAAAAATTCATAGCCGGACTGCCTGCTCTGTTTGCAGAAAGGCTACGGATAAAGCTTAAAGCTAAATATTCGAGGATAATTCCCTACGCTCATTTGACATACGGAGATCTAGCCTCTGAAGTAATATCAGAAGGAATAAATCTCTGCAACGATGTCAAGTTGAAGCAGCAACTGGAAGAGCAGAAGCTCCACCAAAGGGAAACCTTGGGAAACATTTGTGACCAGATTGGTTATGCACCAATTAAATATCCCACAAGGGAAAAGAAGAAGAAATTCTCAAAAAGAGAAAAACACTTCTTCAAGAAAAGAAGAAGGAAAGGATTCTTCAGAGAAGAATCGAAGATCCCTAACCAAGGGAAGAAATTCGACAAAAGGAAAATCTCGAAAAAGGGTCCTGTTTGTTGGAGATGTGGCAAGAAAGGCCACTACGCAAACAAATGTCTGGTCAAGAAGAAGATACAATCTCTTGACATAGACGAAGACCAGAAGAGGTCTTTATGCCAGGCTCTGTTGAACGAGACTGAAGAAGATTTTAGGCAGAATCTGGGATATTCTTCTAATGAAGAAACAATGAGCTCATCCCAAAGCACGAGTGAAGATGAATCTGAACTCTGCAATTGTGATGATGGAGAATGTGATGTCTGCATCATCAAAGACATTTGGCTAAGTGTAAATGTGCTAACCCAGGAAGAGAGCTTTATTCTGGATATCATCGATCAGATAGAAAATCCAGAAAAGAGGAGAAAAGCTCTAGAAAGCTATTTGGTTGAAAACCCAAGAGAGCAACCTACGAGGCTCTCTAAACAAGTCAATTCTTCTTTTAGCACTGTCTCTTTAGATCAGTTGATCGAAAGGATGCAAACGGCTAAAGAAAAGGAACCTACGGTTCAAGAACTGAAGAGAGAAATCAATCAGATTAAATCTGAAATTTCTCAAATAAAGAAGAGGATTAAGAAGGTTGAAACTTGTCAGCCATCAACCTCAAGAACGCCCGATACATCGGACGATGAGGATAAATCCTCAAAAATAAGCCAGATCAAACGGTGTCAATTATATTGAGCCAGTTGTATCGCAAAAATGGTTTATAAAAGTGACGTTAATCGTCAATAAAGAATTCTACATGGAAACAGAAGCCATGGTAGATTCAAGCGCAGATATAAACTGTATTACAGAAGGAATAATTCCTTCGAAGTATTACAGTAAGACAACTCAGAGAGTTTCTACAGCCAACAAACAACCATTGAATATCAAGTACAAACTTGATAACACAGTGGTATGTAACAGCGAAATATGCATTCCGATACCATTTATAATGGTCGAAGGTCTATCGACTGCAGTAATTTTGGGAAATTAATTTCTACAGAAGATATTCCCAATTACTTCAATAACAGAAACGGATATTACCTCGTTACTAAATGGTAAAGAGATAAAGTTCCCTTTTAGAACTGTTCCGAAGCAGTACAATGTACTGCTCTTGAATTCCTTAAAGGAAAGAAAAACTAGCTTTCTAAACTCCATAAAGGAGGAAGTGGATTTTAAACAAATCTGAGAAAGGCTAGAGAAACCCGATCTTTAGAGAAAAATAAAAGCCTTTGAAGACTCGGTAAAAAGGCAGAAGTGCATAATGCCTTCGGGAAGCGCAACAAATTTGTTGTATCATTACCTTATGAGGAAAGATTCAACGAAAAACACATCTCTACGAAAGCTAGGCCCCTTGCCATGGGACCAAAGCACCTAGAGCTCCGTAAAAAGGAGATAAATGATCTCCTAACTAAAGGCCTTATTAAAGTTACACTCCATGGAGTTGTCTAGCATTCTATGTTGAGAATACGGCTGAACTTGAAAGAGGAGCTCCTAGACTTGTAATCAATTACAAGCCACTTAATAAAGCGTTGAAATGGATTAGGTATCCAATTCCCAACAAAAGGGATTTACTTAATCGGCTATACAAAGCCAAAATTTTCTCTAAATTTGATATGAAGTCAGGATACTGGCAGATTCAAATTGAAGAGAAAGATAGGTATAATACCGCTTTCATAGTGCCCTTTGGACACTATGAATGGAATGTTATATTGTTCGGGTTGAAAAATGCCCCTTCAGAATACCAACACGTCATGAATGAATTATTCAATCCATATACGGATTTTATAATTGTCTACATTGATGATGTACTGGTCTATTCGCAGACCATAGAGCAGCACTTCTATTCGCAGACCATAGAGCAGCACTTCAAACATATCTGGGTGTTTCTAGAAGTGGCTAAACATGTAGGCCTCGCGGTCTCTGTCAAAAAGATAAGCTTATTTCATCTTAAAATAAGGTTTCTAGGCCATTACATAGAGAATGGTCTAATACAACCTATTGAAAGAGCGATAATGTTCGCTGATAAATATCCTGATGAAATACAGGATAAAACCCAATTATAGAGGTTTTTGAGAAGTCTGAATTATATTGCGGACTTCTACAAAGAACTGGCTCTAGAGTGTAAACCACTATTCGGTAGGTTGAGGAAAAATCCTATGCCTTGGACCAGTGGACGCACTAAAGTAGTTAGAAACCTTAAAGAAAAGCTCAAAGAGCTTCCATGCTTGGCTATTGCCAATCCGGACTACTATAAAATAGTAGAGACGGATGCCTCTGAAAGAGGTTATGGGGGAATCCTGAAATAAAAGGATCCTCAAACTAACAGAGAATAACTGGTTAGATATACTTCGGGCTTATGGAATCCAGCCCAACAAAATTACTCGACTATAAAGAAAGAAGTCCTTTCTATAGTCTTGTGTGTCACTAAATTCAAAAGTGACCTATTAAACAAAAACTTTCTTATTAGAACTGATGCAAAGTCTGCTAAAAGCATTCTTGAAAAGTATGTGCGCTATTTAGCATCCAAACAAATCTTTGCCAGATGGCAAGCCATATTATCATGTTTTGATTTTGATATTAAACATGTTAATGGGGTAAATAACTCCTTGGCTGACTTTTTAACTAGTGAATATTTGCAGGGATAAAAGGTCAAAAACCTCTAATAGAGGAAAATCGAAGGATAGCAATCCTCGAAAGAAAATGTTTGCCGAAACTGCAAAAGAAGTGAGAGCGGCTCCAGAACCTTATAAGGTTAATGAGTTCGCAGATGATCCATAGGCTTATTCAGCCGAGGAATATTCCCTGGCGATACCGCCGGAAGACCTTAAAGGTAGAAAATATACGTATATCCCATATGGTTGAATAAAACTATATCCAGTGGATATAACCCTTAAAGGGATGCATGCAGATCACATTGCAGATATATTTCTCAATAAGCATCTGCCGTCGACAAATACAGATAAAACTGTATATTATTATCAAGCTATCCTGCAGGAGACTCATTCGGTTCTGATAGAACAAGTGGGTCGAACCAGCAACATAGACTCCCACACTGCTTATAGCAAATTCATCATCAAGAGGGTTTTAACCTCTGGTGATTGGGGAATCAGGCCTCAAGAGGTCAGATACTTAAAGTATCAGTATCACCCAAAGAATCCAAGGTCATATAATTATTTGATTATATGGAAGCTTGGGAGAAGGCATTACTCTATGAGAATGTCCAGAAAAAACATAGTTGGTTCCTTATGTTCCAGCTCGAGGGTCAGATGACCAACATACCATCATGGTTTAAAACATGGTTTTACACCTGGGGATTAAATCCCATCATATTGCCCAAAAGGGTCAAAGAAGTTTTTGAAGACTTCCGCCAGGCTAACTTAGCTGGCTGCGAATTGGGTCTTTTGATTCGATTTGCATTGTTATACTCAGTCCCTTTGGATTGTGAAGTGGGGATATCACATTACACATTCAAAGGAAGAGGGTAAATTCAACATCCTCATGCAGGAGTACTTCCTCTGGCGAAGAGTTTTCATTCGCTGGTGGAACAAATTCGATTTCTTTGAGAAAGATAGCATCTACTCAAAGAACAAGGTTATTTACCTTGATCAAATGTCAAGGGCGCCAAAGCAGCACCCAAAAGACATCTTCAAACAGACGTTTTCGAAGATGTCTAGAGACGAAGCCTTAAAGGCATTTGAAGAAATTTATTTTTTTTAGGGGGGGGGGGGAAGGAGAAGGATATTGCGCCTTCCTCAACAAAACAAAAAACCCCAATAGAAATTTCGGAGGCAAATTCCTCTTACCAAGAGCATTCTCCAACCCGCTATCTGGCTGGATTCATGTAAGATTCGCAGGATCCGGACGAAGACCTACGGGATATTGGAGAAGATGACGTCATCCATGGCGTCACTGCACAGGATAATGATCCACTGAAATTCCTTATTAAAAAGGACAAAGGGAAGAAGAAAAAGTGAAGCTTCTTCTTGAAGATAAGGACGCAAAAGTCCACAAAGGTGGCTTGATGACCTAAGCACTTACCTCACCAAGGCCGATGACGTACGCAGTGACGTATGCAAGAGAATGGTGGATTTTCCACTACGAATTTAAAATCTGAAATTAAACTTGTAAATAAGTGTTTGGAGTCCGGTGCCTATAACTAGGCCATTGGGTAACCATTCTCCATACACCAAAAAATCACAACTCACCACCTCTCTCTCTAAAATATTTCTCTGCTTGTACTTCGCGCTTTAAGAAGGCCGCTTGGCGACAAAAATGTAAGTCTTTACATTTTTATTTTTTGTAAAGTTTTTTACAGTTTTTTAATTTATAAATATAAAATAAGATCTTAAAGATCTTAAATTTAAAAAAACCAAGATAAGACCAAGACAAAATATTGCAAAAAATTAAAGAAATAAAGTATCAATCCCCATTTCTTTCGCATGCTAAGCAAACGTTCTACCATATGAACTACATCCCCAATATATAGAAATTGTATGTATCAAATTTTTAGATATCTCGCATGCTTCAACGCAGATAAAAAAAAGGAAAAAAAAGAAATGCAGAATATCAATCCCCATACCTCTCGCATGCTAAGCAAGCACTCTACCATATAAGTGTCACGAACCAGACCCTTTCATTTTACCATATAAGTGTCATGACCTAGACCGTCGGGCCCGTGCCGCAACTATGGGCCTGACAATACCCATAATCAACTACTTGGTATTGTCATCACTATACCAAAAGGGATACCTCGAGTTGACTATGAGTAATTAAGCTCATTCTTACATACCATTGCATACTTACTTCACTTATCGATGTGGGACGGGGTATCACATTCACCCCCCGCCCCTTTAAAGCCTAGCGTTCTAGTTAGGGCCCACTCAAACATAATAGGCCTGGGCCCAAGATCAACTAGTGGACGTCCGGGATTCTAGAGGTGGCTCCCACCCTCAAGTGTAGCACTTAGTTCCCATAGTCTAGACTAGTTACCTGCTCTGATACCAATTGTCACGACTTAGACCATCAGGCCCGTGCCGCAACTATGGGCCTGGCAATACCCATAATCAACTACTTGGTATTGTCCTCACTATACCAAAAAGGATACCCCGAGTTGACTATGACTACTTAGGCCCATTCTTACATACCATTGCATACTTACTTCACTTATCGATGTGGGACGAGGTATCACAATAAGTTACACCCCGAATTGTGAATTATGCTTCAAACAAACACAAGACCAAGATATAATAAGTGCAAAAAAAATGAGCACTCTACCATCTGAATTTTCATGTTTCTCGCATGCTTCAACACAGACCGACAAAAAAAATTGAAAATGTAGGGTATCAATCCCCATACCTCTCGCATGCTAAGCAAGCACTCTACCATATGCTAAACAAGCATTTTACCATATAAGTTACATCTCAAATTGTGAATTATGTTTCAAACTAACTGAAGACCAAGACATAAGTGAAAAAATAAATGGAGATGGAGGGGTATCAATCCCCGTACCCAATATATAGAGATTGCATGTATCAAATTTCCATGTGTGTCGCATGCTTCGACACAAACTGAAAAAAAAAATGGAAATGTAGGGTATCAATCCCCGTATCTCTCGCATGCTAAGCAAGCACTCTACTATATGTGAAAAAAAAATGGAGATGCGGGGTATCGATCCCCATACCATCTGAGCTACATCCCCAATATTCAAACATTGCATGTATCAAATTTCCATGTCGCATGCTTCAACACAGACCAACAAAAAAATTTGAAAATGTAGGGTATCAATCCCCATACCTCTTGCATGCTAAGCAAGCACTCTACCATATGTTAAACGAGCATTTTATCATATAAGTTACATCCCAAATTGTGAATTATGCTTCAAACTAACACAAGACGAAGACATAAGTGAAAAAATAAATTAAAAATGTAGGGTATCAATCTCCATACCTCTCGCATGTTAAGCAAGCACTCTACCATATGCTAAACGAGCATTTTACCATGTAAGCTACATCCCGAATTGTGAATTATGCTTCAAACTAATAGAAGACCAAGACATAAGTGAAAAAATAAATAGAGATGTGATGTATCAATCCCCGTACGTACCCAATATACAGGGTATCAATCCATGTACCTCTCGCATGCTAAGCAAGCACTCTACCATATGCTAAACAAGAATTTTACCATATAAGTTACATCCCGAATTGTGAATTATGCTTCAACCTATCACAAGACCAAGACATAATAAGTGCAAAAAAAAATGGAAATGCGCGAGCATTTTACCATATAAGCTACATCCCAAATTGTGAATTATGCTTCAAACTAACACAAGACCAAGGCATAATAAGTGCAAAAAAATGGAAATACGGGGTATCGATCCCCATACCTCTCGCATGCTACATCCCCAATATAAATTGAAAATGCTGCTAAGCAAGCACTCTACCATAGCATTTTATCATATAAGTTACATCCCAAATTGTGAATTATGCTTCAAATAAATGGAGATGTGGGGTATCAATCCCCGTACGTCTCGCATGCTAAGCAAGCACTCTATCATATACTAAACGAGCATTTTACCATGTAAGCTACATCCCGAATTGTAATTTATGCTTAAAACTAACAGAAGACCAAGACATAAGTACCAAAAAAAAGAAATGTCTGGTATTAGTCCCCATACCTTCCTCTACCATTTAAACTATATCCCCAATATATGAAGATTAAGGATATTAAATTTCCGTATTTAAGCAAACAGTTTACCATCTAAGCTATGTTCGAATTTGAGATGCAAGGTATGATCTCAGTACCTCTTGCATACTAAACAAGCACTCTACCATCTGAAGTACATATCCAATATATGTTACAATTTTTAACAATGCTTTACTAATAAATTTTACAAGTTGGAAAATTAATTAATTAATAATATTAAAATAATGTTTATATATGTTGAAAGAAAAACCAATTAAAATCTAAAATTTTTCTACATGTTTACTCAATATATACTATACTAAGAAAAAGTTACTATAATATATCTATTAGGTATATATATATACATATATATATATATATATATATATATATATATATCCATAATTAATATTAACAATTTATTAGTTTGAAAAGTATATTATAAGGAAAAAATATATCTTTAAATATTTTATAAAAATTTTAAATATGTTATTAAAACTATGGTATCTAATTTGTTAACGATAATAATTTTTAAAAGATAGAGCAATGTTTTCATAAAGTTACGTACACACAAACGTTTTCGAAGATGTCCCATAAATATTGTGAATATTATTGATTATATATTGATTAAAGACAATATTTAGATAATACTAATTATTATATTAAATTATTAATTTTGTATAATGAATAATTGTCTTATGAATATTACAAAAATATTTTACACGTCTTTTATAATATATGTAATTCAATAGTGAAAACGGACATTGATACTCTGGGTCTTCAATTCTTTTTTCCTAAAGGTGCACCCACTATAAATTCTTAATTTCTTACAAAAGTGTTCAAGCTTTAATATAAGTCTTTTAAAATCCATCTTTGGGATGTAAACGTTACAAAAATGGTTCAATGTTCAATATAAGTCTTTTATAAAATATTTTAAGAATATAACTCATATGTAGAGTGCTGGTTTAACATGCGAGGTACCAAAATATATACCTTGTATTTCCATTTTTTTGTTTTTTGTTTTGTTCTTTTTATTTGAACGCTTATGACTGTCTTGTGCTAGTTGAAGTATAATTTATAATTGAGAATGTAGTTCAGATGGTAGAACGCTCGCTCAATATGCGAGAGGTACAGGAAATCAATAACCCGCACCGATTTTTTGATATAAAAATAAATAAATACCTTTTGAATATTATAAAAGTGTTCGATATTGAATATAAGTATTTTATAATATATCTTGAGGACGTAGCTCTCGCTTATTGGTTTAAAATCAGGTTTCGTTTCATAAGAAATGAGGAATATAAACTTGTGGTATGACTAATTTACCAGTATAGAAAACGGGCCCTGTGCCTAGGCTAAGAGAAAGTTCAAGCACCTTGAAGAGCATCTCTTAGCAAGGGTATAAGGTTCCCCAAAAAACCGTTAGAGCCATGCTTTCGAGCATTAGCATTAAACCAATCAAATTTCATGAACAAATTACCTAAACAAGTAAGAGCAATTCCCACCAAAAGATCTAACAAAACACCTATTGTGCAAATTAGGATCTTCTTACATACCATGGCTGTTGAGTAACAATCTTTTAATACATATAGGGTTGTCTGTTGTTGGTTGCACACCTGGTAGATTGGGGAAGGCAAAGTTCTTCTTTGTTAAGAGACAAGTTAGACTGGTAAATAGGAATTTTGGTTGAAACATATCTAAATATTTTGTAATAGATTAGATTTTTTGAATCTCTCAAATTCTTTTTTACTTCTTATATATATCAAACTTGTATACATTATCAATCAATAAAAAAAGAATTTTATATTTTTCACAACAGCTACCCTCTCTTTACGATATCCTTATCTCTCACTCCACTCACGCTCTTTCTATAATTTCTTGTTATTTATGCTACTCTCTTTTGTAAAACTCATTTTCACTTCAAAATTAAAATTATGAATTTTTTTAAGTATTAAAGAAAATTGAAGAAAATCAGAGACAATTCATCTTATCTAGTTAATTGACTCAAGGTACTGAGTTTTGTACTTTTGTATAATAGTGTAAATTGTTTTTCATCATAGTATCAGAGCTTTGGAATTATATATTCATCTGCATGATCTAGTTTCTTCTTGTGCATTCCTTCTCCTACTTCTTCTAATTTATTGATATGAACAGTCTTCATCAATTTGATAATAGTAGTCCTTTATTCTTACATCCTTCAAATAATCCTAGCTAGGTTTTGGTTAATAAGGTATTTTATGGTAATGGTTTTCAGTCTTGGAAACGGTCTGTTAAGATAGCATTATTCTGCAAGAAATAAGATAGGGCTAATTGATGGTTCTATTATCAAACCAGCACAACATGATGATGCTTTTAGAGGATGGGAGCGAGGCAATGATATTGTATTGTCATAGTGCTAAGGAATTATGGTTTGAACTTTAAAATAGGTTTGAGCAAAGTAGTGGAACACAACTCTTTCAACTGCAAAAATAATTGATGTCTATATCTCAAGGGGCTAGTAGTATATCCACTTATTATTGAGCATGTAGATTATACCTTCATGTTCATAAGGAGATAGTTCACAGATTGCTAAGTTTCAGGAAGATCAGATCTTAATACAATTTTTAATGAAGTTGAATAAATCTTATATCTGTATTAGAGGAAATATACTGATGATGAAACCTCTTCCAGCATTATCACAAGAATATGCTTTGTTAATTAAAGAGGAAAAGCTGAGGGAAGTTACTTCTAATATCAATTTCAATAGTGAAAATGCTTCCTTTACTTCAGCCTGGAATAAAGGGAGATTTTTTTTCTCAAAAACATGGGAATGAGAAATCAAGTCTGAAAGTGATGAAATGAAGATATTGTAAGAAGAAGGGTCATACTATTGATAAGTGCTATAAACTCAATGGTTATCTTGTAAATTTTGGTCGTGGCAGAGGTAGAAGGGTTGTAGCTTTTGTTCAAGACAAAAATCATAGTAGTAATGTTGCAGAATCCAATGATGTTGATCCCTCAACCATCAAAGATGCTAGAATCTCACAAGAACTACTGCAACAACTACTTACTGTTTTGAAGGACAAAACTGAGCAACAAAAAGGTGAAACTAAAGAAGAATCTAGAACTACTTTAAACACTTTTTTAGATATGCATCATTCTCACAGCTTTATTGATAATTATAAGTGTGTGCATTTTGTAAATGAGAGTGAACCTTGGATAATAGATAGTGGTGCTACCAATCATATGACATACAAAAAAGAATTCTTTGTTGAACTTAATCCTCTTAAAATTCCTTACAATGTGACTTTACCTAATGAAAAAACCATGAAAGTCAATTATAGTGGAACCATCATTTTCACATCTAACCTTGTTCTAAGAAATGTATTCTTTGTTCCTACATTTCGATTCAATTTTATATCTGTGGCTAAACTGATCCAATCCTTGCAAGGTAACATAATTTTTACCCCTTTACATTATTTTTTGCAGTCCCCTTCCATGAAGAAGCCTCAGGCTCTTGGTTAAAGTCACAATGACTTATATTCTCTTCAAACCTCTTCTAAGCATGATCATCCTTCCAAAACAAACTTCCTATACATACTACTAATGTCATTTGTGGTTGTAAACTGCTCACTCCTTTCAAATTTCATGTTGCTATAAAAGCCACAAAAATGAATAATACTCAATTGTGGCATTATAGATTAGGTCATTTACCTATTGAGAAGATTTGTACTCTTGATCTTTTTTGTGATATCCATAACAAACTCCATGATCCTTGTGTTTTTTGTCCTATGGCAAAGCAAACCAAACTTTCTTTTAGTTTGAGTAATACTAAATCTAATCATCTTTTTGAACTTGTTCACTTAAAAATATGGGGACCTTATTATACTTCTACTTTTAATGAGTGCAAATATTTCCTTACCATAGTTGATGATCATAGTAGGTATACTTGGACACATCTCTTGTGTAATAAAAGTAATGCTTTCACATTAATAAAATCATTTGTCTCTATGGTGAAAAATCAGTTTTCCTCTATTATCAAAACCTTTAGAACTGACAATGCTCTTGAACTTGGGTTAAGCAAAGTAGCCACAAAAGTTTTTGAACAAGAGGGAATTATACACCAAACTTCTATTAGATACACTCCTCAACAAAATGGTATAGTTGAAAGAAAGCATAGACATCTTTTAGAAGTTTGTAGAGCTTCATTGTTTCAATCTAATCTTCCTATAAAATTTTGGGAATATTTCCTTCTTACTACTTCTTATCTAATCAATAGATTTCCTTCTTCTGTCTTAAATGGGAAAACTCCTTTATGAGTTTTTGTTCAACAAAAACCTTCCTATTCTCATCTTAGAAGTTTTGGATGTCTTTGATATGTTAGCACTATTAAATATGGAAGAGACAAATTACAGTCTAGAGCTCAGGCCTGTGTTTTCATAGGATATCCTATTGGACAAAAAGCTTACAAGGTTCTTGATTTGTCTACATATAAACGTCTGTGTGTACGTAACTTTATGAAAAAATTTGCTCTATCTTTTAAAAATTATTATCGTTACATAATATGACAAATTAGATACTATAGGTTTAATAACATATTTAAAAATTTTATAAAATATTTAAAGATATTTTTTTTCCTTATAATATACTTTTCAAACTAATAAATTGTTAATATTAATTATGGATATATATATATATATATATATATATATATATATTATAGTAACTTTTTCTTAGTATAATATATATTGAGTAAACATGTAGAAAAATTTTAGATTTTAATTGGTTTTTCTTTCAACATATATAAACATTATTTTAGTTTCTTCAAGAATTGTTTTTTAATATTATTAATTAATTACTTTTCCAACTTGTAAAATTTATTAGTAAAGCATTGTTAAATTGTAACACATATTGGATACGTACTTCAGATGGTAGAGTGCTTGCTTAGTATGCAAGAGGTACGAAGATCATACCCTACATCTCAAATTCGAACATAGCTTAGATGGTAAAATGTTTGCTTAAATACGGAAATTTAATATCCTTAATCTTCATATATTGGGGATATAATTTGAATGGTAGAGCAAGGTATGGGGACTAATACCCGACATTTCATTTTTTTTTGTACTTATGTCTTGGTCTTATGTTAGTTTTAAGCATAAATTACAATTCGGGATGTAACTTATATGGTAAAATGCTCGTTTAGTGTATGATAGAGTGCTTGCTTAGCATGCGAGAGGTACGGGGATCGATACCCCGTATTTTCATATTTTTTTTGCACTTATTATGTCTTGGTCTTGTGTTAGTTTGAAGCATAATTCACAATTCGGGATGTAACTTATATGGTAAAATGCTCGCGCATTTCGGTTTTTTTTTGCACTTATTATGTCTTGGTCTTGTGATAGGTTGAAGCATAATTCACAATTCGGGATGTAACTTATATGGTAAAATTCTTGTTTAGCATATGGTAGAGTGCTTGCTTAGCATGCGAGAGGTACAGGGATTGATACCCTGTATATTGGGTACTTACGGGGATTGATACCCCGCAACTCAATTTATTTTTTCACTTATATCTTGGTCTTCTATTAGTTTGAAGCAAAATTTACAATTCGGGATGTAGCTTACATGGTAAAATGCTGGCTTAGCATATGGTAGAGTGCTTGCTTAACATGCAAGAGGTATGGAGATTGATACCCTACATTTTTAATTTATTTTTTCACTTATGTCTTCGTCTTGTGTTAGTTTGAAGCATAATTCACAATTTGGGATGTAACTTATATGATAAAATGCTCGTTTAACATATGGTAGAGTGCTTGCTTAGCATGCGAGATGTATTGGGATTGATACCCTACATTTTCAATTTTTTGTTAGTCTGTGTTGAAGCATGTGAGAAATGTGGAAATTTGATACATGCAATCTTTGTATATTGGGGATGTAGCTCAGATGGTAGAGCGCTCGCTTAGCATGCGAGAGGTACGGGGATCGATACCCCGCATCTCCATTTTTTTTTCACATATAGTAGAGTGCTTGCTTAGCATGCAAGAAACAAGAAAATTTAGATCGTAGAGTGCTCACTTTTTTTTGCACTTATTATGTATTGGTCATGTGTTTGTTTGAAGCATAATTCACAATTCGGGGCGTAACTTATTGTGATACCCCGTCCCACATCGATAAGTGAAGTAAGTATGCAATGGTATGTAAGAATGGGCCTAAGTACTCATAGTCAACTCGGGGTATCCTTTTTGGTATAGTGAGGACAATACCAAGTAGTTGATTATGGGTATTGTCAGGCCCATAGTTGCGGCACGGGCCCGAGGGTCTGTATCGTGACACTTATATGGTAAAATGCTTGTTTAGCATATGGTAGCGTGCTTGCTTGGTATGGGGATTGATATTCTGCATTTCTTATATGCATAAATCATATCACTTTTTTAGCATGTTTTTAGGCACAATTTAGGGTGAAATCGGTGTTAAATCGTTATCAATTGACTGTTATTAACTCGATTTCACAGTTTTTGTGATTTTGGAAGTGTCAGGTGAAAAGTGCAAGAAAATGGCAAATTTTGGGGCAAAAACGTGATTTTCAGAAGTTCGGAAGTCGGGATGGGCGTCCAGAACCCAGGACGGGCGTCCAAGACTTGGGACGACCGTCCAGACCTGGTCAACAGGCCGGGACGGGCGTCCCGAATGCCTAGTCAAAGTCCCACATCGAATTTTTGAGAGAAATTCACCCAGTTCCCCTACTATAAATACCCCAGGCCTTCCTCAGTTGAAATCATTCCTCTCCACTCGATCTGAGTTATCTAGTGACTTCAAGTATACAATTTTCCATAGTATACAAGTCACTTAGTGATTTCAGGTTTTAGTATAGGTTTATTTATAGTTTTAGAGAGTGTCTCGTGTTCTTCATTTCTGCGAGTCTGTCTCAGATCTTAGAATACCACTAGATAGGTTCATTTTTGGTATTCATAGAATACCCGGAATTTCGTTAGGAGATCCTAAGAGGGGCACTAGGCGTTCGAAGAGTCAGTCAACAGGGTTGTGCTTAAGCTGGGTATTAAGGTAAAGCACATCTACTAGGCTGAGGAAGCGTCCTCCGAAGGTTCTGTCGAGCAGAGTCGGGTCGAGCAGTCCAACATATACAAGCAGTTGCTCCATCAGCGGACTACGTAAAGGGTGAATACTTTATGGCATCGGTTCCCTTGTCCCTCTCTTTATATGTCTGTACTGTGTTCGTCCAAATAAATATTATGAATATTGAATTATGATTTTATGAATATGTGTTTTGCATGTTGAAATATTTATAATTTTCCGAAAATGGTCACCAGCTTAACTATCATTATGACTGCATGTCTACTGTAGTTTCTTTTAAACTAGATGAATGGTTATAGACAACTCCTAACCACGGTCTAATCATAACCTGTTTAGTTTAACAGACATTAATTTAGGACTTCCCGTCGGAAGTATTAATGCCTGCCATATTAGATGAAATAACCTATAGATCACCATGTTTGTTAAAGTAGTCTAAGTAGGCCGAGTTTGTACATTTATGCCGGCGTTAGGGCGAGCGGCATGATCTCCTAAGTGACATAGGACTTTCATGGATGCCTTTAGCTGGAACCGTGAGTAGGGCCGTCATTAAGGTAGGGCGGTTTATTAGGTAACTCAGATGTGGTACACCTTTAGACTCAGTACATAATTGCAATCTAGACCAAGATATATCTAAAATACTCGAAGATAGGTCAATCAACATGTAGGAACAGTATAACATAAAATCATAACATTATTTGTAAAACACTTTTTAGGCTTAAATAGACTTAAACCTAGTGGAGAATGAATCACCCTCTCATCAAAGAATTTGATGAACGATTGCATAACTGGATCATAAGATAAGAGTTAGGGTAAGAGGATAGTTACTACTTAGTCGTTACCACTTCCCTGGGAGTACGATAATTAATTAAATTAAAATCGTAGATACTTTCCAAGAACTAACTACACGATAGGTACTCTGTCTTAGGTTCTGATTGATTAAGTGACAACAATTAATACTAAAGTGACAGTTAGTAAGACTAAGTCCTTAATTACTCATAATCGACATAGGTAAATAAATCCTATCTTTTTGCATACCAATCGGAACGCATCAGATTTTTGGCGCCGTTGCCGGGGAAATATCATAATGAATTTAGGATTCCTGATCAAAATTCTAGAGACTTATGATAGGTAACGGTAGTAATCTATACCTTAGACCTAACACTTATTTTATGCTAGTTAGACAATCAATTTCCGAAATATAGGGTTATCATAACTAATTAATTTTAGACATTATCTGAAATTAAGACATTTAGGATAATCAAATTTTAGAAAATTATTCTAAAACCATATTGAGGAAATTTAACTGCTTTCGAAACAAAATATAAAAAGAAAAAAAATGTTAAAAATTTAAAACCCAAAAAATATCTTTCTTGTTTTTCCTATTTATCCGTATTTTGTTTTTCTTTCTGTTCTTGCTATTTGTTATTATTATCCTAACCAAACTTTACACTCATAGATGAAGAGAGAAAGATTGAGTAAACCACAAGCATCCTTTCGTAGAACCAAAAGAGTGAAAAGATGTCCCGATCCAAAAGAAAGTTCTGATGAGGAAAACGGGATACAACCATTTGCATTCTTAGAAACAATTAGAGCAAGAGCCCAGGATATTCTGGACAAATTAGAAAACAACATCAATCATTTTCCACATATCCAAAGAGCTCTTGCATCGCCTGAATATACTCCTGCATCTCCGGAGTATACTCCAAAATCCCCTGAGTATACTCCTGCATCCCCAGCACCTAACAGTCAACCATCTTCATCAGGGGATAGCACTAACGGTTTCCAGTCAGCCTTGCCTGCTCAGGTAGATGATATGTCTCACAGGATATGCGCCATGGCTCAGACAATAGCAAGCAGACTCAGTCGTTCAGATCAGATTGTTCTAACCATAAGTTCTGAAGTAAACCAACTCAGAACCGCAATAGAATGCCAAAATGCGCATATACTCCGAGAGGTGACTAAAATCATAGAGGAACAAAGGAACCAACAGGAAGAGATGCGAACCATACGAGATGAACTGCGAGATATGAGAAATAAAGCCATTGAAAAAGGGAAGATTCCTTTTACTTTTCAGCAAATAAATTGTTTGAACTAAAGTTAAATAACTGACCACTACTTTTTATTTTCAAACTTTTTAAAGAGTCTTTTATTTTATTCAGTAATTTTTCTTCAGACATTTTATTTTTTTTTTCAAATTCTTTATGAAAAACAAATGTGTTCAAAATACAGTTTATTTTCAGTAATTAAATTGTATAAATTTAGCCTTTTGTTTTTCTAAAATTCTTGCTGAATAGAGGTTAGGATATGATTAGGGTAGTTATGATTTTTGAAAAAGAGATTGAGAATTTTTGTAAAGAGTTTTAACAGCTTCTGAATCTTATAGGCTAAACGTGAAGACTTGTTAAATATTATGATTATTTTTTGTGTACTAAGATTTGTAGGGAATTATGAAAAAAAAATAAAAAAAATTCCGGAAGTGGCACGCATCCCGAGGTAACCTGGGACGGGCGTCCCGAAGGCCGCCCCCTTCTACAAAAATGTCATTTTTTCCCATTTCCTCTCAAATCAACCACCAAAAATCATCTCTCTACAAAATTCTCTCCACCTTCTCTCTACAAAATTTTGGCAACCTCTTGAAATTTCAAAATTCGAATTTCCCTCCAAAATTTGAACTTTTGAATTTCCTTCCAAAATTTGAATTTCCCTCCAAATTTTGAATTTCCCGCCAAAAACTCAAAACCCTTCCCTAACCAAAATCCATCCTTCAGAATTCGAATTTACCTCTAGAATTCGAATTCGAATCTTCTTTCCTGCCTAAATTCTCCAATTCTCCCGAACGTTCTCAACCAAATGGCTCCTAAACGTACTCGTATTACTTCTTCCATGACCATCACATCTGTGGCACACCCTTTTATGCTTTTTCCTTCCATTCCAGCATATCAGGAGAGATGTCATGGACATATCGGACGCAGCGTACTGGTTGGCAGAACGCTTGATTGGGGAGCAGTCCAGACACTGGGAGTTGAGCAGGAGATTCGACGCATACTCGACGTACTACCTTACAATCGAGTCTTCATCGTCACTAAGCCGACTTACCTGGAGCTGGTATGTGAGTTTTATGCTTCATTTACATTCCAGCAGGAGCACATCACATTCCGTCTGGACGGAATGGATCGATCGTTGAGCATGGCCGAGTTCGGCATCTCCTTGGGTATCTGGTAGAGGGACGAGCTAGATACGCCCGCCTACACCACAACAGTTTGAGACTTCACTTCTGCGGACGTCTCCACCGCTTGGGCTCAGATTTGTACGACGGGCACTCCCTACCAGCATGGCTTTGCGAAAGCCACAGGTATTCATCCTGCTCTTCGCTATTTACATGCCATTATAGCACATACTCTGTCAGGACGTCGGGCGGCCCCCGGGAATGTCACCCAGATGGAGACATTCCTCCTGGCCAACATGCATATGGGTTCTACAGTAGAGATGGCTCGGCTCATTACCGTCATCATGCGGGGTTTCACTACAGACACTCAGAAATAGTGTCTGGGGCTCGGGCCGTTCATCACCAGGATAGCCCACTACTTGGAGTTGGACATCGAGGGCTCAAAGCTAACCCAGGTTACCCCGACCACCATTCCTACGGACCTTACCATTCTACGGAACATGGGGATGGTCGTATGGGATGCAATTGGGTGCTACTCCATCCACACAGAGCATCAAGGATAGGCATCGGCACCGGGATCGGTCCCAGCACATATACCTCTGACCGAGACATTTGTCCCACGCACCGCCTTTGAGCAACATATGTCGCAAGGATTGGCGTAATTCACAGCCCGACATAGCCGAGATATGGAAAACATCGAGAGGTGGATGTCGATGATGGAAGATAGAATCACCATGACCAACAGCAGGGTCGAGGAGATTTTTCAGCAGACTTCCCGATTAGTCGAAAACCCAGAGGTCTACTTTTCAGTAGACTTCCGTCCACCCGATGACGATGAGCCTGGTTCTTAGTTTTCTTTTCCTTTTCTTTTTCTTTCTTTCGTTGTTTCTGCTTTATGTGTGTGATCATGTCTGGGCTGTATGAAATATGAATCTCTGTATGACGTTGATTTATATGACATAACAGCATTTGTTTCTTTCATTATATTTTGTTAAATCTTTTGATTGCTTTATTTTCTCTCTTACCCTTAGTCAAATAAGTGTGGGGTAAGAATTTTCTATTTTGTTTTTATTTCTTCTTGTTTTTCAAATAAGTGCGGGGTAATTTAGATATGCATGAACACTGAGGACAGTGTCAAACTTAAGTGTGGGGTAGCAGTGCATAGTGCACTGTAGTAGAAATTTTTGCATGTTTTTCCCGTATTTTCACTAGAATTACACCCTTCCAAAAAAAGTTCAAAATTTTTCACTCTTTCAGACTTCAAAATGCAGTTATGATTGGTAAAGAATTCCTGATGTCTATGATATGTATGTAGAATATTATGATCAGTAGGAGACAACGTGATAACTTTCTTGAATTTATCGATTAGAAATAGGGAATTCCTGATACTTAAGCACAACTTAGTTTGGATTAGAGACCTCAACCAAATACCTTTTCAAAACTTAACTAGATAAGATTAGACCAGTTGAGGATGTATTGGCAATCAAAATGACTAGATGATGCTCTGAGCTGAAAGTGAAAAGAAAAAAAAGAGTTAACTAAATAGGGTAGTTTGCAAGCGGCCTTTGCTACTCGAGCACCACTCCTTAGGGGAACTTAAAGTCTGATGCCCTAAGGTCGTGTAGGTCTGGGAGTCATCGGAGTGGGACTCGCTACATGGGTAGTTAAAGTTGACCTGTGAAAGCAAACACAAAATACCCTGAAAAATCAATCTAAAAATACGTAGCCCAGTGTATTCTTATATTAAAATGCCTAATTGAAAATCTTGTCACCAAAGATCAGAACTCAAAAGGTTGTTTGTTGCTGGTATGTCTAGCGACGGGTCGAAGTATTATCTGGTAAGAGTCAAGATGAGAGTATATTGTGTTGACAATCTAGTCTGGACTAGTACACACACTACACATCGGGAAGACCTTGTGACTGAGAGAAGAGTTCAATCTAGTTATTAAGTTGTTAACCCTACTTAATCATGATAATCTACTAGAGATATTTGAGACCTTGTCATGGCAACTAAACCATTTAGACCTGTGTTGTGAATTATCTGATTCAGTGATAAATTTTGGAGTAAAAACATGACTAGAACTTTTAAGTGACTGCACCTATGATTTAAAATCACTAACTTCAGGTAGACTTTGCTTGAGGACAAGCAAAAAGCTAAGTGTGGGGTTATATGATATGCATAAATCATATCACTTTTTAGCATGTTTTTAGGCACAATTTAGGGCGAAATCGGTGTTAAATTGTTATCAATTGACTGTTATTAACTCGATTTCACAGTTTTTGTGATTTTGGAAGTGTCAGGTGAAAAGTGCAAGAAAATGGCAAATTTCGGGGCAAAACTTGATTTTTAGAAGTTCGGAAGTCGGGATGGGCGTCCAGAACCCAAGACGGGCATCCTAACCTGGTCAACAGACCAGGACGGGCATCCAGGACTTGGGACGGCCATCCTGACCTGGTCAACAGGCTAAGACGGGCGTCCTAGATCCAGGACGGGCGTCCCGAATGCCTGGTCAAAGTCCCACATCGAATTTTTGAGAGAAATTCACCCAGTTCCCCTACTATAAATACCCCAGGCCTTCCTCAGTTGAAATCATTCATCTCCACTCGATCTAAGTCATCTAGTGACTTCAAGTATACAATTTTCCATAGTATACAAGTCACTTAGTGATTTCAGGTTTTAGTATAGGTTTATTTATAGTTTTAGAGAGTGTCTTGGGTTCTTCATTTCTGAGATTCTGTCTCAGATCTTAGAATACCACTTTCATTAGGAGATCCTAAGAGGACACTAGGCGTTCGAAAAGTCAATCAACAGGGTTGTGCTTAAGCTGGGTATTAAGGTAAAGCACAGCTACTAGGCTGAGGAAGCGTCCTCCGAAGGTTCTGTCGAGCAGAGTCGGGTCGAGCAGTCCAACATATACAAGTAGTTGCTCCATCAGCGGACTACGTAAAGGGTGAATACTTTATGGCATCGGTCCCCTTGCCCCTCTCTTTATATGTCTGTACTATGTTCGTTCAAATAAATATTATGAATATTGAATTATGATTTTATGAATATATGTTTTGCATGTTGAAGTATTTATATTTTTCCAGAAATGGTCACCAGCTTAACTATCATTATGACTGCATGTCTACTGTAGTTTCTTTTAAACTAGATGAATGGTTATAGACAACTCCTAACCACGGTCTAATCATAACCTGTTTAGTTTAACATGCATTAATTTAGGACTTCCCGTCGAAAGTATTAATGTCTGCCATATTAGATGAAATAACCTATAGATCACCATGTTTGTTAAAGTAGTCTAAGTAGGCTGAGTTTGTGCGTTTATGTATTAAATACGTTACTTTAAAAATAAAATAATTTATAATTTGAAATATATATATTTATATAATATTTTTAAAAAAAAAATTATAATCGTTAATTTTTTCACATTGTCTTAAACATGTGTATGAAGTGTATCATTCTAACGTAGTTGTATTTATCAAGTGTATCATTTTAACGTAGGTGTATCAGTATCTCAATAAATGTATTATTGTAACGTTTCAATAGTTTCACTATTAACATATTTTTTTGTGAAATTAATTTCAATACTTCCACGTGCGGCTACTATCATAATATATTTTTAAAAAAATTAATTTTTTTTAGAACTGCTATTTTAGAATTTAAATAAAAAAGAAGATAATTTAAAAATAATTATTAAAATTTTAAATTTAGAGTTCTAATTTGTTAATGGACATGTAAAGATTGTTGACGTTAATTATTTAGTTTATTTTTTAAACCAAATATTTACATGGAAATGATGGTAAAAAAAAATATTCTTTTAAAAAAAAATCAAATTAATCAAATATTCGTTTTTTTACATGAAAACATCTATTCTTCCTTTCATTCACAAGTTCAAACCTATTATTTAATTAATTCTCATTTTATCAAACATTTCTATGGATGAAATTGTTCGAATCTAGTCATCTATGCCAAGCAAACACGCAAATTCAAAACTTTTAAAGAAATAACGAAATTAAGAGTTTTTAAATTTAAAATTAATAATAAACTAAAAAAACTTTGGAATTGAATTTTATAAATATACTGGTTAAAATAATTTATTTTCATTATTTTACTTTTACTTTTTATTTTATTCACAAAAGAGATTGTGTTTACAAATGTATATTTTTAATATTATATATATATATATATATATATATATATATATATATATATAATTTTAAATTGATAAATTATGAGTGGTGGTGAATTTTTTTTAAGTGCATTCCATTAAAAGGTAAAACAATTACAACAAATTGTATGTAAATGACCAAAACTAAAAAAGAACGTAAAACAAAGTAAGCTAAAAAAAACTTACAAATTCTCCTCCCTAGACAAAAGACCTCAAATTAGAGAGGGGTTCACTTTTCCACTCAAGTTAGAGTGGAAAGCTCACTTGGCAAGAGTATGAGCACTAGCATTGCTCTATCGTGGGGAAAAAAATGTAGAAATCAAAAAATCTTCTACCATATCCAATTCACTTCCTAACTCTTTGGTACATGTACAAAACCCCTTACATAAAATATATTCTAATAACACAAAATATCCTGAACAACCCGCATACAATATCCCATCATTATATCAACCAAAACCTAAAATATCTAGAAACAGCCCATAACACAAAAGGCCCACATCTTGTAGGCAATGGTAGATAAATACTTCTCTAAGAGAAGAGCCAAGGACACGAAACACAGACACACATAACAAGGGCCAGAGAGAGAACCCGAAAATCATCATATACCAAGAACAGCGCGATATCTCCAAGAAGGGACACATCAAGAACAACAACACACCTTCAAGAAAGGCGGATCCCAGGAGAAAGGAGGAACAAAGGAAAGGAAATTAGAGTAGCTAGAGTCAGGCCACATCATATTGGCGCCCACCGTGCTTTTTTGTACGATTATATCTACGAAAAAGAGCATGACAACCCATAGCCGTGATTCTAAATACTCTAATACCCCTCCAGAAGTTCCTGCCACATCCCTGGGCATCCCTCTTCCTGTCCCTGCCAGTAAACATCAACCGCTGGCAACCACTTCTGCAATCGCCAACGACAACCAGCGCCAACAATCCTTGACAACACACCCACCGCACCCACCAAGAGACGCCCCAGTCCCGTCCACATCACACCGCCACAACAAGAAGCCCGATCGCCGATCATATTCTCTGTCAATTCGGCAAGATCAACCGAACGTCACCGTAGCATATGACGACATTCTGATGAATTTAAAGAACATCGCCAATTACGTGCGATCCAAACGATCAAGATCAGATCCAGAGTTAATAGACGACGCCACATCCCATCTTCCTAAAACCACCGGATCCTCAACCAACGTTCTGGCACCCCCAAAACGTCACCGAAAAACTTTCCCAACGAAACAACCCAACCCCCCCGCCACCAAACCTTCAAGGCAAGATAAACAACAAGAACACAAACCCGTATGTCCCGATATAGACATACACCCACAACCACTTTCACACCCTCAAAACAATATCGTCCCACCAGCCTCACCCGCTCCCCCAACATAAAACCCGATCCCCCATACACTTTCGGGTAATCTAGCACACCCCATACTATACCAAAACCCCCCACAACAATGACAAGCACCAACACCCACATGGCACATCCCAACATAAAACCTCGGAACCCAAGAATTCCCCCAACTCCACCAAAACAACCAACAACCATTTTCACACCCTCAAATCCATATAGTCCCCCCAGCTCCACCCCCCCAAAACAAACCCCGATACCCCAGACACTTTCGGTTAAATCAGCACAACTATTGATATACCAAAACCCTCCACAACAACCACAAGCACTAACACAAACATGGTATCCCCCACCACCAAACCCCAGAGCCCAAGACTCCCACCAACCCCACCAAAATGACCAACAACCTACAGCCGGACTCACACCCACAAACGCACAATTCAAGATGCTATGCGACCGGGTTCAGATTGAACCTCCTCCACTAAAATTGAATGACGTCTTCCTCCCCTGGAACACACTCGACAACAACCCTCTAGCTCCAACTTACGCCAAGGGTCCGTTACCACCAACATTCTAGATTCCCACATTCACCTAATATACCGGAAATACCGATCTTGAAACCCACCTCAGGCAGTTCACAACGACAATGGTCATGCACGGCGTGGATGATTTCTTGTTATGTCGATGCTTCCCGATGACACTAGCCGACCAGGCACAAGCATGGTTCGGCAGCCTACTTTCCGGATCTATTTTCTCCTTCCGCCAACTCGGCAATAGTTTTCTACAACACTTTAAAGTATTCCAAACAAACAAAAAAACACGCCTCGAACTCTTACAAATTTGCTAGAACATAAGGGAATCCCTGTTCTCGTACCTTCAGCGGTTCAACAAAGAGGTATTGCTCACTAAAGACTACACAGATTCCTTTTATGTCGAAGCATTCCGCAACGGCCTCATCCCAGGAGAATACTCACACCAATTAAACATCCAGGAACCACGAACCACATAAGAGTTGCTCACATAGATCGGAGAGTGGATAAAAGCTAAAAACTTATCCTCCTCCATGGCAACCACTCAAGCTCAAGACGCTGCCCGAAATAGCACAATAGCCACGCCCAGATACCCCCAAGCCAGAAACACTCAACCTCTAACCCGATTCCCACACCCTGAATACAGAACCCGAACGACAACACCCAATACCGACCAACGGGTGCCCTGTTACCCCAAATACAACACCCCCCAATTCACCCCCTTGACCTCCGATAGTGCCACCATCTGGCAGAATATAGAATCATCAGGCATATTACAAGCCCCACGCCCGATGCCATCCCCAATTGAACGCCAAAACCAACAACATTTCTGCACGTTCCACAAAGAAGTCGTGCACACGACAGGAAATTGCTACGCTCTGAAACATGCAATAGAAGCAGCAATCCAAAAAGGACAATTATGAGAATACATCCGGATGCCAAACACAGCCACGCCAACTTCTGATAATATCCCATACAGACACAGCCCCCCCCCCCCCACATCATCAACCTCATAGACGACCATAACCACAACTTTGGAAAACTACCACAAAAACGCGTCAAATCTGCCAAACCTGATAAAAACACCGATACCCCACTAATAATTTCGTTACACATCCAATCATTTTTTGTCCGACGCATATTAGTAGACACGGGCAGCTCTGCCAACATCATGTACTACGAAACCTGGAGAAAATGCACCTAAACGACAACATCATACAACCATACTCTACACCTATCATCGACTTTTCCGGTACCACCACCCACCCTCACGGCATTGCTCAACTATTACTCCAATAGGGACCACCTTCCCACCTCCAACAACACACAACCACTTTCGTCATCGTCGATTCACCAACACCTTATAACATCATCCTTGGACGCCCAGCCCTGAACACAATGTAGGCACAAATTCGCACATTTCGCAACGATATGATCATGTCGTTACCTTTAGGACCCTGGATCATTCCCGGAGACAAACCAATCCAACAAACCTGCTACCTCACAAAAAATACACCACCCAAAGTTTCGGCCGATTCCTCTGATGAACCCGACCGCAACCTGTCCCCCGTTGACCACTTTGAAACCTTCAGCATCGATGCCACACATCCAGAATGCCAGATCAAAATAGGTGCTTCCCTCCCGAAACAATTACAATGACATATTTTAGAACTTGCGGCAGAATTTTCCCACATTTTCGCCTGGTCGCCCATGGACCTCGGTGTGGTCCCCCGATCCTTCATGAAACATAAATTAGGAATTCCTTCAACAACAAAACCCATCACCTAAAAACCCCACTCCTTCAACACCGAGAAACAAAACATTATCCGCAAAGAAGTATCAGAGCTACTTCATGCCGATGTCATACGAAGAGTCCAATTCCCTCAATGGTTAGCCAACCTCGTTGTCGTACCGAAATCAGGTGGAAAATGGCGAGTTTGCATTGATTTTACCTCGCTCAACAAAGCCATCCCAAAAAAACCGTATCCACTTCCTCGAAAGGACCTCCTCGCTGACGCTATAGTAGGATACAATTTACTATCATTTTTAGACGCTCACAAAGGATACCACCAAATCCTTATGGCAGAAGGTGACGAAGAAAAAACTGCCTTCGTCACACATGAAGGCCTTTTTTTATATAAACGTATGCCTTTCGGATTAAAAAATGCAGGAGCAGATTTTCAAGACACGATTAACCGAATGTTCAAATCCCAAATTGGCAGAAATGTCGAAGCATACATCGACAACATCTTAGTTAAAACTACTTCCTCATTAGACATAATTCACGACCTCCGTGAAACATTCCAAACCTTGCAAGACTTCGACCTAAAATTCAACCCCAACAATTGCACATTCAAAGTGAGTGCTAGTAAATTCTTGGGTTTTATGATATCGCAGCGCGGACTCGAAATAAACCCATCCAAAATAGCATCCATACAGAATCTCAAAGCCCCGAAAACTATAAAAGAAGTACAGCGGTTCAGCGGACGGATCGCAGCACTCAACCGATTTCTCTCCAAAGCCGGAGAAAAATCCCTCAAATTTCCTCATCTCTTGCATGGCTAGAATCATGTTTTGAGCATCTCCTTCAAAGGTTACTCTATTTAGATCAAGGTTTTTTGCCACTTTGAATGCTTGGATAGCCGCTTTACCTTCGGGACAGAATGAGTTCTCAAAGCTGAAGTGGTTGACCCAAGCTTCACGGCACTTTCTAAGTTTCTTGAGACCACTCCCGAGGTTGCTTGACCATCCTTGTACTCGGTGTCAAAGTTGATTTTGAGTTCTCCCGAAGGTGGAGGTTGCCAGAGATCCATCTTTGGGCCTTCACCGAGAAGTCCTCCTGGTTGTTGTCTACAATGGAAATGTATCTAGTAACTAAGATAAGTTTTGTTTGCTCTGCTTGAAATTTCTTTCCAGTTTGTCTTTTCACTTCCCTTCCATAACTTGTTCCTTTCCATCCAAATCAGCTCAAAAGATGTGATAAAGAATTGTTGAAATTTTGATTTATCTACTACATATATAGGAAGAGTCTTATTCACATAAAGCAAAAGCGAGATCCATTCATTCACTGCCATGCAACTGAAAGCTTCAATTCTAATCGTTCACGGGGAGTTCCACCAGAGTTGCTTGGAGATTTGGCATTGAAAGAGTAGATGGTGAAGAGATTATGCGCCTTGCTCACAGAGGTAACATTGTTGGTTAGTGTTCTTTAAGCATTTTCAAATTCTATGTAAAGTAGGTAAAGCATTTCCCAAGATTTTCCAGATAAGTAGCTTATGACGGTTGTGCATCTTTAGTTTCCAAATTTTTTTCCATTTCTGCCTAGTTTGACTGTGATCCTCTGCTTTGTTGTTTTGTCTAAATAAAACATGAGTAGTTTTAATGAAAAATTTCCCTAACGTAGAGGGGATCCATATATGCATATCTTGCTTTGCATGTTGAATTGGAGGTTTAGTATCTTTTCCTTAATGTATAGGAAAGATAGTTGTTACTAGATCGGTGTTCCAAACCTTGCCTTCATTGTCCATAATGTGTTTGATTTTAGTTATAATGTTTTTGAGAAAAAAAAAATCTTCCTTTATTTCCGGCTGAAGTAAAGGAAGCATTTTCACTGTTGAAATTGATATTAGAAGTAACTTCCCTCCGCTTTTCCTCTTTAATTAACAAAGCATATGATTGTGATAATGTTGTAAGAGGTTTCATCATCAGTATATTTCCTCTAATACTGATATAAGATTCATTCAACCCCATTAAAATTTTTATTAACCTCTGATCTTCCTAAAACTTAGCAATCTATGAGCTATCTCCTTATGAGCATGAAGGTATAATCTACAGGCTCAATAATTCATCCCAAATTTTCTTTATCCTTGTAAAATAAGTGGATATACTACTAGGCCCTTGAGATAATAGACATCAATTATTTTTGCAATTGAAACAGTTGTGTTCCACTCCTTTGCTCAAACCTATTTTAAAGTTCAAACCATAATTCCTTAGCACTATGACAATACAATATCATTGGCTCGCTCCCATCCTCTAAAAGCATCATCATGTTGTGCTGGTTCGATAATAGAACCATCAATTAGCCCTATCTTATTTCTTGCAGAATAATGCTATTTTAACATACTGTTTCCAAAACTAAAAACCATTACCATCAAATACCTTATTAACCAAAACCTAGCTAGGATTGTCTAAAGGATGTAAGAATAAATGACTACTATTATCAAATTGATGAAGACTGTTCATATCAATAAATCAGAAGAAGTAGGAGAAGGAATGCACAAGAAGAAACTAGAACATGCAGAGGAATATATAATTCCAAAGCTTTGATACTATGATGAAAAACAATTCTACACTATTATACAAAATTACAAAACTCAGTACCTTGAATCAATTAACTAGATAAGATGAATCGTCTCTGATTTCCTTAAGTTTTCTTTAATACTTGAAAAGATTCATAATTCTGATTTTGAAGTGAAAATGAGTTTTACAAAAGAGAGTAGCATAAATAACAAGAAATTATAGAAAGAGCTTGAGTGGAGTGAGAGATAAGGATATCGTAAAGAGAGAGTAAGTGTGGTGAAAAATATGAAATTCTTTTTTTTATTGATTGATAATGTATACAAGTTTGATATATATAAGAGTAAAAAAGAATTTGAGAGATTCAAAAAATCTAATCTATTACAAAATATTTAGATATGTTTCAACCAAAATTCATATTTACCAGTCCAACTTGTCTCTTAACAAAGAAGAACTTTGCCTTCCCCAGTCTACCAAGTGTGCAACCAACAACAACAGACAACCCTATATGTATTAAAAGATTGTTACTCAACAGCCATGGTATGGAAGAAGATCCTAATTTGCATAGTAGGTGTTTTGTTAGATCTTTTGGTGGAAATTGCTCTTACTTGTTTAGGTAATTTGTTCATGAAATTTGATTGGTTTAATGCTAATGCTCAACTAACGATTTTTTGGGGAACCTTATACCCTTGCTAAGAGATGATCTTCAAGGTGCTTGAACTTTCTCTTAGCCTAGGCACATGGCCCGTTTTCTATACTGGTAAATTTAGTCATACCACAAGTTTATATTCCTCATTTCTTATGAAATGAAACCTAATTTTAAACCAATAAGCAAGAGCTATGTCCTCAAGATATATTATAAAATACTTGTATTCAATATCGAACACTTTTATAATATTCAAAATGTATTTATTTATTTTTATATCAAAAAATCGGTGCGGGTTATCGATTTCATGTACCTCTCGCATATTGAGCGAGCGTTCTACCATCTGAACTACATTCTCAATTATAAATTATACTTCAACTAGCACAAGACAATCATAAGCGTTCAAATAAAAAAAACAAAACAAAAAACAAAAAAATGGAAATACAAGGTATATATTTTTGTACCTCGCATGTTAAACCAGCACTCTACATATGAGTTATTTTCTTAAAATATTCTATAAAAGACTTATATTGAACATTGAACCATTTTTTTGTAACGTTTACATCCCAAAGATGGATTTTAAAAGACTTATATTAAAGCTTGAACACTTTTGTAAGAAATTAAAAATTTATAGTGGGTGCACCTTTAGGAAAAAAGAATCGAAGACGCAGAGTATCAATGTCCGTTTTCACTATTGAATTACATATATTATAAAAGACTTATATTAGGTGTAAAATATTTTTGTAATATTCATAAGACAATTATTCATTATATAAAATTAATAATTTAATATAATAATTAGTATTATCTAAATATTGTCTTTAGTCAATACATAATCAATAATATTCACAATATTTATGGGACATCTTCGAAAACGTCTGTGTACGTGACTTTATGAAATAATTTGCTCTATCTTTTAAAAATTATTATCGTTACATAATATGACAAATTAGATACCATAATTTTAATAACATATTTAAAATTTTTATAAAATATTTAAAGATTTTTTTTTTATAATATACTTTTCAAACTAATAAATTGTTAATATTAATTATGGATATATATATATATATATATATATATATATATATATATATATACCTAATAGATATATTATAGTAACTTTTTCTTAGTATAATATATATTGAGTAAACATGTAGAAAAATTTTAGATTTTAATTGGTTTTTCTTTCAACATATATAAACATTATTTTAGTTTCTTCAAGAATTTTTTTTAATATTATTAATTAATTAATTAATTTTCCAACTTGTAAAATTTATTAGTAAAGCATTGTTAAAAATTGTAACATATATTGGATACGTACGTCAGATGGTTGAGTGCTTGTTTAGTATGCGAGAGGTACTGAGATCATACCCTGCATCTCAAATTCGAACATAGCTTAGATGGTAAAATGTTTGCTTAAATACGGAAATTTAATATCCTTAATCTTCATATATCGGGGATATAGTTTAAATGGTAGAGAAGGTATGGGGACTAATACCCGACATTTCCTTTTTTTTGGTACTTATGTCTTGGTCTTCTGTTAGTTTTAAGCATAAATTACAATTCGGGGTGTAGCTTATATGGTAAAATGCTCGTTTAGTATATGATAGAGTGCTTGCTTAGCATGCGAGAGGTACGGGGATTGAAACCCCGCATCTCCATTTATTTAAAGCATAATTCACAATTCGGGATGTAACTTATATGATAAAATGCTATGGTAGAGTGCTTGCTTAGCAGCATTTTCAATTTATATTGGGGATGTAGCATGTGAGAGGTATGTGGATCGATACCCCGTATTTCCATTTTTTTCCACTTATTATGTCTTGGTCTTGTGTTAGTTTGAAGCATAATTCACAATTCGGGATGTAACTTATATGGTAAAATGCTCGTGCATTTCCATTTTTTTTTTGCACTTATTATGTCTTGGTCTTGTGATAGGTTGAAGCATAATTCACAATTCGGGATGTAACTTATATGGTAAAATTCTTGTTTAGCATATGGTAGAGTGCTTGCTTAGCATGCGAGAGGTACAAGGATTGATACCCTGTATATTGGGTACGTACGGGGATTGATACCCTGTATATTGGGTACGTACGGGGATTGATACCCTGCATCTCTATTTATTTTTTCACTTATGCCTTGGTCTTCTATTAGTTTGAAGCATAATTCACAATTCGGGATATAGCTTACATGGTAAAATGCTCGTTTAGCATATGGTAGAGTGCTTGCTTAACATGCGAGAGGTATGGAGATTGATACCCTACATTTTTAATTTATTTTTTCACTTATGTCTTCGTCTTGTGTTAGTTTGAAGCATAATTCACAATTTGGGATGTAACTTATATGATAAAATGCTCGTTTAACATATGGTAGAGTGTTTGCTTAGTATGGGGATTGATACCCTACATTTTTAATTTTTTTTGTCGGTCTGTGTTGAAGCATGCGACATGGAAATTTGATACATGCAATCTTTGTATATTGGGGATGTAGTTCAGATGGTAGAGCGCTCGCTTAGCATGCAAGAGGTACGGGGATCGATACCCTGCATCTCTATTTTTTTCACATATAGTAGAGTGCTTGCTTAGCATGCGAGAGGTACGGAGATTGATACCCTATATTTCCAAAAATTTTTTAGTCTGTGTTGAAGCATGCGAGAAACATGAAAATTTGATACATGCAATCTTTGTATATTGGGTACAGGGATCGATACCCCTCTATCTCCATTTATTTTTTCACTTATGTCTTGGTCTTCTGTTAGTTTGAAGCATAATTCACAACTCGAGATGTAACTTATATGGTAAAATGCTTGTTTAGCATATGGTAGATCTGTGTTGAAGCATGCGAGAAACATGAAAATTTGATACATGCAATCTTTGTATATTGGGGATGTAGCTCAGATGGTAGAGCGCTCGCTTAGCATGTGAGAGGTATGGGGATTTATACCCTACATTTCCAAATTTTTTAGTCTGTGTCGAAGCGTGCGACAAACATGGAAATTTGATACATGCAATCTCTGTATATTTGGTACGGGGATCGATACCCCTCCATCTCCATTTATTTTTTCACTTATGTCTTGGTCTTCTGTTAGTTTGAAGCATAATTCACAATTCGAGATGTAACTTATATGGTAAAATGCTTGTTTAGCATATGGTAGAGTGTTTGCTTAGCATGCGAGAGGTATGGGGATTGATACCCTACATTTTCAAATTTTTTGTCGGTCTATGTTGAAGCAGCGAGAAACATGAAAATGCAGATGGTAGAGTGCTCACTTTTTTTGCACTTATTATGTCTTGGTCTTGTGTTTGTTTGAAGCATAATTCACAATTTGGGGTGTAACTTACTGTGATACCCCGTCCCACATCGATAAGTGAAGTAAGTATGCAATGGTATGTAAGAATGGGCCTAAGTACTCATAGTCAACTCGGGTTATCCTTTTTTGAATAGTGAGGACAATACCAAGTAGTTGATTATGGGTATTGCCAGGCCCATAGTTGCGGCACGGGCGCGAGGGTCTAGGTCGTGACAATTGGTATCAGAGCAGGTAACTAGTCTGGACTATGGGAACTAAGTGCTACACTCGAGGGTGGGAGCCACCTCTAGAATCCCTGGCGTCTACTAGTTGATCTTGGGTCGAGGCCTATTATGTTCGAGTGGGCCCAAGCCAAAATGCTAGGCCTTAAGGGGGTGAATGTGATACCCCATCCCACATCGATAAGTGAAGTAAGTATGCAATGGTATGTAAGAATGGGCCTAAGTACTCATAGTCAACTCGAGGCATCCCTTTTGGTATAGTGAGGACAATACCAAGTAGTTGATTATGGGTATTGTCGGGCCCATAGTTGTGGCACGGGCCCGAGGGTCTGGGTCGTGACACTTATATGGTAAAATGCTTTTTTAGCATATGGTAGAGTGCCTGCTTAGCATGCGAGAGGTATGGGGATTGATATTCTGCATTTATTTTTTTCTTTTTTTTTTGTCTGTGTTGAAGCATGCGAGATATATAAAAATTTTATTCATGCAATTTCTATATATTGGGGATGTAGTTCATATGGTAGAGCGTTTGCTTAGCATGCGAAAGATATGAGGATTGATATTTTGTATCTTTAATTTTTTGCACTTATTATGTCTTGGTCTTATCTTGGTTTTTTTAATATAAGATATTTAAGATCTTATTTTATATTTATAAATTAAAAAACTGTAAAAAACTTTACAGAAAATAAAAATGTAAAGACTTACATTTTTGTGGCCAAACGGCTTTCTTAAAGCGCGAAGTACAAGCAGAGAAATATTTTAGAGAGAGAGAGGTGGTGAGTTGTGATTTTTTGGTGTATGGAGAATGGTTATGCAATGGCCTATTTATAAGCACCAGACTCCAAACACTTATTTACAAGTTTTAATTTTGAATTTTAAATCTGTATTGGAAAATCCAACATTCTCTTGCATACGTCACTGCGTACGTCATCGGCCTTGGTAAGGTAAGTGCTTATGTCATCAAGCCGCCTTTGTGGACTTTTGCGTCCTTATCTTCAAGAAGAAGCTTCACTTTTTCTTCTTCCCTTTGTCCTTTTTGATAAGAAATTTCAGTGGATCATTATCATGTGTAGTGACGCCATGGATGACGTCATCTTCTCCAATATCCAGCAGGTCTTCGTACAGATCCTGCGAATCTTGCATTAATCCAGCCAAATAGAGGGTTGGAGAATGCTCTTGGTCGGAGGAATTTTCCTTTGAAATTTCCATTGGGGTTTTTTTGTTTTGTTGAGGAAGACGCAATATCCTTCTCCTTCCCCCCCCCCCCCCCAAAAAAAATGTTTTTTCTTCAAATGCCTTTAAGGCTTCGTCTCTGGACATCTTCGAAAACGCCTGTTTGAAGATATCTTTTGGGTGCTGCTTTGGCGCCATTGACATTTGATCAAGGTAAATAACCTTGTTCTTTGAGTAGATGCTATCTTTCTCAAAGAAATTGAATTTGTTCCACCAGCGAATGAAAACTCTTCGCCAGAGGAAGTACACGTGCATGACGATGTTGAATTTACCCTCTTCCTTTGAATGTGTAATGTGGTATCCCCACTTCACAATCCAAAGGACTAAGTATAACAATACAAATCGAATCAAAAGACCCAATTTGCAGCCAGCTAAGTTAGCCTGGCGGAAGTCTTCAAAAACTTCTTTGACCCTTTTGGGCAATATGATGGGATTTAATCCCCAGGTGTAAAACCATGTTTTAAACCATGCTGGTATGTTGGTCATCTGACCCTCGAGTTGGAACATAAGGAACCAACTATGTTTTTTCTGGACATTCTCATAGATTAATGCATTCTCCCAAGCTTCCATATAATCAAAATAATTATATGACCTTAGAATCTTTGGGTGATACTGATAGTTTAAGTATCTGACCTCTTGAGGCCTGATTCCCCAATCACCAGAGGTTAAAACCATCTTGATGATGAATTTGCTATAAGTAGTGTGGGAGTCTATGTTGCTGGTTCAACCCACTTGTTCTATCAGAACTGAATGAGTTTCCTGCATGATAGCCTGATAATAATATACAATTTTATCTGTATTTGTCGATGACAGATGCTTATTGAGAAATATATTTGCAATGTGCTATGCGTGTGATACGCAAAAATCGTATCACCTTTTTAGCATGTTTTTATGTATGATTTCGGGTGAAATTGAGGGCAAATTGATCTTAATTGTTTGTTATTTACTCAATTTCACAGTTTTTATGATTTTGGAAGTGTCAGGTGAAAAGTAGACGAAAACAGCAAATTTTGGGGCAAAAATGCAATTTTTGGAAATGTTGACTCGGTCAAAGGGTCAGGAAGGGCGTCCCGAACCCGGGACGGGCGTCCCGACCCAGTCAAAGCACCGGGACGGGTGTCCCGACCTGGTCAACAGACCAGGACGGGCGTCCCAATCCGGGACGGGCGTCCCGAACCCCCATATCCAGTCCCACATCGAATGTTTGATGAAAAATCACCCCGGGAAGCTGCTATAAATACCCCAGGCCTCCAGTAGTTGAATTCATTCCTCTCCACTCGATCTGAGTCATTTAGTGGTTTCCAGTGTACACTTCTCTAGTACACAACTCACTCAGAGACTCGGATCTCAGTTTTCTTTCTTATTAGTGTTTTGTTTTAGTTTCTGAGAAATAGTCTCACATCTTAGGCTTCTATAGATAGGTTCGTTTCTGGTATTCATAGAATACCCGGGATTTCGTTAGGAGATCCTAAGAGGGCTCTAGGCGTTCGAAGAGTCAGTCCACAGGGCTGGGCTTAAGTTGGGTATTAAGGTAAAGCCCAATTACTAGGCTGAGGAAGCGTCCTCCGAAGGTTCTGGCGAGCAGAGTCAGGGCGAGCAATACGACTACGTAAAGGGTGATTTCTTTATGGCATCAGTCCCCATGTCCCTCTCTTATATATTGTTATTATGTTGTTCTAAAGATCTATTATGAATACGAGATTACGATTTTTATGAATAGTTGTTTTATATGTTGACATTATTATATTTTTCCGGAAATAGCCACCTGCTTAACATTCACTATGTCTGCATGTCTAATGTGCTCTTTTAAACTAAAGTTAGGGTTATAGACAATTCCTAACCACGGTCTAATCATAACTTGTTTAGTTTAACAGGCATCAATTAGTATTGGTGTCTGCCATGCTAGATAAAATAACCTGATGAACACCCTGTTTGTTAGAGTAGTCTAGGGTAAGCCGGGCCGAGTCCGATTATGCCGGCGGCTAGGGCAAGCGGTATGATCCCCGAAGTGACATAGGGCTTTCATGGATGCCTTCGTCCCGAACCGTGAGTAGTGCCGTCATTAAGGTAGGGCGGTTTATTAGAAATGTCGGATGTGGTACGCCTTTAGACACAGAACATAGTTGCAATCCAGGCTAAGACATGTCTAAAATACTCGAATATAGGTCAATCAACATATAGGAACAGTATAACATAGAATCAGGACTCATCTATAAAAAACTTCTAGGATTAATTAGACTTAAACCTAGTGGAGAATGAATCACCCTCTCATCAAAGTATTTGATGAAGATTGCATAACTGGATCATAAGATAGGAGTTAGGATAAAAGGCTACTTACTACTAAGTCGTTACCACTTCCCTGGGAGTACGGTATTTAACTTAATAAAATCGTAGATACTTTCCAACAGACTAGCTACACGATAGGTACTCTGCCTTAGGTTCTGGTTGATTAAGTGACAATAATTGAATGCTAAGTGACAGTTAGTAAGACTCAGTCCTTAATTACTCATAATCGACATAGGTAAATAAAGCCTATCTTTTAGCATACCAATCGGAACTGCATCAGATTTTTGGCGCCGTTGCCGGGGAACGATCATAATGAATTTAGGATTAAAGGCCACAATTCTAGAGACTTATGATAGGTAACGGTAGTAACCTAGACCTTAGACCTAACACTTATTTTCTGCTAGTTAGACAATCAATTTCCGAAATATAGGATTATCATAACTAATTGATTTTAGATATTATCTAAAATTAAGACACTTAGGATAATCAAATTTTAGAAAATCATTCTAAAACCATATTGAGGAAATTTAACTGCTTTTGAAAAAAAATTCTAAATTGTTTTTTAAAAACCGAAAAAAATGTATTTTTCTTGCCAATGGTAAGTTGTTCTTTTCCCTATCTCTTGTTCTTTCTTAGATGTTTTCTTAGTTGCTCTTTTTCGTTTTTTTCTATTATTTCAAAAAAAATAAAAATGGAAATGAGGATAAAATATATTTTCTTCTGAGTTGTAAAATTTTGGCTTAGATTTTTATTGGGAAGAAACTCCATTTTAGAATTTTCTTAGAGTCATACCGGCTTTATTAGGATGAGTTATGAAATAATTTTTCCTTAATAGCTAGACCTTCGAATGTTCTATTGAAAAAAGGATGTTCCTTTTGTTTTGCTGTTAATTGCATGAGATCTTTTAAACCAAAGGGAATTACTGCACCCATTATGGCATCACCTGATTGAAAGCTACTTTTTGAATATGTGATGTAATGATATAGTAAGAATTGTTTTAGGACAGAAGAAAGTTCATGTATGATAAATCCTGATCTTATCTAATCTTGTCTAAAACAATAGGTTACACTGATCACTCTGAGATATCTGTGTTCAATAAAACTAATGATGAACCATAATTGATTAAGTTAAGTTTTATTGTTACTTGAATTTGATATAGAGTGAAGGGATAAGAAGAAGGGTTGAAAATCTAGAAAGCAAACCATTTGTCTAGGTTAGAAAATCCCGACTCAGAGGCTATTGTAATACTGATAAATTTTTGATGAAAACTTATTTGCATTGTTTGCTATGTATGATAAGTCTCATCTGTGGTTTATTGTTGTTGCAAATTATCTAGTCACTAAATAAGTTCCAAGTGATATGACTTATCAGCAAAAGAAGAAATTTTTCGCTGATTTGAAATATTACTACTGGGCATATTTCTCTTCTATTTCAAATTTTTGCAGAGTAAAGTGGTCAGAGGATGTATCTCGGAAGGCGAAGGCCACATGATTCTGAAGCATTGTAGGAATCTATGGGAGACCAATTAACTGCTATCAACACTGTCCGGAAAGTATTGGAAGTAGAATCTTGTTGACCCACCATATTCAAGGATTTTGTATCTCTGATACAGTCCTGCGATGCTTGCCAAATAACAGGTACACCTCTTCCAGAGATCACCTACCCCAGCAAGGTATATAGAGTCTTGAAATCTTTAATATATGAGGTATGTATCGAATCCTTTTCTTTTTCTTCCTATGAAAATAATTACATCATAGTAGTCGTGGAACACTTTTCAAAAAATGGCCTGAACCACAGGCATTACCTACTAATGATGTTAAAGTCATGTGCAGATTCTATGAGAAGTTGTTTTCCAGATTCAGAGTGCCAATGTCTTAGGAAGAAACGTTCAGTCTATGTATCTAATCTGTGAAGTCTGCCAAGCACCACCCCTACCCGCAGAATCAACAGATGAGATACTAGGCAACAATTAAAGCCAGACCAGTGCAAGCAAATGATCTACCAAGTGATATCGAAGGATATAGAGGAATTTGGCATTGTATCAGGAGCACAGCAATGGAGGAGCTTGCATCCCCTGCATACAATCAGATGTGAGAAACTTCCCCCGAGGAAGTCTCAAATACTTGGGCCCAAATCTACACCACTGGAGCCTCCTACCACCACGGCTTCGCCAAAGCTTCAGGTATCTTTTTTGCCATTCGAAAATTGCATGCAATACCTTTACTGACACTGGCAGGTAGGCACACCAATCCAAAGAAGTCTCATTCCTAGACACGTTCTTCTGGACACGTTGCTACGATTACGAGAAACTTTGCAAATGATTCGAGGAAACAGTCCTTGGGGCTTGAGTCATTCCTCGAATGGATATGCCACTACCTGGAGCTCGACAATGAAGGATCGGAGCTAACGTCATCCGTTCCAGTATCTAGAGCTTGCAGAGTCAGAAACACCTCAGCAATAGCACATGGCTAAGGTGAAGAGCCAATTGACATATCAGAGAAGACCCTTCTGCTCACGACATGAAGGGAGTTTTTCTAATCCTCATATTCCTTTTATTTTATTTGTTTGGTGTTCTGTTTTGCTATCCTTCTTGTTTTGTTATTTTCTCTCTTACCCTTAGTTAGTCGAATAAGTGTGGGGTAAGAGTTCTCTGTCTTGTTCTTGAGTTCTTTGTTTTGTTTTTGTTCTTGTTTTCAAATAAGTGTGGGGTAGTTTAGCTATGCATGAACACTGAGGACAGTGTCAGACTTAAGTGTGGGGTAGCAGTGCACGGTGCACTGTAGCAGTTTGCAAAATGTTTTGCATGTTTTTGCTTGGTTTTCCCCATATTTTCACACCCTTCCAAAATTTTTCAAAATTTTCCGTCTTTCAGACTTCTAAATGCAGTATGCTTGGTTAAACAATTGCTTATGTCTATGATATGTAGGTAGTATGTTATGGTTAGTAGGAGATAATTGATGACTATTGCTGAACCTATTGATTAGAAATAGGGAAGTCCTGATAATTGAGCACAACTTAGTATGGATTAGAGACCTCGGCCAATTACCTTTTCAAAACTGAACTAGATAAAATTAGACCAGTTGTAGGATGCATTGACAATTGGAATGACTAGATGAGACTCTGAGCCAAAAGTGAAAAAGAAAAAAAAGTGAGCTAATTAAAATAGGGTAGTTTGCCAGCTGCCTTCGCTACTCGAGCACCACTCCTTCGGGGAACTTAAAGCCTGATGCCCTAAGGTCGTATAGATCTGGGAGTCATCGGAGTGGGACTCGCTACATGGGTAGTTGAAGTTGACATGTTCTAAGCAGACTCAAAATACCCTAGAAAATCTATAAACGAAAGAAATCAATAAATGCTAAATAGAATCTGATCACCAAAGCTCAGAACTCAGAAAGTTATCTATTGTCAGTGTGTCTAGCAATAGGTTGAAGTGTTATTTGGTAACAATTAAGACAAGAGTTTGTTGTGTTGACTATCTGGTATGGACTAGTACACACTACACATCAGGAAGACCTTATGACTAAGAGAAAAGTTCAACCTAGTTGTTAAGTTACTTTCTGCTCAACCCTAACGAACTACTAGAGACATTTGAGACCTTGTCATTGCAACCCAACCAGTCAGACATGTGTTAAGAATTGTCTGAAGAATTTTTGGAATAAAAACATGACTAGGAATGCACATATGGTTTAGAATCACTAACTTCAGGTAGACTTTGCTTGAGGACAAGCAAAAAGCTAAGTGTGGGGTTATCTGATACGCAAAAATCGTATCACCTTTTTAGCATGTTTTTATGTATGATTTCGGGTGAAATTGAGGGCAAATTGATCTTAATTGTTCGTTATTTACTCAATTTCACAGTTTTTATGATTTTGGAAGTGTCAGGTGAAAAGTAGATGAAAACAGCAAATTTTGGGGCAAAAACACAATTTTTGGAAATGTTGACTCGGTCAAAGGGTCAGGACGGGCGTCCCGACCCAGTCAAAGCACCGGGACGGGTGTCCGGGACTCGGGACGGGCGTCCCGACCTGGTCAACAGACCAGGACGAGCGTCCCGAACACCCAGATCCAGTCCCACATCGAATTTTTGATGAAAAATCACCCCGGGAAGCTGCTATAAATACCCCAGGCCTCCAGCAGTTGAATTCATTCCTCTCCACTCGATCTGAGTCATTTAGTGGTTTCCAGTGTACACTTCTCTAGTACACAACTCACTCAGAGACTCGGATCTCAGATTTCTTTCTTATTAGTGTTTTGTTTTAGTTTCTGAGAAATAGTCTCAGATCTTAGGCTTCTATAGATAGGTTCGTTTCTGGTATTCATAGAATACCCGGGATTTCGTTAGGAGATCCTAAGAGGGCTCTAGGCGTTCGAAGAGTCAGTCCACAGGGCTGGGCTTAAGCTGGGTATTAAGGTAAAGCCCAGTTACTAGGCTGAGGAAGCGTCCTCCGAAGGTTCTGGTGAGCAGAGTCAGGGCGAGCAATATGACTACGTAAAGGGTGATTTCTTTATGGCATCAGTCCCCATGTCCCTCTCTTATATGTTGTTATTGTGTTGTTCTAAAGATTTATTATGAATACGAGATTACGATTTTTATGAATAGTTGTTTTATATGTTGACATTATTATATTTTTCCAGAAATAGCCACCTGCTTAACATTCACTATGTCTGCATGTCTAATGTGCTCTTTTAAACTAAAGTTAGGGTTATAGACAATTCCTAACCACGGTCTAATCATAACCTGTTTAGTTTAACATGCATCAATTAGTATTGGTGTCTGCCATGCTAGATAAAATAACCTGCTGAACACTCTGTTTGTTAGAGTAGTCTAGGGTAAGTCGGGCCGAGTCCGATTATGCCGGCAGCTAGGGCAAGCGGTATGATCCCCGAAGTGACATAGGGCTTTCATGGATGCCTTCGTCCCGAACTGTGAGTAGGGCCGTCATTAAGGTAGGGCGGTTTATTAGAAACGTCGGATGTGGTACGCCTTTAGACACAGAACATAGTTGCAATCCAGGCTAAGACATGTCTAAAATACTCGAATATAGGTCAATCAACATATAGGAACAGTATAACATAGAATCAGGACTCATCTATAAAACACTTCTAGGATTAATTAGACTTAAACCTAGTGGAGAATGAATCACCCTCTCATCAAAGTATTTGATGAAGATTGCATAACTGGATCATAAGATAGGAGTTAGTATAAAAGGCTAGTTACTACTAAGCCGTTACCATTTCCCTGGGAGTATGATATTTAACTTAATAAAATCGTAGATACTTTCCAACAGACTAGCTACACGATAGGTACTCTGCCTTAGGTTCTGGTTGATTAAGTGACAATAATTGAATGCTAAGTGACAGTTAGTAAGACTCAGTCCTTAATTACTCATAATCGACATAGGTAAATAAAGCCTATCTTTTAGCATACCAATCGGAACTACATCAGCGTGCATCCCTTTAAGGGTTATATCAACTGGATATAGTTTTATCCAACTATAAGGGATATACGGATATTTTCTACCTTTGAGGTCTTCTGTCGATATCGCCAGGGAATATGCCTCGGCTGAATAAGCTTCTGGATCATCTGCAAACTCATTAACCTTATAAGGTTCTAGAGCCGCTCTCGCTTCTTTTGCTGTTTCGGCAAACGTTTTCTTTCAAGGATTGCTATCCTTCGATTTTCCTCTATTAGAGGTTTTTAACTTTTTATCCATGCAAATATTCACGAGTTAAAAAGTCAGCCAATGAGTTATTTACCCCATTAACATGTTCAATATCAAAATCGAAACATGATAATATGGCTTGCCATCTGGCAAAGATTTGTTTGGATGCTAAGTTGCACACATCCTTTTCAAGAATGCTTTTAGCAGACTTTGCATCAGTTCTAATAAGAAATTTTTTGTTTAATAGGTCACTTTCGAATTTAGTGACACACAAGACTATAGAAATGACTTCTTTCTTTATTGTCGAGTAATTTTGTTGGGCTGGATTCCATAAGTCCGAAGTATATCTAACCAATTGTTCTCGGTTAGTTTGAGGATCCTTTTGTTTCAGGATTCCCCCATAACCTCTTTCAGAGGCATCCATCTCTACTATTTTATAGTAGTCTAGATTGGCAATAGCCAAGCATGGAAGCTCTTTGAGCTTTTCTTTAAGGTTTCTAACTGTTTTAGTGTGTTCACTGGTCCAAGGCTTAGGATTTTTCCTCAACCCGTCGAACAGTGGTTTACACTCTAGAGCCAGTTCTTTGTAGAAGTCCGCAACATAATTCAGACTTCCCAAAAACCTCTGTAATTGGATTTTATCATTTCATCAGGAAATTTATCAATGAACATTATCGCTCTTTCAATAGGTTGTATTAGACCATTCTCTATGTAATGGCCTAAAAACCTTATTTTAAGCTGAAATAAGCTTATCTTTTTTACAGAGACCGCGAGGCCTGCATGTTTAGCCACTTCTAGAAACACCCTGAGATGTTTGAAGTGCTGCTCTATGTTATGTGAATAGACCAGTACATCATCAATGTAGACAATTATAAAATCCGTATATGGATTGAATAATTCATTCATGATGTGTTGGTATTCTGAAGGGGCATTTTTCAACCCAAACGACATAACATTCCATTCATAGTGTCCAAAGGGCACTGTGAAAGCGGTCTTATACTGATCTTTCTCTTCAATTTGAATCTGCCAGTATCCTGACTTCATATCAAGTTTAGAGAAAATTTTGGCTTTGTATAGCCGATTAAGTAAATCCCTTTTGTTGGGAATTGGATACCTAATCCATTTCAATGCTTTATTAAGCGGCTTGTAATTGATTACAAGTCTAGGAGCTCCTCTTTCGAGTTCAGCCGCATTCTCAACATAGAATGCTAGACAACTCCATGGACTGTAACTTTGCCTAATAAGGCCTTTAGTTAGGAGATCATTTATCTCCTTTTTACAGAGCCATAGGTGCATTGGTTCCATGGCAATGGGCCTAGCTTTCGTAGAGATGTGTTTTTTGTCGAATCCTTCCTCATAAGGTAATGATACAATAAATTTGTTGTGCTTCCAGAACGCATTAGGTACTTCTGCCTTTTTACCGATTCTTCAAAGTCTTTTATTTTTCTCTGAAGATCGGGTTTTTCTAGCCTTTCTCAGATTTGTTTAAAATCCACGTCCTCCTTTAAGGAGTTTAGAAAGCTAATTTTTCTTTCCTTTAAGGAATTCAGGAGGTGTACATTGTACTGCTTCAGAACAGTTGTAAAAGGGAACTTTATCTCTTTACCATTCAATAACGAGGTAATACCCTTTTCTGTTATTGAAGTAATTGGGAATATCTTCTGTAGAAATTGATTTCCCAAAATTAGTGCGGTTGATAGACCTTCGACCATTATAAATGGTATCGGAATGCATATTCCGCTGTTATATACCATTGTGTTATCAAGTTTGTACTTGATATTCAATGGTTGTTTGTTGGCTGCAGATACTCTCTGAGTTGTCTTACCGTAATACTTCGAAGGAATTGTTCCTTTTGTAATACAATTTACATCTGCGCCTAAATCTACCATAGCTTCTGTTTCCATGTAGAATTCTTTATTGACGATTAACGTCACTTTTATAAACCATTTTTGCGATACAACTGGCTCAATATAATTGACACCGTTGATCTGGCTTATTTTTGAGGATTTATCCTCATCGTCCGATGTATCGTGCGTTCTTGAGGTTGATGGCTGACAAGTTTCAACCTTCTCAATCCTCTTCTTTATTTGAGAAATTTCAGATTTAATCTGATTGATTTCTCTCTTCAGTTCTTGAACCGTAGGTTCCTTTTCTTTAGCCGTTTGCATCCTTTTGATCAACTGATCTAAGGAGACAGTGCTAAAAGAAGAATTGACTTGTTTAGAGAGCCTCATAGGTTGCTCTCTTGGTTTTTCAACCAAATAGCTTTCCAAAGCTTTTCTTCTCTTTTCTGGATTTTCTATCTGATCGATGATATCTAGAATAAAGCTCTCTTCCTGGGTTAGCACATTTACACTTAGCCCAAGGTCTTTGATGATGCAGACATCGCATTCTCCATCATCACAATTGCAAAGTTCAGATTCATCTTCACTCTTGCTTTAGGCCCAAGGCGCCTTCCGCTGAGCTGTAAGACCCGATAGGCAGGAGGCTGATGGGCTAGTTGTGATTTAATTGTTGACAGTGATAACCACTGATGAGATGAACCGACTTTTGGGTTCTAGATCTAGAATATCTGAAAGATCTGAGAATTCTAAGGATAAATCGAGAGCTGAAAGCTCAACACTCAATCAAGAGATTGTAATCTCTAACGATTTCGAGGGTAATCTCCAGAGATGGAAATTGTCAAAATATAAACCGCATCAAGTTTATGAAATAGGCTCTTTCAACTTTAAGTCTGATTATATAATTAAGACTGTTGAAATATCCTATTTCATAAACCTGTTTCGTTTCAAAAGTGGTTAGAAACCCAAGTCGCCTTTCGCTGAGCTGTAAGATCTGATAGGAAGGAGTCCGATTGGCTAGTTGCGATTATATAATTAAGACTGTTGAAAGAGCCTATTTCATAAACCTATTTCGTTTCAAAAGTGGTTAGAAACCCAAGTCGCCTTTCGTTGAGCTGCAAGACCCGATAGGCAGGAGGCCGATGGGCTAGTTGCGATTATATAATTAAGACTGGTGAAAGAGCCTATTTCATAAACATGTTTCATTTCAAAAGTGGTTAGAAACCCAAGTCGCCTTTCGCTGAGTTGTAAGACCCGATAGGCAGGAGGCCAATAGGCTAGTTGCGATTATATAATTAAGACTGTTGAAAGAGCCTATTTCATAAACCTGTTTCGTTTCAAAAGTGGTTAGAAACCCAAGTCGCCTTTCGTTGAGCTATAAGACCCGATAGGCAGGAGGCCGATGGGCTAGTTGCGATTTAATTGTTGACAGTGATAACCACTGATGAGATGAACTAACTTTTTGGTTCTAGATCTAGAAGATCTGAAAGGTCTGAGAATCCTATGGATAAATCGAGAGCTGAAAGCTCAACACTCAATCAAGAGATTGTAATCTCTAACGATTTCGAGGGTAATCTCCAGAGATGGAAATTGTCAAAATATAAATCGCATCATGTTTATGAAATAGGCTCTTTCAACTTTAAGTCTGATTATATAATTAAGACTGTTGAAAAGAGAGTATCCCTAAGAGGGGAGACGAAACAATTCATATGCTCTCTCAAAAATTAATTGAAGAGCATAGGAAGAAATACAGTTACCTACATATTGGGTTAATCCAAGTTGGGCTGCAAGCGCTAACAAAGCGAGGCTTGAACACAGCCGCACTTATTAGTGTCAGAGACAAACGACATAATAAGTTTAATGATTCCTTATTAGGAGTTGTGGAAACATCTTTATGTGAGGGCCCAGCCCACTTTAAATGTTTCCCAAACTTTTTCGTGGCTATCCATGACAGAAATGTTTTGGATGCACTGGTGTTAAACATCAAAACCCACGAATATGATATGCCAGAAGAAATGAGCCATGTTTCTTTGGTATATCAAGTTCATTATAAAGTGATGAACACAATCATCCCCAGACTGAGAATTAATCCAAAAATTCTTAGTGTTAAAAGGGATGAAACAACTCTGTTTATAACAGATGTAAGGAGTAACTTGGTTGTTCCAAAGACGGTCGTCTGAAAACAAGTACAGCTTCTCGATGTATGGAAGTTAGAAAGTATAGCTGATCCAGAACCTGAAGAAATGAGGGAACTAGATCAGATTATACAACATCCCGATGGCGACGTTGATATAAAATTCTCTAACGATCAAAAGTTTAAGATATCCTTAAACAGAACACCATCGAACCTATCAAGGTCCTCGACCTCCGAGGTACCGCTCTCTGAAAGAGAGATATCTAATGCTGAAGTTCTTAGAGTTAGAAGGACTCAAGAACAGGTTAGTCAGCCTATGTATAAGGTTGGCATACCGGAAAGCAGCAGAGGTTATACCTCACCAACAGCCTCCGATATGGGTTACGAAGTCAATATGATTTCAATAGATAATATTGACCTAGAAATCCCCGAGGTAATACCAAAATTGTGGGAAAAGAAAAGTAACAAGACCATGAAAAGTGGTTTTTGAGTTACTATTCTCTTACCCAACAACGTTGATATATAAGCCAATACATGGAAGATCGGAAAAAGGAACTTACTTTTTTCAAATGGATTAAAGCCAGATGGGAAAGTAAGGGACGAGAGCTTCCAGACTTTAATAGTAAGGAATTTGTCAACTTCATCGAAGTGGCATACCGAGAGTATTTAAGTGGAAACAGAAAGACGTTCAAGTCTATCCATCCACCAAATACTTGGGTAAAAATTTCTCATAATGAGAGAACAGCAAATGCTATTCCTTTCAAAGGAAAGCTTGAGGAATTAAATTCCAATCATTTGGCTGAGCAGAACAATTACACAAATTTGTTCTTGCAGTCTATTGGAGAATAGACTTCTAGAATAGAAGAGAAAATATCCAATATGACTTATGACCCAGTCAAGATAAAATCTGAAGCTTCGACTTTGGGCATCAAGGAGGATTCGGTTCCCTTCAAACCTCCGCTAGAATTGAAAGATTTCCGATTTCAAGCCAAATCAGACAGTGAGTTTGTAGAAGAACTCATGGTTAGGCTTAAGAAGCTGAAGATTTCAGTGGGAAAGAACAAAGAAACTGTATCAGCCCTTAAAGGGAATGAGAACAGTTCGAACATAGAAGAAGGTCCTATGGAAGTCAATAAAATGACATTCCGAAGGGATACTTCTATAGTAAAGCCATTCTATCCAAAGCCTACTCCGATAGACATGCAGATTGAGGATAGAATAGAGTTTGCCCAATTCGACGGTAAATCTCTAGTTGAGTGGAATATTGACGGACTATCTGAATATAACATTAAGATAGTCCTGAAATATATGCTCATGTTTGCTAAGGCAACACAAGCCAATGGCAATAATCAAAGGCAAATTGTCGAAGCCATTGTGACCAGATTTAGCGGTCAATTATCAGGATGGTGGGACTTCAACATGTCTGAGATTGCAAAAAATTAGATATTTAATGCGCACTTCATTGGAAAGAATGATTTGCAGAGGGACAGGTCTCAAGAACAGCTCTTGAACCTAAAGTGTCCAACTTTGGGCCACTTCACGTAATACAAGGATGTATTCATCACAAGAGTCATGGAACGGCCTGACAGCCATATGGACTTTTGGAAGGAAAAATTCATAGCCGAACTGCCTGCTCTGTTTGCAAAAAGGCTACGGATAAAGCTTAAAGCTAAATATTCGAGGATAATTCCCTACTCTCATTTGACATATGGAGATCTAGCCACTGAAGTAATATCAGAAGGAATAAATCTCTGCAACGATGTCAAGTTGAAGCAGTAACTGGAAGAGCAGAAGCTCCACCAAAGGGAAACCTTGGGAAACATTTGTGACCAGATTTGTTATGCACCAATTAAATATCCCACAAGGGAAAAGAAGAAGAAATTCTCAAAAAGAGAAAAACACTTCTTCAAGAAAAGAAGAAGGAAAGGATTCTTCAGAGAAGAATCGAAGATCCCTAACCAAGGGAAGAAATTCAACAAAAGGAAAACCTCGAAAAAGGGTCCTGTTTGTTGGAGACGTGGCAAGAAAGGCCACTACGCAAACAAATGTCTAGTCAAGAAGAAGATACAATCTCTTGACATAGACGAAGACCAGAAGAGCTCTTTATGCCAGGCTCTGTTGAACGAGACTGAAGAAGATTTTAGGCAGAATCTGGGATATTCTTCTAATGAAGAAACAATGAGCTCATCCCAAAGCACGAGTTTAGATGAATCTGAACTCTGCAATTGTGATGATGGAGAATGTGATGTCTGCATCATCAAAGACCTTGGGCTAAGTGTAAATGTGCTAACCCCAGGAAGAGAGCTTTATTCTAGATATCATCGATTAGATAGAAAATCCATAAAAGAGAAGAAAAGCTCTAGAAAGCTATTTGGTTGAAAACCCAAGAGAGCAACCTACGAGGCTCTCTAAACAAGTCAATTCTTCTTTTAGCACTGTCTCTTTAGATCAGTTCATCGAAATGATGCAAACGGCTAAAGAAAAGGAACCTACGGTTCAAGAACTGAAGAGAGAAATCAATCAGATTAAATCTGAAATTTCTCAAATAAAGAAGAGGATTGAGAAGGTTGAAACTTGTCAGCCATCAACCTCAAGAACGCCCGATACATCGGACGATGAGGATAAATCCTCAAAAATAAGCCAGATCAACGGTGTCAATTATATTGAGCCAGTTGTATCGCAAAAATGGTTTATAAAAGTGACGTTAATCATCAATAAAGAATTCTAAATGGAAACAGAAGCCATGGTAGATTCAAGCGTAGATATAAACTATATTACAGAAGGAATAATTCCTTCAAAGTATTATAGTAAGACAACTCAGAGAGTTTCTACAGCCAACAAACAACCATTGAATATCAAGTACAAACTTGATAACACAGTGGTATGTAAAAGCAAAATATGCATTCCGATACCATTTATAATGGTCGAAGGTCTATCGACCGCAGTAATTTTGGGAAATCAATTTCTATAGAAGATATTCCCAATTACTTCAATAACAGAAGCAGGTATTACCTCGTTACTAAATGGTAAAGAGATAAAGTTCCCTTTTAGAACTGTTCCGAAGCAGTACAATGTACAGCTCCTGAATTCCTTAAAGGAAAGAAAAACTAGCTTTCTAAACTCCATAAAGGAGGAATTGGATTTTAAACAAATCTAAGAAAGGCTAGAGAAACCCGATCTTCAGAGAAAAATAAAAGCCTTTGAAGACTCGGTAAAAAGGCAGAAGTGCATAATGCCTTCTGGAAGCGTAACAAATTCGTTGTATCATTACCTTATGAGGAAAGATTCAATGAAAAACACATCTCTACGAAAGCTAGGCCCCTTGCCATGGGACCAAAGCACCTAGAGCTCCGTAAAAAGGAGATAAATGATCTCCTAACTAAAGGCCTTATTAGGCAAAGTTACAGTCCATGGAGTTGTCTAGCATTCTATGTTGAGAATACGGCTGAACTCGAAAGAGGAGCTCCTAGACTTGTAATCAATTGCAAGCCACTTAATAAAGCGTTGAAATGGATTAGGTATCCAATACCCAACAAAAGAGATTTACTTAATCGGCTATACAAAGCTAAAATTTTCTCTAAATTTGATATGAAGTTAGGATACTGGCAGATTCAAATTGAAGAGAAAGATAGGTATAATACCGCTTTCACAGTGCCCTTTGGACACTATGAATGGAATGTTATGTCGTTCGGGTTGAAAAATGCCCCTTCAGAATACCAACACATCATGAATGAATTATTCAATCCATATACGGATTTTATAATTGTCTACATTGATGATGTACTGGTCTATTCGCAGACCATAGAGCAGCACTTCAAACATCTCTGGGTGTTTCTAGAAGTGGCTGAACATGTAGGCCTCGCGGTCTCTGTCAAAAAGATAAGCTTATTTCAGCTTAAAATAAGGTTTTTAGGCCATTACATAGAGAATGGTCTAATACAACCTATTGAAAGAGCGATAATGTTCGATGATAAATATCCTGATGAAATACAGGATAAAACCCAATTACAGAGGTTTTTGGGAAGTCTGAATTATATTGCGGACTTCTACAAAGAACTGGCTCTAGAGTGTAAACCACTGTTCGACAGGTTGAGGAAAAATCCTAAGCCTTGGACCAGTGAACACACTAAAGCAGTTAGAAACCTTAAAGAAAAGCTCAAAGAGCTTCCATGCTTGGCTATTGCCAATCCGGACTACTATAAAATAGTAGAGACGGATGCCTGTGAAAGAGGTTATGGGGGAATCCTAAAATAAAAGGATCCTCAAACTAACCGAGAATAATTGGTTAGATATACTTCGGGCTTATGGAATCCAGCCCAACAAAATTACTCGACTATAAAGAAAGAAGTCCTTTCTATAGTCTTGTGTGTCACTAAATTCGAAAGTGATCTATTAAACAAAAAATTTCTTATTAGAACTGATGCAAAGTCTGCTAAAAGCATTCTTGAGAAGGATGTGCGCTATTTAGCATCCAAACAAATATTTGCCAAATGGCAAGCCATATTATCATGTTTTGATTTTGATATTGAACATGTTAATGGGGTAAATAACTCCTTGGCTGACTTTTTAACTCGTGGATATTTGTAGGGATAAAAAGTCAAAAACCTCTAACAGAGTAAAATCGAAGGATAGCAATCCTCGAAAGAAAATGTTTGCCGAAACGGAAAAAGAAGCGAGAGCGGCTCCAGAACCTTATAAGGTTAATGAGTTCGCAGATGATCCATAGGCTTATTCAGTCGAGGCATATTCCCTGGCGATACCGCCGGAAGACCTTAAAGGTAGAAAATATACGTATATCCCATATGGTTGGATAAAACTATATCCAGTGGATATAACCCTTAAAGGGATGCACGCAGATCACATTGCATATATATTTCTCAATAAGCATCTGTCGTCGACAAATACAGATAAAACTGTATATTATTATTAGGCTATCCTGCAGGAGACTCATTCGGTTCTGATAGAACAAGTGGGTCGAACCAGCAACATAGACTCCCACACTACTTATAGCAAATTCATCATCAAGAGGGTTTTAACCTCTAGTGATTGGGGAATCAGGCCTCAAGAGGTCAGATACTTAAAGTATCAGTATCACCCAAAGAATCAACGGTCATATAATTATTTTGATTATATGGATGCTTGGGAGAAGGAATTACTCTATGAGAATGTCCAGAAAAAACATAGTTGGTTCCTTATGTTCCAGCTCGAGGGTCAGATGACCGACATACCATCATGGTTTAAAACATGGTTTTACACCTGAGGATTAAATCCCATCATATTGCCCAAAAGGGTCAAAGAAGTTTTTGAAGACTTCCGCCAGGCTAACTTAGCTGGCTGCGAATTGGGTCTTTTGATTCGATTTGCATTGTTATACTCAGTCCCTTTGGATTGTGAAGTGGGGATATCACATTACACATTCAAAGGAAGAGGGTAAATTCAACATCCTCATGCAGGAGTACTTCCTCTGGCGAAGAGTTTTCATTCACTGGTGGAACAAATTTGATTTCTTTTAGAAAGATAGCATATACTCAAAGAACAAGGTAATTTACCTTGATCAAATGTCAAGGGCGCCAAAGCAGCACCCAAAAGACATCTTCAAACAGACGTTTTCGAAGATGTCCAAAGACGAAGCCTTAAAGGCATTTGAAGAAAATGTTTTTTTTGGGGGGGGGGGAGGAGAAGGATATTGCGTCTTCCTCAACAAAACAAAAAACCCCAATAGAAATTTCGGAGGCAAATTCCTTTGACCAAGAGCATTCTCCAACCCGCTATCTGGCTGGATTCATGCAAGATTCGCAGGATCCGGACGAAGACCTACGGGATATTGGAGAAGATGACGTCATCCATGGCGTCACTACACAGGATAATGATCCACTGAAATTTCTTATTAAAAAGGACAAAGGGAAGAAGAAAAAGTGAAGCTTCTTCTTGAAGATAAGGATGCAAAAGTCCACAAAGGTGGCTTGATGACCTAAGCACTAACCTCACCAAGGCCGATGACGTACGCAGTGACGTATGCAAGAGAATGGTGGATTTTCCACTACGGATTTAAAATCTGAAATTAAAACTTGTAAATAAGTGTTTGGAGTCCGGTGCCTATAAATAGGCCATTGTGTAACCATTCTCCATACACCGAAAAATCACAACTCACCACCTCTCTCTCTAAAATATTTCTCTGCTTGTACTTCGCGCTTTAAGAAGGCCGCTTGGCGACAAAAATGTAAGTCTTTACATTTTTATTTTCTGTAAAGTTTTTTACAGTTTTTTAATTTATATATATAAAATAAGATCTTAAAGATCTTAAATTTAAAAAAACCAAGATAAGACCAAGACAAAATAAGTGCAAAAAATTAAAGATACAAAGTATCAATCCCCATATCTTTCGCATGCTAAGCAAACGTTCTAGCATATGAACTACATCCCCAATATATAGAAATTGTATGTATCAAATTTTTAGATATCTCGCATGCTTCAACGCAGACAAAAAAAAAGAAAAAAAAGAAATGCAGAATATCAATCCCCATACCTCTCGCATGCTAAGCAAGCACTCTACCAAATAAGTGTCACGAACCAGACCCTTGCATTTTACCATATAAGTGTCATGACCCAGACCCTCAGGCCCGTGCTGCAACTATGGGCCTGACAATACCCATAATCAACTACTTGGTATTGTCCTCACTATACCAAAAGGGATACCTCGAGTTGACTATGAGTACTTAGGCCTATTCTTACATACCATTGCATACTTACTTCACTTATCGATGTGGGACGGGGTATCACATTAACCCCTCCCCCTAAAGCCTAGCGTTTTGGTTAGGGCCCACTCGAACATAATAGGCATGGGCCCAAGATCAACTAGTGGACGCCCAAGATTCTAGAGGTGGCTCCCACCCTCAAGTGTAGCACTTAGTTCCCATAGTCCAGACTAGTTACCTGCTCTGATACCAATTGTCAAGACTTAGACCATCGGGCCCATGCCGCAACTATGGGCCTGGCAATACCCATAATCAACTACTTGGTATTGTCCTCACTATACCAAAAAGGATACCTCGAGTTGACTATGACTACTTAGGCCCATTCTTACATACCATTGCATACTTACTTCACTTATCGATGTGGGACAAGGTATCACAATAAGTTACACCCCGAATTGTGAATTATGCTTCAAACAAACACAAGACAAAGATATAATAAGTGCAAAAAAAAGTGAGCACTCTACCATCTGAATTTTCATGTTTCTCGCATGCTTCAACACAGACCGACAAAAAAATTGAAAATGTAGGGTATCAATCCCCATACCTCTCGCATGCTAAGCAAGCACTCTACCATATGCTAAACAAGCATTTTACCATATAAGTTACATCTCAAATTGTGAATTATGTTTCAAACTAACTGAATACCAAGACATAAGTGAAAAAATAAATGGAGATGGAGGGGTATCAATCCCCGTACCCAATATATAGAGATTGCATGTATCAAATTTCCATGTTTGTCGCATGCTTCGATACAAACTGAAAACATTTTTTGGAAATGTAGGGTATCAATCCCCGTACCTCTCGCATGCTAAGCAAGCACTCTACTATATGTGAAAAAAAAATGGAGATACGGGGTATCGATCCACGTACCATCTGAGCTACATCCCCAATATACAAACATTGCATGTACCAAATTTCCATGTCGCATGCTTCAACACAGACCAACAAAAAAATTGAAAATGTAGGGTATCAATCCCCATACCTCTTGCATGCTAAGCAAGCACTCTACCATATGTTAAACGAGCATTTTATCATATAAGTTACATCCCAATTTGGGAATTATGCTTCAAACTAACACAAGATGAAGACATAAGGGAAAAAATAAATTAAAAATGTAGGGTATCAATCTCCATACCTCTCGCATGTTAAGCAAGCACTCTACCATATGCTAAACGAGCATTTTACCATGTAAGCTACATCCCGAATTGTGAATTATGCTTCAAACTAATAGAAGACCAAGACATAAGTGAAAAAATAAATAGAGATGCGAGGTATCAATCCCCGTACGTACCCAATATACAGGGTATCAATCCATGTACCTCTCGCATGCTAAGCAAGCACTCTACCATATGTTAAACAAGAATTTTACCATATAAGTTACATCCCGAATTGTGAATTATGCTTCAAATAAATGGAGATGCGGGGTATCAATCCTTGTACGTTTCGCACGCTAAGCAAGCACTCTATCATATACTAGACGAGTATTTTACCATATAAGCTACATCCCGAATTGTAATTTATGCTTAAAACTAACAGAAGACCAAGACATAAGTACCAAATAAAAGAAATGTCTGGTATTAGTCCCCATACCTTCCTCTACCATTTAAACTATATCCCCAATATATGAAGATTAAGGATATTAAATTTCTGTATTTAAGCAAACAGTTTACCATCTAAGCTATGTTCGAATTTGAGATGCAAGGTATGATCTCAGTACCTCTTGCATACTAAACAAGCACTCTACCATCTGAAGGACATATCCAATATATGTTACAATTTTTAACAATGCTTTACTAATAAATTTTACAAGTTGGAAAATTAATTAATTAATAATATTAAAAAAAATTCTTGAAGAAACTAAAATAATGTTTATATATGTTGAAAGAAAAACCAATTAAAATCTAAAATTTTTCTACATGTTTACTCAATATATACTATACTAAGAAAAAGTTACTATAATATATCTATTAGGTATATATATATATATATATATATCCATAATTATTATTAACAATTTATTAGTTTGAAAAGTATATTATAAGGAAAAAATATATCTTTAAATATTTTATAAAAATTTTAAATATGTTATTAAAACTATGGTATCTAATTTGTTAACGATAATAATTTTTAAAAGATAGAGAAAAAATTTTCATAAAGTTACGTACACAGACGTTTTCGAAGATGTCCCATAAATATTGTGAATATTATTGATTATATATTGATTAAAGACAATATTTAGATAATACTAATTATTATATTAAATTATTAATTTTGTATAATGAATAATTGTCTTATGAATATTACAAAAATATTTTACACGTAATATAAGTCTTTTATAATATATGTAATTCAATAGTGAAAACGGACATTGATACTCTGGGTCTTCGATTCTTTTTTCCTAAAGGTGCACCCACTATAAATTCTTAATTTCTTACAAAAGTGTTTGATGTGGCATGATTCTAATTGCTCTAATTCCCTTTCCGTTCTTCCTCTTCTCTCCTGGGATCCTTCTTTTCTTGAAGGGTTTTCTTTAATCTCCTTGTTCTTGGTGATTTCTCTCTCTCTTGACGTTCTCCCGTTGTCTCCTTCTTGTGTGCGTGTGTTATGATTGTGTTAGATGATTCCCTTTCTCTCTTAGGGATGTATTTATTTACTATTATCAACAATATGTGGGCCTTTTGTGTTATGGGCCGTTCTTAGATAATTTAGATTTTTGGCTGGTATAATGATGGGATTTTTTGTATACGAGATTTTTGGGATATTTTGTGTTGTGGAGATATATTTTGTGTATGGGGGTATGGTACATATACCATAAGCATTTTTTTAGAAGATCTGGGTTAGGCCCGGATGTGACGGGGGGTGTGGGGCGATTGGAGGAGGTAAAATTTGGAGAGGGTGCTGAAATAGGTACGAAAGGAAGCGGGCTTGGGATGGGAAATGAGATGGGGGATGGTGGGAGGGGGATCCGGGGGGGGAATGGTTTTGGAGACGGGATGTGGGAGAGGGGTTCGGATAGGGGATGAAATGGGGAAAGGGAGGATTCGGGGGAAAAGAATGGTGTTTAGAGACGGGATGTGGGAGAGGGTTTCAGATAGAGGATGGAGTGGGGGACGAGGGAGAAGGAGGATTCGGGGGAAAAGAATGGCATTTTAGAGATGGGATGTGGATGTAACGTGGGAATGGGGCTGCAGGTTGATGGGTTAGGGAGTCGGGTGGTAATAATGGGCGTGATTACGTGTGTGGAAGTGACAATGCGCTTCTGACACTTTGATGGGAAAGGGGCGCGTGGGAATGGTTCGGCTGGTGGTGTTGTGGAGGGCGTGTGCGCGTAGGGGCACGTGCGAATGTAAAAATTTATAGAATATAGTTGCGCGAGTTTTTTTGGGGCCCGGACAAATTTTTTGGGAAATATAAGGGGCAGAAGAACAGTCAAGGGGGTTTTATTTGAACATACTTTCCCAAGTTGTGCTCTTCACGCCTTTTTAGAAGAAATCGGCATTTGTGCTTTGTGATCTGTAAACCTTTGCTCGGTTATTGCGAGTTGTTTGTGAATCGTCTCGAAGTGAAGGAAGGCTTCTGGTCTACTGTGAAGGTTGCAGGTTAGTGTGTTTACTATATCGTATTGATGTGGGGATTGAAATGGGAGGGGTTCTGTGGGTGTGTCATGTGGTAGTGTGTTCTGTGTGTGGGTGGTATGTGTATAGTGTTTGAACTTCGTTGAATATGGGTTTAACCGATAAACGTGTTTTTTGTTGCTATTTTGTAGTGTTTGTGTGCTATTACTTTTGTGTGATTGTGCTTGGACTTTCTGTGCTAAAATCATGGCTCCTCGACAAATTTCAAGTACTTTGTTGTTCTGTTGATTTGCATTTTCTAGGTAGGGCTTGGGGAAGAAAGGAAGAAGATACAACGCAGTTAGGTTAGAGAAAAAAACACACGGGTATAATGAGTGCTTCGGGTAAAATAGGTTCGGGTGATGGGCAAGAAGTACGTCTGAAGGGTGTGATGGGTCAGTGGGATTTGAGGAGTTAGTGGAATGGATGGGTCCCGTAGGTTCGTCAAGGGATCGGGATGCAAGTGTATGGTATAGGATGGACGGGGAGGACTTCTATTTCCCCTTGTTAGATGAGAAGGATGTAAGCTCTGGGATGGCTTACCGAAGGCCAAAGGAGGAAGTGGGACCAGTGAGGAAGGAACCAAAGACTGAGGGGTGTGAAGAAAAAGAGAATCCCCAGGTTCCTCAGTATAAGAAGACCGTGTCTGAATCCCGTATCTTGGAGGGCATCCGGGAACATTATCAAATCCCTTTAACGTACAAGACCATTTGTCCGGATGCTAATAAGCGGATTCACACTCCCCCCGGCTAATTGTGTGACCACCTACGTAGCTCACCTGCGTGCAGGGTTGCGGTTTCCTTTTCACCCACTATTTGTGGATATTTGTAAATATTACAAAATTCAGTTGGGTCAGTTAATGCTGAACGTCATTCGGACTACGGTGGGGTTTTTGATGGCTTGTAGGGCATTCAGGTGTGAATGTCGGTTAAAGTTGTGGCGGAGGTTGTACTATTTGAGCCAAAAGTGTACGACACCAGAGGGTCGGGGGTTTTTTTATATTGCCAGACGAAGTGCTCGACCGGTCATTCTGGGTCCTTCCAGTATTCATTCTTGGAAAAACGAATTCTTCTATGTCAAGGATCATAGTTTTGACAGCAACGGTCTCTTGCAACCTTAGAATAATAGAAAAAGCTTGAGTAATGATGTGCCAGATGGTTATGGGAGGGATTATCAGGATGCGAAAACATTGCCGAAGTATCGGTTTGAGTTGAATGTGGGGGAAGATTGGTCGGAGACCCTGATGAGACATGCGGGGTTGGAGTTTAATTCCAGATTGGACATCCGGAAACTACGTGGGTGCCTATGGAAGGGTTGATGGAGGGGGGGTTCTTTATGTATATTATGTTTTTGTTAATTATGTATCCTGCTAACTGTGTGTGCCGAAGCTGATGGCTTGTTTGTGTATTTGCAGGAAAAAACTTAGTGATGGAGATGGTTCAAAACAATCCAATAAGAGTAAAAAGAAGCTAACTAGTAAACTAAAAATTCTTTCGGTTATACCTGACAAAGGGAGCTTTAGTTTTATAACCGGAACTCATAGGTATTATTGTCCAAGGATGTTCCGGGATGCGGAGAAGAAGGATGGGGGGTGCTGAGAAGAAGGCTAGGGGGGAGGGTGTGGCTATCGGGGCCAAGAAAAAGGAAACGGTGGCCCCGGTGGTAGCGAAGGATTCGGGTAAGGGGAAAGGGAAGGAGGTGGTGGGGGAGGGTTCGAAGGATATGCCTCCGCCTTTGAAACGTTTGAGGAGGGGTCCGGGTGAAGGTTGGGGGAAGAAAGAGGCTGAGGTGGGGAAGTATGTGCCCCCTTGGCGGAGAGGGGTATGGGGGTGGCAATGACGTTTTTTCAACATTGTTTTCCCTCGGGTTTGAAGGAGGTGGTGGAGAAGGTGCCAACGGAAGTGCTGATTGGCCAAATGTATCAGCGAAAATTTGAGGTGAGGGGGGGGGGGGATGGTTAGAAATTGCTTAGTATAGCTAAGAATTATCTGTGAAACTAACTTATATTTTGTTTGTTGTGTTGGTTTTGGTAGGCCTTGCTTTCGGAGGTCGAGCTCCTTAACCACCTCCGCTTGACTTATGATAATTACGAGAGTGTGGAGGCAGAGAAGGACTTGGCCTGGAAGGCCAGAGACGAAGCGGCACTGGGGAAGGATGCTGCCGAAAGCGAGGTGGCAGAGTGGAAGAGGAGGGTTCGGGAGCAGGGGGAGGAACTGGAGGGGGTTCGGCAGGAGCTGATGCAGGAGAGGCTCAAGGCGGGGGAGTTGGAGCTGGCTAGGAAGAAATGGGAGGAAGAGGCGGTGAGGCTGCGGGACCACTATGAAACTCCCGAAGGGCTGATCAATGTTGCAATAGAAAAAGCAGTCGTGACATCGTTCTTTAAGGATGAACGGTGTTATCGACTATTTTCTTGGGTAGCGGCTCCCGTTGCTGGTGATACCTTGGTCGTGCTGAGGGATCACATGCAGCAGACGGATCCTACTTTCTAGTTGCCGGAGCAGTTTCAGGCATTGGCGATGAGATCGGAAGGGAATGTGTACCCTTGGGAAGGGTGTCCATTCGATTTCGATGAGTTGATTGCCGAAACTGGTCAGAAGCAGGAGGAATCAGGGGAGGGGTGGAGGAAGGGGAAGCGGCTCCAGGGGAAGGGGTGGTGGTTGGGGAGGAAGGGGAGAGTAATGTAATGGGGGGGGGGAGAGCCAGAAAATGTATGAAGTGTGTATATATATATTTTGTAACACTCATGGAATTAATACAATGTATTTTTTGTTACTTTCTGTTGCAGTTGAGTTAATCTTTTTTGTATATGTGTGTGGCTTGTGGATGGGGTGGGGGTGTTATGGTATTAATTGGATGACTGCTATGTTAAAATAAAGAAAAAAGGTAGAAAAGAATAGAAAATGTGTGTTATTATTATTATTGAAATAATTTTGATTTTGAAAAAAAAAACAAGTGTTCAGCCGAAATCGAACAAGTGTTCATCCGAAACCGAATTTGTGGGGGCGTGTGAGTACTATGGGTAATACTTTCGGAGGTTAGCTGTGTGGGTGCGAATGTGGCCTTTGTGGTCTTTCAAATGAAAACTTCCGTTTGAATTGGCTTTGGCGATAACGTATGGGCCTTCCCAATTTGCGTCTAGCTTTCGAGTGGGTTCTTGATGACTAACAGAGTTTTTGCGAAGGACGAGGTCGCCTGTGATGAGATTATGGGGGCGCAGTCTTGCATTCTTGTGTTTAGCTAGGGATCGTTTGTAGTTGTACTCACAGGTGGCTGCATTGGATCGAATACTGTCGAGTAGTGCCAAATTTTTTGTAATTTTAAGGTCGTTCCACTCGATGGAGAAATTGTCCAGTCTAGGAGAGGGAGAGCCAATTTCAATTGGGAGTAATGCTTCGGTACCAAAGCATAAAGAAAATGGGCTCTCGAGGGTGCGGGAATGGGGGGTTGTGCAGTAAGACTACAGGACATTCGGTAGTTCTTCTACCCATTTGGATTTAGACGAATTTAACCATTTTTTCAAACCTTGTACGATGGTTCGGTTAGTGACTTCTGTTAAGCCGTTAATTTGTGGGTATCCAACATAATGTGAAACGGTGGTCTATATGTAATTCCTGGCAAAAATTCTGGAATTCCTGCGCTTCGAACTGTTTCCCGTTGTCGGTGATGAGGATGCGGGGTATGCCGAACCTAGTGATGACATCATTCCAAAAGAAATCTTTGACAACTTGTGCCGTGATGGAAGCGACGGGTTTTGCTTCAACCCATTTGGTGAAATGGTCGATGGCCACGATAAGAAATTCCTTATTTCCCTTAGCTTTCGGGAACGGGCCAACAATGTCCATGCCCCATTGATAGAAAGGAATCGGGTTGCTGATGGAGTGGAATTCGGCAGTGGGCATGTGGTGTGTGTTAGCGTGTAGCTGACATTTTGAACAGTGTTTGATAAGCTCGGTGGCGTCAGCTTCTATTGTGGGCCAGAAGTATCCCGTCCGCATGACCTTTCGGGCCAAACTTCGGGCCCCGATATGAGCTTCGCAGATTCCTTCGTGGACTTCACGTAAGATGTAATTGCCTTCGGCTTTAGGCACGCACTTAAGTAATGGCCAGGAGTAGTGGCTTCGATATAACTGATTGTTTAGAATAACGTATCGGGCTGCGGCTTGTCTGAGTTATTGTGTTTGGACTTTGTCTTCTGGGGTGATGTTGTTGGTGATGTATTGGATGATGGGCGTCATCCAAGACTGTGGTTGGGAAATATTCATAACTGGAAGGTGATCGATAGACCTCTGCGTGAGTGGCTCTATCCATATTACGTCTATTGTGTCGGTTATGTGTACTTTGGAGAGGGTGTCGGCTTCAATGTTTGCTTTTTGGGTGATGTATTCAAAGCTTATGTACTGAAAGTTTTTGATTAAATTGGATACTAACTGTAAATATTGTTGCATGTTTTCTTCCTTGGCTTCAAACTCGCCGTTAACTTGACCAGCTATTAGTTGGGAGTCGGTGAATATGCGGAGGTTGCGGATGTTTAAGGTACGGGCAATCCGTAACCCTTCGAGGACCTTTTCGTATTCGGATTTGTTGTTGCTGATCGTGAATGTGTATTTCAGGGCGTAGAATAATTTGGAGCCTTCAGGTAAGGTGATGGCTATACCGACTCCTCGGTTGGTTTCGGCTGCGGAACCATCAACATGCATTATCCAACAGTCATCTGGGATGTTGTCATCGAGTGGACGATGAGGGAGGGGTGGGGGTAAATCGGTGCATTCTATGATGAAGTCAGACAGTGCATTGGCGTTTACTTGCTGCCTGCGGGTGTATGTAATGTCATATTCGGACAGCTCGATGGCCCATTGCATGAGGCGGCCGGTGATGTCAGCTTTGTACAATGACTGTCGAATGGGAGCTTGGGTGTGCATGCATATCTGATGGGCATAAAAATAATGTCGGAGCTTTCGTGTTGCCAAGATCAGGGCGAAGATATGTTTTTCTAAGGGGGAGTATCGGGTTTCGACAGGGTGTAGGACGTGGCTAATGTAGTAAACTGGGTGAAAGGCATTGTCGCGATCGGCGCAGAGAACAGCACTTATAACTGAGGGGGAAATTGAGATGTAAAGGTGGAGGACTTCGTCCGGTTTTGGGGGAACTAATACAGGGGGACTCTGCAAATATTGCTTTATGTCTTGAAAGGCTTTTTCGCATTCGGGGGTCCATTCAAAATGTTTGCGATTTCGTAAGAGTAAGAAAAACGGGAGGGATTTTTCTCCGGATTTGGAAAGAAAACGGTTGAGTGCTGCGATTCGTCCACTGAATCGCTGAACTTCTTTAATAGTTGTTGGGAGTTTTAGATTCTGTATGGCTGCTATTTTGGATGGGTTGATTTCGAGTCCGCGTTGTGAGATCATAAAACCCAAGAATTTACCAGCATTTACTCCGAATGTACACTTCTCGGGATTGAGTTTTAGACCAAAGTCTTGCAAGGTTTGGAATGTTTCGCGGAGGTCGCGAGTTATGTCTGGTGCGTAAAGGGCCTTAACTAAGATGTTGTCGATGTATGCCTCGACATTTCTGCCGATTTGGGATTTGAACATTCGGTTGATCGTGTCTTGAAAATCGGCACCTGCGATTTTATGTCTGAAAGGCATACATTTTTAGCAAAAAAGTCCTTCGGGTGTGACGAAGGCAGTTTTTTCTTCGTCGGCTTCTGCCATAAGGATTTGGTGATATCCTTTGTGGGTGTCTAAAAATGAAAGTAAGTTGTATCCAGCTGTGGCGTCGGCGAGGAGATCCGTTCAAGGAAGAGGATACGGCTTCTTGGGGATGGCTTTATTGAGCTAGGTGAAATCAATGTAAACTGGCCATTTGCCGCCTGGCTTTGGTACGACAACGGGGTTGTGCTAGCCATTGAGGGAATTGGACTCTTCGGATGACATCGGCTTCAAGTAGCTTTGATATTTCTTTACGGATGATGGCTTATTTTGCGGTGTTGAAGGAGCGGGGTTTTTGGGTGATGGGTTTGGCTGTGGAAGGAATGCCTAATCTATATTCCATGAAGGATCGGGGGATTGCTTTGAGGTCCGTGGGCGTCCAGGTGAAAATGTGAGAGAATTCTGCCGCAAGATCTAGGATTTGTAGTTGCAGCGGATTCGGGATGGAAACGCCTATTTTGATCTGGCATTCTAGGTGTGTGGCATCTATTCTGAAGGTTTTGAATTGGACGACGGGGGTCAGGTTGCGGTCGGGATTGTCAGTGGTAATAGTTGAAGGTTTGGGGGGTGTATTGTTGGTGAGGTAGAGGTCTGTTGAATCGGTTCAGAGATTTTCACTCCGGGAAGCTGCTATAAATACCTCAGGCCTCCAGCAGTTGAATTCATCCCTCTCCACTCGATCTGAGTCATTAAGTGGTTTCCAGTGTACAATTTTCCAGTACACAACTCACTCAGAGACTCGGATCTCAGTTTTCTTTCTTATTAGTGTTTGTTTTAGTTTCTGAGAAATAGTCTCAGATCTTAGGTTTCTATAGATAGGTTCGTTTCTGGTATTCATAGAATACCCGGGATTCCGTTAGGAGATCCTAAGAGAGCTCTAGGCGTTCGAAGAGTCAGTCCACAGGGCTAGGCTTAAGCCCAGGACGTAAGGTAAAGTCTAGCTACTAGGCTGAGGAAGCGTCCTCCGAAGGTTCTGGTGAGCAGAGTCAGGGCGAGCAATACGACATATACAGCAGTACGCTTCATAGGCGAGACTTCGTAAAGGGTGATTTCTTTATGGCATCGGTCCCCATGTCCCTCTCTTATATGTGTTATTGCTTTGTTCTAAATATGAATTATGAATATCAGATTACGATTTTATGAATAGTTGTGTTATATGTTGAAGTTTTTTGTTTTTCCGGAAATAGCCACCTGCTAAATATTCATTATGTCTGCATGTCTAATGTAAGTCTCTTTTAAACTAAAACTAGGGTTATAGACAATTCCTAACCACGGTCTATTCATAACCTGTTTAGTTTAACAGGCATCAATTAGTATTGGTGTCTGCCATACTAGATAAAATAACCAACGGAACACCTTGTTTGTTAGAGTAGTCTAGGTAGGCTGAGTAGAGAGTTATGCCGGCGGTTTTGCGACGAGCAGCATGACCCCGAAGTGACATAGGGTACCGTTCATTGCTGACTTTAGTCCGGGTCGTGAGTAGGGCCGTTTACCTTAACGATGGGGCGGTAGCGTAGAGACCTCAGATGTGGTACACCTTTGGACACAGAACATAGTTGCATTCCAGGCTAAGATATATCTAAAACACTCGAATATAGGTCAATCAACATATAGGAACAGTATAACATAGAATCAGAACTCATCTTTAAAACACTTTTAGGATTCATTAGACTTAAACCTAGTGGAGAATGGATCACCCTCTCATCAAAGTATTTGATGAAGATTGCATAACTGGATTATAAGATAGGAGTTAGGATAAAAGGCTAGTTACTACTAAGTCGTTGCCACTTCCCTGGGAGTACGATAATTAAATTAATAAAATCGTAGATACTTTCTAACAGACTAGCTACACGATAGGTACTCTGCCTTAGGTGCTGGCTGATTAAGTGACACCATAGAGACTAAATGTGACAATTAGTCAATCACAGTCCTTAATTATTCATAATCAACATAGGGTAAAATAACACCTATTTAGCACATCGGTCGGAAACCGCATCAGATTTTTGGCACCGTTGCCGGGGAAATATCATAATGAATGTAGAATTATTGGCCACAATTCTAGAAACTTATGATAGGTAGCGGTAGTAACCTAGACTTTTGACTTACACTTATCTTATACTAGTTAGACAATCACTTTCCTAAATATAGGATTATCATAACTAATTAATTTTAGATAATATCTGGAATTAAGACACTTAGGATAATCAAATTTTAGAAAATTATTCTAAAACCATATTAAGGAAAGTTACCTGCTTTCTAAATAAATCAAAATCCATAAAAATATATATATTTTTTTTTCTTCTTGCTTTCTTGTTTCACTGTGCTACTTTTTGCTATTTGTTATTTTTAACCAGACTTTGCACTCAGAAATGAAGGGAACAAGAGCCCAGGATATTCTGGATGAAGTAGAACATAACACTTCCCCAGAAATCCAAACAATTCCTTCTTCTCCCGAATACACTCCTGCTTCTCCCGAATACACTCCTACCTCTCCCGAATACACTCCTGCTTCTCCCGAATATACTCCTAAATCTCCCGAGTACACCCCAAAATCTCCTGAATATACTCCTACATCCCTCGCATCTAACGACCAACCACCTTCATCAGAGGATAGCACTGACAGTTCTCAATCAGCCTTGGCTGCCCGGGTAGATGCTATATCTCACAGGATAAGCGCTATGACTCAGACAATATCGGGCGGACTAAGACGATCATATCAGGCTGTTCTAACCTTAAGTTCTGAAGTAACCCAACTCAGAACCACAATAGAACGCCAAAATGTGCAATTACTCCGAGAGATGATGGAAATCTTGAAGGAACAAAGGAACCAACAGGAGGAAATGCGCAACATACAAGCAGAACTGCAAGAGATGCGAAGCATTCGGACAGAACTACAGGAGATCAGAGATAGGATTCGTTAAAAAGGGAAGATTCTTTTACTCTCAACAAATAATTCGTTTGAACTGAACTTGAATAATTGACCCTTATTTTCTATTTTTCAAACATTTTTAAAAGGGTCATTTATATTCAACAATTTTCTTCAGACAATTTATTTCGAATTTCTATGAAAAACAAGAGTTTTGCAAATACAGTTTATTTTCCACTAATTACATTGCACAAACTCAGTTTTATTTTTCTGAAATTCTTGCTGAATTTAAGTTAGGATAAAATTAGGGTAGTCACAATTTTCGAAAAGAGACTGAGAATTTTTTAGAGTTTTTAACAACTTCTGAATTTTATTGGATAAACATGAAGCCTTGTTAAGAATTATGATAATTTTTGGTATTTTGAGATTTTCAGGGAATTACGGGAAAATTTTTTTTTTTTTCTCCCCCGGAATTGGCACGCGTCCCGATGCAACCCGGGACGGGAGTCCTCCCTCCGGGATGGGCGTCCCGAAGGTCACCCTTCTATAAAAATTCAATTTTTTTCATTTTCTCTCAAATCTACAACCAAAAATTCATCTCTAAAAAACATTTCTCTCTAGCCTCTCTCTACAAATTTTTGGCAAACTCCTCAAAGTTTAAAAATTCGAATTTGCCTCCAAAATTTGAATTTTAAACTTCACCCAAAAATTCAAATTTCCCTCCAAAATTCGATTTTCCCGCCAAAAATTCAAAATTCGCCCCTAACCTAAGTTCATCCTTCTGAATTCAAATTCACCTCCAGAATTTGAGTTTAAAGCTTTCTTCCCCACCTACACTCTCTCATACGTTTTAAATAGCTCCCAAACGTGCTCGTACCACATCTACCATGACAGTTACCTCAGTGACACATCCTTTTATGTTGTTTCCCTCCAGCACAGCATACCAAGAGAGATGCACTGGGTACATCGGGCGTACGATACTAACGGGCAGAACGCTGGATTGGGCAGCAGTACAGACACTGGGAGTAGAGCCGGAAGTCAGACGCATACTCGATGTGCCACCCTACAGTCGAGTATTCATCGTCACCGAGCCCACATACCTGGAGCTGGTATGTGAGTTCTATGCGTCTTTTACCTGCCAACAGGAGCAGATCACATTCCGTTTAGGCGGAATAGATCGATCGATGAGCATGGCCGAGTTCGGCATCGCCCTAGGCATCTGGCAGAGAGATGAGCTGGATACGCCCGCATACACCACAGTAGTTCGAGACTTCACGTTTGCAGACGTCTCCACTGCTTGGGCTCAGATCTGCATGACGGGTGTCCCATACCAGCATGGCTTTGCAAAAGCCACAGGTATTTATCCTACTCTTCGTTACCTGCATGCTATCATTGCACACACATTGTCAGGACGACTGACAGCGCCCGGAACTGTCACCCGGATGGAGACGTTCCTTCTAGCCAACATGCACATGGGGTCTACAGTAGAGATGGCTAGACTCATAGCGGTCGTCATGAGAGGATTCGCTACAGACACTAGGAAACAGTGTCTGGGACTCGGACCATACATCACCAGGCTAGCCCGCTACCTGGAGTTGGACATAGAGGGCTCGGAGCTTACTCTGGTCGCCCCAACCACTATTCCCACAGACGTTACCATTCTACGGAACATGGGAATGGTTGTACGGGATGCGAATGGCCGCGACACCATCCACACGGAGCAGACAGGACAGGCATCGGCATCGGAAGCATTTCCAGCGCATATCCCTCCATCCGAGACGTTCGTGCCACGTACTGCCTTCGAACGACACATGTCGCACGGATTGGCAGAACTATCGGCCCGATACAGTCGAGACATGGACAGGATTGACAGACGGCTGACGATGATGGAGGACAGGATTGACAGACGGTTGGCGATGATAGATGATAGGATCGCCATGAACACCAGCAGGATTGAGGAGATACATCAGCAGACTTCCCGAGTAGCTGAAAACTTTGAGTTTGACTTAGCAGACTTAGGTCCACTGGACAACGATCCGCCGGGTTCTTAGTCTCTCTCTCCTTCTTTCCTTTTCTTTCTTTTTCTTTTGTTTTGTTTTTCTTGTTCTATGTGCATAAACATGTCTGGGCTGTATGACGTATGAATCTATGTACAAATTTGATTTATATGACATACAGAATTGTTTGCATTATTTTATTTTATGTCTTACTTACCCATACAGATTCCTTTATTTTTCTGTTTTATTTCTTATCTTCAAATAAGTGTGGGGTAGCTAGATATGCATGAACACTGAGGACAGTGCCAGACTTAAGTGTGGGGTAGCAGTGCACGGTGCACTGTAGCAGTTTGCAAAATTTTTCGCATGAATTTGCTTGTTTTCCCCGTATTTTCACACCCTTCCAAAAAAAAATTTCAAACTTTTTCCGTCTTTCAGACTTCTAAATGCAGTATGCTTGGTTAAACAATTGCTTATGTCTATGATATGTAGGTAGTATGCTATGGTTAGTAGGAGATAGTTGATAGCTATCTTGGACTAATTGATTAGGAATAGGGAATTCCTGATAACTGAGCACAGCTTTGTCTGGATTAGAGACCTCAACCAATTACCTTTTCAAGACTGAACTAGATGAAATTAGACCAGTTGTGGATGTTTTGACAATTAGAATAACTGGATGAGACTCTGAGCTAAAAGTGAAAGGAAACAAAAGATAGTTAATCAAATAAGGGTAGTTTGCCAGCGGCCTTCGCTACTCGAGCACCACTCCTTCGGGGAACTTAAAGCCTGATGCCCTAAGGTCGTATAGATCTGGGAGTCATCGGAGTGGGACTCGCTACATGGGTAGTTGAAGTTGACGTGTTCTAAGCAGACTCAAAATACCCTGAATCCATAAAGAAAATAACTAAGTGCTAAAACATTAAAAATCTTATCACCAAAGCTCAGAACTCAGAAAGTTATCTGTTGTCAGTGTGTCTAGCGATAGGTCGAAGTATTATCTGGTAGCAGTTAAGATAAGAGTTCATTGTGTTGACTATCTGGTCTAGACTAGTACACACACTACACATCAGGAAGACCCTGTGACTAAGAAAAAAATCCAACCTAGTTGTTGATTTGTTTTCTGCCTGATCATAACAAGCTACTAGAGACATTTGAGACCTTGTCGTAGCAACCTAACCAATCAGACCTGTGTTAAGAATTGTCTGAAGAATTTTTGGAATAAAAACATGACTAGGAATTTAAGTAACTTCAGGTAGACTTTGCTTGAGGACAAGCAAAAAGCTAAGTGTGGGGTTATCTGATACGCGAAAATCGTATCACATTTTTAGCATGTTTTTATGTATGTTTTAATGTGAAATCGAGAGTAAATTGACATTAATTGTTTATTATTTACTTGATTTCACGGTTTTTATGATTTTGGAAGTGTCAGGTGCAAAGTAGACGAAAACAGCAAATTTTGGGGCAAAAACACAATTTTTGGAAATGTTGACTCGGTCAAAGGTCCGGGACGGGCGTCCCGACCTGGTCAATAGACCAGGACGGGCGTCCCAATCCGGGACGGGCGTCCCGAGCCGCCAGAAGCTGTCCCACATCGAATTTTTCAGAGATTTTCACTCCGGGAAGCTGCTATAAATACCCCAGGCCTCCAACAGTTGAATTCATCCCTCTCCACTCGATCTAAGTCATTAAGTGGTTTCCAGTGTACAATTTTCCAGTACACAACTCACTCAGAGACTCGGATCTCAGTTTTCTTTCTTATTAGTGTTTGTTTTAGTTTCTGAGAAATAGTCTCAGATCTTAGGTTTCTATAGATAGGTTCGTTTCTGGTATTCATAGAATACCCGGGATTCCGTTAGGAGATCCTAAGAGAGCTCTAGGCGTTCGAAGAGTCAGTCCACAGGGCTAGGCTTAAGCCCAGGACGTAAGGTAAAGTCTAGCTACTAGGCTGAGGAAGCGTCCTCCGAAGGTTCTGGTGAGCAGAGTCAGGGCGAGCAATACGACATATACAGCAGTACGCTCTGTAGGCGAGACTTCGTAAAGGGTGATTTCTTTATGGCGTCGGTCCCCATGTCCCTCTCTTATATGTGTTATTGCTTTGTTCTAAATATGAATTATGAATATCAGATTACGATTTTATGAATAGTTGTGTTATATGTTGAAGTTTTTATGTTTTTCCGGAAATAGCCACCTGCTAAATATTCATTATGTCTGCATGTCTAATGTAAGTCTCTTTTAAACTAAAACTAGGGTTATAGACAATTCCTAACCACGGTCTATTCATAACCTGTTTAGTTTAACAGGCATCAATTAGTATTGGTGTCTGCCATACTAGATAAAATAACCAACGGAACACCTTGTTTGTTAGAGTAGTCTAGGTAGGCTGAGTAGAGAGTTATGCCGGCAGTTTTGCGACGAGCAGCATGACCCCGAAGTGACATAGGGTACCGTTCATTGCTGACTTTAGTCCGGGCCGTGAGTAGGGCCGTTTACCTTAACGATGGGGCGGTAGCGTAGAGATCTCGTATGTGGTACACCTTTGGACATAGAACATAGTTGCATTCCAGGCTAAGATATATCTAAAACACTCGAATATAGGTCTATCAACATATATGAACAGTATAACATAGAATCAGAACTCATCTTTAAAACACTTTTAGGATTCATTAGACTTAAACCTAGTGGAGAATGGATCACCCTCTCATCAAAGTATTTGATGAAGATTGCATAACTGGATTATAAGATAGGAGTTAGGATAAAAGGCTAGTTACTACTAAGCCGTTGCCACTTCCCTAGGAGTACGATAATTAAATTAATAAAATCATAGATACTTTCCAACAGACTAGCTACACGATAGGTACTCTGCCTTAGGTTCTGGCTGATTAAGTGACACCATAGAGACTAAATGTGACAATTAGTCAATCACAGTCCTTAATTATTCATAATCAACATAGGGTAAAATAACACCTATTTAGCACATCGGTCGGAAACCGCATCAATGACGAAGGTGGTTGTGTGCTACTGGAGGTGGGAAGGTGGGCCCCACTGGAGTAATAGTTGGGAAATACCGCGAGGGTGGGTGGTGGTGCCAGAAAAATCGACAATTGGTGTAGAGTATGGTTGTTTCTGGCTGTCGTTGAGGTGCATTCTTCTCCAGGTTTCGTAGTACATGATGTTGGCGGAGCTACCCGTGTCTACTAATATACGCCGGACGAAAAAGGATTGGAAGTGTAAGGAAATTATTAGTGGGGCGTTGGTATTATTATCAGGTTCGGTAGATTTGACGCGCTTTGGGGGTGGTAGGCCGGATGCGTGGGGGTGATCATCTATAAGGTTGATGACGTGGGGGGGGGGGGTTGTGCCAGTACGTGGGAGATTATCATGTGTGGGGGGTGCATTCGGCATCTGGACGTATTCGCGTAACTGTCCTTTTTGTATTGTGGCTTCGATTGCATGTTTCAGGGCGTAGCAATTGTCGGTTGTGTGCCCGACTTCTTTGTGGAATGTGCAGAAATATTGTTGGTTTCAGCGTTCGATTGGGGAAGGCATCGGGTGTGGAGTAGGCAACATGCCTAACGATTCTATGTTCTGCCAGATGGTGGCGCTATCGGTCGTTAAGGGGGTGAATTGGGTTGTATTGTTTTTTGGGTAACGGGGTGTCCGTTGATCGGTGTTGGGTGTTGTCACTTGTGTTCGATAGGCAGGATGTGGGAATCAGGTGAGAGGTTGATTGTGTCGGTCTTGGGGGTATCTGGGTCTAGCTATTGTGTTATTTCGGGCAGCGTCTTGAGCTTGGGTGAATGCCATGGAGGAGGATAATTTTTCAGCTTTTATCCAAGCTCCGATCTGTGTTAGCAACTCTTGTGTGGTTCGTGGTTCCAGGATGTTTAATTGATGTGAATATTCGCCTGGAATGAGGCCGTTGCGGAATGCTTCGACATAAAAGGAGTTCGTGCAGTCCTTAGTGAGCAAGACTTCTTTGTTGAACCGCTAGAGGTATGAGAACAAGGATTCTCCAACGTTTTGACAAATTTGTAGGAGTTCGAGGCGTGTTTTTGTCTGTTCTGAATGCTTCAAAATGTTGTAGAAAACTATTAACGAGCTGTCGGAAAGAGACGATGGATCATGCGGGTAAGCTGCCGAACCAAGCTTGTGCCTGGTCGGCGAGTGTCATCGAAAAACACCTGCATAACAAGAAATCGTCTGCACCGTGCATGACCATTGTTGTGATAAATTGCCGGAGGTGGGTTTTGGGATCGGAGTCTCCGGTGTAATGGGTGAATGTGGGAATCTAGAACATTGGTGGTAATGACCCCTTAGCGTACTCCGGGGCTAGAGGGTTTTTGTCGAGTGTGTTCCAGGGGAGGATGTCGTCATTTAGTTTTAGTGGAGGGGGTTCAAGTTGAATCTGGTCGCATGGCTTTTGGGAGTGTATGGCGGTGGGTGTGGGTCCGGCTGTAGGTTGGTCGTGGTGGTGAGGTTGATGGAGGGCTGGAGTTCCGGGGATTTGCGGAGGGAGGTACCATGCTTGCGTTGGCGCTTGCGGTTGTTGTAAAGGGTGTTGGTATATCATGGGTTGTGCTTGAGTACCCGGAGGTGGCTGGGGTATCGGTGTCTGTGTTGAGGGGGTGGATGACGTTGGGGGTAATGTATTGATTGGAGGGTGGGACAATAGTTGTTGGTTGTTTTGGTGGAGTTGGGGGAATTCTTGGGTTTCGAGGTTTGGTGTTGGGATGTGCCAGGTGGGCGTTGGGACTTGCGGTTGTGGTGGAGGGTGTTGGTATGGTATGGGGTGTGCTATATTATCCGGAGGTGTCTGGGGAAACAGGTGTTGTTGTGGGGGAGCGGGTGGGGCTAGCGGGACTGTATATTTTTGAGGGTGTGGGCGTGGTTGTTGGTGTGTGTCTATATCGGGGCATACGAGTTTATGGTCCTGTTGTTTGGCTTGTCTAGAAGGTTTTATGGCTGGGTGGTTGAGGTGTTTCGGTGGAGAAGACTTTCGATTGCGTTTTGGGGGTACCGGAATGTTGGTTGAGGATTTGGTGGCTTCGGGAAAGGGGGAAGTGGCATCGTCCGTTAATTCTGGATCTGATCTTGATCTTTTTTGTCGCATGTAATTTGCGATGTTTCTTAAATTCTGCATAATGTCGTCATATGGTACATTGACGTTTGGTTGATCTTGCCGAATGGATAAGGAATGTGAACGGCGAGTGGCTTCTTGTCATCGCGGCGCAATGTGGACTGGATTTGGGCGTCTCTTAGTGGGTGTGCGGACGAGGAGGGTTGACGCTGGTTGGCGTTGGCAATTGCAGAAGCGGTTGCCAAAGGTTGATGGGTGCTGGCGGGAACAGGAAGAGGGATGCCCAGGGATGTGGTAGGAATTTTTGGAGGGGTACTAGGGTTTTTAGAATCATGGCCGTGGGTTGTCATGGTCTTTTTTGTCGATCCAATCGTACAAAAAAGCATGGTGGGTGCCAATATGATGTGGTCTGATCCTAATTGCTCTAATTCCCTTTCCGTTCTTCCTCTTCTCTCATGGGATCCTTCTTTTCTTGAAGGGTTTTCTTTAATCTCCTTGTTCTTGGCGATTTCTCTCTCTCTTGACGTTCTCCCTCTGTCTCCTTCTTGTGTGCGTGTGTTATGATTGTGTTAGATGGTTCCCTTTCTCTCTTAGGGAGGTATTTATTTACTATTATCAACAATATGTGGGCCTTTTGTGTTATGAGCCGTTCTTAGATAATTTAGATTTTTGGCTGGTATAATGATGGGATTTTTTGTATACGAGATTTTTGGGATATTTTGTGTTGTGGAGATATATTTTGTGTATGGGGTATGGTACATATACCAGTGTTCAAGCTCAATATGCGAGAGGTACAGGAAATTGATAACCCGCACCGATTTTTTATATAAAAATAAATAAATACCTTTTGAATATTATAAAAGTGTTCGATATTCAATATAAGTATTTTATAATATATCTTGACGACGTGGCTCTCGCTTATTGGTTTAAAATCAGGTTTCGTTTCATAAGAAATGAGGAATATAAACTTGTGGTATGACTAATTTACCAGTATAGAAAATGGGCCATCTGCCTAGGCTAAGAGAAAGTTCAAGCACCTTGAAGAGCATCTCTTAGCAAGGGTATAAGGTTCCCCAAAAAATCGTTAGAGCCATGCTTTTGAGCATTAGCATTAAACCAATCAAATTTCATGAACAAATTACCTAAACAAGTAAGAGCAATTCCCACCAAAAGATCTAACAAAACACCTACTGTGCAAATTAGGATCTTCTTCCATACCATGGTTGTTGAGTAACAATCTTTTAATACATATAGGGTTGTCTGTTGTTGTTGGTTGCACACCTGGTAGATTGGGGAAGGCAAAGTTCTTCTTTGTTAAGAGACAAGTTGGACTGGTAAATAGGAATTTTGGTTGAAACATATATAAATATTTTGAAATAGATTAGATTTTTTGAATCTCTCAAATTCTTTTTTACTTCTTATATATATCAAACTTGTATACATTATCAATCAATAAAAAAAAATTATATTTTTCACAACAGCTACCCTCTCTTTACGATATCCTTATATCTCACTCCACTCACGCTCTTTCTATAATTTCTTGTTATTTATGCTACTCTCTTTTGTAAAACTCATTTTCACTTCAAAATTAAAATTATGAATTTTTTTAAGTATTAAAGAAAATTGAAGAAAATCAGAGACGATTCATCTTATCTAGTTAATTGATTCAAGGTACTGAGTTTTGTAATTTTGTATAATAGTGTAAATTGTTTTTCATCATAGTATCAGAGCTTCGGAATTATATATTCCTCTGCATGATCTAGTTTCTTCTTGTGCATTCCTTCTCCTACTTCTTCTAATTTATTGATATGAACAGTCTTCATCAATTTGATAATAGTAGTCCTTTATTCTTACATCCTTCAGACAATCCTAGCTAGGTTTTGGTTAATAAGGTATTTTATGGTAATGGTTTTCGGTCTTGGAAACGGTCTGTTAAGATAGCATTATTCTACAAGAAATAAGATAGGGCTAATTGATGGTTCTATTATCAAACCAGCACAACATGATGATGCTTTTAGAGGATGGGAGCGAGCCAATGATATTGTATTGTCATAGTGCTAAGGAATTATGGTTTGAACTTTAAAATAGGTTTGAGCAAAGCAGTGGAACACAACTCTTTCAACTGCAAAAATAATTGATGTCTATATCTCAAGGGGCTAGTAGTATATCCACTTATTATACAAGGATAAAGAAAATTTGGGATGAATTATTGAGCCTGTAGATTATACCTTCATGTTCATAAGGAGATAGTTCACAGATTGCTAAGTTTCAGGAAGATCAGATCTTAATACAATTTTTAATGAAGTTGAATGAATCTTATATCAGTATTAGAGGAAATATACTGATGATGAAACCTCTTCCAGCATTATCACAAGCATATGCTTTGTTAATTAAAGAGGAAAAGCGGAGGGAAGTTACTTCTAATATCAATTTCAATAGTGAAAATGCTTCCTTTACTTCAGCCTGGAATAAAGGGAGATTTTTTTTCTCAAAAACATGGGAATGAGAAATCAAGTCTGAAAGTGATGAAATGCAGATATTGTAAGAAGAAGGGTCATACTATTGATAAATGCTATAAACTCAATGGTTATCTTGTAAATTTTGGTCGTGGCAGAGGTAGAAGGGTTGTAGCTTTTGTTCAAGACAAAAATCATAGTAGTAATGTTGCAGAATCCAATGATGTTGATCCCTCAACCATCAAAGATGCTAGAATCTCACAAGAACTACTGCAACAACTACTTACTGTTTTGAAGGACAAAACTGAGCAACAAAAAGGTGAAACTAAAGAAGAATCTAGAACTACTTTAAACACTTTTTTAGGTATGCATCATTCTCACAGCTTTATTGATAATTATAAGTGTGTGCATTGTGTAAATGAGAGTGAACCTTGGATAATAGATAGTGGTGCTACCAATCATATGACATACAAAAAAGAATTCTTTGTTGAACTTAATCCTCTTAAAATTCCTTACAATGTGACTTTACCTAATGAAAAAACCATGAAAGTCAATTATAGTGGAACCATCATTTTCACATCTAACCTTGTTCTAAGAAATGTATTCTTTGTTCCCACATTTCGATTCAATTTTATATATGTGGCTAAACTGATCCAATCCTTGCAAGGTAACATAATTTTTACCCCTTTACATTGTTTTTTGCAGTCCCCTTCCATGAAGAAGCCTCAGGCTCTTGGTTAAAGTCACAATAACTTATATTCTCTTCAAACCTCTTCTAAGCATGATCATCCTTCCAAAAAAACTTCCTATACATACTACTAATGTCATTTGTGGTTGTAAACTGCTCACTCCTTTCAAATTTCATGTTGCTATAAAAGCCACAAAAATGAATAATACTCAATTGTGGCATTATAGATTAGGTCATTTACCTATTGAGAAGATTTGTACTCTTGATCTTTTTTGTGATATCCATAAAAAAACTCCATGATCCTTGTGTTTTTTGTCCTATGGCAAAGCAAACCAAACTTTCTTTCAGTTTGAGTAATACTAAATCTAATCATCTTTTTTAACTTGTTCACTTAAAAATATGGGGACCTTATTATACTTCTACTTTTAATGAGTGCAAATATTTCCTTACCATAGTTGATGATCATAGTAGGTATACTTGGACACATCTCTTGTGTAATAAAAGTAATGCTTTCACATTAATAAAATCATTTGTCTCTATGGTGACAAAATCAGTTTTCCTCCATTATCAAAACCTTTAGAACTGACAATGCTCTTGAACTTGGGTTAAGCAAAGAAGCCACAAAAGTTTTTGAACAAGAGGGAATTATACACCAAACTTCTATTAGATACACTCCTCAACAAAATGGTATAGTTGAAAGAGAGCATAGACATCTTTTAGAAGTTTGTAGAGCTTCATTGTTTCAATCTAATCTTCCTATAAAATTTTGGGAATATTGCCTTCTTACTACTTCTTATCTAATCAATAGATTTCCTTCTTCTGTCTTAAATGGGAAAACTCCTTTATGAGTTTTTGTTCAACAAAAACCTTCCTATTCTCATCTTAGAAGTTTTGGATGTCTTTGATATGTTAGCACTATTAAATATGGAAGAGACAAATTACAGTCTAGAGCTCAGGCATGTGTTTTCATAGGATATCCTATTGGACAAAAAGCTTACAAGGTTCTTGATTTGTCTACATATAAACGTCTCTATGTACATAACTTTATGAAAAAATTTGCTCTATCTTTTAAAAATTATTATCGTTACATAATATGACAAATTAGATACTATAGGTTTAATAACATATTTAAAATTTTTATAAAATATTTAAAGATATTTTTTTTCATTATAATATACTTTTCAAACTAATAAATTGTTAATATTAATTATGGATATATATATATATATATATATATATATATATATATATACCTAATAGATATTATAGTAACTTTTTCTTAGTATAATATATATTGAGTAAACATGTAGAAAAATTTTAGATTTTAATTGGTTTTTCTTTCAACATATATAAACATTATTTTAGTTTCTTCAAGAATTTTTTTTAATATTATTAATTAATTAATTTTCCAACTTGTAAAATTTATTAGTAAAGCATTGTTAAAAATTGTAACATATATTGGATACGTACTTGAGATGGTAGAGTGCTTGCTTAGTATGCAAGAGGTACGAAGATCATACCCTGCATCTCAAATTCGAACATAGCTTAGATGGTAAAATGTTTGCTTAAATACGGAAATTTAATATCCTTAATCTTCATATATTGGGGATATAATTTGAATGGTAGAGCAAGGTATGGGGACTAATACCCGACATTTCATTTTTTTTTTTTGTACTTATGTCTTGGTCTTCTGTTAGTTTTAAGCATAAATTACAATTCGGGATGTAGCTTATATGGTAAAATGCTCGTTTAGTATATGATAGAGTGCTTGCTTAGCATGCGAGAGGTAAGGGGATCGATACCCCGTATTTTCATTTTTTTTTGCACTTATTATGTCTTGGTCTTGTGTTAGTTTGAAGCATAATTCACAATTCGGGATGTAACTTATATGGTAAAATGCTCGCGCATTTCCTTTTTTTTTTTGCACTTATTATGTCTTGGTCTTGTGATAGGTTGAAGCATAATTCACAATTCGGGATGTAACTTATATGGTAAAATTCTTGTTTAGCATATGGTAGAGTGTTTGCTTAGCATGCGAGAGGTACAGGGATTGATACCCTGTATATTGGGTATGTACGGGGATTGATACCATGCATCTCAATTTATTTTTTCACTTATGTCTTGGTCTTCTATTAGTTTGAAGCATAATTTACAATTCGGGATGTAGCTTACATGGTAAAATGTTGGCTTAGCATATGGTAGAGTGCTTGCTTAACATGTGAGAGGTATGGAGATTGATACCCTACATTTTTAATTTATTTTTTCACTTATGTCTTCGTCTTGTGTTAGTTTGAAGCATAATTCACAATTTGGGATGTAACTTATATGATAAAATACTCATTTAACATATGGTAGAGTGCTTGCTTAGCATGCGAGAGGTATTGGGATTGATACCCTACATTTTCAATTTTTTGTTAGTCTGTGTTGAAGCATGCGAGAAATGTGGAAATTTGATACATGCAATCTTTGTATATTAGGGATGTAGCTCAGATGGTAGAGCGCTCGCTTAGCATGCGAGAGGTACGGGGATCGATACCCTGCATCTCCACTTTTTTCACATATAGTAGAGTGCTTGCTTAGCATGCTAGAAACAAGAAAATTCAGATGGTAGAGTGCTCACTTTTTTTTGCACTTATTATGTCTTGGTCCTGTGTTTGTTTGAAGCATAATTCACAATTCGGGGCGTAACTTATTATGATACCCCGTCCCACATCGATAAGTGAAGTAAGTATGCAATGGTATGTAAGAATGGGCCTAAGTACTCATAGTCAACTCGGGGTATCCTTTTTGGTATAGTGAGGACAATACCAAGTAGTTGATTATGGGTATTGCCATGCCCATAGTTGCGGCACGGGCCCGAGGGTCTGGGTCATGACAATTGGTATCAGAGAGTAGGAGCCACCTCTAGAATCCCGAACTTTCGCTAGTTGATCTTGGGCCGAGGCCTATTATGTTCGAGTGGGCTCTAGCCAGAACGCTAGACCTTAAGGGGGGTGAATGTGATACCCGTCCCACATCGATAAGTGAAGTAAGTATGCAATGGTATGTAAGAATGGGCCTAAGTACTCATAGTCAACTCGGGGTATCCATTTTGGTATAGTGAGGACAATACCAAGTAGTTGATTATGGGTATTGTCAGGCCCATAGTTGCGGCACGGGCCCGAGGGTCTAGATCGTGACACTTATATGGTAAAATGCTTGTTTCGCATATGGTAGAGTGCTTGCTTGGTATGGGGATTGATATTCTGCATTTCTGATATGCATAAATCATATCACTTTTTTAGCATGTTTTTAGGCACAATTTAGGGTAAAATCGGTGTTAAATCATTATCAATTGACTGTTATTAACTCGATTTCACAGTTTTTGTGATTTTGGAAGTGTTAGGTGAAAAGTGCAAGAAAATGGCAAATTTTGGGGTAAAAACGTGATTTTGAGAAGTTCAGAAGTCGGGATGGGCGTCCAGAACCCAGGACGGGTATCCTGACCTAGTCAACAGACCAGGACGGGCGTCCAGGACTTGGGACGGCCGTCCTGACCTGGTTAACAGGCCGGGACAGGCGTCCTAGATCCAGGACGGGCGTCCCGAATGCCTGGTCAAAGTCCCACATCGAATTTTTGAGAGAAATTCACCCAGTTCCCCTACTATAAATACCCCAGGCCTTCCTCGGTTGAAATCATTCCTCTCCACTCGATCTGAGTCATCTAGTGACTTCAAGTATACAATTTTCCATAGTATACAAGTCACTTAGTGATTTCAGATTTTAGTATAGGTTTATTTATAGTTTTAGAGAGTGTCTCGTGTTCTTCGTTTCTGAGAGTCTGTCTCAGATCTTAGAATACCACTAGATAGGTTCATTTTTGGTATTCATAGAATACCTGGGATTTCGTTAGGAGATCCTAAGAGGGCACTAGGCGTTCGAAGAGTCAGTCAACAGGGTTGTGCTTAAGCTGGGTATTAAGGTAAAGCACAACTACTAGGCTGAGGAAGCGTCCTCCGAAGGTTCTGTAGAGCAGAGTCGGTGTTAGAATGCCTTGAATTCTAGTTGGTGAGGTGGGCCAACTGTCAACAGCTCACTTCCCACCTATTTAAGGTAGCCAAGGTGGCTGCCATCTTTCCTATAAATAGGTTCAATTTGTAAGGCATTCATATCATGGTAGTCACCTAGACAACACCTATGTAATCTCTCTCCTAAATCAGTAAAAACTCTCCTCTCTTCTATTAGGTGGACGTAGCCAACACATTGTTGGTGAACCACGTTAAATATGTGTGTCGTTTCTTTATTTTGTTATCTCTCTTACATCCGTCATAACAAACTGGTATCAGAGCTCGGGTAATCGAGGTTTGTAATCTGGTGAGAAAGATGTCTGCGTTGAATGTAAAGATTGACAAATTCACGGGGAGGAACAACTTTAGTTTATGGCAGATCAAGATGCGTGCTTTGTTGAAACAACAAGGCTTATGGATGCCATTATCAAAGGAAGTCAGGGCTGACGATGCTGAGTTGGTTGCCTTGGAGGAGAAGGCACATTCGACTATCATGTTGTGTCTTGCAGATGATGTCATCACTGAGGTCACAGATGAAGAAACTGTCGTTGATCTATGGTTGAAGCTGGAAAGTCTATACATGACAAAGTCTTTAACCAACAAGTTGCTTCTGAAGCAACGTATGTTCAGTCTACGAATGCAGGAAGGTACACCTGTTAGAGACCATCTGGATCAATTAAATACAATTCTTTTAGAGTTGCGTAATATTGATGTTAAGGTAGAGGATGAAGATGCTGCTTTAATTCTGTTGGTTTCACTACCATTGTCGTATGAGAATTTCGTACAATCTTTCATTGTTGGGAAAGATACCGTGTCTTTGGAAGAGGTCAGGTCATCTCTCCATACCAGAGAGCTGCGCCATAAGGCGACCGGAGCAGGGACAGACAATCAGGCCACTGGATTGATAGCCAGTGGAAGCAAGGGACATGGACAACTGGGCAAGAAGAAATTCAAGAAGCCAGGTTCCAAGGGTCCAAAAGCAAATGATATTTGTAACTACTGCAAGGAGAAAGGGCATTGGAAGAATGAATGCCCGAAGAAGAGAAAGCAACCGCTGGAGCAGAAACCTGGATCTGGATCTGCTGCGGTAGCGGTAGATGGCACCAATTCCGAAGGGGACATCGCTCTAGTTGCAGACGAACACACGCATCATGCTGATGTGTGGGTCCTTGACTCTGGGGCATCCTACCATATATGTCCAAGGAGAGAGTGGTTTTCAACCTATGAGCAGATAGACGGGGGAAATGTCTCTATGGAAAACAGCTCGATCTGCACGGCGGTTGGAATATGCTCGATCAAGTTTCGGACGCATGATGGAAAATTCTGCACATTGTGATGCGATTCCGGTTGACGTGCTAAATAGGTGTTATTTTACCCTATGTTGATTATGAATAATTAAGGACTGTGATTGACTAATTGTCACATTTAGTCTCTATGATGTCACTTAATCAGCCAGAACCTAAGGCAGAGTACCTATCGTGTAGCTAGTCTGTTGGAAAGTATCTACGATTTTATTAAGTTAATTATCGTACTCCCAGGGAAGTGGCAACGACTTAGTAGTAACTAGCCTTTTATCCTAACTCCTATCTTATGGTCCAGTTATGCAATCTTCATCAAATACTTTGATGAGAGGGTGATTCATTCTCCACTAGGTTTAAGTCTAATTAATCCTAGAAGTGTTTTATAGATGAGTCCTGATTCTATGTTATATTGTTCCTATATGTTGATTGACCTATATTCGAGTATTTTAGACATGTCTTGGCCTGGATTGCAACTATGTTCGTGTCTAAAGGTTACCACATCTGAGTCTCTATGCTACCGCCCCTCACCAAGGTAAACGGCCCTACTCACAGCTTGGACTAAAGTCAGCAATGAACGCCCTATGTCACTTTGGGGATCATACTCGTCTCATAACCGCCGGCATAAAACTCTACTCAGCCTACCTAGACTACTTTCAACCAACAGGGTGTTCCGCAGATTATTTTATCTAGTATGGCAGACACCAATACTAATTGATGTTTGTTAAACTAAACAGGTTATGAATAGACCGTGGTTAGGAATTGTCTATAACCTTAAATTCAGTTTAAAAGAACGGCAATAGACATGCAGACATAATGGATATTTAAGCAGGTGGCCATTTCTAGAAAAACATAATATCTTCAACATATATCACAAATATTCATAAAAACATAATTTGGTATTCAAATCAGTATTTGGACAAACATAGTAACAACATATAAAGAGAGGGACAGGGGGGGACTGATGCCATAAAGAAATCACCCTTTACGTAGTCACGCCGTTGGAGCGTACTGCTATATATGTCGTACTGCTTGACCCGACTCTGCTCGTCAGAACCTTCGGAGGATGCTTCCTCAGCCTAGTAGCTGGGCTTTACTTAAGAACCCGGCTTAAGCCCAGCCCTGTGGACTGACTCTTCGAACGCCTCGAGCCCTCTCAGGATCTCCTAACGAAATCTCGGGTATTCTATGAATACCAAAAACGAACCTATCTATGTAATCCTAAGATCTGAGACTATTTCTCAGAAACTAAAACAAAGCACTAACAAGAAAGAAAACTGAGATCCGAGTCTCTAAGTGAGTTGTGTACTAGAGAATTGTACACTGGAAACCACTTAATGACTCAGATCGAGTGGAGAGGAATGATTTCAACTGCTGGAGGCCTGGGGTATTTATAGCAGTTTCCCGAGGTGATTTTTCAGCAAAATTTCGATGTGGGACTGGATCTGGGGGTTCGGGACTCCCGTCCCAGATTGGGACGCCCGTCCTGATCTGTTGACCAGGTCGGGACGCCTGTCCCGAGTCCTGGACGCCCGTCCCGGCAGATTGACTGGGTCGGGACGCCCGTCCTGACCCATTGACTAAGTCAATATTTCCAAAAATTGCGTTTTTGCCCCAAAATTTGTTGTTTTCGTCTAGTTTTCACCTGACACTTCCAAAATCATAAAAACTGTGAAATTAAGTAAATAATGAACAATCAAGATCAAATTACCTTCAATTTCACCCAAATTCATACATAAAAACATGCTAAAAAGGTGATACGATTTTCGCGTATCAAATAACCCCACACTTAGCTTTTTGCTTGTCCTCAAGCAAAGTCTACCTGAAGTTACTTAAATTCCTAGTCATGTTTTTATTCCAAAAATTCTTCAGACAAGTCTTAACACAGGTCTGACTGGTTAGGTTGCTATGACAAGGTCTCAGATGTTTTTAGTAGCTTGTTATGATTAGGCAGAAAACAAATCAACAACTAAGTTGAACTTTTTTTCTTAGTCACAGGGTCTTCCTGATGTGTAGTGTGTGTACTAGTCCAAACCAGATAGTCAACACAATGTACTCTTGTCTTAACTACTACCAGATAACACTTCGACCCATCGCTAGACATATTAACAGCAGATAACTTTTTGAGTTCTGAGCTTTGGTGATCAGATTTTTAATGTTTTAGCATTTAGTTATTTTCTTTATAGATTTAGGGTATTTTGAGTCTGCTTAGGACACGTCAACTTCAACTACCCATGTAGCGAGTCCCACTCCGATGACTCCCAGATCTATACGACCTTAGGGCATCAGGCTTTAAATTCCCCGAATGAGTGGTGCTCGAGTAGCGAAGGCCGCTGGCAAACTACCCTTATTTGATTAACTTCCTTTTGTTTCTTTTCACTTTTAGCTCAGAGTCTCATCTAGTCATTCTAACTGCCAATATATCCACAACTGGTCTAATTTTATCTAGTTAAGTCTCGAACAGGCAATTGGCTGAGGTCTCTAATCCAGACAAGGTTGTGCTCAGTTATCAGGAATTCCCTATTCCTAATCAATTAGTTCAACAGTAGTCATCAATTATCTCCTACTAACCATAACATACTACCTACATATCATAGATATAAGCAATTGTTTAACCAAGCATACTGCAATTAGAAGTCTGAAAGACGGAAAAAATTTGAAAAATTTTGGAAGGGTGTGAAAATACGGGGAAAAACAAGCAAAAGCATACAAAAACTGCTACAGTGCACCGTGCACTGCTACCCCACACTTAAGTCTGGCACTGTCCTCAGTGTTCATGCATATCTAGCTACCCCACACTTATTTGAAAATAAGAAATAAAACAGAAAAGAGTCTTACCCCACACTTATTTCAAAATAAGAAGTAAAACAGAAAAGAAAGGATTCTGTATGGGTAAGTAAGACATAAAAAAAATGCAAACAATTCTGTATGTCATATAGATCAATTTTGTACATAGATTCATACGTCATACAACTCAGACATGTTTATACACATAGAACAAGAAAAACAAAAGCAAAAGGAAGGAAAGGAAAGGAAAGAAGGAGAGAGAGACTAAGAACCCGGCGGATCGTTGTCCAGTGGACCTAAGTCTACTAAGTCAAACTCGAAGTTTTCCGCCACTCGGGAAGTCTGCTGATGTATCTCCTCAATCCTGCTGGTGTTCATGGTGATCCTGTCATCTATCATCGCCAACCGTCTGTCAATCCTGTCCATGTCTCGACTGTATCGGGCTGATAGTTCTGCCAATCCGTGCGACATGTGTCGTTCGAAGGCAGTACGTGGCACGAACGTCTCAGACGGAGGGATATGCGCTGGAAATGCTTCCGATGCCGATGCATGTCCTATCTGCTCCATGTGGATGGTGTCGCGGCCATTCGCATCCCGGACAACCATTCCCATGTTCCGTAGAATGGTAACATCTGTGGGAATGGTGGTCAGGGCGACTAGAGTGATGCGATTCCGGTTGACGTACTAAATAGGTGTTATTTTACCCTATGTCGATTATGATTAATTAAGGACTGTGATTGACTAATTGTCACGTTTAGTCTTATGGTGTCACTTAATCAGCCAGAATCTAAGGCAGAGTACCTATCGTGTAGCTAGTCTATTGGAAAGTATCTACGATTTTACTAAGTTAATTATCGTACTCCCAGGGAAGTGGCAACGGCTTAGTAGTAACTAGCCTCTTATCCTAACTCTTATCTTATGATCCAGTTATGCAATCTTCATCAAATACTTTGATGAGAGGGTGATCCATTCTCCACTAGGTTCAAGTCTAATTAACCCTAGAAGTGTTTTAAAGATAAGTTCTGATTCTATGTTATACTGTTCTTATATGTTGATTGACCTATATTCGAGTGTTTTAGATATATCTTAGCCTGGAATGCAACTATGTTCTGTGTCTAAAGGTGTACCACATCTGAGTCTCTATGCTACCGCCCCCTATCATTAAGGTAAACGGCCCTACTCACGGTACGAACAAAGATAGTTATGAAAGCCCTATGTCACTTTCGGGGATCACTCTGAAGGCTCGTAATCGCTGGCATAACGCTCTACTCAGCCTACCTAGACTACTCTAACAAGCCAGGTGTTCAGCATGTTATTTTATCTAGTATGGCAGACACCAATACTAATTGATGCATGTTAAACTAAACAGGTTATGAATAGACCGTGGTTAGGAATTGTCTATAACCCTATTTTAGTTTAAAAGAAACTACATTAGACATGCAGACATAATGATTATTTAGCAGGTGGCTATTTCCGGAAAAACATAATAACTTCAACATACAAAACAACTATTCATAAAATCATAATCTGATATTCATAATTGATCTTTAGGACAAAGCAATAAAACATATAAGAGAGGGGTATGGGGACTGATGCCATAAAGAAATCACCCTTTACTTAGTCTCGCCTACAGAGCGTACTGCTGTATACGTCGTATTGCCCGCCTTGACTCTGCTCACCAGAACCTTCGGAGGACGCTTCCTCAGCCTAGTAGCAAGACTTTACCTTACGTCCTGGGCTTAAGCCTAGCCCTGTGGACTGACTCTTCGAACGCCTAGAGCTCTCTTAGGGTCTCCTAACGAAACCCCGGGTATTCTATGAATACCGGAAACAAACCTATCTATAGAAACCTAAGATCTGAGACTATTTCTCAGAAACTAAAACAAAACACTAATAAGAAAGAAAATTGAGATCCGAGTCTCTGAGTGAGTTGTGTATTGGAAAACTGTACACTGGAAACCACTTAATGACTCAGATCGAGTGGAGAGGGATGAATTCAACTGCTGGAGGCTTGGGGTATTTATAGCAGCTTCCCGGAGTGAAAATCTCTGAAAAATTCGATGTGGGACAGCTTCTGGCGGCTCAGGACGCCCGTCCCGGTTCGGGACACCCGTCCTGATTCGTTGACCAGGTTCGGGACGCCCGTCCCGGTTCAGGACGCCCGTCCTGGCGGTTTGACCGGGTCGGGACGCCCGTCCCGGTTCAGGAAGCCCGTCCCAGACCTTTGACCGGGTCAATATTTCCAAAAATTGCGTTTTTGCCCCAGAATTTGCTGTTTTCGTCTACTTTTCACCTGACACTTCCAAAATCATAAAAACCATGAAATCAAGTAAATAGTAAACAATTAATGTCAATTTACTCTCAATTTCACATTAAAACATATATAAAAACATGCTAAAAATGTGATACGATTTTCGCGTATCATAGAGTAAGCTCCGAGCCCTCTATATCCAACTCCAGGTAGCGGGTTAGCCTGGTGATGTATGGTCCGAGCCCCAGACACTATTTCCTGGTGTCTGTAGCGAATCCTCGCATGACGACCGCTATGAGTCTAGCCATCTCTACTGTAGGTCCCATGTGCATGTTGGCTAGAAGGAATGTCTCCATTCGGGTGATAGTTCCGGGTGATGTCAGTCGTCCTGACAATGTGTGTGCAATGATAGCGTGTAGGTAACGAAGAGTAGGATAAATACCTGTGGCTTTTGCAAAGCCATGCTGGTATGGGACACCCGTCATGCAGATCTGAGCCCAAGCAGTGGAGACGTCTGCAGACGTGAAGTCTCGAACTACCGTAGTGTATGCGGGCGTATCCAGCTCATCTCTCTGCCAGATACCTAGGGCGATTCCGAACTCGGCCATGCTCATTGACCAATCTATTCCGCCTAAACGGAATGTGATCTGCTCCTGGTGGCAAGTAAAAGACGCATAGAACTCACATACCAGCTCCAGGTATGTGGGCTCTGTGACGATGAATACTCGACTGTAAGGTGGCACGTCGAGTATGCGTCTGACTTCTGGCTCTACTCCCAACGTCTGTACTGCTGCCCAATCCAGCGTTCTGCCCGTCAGTATCGTACGCCCAATGTACCCAGTGCATCTTTCTTGGTATGCTGTGCTGGAGGGAAACAGCATAAAAGGATGTGCCACTGAGGTAACTATCATGGTAGATGTGGTACGAGCACGTTTGGGAGCCATTTAAAATGTACGAGAGAGTTTAGGTGGGAAAGAAAGCTTTAAACTCAAATTCTGGAGGTGAATTTGAATTCAGAAGGATGAAATTAGGTTAGGGAAGGATTTTGAATTTTTGGCGGGAAAATCGAATTTTGGAGGGAAATTCGAATTTTTGGGTGAAGTTTAAAATTCAAATTTTGGAGGGAAATTCGAATTTTTAAACTTTGAAGAGTTTGCCAAATTGTAGAGAGAAGGTAGAGAGAAATATTTTTAGAGAGATGAATTTTTGGTTGTAGATTTGAGAGAAAATAAAAAAAAATTGAATTTTTATAGAAGGGGCGGCCTTGGGGATGCCCGTCCCCGAGGCAGGACTCCCGTCCCGCTGGACGCCCATCCAGAATCGGGACGCCCATCCCGGGTTGCTTCGGGATGCGTGCCAATTCCGAAGAAAAAAAAATTTCGTAATTCCCTGAAAATCTCAAGATACCAAAAATAATCATAATTCTTAACAAGCCTTCATGTTTATCCAATGAAATTCAGAAGTTGTTAAAAACTCTATGCAAAAATTCCTCAGTCTCTTTTCGAAAATTGTGACTACCCTAATTTTATCCCAACTTAAATTCAGCAAGAAATTCAGAGAAACAAAAACTGAGTTTGTGCAATGTAATTAGTGGAAAATAAACTGTATTTGCAAAACTCTTGTTTTTCATAGAAATTCGAAATAAAATGTCTGAAGAAAATTGTTGAATATAAAGGACCCTTTAAAAATGTTTGAAAATAGAAAAATATGGGTCAATTATTCAAGTTTCAGTTCAAACGAATTATTTGTTGAGAGTAAAAGAATCTTCCCTTTTTAAAGACTCCTATCTCTGATCTCCTGTAGTTCTGTTCGAATGCTTCGCATTTCTATGCGTATGGTTCTCATCTCATCCCTCTGCCTGTTCTGCTCACTGTGTAAATCAGCCATCTCTCGGAGTAGTTGTGCACCTTGGTTCTCCTGAAGATTGACCGTGGCTCTGAGTCGGTCCACGTTAGTTGTGATATTCAGACTGAGTTGGTCTAAATGACACAATCTGCTGGCAATCCCTTGGTCCATCTCATAGACCCTTTGAGCTAACGTGTCTATCTGCACGGACAACATTGAATAATAACCGTTAGTACTCCTCGCAGATGAAGGGGTGCGCTCGTTAGGTGTTGGGGTGTATGCAGGAGAGGTTGGTGAATTTTGGGTTTTGGTCAGTAGGGGGTGGATATATAGGAACTCTCTGGGCAGGAGGGTGAATTGGAGATCTCTGGGGTTCTTCTCTAGGAGGGAAGGTATCCTCAGAAGGATCTTCTTCCGTGGGACTATGCTCACGGGTGTTCAGGAATCGTCTCACTAGTTCATTGGCATCAGGGCTTGAGTTTACTTCCACTGGTTGTGAAGGAAGAGTCCCTCGTGGTACTTCTGGTGCAGGCCTAGAGGGGCCCTCTGGCTTTGTCTTCTTCGGTCCTGGAGTGTCAGGGTTTTCGGTTTTCTTTGCCTGGTTAGTAGCTGCTCTTGTTTTCTTCATCTCTGAGTGCACAGTCTGGTTAGAAATAACAAATAACAAAAAATAGGAAAGTGAAATAAGAAAGCAAAAAAAATATTTTTAGGGATTTTGAGTTTTTTTTTAGTTAGAAAGCAGGTAAATATCCTCAATATGGTTTTAGAATAATTTTCTAAAATTTGATTATCCTAAGTGTCTTAATTCCATATATTATCTAAAATTAATTAGTTATGATAATCCTATATTTAGGAAAGTGATTGTCTAACTATTATAAGATAAGTGTGATTCAAAAGTCCAGGTTACTACCGTTACCTATCATAAGTCTCTAGAATTGTGGCCTTTAATCCTAAATTCATTATGATATTTCCCCGGCAACGGCACCAAAAATATGATGCGATTCCGGTTAACGTGCTAAATAGGTGTTATTTTACCCTATGTTGATTATGAATAATTAAGGACTGTGATTGACTAATTGTCACATTTAGTCTCTATGATGTCACTTAATCAGCCAGAACCTAAGGCAGAGTACCTATCGTGTAGCTAGTCTGTTGGAAAGTATCTACGATTTTATTAAGTTAATTATCGTACTCCCAGGGAAGTGGCAACGACTTAGTAGTAACTAGCCTTTTATCCTAACTCCTATCTTATGGTCCAGTTATGCAATCTTCATCAAATACTTTGATGAGAGGGTGATTCATTCTCCACTAGGTTTAAGTCTAATTAATCCTAGAAGTGTTTTATAGATGAGTCCTGATTCTATGTTATATTGTTCCTATATGTTGATTGACCTATATTCGAGTATTTTAGACATGTCTTGGCCTGGATTGCAACTATGTTCTGTGTCTAAAGGTTACCACATCTGAGTCTCTATGCTACCGCCCCATCACCAAGGTAAACGGCCCTACTCACAGCTTGGACTAAAGTCAGCAATGAACGCCCTATGTCACTTTGGGGATCATACCGCTCGTCTCATAACCGCCGGCATAAAACTCTACTCAGCCTACCTAGACTACTTTCAACCAACAGGGTGTTCCGCAGATTATTTTATCTAGTATGGCAGACACCAATACTAATTGATGTCTGTTAAACTAAACAGGTTATGAATAGACCGTGGTTAGGAATTGTTTATAACCTTAAATTCAGTTTAAAAGAACGGCAATAGACATGCAGACATAATGGATATTTAAGCAGGTGGCCATTTCTAGAAAAACATAATATCTTCAACATATATCACAAATATTCATAAAAACATAATCTGGTATTCAAATTAGTATTTGGACAAACACAGTAACAACATATAAAGAGAGGGACAGGGGGGACTGATGCCATAAAGAAATCACCCTTTACGTAGTCACGTCGTTGGAGCGTACTGCTATATATGCCGTACTGCTTGACCCGACTCTGCTCGTCAGAACCTTCGGAGGACGCTTCCTCAGCCTAGTAGCTGGGCTTTACTTAACAACCCGGCTTAAGCCCAGCCCTGTGGACTGACTCTTCGAACGCCTCGAGCCCTCTCAGGATCTCCTAACGAAATCTCGGGTATTCTATGAATACCAAAAATGAACCTATCTATGTAATCCTAAGATCTGAGACTATTTCTCAGAAACTAAAACAAAACACTAACAAGAAAGAAAACTGAGATCCGAGTCTCTAAGTGAGTTGTGTACTAGAGAATTGTACACTGGAAACCACTTAATGACTCAGATCGAGTGGAGAGGAATGATTTCAACTGCTGGAGGCCTGGGGTATTTATAGCAGCTTCCCGGGGTGATTTTTCAGCAAAATTTCGATGTGGGACTGGATCTGGGGGTTCGGGACTCCCGTCCCGGATTGGGACGCCCGTCCTGATCTGTTGACCAAGTCGGGACGCCCGTCCCGAGTCCTGGATGCCCGTCCCGGGTTCGGGGCGCCCGTCCTGACCCGTTGACTAAGTCAATATTTCCAAAAATTGCGTTTTTGCCCCAAAATTTGCTGTTTTCGTCTACTTTTCACCTGACACTTCCAAAAATCATAAAAACTGTGAAATTAAGTAAATAATGAACAATCAAGATCAAATTACCTTCAATTTCACCCAAATTCATACATAAAAACATGCTAAAAAGGTGATACGATTTTCGCGTATCACATTGCACAATGTTAGACATGTTCCACTAATGACGAAGAATTTGATATCCCTGAGCTTGCTGGATAGTAAGGGGTTCAGCTTCAAGGGTGAAGGTGGAGTTATACATGTCTGCATGGGCTCTAATGTGATACTTAAGGGCGTCAAACAAGGAACTTTGTACTTTTTGCAAGGTTCAACAGTTGCTGGTTCTGCAGCTGTTGCGTCATCTAAGGTTCACCGGGATGATTTGACCAAATTATGGCATATGAGACTTGGTCACATGGGTGAAAGAGGGTTGCAGATTCTGTCAAAGGAAGATCTTCTTGGTGGTCACAAAATCAAGAGCCTTGAGTTTTATGAGCATTGTGTCTTTGGGAAGCTACATCGCAGCAAGTTCCCAAAGGCGGTTCACCGAACAAAGGGCACGCTGGATTACATCCATTCAGACTGCTGGGGTCCGTCTCGCGTTGAGTCTTTAGGCGATCACAGATTTTTTATGACGGTAATCGATGATTACTCAAGGATGACTTGGGTAATCATGATGAAACATAAAAGTGAAGCATTCAAGAAGTTCAGGCAGTGGAAGACGATAGTGGAGAATCAAACTGGGAAGAAGATCAAGAGGCTACGAACTGATAATGGACTGGAATTCTGTTCATCTGAGTTCGATGTGTTTTGCAAGGATGAGGGGATTGCTCGACATCGCACAGTCAGGGATACACCACAGCAGAATGGTGTAGCTGAGCGCATGAACCAGACACTTCTGGAGAGAGCGAGGTGCATGCTCTCTAACGCTGGTCTAACCAGATGTTTCTGGGCAGAAGCAGTTACAACGGCATGCTACATAACAAACCGGGGACCACACACAAGCATCAACTGTAAAACACCTTTTAAGGTGTGGACAGGGAAGCCTGCTGATTACTCAAATCTGAGAGTTTTTGGCTGTACAGCTTACTATCATGTCAATGAGGGTAAGCTGGAGCCAATGGCTAAAAAGGGAATATTCGTGGGCTATGGAGAAGGAGTGAAGGGATATAGAATCTGGTCTCCATCTGAGAATAGGATTATACTTTATGAGAGTTCTATGCTCAACCCTATGGTGAAGCCCATTATTGTAGAGAAGAATGGAGCTGTTGATGAACAGGTGGAGGTGCAAGTCACTCAAGGGGAGAGCAAGGCACAGAAGTTGGTCAGTGACCAACTGCCACAACCAGAAACCAATCTACCAGAATCTACACCACCAGAAAATTAAACATCTGAAGGTTTTCAGCATAGCATCGCGTTTGACCGACCAAGAAGGGTTGGAGTTGGACCTCCAAAGCGGTATGGTTTTGATAATATGGTGGGTTATGCACTGCAAGTTGCTGAAGAAGTGGAGCTTCATGAGCCGTCCACCTACAAGGAAGCAATTTCAGGAACTGAGTCAGCATAGTGGTTGGCTACAATGAGAGACGAAATGGAATCTCTTCACAAGAATCAGACTTGGGAGCTGGTCAGATTGCCGACAGAGGGAAAGGTAATCACTTGCAAATGGGTTTTCAAGAAGAATGAAGGAATATCACCGACTGAGGGTATTAAGTATAAGGCACGAGTAGTTGCAAGAGGGTTCCATCAGATAGAGGGAGTAAACTACAACCAGATTTTCTCGTCGGTGGTCAGACATACTTCTATCAGGATGCTACTAGCAATAGTTGCACATCAGGATTTGGAGCTTGAGCAACTAGACGTGAAGACTGCTTTTCTACACGGAGAGTTGGAAGAGGAGATATACATGACTCAGCCAGATGGTTTCCAGGTTCCAGGAAAGGAGAATCATGTGTGCAAGTTGAGGAAGTTCTTATATGGGCTTAAGCAGTCTCCAAGGCAGTGGTATAAGAGATTTGACAGCTATATGATTTAGCTCGACTACAATAGGAGTCCTTTTGATTGTTGTGTGTACTACAACAAACTGAAAGATGGTTGATGCGTTTCCGACTGATATGCTAAATAGGTGTTATTTTACCCTATGTTGATTATGAGTAATTAAGGACTGAGATTGACTAATTGTCACATTTAGTCTCTATGGTGTCACTTAATCAGCTAGAACCTAAGGTAGAGTACCTATCGTGTAGCTAGTCTGTTGGAAAGTATCTACGATTTTTTTAAGTTAAATATCGTACTCCCAGGGAAGTGGTAATGGCTTAGTAGTAACTAGATTTTTATCCTAACTCTTATCTTATGATCCAGTTATACAATCTTCATCAATGACTTTGATGAGAGGGTGATCCATTCTCCACTTAAGGTTTAAGTCTAATTTAGCCTAAAAGTGTTTTATAGATAACGTCCTGATTCTATGTTATACTGTTCCTACATGTTAATTGACCAATCTTCGAGTATTTTAGATGCATCTTAGCCTGGATTGCAACTATGTTCTGAGTCTAAAGGTGTACCACATCTGAGTAATCTGATAAACCGCCCTACCTTAATGACAACCCTACTCACGGTTCGAGCTAAAGGCATCCATGAAAGCCCTATGTCACTTCGGGGATCATGCCGCTCGCCCTAACGCCGGCATAAACGCTCTACTCATCCTACCTAGACTACTCTAACAAACAGGGTGTTCCGTGGGTTATTTTATCTAGTATGGCAGACACCAATACTAATTGATGCATGTTAAACTAAACAGGTTATGAATAGACCGTGGTTAGGAATTGTCTATAACCCTAATTTTAGTTTAAAAGAAACTACATTAAACATGCAGACATAGTGAATATTAATCACGTGGCCATTTCCGGAAAATCATAAGCACTTCAACATATAAAACAAATATTCATAGAGATCATAATCTAGTATTCATAATTGATATTTGGACAAACACAGTACAACATATAAAGAGAGGGACAGGGGGACTGATGCCATAAAGAAATCACCCTTTACTTAGTCTCGCCGATGGAGCGTACTGCTTGTATATGTCGTACTGCTTAACCCGACTATGCTCGATAGAACCTTCGGAGGACGCTTCCTCAGCCTAGTAACTGGACTTTACCTTAATACCCAGCTTAAGCCCAGCCCTGTGGACTGACTCTTCGAACGCCTCGAGCCCTCTTAGGATCTCCTAACGAAATTCTGGGTATTCTATGAATACCAGAAACGAACCTATCTATCGAACCCTAGGATCTGAGACTAATTCTCAAAAACTAAGAAAAACGAAACACTAACTAGAAAGAAAGAAAACTTATACTAAACCCGAGTCTCTCAATGACTTATGTACTCGAGAAAAGTGTACACTTGAAGTCACTAAATGACTCAGATCAAGTGGAGAGGGATGAATTCAACTAAGGAAGGCCTGAGGTATTTATAGCAGCTTCCTGGAGTGATTTTTCATCAAATATATGATGTGGGACTTGAATTTCTAGTTCGAGACGCCCGTCCTGGTCTGTTGACCAGGTCAGGACGGCCGTCCCGAGTCCAGGACGGCCGTCCCGAGTCCTGGACGCCCGTGCCAACCTGTTGACCAGGTCAGGACACCCGTCCTGAATCGGAACGCCCTCCCCGAAGTCCAAACTTCTGAAAAATTGCGTTTTTGCCCCGAAATTTGCCATTTTATTCTACTTTTCACCTGACACTTCCAAAATCATGAAAACTGTGAAATTGAGTTAATAATAAACAATTAAGACCGATTTTCCCCCAATTTCACCCTAAATCATGCCTAAAAACATGCTAAAAATGTGATATGATTTATGCATATCAGATAACCCCACACTTAGCTTTTTGCTTGTCCTCAAGCAAAGTCTACCTGAAGTTAGTGATTCTAAATCATATGTGCAGTCACTTAAATTTCCTAGTCATGTTTTTATTCCAAAAATTATTCAGACAATTCTTAACACAGGTTTGTCTGGTTAGGTTGCTATGACTAGGTCTCAAATGTCTTTAGTAGATTGTTATAGTCAAGCAGTTGACAACTTAACAACTAGGTTGAACTCTTTTCTTAGTCACAAGGTCTTCTTGATGTGTAGTGTGTGTACCAGTCTAGACCAGATAGTCAACACAATATACTCTTGTCTTTACTATTACCAGATAATATTTCGACCCGTCGCTAGACATACTAACAACAGACAACTTTCTGAGTTCTGAGCCGTGGTAATCATATTTTAATTATTTAGCACTTATTGATTTTTTTTTCTTTTATAGATTCGGGGTATTTTGAGTCTGTTTAGAACACGTCAACTTCAACTACCCATGTAGCGAGTCCCACTCCGATGACTCCCAGACCTACACGACCTTAGGGCAGCAGGCTTTAAGTTCCCCGAAGGAGTGGTGCTCGAGTAGCGAAGGCCGCTGGCAGACAACCCTTATTTAATTAACTCTCTTTTGTTTTCTTTTCACTTTTAGCTCAGAGTCTCATCTAGTCATCCTAATTGTCAATGCATCCACAACTGGTCTAATCTTATCTAGTTAAGTTTCGAGAAAGTAATTGGCTGAGGTCTCTAATCCAGACTAAGTTGTGCTCAGTTATCAGGAATTCTATATTCCTAATCAATAAGTTCAAAATAGTTACTACATTGTCTCCTACTAACCATAACATTCTACCTACATATCATAGACATGAGCAATGTTTAACCAATCATACCGCATTTAGAAGTCTGAAAGAATGAAAAATTTTGAAAATTTTTGGAAGGGTGTGAAAATACGGGGAAAACAAGCAAAATCCTGCAAATATTTTTTTCAAAAACTACTACAGTGCACCGTGCACTGCTACCCCACACTTAAGTCTGACACTGTCCTCAGTGTTCATGCATATCTAAACTACCCCACACTTATTTGAAAACAAGAAAAAGAAACAAAACAGAAAAGACTCTTACCCCACACTTATTCGAATAACTATGGGTAAGAGAGAAAATAAAGCAACAAAACAAGAAGGATAATGGAAATAACAAAACAGAACACAAAACAAAGAAAATAAAATAAAAGTAAAGGAATATGAGGATTAGAAAAACTCCCTTCATGTCGCGAGTAGAAGGGTCTTCTCTGATCTGTCAATTAGCTCTTCACCTTAGCCATGTGCTATTGATGAGATGTTCTTGACTCTGCAAGCTCTAGATATTGGAACGGATGACGTCAACTCCGATCCTTCATTGTCGAGCTCCAGGTAGTGGCATATCCATTTGAGGAATGACTCAAGCCCCAAGGACTGTTTCCTCGAATCATTTGCAAAGTTCCTCGTAATCGTAGCAACGTGTCCAGAAGGAATGTGTCTAGGAATGAGACTTCTTTGGATTGGTGTGCCTACCTGCCAGTGTCAGTAAAGGTATTGCATGCAATTTTCGAATGGCAGAAGAGATACCTGAAGCTTTGGCGAAGCCGTGGTGGTAGGAGGCTCCAGTGGTGTAGATCTAGGCCCAAGTATTTGAAACTTCCTCGGGGAAGTTTCTCACAGCTGATTGTATGCAGGGGATGCAAGCTCCTCCATTGCTATGCTCTTGATACAATGCCAAGTTCTTCTATATCCCTCGACCCTTCGATATCACTTGGTAGATCACTTGCTTGCACTGGTCTGGCTTTAAGTATTGCCAGTATCTCATCTGTTGATTCTGCGGGTAGGGGTTTTGTTGTGGTGGTATATTCTGAAAGTTTCCAGCTTCCGAATTATTCATCAGCTAAATCCCGTCTGATTTCTCCAGCTAGAATTGTATGCATTTCCCATTGGAGTAGCATTCTGCAGTAACCTACTCCTACCTCTTTTTGGAATGGTTCGTATTTCATTCCCATAACAATCCCTGCTAAAGTGTGGTACTTGGCAGATTTCACAGATTTGATACACAAACTGAACGTTTCTTCTTAAGACATTGGCACTCTGAATCTGGAAAACAACTTCTCATAGAATCTGCACATGACTTTAACATCATTAGTAGGTAATGCCTGTGGTTCAGGCCATTTTTGAAAAGTGTTCCACGACTACTATGATGTAATTATTTTCATAGGAAGAAAGCGAAAAGGATTCAATAATACCCCAGATATCGAAAGATTGCCACACTCTGTATACATTGCTGGGGTAGACGATCTCTGGAAAGACGTGTTACCTGTTATTTTTCCAGCATCATCAGACTATATAAAGGATACAAAATCTTCGAGTAGTGGGCCAGTAATATCATGCTTCCAACACTTTCTGGACAGTGTTGCTAGCAGTCAGATAGCATCTCGTAGATCGTCGATGACAATGCTCCAAAATTTTTGTGGCCTTTGTCTTTCGAGACACATCTTCTAATCAACTGATCTGCAAAAATTTGAAATAGAAGAGAAATCTGCCCAGTAGTAATATTTCAAATCAGCAAAGAATTTCTTCTTTTGCTGATAAGTCATATTACTTGGAACTCATTCAGTGACTAGATAATTTGCAACAACCATAAACTACAGATGAGAATTATTATACATAGCAAACAATGCAAATAAGTTTCCATCCACAAGTTTATCAGTATTACACTAGCCTCAAGCTCGGGGTTTTCTAATCTAGACAAATGGTTTGCTTTCTAGATTTTCAACCCTTTTTCTTATCCCTTCATTCTATATCAAACTCAAGTAACAATAAAACTTAACTTAATCAATTATGGTTCAGCATTAGTTTTATTGAACACATATATCTCAGAGTGATCAGGGTAACCTATTGTTTTTAGAAGAGAAACACGAAAAAGAGCAACTAAGAAAACAACTAAGAAAGAACAAAAGATAGGGAAAAGAACAACTTACCATTGAGCAAGAAAAATACATTTTTTTTTTCGGGTTTTAAATTTTAAATTTTTTTTTTATATTTTATTTAGAAAGCAGTTAAATTTCCTCAATATGGTTTTAGAATAATTTTCTAAAATTTGATTATCCTAAATGTCTTAATTTCAGATGATATCTAAAATCAATTAGTTATGATAATCCTATATTTCGGAAAGTGATTGTCTAACTAGCATAAAATAAGTGTAGTTCTAAAGTCTAGGTTACTACCGTTACCTATCATAAGTTTCTAGAATTGTGATCAGGAATCCTAAATTCATTATGATATTTCCCCGTCATCGGCGCCAAAAATCTTATGCGTTTCCGATTGATATGCTAAATAGGTATTATTTTACCCTATGTTGATTATGAGTAATTAAGGACTGAGATTAATTAATTGTCACATTTAGTCTCTATGGTGTCACTTAATCATCCAGAACCTAAGGCAGAGTACCTATCGTGTAGTTAGTCTGTTGGAAAGTATCTACGATTTTTTTAAGTTAAATATCGTACTCCCAGGGAAGTGGTAACGGCTTAGTAGTAACTAGCTTTTTATCCTAACTCTTATCTTATGATCCAGTTATGCAATCTTCATCAATGACTTTGATGAGAGGGTGATCCATTCTCCACTAAGGTTTAAGTCTAATTTAGCCTAAAAGTGTTTTATAGATAACGTCCTGATTCTATGTTATACTGTTCCTACATGTTGATTGACCTATCTTCGAGTATTTTAGATGCATCTTAGCCTGGATTGCAACTATGTTTTGGGTCTAAAGGTGTACCACATCTAAGTAATCTGATAAACCGCCCTACCTTAATGACGGCCCTACTCACGGTTCGAGCTAAAGGCATCCATGAAAGCCCTATGTCACTTCGGGGATCATGCCGCTCGCCCTAACGCCGGCATAAACGCTCTACTCAGCCTACCTAGACTACTCTAACAAACAGGGTGTTCCGCAGGTTATTTTATCTAGTATGGCAGACACCAATACTAATTGATGCCTGTTAAACTAAATAGGTTATGAATAGACCGTGGTTAGGCATTGTCTATAACCCTAATTTTAGTTTAAAAGAAACTACATTAAACATGCAGACATAGTGAATATTAAGCAGGTGGCCATTTCCGGAAAATCATAAGCACTTCAACATATAAAACAAATATTCATAGAGATCATAATCTAGTATTCATAATTGATATTTGGACAAACACAGTACAACATATAAAGAGAGGGACAGGGGGACTGATGCCATAAAGGAATCACCCTTTACTTAGTCTCGCTGATGGAGCGTACTGCTTGTATATGTCGTACTGCTTGACCCGACTCTGCTCGATAGAACCTTCGGAGGACGCTTCCTCAGCATAGTAACTGGACTTTACCTTAATACCCAGCTTAAGCCCAGCCCTGTGGACTGACTCTTCGAACGCCTCGAGCCCTCTTAGGATCTCCTAACGAAATCCCGGGTATTCTATGAATACCAGAAATGAGCCTATCTATCGAACCCTAGGATCTGAGACTAATTCTCAGAAACTAAGAAAAACGAAACACTAACTAGAAAGAAAGAAAACTTATACTAAACCCGAGTCTCTCAGTGACTTATGTACTCGAGAAAAGTGTACACTTGAAGTCACTAAATGACTCAGATCAAGTGGAGAGGGATGAATTCAACTAAGGAAGGCCTGGGGTATTTATAGCAACTTCCTGGAGTGATTTTTCATCAAATATTTGATGTGGGACTTGAATTTCTGGTTCGGGATGCCCGTCCCAGATTGGGATGCCCGTCCCGGTCTGTTGACCAGGTCAGGACGGCCGTCCCGAGTCCTGGACGCCCGTCCCGACCTGTTGACCAAGTCAGGACGCCCGTCCTGAACCGGGACGCCCTCCCCGAAGTCCAAACTTCTAAAAATTTGCATTTTTACCCCGAAATTTGCCATTTTCTTCAACTTTTCACCTGACACTTCCAAAATCATGAAAACTGTGAAATTAAGTTAATAATAAACAATTAAGACCAATTTTCCCCCAATTTCACCCTAAATCATGCCTAAAACATGCTAATAATGTGATATGATTTATGCATATCAATGGTTCTCGCATCTGTCTGGTCCTGTATGTAGATGATATGTTGATTGCTGCTCGGGACAAGTCTGATATTTAGAAACTGAATGATCGTCTCAGTGCAGAATTTGAAATGAAAGATCTGGGTGCTGCTCGGAAAAGTTTGGGAATGGAAATCTATAGGGATAGAATCAGAAGAAACTTTTCTTGTCACAAGAATGGTACAATAAGAAGATATTGTCAAGGTTTGGCATGTCATCAGCTAAACATATAGACACTCCAACGGCTACTAACAGCAAGCTGGTAATGTACGCACCTCAATCCGAGGAAGAAAAGGAGTACATGTCAAGAGTTCCTTATGCAAGTGCAGTAGGAAGTCTGATGTATGCTATAGTGTGCACCCGACCAGATTTGGCATATGATGTTAGTATTGTTAGTCGATTTATGGCTAAATCAGGGAAGGAGCATTGGCAGGCTGTGAAAAGGATTTTTCGATATCTTAGAGGTACGTCAGATGTTGGTCTTATTTATGGGAGTGATACACAGTGCTTGGTAACCGGCTACTCAGATTCTGATTATGCCGGGGATGTGGACATTAGGAGATCCATGACTGGTTATGTTTTCACTCTTGGTGGTTCTGTGGTGAGTTGGAAGGCAACTCTACAGCCTACTGTGACTTTGTCTACTACAGAGGCAGAGTACATGGCATTGACAGAAGCAGCCAAGGAGGGAATTTGGTTAAAAGGACTAATCAATTATCTAGGCGTACATCAGGATTAGGCTATAGTGTATTGTGACAGCTTGAGTGCAATATGCTTAGCCAAGGATCAAGTTCATCATGAGAGGACTAAGCACATTGATATCATGTATCATTTTCTAAGAAGTGAGAAAAGAATCAGGGTGAAGAAAGTGGGCACGACTGACAATCCTGTTGACATGTTCACCAAGCCAGTTCCACAGAGCAAGTTCCAACACTGTTTGGACTTGCTAAATATCACAAGCTGCTAAATGGCAAAAGAGAGGAGAGCGGATACATCTGGCACCAAGGAGGTGCATCTGGTAAATTGTGAGAGAATTCAAGTCAAGGTGGAGATTTGTTAGAATGCCTTGAATTCCAGTTGGTGAGGTGGGCAAGTAGTGGGAAGTTAGTCAACATTCTGTTTTTCCATTTTCCCACTTCTCCTTAAGTTTAGGAAGTTAGTCAAACATTCTGTTTTTCCATTTTCCCACTTCTCCTTAAGTTTAGGAAGTTAGTCAAACATTCTGTTTTTTCCATTTTCCCACTTATCCTTAAGTTTAGGAAGTTAGTCAAACACTCTATTTTTTTACATTGGGAAGGTGGCCTTGACAAGTGGGCAAGTGGGTGGCCAGTTGGTGAGGTGGGCCAGCTATCAATAGCTCACTTCCCACCTGTTTAAGGCAGCCAATGTGGCTGCCATCTTTCCTATAAATAGGTTCATTTGTAAGGCATTCATAGCATGGTAGTCACCTAGACAACACCTCTGTAATCTCTCTCCTAAATCAGTAAAAACTCTCCTCTCTTCTGTTAGGTGGACGTAGTCAACACATTATTGGTGAACCACGTTAAATCTGTGTGTCGTTTCTTTATTTTGTTATCTCTCTTACATCCGTCATAACAGTCGGGTTGAGCAGTCCAACATATACAAGCAGTTGCTCCATCAACGGACTACGTAAAGGGTGAATACTTTATGGCATCGGTCCCCTTGTCCCTCTCTTTATATGTCTGTACTGTGTTCGTCCAAATAAATATTATGAATATTGAATTATGATTTTATGAATATGTGTTTAGGATGTTGAAGTATTTATATTTTTCCGGAAATGGTCACCAGCTTAACTATCATTATGACTGCATGTCTACTGTAGTTTCTTCTAAACTAGATGAATGGTTATAGACAACTCCTAACCACGGTCTAATCATAACCTGTTTAGTTTAACAGGCATTATTTTAGGACTTCCCGTTGGAAGTATTAATGTCTGCCATATTAGATGAAATAACCTATAGATCACCATGTTTGTTAAAGTAGTCTAAGTAGGCTGAGTTTGTGCGTTTATGCCGGCGCTAGGGCGAGCGGCATGATCTCCTAAGTGACATAGGACTTTCATGGATTCCTTTAGCTCGAACCTTGAGTAGGGTCGTCATTAAGGTAGGGCGGTTTATTAGGTAACTCAGATGTGGTACACCTTTAGACTCAGTACATAATTGCAATCTAGACCAAGATATATCTAAAATACTCGAAGATAGGTCAATCAACATGTAGGAACAGTATAACATAAAATCAGAACATTATTTGTAAAACACTTTTTAGGCTTAAATAGACTTAACCCTAGTGGAGATTGAATCACCCTCTCATCAAAGAATTTGATGAACGATTGCATAACTGGATCATAAGATAAGAGTTAGGGTAAGAGAATAGTTACTAATAAGCCGTTACCACTTCCCTGGGAGTACGATAATTAATTAAATTAAAATCGTAGATACTTTCCAAGAACTAGCTACACGATAGGTACTCTACCTTAGGTTCTGATTGATTAAGTGAGAACAATTAATACTAAAGTGACAGTTAGTAAGACTAAGTCCTTAATTACTCATAATCGACATAGGTAAATAAATCCTATCTTTTAGCATACCAATCGGAACGCATCAGATTTTTTGCGCCGTTGCCGGGGAAATATCATAATGAATTTAGGATTCCTGATCAAAATTCTAGAGACTTATGATAGGTAACGGTAGCAATCTATACCTTAGACCTAACACTTATTTTATGCTAGTTAGACAATCAATTTCTGAAATATAGGGTTATCATAACTAATTAATTTTAGACATTATCTAAAATTAAGACATTTAGGATAATCAAATTTTAGAAAATTATTCTAAAACCATATTGAGGAAATTTAACTCCTTTCGAAATAAAATATAAAAAGAAAAAAAATGTTAAAAATTTAAAACCTGAAAAATATCTGTCTTGTTTTTCCTATTTATCTGTATTTTGTTTTTCTTTCTGTTCTTGCTATTTGTTATTATTATCCTAACCAGACTTTACACTCATAGATGAAGAGAGAAAGATTGAGTAAACCACAAGCATCCTTTCGTAGAACCAAAAGAGTGAAAAGATGTCCTGATCCAAAAGAAAGTTATGATGAGGAAAACGGGATACAACTATTTGCATTCTTAGAAACCATTAGAGCAAGAGCCTAGGATATTCTAGACAAATTAGAAAACAACATCAATCCTTTTCCAGAGATCCAAACAGCTCTTGCATCGCTTGAATATACTCCTGCATCTCCGAAGTATACTCCAGAATCCCCTGAGTATACTCCAAAATCTCCTGAGTATACTCCTGCATCCCCAGCACCTAACAGTCAACCACCTTCATCAGGGGATAGCACTAACGGTTCCAGTCAGCCTTGCCTGCTCAGGTAGATGATATGTCTCACAGGATATGCGCCATGGCTCAGACAATAGCAAGCAGACTCAGTCGTTCAGATCAGACTGTTCTAACCATAAGTTCTGAAGTAAACCAACTCAGAACCGCAATAGAACGCCAAAATGCGCATATACTCCGAGAGGTGACTAAAATCATAGAGGAACAAAGGAACTAGCAGGAAGAGATGCGAACCATACGAGCTGAACTGCGAGATATGAGAAATAAAGGCCATTGAAAAAGGGAAGATTCTTTTTACTTTTCAGCAAATAAATTGTTTGAACTAAAGTTAAATAACTGACCCCTACTTTTTATTTTCAAACTTTTTAAAGCGTCTTTTATTTTATTCAATAATGTTTCTTCAGACATTTTATTTTTTTTCAAATTCTTTATGAAAAACAAATGTGTTCAAAATACAGTTTATTTTCAGTAATTAAATTGTATAAATTTAGTCTTTTGTTTTTCTAAAATTCTTGCTGAATAGAGGTTAGGATATGATTAGGGTAGTTATGATTTTTGAAAAAGAGATTGAGAATTTTTGCAAAGAGTTTTAATCGCTTCTGAATCTTATAGGCTAAACGTGAAGACTTGTTAAATATTATGATTATTTTTTGTGTACTAAGATTTGCAGGGAATTATGAAAAAAAAAGAAAAAAATCCTGAAGTGGCACGCATCCTGAGGCAGCCTGGGACGGGCGTCCCAGAGGCCGCCCCCTTCTACAAAAATGTCATTTTTTCCCATTTCCTCCCAAATCAACCACCAAAAATCATCTCTCTACAAAATTCTCTCCACCTTCTCTCTACAAATTTTTGGCAACCTCTTGAAATTTCAAAATTCGAATTTCCCTCCAAAATTCGAATTTCCCAACAAAAACTCAAAATTCTTCCCTAACCAAAATCCATCCTTCTGAATTCGAATTTACCTCTAGAATTTGAATTCGAATCTTCTTTCCCGCCTAAATTCTCAAATTCTCTCGAACGTTCTCAACCAAATGGCTCCCAAACGCGCTCGTATTACTTCTTCCATGACCGTCACATCTGTGGCACACCCTTGTATGCTTTTTCCTTCCATTCCAGCATATCATGAGAGATGTCATGGACATATCGGACGCAGCGTACTGGTTGGAAGAACGCTTGATTGGGGAGCAGTCCAGACACTAGGAGTTGAGCAGGAGATTCGACGCATACTCGACATACTACCTTACAATCGAGTCTTCATCGTCACTGAGCCGACTTACCTGGAGCTGGTATGTGAGTTCTATGCTTCATTTACATTCCAACAGGAGCACATCACATTCCGCCTGGACGGAATGGATCGATCGATGAGCATGGCCGAGTTCGGCATCGCCTTGGGTATCTGGCAGAGGGACGAGCTGGATACGCCCGCCTACACCACAGCAGTTCGAGACTTCACTTCTGCGGACGTCTCCACCACTTGGGCTCAGATTTGTATGACGGGCACTCCCTACCAGCATGGTTTTGCGAAAGCCACAGGTATTCATCCCGCTCTTCGCTATTTACATGCCATTATAGCACATACTCTGTCAGGACGTCGGGCAGCCCCCGGGAATGTCACCCAGATGGAGACATTCCTCCTAGCCAACATGCATATGGGTTCTACAGTAGAGATGGCTCGGCTCATTACCATCATCATGCGGGGTTTCGCTATAGACACTTAGAAACATTGTCTGGGGCTCGGGCCGTTCATCACCAGGATAGCCCACTACTTGGAGTTGGACATCGAGGGCTCAAAGCTAACCCAGGTTTCCCAGACCACCATTCCTACGGACCACACCATTCTACAGAACATGGGGATGGTCGTACTGGATGCAACTGGGCGCTACTCCATCCACACGGAGCAGCAAGGACAGGCATCAACACCGGGATCGGTCCCAGCACATATTCCTCCGACCGAGACATTCGTCCCACGCACCGCCTTTCAGCAACATATGTCGCAAGGATTGGCGGAATTCATAGCCCGACATAGTCGGGATATGGAAAACATCGAGAGGCGGATGTCGATGATGGAAGATAGAATCACCATGACCAACAGCAGGGTCGATGAGATTTTTCAGCAGACTTCCCGATTAGTCGAAGACCCAGAGGTTTACTTTTCAGTAGACTTCCGTCCACCCGATGACGATGAGCCTGGTTCTTAGTTTTCTTTTCCTTTTCTTTTTCTTTCTTTCGTTGTTTCTGCTTTATGTGTGTGATCATGTCTGGGCTGTATGAAATATGAATCTCTGTATGACGTTGATTTATATGACATAACAGCATTTGTTTCTTTCATTATATATTGTTAAATCTTTTGATTGCTTTATTTTCTCTCTTACCCTTAGTTAGTCAAATAAGTGTGGGGTAAGAATTTTCTATTTTGTTTTTATTTCTTCTTGTTTTTCAAATAAGTGTGGGGTAATTTACATATGCATGAACACTGAGGACAGTGTCAAACTTAAATGTGGGGTAGCAGTGCACAGTGCACTATATTAGAAATTTTTGCATGTTTTTCCCGTATTTTCACTAGAATTACACCCTTCCAAAAAAAATCAAAATTTTTCACTCTTTCAGACTTCAAAATGCAGTTATGATTGGTAAAGAATTGCTGATGTCTATGATATGTATGTAGAATATTATGATCAGTAGGAGACAACGTGATAACTTTCTTGAATTTATCGATTAGAAATAGGGAATTCCTGATACTTGAGCACAACTTAGTTTGGATTAGAGACTTCAACCAAATACCTTTTCAAAACTTAACTAGATAAGATTAGACCAATTGATGATGTATTGGCAATCAAAATGACTAGATGATGCTCTGAGCTGAAAGTGAAAAGAAAAAAAAAGAGTTAACTAAATAGGGTAGTTTGCAAGCGGTCTTTGCTACTCGAGCACCACTCCTTAGGGGAACTTAAAGCCTGATGCCCTAAGGTCGTGTAGGTCTGGGAGTCATCGGAGTGGGACTCGCTACATGGGTAGTTAAAGTTGACGTGTGAAAGCAAACACAAAATACCCTAAAAAATCAATCTAAAAATACATAGTCTAGTGTATTCTTATATTAAAATGCCTAATTGAAAATCTTGTCACCAAAGCTCAGAACTCATATGGTTATTTGTTGCTGGTATGTCTAGCGACGGGTCGAAGTATTATCTGGTAAGAGTCAAGATGAGAGTATATTGTGTTGACAATCTAGTCTGGACTAGTACACACACTACACATCGGGAAGACCTTGTGACTGAGAGAAGAGTTCAATCTAGTTATTAAGTTGTTAACCCTGCTTAATCATGATAATCTACTAGAGACATTTGAGACCTTGTCATGGCAACTGAACCATTCAGACCTGTGTTGTGAATTATCTGATTCAGTGATAAATTTTGGAGTAAAAACATGACTAGAAATTTTAAGTGACTGCATCTATGATTTTAAATCACTAACTTCAGGTGGACTTTGCTTGAGGACAAGCAAAAAGCTAAGTGTGGGGTTATATGATATGCATAAATCATATCACTTTTTTAGCACAATTTAGGGCGAAATCGGTGTTAAATCATTATCAATTGACTGTTATTAACTCGATTTCACAGTTTTTATGATTTTGGAAGTGTCAGGTGCAAAGTGCAAGAAAATGAAAATTTTTGGGGCAAAAACGTGATTTTCAGAAGTTCGGAAGTCGGGATGGGCGTCCAGAACCCAAGATGGGCGTCCTGACCTGGTCAACAGACCAGGACGGGCGTCCAGGACTTGGAACGGCCATCCTGACCTGGTCAACAGGCCGGGACGGGCATCCCAGATCCAGGACGGGCGTCCCGAATGCCTGGTCAAAGTCCCACATCGAATTTTTGAGAGAAATTCACCCAGTTCCCCTACTATAAATACCACAGGCCTTCCTCAGTTGAAATCATTCCTCTCCACTTGATCTGAGTCATTTAGTGACTTCAAGTATACAATTTTCCATAGTATACAAGTCACTTAGTGATTTCAGGTTTTAGTATAGGTTTATTTATAGTTTTAGAGAGTGTCTCGTGTTCTTCATTTCTGAGAGTCTGTCTCAGATCTTAGAATACCACTAGATAGGTTCGTTTTTGGTATTCATAGAATACCTGGGATTTCGTTAGGAGATCCTAAGAGGGCACTAGGCGTTCGAAGAGTCAATCAACAAGGTTATGCTTAAGTTGGGTATTAAGGTAAAGCACAGCTACTAGGCTGAGGAAGCGTCCTCCGAAGGTTCTGTCGAGCAGAGTCGGGTCGAGCAGTCCAACATATCCAAGCAGTTGCTCCATCAGCGGACTATGTAAAGGGTGAATACTTTATGGGATCGGTCCCCTTGTCCCTCTCTTTATATGTCTGTACTGTGTTCGTCCAAATAAATATTATGAATATTGAATTATAATTTTATGAATATGTGTTTTGCATGTTGAAGTATTTATATTTTTCCGGAAATGGTCACCAGCTTAACTATCATTATGACTGCATGTCTACTGTAGTTTCTTTTAAACTAGATGAATGGTTATAGACAACTCCTAACCACGGTCTAATCATAACCTATTTAGTTTAACATGCATTAATTTAGGACTTCCCGTCGGAAGTATTAATGTCTACCATATTAGATGAAATAACCTATAGATCACCATGTTTGTTAAAGTAGTCTAAGTAGGCTGAGTTTGTGCGTTTATGCCGACGTTAGGGCGAGCGGCATGATCTCCTAAGTGACATAGGACTTTCATGGATGCCTTTAGCTCGAACCGTGAGTAGGGCCGTCATTAAGGTAGGGCAGTTTATCAGGTAACTCATATGTGGTACACCTTTAGACTCAGTACATAATTGCAATCTAGACCAAGATATATCTAAAATACTCGAAGATAGGTCAATCAACATATAGGAACAGTATAACATAAAATCAGAACATTATCTGTAAAACACTTTTTAGGCTTAAATAGACTTAAACCTAGTGGAGATTGAATCACCCTCTCATCAAAGAATTTGATGAACGATTGCATAACTGGATCATAAGATAAGAGTTAGGGTAAGAGGATACTTACTACTAAGCCGTTACCACTTCCCTAGGAGTACGATAATTAATTAAATTAAAATCGTAGATGCTTTCCAAGAACTAGCTACACGATAGGTACTCTGCCTTAGGTTCTGATTGATTAAGTGACAACAATTAATACTAAAGTGACAGTTAGTAAGACTAAGTCCTTAATTACCCATGGTCGACATAGGTAAATAAATCCTATCTTTTAGCATACCAATCAGAATGCATCAATTTCTTTTTTTTTCTTTTTTTTTCTGTGTTGAAGCATGCGAGATATATAAAAATTTGATACATGCAATTTCTATATATTGGGGATGTAGTTCATATGGTAGAGTGTTTGCTTAGCATGCCAAAGATATGAGGATCGATACTTTGTATCTTTAATTTTTTGCACTTATTATGTCTTGGTCTTATCTTAGTTTGAAGCATAATTCACAATTCCAATTTTTTTTTCACTTATTATGTCTTGGTCTTGTGTTAGATATAAGCATAATTCACAATTCATGATGTAACTTATATGGTAAAATGCTCGTTTAGCATATGGTAGAGTGCTTGCTTAGCATGTGAGAGGTACGGGGATTGATACCCTGCATTCCCAATTTTTTTTCAATCTGTGTTGAAACATGCGAGAAACTCTATATATTGGGAATCTCTGTATATTGGGAATGTAGCTCAAATAGTACAACGCTCGCTTAGCATGCGAGAAACATAAGGGGATCGAGATCAATACCCCGCATTTTACAATTAGGGATGTGGCTTAGATCATAAAATCCTTGTTTAGCATGCGAGAAACATGAAAATTTGATACCCCCAATCTTTATATGTGGGGGATGTAGCTCAGATGGTAGAGCGCTCGCTTAGCATGCGAGAGGTAAGGGGATCGATACTTTGCATCTTCATACCCTGCATGTGAGAAACACGAGCAAGGTACGGGAATCAATACCACATATTTTCTTTTTTCTTTTTTGCCCTTATGTGTGTTAGTTTAGTATAATTCAAAATTCGTGGCTTAGATCATAAAATGCTTGTTTAGCATGCGAGAAACATGAAAATTTGATACTTGCAATCTTCATATATGGGGGATGTAGTTCATAAAAAGAAGCATGCTTATTTTTATTTTATTTTTTTCTACTTATGTCGGTCTTATGTTAGTTGAAGCATAATTCAAAATTCGGGATGTAACTTAAATGGTAAAAGTCTCACTTAACATGCGAGAAACATTGAAATTTGATATCCGCAATCTCTATTTATTGGAGATGTAACTCATGGTAGAGCGTTCGCTTAATTTTTTTTTTGAGCCAATTTTTATTTTTATTATTATTATATATTTTTTTTTTTCTTTTTTTTGCATTTATGTCGGTTTTGTGTTAGTTAAAACATAATTCACAATTTGAAATCTAGCTTAAATGGTAAAATGATCCCTTAGCATGCGAGAAACATGAATCCAAGATAAAATCAAATTCCATGATATATTTGTGACATACGCATCAATATAATATGAAATTATAAATTTGAAATATGAGATATTTAATCTAATATATAAATTATTAGATTGAAAGATTAATCAATAAAATCAAATTTCATGATAAATATAAAATCTTCACCTTAATATGATGATGTATTTATGAGTTAGATTAATACCAATTCTAAAAATCTTGACCCTGTTTTTCTACTGGATAACTTTATTTTTCTTGTTTTTTCAAAAAATAAAAATAAATAAATAAATAAAGTAAAAGTTAAATACAAACACTCGTCTCTATCTCCTCATAGACGGCAGCAGGGATGGTAGCTGTGAATGGGATTAGCAATGGACAAACAATGAATATTAGTGCTAATCTTGGTTCCTCTAGTCGCAAACTTCCAGCGTTGCTACCTTTGCACTCTTATCTCTCAAGGCACAGCCCTTCAAGACTGCCAATTGTTTCAGAACTTCTGAATCTATATTGTATATATATATATATATATATATATAATACTCATGTCTTGATTTTCGTCGTGTAGAAGTGCTGGGATTACAGAGAATTTGGCGATTGAATGTCGAAATTTGAGCTATTCAGTTTCCACCGGACATGGGGAATTGCGACCGATACTCAATGACTGTTCGCTGAACATTCCTTCTGGGCAGCTTTGGATGCTTCTTGGTCCCAATGGCTGTGGAAAATCTACCCTTTTAAAAGTGCGAATTTACTTTGTCTTTCAAGTGGAAGTGGATACGCCCCCACGCTATTCTGCTTATTTATTGTGGTTTTCTTTTTTAAACAGATTTTTGCTGGGTTGTTGAGTCCAAATCGAGGGTTCTTGCGAGTGAGAAAGCCTAGAAGTTTTGTGTTTCAAAACCCGGATCACCAGGTTATTCAGTGCTTTAGAATTTGGTTTGCTTAGTTATTCATTAACTTTTGTAGTATTTCAAAGTATAGTCTTTAGGAGGACGAAAATACAAAATCTTGTTTGACTGGTTGATTTGCTTGCTGGTTCTATTTCTGAACTTTTAAGTTGAAAAACCAAGAAAAGGGCCTGCATTTGACTGGGAATTCTCTTTCATCCTCTTAACTGTTTCAATTAACAAAAGTTATGTTGGGATTTTATTAAATGGCAGTGACTAACAATAAAAATGCATCTTGTTCTTTCTTTCTTTCTTTCTCTGGCATATCATTTTTCATTTAAGTTTGTTTTTTCAATGTAAGCCTCCGTTTGTTTAAATAAAACTTTTTGAGGACAAGGGTTGATTGATATTTTAGGTACTGTGAAGATAATAATGATTGTTTATGCAACACAGAGAGTGTTGATTTATTTTTTTTAAATTGAGAGAAAATTTTTCAACTTTCTTTTTGTTGGAAAACTCAGTCTTGTCACACAAAAAGCCAAATAAGGTTGTATTTCTATTTCTTAGATTGGCTACACCTTACAAGAGCAGTCATATTGACTAGCATCTTGTTCTTGTTCTTATGTTGTAGCTTTGGATTTGCTTCATCCATTTTCCGAAGCACCAATTTTTATTCCAGCAATTAGGCTAGCTATTTTGAATTTTTATTGCTGCAAATGATTTTCATCTTTTGCTACTCTTCCTAGCATATTCATAAGAATGTATACTAAAGAAAAGTAAATGTATGTAATGGTGTTGCCCCTAAGTTTCTGCCATGGCAGTCTCAGGAGCAAGAATTTCTCAGATAAAATAATTTTTGCTACATTTTTGGATTTGTCATCTTCCCATGCAGTTAAGGTAATCAGTGAACTCAGGTTTCCGAATGTATATGATTTCTTAAGCTGTCAACTATTAGATGAGATGCTATCTGGGTTGGATAGGTTTTAAGTTGTTAATTGTGTTTAGATACAAACTATCAAACCTGTTCATTGTCTTTCTTCCAGAGAATGAGATGATGGTTATATATTTATGTGATTGCCTAATGGACTTTAACACTCGCCGGATATGCAAGGCTCAAGAGACTAATATTTTATTTTATGTAACAACACCAAGTTTGATATATGAGAACATTAGTCTGATCATTTCTTTTCATCTCATAATGCCTCTTTATATTTACATCTCTTAACTAGTTTTATAAGTTTTCAATAGACAGTGATGAAGTTTAAGAGATAGATCCGTTGGGATGATTGAGGTGATCAAATCAACCTGTTTGTGTGGCTGTTGTTCTCTTTAGAGTTCCATCAATTCATTCATAGAGGAAGAATATGTTGACTTGATAAGAAATGCTCAATGTGAAGTTAATCATCCATATATATATATATATATATATATGCAATATCTTTGAGGCTGAAAATTTTTTGAGGAATAACAGTGGTATGAGCAGGTGGTGATGCCTACTGTTAAAGACGATGTCGCATTTGGTCTCAGTAGATTTAATTTAAGTCATAACGAGACTAGGTCTCGAGTTGCAAAAGCTTTAGAAGCCGTTGGCATGATTGACTACTTGCAAGTATGTTGTCGAAGCATTATATAGTACGATTCAGGTATAAATTAAAACTGAATCGTTCTCACTTGATACTTCCTTGTACCTGTACTTGTCAGCGACCAGTACAAACTCTTAGTGGCGGTCAGAAACAAAGGGTTGCTATTGCTGGTGCTTTGGCTGAGGCATGTAAAGTTTTGTTACTTGATGAGCTGACTACTTTTCTGGATGAGACTGATCAGGTATGATACTCCTTTTGGGAACCTATCAAATATGCATAAAACATAAAATGATGAAATTGACTACTTATGAGCTATTAGCTTCTCCAAAAAGTCCCCCACTCCTACCCTTATTGCTGTCTAGTTTTCTTTGAATTTACAATCAAAACTTAGAAGCAATGGGTAATAGCTCCGAAGGGCTTCTGTATGGAAAAAGGAAAAATGCTACAAGTTGCTTTATTTTAAGGGAAGCAACTATGAATAGGGTCGATATGTTGCATTCTGTGCTGAAGTGGATTCCTTTTATAGGGAAAACATATAAAATGATATATTCTAAAAATACTTTTCATAGAAAATTAGAAAGAATGTAGCTATTGGATAATATATCAAGAGGGGAAAAATATGTTGCATTGTTGTATTTTTATATGAAAGTAGATAGAACAATTTTCTCGTAGAAAGGACCCTGAAACCTTTTTATGTTATATTTTATAATCAGGTTGAAAATTAGCTAGAAAATTTGGGAATGGATCTGAAGCAAAGGACACATAATAAAGAGCTAAAGGGAAAGATAATGGTAAAATTATGTCTTCAAGTGACAAATCTAATGCATGGTACTTTAGTTAGGATAAGAAAGTTAATAATACATCAAACTACAGTATTCCTAAGAAAGAAGGAAGAAGGTAGATTGAGGGCAGTTTAATGGGACTTCAGATAGAATCAGGATATATGTTAAGGAGAAAGACTCTCTCTGATTTAAAAATTTGATTATCTTAGGACTATTTACACAGATGAAAGAATTTGTAAACACACAAGTTAAATTGGGCATAATAGATGCTAGATAAAGTATAATTGCCTAGACTACTGTAGATCCTTGCGGAAGTGAAACTCACAAAATTTTCATGGGAGGCATAATCCCATTTTGCAAAGGAAACATAAAAAGATATTTGCTTCTCCAGTTAATGTATGAGACAAGTTATTTTTATTGATGAGGAGGGTAATGATTAGCGTAACTATTAGAATATAAGAGAATAGAAATGTCAAGATAAGTATTCTTTTGAATAATAAGAGCACCAAATTAGAAATCATATTTGCATAAGATTATGGGGAGATAGGGTGCTGCAATGAGAGACATAATTCTTAGTTGTATATTTCTCAGTTCAAAGAAGACTCAAGAATAGAAAATCCCTTGAAATCTCATCCTGAGCCTCAAATTTATTAAATATCTTTAAGTTTTAAGCCAGAACTTTTAGGACCTTATACTCGAGAAAACTACATATTTTTCATTTTATCAGTCACATTATGTAGTATTTGTGTATTGTCTGGTGCATTGATGTATGTTTAACACTAGCAATATTGATTCTTTGTTTAGAAATCTTATAAATTTTGAGAATGCATATTTATTTATGTTTCCATTTATCTTGGAAGCTTTTTGATCATCGAGAAGCCTGAACTTATAGTGGAACAAAAGTAGAAAAAAAGGGATCAATCTAATTGATGGAGTTGTGATGGATAACTGCATGGTCAGGAAAACAATATAAAAATAAATGTGACAATTTGTATATCAATGTTCAATTGTTTCAAAGCTTGGTAAAGTTTATAGTTTAATTTTCTGGTAGAAGGGAGAAACGTAGCAAAATATCCCATTCTGGATTATGCTGTGAACAAATTAGTCATGACAAACTAAAATGAGCATAGTTAATTCTTGCATTATATCTGTTTGTTTATCCCATCCTCAATCAGATCCTCATTTAGTATTGGTAGGATTGTAGACTGGGGAGAGATTAAAGAATGATTTATTGATATGTAATGTAAAATGGCTTAATGGGGGCTTCAAATAGATGGCTTAAGGAATTGAACATTTTGCCTTGAACATTGAGCTATGATGCATTTCAGTTTCTATCCTTAGAAACATGCTGATTAACCGAGTTTCTTTTTAAAGAAACATTCATGTAAACATATATATATATAATATTTATTATTCTTGTTTTTGGTAGGTTGGAGTGATAGAAGCAGTGAAAGAGACTTTGGGTAATTCCAAAGAAATAACAGCATTATGGGTAACTCATCGTTTGGAAGAACTGAAATATGCAGATGGAGCAGTTTATATGGAAAATGGAAAGGTTGTAATGTATGGTGATGCCTTCAACGTAAGGGATTTTGTTGAAGCTAAGAAAAGCTCTTACATTAAACAACTAAATTCTTCCTGAAATTTTTGTTGCAGTTTTGCACTTACATATCTCTTCATATTTAATTCTTGAATTGAGTTTCTTTTTTATTTATTTTTTAAATGAAAAATAATTATTCTCATAAAACTTTATTGGATTTCTATTACTTTCTGGTGGTGTTGTAATTTCAAAATCATAATTTATTATGTCCGTAGATCTCGAATTATAAATAAAATTATTATCAAATAATAAATAATTTAATATAATTTAATTTAAATATAAAATATTTCAAATGTTGTAGATAATAAAATTTTATTTATATATTTTAAATATATAATTAAGTTTTTGATACTTCTTGAATTATTGACACATGGGTGCTTACTAGCTATGAAATGTCAAGAATAATATGCTATATTAAACATGGATCAACTACACACCCACTTTTTATTTTATTTTTAAAAATTATTTCGTCAAATTCTTTACTTTTAAAATAAAATAATTTATAATTTGAAATATATATATTTATATAATATTTGTAGAAAAAAATATTTATAATGGTTGATCTCTTCAAGTCTCAGATAGGTATAATTGTATCAGACGTAATTACGTGTATCATTGTAACGGTATATCAGTGTACGTCTCAGGCAGGTGTATCAGATGTATAATTGTGTGTATCATTGTTCATTACAGTCTCAGACATGTATCATTGTATCATACGTAATTATGTGTATCATTGTAACGGTATATCATTATACGTCTCAGGCAAGTGTATAAGGTGTATAATTGTGTGTATAATTGTTCATTATATCAGGTGTAATCAAATGTTTGTAACCTAAGTATATCATTGTTCATTATATCAGGTGTAATTAGATGTTTGTAACGTAAGTGTATCATTCGTAAGTGTATCATTGTTTATTATATCAAGTGTAAATAAATGTTTGTAACATAAGTGTATCTATTATTCGTAAGTGTATCATTGTTTATTATATAAGGTGTAATCAAATGTTTGTAACGTAACTGTATCATTGTTCATTGTATTATTGTATCAGTGTATTGTAACGTAACTGTATCATTGTTCATTATATTATTGTATCAGTGTATTGTTAGGTAAGTGTATCACATGTATCATTGTAACATAAGTATATTAGGTGTATAATTATAATATTTCAATACTTTTACAATTACTGTTATAAGGTATTTTTTTAAAAATTAATTTCAATACTTTCACGATTATTGTTGTATATTTTTCTTGAAATTAAATTTTTTTCCACGATTGCTACTTTAGAATGTGAATAGAAAAAAAAATAATTTAAAAATAATTATTTAAATTTTAAATTTAGAGTTCTCATTTGTTAATGGACCTGTAAACATTGTTCACGTTAATTATTTACTTTGTTTTTTAGACCAAATATTTACATGGAAATGGTGGTAAAAGAAATATATTATTTAAAAAAAAAAAGAAAATCAAATTAATCAAATATTCGTTTTTTTTTAACATGGAAACGTCTAGTCTTCCTTTCATTCATAAGTTCAAACCTATTATTTAATTAATTCTCATTTTATCAAACATTTCTATGGATGAAATTGTTCGAATCTAGTTGATGTAGCCTGATTTTAATTGCTTTAATTCTCTTTCCTTTCTTACTCCTCTCTCCCAAGATCCTTTTTTCTTGAAGGTTTTCGTTGTTCTCTAATCTCCTCATTCTTGGCAATGTTGTGTCCTTCTTGGCGTTTTCTCTTTGCCTCTTTGTGTGCGTGTGTAATGATTGTTCTAAATGCCATGACCTTCTCTTAGAGATGTATTTATCTACGATTATCTATAATATGTAGTTCTTTTGTGTTATGGGTCATTTTTAGATATTTTGGATTTTTGGTTAGTATAATAATGAGATTTTGTATACGGATTGTTTGAGATATTTCATGTTGTGGAGATATGTTTTATGTATGGAGTTATGGTACATATACCACTAGTCATCTATGCCAAGCAAACATGCAAATTCAAATTTTTTTAAGAAATAACGAAATTAGAAGTTTTTAAAATTAAAATTAGCAATAAACTAAAAAAAACTTTGGAATCAAGGAATAAGATAATAAATTGAATTTTATAAATATACTGGTTAAAATAATTTATTTTCATTATTTTACCTTTACTTTTTATTTTATTCACAAAAGGGATTGTGTTTATAAATGTATATTTTTTTAAAGAAAAAAAAAAAATATATATATATATAATAAATATTTTTAAATTGATGAATTATGAGTGTGGTAAATGTTTTTTAAGTGCATTACATTAAAAGGTAAAACAATTACAACAAACCGTATGTAAATGACCAAAACTAAGAAAGAACGTAAAATAAAGTAAGCTAAAAAAAATTACAAATTCCCCTCCCTAGACAAGAGACCTCAAATTAGAGTGGGGTTCACTTTTCCACTCAAGTTAGAGAAAGCTCACTTGACAAGAGTATGAGCACTAGCATTGCTCTATCGTAGGAAAAAATGTAGAAATAAAAAAATCTTTGAAGAAAAAATCTTCTACCATTTGCAATTCGCTTCCTAGCTCTCCAATCTTCAAATTTCCACATCCCTTGCATGGCCAGAATCATGTTTTGAGCATCTACTTCAAAGGTTACTCTGTTTAGATCAAGGTTTTTTGCCATTTTGAATGCTTGGATAGCCGCTTCAGCTTCAGGATAGAATGAGTTCTCGAAGCTGAAGTGGTTGACCCAAGCTTCCATCACGGCACTTTCTAAGTTTCTCGAGACCACTCCCGAGGCTGCTTGACCGTCCTTGTACGCTGCGTCAAAGTTGATTTTGAGTTCTCCCGAAGGTGGAGGTTGCCAAAGATCCATCTTTGGACCTTTACCGAGAAGTCCTCCTCGATGTTGTCTACAATGGAAATGTATCTAGTAACTAAGATAAGTCTTGTTTGCTCTGCTTGAAATTTCTTTCCAGTTTGTGTTTTTACCTCCCTTCCATAACTTGTTCCTTTCCATCCAAATCAGCTCAAAAGTTGTGATAAAGAATTGTTGAAATTTTGATTTATCTGCTGCAGATATAGGAAGAGTCTTATTCACATAAAGCAAAAGCGAGATCCATTCATCCACTGCCATGCAACTAAAAGCTTCAATTCTAATCTTTCACGGGGAGTTCCACCAGAGTTGCTTGGAGATCTAGCATTGAAAGAGTAGATGGTGAAGAGATTATGTGCCTTGCTCACAGAGGTTACATTGTTGGTTAGTGTTCTTTAAGCATTTTCGAATTCTATGTAAAGTAGGTAAAGCATTCCCCAAGATTTTCCAGATAAGTAGCTTATGACGGTTGTGCATCTTTAGTTTCCAAATCTTTTTCCATTTCTGTCTGGTTTGACTGTGATCCTCTGCTTTGTTGTTCTGTCTAATTAAAACACGAGTAGCTTTAATGGAAAATTTCCCTAACGTAGAGGGGATCCATATATGCATGCATGTCTTGCTTTGCATGTTGAATTGGAGTTTTAGTATCTTTAACTTAATGAATAGGAAAGATAGTTATTACTAGATCGGTGTTCCAAATCTTTCCTTCATTGTCCATAATGTGTTTGATTCTAGTTATGCCTGGGGGGAAATCTATCTCCATAGGAATTCTGAAGTCGTGTAGAGTAATTAGCCCAGGTGTCCATTTGATGTGTAGATCAGAATTGGCTCCAATTTGATAGCAAGCCTCATCCCTCAATAGCTTTGTACTCTGTAGTATGTTGCCCCATATCCAAGAGACTGTAATTTGTGATCTTTGGACATCCAATATTTGCTTACCTCTGAAGTACTTAGCCTTGATAAGCTTTGTCCATGGTCTGTGAGATGGACTTGCTAGCTGCCACACAAGTTTGGTGATTGAGGCCGTATTTATGTCCTCCATTCTCTTAACTCCCAACCCTCCTTCTTTTTGTGCACAAATAGTGTTCCATGACTTTGGATGAAAATGATGAGCCTTGTCTTCACTATGTCTCTAGAGAAAACCTCTGATCCTCTTGTCCATTTTAGTTAGCATTTCTTTAGGTAGCAGAATAACTTGCATCACAAAGCTAGGAATAGTATTTGCCACTGCTTTCACTAGCACCAACCTTTCAGCCATAGACAATGTCTTCTTCCTGCAGCCTGATAGTTTTTTTTTTCAACCTTTCTATCACATCTTTGTATGCTTGTCATTGATTTCAGCTGGCAAAAGGGATCCCCTAGGTACTTCCCTTTGTGTAGACACTCCTGGATATTCATAGCTCTAGTAATGTCCCCTCTAAGTCGGTTGTTAACATTGCTACTAAAATAAATTGAGGATTTGTTCTAGTTGATAGCTTGGCCAGTCCAAGAGCAGTATAATTGTAGACAATTAGTTACCTCCTTAGCTTCAGTCAAGTCTGCCTTGAAAATAGATGACAATGTCATCTGCATACATGAGATGAGTAACTATAGGGTTGCATCTAGAGATTTTAATCCCAGAAATTTTCCCTTCATGTTCAGCTCTGGCTAAGATTCTGGAGAGTAAATTAAAAAACACAGTAAACAGTGCAGGGGACATGGGTCCCCTTGTCTAATCCCTCTCTCAGCTTTAAAATAACCAAAAGGAGTCCCATTAATCAAGATAGAGAATAAAGGAGAGGAAATACAACTATGGATCAAATCAGTAATTTTTTTTATTCAAACCCCAGGACATAAAGCATATGAATAAGCACCTTCCACTCCACTCTATCATAGGCTTTGGCCGAATCTATTTTAATAGCCATGTATCCCTCACACCCCTTCTTGCCTTTAAGAAAATACATTACCTCATGGTTAATTATGATGTTGTCCGGGATAGCTCTATGAGGGATAACAGCAGATTGACAAGGATGAATCAAATTGTCCAAGTATTTCATAATTCTAGTAGCAACAATTTTAGTGACAATCTTTAGAAACATGTTACATAATGCAATAGACCTAAATTGGTTAGCCTTAGCAGCACAATCTATTTTATGATTGAGTGCCAAAAAGGTATGGTTGTAAGCCTTTTTTATGGCACTTGATTTGAAGGTGTTTTGAATCTCTTTCACTACAACTTCTTTGATGATGCTCCAGTAGTTTTTGTAGAAGCTGACAATTACTCCATCAAGTCCAGGACTTTTGTTAGAACCCATGCTAAACACTGCTCCACGAATTTCCTCCTCAAGTGAGATGGCAATTAAACTTGTATTTTCAGCTGCTCCTATCTGTGGCTGAAGTAATTGCTGAAAATTTGGAGGGAAAATGGGTTGATCTGATCTGAACAGATCAGTGAAATAGTCTTCAAAAGCCTTGCCAATTTCTTGTCTTGATGAAATCCAATTGTTATCGGAAGATTGGATAGAAGAGATAGAATTATGTCTTCGATGAATGATGGTAGTAAGGTGGAAAAACCATGTGTTGGCATCCCCTTCTTTGATCCATTTACACTTAGCCTTATCCCTCCATAGTGTCTCCTCTCTCTTCAGTAGCTCATCCAGTTCATGTTGGAGACTGTTCTCCATCCCAATTGTGTTGCTATCTTGAGGTTGGCTTTGTATAAGTTGAATGGATTCTCTGATCTCCTTAATATTCTTATGAAAGTTTCCAAAAATATTCTTGTTCCATTCTTTGAGAGCAAGCTTAGTGTCCTTTATCCTTGAAAGAAGAGGCTTGTATCGGTTCCAAGCTTCTTCAATGATGAGGGCAGTATCTGAGTAGCCTATCAACATGGATTCAAATTTAAAATGCTTAGGTAAGATACAAATTTGAGGCTCCATGTGAAGGATCAGTGGTTTATGATCTGATTGGAGATCAACTAGGTATGTAATATTAGCCTTGGCCTCAGGGAATAAAAAACTCCATTCCTGATTAGCAAGTCTGCTATCTTGTCTCTCTTGTATATTGGCCAGACCTCCCCTTTTGTTGTTCCATGTAAAAGGGTGTTCCTCATAGCCAAGATCTATCAAACTATGATCATTCATAATACCTCTCATTCCACCACAACTAGAGGAAGCAACAATCATTCCTCCAACTTTGTCAGTTTGTATAAGAACAATGTTGAAATCCCCTATAGTGAGCTAAGGTCCGTAGTGAGAATTACCAACACTATCAAGATTGTCCCAAAACTGTTTCGCTTAGAAGAAATTGGGGGGCCATACACACAAGTAAGAAGCCAATGATTAGGCAGATTTTGATTTGAAACAAGAACATTAATAAAACAAGAAGAAGAAACAACAATTTGAAACTTAAAACAAAGTTTCCACATAAGCAGTAAACCTCCTGCCTTACCTAAGGTAGGAACAAATTCAAACTTGTCATAGTTGAGTTTCCTAACAAAGTCTTCCACTGTCAAAACATTGTTACACTTGACTTCGCACAAAAACAGAAAATCCGGTCTGTGAAATTTTAAATAACCTCTCAAGGTCCTCACTGTCGAGGGTTGACTAATCCCTCGACAATTCTACACAAATCCAATCATTTAACAGTAGGGGACTTACATTGGCTCACCTCCTCAGCCTTAGAAATATTTCAGTCTCCATCTTCCTCATTGCTAACCTCTATTGGCACCTCTTCAATGATAATTGGTCATCTCGTAGCCCTTGCTTGACGTTTGACATGGATAAATCTTCTGTGTAATAATAACTCTCTCCACTTCTATGTCTGCAATGGTTGATTGGTTTGCTTCATGCAATGCAGGTTCATCTTCAGTTGCAGGGTGTTGGAGTTGAAGCTGTGCAAAACCAGTAAAGAAAGGCTCTGCTCCTTGATGTTTGCTTCTCTTTTATCCACAAAGTATATGATTGATGGCCCTTTTCTTGCATGTATTCTAGGAAACGGTTAGTGTTTGGATAGTGAGTATGTTGTCCTTAACTAACTTGCATTCAGGTTGTAATGTCAATTGGTTATATGGGCTGCTGGTATTAAGGTTGTCATGGGTAGGTAGTGTAGTTGCGGTGGACTTATTTGGGCGTAATAGGATGGGAATTCTTGTGGGCCTGAAAGGGTGTTCAGCTTTGGATAGGTGGAAAGGTTCCAAACTTTTTGGATAAGTTTGGCGAGAATGGTATAGGTTTGAAATGTTTTGGAGGGGTGTTCTATGGTGACCAGTGTTAGAAGCTTTTACAGAGGGAACATACCTAGAGCTGTGTGTCAAGGTGGTTTTCATATTGTTGGGGAAAACTGGGTCAGGGGTTGAAACCATCTGGTTTTCTCTTGGTGGTGTAGAATAAGTGGTTTTGGCCTGTTCCTCCTTCCTTGTTGGTTGGAACCTCTGGGATGTAGCTCTCATCCAAGGGTCAAAATTTTGTTGCTCAATCTCAGGTGATAGGTAAGATTTCCTCTCCTCAGAGCAAGAGCTCTGTATGATCAATAGCACCACAACCCTAGCAGAAGTCTGTAAGTCTTTCATATTTGAAGGCAATCCAAAGTTTACTTCCATTTTCTCTAGTTATGTAGCAGCCAACCTTGAGAACATACTATATGTTCACACTTACCTGTAACATGATAAACTTCTTTGGTACAAAGGATTCGGTCCCCTCTTCACACTTGATGTATTTGCCAATGTAGTTGCCTAGTACCATCGCATTCTCTCTGTTTATTATGTTTGGGGCATGTTATGTACCTGAACCCAGAAATTACAATAAGAGAAGTCTATTTCCTCCATTGTTAACTCCATCTTCCATTTCTGCAGGTTCATGATGCTTCCTTTTACATTTCAAGGGCCATTATCTGTAGTCTTCTCCAGGTCTTCCTTCCTCTTGAAGGTGCAAGATATCACGTTCTTATCAAGTGGTTTGATATGCACATTTTTTTCCTAAGTTCCAAGTTGTCATGGCAGTATGGTTCACTACCTTCCTCGGCATCAGCTTACCCACTAACGTGTTGTTTGAAGATTCACCAGCATCAGGCATTGAATGATAGCTCCAAAGTTATTCCATGATTCTCCATGAATGTTACCAAGAAACAGTTGTGACAAATGATAGAATACACCAGATCCTACATAATAAATACAACAAACCAAAAATTAATAAGAGAGAGGTAGAAAGTTGGATCAAACCAACAAGGAACACTAGATAAACTAAAGTAGGGGCATCTCTAGAGAGATGGGAGAAGATTCCACTCTAGAGAGAGAACGACTAATTTTATGAGTGTTGTGAGTTAATTGTACATAATATAGTTGTAAGAAATACCTTCTAGAAAGCTCATCGTGAAAGTTATGGTTAAAAAATAACCTCGCATATCACACCATTTTGTTTCTTAATATTCCTTGGAGCTCAATCTTTGCTTTTAGTTGTTAGCTGTTATGAAAAACTCGAAACAAAAATGTTCTTCAGAATGATAATCAATATCCACCTTTACACCACATCCTTAGAGTTGCTTCTAAATTCATCAATATCAAACAAATTCATAAAATCATTCCACCCACCACTGTTACACATTTCATCAAATGGTATCTGCCTACTGCACCCTACATCAAACTGAATGTAGATGGTGCTTTTACATTATCTAGCAACCATGAAGGAGCTGGAGGTGTCTTAAGAAATTCTGAAGGTGAATGGGTACTAGGTTTCTCCTGTGGCTTCCATTGTGCAAGTAATTAGGCTGAATTCCTAGCACTTAAGCAAGGGCTTATTTTGGCAATCTCTTTTGGAATTACATATTTGGAGATTAACTCTGACTCAAATATATTGGTTCAATCCTTAGTGCAAAGAATTGCCCCTTGTTGGCAAACAATGGAAACGAGCGTTCCAAGACATTGTCAATTCATAGTAGCCCCCTTCTTAAGTTTTATACGCTTTCAATAATGATGTAAATAATGTTTGTCAGTGTAGTGTTGTAACAAACTATTTTGCCCTCTCCGAGGGCTTGTTTGATTCTTGTGATTAGTTAATAAAATTACGTGTGTGTTGTATAAAAAAAAAAGAATAATGTAGCAAATTTGATAGATGAAAAATGCAATTTTAGAAGTTTTTGCACACCACAACTAATTTTTTTTAAAAATATACAATTTAGTCAGTTAACTATTCTTAATTATAATGAACTTTCAGAAATAAAATAAAAATTATTGCAATTAAGCCAATGGAAGATTTAAAATTATGCTTGTCGAATTGGCTAATTATTCGAACTTAAATTTCATAATTTGCCATTGAAAAATGCAATTTCCTTCACAAATGGTTGGTTCTTTGACACTGTAGTTTCCTGCCTAAACAAATTCCAAAATGGAGGCGCTAAGTGAAGCGCCATCCTCTGATCACACCATCCTTAGCATCGCCACCAACGCCGCCGCTGCTCCGGCCACTGTCTTGGGTGACGGGTCTAATAACAATAGCATCGGGAACACTTCTTCTGAGGTCTCATCAGGAGGCATCAGAAGCGCCAGGTGGACTACTATTGACGGCCCACTTGGTCTCTCCGAGGAAGAATCACTAGGGCAGGCTCGAAAATTTTTCCGGTTTGGATTTCTATTGCTCCCGTGGCTTTGGGCTGTTAATTGCCTCTACTTCTGGCCCGTTCTTCGGAAATCAAGTGCTCATTCTCATCCTCAGCTCCGTTACTGTAAACCCTCTTCTCTCTCGTGTTTATGTATTCCGATTTCTGTCCTTATTTTTTTGTTTACCTTTGGAAGTTTGATGATGGAATGGTTTTAGCTGAATTATATTATTTCTTACTTGTATAGCTGTTTTTGGCAAGACTAAGAGAGGGCGAGTTATGTGGTATTGTGCTTTTAATATAAGCTTCATTGGATTATATTAATAAAAAGTGACATTGGGATTTTGGAAGATACTATATGGCCATTTATGAGATGGGTTGGTGTCCAGGGAGTGATGTTGAACAATGTACATCTAAGGAGATCCATTGCAAAGAATGGTGTTAGTGTGAAAAGGATAATTAAGGTTTAAAAGTTCTGTTGATGAGTTCTTTAGGAGAGTGGATCATACCAAATGGCACCTTGGTTGCTTTTGGATATAATTGTTTTCTAATTTCTCTGCTTATCATCATCTGGTGTTATATAACACATAGATCAATGAATTTCTGAAGAGATTGGAGTTACGGATTGATGTGATTTCTACTTACTTTCTTGAGGATGCTTCATCGTTCTCTTTCTTGTTTGTTTTAGTTTTTAGCAAGTCTGCAATGTTTCGTAACATAATTTTTTGATTCAGCTAGAAAGAATCAATGACATGGGACCTCTTATTTAAAACGAATATGTATATAAGTCAGATTCAGATGATATCTTCCAAGATTCATATTAAGCATTGGAGATAGCTGGCAAGGATTCAAATCTAGCTTTATGTTTATGCCTTGTCTTTTATGATTTGGTCCTGATTATAGGCTTGACGTATATGTTCAATGTGCTTCTTATGCCTTCAGAATATCCAGTAAAAAACAAAATAGATAGGTTCTGAATCAATTTATATTGTTATAATACATTCTAAGTGGATAAGATATGATTTAATTAAGCATGTGCCTTTGTACCCAATTTTTGGAGCTTTCCCTATATCTATGTACTTCATTCTTTAATTTGCTTCATTGCTATTAATAAGCTTTTGCACTTTGTGATACTGTCAGCTTCTGTTAGATCTTCAGTTAGCTTGGGATATATGTTGTTGAATCTCCTATATGTCTAGTTTTTAATTAATTATTTTTGATAATTAATCTCCTATATCTAGTTAGGAGATTTGCTCTTATGATTTTAATTTTATGTAATACAATTGAAACTGCATGATTTGGTTGTCTATGAAATAATTGACAGTCATACCCTTATTTCAATTTTTTCTTTATATAACTCTTACTGCTTCTATTGAAACTTCTGCTACTAGAGAGTAATTATTGTTTTTAGCGTTTAACCAAATTATGAAAGATTTAGGTGAATATGCTTGAGGTGTTCTCCCTAAATTATGACAATGTAAGTAACCCAAAATATAGAAAATCTAGTTTCGTAAAAGAGAAGATTTATTTATTATTATTATTTTTTATCTCTACCATATTCCCCTTTTGGATTCACTATGGTTTCAAAGTTACACAAGATATATGTTATTTTCAAATTTAAATTGAAATGGTGAAACTCTGCACTACTATTTCACCCAGAAACCAATAGATTTTACAGAAAAGTAAACCTTGGATGGTAAGTAAAGAATGTAGAAATTTGTTGGAAGATTGTAAGCAATAGGGAAAATAGACAATCCTCAGTGTCAACCTAGGCGGCACATCTATCCCTCGAGGCATCACAAGTAAGTTCTGAACAGAGAATTCTGTAAACTTTTATTAATTGAAAGAGATGCATACGTAATGCATAAGGAAACTCTTTAATTCTAGGCTCTATATAGTCCTTTCTCTATTAGTACTTGTCTTCTTAAGCTATATCTAGTGAGGAATAATAATAGGACTTCTATATTGGTTACAAATTAGCCTCTTAATTAGAAGTCAACTTGATTTTTTTTCCCCTAAAAGAGGGCTTCGTTGCATAGAAAGATTTGATGACGATTCATGCTCCTAAAACTGATTATTTAAGAATAAAAAAAAAATCTCAAAGAGCTTTTATATTCTGTTAAGAACTCTTTTCAGCCCTTAGAATAGTGGTTTCAGTGATGGAAACTACCAAAGGATGTCTAAGATAAAGAGTTGCACAACTTAGCCCACTAGATGTCTTATTAATCTACTAGACTTTTGTAAAAACACTACGTATCTCTAGTATTTGCAACATAGGGTTTAAGTTTGAATTTATTTTCATATATTAGAGACATTGAGGGAATGAAAAGGAAAAACTAGAATAACAGAGCAGAGAGGGACAATGAAAGAAAAATGGAGGCAGACTGATAAAGAAAAATTAATGGAGACTGACTGAGAAAGAAGGATCATGATAGTGTGAACTAAGAGTGGATCTTTCTGTGAATTCTAAGCAATTTAATGGATCCAGTTTTTATGACTTTTTCTACTTTTTGGTTATTTGGTTATTTGGCATCATAATTGTGTGCAGTCTCTTGAAGGGCGATTTAAGTGGTCCAATTAGGTTGGTAATTTGATAATGTACATATTTTGTTTATCACTACATGTAGTTGGGATGCTAGACTCTAATGTATAATTCCAGAAAATGTTCCAAAAAACTGATATACTCATTAAGTGGCTTAGACTTACAGAAGATTTTCAAATTGTAATAAATTTCCCATGAAAGAGATGCCAATTAATTTACATGAATGACTAGTTTCTTTCTTAGTTTTGATTAAAAGCGTGATTGAAAATATGTTTATTCTCGATAATTTAGTTTATCTCTGTTGTTCTTTTTTTAAGAATGAAAATGTCTCTTAAGAGATCTTAATGTTGCAGATGTTGTTGGATCAGCATATGGCTTCCTGGTGTTCACAGCATTACTTTCTTCATGGGCTCTTACATTTGCATTGGGCGGGGAGCATCTCTTTGGCCATGTTTGGAATGAGCTAGTAATGTACAATGTTGCGGACAGGTATGGTTTGACAGGCTGGATTTAAGCATGAAAAATTATTATCTTTCAACTATGAGCACTAATCTCTTACTTAAAAGAACTATATTGTGAATAATTCATTCAACATATATTGTCTAAATATTCTTGCGTTGTAGTAGAAAAATAATTAGTATTCATTCTCTTGCATCGTATCTCCCTGAGACTAATGTGTTTAGTTTTGGAATGTGTAGAAGCATTGAGTTTATTGTAATTTCAAATGCTTAAAAACTAGTGTGTGGTTTGTTTCTTACAGCATTTGGTCTTTTAATTAGAGAGATAGACATACTTAAATATATCTCATCTTGAAGTGTAAAAATCTTTTCATATGTAATGTAAGTTTGTTAAAGGTTTTTAATATTTTTTTATTCATTAGCTGCCTTCTTTATAGACTAAATATTGTTCTCTAGCGTAACATAACATAACAAATTCCAGATTGACAGAAGTAAAAAAAAATTCTACCTAATATATTCCAGAAGGAAAATAAATTATTTATTAAACACAATTTTGAATGAATGTGATGTAATTATAAGTTTACTATTAAATTAATAATAATTATTTAGTGTGATCCGAAGTTTCATTACTTGCCTAAAAGATTTCTGTTCTTTTATTAAACAAAAGTTTGAAAATAATATATTTTAAATTCATGAGATTCATCTGAAATAGTATAAAATGGATATCCGTTGTTTATAATACGGAGGGTGTGTTGACTTAAGTTTCATGTTGCTTGTTTAGGAAATTTTTGTGTTGACTTAAGTTTCATGTTATTTGTTTAGGAAATTTTTGAACTGTTATTACTCTTTATTTATTGATGCGTTGCGTTTAAACTTGAAGTGAGTTAAAAGGGATAATATTATTTTACTATTGATAGAGAAGAGCAACGAGGAATCCCAAAAAAGTTATGAAATATTGGGTTTTTTTTTGTTTTTTTTTATGGGTAGGAAATATTGGCTTTAAGTATTGAGAAAGGTCCATTCTAATGTGGTCAGAATCATTGGCCAACATCGGCCCCCACCATGGCTTATTTTTCCTTTGATTTGGAAATGAACTTAAATAAGATTGGTTTACAAATTAAAAGTCTTGCCGAAGTTTCCAATCCCAGTCAAGCTTCAAGAATCAATTTAAACCTATGTGCCATTCAATTTTGGCACCTTAATAATTTCCCTACCATATTCAATAGTCAGAACACTTTCACCCATGTTGGAGACAAAAGTCTTCAAAATTATTAAAAAAAAAACTGTGAAATGGTGATTTCATTATAATATAGTACAAACAAAATTTACATTAAAGAAAGAGAAAAATGGAGGAGTATTCCGTAGTATATTGTCTACATTTGGGGACATTTAAGAAAGAAAGATGTGTAGATATATATGTATAGAGGGAGAAGAGAGAGGGAAGGAGGGAATTAAAGATCTAAGGATCAATTTGTTGTAATTGAAGATCCCTTTCTTTCAAAGGAACATACTCCCCAAGATAAACTTCAAGATGATCAGCCAATAAGGACTTGTCAATGTTCTCATGGTGATATGACTTGCAAACGAAGTATATAATTGTTTGAATAATAAGTCCCAATAATATGAGCAAAGATAACAATGAGAGGCACAACATTGCATACCAAATCCTGAACCAAATCCCATCTCCAAAAACAACCAACTTCTCAAATGTCAATTCAATCCCAAAGAAACTCAGATACAAGATATTGAATATCAAAAGTGAAATCCCCATCTTACCCTTGATGAGATCTTGGCTTTTGAGCATTGCACTCAACCCATAATTCTCTTCCAAAACGGATACCACACTTGCCAAATGCCAAATCACACTCACATAAACAAATCCCACAAAATAAATTATCACCAACAACACAATTAGAATTGCAGCCATGATTCCTGGCCCAACCATCACTATGAAAAGCAGGAAAAACAGAATCATGACAATGTTGTACGCAAATAATATGATGAAATTCCATATGAATGTCACCATTAGCCTTTTCCAGACCTTGGGTACGACGCTGATGACCCTTTTGAAGGATACATCCTTTGCCGTGTAAATAGAGGCGATGGTATAAACAACGGCGGAGGTGGAAAGAAGGGCTAAAATTAAGAAGAAAATGAAGTAGCCAATTTTGAAGGTTAAGAAAATGATCAATTCAGATGAAACCATGCCTGATATGTTGTCGTAGGTAGGAGTTCCCTGCGGAATTCTGTCGAGGATGTATTCGTTTCTCATAATTTTGGAGAAAATTAGGTGGGAAATCTGGAGATGAGCTAAGTAGATGAAGGAAAGGGGGATAATCAGAGCTATCGTAATTTGGCTGAATATCTTCCTCCATGTTGGAATAATGTTGAATGATTCTTTGAATATGCCGAAGAATCCCAGGAATTGAATCTCTTCTTGTTCTTTGTCCATGGTAATTATCTTCTTCTTTCTTTGAATTCAATTGAAGAAGAACAGAGAAATTGGATTGGTTTTGATCGATGTTGAGGAGAAGAAGAGGAAATGTTTGTTAGATTTTAGAAGGAGAGAGATATAAATAAAAGAAGGGTGAGAAATTAATATAATGCGTGTTATTTGGGGTCGTCAACGGGAGAAGTTTCCATTGTCTTTGAAAAAAGAAAAAAAAAACAATTAAATTAAATTAAAACAATGACTTTTTGACTTTAATAATTAATTGTATTAGGTAAGGTCTTCAGTCAATGGACAATTTTTATTATTAATACTTTGCGGTTTTTTCACCACTAATATTTATTTTATATTATAAAATTATATACAAATAATAATAAAATAAACGAGATGAAAAGTAATTGAGAGAGGTAGAAAATAGAGAGAATATTATTATATGAGATTTCTTGTTGATCTTTTGTTGTTGGATGTGTTTACAAAAAAAAGGTATAAAACCCTCTATTTATAGGGGTGAATATTGGATAAGGATAAGGACAAAGGGTGACACTTGTCACTCAATATTAATTGCTAGGTGACATGTATCACATTAGAGATAGACATCAAATGATACTTATCATCTTTCATTAAGTACGTAATTATCCCGGTATTAATTGCTAGGTGACATGTGTCACATTAGAGATAGGCATCAAGTGATACTTATCATCTTTCATTAAGTACGTAATTATCCCGGGATAAAAGGATAATAACAATTATACGATGGACATCCACTAATTTAATGAATCTTCGGGATTCATAACACTCCCCCTTGGATGTCCATTACATAAAGAATATGCCTTGTTAAAACTTTACTAGATAAAAACCCAGTAGGAAAAAACTCTAGTGAAGGAAAATGAGTACACTATTCTTTATGTGTAGATTTCTCTCCCTGATGAGATGATCTCTCGAAATCTTTAAACCGACGCAAACCAATTTTATATCTCAATTTTTCAAAGGTTGCAGTCGGAAGAGCTTTAGTGAATATATCTGCAAGATTATCACGTGATCGAATTTGAAGCACATCTATTTCACCATTCTTTTGAAGTTCATGAGTAAATAAGAATTTAGGTGAAATGTGTTTCGTCCTATCTCCCTTGATATATCCTCCTTTTAATTGAGCTATACAAGCTGCATTATCTTCATATAGAGGAGTTGGAATCTCTCTTCTGGGGGATAAACCACAGCTCTCTCTAATATAATGTATTATTGACCTCAACTATACACATTCTCGACTTGCTTCATGAATAGATATTATCTCAGCATGATTAGAAGAGGTTGCTGCTATTGTTTGCTTTGTGGAGCGCCATGATATAACAGTATTACCATATGTAAATAAATAGCCATTTTAAGAACGTGCCTTATGCGGATCCGAAAGATAACTCACATCTGCATACCCAATCAATTTTGGGTTATTTATATTTGAATAAAATAATCCGAGGTCAATTGTCCCTTGGAGGTATCTAAGGACGTGTTTAATATCATTCCAATGTCGTCGTGTTGGTGAAGAACTAAATCTTGCTAATAGATTTATAGCAACTGCTATATCAGGTCGAATATTATTTGCAAGATACATCAATGCACCAATAGCACTCAAATATGGTACTTCAGGACCAAGTAGTTTTTCATCATTTTCTCGAGGTCTAAATATGTCTTTATTTATATCTAGCGACCTCACGACCATTGGAATACTCAATGGATATGCTTTATCCATGAAAAATCTTTTCAACACTTTAGCTGTGTATGTTGACTGATGAACAAAAATTTCATCTTTCATATGTTCAATTTGAAGCCCGAGACAAAACTTGGTTTTTCCAAAATCTTTAACTTCAAATTCTCGTTTCAAACAATCTATAGCTTCTCGAAGCTCTTCTGGAGTTCCGATGAGATTGATATCGTCAACGTATATGGCAAGAATCACAAAACCAAAATATGTTTTCTTAATAAAAACACATGGACAGATTTGGTCATTCTTATATCCTGAATTCAATAAGAATTCACTAAGTCGATTGTACCACATGCGTCCAGACTGTTTAAGCCCATATAATGACTTCTGTAATTTGATAGAATAATTTTCACGAGGGCCTTTAGAAGCCTTTGGTAATTTGAATCCTTCAGGAATTTTCATATAAATCTCATTTTCAAGGCTTCCATAAAGATAAGCAGTAACAACATCCATTAGACGCATGTCCACCTTATGAACTACCAAACTTATAAGATATCGGAGTGTTATAGCATCAATAACGGGTGAATAAGTTTGATCATAATCAATTCCCGGCTTTTGCGAAAAACCTTGTGCGACGAGTCGTGCTTTATATCTTACGACTTCATTATTCTCATTTCGTTTTCGCACAAACACTCATTTAAAGCCAACAGGTTTTACATCCTTTGGCGTTTGGACTACAGGTCCAAAAACTTCTCGATTAGCAAGTGAATTTAACTCCGATTGAATCACATCTTTCCATTGAAGCCAATCAATTCTATTCCGACATTCTTCAACTGATAAAGGATCTAAATCCTCATTATCCTTGAAAATATCAAGGGCTACGTTGTATGCAAAAGCATTATCAATAACAACATTTCTTCGATCCCAACTTTGATTCGAACTGGTGTAATTAATAGAGATTTCAGAATTCTCTTCATCATTTGTAGTTGGAATCTTTTTATCAGTTGTCCTTGGTTTTCTTTTTCTGTTTCATCAATATGATCTTCTGGATCATTTATTCATCTTTTCTTTCGATGATTTTTATTTTTGAAACCAAGGGGTCGGCCACGCTTCTGGCGTGTTTTTGATTCGATAGCTATAGGATTAACTTTCCGTCCTTCAAGAACTTCTATCCGTATAGGAGCATCTATAGCTGGAATATGCGATTTAGTGACTCTGTTGGAGTCAGCAAAAGAATCTGGCAGTTGATTTGCAATTTGTTGCAAATGTATAATCTTCTGAACTTCAAGTTCACTCATATTTGTGTGTGGATCTAAATGATTCAAAGATGTTTTCCACGCAAATTCAATCTTATGCCATTTATTCTCTCCCCCTAATTTGGAAAATAAATTTTCATCAAAATGGCAATCAGCAAATCTTGTTGTAAACACATCTCCTGTCAAAGGTTCAAGATACCTTATAATGGACGGGAAGTCATACCCAACATATATCCCCAATCTTCTTTAGGGACCCATTTTTGTTCGTTGGGGTAGTTCAATTGGAACATATACAGCACACCCAAAAATTCTCAAATAAGAAATATTTGGTCCTGAACCAAAAGCTAACTGTATGGGAGAAAATTTATGATAACTCGATGACCTTAAACGCACAAGTGCTGCAGCACGCAAAATTGCATGTCCCCAGGCTGCTGTAGGGAGATTTGTTTTCATCAATAATGGTCTAGCAATTAATTGCAGCCGTTTGATAAATGATTCAGTTAGACCATTCTGTGTGTGAACATGAGCTACAGGATGTTCAACAATTATTCCAATTGACATGCAATAAGAATCAAATGCATGCGAAGAAAATTCACCAGTATTGTCTAGACGGATTCGCTTAATAGGATAATCAGGAAATTGCACTCTTAAGCGAATTATTTGGGCAAGTAATCTCGCAAACGCCAGGTTGCGAGTGGATAATAAACAAACATGTGACCATCGGGTCGATGCATCAATCAAAACCATGAAATATCGAAATTGCCCACATGGTGGACTAATTGGTCCACATATATCTCCATGAATCAGTTCTAGAAATGTAGGACTTTCAGCTCCTACTTTCAATGGTGCTGGTCTTATAATCACTTTTCCTTTGGAACATGCAGCACATGAAAGTTTATCAGAAGTCAAAATCCTCTGATTTTTCAAAGGATGACCATGCGTTGTCTCAATAATTTTTTGCATCATAATTAATCCCGGATGACCCAAACGGTCATGCCAAACTTTAAAAGTAACGGGATTAGTAAACTTCTAGTTTACTAAATGATGCGCCTCAATAGCATTTATTTTCACATAATATATGCCAGAGGATAGAGATTGTAGTTTTTCCAACAAGAACTTATTACCGGAGGTCATTTTTGTGATACCCAAATATTCATGACCATTATCTTCCATAATCTCAACATGATATCCATTACGTCGGATATCTTTAAAACTCAATAAATTTCTTTGAGACTTTGAGGAATATAATGCTTTATCAATAGCAATCATAATTCCTCTCGGTAATATTATATTAGCTCTTCCAGAGCTCTTCCGAAGCCTTCAATAAGTTTTGCACTACCATTTATTGTAGAAACACTTGTTTCTCCCACATTCAGATGAGAAAAATATTTATCATATTTCAGTATGGTGTGCGTAGTTCTACTGTCAATAAGACAGACACTTTCGATATCGTTATTGATACCAGAAAATTGAACAACAGTCATCTGTTTTGTTAACAAAATATTTACAGAAATAAAAATTAAACATATTATATCACAACAAAAAGTAATATAAACATATAACACATAATATTAATATTCTAATTATTTTGGACACTTTAATTTCCAATCAAGTGGTCAATTATTTCTTTTGAATGTTCGAAAAGATCAGTAACATCCAGGTGAGCCACATCAACATCAACATTTTCAAGATCGTCATCATTTATTTCATGAGACAAATTTTGAGAAGTAAGTCAACAAGATGTTTTGTCGTGCTACAAGCACGAGACCAATGACCTTTCATGCCACAACAATAACATTTGTCTTCATAATTTTTTGGAACAACATTTCCTTTCTCATTATGTTTTGTCCACTTCAGGTGGTCATAAATATTTTGACACCTAAATTATTGTCACGATTATAAAGGCCAAATTTATCACGACGTTCATGATCATATTTTCGACCATGACCACGGTAACGACCACGACCACGACCACGATCTCTTCTGGGATCATGATTTCTAATAGCATTCACTTCAGGGAATGGAGTAGGCCAGTAGGTCGAGTCTCGTGATTTTTCATCAGTAATTCATTATTCTGTTCCGCAACAAGAAGACAAAAATCAATTCAGAGTATTTCTTAAAACCTTTCTCACGATATTGTTGCTGCATGACAATATCCGTGGCATGAAAAGTGGAGTATGTTTTCTCCAACATATCATCATCTGTTATATCAACTCCACATAGTTTCAACTACGAAACTATTTTAAACATTGAGGAGTTATACTCACTCATGGATTGGAAATCTTGCAACCTCAGGTGCAATCAGTCATACCGTGCTTTTGGGAGAACGACCATCTTTTGGTGGTCGAATTTTTCTTTCAAATTTCCACACAAAATAAGAGGATCTTTCACGGCAATTTATTTTTCAAATCCTCATGAACATGATGACGGAGAAATATTATAGCATTGGCACGATCTTGTGTTGATGACACTTTATTTTATACAACGGTGTCTGCCGGACCCGTTGTAGCAAGATGCATTCCGGCATCTAGTGTCCATAACAAATAATTCTTTCCGGTGACATCAAGAACCCAAATTCGAGTTTAATAAGATTTGACATAATAATAACAGAAAACGTACCGGTAAAAAACGTACCTGATTGATCTTTAAATAAACTTCAAAAATACTTTACCCGGTGGTAGAGACTCGTACTGATAACGTATTATAAAATTATATAAAACAATAATAAAATAAACGAGATGAAAAGTAATCGAGAGAGGTAGAAAATAGAGAGAATATTATTATATGAGATTTTTTGTTGATCTTTTGTTGTTGGTTGCGTTTACAAAAGGATATAAAACCCTCTATTTATAGGAGTGAATAGGGGATAAGGATAAGGACAAAGGGTGACACTTGTCACCCGGTATTAATTGCTAGGTGACATGTGTCACATTAGAGATAGGCATCAAGTGATACTTATAATCTTTCATTAAGTACGTAATTATCTCGGGATAAAAAGATAATAACAATTATACGATGAACATCCACTCATTTAATGAATCTTCGGAATTCATAACATTTTATTAATATTATGAAAGTAAACTAAAATAATATTTTCTCGTTAAAAGAATGTGTAAATGGATTTACTAGCCATTGGAAAGAGAGGAAATTGTTTCTTTGATAAAAATAGTCATTTTTCCTAGCTTATGGTTTCTTTTTAAAAAACCTAATTTAATGATATTTTTGTTTATAATTCTTTCCTCGTTTCATTTCTTTTTTTTTTCTTTCAAACATTTTTCTCTAATAAAAATGTTTGAAATTTAAAAATTTTAAAAATATTTTAAGACTCAATTTGCCAAACATAAATTTGTTAAACTCACAAATTATTCAAAAATATATATAAAAAAATAAAAATATATAACATAAAATTCATATATAACATAATTTAAACGTCTCTTGATTTTTATTTTGTTTTGTTCTTTTATGGGAAAATGAGTCTAGACCTAGTCTCCAAAGAAAAAACAGAGGAAATCGCGGCAACACTTGAGAGCAAAAAAACAAACAAACAAAAAAGATATCTTCAAGAAACTTTTTTCTCTGATTGCTTTTGTTTTTACGTGTGTTCCTTTGAAATGTTCAAATTAGCATTTTGAGTGAATGAGGACAAAGTTGTTAATTTGTCTTCTCTATGTTTTTTAAAAGATAAAGCTGGAAATTGATTGCTCTTTTTAGGTAGTCTATATATATATATATATATTGGTGATAAAAAAAATTATTAAATTATTTAATTCTTTAAGAATAAAAAAATTAAAGTAACTAAAAACTAAATTTGAATTAATCAAAATTATAATAATTTTGAAACAATCAATTGTATTAACTGTAAAATACATTTCTCATATCCTTATTTTATTTCTGTTCAGCTTATGCAACACTAACAATAAAAAAATAAAAGAAAGAAAAAAGACTTACAATGTTATCAAACAACACACATCAAGACAGAATTGGGAAGCAAATAATACAGGACATACATATATACATACATACATACATATATATATATATATATATATATATATATATATATATATATATTATATATATATATATATATATATATATGTATATAATTAGACAATTAAATTCTGAAAGTGACCAATTTGAGGTCAATATCTTCGGGTATGCGGCGGTGGGGTGGGAACTTTGGAAGCAAAGTGGCTGTGAATTTTGCTGTTGCCAAATATTTTGCGTACTTATTGATCACTGAATTATTAGTAGTCTCTTTATTGTTGCTATTAATTTGATTGCATTCAGAATTGTTGCACTGTGTAGTATCATTTGGCAGTGATGTTCCGCAAGAATAACAGTTGTTTTTCATCCCTTTGAGAGCGTCCATTGCCCTTTTCTTGAACGTCCAAGCTCCAGTTTTCCAGTTAAAATGGTACAATGGAAGAAACCTTTGACCATATATTGCAAGAAATTCCAGTGCAGCCATTGTGAATTCGAATTCTTCCTTTGACATGTAGTAAGGAAAACTCACTCTTGTCCATCCAGGTTTCACTCCACTGTAACCCTGTTAGTTTATTCACAAAGTTGATAACTTTATTGCAAAAATGTGATCAATGACAAAAAGGGTCACCAAAAAATAGTATAAACACTAATAATAATCAAGTTAATTTTATGAAGGGTTTTTTTCCTTACCATTTCAATGGCAGATCTGAACGCAAGGGACTGAGATTCGTCAACCTTCAATAAACTATGTCCATAAGGTCCTGCACAAGCACATCCGCCACGAGCTTGGATACCAAAAAGATCATTAAGAAGCTTCGCAACAAAAGGTCCATGGAGTGGTTTATCTCTCTTATTTCCTGTTTCTCTCCATAGATATAATCCTCTCATATCATCATCATTTCCATCCATATAATTTCCTTCAGGACTAATATTGTCTGCAGCAGTAGAATATGAAGTTGTGTAAACCAGGAAAGACAAAACTGCTTGTCTCTTTTCTGTTGTGTTTCCTAAAACTTCAATATTAGGGTTCGGAAGAAGCCTTTTCAATGCTTTCTCGATGTAGAAATGTTCCCATCTCTCAATCGTGTCGTGCCCGATATACTCTTTTACCCAAAATGCAAGTGCTGCCCTGATCTTTTGTATGATCGGTGGAGTTCCGGCATCCTCCCTTTCTTCAATGTTCTCCACATATAACGTATCCTGAAATTAGTATTATTAATTCACAATCATTCATTCATTCATTCATGTATTACGTCTAAACTCTTAGAGTTTTGTTTTTGAAAACTTTACGGTATGTAAAATTCTTATATGCATTTATGTGAATACTATATAACGTATTGTCCAAGTTAAATGTACCTTTTCATTGAAACCATTAACAAAATCAACCGTTCCTCCACCACAGGTGGAGGGAGGTGATGATCCTAGCTGATAAAGAATCTTGTTCATCAGAAGAATACCCGGAGAGCCTGGACCTCCCAAGAACTTGTGAGGACTAAGATAAACCGCATCATATCCATCGATTTGCCCAGATTTCATGTCAATCTTCACATAAGGACCGCTATGCATATTCCATACGATGATGATGATTATTATTATGACTAATAAATCAAAGTTGAAAGTTGATTCGTGACAATTTATGTTTCTTTAATTAATCGTACCTTGCTGCAAAGTCGAAACATGCAAATGCACCGTATTGGTGAAGGAGCGTAGCTATGGCTCTAGTGTCGGAATAAATTCCGGTGACATTACTACAAGCCGAGAAAGAACCGAGCATCGGTCTGTGTTTTGATTTGTAGAAATGAAGTTGGAGTCTCAAAGCTTCCATATCTATTAAACCATTGTCATCCAAACCGATCTCAATCACTTCTGCTAGACTTTGTCTCCATGACAGGATATTTGAGTGGTGTTCGTAAGGACCAACCAAAATAACCCATCTTTCTTCATTGTTTATGTATTTTAAAGCTTTTTCTCTCATAATAGAAGGAATAGCTATTCCCATAACTTCTTGAATACGTTTTATGGCTGCTGTTGTACCTGAACCGCAAAATATTATTGCATCTTCTTCTCCACCACCTAAACATTTCTTTACGTAGTTTGCAGCTTCGTGCACGATTTTTGTCGTTTGGTAACCGACAAAACTGTCACTAGTGTGACTATTTCCTGCGTTAAAATAATTCCCAATATATATATATTATCAACAAGATGATGATGATGATGACGTGGAGTTTTCCAAATGGCTCAAAGACTCAGTCTTTGTGTCTTTGGATACACTTACTTGGATTAAAACGTACTAAAAAATATTTGTATTTATGACTAAATTCACTAATTTATATATATATATATATATATATATATATATATATATATAGAGTTGTGAAGAAGAATGATACGTACCATAGAAAGGAAGAACTTTGTCCATGACATAGTCTTCAATAAATTGAAGACATCTACCGGAGGCAGTGTGATCGGCATAAGTGAGTCTACGTTTTCCGAATGGCGTATCGAACTCCACAGTGTTTCCAATGACCTGAGAACGTAGCCATGACAATTTCTTATCAGCAGATTCTGTCTTCGGAGTTCCATTATCTAACATCTGAAATGATTCAATCCGACGGCTCAAACTTCTCCTTTGATTTTGATCATGATCATCATCATTATTGTTAGAGCTAAAACTGCTTTTGCTTCTGAAACTTTGGTTTCGTTCATCCTCATACCCTAGTAGTTTTTTTAGGCCAAGTGTATCCCTGAAAATAATTTGCTCAAGTTCCATTTTTTTTTTTCTTGTTTTTAAAGAAAAAAAATAAAGGTAGTAAGTATTATTTGTTGCTTCGAAGGGAAGAAAAGAAATTGCAACGATGATTGCAAATTCTTTTGCGCTATAGAATTTGGAAGAAGAGAAAATGTGGTGTGATTTGGAGAATGAAGAATTTGGTGGGTATTTATGGAGAAAGGAATTGGAATTGGTCTTGCGAGACACGGTTTAAACAAAGAGAAAAAAAAGGACTCTTTATTAAAATATAATTAATTAATATTGATTGGGAAACAAGGAAACCGTCTTCGTAAATTTCTTTTATGCCAAGTTTTTTGTTTGTTTTTGATTACTGCATATAAATATATATATATATATAATATATATATATATATATATATATATAGTTTTTCTTAGTTATTCACGAGATGATTTCATTTTAAGAATTGGACCTGACTGATTCTTGGATCACAAATCAGCCACGGTTTTGGTTTTTTGTTTTTTGTTTTTTTTTTCTTCTTCTTCAAGAATTTCAAATAATTCACTTAAAATATCTAAGATTTTTATTAATTTAAATTTAGATTTTAGTCACAAAGTTAATTGTTCCTTTTTTAAGAAAAAACATTTATTGTAGTTAAATAATAATAATTTCACTTGTGACATTATAAAATTAAAATACTTCAAAAATTATAAAGAATATTGTAAATAAAATTTCTTCCAATGTTTTCTATAAATAAAAAATTACAGACAAAATAAGTTATCTATTAATTTTTACAGGGACATATTTCAATTATTAGTTGATTCGTCTGTGTGAGTTAAAAAATTTTTTTGAACTTGATTTCAATCCAATAAATTTTAATTTTTGTAAGAGATGTTTTGGACTAATCTCGGAATGGATTCAACTTCGAGGGCCTTTGGCTTGATTTTGATCTGTTAAACACAGCTATAGATTTCTTCCAAAGGCTTCGGTGACAAAGTTTCGGTATAATTTTCAACGAGAAGAAAAGATTTAAAACTAAAGAGTTTTGATATTTTTCGTATTTCTTCAACTGTTATCTATCTTTTCAGAGCTTCTATATCTTTATTCTCTCAGTTCATTTTTCCCTGTCTTAATATATAAATATTTATATATATATAATTAAATTTAAATGCTTAAATATATATATATATATTATATATATATATATATATATATATTTTAAAGTCAATTTTATTACGAGTACATTGTACGAGTAGATTGTGCAGTAACATTGTAAATACGAAACATATATCCATTGGAGCCGACTTTGACCTTGCAGATTAACTTATTTTTTGGGCATATTTTAGAAGAAAAAAAAAAATGTCCAAAAAAATTGACCATGGAAAAACATACAATTGGAAAGACTTCTTCTTCTTCTGCACTCATTCTTAAATTTCCCAAACTACATTCAATTTCGTCCATATAAATAATGTTCTTCATTGTCAAACACACCCTACGAATTAGATTTCTTCTTCTTCTTCTCTTGACTCTAAATATAATTTAAATATAAAGAAAAAATTACTTTCATTAATTTATAAAATAAGACATTAAAAAGTTTTATTAAAAAGTTTTATTAAAAAGTTATATATATATATATCTGTGTGTGTGTGTGTATTGACAATTTGAGAATGATATGTATTAACTAGATGGACAATGTTTACTCTCAAAGAAATTTTTGACCACTTCAGCATAAATAACCAAATACTTAATGACATACATTGAATTTGGATCTATCTTTATCCATTATTAATGCATATTTCCAGCCACCGAAATTAATGCAATAATACACATATAAAGTATTTAAAATTCTACTGACATAATTGCTAAATATATTAAAAAAATTATATTGCTCTAAATTGAGGTCTTTAAAATATTTTTAAGCTTTTATTGAACAGGGGACATCTTAAACTGTAAGACTCAGTTGAAGTGGATCAAAATAACAATGTTTTTGGGTTGTTTATAACACCATGAAAAGTATGTTATGACCTAAAATCCTTGATATAAAACTTTTTATTTAATAAAATATTTTAAATTTGTGAAACTCACTTAAATTGGATTAAAATAGTGGGTTTTAAACCTATGAAATATGAAAACACCTAGATGCAATTGAATGTGTCAGTCGTGCTTGCTTGGATGGAATCTGACGTTGTCGGAATAAAGATTTTCCAAATTATTTTGTTCAAAACTGTTTTTAGGGCTTTTGAATCTCAAAACTTATTCCCTTTATTCAATGAGAGAGTATTTATAAGTTACATAATAATATAAATTTTTTAAATTACCCTTAGATAAAAAATGTACAATATATATATATATATATATATATATATATATAAATATATAACTAATGCAATGCATATATTGTATTTATTAGGGTAAATTATTTTAGTTTCCTTAAATTTTTTATTTAATTTTTTTCTCTCTCCTCCTCATTCCTCTTTCGTCTCTTTTCCTTCTTTCTCACTCCATAATTTTTTTTTCTCAATCTTTTTTCTTCCTCCTTTATCTCTTCCTTCTCTCTCTCTCTCTCTCGATAATTTAATATTTTTTGTCTCTCTTTTTCCTTCTTCCTTTCTCTCTCCCCCTTCTTTCTTTGTCCTTCTTTCTCTTTTTTCTGAATTCAATTTGTTAAATTTAATTTTAAGTGGAGTTGTCTACCTTATACATGTAAGCATTTAAAGTATAATGTAAAATTGATCCAGCATGATACAATATACAAAAAAAAACTCAAACCCCCAAGTAAAAATTTTATTTATCAAATGATATTGTAGTAGCTACAATTTCAATTTTTTTTACTCTCAGAGTGAAACCGAGAGCACATTAGCCCTACTTGCGAAGTGGAATGCTTCAATTTTTTAAATCAATTTTCAATTTAATTTTCATTGAAATTGATTCCGATGTTACCATTTTACCATTTCTTACTTCGAGTCCTCCTAATCCTCCTTCGCCGTTTGAATGCTTGCAGTTGTCGTCGTATGAATGCCCGTCGCCGCCGACGTCGTCTGAATATCCACAATCACTACCATTGTCTGAATACCCGTGTCGTCATCCTCTACAATGGTAGTGATTGTGGATATTCAGACTACGGCGGCGGCGACGGACATTCATACGACGAATACCCGTGCCGTCATCGTCTGAATGCTTGTTGCCACCCCTTATGTGTCGCTTTAAATTTGAGAGATGGAAACTTCAAGTTGGAAGAAATTAACGGGATGATATTCGTAGTTGATAAATGAGAGAGAAAGAAGGAAGAGAGAGAAAAGATAAAGAAAAAAAGAGAGAAAAAAAATTAAATTATTGGAGAGAGGAGATAGAAAGAAGGAAGAGAGAGAAAAGAGGAAGAAAAATGAGAGAGAAAAAAATTAAAGAAAAAATTTATATTTTATTTCGGGTAAATTGGACAAAAATACTCTTGATTGAACAGTATATCAAACAGTAAAAAAATTAAATAACGGCAAAAAAAAAATTAAATAACAGCAAAATTGAAGACATATCAATTTGACTTAACAAATAAAAAATTAAATAACGGCAAAATTGAAGACATATCAGTTTGACTTAACAAATGTGTATGTACTACAAAAAATTTTTAAGGTGCAAAAATTAAATTTTGAGATCTAAGATGTACAACTAAAATAATTTACCCTAGAAACAGTATGTGCATTTAAACATGATTCTGGTTGTATATGAACACTGCTCTGTTTGTTTTTGTATATACTGTTTTGTATCACACACTGATACACTGTTAATTTTCACATTTGTTTGCACACAGCTACTGCATACCGTTCTATACTGTCCGTTGAATATGTTGTTTGCTCACTATTGCATACTGTTGGTTGTACCCTCTAATATATATATAAATGCATAAAATACATATAAATATTTATACATTAATGTCTAACCTAGGTTCAAACCAGACAGACTAAACTGAGAATTCACTAAACCACCCAAACTTGATATGTATCTTTTTGTAAAGCCTGAAAATTAACTAAAATATAACCAAATCAATCATTAAAACATAGTATTGGGGGGGAAAATGAACTAAGATTGCCAATTTTCTTTAAATAATTTCTACCAAATATTTAGTATAACAATATATTTTTGTATACAAGTTAAAACAATTTATTTGGAGAGCTTTTATGGAAGATTATACTCACTGCACATTAGGATTTACAAGATCCAGTTCAATGCCCAAGCAGAATAGTTCATCAGGACACTCCTGATTAACTAATTGAAGAAGATACATCAGAATTTAAGAACCTGTGCGTACCCCTTCTAGACTATGAATTCAATGCTGAGCTTTAGCTACTCACCAGAAAGTTCAGTTAACTCTTGATGTATGTATGGGGATCGCCATCGATGAAAATTCATGTGTTTGTCCTGCCTGACATTTTTAACTATTCGTCGACATCCCAGTAGTTCCTCAACTGTGACATGTGCAAAAGAAGTTCATCTCTGCCTAAACCAGTGACACTGCTAGTCATGATCCAGGGAGGATGTCTCGGGAAGTTTTCCCGGATTAACTCTAACAAATCTCTGATGTTCTCATCAGGTCTCTTTGCTTTGCCTCCTTTCATTTTGTCACATTTGGTGAAAACAAAAGTAAATGGTATCTGAAAGATGTTTCGTATGAAGAAAGGAAAAGGTAATTAGCCTTATGGTGAAGATCATAAGCTGCTATCAGAGAATGTGTAAGAGTTTGACTATAAGCTTACCTTGTTGCGTCCAAGCCAATTTGCACAATCAAGGTCGATCTTTTGAGGTGGTACGCTAGCATCAACCAAAAGCAGGACAGAAACAAGTGTTTCGCGGTTCAAAAAGTAACCTTTAGTGAATGAAGACCAATCCATTCTGGAAGCTTCAGAAGCATGCGCAAAACTGTTACAAGCAGAAGAGTTGTGTGAGAAATAGGCTAGCAACTGTTCAAGAACCAAGTTCATGGGTTCCTCAGATTCACAATAAATAAAGGGAAATCAAAGGCAGCACCAGAGTTGATACTGGATATTTAAGTCTTGGAGTTAACTAAAAGGTAATAACAATGTCTCGAAACTGGATTCTACAGATTCACAAACCATCATTTTTGTAATATGAGTAGTAGCTTCTAAAACTTGAAAACTAAAATTATGGAGAAGTCAGTGTTGTCATCAAACCAGCAGAGCTCTAAAGACAAGTAAATTGCAGGATTTTCTCATCTGTGTTATTTATCTATAATGACAATATAGTACATAGAATGATGTAATACAGTGATGGGCTCAAGAGTTGAAAATTATTAGTTCAAGGAAATATCCTACAATCTAGCTCAAATCTTGGAAGTTCCACCTTATGAGTAACTAGCTGAGGGTAACTCAACAAATTTTTTTCTAGACTTTGATTATTATTGTTAATTACAGCTTCTCTGTCAACATAATTTAGTTATTGCCTGGTTTGAATTAATTTGGGAGTTGATAATTTCAAAGAAATTATCTCTATTCATTATAATATGGAAATTTAGCCAATTAACAAAGAGTATATGGAATGTCCAATATAAATTCCCATAGTAAAACAAAAGGGGGGAAAATGCCAGAATATTCTCTGGTTCAGTCATTTTTATCCTTCACTAGTTTGGTCCCTTTTTCAAGGTACTTATTTTATCCCTTAACTTATTTTGAGCATCCACTGCAGTTTGCAACAGCAATTGAACAAAATGACAAAACTGAAGAGATAGCTAAAGGGACGAAACTGGTTAAAAATTAAAGGATGAGAAAAAACCAAGCAATATCCCAAAAATGCCTCTTGATAAAGCTATAGCTTTCATCTTCTTAATGAGATCAATGCATGATTTGCAGAGGTTCCAAATGAACTCACTAACTAAAGAATTTTTTCTATACCAAAAATTAATCATAAGCCTTAAAACCATCAGATAGTAAAGATCTAGTGATTAATTCTTCCAAAGACTTTTCAGCAATGAACATGTAATAGACAAACTTCAAGAAGGATAGGAATTAAAATCTATCAAATGAAGTTGGCATAAACACCCTATGCCATTATAGAAGACAAGGCTTCAAGGAAGTTTGATTTTGACAGTACACTACATCTGGTAAAAGGCATATAGCTGGAAAAATGATAGTTTCTCTTCTCAGTGGGACTTGAAGATTTACTGCAGATGGATTACATCAGAATATCTCCATTTCTCTCATTATATTTCATTTTTGCTTGTTCCCTAGAAAATTTGGTCAAACAACCTCTTCAGACGGCTTTAGTTCAAGTTCATCTCTTTCTTCATCTTTTAGTACAAGGGTAAGTTGAATCTTAATTCCTACTTCACACTTATTATGCCGTAAAAACCGTTAAATATGACATAGTGAGTTTTACAAGTAAAAAAATATAAGAACTTCTACAGAAAATCTAGAAGGAAGATGCTTAAAAGAATAAAAGAAATAGATAATTATTGGGGGGTCATAAAAAGCACTAATAGAGGATAAAACTGCTGTTGAAAGAACATTTGGAACAGCTATCATGAAATTGTAATAATATGTCCTCCACTCAAAGATTTTATAATAAAATGTTCGATCAAGCAAAAATAGATAAGGTAATCTTAAGTGACCAAACAAATAGAAACATATAGATTTTATTCGTAAGAAACTATAATACAGGAAGAGTTACAATGATTAATTAGTCCTAAATTGCATGAACAAAAAGCCCTAGGAAAGATCCTTTCTTTTTCATTAATAAAGGTTCAATCCGATGCATTGGGTAGTTTTTACCATTATCATATACCAGTAATGTGGTTCATTTGAAAGCAAGAATGCAATTAAGTTTAGCTCAATAATTATAACCACTTATCCACCATAACTAACACCAAAAGAACTCTATTATGGACGAAACCTCCTGTTCTTTGCCTGTTAGAATTCTTCAAAAAAAAAAAAAAAAAAAAAAAAAACTAAAAAATTATATGCATAGAACTCATTCAAGTGAATTCATCAAAAAAATACTAATCCAGAATTACAAAAATAAGTTAAGTTTCTCTTCTAACATTAAGAGAACTTACCCATAGCCAGGTAAATCCACAAGGTACCAACTTTTGTTCACCAAGAAATGATTAATCAACTGAGTCTTCCCTGCAACAAAAATCAATAAAAATCACCATCAAAACACCCGCGGAAAATGAAGAAGAAGAAACCCAGAAAATTAATCAATCAAAAAAAAAAAAAAAAAAAAAAACACCTGGCTTCTTAGATGTAAGAGCAACCTCTTTCTTACGAACAAGAGAATTAATGAGCGAGGACTTGCCCACATTTGACCTTCCCAACATTGCAAACTCCGGTCGGTCATTTCTCGGACAATCTTTAGGCCTATTACTACTCTTTTCAAACTTAACCTCCTTAATCTTAGAATCTCCAGCATACGGACCAATCACGATATTCGACCCAGGCAAAACCATGTCATCCGTAACCTGTTCTGGCTCCACTCCAGGAGGCACAAACAACACTTGTCCCACAAACCTCGCAGCATCCGAAATTGGACCAGGTTTTGAGGTTTTTGTAGCAAATAATGCATGGTTGGAGGAAGATGAGTGCAATATAAAGGGTTTAGGATTGCTGAAATTTGGGAAGAAAGAGAATGACGGAGTGGTTTTGGAGGAGAGAGAAGACGGAGCAGGGTGGAGGATTACGGGGAGCTTCAGACTGCAGAGACGAGACCTGAGTAGTAACAGCGTCATTAGGTTGAACGGTAAATTTTTCTTTTCAGTGAGTGGACAGAGTTGCTATATTTAGAAGCGTCTTCTTCCTTCTCGTCCTCCAAAAAATGTAAGATTATCGAATTTAGTACACATATTTTTATATGTTTCAACTTAGATCCTTAATATTTTTGTATTAAATTATATTTTTTTTACAATTAAAATTAATTATATAAAAGTTATATGAGTCCTGAAAGCTTAAAAAACTTTGAAACTATCGAAATTCAATCTTAAAAGCACATGCACCAATTAAAATTGTTGATTGTAAGAGGAATTCAAGAAAAGAAAATGTTGAAAAAGGAAATTTAGATCGTCTAGGGGGTTAATCGATGGTAAAAGTGGATAACCTGGGAAAGGTAAATTTAGGGGTTTTCGTTTCTACAGTTACCACCACCAAGGACTCGGTACCTGTAGCAAAACCTGTTCAGAAAAACAGGAAAATTCTGGGAAATTTTTTCCACACTACTCTGCAACATGGCTTTACGCTCGAAGGGTATGTTTGATTTTTCCATCCCATTTTCGTATCGCATGCTTCTTGAATTTCTGGGTTCAGATTTTGCCTTTATTTCTCTCTCTTTCCCTTTTTTTTTTTTTTTTTCAAAAGGAGAATTGTTTTTGAGGTTTACTAATCTTCAAAGTTCAAGTTAGAAGGGAAAGGCAGGATCTTTTTGGTTTCTATTATATATATGTATTAAAATTTGGGGATTGTATTTGGCATACATTGTGGATTATGTTGAGAGTAGTTAAAGAAATTTTAGGTAAAACGGTTGAATGGTAGGACTTGCTGCTGGTGTTATATCTTATATCCGTTAGGATTAGTATCAGCTGACATTAACACAGTATCTACAATGCAATGCAAGAGAAGAAAGGTTCTTGCAGCTTGCAGCGCTTTTGTTTTTTTTTTTTTTTTTTGTGGGGGGGGGGGGGGGGGAGGGGGGGGGGTTGGATTTCTCTGCCGTGTGGAGATTTGGTTTTATGATTTTTTTATGGGGGAAAAAACTTGATTACACCTGTCTTCCAATAAAGTAATAGAATTTGTGATTTGAGAGGTATGATATTGTGATGCTGCATTGTAGACTCGAAAAGTTCAAGAGTTTTGTGGATTACTTATCTTTTCTATTTGGTTAATGATATTGGTTTTTCTTTTCAAAACTCTGTTGGCTTTCTCTCACTACTAATTCTTCCAATGTTTTTATAGTTGTGCGCACAAAAGCTGAGAAATTTGAAAGGAAGGAAATGCTGAAGTTTAATTTTAATCCCGAAGGAATTTCTGGCTTGGATTCAATACTTCAAGGTGTTTATGTGGCTTCTCGTCCAAAACAGGGTGATTATGAAGTTAGGAAAGAGTTAATTAGGGTCTTTAATGAAATTGCAAAGGAAATATATGGTAATTATATTCTTTTGTTTTCTTTCTCTATCTTGTCAATGTGATCTTCAAGTTTCTAATGTTATGGAATTAATTTGTTATAATGTTTATTTTAAATTTGAATTTTAGGAGAATATAATGAGGCTCCAGTAGTGGAGGAATTTGGGTCTTTCTCCATGGATCTTTTTACTACAAGAAGCGACTTAGATATGTCTGTTAACTTTATCAAAGGACTTCAAATTACCCGCGAGAAGAAGATTCAAACACTTCGGAAATTTGCTAAAAAGTTTTATGTGCTACAAAGTAACGTCCAACACCCATATATCTGCTTTATGTGCAAATTTAGTTTACAGTGGATGGATATGTGTGCATATGCTCTTGTTTATTTGAAGAAAATGATTTTGGTTCCTCAAGTTCTGTTGCTTGTCAAAGATACTTTTTACTAGAATCATGAGATTATTAACTGATAGATTTTCAATTTTTTATTAGATTAATAGAAGAGTAGACACCGGCAATTGGTAATTCAATCTTGTTAGACGTAGTTATCTTAACTTCTGACTTCCCTAGATGGTTGAGAATGAAAACAAATTTATTAGGTTTACTGTGCTCTACGATATAAGGCATCAAAATTAAAAAGTAAAAAAAGGGAGCAAGTTTTTATTTTCTAGAGTGTGTGAGAGAGTGATAAACGCATAGGTTGCAATATCTTGCCCATTTGTCATGTAGCTTCACACTTTGTCCTATTCACATGTGCTTCTTCCTGTCATTGCAAATTGTTTTATTTGAAGTCCGAGGTCTGTGGATGATTATTGTCCTTTTGACATATCCTAATACTTCAAAGTTTTAAGTACATAAAGGGAAAAGAATATATCATAAAATATTTTTGTATACATGTCGGATAAAAAATTTTAAAATTATTTTTGTTTCTTCCTTGAAAGAAGATATTATTTTGTTGTTAAACCCAATCTATTTTTGGAGTAAATTTCAATCGAAGTTATTTTTATGGCATGTTTTTTGACTAGTCTGCATCCTTCTGATTACTGCATCTTCATGCTTTAGGTAAAGGGCATGTTACTGGGGTTCATCCAATTACAACTGCCAAAGTTCCTATTCTAAAAGTTGTCGATCGTGGAACTGGAGTAGAGTGTGATTTATCAATTGAAAACAGGGATGGCATTTTGAAATCTCGATTAATCCACATGTTTTGTTCAATAGATGAAAGATTTCGGAAGCTAAGCTTTTTGGTAATGGTTGACAATCATTACTGTGAATTTATACATTTACATGTTTATACACACATGCATGCACACATGTCTGGTGCATAATACACATCACATGTGGGACATTTCCACAAATTAAGAAACTGGGGGTGGGAGGAAGTAGTAGAGCTGTGGTTTTTAATGCACACCAGTTATTTGGAGTTTAATCTCTTTTTCAGAAATGAATCTGCTGTGTGATGTAAATCATCTGCTGTTTGTTTAAAGACCATGCCTTTAATATTTGTAGTTAGATGAACCATAAACACTTGGATTAATATGTGCAAACAGGTTGAAGAAAAATATAAGTGCTAAGGGTATACTTGGCAACCACTATAGAAGGGATTAAGTGATTTTCATTCTTATTGGAAAACTCACTTGAGCTTGTGCTTAAAATTTCTATAATTGACTATCTAGAATATAATTGACCAATTTAGATAATTACTTCTTAAATAAGAATTAAACTGGGTCAGAATTTGAAAGTCATTTGTCCTGAAAATATTGGGTAATATCTGAAATTGAAATGGAGTGGAGGACTGAGAAGGTGAAGGTGGTTATGCAAGGCAGAGCTTTGGGTTATATTAGTATTTATATTATTATATTTGTGGAGGAATTATTGGAACCTTCCTTTCAAGTCATAATAACACAGGCATGTTATAGAAATAGGATGAATGCGATAGTTTCTCAAAGTATTTCAATTATATACTTAAGAGGAATTATGCCAATGATTTGAATTGCTTAATCATGTGAAGTTCTATACAAATGAGTACAATTCTAAATATTCCAAATTTTAGTTAAGCTTCATTCTTGGCAATACAGATTTTGCAACATTTTTGAGAATGTATTATGATTATTATTATTAAACTAATGCTTGAATTTGAAATATGCACTTGACATTATGGTGTGTTTTGTGGTCTCTCTAATTTAATAACTAAACTTCCTATTGCAGATGAAAATTTGGGCAAAGGCACAAAATATCAATAGTTCAAAGGATGGAACGTTGAATTCATTATCAATCATACTGTTGGTTGCTTTTCATTTGCAAGTATGTTTCTAACTTCTCCATTAGTTCAAAGGATGCAGTCTTAGTAGATATAAAGTACGCAGAATTAACATGGTTAACTTTGTTTGTTTTTATCAGATTCCTTGATTTTAATCAAGCTCGTGACAGTATCTAATGCAAACTTGATATCTCTGTCATCATTTTTCTGTTTTATCTTCTTTTCTGTCTTCAGTACCCCTTTTGGTTTGACACTTTACTGACACTTCAGTGGGCAGTATAATTATTTGAAGACATTGTTGTAGTCAATGTTTTTTAAAACGGAAATGTTGAACCAAAACAGTATAACTCAATCAGCATGCCTTTTGGGGATAATTATTTCTCTTCACCGTTGATTCTCATGCTCCCCGTTACTACATTCATGATCTATGTAGGTTCTTGTTGTTTTAAGTAATGCTTCCTTAAGACTTATGCAAATGTTGATTTTGTTTTAATTTCAGGAGTTAAAAAAATATCCATTGAGTTTCTTTAACATAGTTCTGATACAGTATTTGTCTGTAGTTAGATTTTAATTTAATAAACCTGTGCTTGCAGACACGAAAGCCTCCAATACTGCCTCCATTTACTGCCTTGTTGAAAGGTAATGATTTCTCTGCTTCAGATGATGAAGTCTTAAAGGCTTGTCTCTTGCATAGCATTTATCTTACAGTTGCCTACTAGTCGGGGCATGCGCAGTATAGTCTATCTACCCTTTTGGGTAGTGTGAAACTTCAAATCATTTCTGCGATTCAGTGAGTTTTCTGGATTCTGAATTATTCTCAGTTGGCTTGAGTATCATTTCCTTGAAGGTAAACAACACGAGTCTAGTATAAAAGCTTTTTGACTTTGAACCATTTGATTTAACTAGCCTTTGCATTCATGCATCTTGTTGTGTGTTCCCATGTTACGTAGTCTTGTTTTTGCCCCTTCTTGTGTTAGGGATTTTAGAGTTGGCAATAATTATTGGAGACCTTTCAATATAACTCATTAAATTTCATCTAAGAATCTAGTTTTTAGGTTTAATTTATCTTGCTACATACTAGACACTCTTTCCCTGAGGGCTTCAAATACATAACAAAAAGCACTTGCCTTTTTTCTTCCTTCACAGCATTTTATTGATGAAATGTGTTGAGTTTCCTCGTAACTAATAGATATTAATCTTGGTTTCTTCAGGAGTCTTTTTTTTGTACTGATTTTCATGAAATTGGCACTGAATGTTTGTTTTCAAGTACAAATTCCTTCATTAATTTTCTTTCTTTCTAATTGTCTTTTCTTTGGACATTTGAATTCTTTTTGGCCTTCCCATGTATTAAGTTTAAGATATTATTATGATGTAATTTTAGATGGTACTGATCCTGAATCTGTGCTGAAGCTGATTAATCAGTTTGTCAACTATGGAAAAAATAACAAAGAATCTGTTGCCGAGCTGTTTGTTACTCTATTGATTAAGGTATATATACTTCAAATATTTGTAGTCCACTTATTGTACACACTGGTTACTGCCTCTGCTTAGTCTTATCAGTCGATTAAGATTTCTGTCTCCCAAATAAATCTTTTCTTTCCCCTTTGGTTGCAGTTATCATCTATTGAGAGACTTTGGTCCAAAGGTCTCTGTGCCAGTGTTTTTGAAGCATCTTGGAAATCCAAAACTTGGAATTCTAAAGTTGCACCCATTAGTGTAATTATCTTTTACTGTTATTGTCTTACCTGCGATTTTTTTCCCGAAAGACACTGATTATATGAGTCTCGTGCAGATTGAGGATTTTACTGATCAGTCGCAAAATGTTGCAAGGGCAGTAGGTGTTGCAGAAATGAAACCAATCTATAAATCCATCCAGAATTCAATCCGTCATGTTCTTGCATTTATGTCTGATCATATCGATGGATCCATGTTGCAGGAACTTTTATTTGGCCAAGATTTTAAACTACCTCTAGCAGCAACAACAACAACAACAACGTGTCTTTGCTGTGTTTCTCAAGTTATTAATGCCGATAAGTTTGAACCAAATGTGGCACAGCCTCAGCCAAATGGTAGAGAGGAAAACCTGCAAGTTATGAACTCAAATTCTTTACTGACCAAAAGATTACTGCCTGTAGATGGTTGGGGAAGATGGCCTTCAACTACTTGTCAGCAAATGGAAAAGGCTATGATTCCATTGGCAAACAATTGGGCTGGAATGCAATCCTGCAGTTCAGAAATTGCACAGAAACCCGTGAATGATGATGACTGGAAAGGATCACAGCAATCCATTTCTTCTTTTCCATCTACTTCTGGTTCAAGAACTCAAGGTTCTGCTCGGTCGAAATTCCATCCTGTTAACAATAATCCGGAGTGTGGATTCCATAAATCCTCGTTCCCTGTTCCATGGCGAGGTCGTCCTTCCAAGAAAAGGAGGAGGTTCTGAAATTCCCATGGAAAGCAGGTACTGATGTATGTTCTTCTTCCTCCATTAGGGTAGAAGATTTGTGTCAATGTAGATATTGTATATTTGTTGGTCATTGTCTCCACTTTATTACCATTGTATATAGTTAATGTTCAATTTTAAAATAGTTGATAAAATATTTGTGCAAAATTATATTATTTCATCAATTTTTTTTCCATAAATTTGAGATATTTTTACTTCTACCTCTTAATTGTTATTAATTAAATTATATTTGACAAAATATTTTTTAATTTTACTTTATATTATTTGTCAATATTATTTATAAGGGTAATGGAAAAAATATTAATTATGGTTTAAAGCTCTAGAAAAGAAAATCTAAAAATAAAATCAAATTAAAGGATTAAAAAATTGAACTGTTTTTGAATATCTTCTATGATATTTTTATTTTTTATTTTTAAAAATATTTTTTATTAGAATGATGTAATTTTAAATCGTTATATAATCATAATATATATTTATGGCAGCAGTACTTTATTTGGTTGGTAGTTGGATGAAGTGAACGGGAGTTTGGAAGAGACACGGGGCAACGTTGCGTTGCCTGAAACCATAAAATTTCCATTCCATTGCACGCGAAAAGTATGACTTAATAGCCATGGCAATGTCGAGAACTGCTCTAAAGAAATTCATGGCGCTATCAGGAAGAACGGTAGCAATAACCAATAAAAGGGAATGTCTAAGATGGGGGTTTACGCGGTGGATTTCGACGATTACCAGTGGCGGCAGTGAAGAGAGTGGGAAAAGAATAGCGGCTTTATGGGGAAACGGTGATTACGGGAGATTAGGATTTGGAAATTTGGAGTCTCAATGGAGCCCTAAATATTTGAATTCTTCAGCTTTTGATAACCAAAGCTTAAGAGAAATTGCATGCGGCGGTGCTCACACACTCTTCTTAACAGGTTCTTATTTCTAACAAACACGAGTTTGTCAATTTGGATGTTTTTTAATTTTTTTTTTCTTCTGATGATCATAGATTATTGATGCGATATGTTTATGCGTTTGATGGGTTTCTGTATCTTGTTTGCTTGAAGAGAGAGTGTTTATTATGTCTTTTAAAGTTAGTGATCAGATCACATGGACAACAATTTTAGTGTCTCTTTTAGCTTTAAATTTTTTAGTTCAACGAAGTGATTAACTCAGCAGAGACATGTTTTTATCAGTTTTTAATGGTAAAAAATAATACTATTACTTGATGAAACTTCTGGATATGTTTCACGGCTCATCAAAGCAAAGCCAGCTGCATGCTGCAATGTACGTTGCACATTAGTCTGCACTCGCTCTATCCCGAAAATCACGTGAATTTAAGAGAAGAATTGATGACATGGAAAGAGATGATGATACAAAAATTCCTATAACTTTTATCCTCTTTTAAGTATTTAATTTGTGTCAATGGATTAAGGGTATCTTTGGAAAAAACACTTATTCTTGATTGATTTATGTAATTGAGGGATGATTTCTATAGAAACTGTTGAACAGACTTTTAGTGTGGTGGGAGTATTTCGTAATGAAGGAAAAATGTTGATTGTGTGAAAAATTGGCGAAGAGAGATATTATGGATTCTACCCATAAATATTTAATTTGCAAAAGGACCTATGAAACGGTTCATTTTCATTTGGATGACTAGTGGTTTATAAAATTGGTACTTTACACCATACCTTTCAGTGTGTGAAAGAACTCCAACCAGGATTTTCATGGCATACAGTGGTGCACACTGAGGTACATGGCTGAATGCCTCAAAACCTAGGCATGCCTCAGCAGAAAGGCAGAAGGCGCTAGGTGAGGTTAAGGTGTTCCTTATGTGCTCTAAAAGTGGATCAGTTCCTTTTTTTTTCTCATTATTATTATTATATTAACTTACATATAATTAAAATTACAGTTAGAAGAAAATGAAAAGTGTATTCTAAATGATGAAACAAACTAAATAAACCCCAAATGAAAGAAAAAAAAGGAAGATTACTCTCTGCCAGCTGACTATCTCTCTTCCTATTCTTTTGTTCTCAAGCTCCACGTTCTATTTTAGGCCATTGTCTTCTGTTCCTTATTTTAGTGTCAGTAATGAGAACCTTATGAAGATGAGGATGAGGAGGAAGATGCTTCACTAGAAAAGAAATATCAAGTTAAGGACATTTTTCCTAGAGATTTGGATTGTGATTATTAGACATTAATTTATTTAGTTGTCTTCATTTTACCATGTTAGGACTTGCCATTATATTTGTTAAAGTTCATATGCTAGATATGTATATATATCATCTGTAATAATTTTTTAAATTTTGTTTTCCACTAGTAGTGCACCTTTTTCACCTTGCCACAAGGATCCAGGTACTCTTTGTGCCTTGTGCCTTTAAACAAAACTGTCTCCAACCAACCTTTAATCAACTTTAAGAGTAAACAATTATGTTACCACATATTGATTTTCATAGTAAAACTCCAGAAATCTTTTTTCACTATTTATGTCTTCTTCTCTTTACATTACATGTTCCTGATATGTGTTGCTATACATTGTCTGTCTCCTTTGAAGGGATGAAACATGAACTCTATTTACCTTTTTAGTTCTCCTAAGCATAGCTCTATTTCTTTTTTATGAAATCTCACTTTTCAGATCCAATTATGTGGTGGATTGCAAATATTGCATGCTAACACATGCTATTATGCTTGATGAATGTTTATTTTTTCTATTTATTTGTCTGGAGAACATATTTATTTGCACTTTATGTGTGCGAAGACTGATAATATAGGGGACCTTGTACAATATAGCATGCATGGAAAGTTGAGTGATTTTTCTTTTTTATTTTCCGAAAATTATGCTTTCTTGCAATTATATTTCTAGAAATTAAATGTCATATGTTTGCAGTTATTTTGTGAATTAAACTTTTGAGTAAATCAAAGCTTTTGGGTGATGTATGCAAAAAATTATTTTTCTTTTATTTCTGTTATTTGGTATCATAATTTCTATTTTGTATAGACTTATTCTCTTCATTCACATTTTTCTTATATTCTCTGTTTTGTTCTTGTAGTAGTTTAATTGATTTTTCTCTTGATTTTTGTTTCAAATGATGTTGTAGTTCATTTCCTTTGATGTTTCTTGTACAACGTAACTATAAGAGTTCATAAGAAAAAGAAGGAAATATATCTTATGTTAAAATGGTTTAAAAGCTAAAACTGAGTTGTGTTGCCTGTTATAAAGTTTATTGACTAGTTCCCAGTGAGTTTGGAAAGATTATGCACAAGCATTGTAGTTAAAAAATACCCCATTTAACCTTTGCCATTGATTTTATGCTTGAGTTGGACTACTCTCCCACCATTTTGTTATGAAAATTTAAACTATTAGAATATAGGAGTCACATGAACTTTTGGATAGGTTTATTTGCCATACACAAATTTCCAATAACAGACCCATCATGTGAGTAACAACTAACTATTCAATGAGACCTCTTAGTCCAATACCTTATTACATTTAAACTGACGGAGAGGTGCTGGATTTATAAACATATCAATTACATGATGCTTGCCTTTTTGCAACTGTTTTGCCTCTAAGTTTATTTTTGTAGAAGTATTTTGTCTAGCATATCAATATCTTTCTGGATTGATCAATGCCATGTCCTTAGAAAGATCATATGCTATTGCACAAAGATATTCAAGAATGGTTGTTTGCTCCATTATAGCTTTATAGGCATGTATTTTAATCTTTAAGATCTGGCAAGTCACACTATCAATTATAGTGGTTTCTCTGTTGATTCGCAAGTCACACTATCAAAAGAATGATAGAATTGTTATATATACCGGAAACATTATGTTTACAGGACTCTGAAATGTAGTTTAACGTCAGTGTTAGAGTAAAAGTTTAACAAGTTCCAAACTCTTCTTTTTCCTGAAAGCTTTACTCTAGTTTTGATTTATTTTTGCTAATATATTTTCTGGAAAAGCTAATGTATATATAGCTTTGGATTTTGAATGAGTTAAGTACAACATGCTGTGTGCCATTTCTTCTCATAGGTTCTTCATTGCTTCCATGCTGTCCTTATCTTCAGTTTGAAATTTATCATTCTATATTTCAAGCTTATGCACACCGCTGAATGTGTAATTAAACTTTTACATCTAATTCACTTGTCATCTTTTTGCAGAAAGTGGTAACGTTTATGCCACTGGTCTCAATGATTATGGACAACTGGGCATATCAGAAGATAAAAGTTATACGCCAGTATGATATACCACTTTGTTGCTAAACTTGATGCAGGATCTTGAGTGTAAAGTTTCAGCATATTGTTAGTAGAGTTTATGTAGGTAGTCAGTGCAACTTCCTCTGAAGGCTTTAATGACAAATTAGGCTTCTAATAGGATTTAGGTTCTAACTAAAGATAGGAAAGATAGAAAATTTTCACAGGAGAAGTGGGAAAAGGGATAAGGAGAGGAATTGTTTTAACATATTCTCCACCAATTGCTGTATAAAAAACAGAGCTTCTATGTATTCGAAAAGCCCATTGCCCACAAGCTAAAATAATGACACCTCTTGTAAAGTTCATGATCTGGCTTCCGAATTCTGTATCAGATATCCATGTTCAAATGGATAAGAGCCTTTTACCCTTTACTTCTGATAATCCCCTAGTGGAAGTGAGAATGGTGTCCAGGATGTGTTTTATATTTTCTTGAATATGCTAGATCCAGTGAGAAAGTTGAGTGAGTGAGACTTCAGTATATTGAAAATGTTGCTAGTCATAGAGTTTACCTTCTAGAGAATCTTGTAGGATCAAACATTTCTACCTTGGAGCTTCTTATACCTTGTGGATAAGAAAATTTTCTAGTGCATTTCTAGCTTCAAATATGTCAGGATGCATCTTTAATTCAGCATACTCTAGTTGGTTTTATTTCTAAAATCAACTTTTCTGTTTGTAGTGGCATGAATCTCTTAAATATTATTAGTGAAGGCCTCAGCTTCTGCACTAGTCTGAGCTGCTGGGTATGCAAACAAAATCAATGGATTGGATTTCCTTGTCTGCATATCTATCAAAGTTTTATCAGGATGACATCTAGTAGTATTATTGATTGAATTGCTTTCTTGAAATTCAAACAAAGGTTCTGTCGAATCCCGTGAGTTTTATATTCTACCAACTTAATATTAGGTATCCATGGTTGCACTCTACAACCTTCTGTATGCCAGTTACTTCCAAGATGAAATGCAGTTATGCTGCCATTTTAAGATTAACAAGCATTTCACATAGCTTGTCAGGATAATTTCAGGGCATGCTCTTCTTAAAGAGCTTTGCCTTTATTTGTTTCCTGCCTGCTGTATGTGGTTGCCTCAATCTCGTTATAATCACCTTCAATACCTTTGCAAGACCATCTAGCTTCACATTAACAAATGAACCTAAAATTCTCTTCTATTGCAGATTACCCATCAACAAATGAAGTAGGATCTATCCTTCCATCAAAATCTTGAACATCTTATGTACCCATTCTTTGGATCCATTGTTTACAAATATTCTAACCGGCTTGTAATCATCCTGCCCATGTGAAAGAGAACACAATGAAATAGACTACCATTAATAGTACATCTTGTTCGGAACAATTGATGGTTTGGGAGGTGTCCCCTTGCTTAGGTGTCGGCATTTATTTCCTTATCACATAATATGCTCATCACTCTCATCATATTCTGCATACATGTCATCATGCCCATCAGGCTCACAACAATTCTTCTTCATCCTCTCTTTCAATCACATTCATTGGTTTTCTTTTCGAACACTCATTTGATTTCTGACTGTGTTGGTTACATCTAAAGCACTTCCCAAGCATTAGTCTTGTATATAGATTCACTTATTTTTGACCCTCTTTGGTTTTAACTATTTTTTCTTTTCAGTCCCTTTTTGTCTATCTGTTTGATACAATTTTACCAATACATTTGTATCTAGAAATATTGTTCTGATACTAATCAGCCTCATAGTTTATTCTATTTGTATTGAACTTTCCTTCACCCTTCTCTTGCATAATCAATTCTACCATTATAGCTCTGTTTTTAGCTTCATTCAGATTTTGCAGAACCTGAACCGCAATTCTATCCTTAATATGAGGTTCAATCCATCTAAATATTGAGCCACCTCTTGTCCTTCACTTTCCTGTAAATGATTCCTCTCAGCAAATCTCATAAATGGCTTCAATCTCCTTATTATTAGAAAAGCTTCCAAAGTATGCGTTTATCTTTGGCGCTAGCAAATGTATCCCTCTGGCACTTATTAGACGTTTTCTGTCCAGTATGTGATGCTGCTATTATTTTGTTCTACATGTTCATATTGAAGAAAGAATGGAAATGCTGTAATCACGTTATTTTCTGTTTCTTTCAAAAGCCTATTCTGATTATGGATGTATATGAAGATGAAAAACTATTTTGTGTTTGAATGGCATTTTTTAGGCCTATTTAGATGAAATTTTCTTATCTCATTTCATGTAAACTCAAAAGAAAATGTTTTTGCTGATGCCATGAAAATGTTTATGTCCTTAGCTTAATGCATGTTTGAGATATATCATGTTTGTATTTGCTAAGGCCCTTCTGTATCAGCGTTTAGTGCATGTGGTAATTTTTAACTTGGTACCAGAGCAGGAAGTCTTGAGTTTCAACTCATATCTTCTTCCCATTTCTTCATATTGTTTACATCGATCTTGTTATGAAAAATTGTGTTCAGTGCACATGTAAGAGGGGCGTGTTAAGAGAATAAATTTTACCCTCTCTATCAGCTTAAGCTTTTAAATTAGATAACCATTTAACTCAATTATCAATATTTTGAAGAATAGATTTCTGAACATGATTACTGTCTGTAAGTAAGAGGTTGAGTGAGAAAAACAAAATGCATAACCAGTAATACTGTGCTTTAAGTTTACTTCCTGATATACCTTCTGAAGTACTTTGTTAAATTTTATGCATATGGCTTGTGCTTAAATTTTTCTTTTTGCTGCTGGAATATCGTTATACATTCCTAGTTATATCACTGGCAATTTCACACCCTAAACCAATTCCTCTTGCTGTTGATTCTTACAGGAGCCAGTTCCAGTGTCAGGATTTCGTAAAGAAGTAATAAAAATTTCTGCTGGCTATCATCACTCTTCTGCTCTTACAGGTTCTTTTCATGACCTCTTTCTATTGGCTGGATCTGTTAGACCTACATAACAGATAATATAAATGAATTGAAGCTTATGGGGGCAGGGTTTATGTGTACCATATACCATTCACCAGTGGTTGATCATCCTATAAAGGTAGTTCATTAGAAAGTGCCTGAGCTCTTGATTGAAAAGGGTGGTTCATTGTGGGAAGCTAAGCTATACCCTTAATATTTTATTTCTTTCTTTTCATCTCCCTGCCAAATGAGCGATGACTACTTGTTTGGAATTCTTGCACTGAAGCCCCATGCAAAAACATGGGGCACCGACAATTGGCCAAAATTAGGTGTAGAATAATAGCATATGCAAACTATTGATAACATATGAGACTAGTAATTTAACTGCCAAAGTGATAAATTGTCGATATAATTTATAGGAAACATATAATATGCTCAATAGTTTCTTATTTTTTCTGGTCCTTCAATTTCTTTTCCTTATTTTTTTTTTTCAATGGTTTAATGAGCATTTTTGTATTGTAAGTTTACAACCTCTCCAACTCTCAGCTCTACCACTTGCATCATGTTAAAATCTGAAAGTTACTATCATTTGGTTGACAAACAACCTTTATGCTGTTAAAAGAAATCTAATTAAGAAACTTCTGGCAGCATTGAAGCAGCTTGAGCTATAAAAATAGGGATTTGGTCCCTCTGACTACTTACTTATAGAGAGAAATATCAATCTACCTAACAGAAGAATAGTTAAAATGTGGATTATATGTTCAATATTCCTTATACTTTAGACAGCTACTCCACTAGAAATCTTAATTATAGTCGTTTTCTGCACATAACAGAAGTTTTATACATGTATGAAGACACTTATTATCTGATTTTGATTATTAACTAACAGAACATTTGAATCATTGTTAGGAAAAGAATATTAGAATATAGTTCTCTGGTAATATTAGCTTTGAGAATTCAAGCAGTAGTTTCTTTGAGTTTTAAGTGATCTTGATTCATTGGACATGCAAATTAGGATGACATGAACTGTATGTGCCCATCTTCAGTTGATTCTTTTATCCAGTGCTACTTCATTTTATTCAGTGACATTTTAATTTTCAGTACTTTTTTACTACTCAGTTCCTCTAATGAGCAGATTCCTTTATCTTGTAGTGGATGGTGAACTACACATGTGGGGAAAGAATTCAAATGGGCAGCTTGGATTTGGTAAAAGTAATGGCCAAACAATTTCCTACTTTTTTATTCTGTATCCTTTATTTCATAAGCCCCAGTTTTTGAAAATTCTGGATCATGACAATAACCTAGCTTATATTTTGGAGGTTTCTTTTGGTCCTTTGTATTTTATTTTACTCTCTTACCTATTTAATTATTCCGAATTGACCTTTGCAGTGGTCTTACTACGACAAAAATTTTCTATTAAGAAAATCATTTTCATCTTTTATGACTTTTTGGGCCTTCTTCTCAGTTGCTGGGAGTTTTATTTCTTTATTTATTTTTAAATTACTCAGAAAGGGGATTTTGAAGAAACCTATTTTGGAAATTAATATGGCCTCTTATCTTCAACTGTGTTAATAATCAAAAACTGTTTTGAAAAGCCTGAATAGTTCTTTTAGACACTCTATTTAAACCTTTTTTTAGCTAAACTGACAAGATAGAAAGAAACCAAGATAAAGTCAAGGGGAAAAGGAAAACAAAAAAAGAAGGAAAAAAAGAAAAAAAGAAAAAACTTGTACTTTGTCAGGAGAAGGAAAGGGAAAAAAAAAAATGGTAAAGTAGCCTATCTTAACCTACAGAAAATAGGGCTTTACGTCTTTAAGGTAAAGATGCTCTTGGACCATGCCTATTCTTGGATCTGTTATGTTATCTTCCTTTATATTTTTTCTATCATTCTTCAAGTTATGAAGCATGGAATTCTTCAGAGACTGATATTTTGTCCAATCTGTAAACTATTTTTTTCTATTTTGACTTTCCATTGCTTAGCATTTGTTGGAGACGGTCATCTGATGGGAAGACAGATGATAACTTTTAACACTTATGTTTTGAACATTTTCTGCAGAGGCTGCAAAAGTAGTTAAACATCCTACTAAAGTAGAATGCTTAAATGGAGTCACCATCAGACTTACCTCTTTGGGTTTTGAGCATTCAGTTGCTGTTACAGGTTTGAAATATCATATGAGTGGAGTTGTTAAATTGGTTGTTAGCACCTTCGCTTGCTTCCGAAAATTTTATAGTATTTTTTTTCTTATTATGTTATTTATATATTGCTATTATTGTAATTTACCTATAGAAAAACAAGATTTTCTGAAAAGTCCTTTTGCAAATATCTTATTCCTAAAATTCATGGAGAAGTTGGTTTAAGCACATCATCTCTTCATTATCCAATATACTTGTGATTTTAGTGGACATTTTGCTTGTTTTGCCAGATAATGGTGAGGCTTTGAGTTGGGGTGGTGGAGCATCTGGTAGACTTGGTCATGGACATGAATCAGGCATCTTAGGATTTGTTAAAAGTAACAGGTCTGTATTCTTCTTGTTAAGAGAGCTAGCTTGTTTGTGCTCTGGTATTTCTTTTCAGAAGCTGGACTTAGTGTTATCTTCAGATGTATCTTTAGCATCTTCATTTTATGCATTTTACCTTCTACAACCGGTTAAATAAATGATTCATTTATCTGAATATTTTTAGTTTAAGGATGAAAATAGTCAGAATGTTTTTGTTTTTTTTTTTTCTCAAAGGACTAAATTGGCTAATAAAAATATTTTAGTGTTTAAATTGGCCATTAATCCTATAATTAGGATACTGTAAAAGGACAAATTGATTTCAGAAAATAGAATGTTGTTACACCTTGCTTGAGTACTGGCTGGTGTACTAATAAGTTAGAAATCAAAGTAAGCAGGAAGATTCTAGAACGTGAATTCTAAGTCCATGACTATGACTATGTGTTGGATAATTTAAATTTTTGGATTTTTTATCTTATTATTCATTTTTTCTCTTCAACTTCTCAATCACTTTGATTATCATGATTATGCTTCTATAAATGCTTCTTTGAAGTCTGCAGCATAAATTTATGACCTTTTTTTTCATTTTAGTAGAGTGATCACAATAATAGTTGAGAATTAATTCATTTTCCCTCATTCAGTGAATATACACCGCGACTTATTAAAACACTGGAGGGACTTAAGGTACTTTAATACTGTAGTCTCTAAGAGATATTTTATTGTTTTAACTTTAGAGGTTTGGTGATCTGTGGTGCTTTTGACTGTCCGAGAGAAAACAGATCAAAAGTATTGCTGCTGGGATGCTGCACTCTGCCTGTATTGATGGTATACCATTATCCTTCTATAGCAAATTGGGAATGGGTAAACTTTTCAACTTTTAATGTACAACATATTCATTCTGCTGATTTTGTAGAAAATGGCTTTGCATATATTTTTGGAGAAAGATCAATGGAAAAACTGGTGAGATCCTTAATTGATAGGAAGGAAATCTATTTCTAGCTTATACTTTTAATTTATGTTCATTCAGAGGCATTTGTCATTTATTTTCTCTTAAGCTTATACTTTTCCCTTGTTCTGTACAGTAGTTCCTTTGGCTAGTATTAACTCTATCTTCTTGACATAATACAGGTCTTTGAAAATGGATACAAGGCCTCAGTGCCATCTGTTATGACTGACCTGCCACCTTCTGAAGAGGTTGCATGTGGCGGTTATCACACTTGTATTGTTACAAGTATTTATCACTTCTGAGTTCTTAAAGTTCATTTTTTACTGTCAAAGTATAAGATTAACCTGTTCTGAAACATAGGGGAATTTACTTTTTAAAGTAGCATTAATGCTGGGAATTGACACATTGGGTTGAACTTGAAACTTTCTATTGCTAGCCCTCAAGTATAATAGGAAGCTCTCATGACGACAGTGTCCGGGGCTGTAATATAGTGAAGAATTTAACCCTTTGTTATTAGAAATTAACAGTTGACCCTAGGTTGACCTTGTTATTGAATAGAGTTTGTTATTTAATAATAATAATAATGAATGATGTAATTGTTTGAGAAGGAGATAATCTATTTTCCTACCATTTCATATTTGATATTTTTCATCTCTTAGTCCGAGAAGCTAATAAATACTGCCTGGAATGTATTCCTGACGTGTACTCAAATCTACATAGAAATTTTTTCTTATTACCTAATTTTACTGATCCCCAATTTCTGTTTTGATTGTGTTGAATTAGCAATTACCTACTCTATTCTCCTTAAGTTTAGGCTTTTCAATGATAAAATAACTTTAAACAAATATTTTATATATTTCTCTTACATTTGTAGTTGCTTACTAAATTCTTGCTTAATATTGGGATTTTTTTGATTAATCAGCATATTATACCTCAGCAATCTTTTAATTGGTATTTGAAGGAAGTTGGCTATAACCACTGACCTTAGTGAACTAATCTTTTGTCTATCTTTTGCTCAATTAACATACTGAAGCCATACTAATCATGAAATTCTGGAACTGAATCACTCAATTCTGACTTAATAGCTTTACTGAAATCCTCTAGAATGGGGCAACAAAGAAAACAAAAAACTAAAGAGTAAAATGAATTATCTGGCAACTTAGAGCAAATAGAGAATCTGCTCATTAGTTGGTAGGTTCTTTTTGTCGCTGAAATTTTTCTGTTCACATGAATGGTGTCAGTATGATCCAATTTCTTGAAACCCTGGAGATCCTCTTCCAATACTCATTATTTTCTGTGTGATAACTGTTGAAACTTGACTTATTAAAAATGGGGCAGGAGAGCCGTGAATTATTGCACTCTTCAACTGCAACATAGTTTTCTGCAATGTTAAGTTGGTTCCTTATCTAGCATATAGGTGGTCATTTTAAACCAGTATATATATTGACCATAATTCTAGTGTTCGATTGTCTTTCATTTGTAGGAGGTGGAGAGCTGTACACATGCGGTTCAAATGAGAATGGATGCCTTGGTGTTGGGTATTCCTCCATAAAATACTTCAATTTTTTAGCATATACCCGGCAATAATTTTATTATTTCTTATTTTGAGCTCACAATTTGCCCTTGCTCATATCTATGTGATAGTGTAACTAACTTGTTTATTTTCTGGTGTTAGATCTACTGACGTCATTTCTTCACCTGAAAGAGTTCAAGGTCCATTTCTGAGATGTCCTGTTTTCAAGGTTTGTCAAAGTAGTCATGATAAATGCCAAGTTTTAATTTCTGTCTTGTTAGTGTAGAAAGTCTTATATCAAACACATTTAGATGCACACCATGTATTGCTTTAAGATTTTTAGGCATTGTTTCAGAACCTTGGAAATTTTATGGAAGCACTTTCAAAATTCTTTTGATTGTGCTTATACATTAAATTAATTTAGTTTTTCTCAAGATATTTAAAGACTTTTCTTCGGAGTTAACCCAAGAAATGTCTTCCTTATCCATCATTGTTTTTTACTTTCATAGTGTTCTTTGTTGTGGAACTAAAGAAATTAGCAAATATCTGAAACTCTGGTCTTTTACTGTCTTTTCTAATTTGTGTTTCTTTTTTGGAAAGTATATAAGTAGAAAGGTGTTCCTACTCAGAGTTTCTTGTTATACTCTTGGGATTCACTTTCTTTTATTCCCTTGATAGGTATCCTGTGGTTGGAAGCACACTGCTGCAATTTGTGGTAAGGATATTTCATGTGAAATTGAATTTACATCTCTGTTTTCTAAACTAGGGTTAAGCTAGGGTTAACTGTTTGCACAAAGAAGATGAAAGAATACTCCAAATATCATATTTTGGACAAGTTTTATGACATTTTATATAATATATAAAGCATATACTGTTACTGTAGCTAATGTGGACTGTGATTGCTGCTATTTATTTGCATGTAGCAAGTTCGTGTTATGTGGCTGCTGATGATCATTTATAAATAATTAACCACATGCTTTTTTCTTTTCACTTTTATATTTCTCACTATACATTTATATCTAACTCCTTGTCTGCTTTATGCCAAGAAGAAGGGCATTTGTGATTACCTGATATCCCAATAATACTCTATATTCTAAAATAGCTTCTTGTTTGATGATAAGTTGTTGTGGTAGACGCTCAGATGAATGTTAAGGTTTTCTGTGGTTAATGAGAGACCAAAGAGTGGAGATCAGTAGTAAGAATTATCATTTTACATGAATAATGTTGCATTGACTTGACTGTAATGCAGGTGTATAGGCAGATAATGTTAATGACTCAACATTGATTTCTTGGCATGCCAGAAAGATAGTCATAGATAAAGGGGAATTACAAAAGAGTCTAACTTGAACTTTTATGTACTCAACTTCAAAACTTCTTTTCACTCCTTTTGAGTGGACTTCTAAACTTCCGTAAAACTGTGGATGGTCCTATAACAGAAAATTTGATCTTACAGAAGAAATAAGATTAAGATAAAAGAAAAGCATATAAGGGTAAATTGGTCGTTTTAATTTGAAAAGTGATCTACATGATCCAAATTACTGAGATTTGTTTACAGCATTTTTAAGTATAAGATTATAATAGAGGACCTCTGCAAAAGGGCTAATAGAGCCAAATGTGTTGAGGTTTCTTTTTCTTTTCCCCTTAAATTTGTTTTTTTGTTTTTTTTTTTTCTTTTTTCCCCTTTATCTGAGTTTATGTTAACGGCAGTAGCTCAGTTCAAAATTGACTACATAAATAGCTCTTCAAGCGTTGATCAGATTCTTTCACCCTTATCCACAGCTTTAGCAAGTTTAATCTTTTAGAGCAAGTAATAATTTACTATAGTATTAAAGCAACAAGAGGTCCCATATTCTAGCTTTGGCTTCATCCCAATTTTTGGGCAGATGGACCTATTATTGAGAATTTGTGTTTGGCCCCCGCACATGAGGATATCTTCTATCTATAATTTAATACAGTATTGGAGTAGGAGCAAGGGATTGTATTCGGGTCTTGGTTCTATCTTTATTTGTTTGATTATTGTTCACATGATAGTTTTGTTAATGAATTTGTGTATGGCCTATATGTAAGGGGGTGTGTTAAATAGTTGCAGTTAGCACTCTTTATCAGTTTAAATTTAACAAATTTGAGCTAAAAGATAACAAGCTTTATTTATCTAATGTGAGTCTACTTCATGCTGAGGTTAGTTTCTTCTTTTCAGGAAGCCATGTTTACACTTGGGGTTGGGGAGGTTCTCATGGGACTTTTTCTGAAGATGGACACTCTTCTGGAGGACAATTGGTTTGTTCTTCATCTCTTTCTCTTTGATGAGATTGGATATATATATACATATATGTTTGATATCGTCTGGTGAGTGGGTGATATTTTATGTTCTTATCGTGATAACAGGGCCTAAAATATATTGAGAGAATGTCTAATTAGTGTGGTTTTCCTTCCCAAAAATAAGATAAAATTTGATTGCTGGGGTGTCAAAAATTTGATTTCACTATGGAAAACTAAAAATGCTGGTACGTACGTAGTTTCATAAGCTGAGAGTAGATTCTTTCCTCAACTATTCACAAATTTCTCCTCTGCAATTAAAAGAAAGTTTAGGACAGAAAGGAAGAGGAGTTGGATCATTACGTTCAGGAAAATATTTTTTCATTTTTATATTCTAGAATGTTCTAAGTTGAGCTCACATCCATGTTAGTTTTTTTTCATTAACTTAATAATACAAGTAATTCTTTCATTTTGTTTGTTATTTTTATGTAGAAATGGTTTAATGCTTCCAAAATAAAAAATTCAGAACTAAAAGTAATGCTTCCTCATTCTTTGTTATTTAGTTTAAGGTAGCAGCACTTAATGATGTTTTCCTTACAATTAAGTAGTGTTAGTCTTGTCTTGTTGCTTCAGTGCACCATCATCTGCTTCAAGTTCTGTCGTATCTTGCATGTGCATCTATCCATGTCTGAACCTGGTTCATATTTTGCACAGGGTCATGGTGATGATGTTGATTACATTGAACCTAGAAGAGTTGTGGATTTTCACAGCAATCTAAGACCATTGCAAATATCATGTGGATTTAATCATACAGGGGCCGTGCTTCAATATATTTAAACAAAATTCTTGGTATGTACCGCTGTACTTTAATAATAATCCCCTTTTTTGGTATGTCTGTAATCAATAATTCTTTCAGAGCTTGTAAAAATAAGCATAAATAAAGCTTGCAGTTCATCATTATGGGAAAGCTTGTAATAAAAACATCACTTTTTTTATGAGTTTATACCTTTGTATCCTTTACATTTTATGCAAAATAAAGGTGCTCATTTTGAAAAAAGTGAATCCTTTTGAAAACATATCGACACTTTTTGTTTTGTCGTAATCACTTCAAATACAACTAAAATTAATATTTACATTTGTAATGAAACTAAACTACCACTTGACAAACATACTAATTTGATTGTCCTTATAATTTTCATACCAACAAACGTTGTCAATTTCCGAATGGTTATGGATCACTAACAACATACACAAGAGACATATTGCTTTTTTTATTTACACCATATATTCATTAACAACATGCCTTATAAAAATTACAAAATCACTAAATGCAACATCTTTAAACGTGCATTCATCTATGTAACCCAAATTTAATGTATGTTTCTTTGTTTCTTTCTTTGCTGCTACTGTTTTCTCACAAGAAATCCCCCCGCCTAAATACCCTTTTTTTCTTCTTTTTTTTTTTTTTTTCCTTTTCTTTTCTTTCTTTTCACATTTTAAACAAAATCCCATATCATCTTAGTAGCACACTGGGCTCCATGTCCGTGTCTGAACAGTGAGCATGCACTTATGCTGGAGAAGACCTTTCAGATGCAGAGAGAGTAGTCTACAAAATAGGCCGCGTTCGTGGAGATCTATTAGGTGGTGTTTGTGCTCTAAATTGAGGGATTTCAGTCCAAGGATCAAGTGTATTTCTTGTGCTGAGCCTCATTGGAAACATGGAGAATTCATTTGTGGCGAAACCATTTTGGGCGCCTGCAAATCCATAAGAAGGATGAGGTGGAGAAAGAAAATTACTTCTGTTTGCCTGTGCATGTTGTCGTAGTGGACTTGAGCAGGGAGAAACAGGCAATGATGTTATTGTCCTTGCAGCACTTTCCCTGTCGACACAAATCAGTCAAAACACTAGAATAAGCTAAGAAACAAATAGAATTTACATCGTATTCCATGCATGCATGATACCTTAGGCCAGGCGCAGAACGCGAGAAAGCAACAGCAGGTTTAGAACCATATTCCACTTCAGAAGAAATAACAATATTTCTGCTTCCACGCATCTCTACAGCGGTCTGAAATGGAAAGAGGAGAAGGAAGAATCCAAGCATTAGTTCAAATTTTTCATACTACAAACAGCATAACATATGAGCTCAATTTTGGGATGCACAGTAGAGGCAACAGCAAAGATTTTCACGAGTTCAGACCCCTCACAAATCCTTGACTATAAAAAAAGGGAAAAAAGAAGACATCCAAATTCGATCCTAATTTCTATGCTTAATAGTCAAAGACATTTGTCTATAACTGGAAGGTTCACAAGAAACAAACCAAAAACGGTTTCAGTATTTTGAGCTTGACCTAAAAATTCCTCCTAGAAGTCTATGATTCTCCATTGATGTCCTTTCTTTCAATCAACAGAAAGGGTAAGAACCTCTGGTACATCAACTTGAAAATAATAATCAAATGCCAGTATATGAAAATCATGCAATCATATTCCAACTTTTCCCATCTCAAAAAGGGAAAAGTCAAATCATAAGTTATTGAATTCTGAAGTTCTTAAAGAAAGAGGGGAGAGAAAAAGGACCAAATAAGTTATTGTATTAATCACTATTCGAGCACAATCAATGGCTTACTTGTCATTGATTGGAGAACTCATCGAGTTGCACAGAACAACAGATTAGAAACTACGTGTGGAAATGAGAACCAATGGTGCAATAAAGCCTAAAATATACTGAAGAAACTTTTATGAATTAATTTTGGAGAAATTACCGGAGTACGGCTTCCATCAAAAGTCTGAGGAAAGCTTTGCCTGGTTATATTTACATTGGCAATTCTTGCTGTAGTTTGATCTCTAACAAAAGGGTGATCTAACAGTTGTGAAGCTGGAGGTCTTGCATTTGGTTCCCGCTGCAAACATAGCCTAATAAAGCTTTTTGCCTCATTTGAAAGATATTCAGGAATTTCCGGAATATCTTTACTGTTTCCAATTTTAAATATTGCTGCAACCTGTTAAGTACAAAAGAAACATATTTTTAATTCTTTTTTTAAAAGAAAGTTTACTCTAATGCAAGAGGAATTATAAAACTTTTACTTAATACATCCAGTTTCATACCCCTTCAAACTGACTCCAGGGTGGTTTTGATGTAGCCATTTCAAGAATTGTACATCCCAAGCTCCATATATCCACTGCAAGACTGTAACCACATGTATTCATAACAACCTGGAATCATACAAAACATCACATAACGATGACAACAAGAGGAAGCGCTACTAAAGATGCCACCAACATAAAAAAGGGAGCATGCATCTAATAGATATGGAGAGGATCATACCTCAGGTGCCATCCAATAAGGGCTTCCCTTGAAGGACAGCATTGATGAAGCTGATGTTATCTGCACCAGAACTAGAACAATTAGGAACCAGTCCCAAAAACCAATGATATGAACATATAATCTACTTGAAATACTTAAATGAGTAGTGTAATAATCAACCAAACTTTTAAAACTTTCAATGATTCATTGGGCATACTTGTTTGCTTCCATAGGCTTTGGTTGTGATCCCCCAAGATGATGGATGCAAATAAATTATTTAATAAGATTTCCCCTATATATATATATGAATATGTATCTTTGTCTCACAGACAACATAAAATTGCAGGAGTCTGAAACAAGGGACTTCATTTATCTTATTTTTTCTATATTTTCCCGTGCTTAATCACTAAGAACCTGTTTTACTTAATTTCAACATGTGAAAAGGTTAAAAGTATATTCATCAGCCATTAATAGATAAAACTCCATTTTTTTATAGGGAAAATTAGTATTTTATAATCCAGAAAAGAAATTTTAAAGAATAAAAAATAAAAATCAATACATACATGCTTTGCCATGCCAAAATCTGCAAGCTTAACTTCACCATTGGGACCTACCAATATGTTTGCTCCTTTAATATCCCTGCAGAAAAGTTGGAACCACTTGAGAAAGTTTGTTCAAATAATGGGTTCAGTTATTACAAACAGGCAGGTAGTTGATGCATCACCTATGCACGGTGTTTCTTCCATGTAAATAGGCAAGACCAGAAAGTATCTGCCTCGTATAATTCTGAATAACAGGCTCCCTAAAGGCTCCATACTCCTGCAGCAATTTGTGGATGGAGCCCCCAGAGACATACTCCAAATAAACAGACAACGCTTCGTCCCCCTAAAATAGGGTTCAATTGAATACATCACACATAGTTTGGAACCAGAATCAAGGTTATCGATAGAAAGGGAGCAACAGAATATGGGGGGAAAAATGAAAAGGCTATAACATAAATAATTTAAGCCAAAAAAATTCATTCAGTACAAGGCAAGAACAAAGTACAACTACATACCAATTCACTTCCATAATATTGAACAATGTTTGGATGTGAAAGCTGGCTAAGTAGCATGATCTCCTGTTCACATCAATGCATTAGTCAATAATCCAAATACTACAAGTCATAGCATATTCTAAATGTAAAAGCAAAATTTATTACTATACGCACATTTCAGTATCTCATACTCAATAGGGAAAACAATTATTGAAAAGATGGCAAAAGAAACCTGGTTCAACTGCTTGAGGCACTCCTTTGATGATTGATCATCGGCCACAACCCTCACTTCCTTTATTGCACACATTTGCCCATTCTCACTGTACATTTTGCCAGCATACATTAGGTTACCAGTATTGAATATATGCATTATATTACAAGCCTAATCTGAACATATGACACTTTTTAAATGCTATGTATGGCCATTTCAATAATGGACATATCATGTGCTAACAGAAAAAATTTAGACAATCAACCCAGCTATCAACAGAAGAATAATGAAGCTTCTAACTACATACATAGAGACAAACAAAGTTATGCTGGCTTCTATATACATATCTACATCTATAGAGTATGTGTATAACTCAAAACATAAAGCAAACAAATACCTATGTCCATATATAATATAATATTTCTCTTCTCAATAAAAGACTTAGACATGAAATCAAGGTAATAAAGAAGGCCAAATGAACTAAACGATAGAATATTCAATTACTTAATTAATCAGATCACCAGCAAAGAGACTCAGTACCTGTTGAATCCAACATAAACATGCCCAAAAGTGCCTCTTCCTAGAAGCCTTCCTTTCTTCCATTTAGACAAATTGCTAATAGTGCTCTCAGTTGTCAAACAAGTCCTTGGAGTCGGCAACGCAGAAGGGCTGGTAGGAGAACCAGGAGGAAGAGGCAAACGGTGGCCTTCACTTCTTCCTTCTTCTGATCTACCATTAGGAGAGTCTAAATTTAAACCAGACAACCGCGGATGAAGGGGTGAAGTGTTGGTTGTAGTCCGTCCTGATCCCGGGCCTGGACTGGGTAATGGACTTAACTTGGCATCACCGAATCCTCTAGCATTTAGATATTAATTTTGCAGCAATTAGACTAATAGCACGGACTACAACTAGTAAAAAAGATCATGGTGTTTTACATTCATTTTATGACATGGAAGGGTTCCAACTGGGAAATGTAAATACATACTCAATTCTAGAAGAGTGGGAAAATAAATGAACTTGAACATCAGTAGCAGCCAAGAAATCGTATATAACACAGAAAAACTACAATTAGAAAAGAACAACGTTCGAAAATTTAAAATAGAACCAGACCCATATGAAATCCTAATTTCATCCTCTTCAGGCAGGGCATCCCGGCCACTCAGCCGCCAAAAAAAAGGAGAGAGAAAACATTAAACTAAAAATATGCCCTCTGATGTATCCAATACTTCAAGTTCATCGATAACCAACTATCAAGTACGAAGAAATGTTTAGGTTAAGAAAAATAAGAAAAAAAAAATCCAGTTAAAATTCAGAATCTACAATTTTCGCCATCAATTTTAAGAATGAAACGGTTCCCAACTCCCAAAAAATCAACAGAAATGAAAATGAAAATAAATAATTTTTTGTGAACTAATTTAACAGAAATTAGCCCTATAACTACCTAATTTTCTTTCAAATTTATGATAGATATTTAAATAAACAGTTGCCAAAAAAAGCCCTAAATATCCAAAGATTCAATTTTTATCACTAAGTCAGTAGTAACAAAGAATCAAACCGAAATACCTGCAGAAACTAAATCAACCCCTAATTCTAAAGTTCCGCTCTGTAAGAGGTCAAAAAGAGAGGAAAGTGGATCAGTATACGAAGTGAAACTTGTAAGCCTATACCTGGAAGCAATCAATTGACCTTGATCAACATGGGAGTTTTCCTCTGAAAATCCAGACGAACTAACACTAGATGAAACAGAAACGGAACCAGATCCTAAACCAACAGCTCCAGCATGAAACTGATCATTTGACGAAATCGATGGCCTCGGCAAGGGATAAACTCTATCCAAAGATGAAGATGAATCAAACCCAGAAAACCCAGTTGATCCTCCTCCTCCTCCAGAAGCAAAATCATGACTTTTTCTCGGAGAATTTCTCGAAGAAAATCCCACAGATATCTCATCAAAGCTCTTTGGCCTGTTATTATTGAAATTCCTACCATCCTTGATCCTTCCTTCTTCTCCTCCTCCTCCACCTCTTCCTCCTACACCTCCTCTCTTCTTTTCATTCTTGACTAAAGAAGCTTTGATACTGTTGCTGCTTGAGGATTTCGGTGAATTGCTGCTATCTCTTTCTTTATTTTTTGTTGATTTTTTCCCCCACCAAGCAGGCATTTTTTTTTTCTTTTCTTGGATAACTCAGTAGCAGATGAAGAAAGAAAGAAAGAAAGGAGAAGAACAAAGCAAGTCAATCTATTTATGTAATCAATTTTACATATATAATATATATTATATATTCAGATGAATATCTAAATATACATATAGATGAAAAATTAAAAATTAGGGAAGAAAAAAAAAAAAGGATATTTGGGGGGGTTGGTATTGTGTGAAGAAGGCAGTGCAGAAAGAAACAAGAACAGAAAAAGATTGACACTGAAATTTGGGAGAGAGAGAGAGAGAGGTGAGATGTGGGTCCCATTAAGAGGCTACAGTGAGGAACAGCTCAGCTACTTAGGGACGGCAGCCGGTGGTTGGATGAAGCCTTTAGATGAATGACGTGGCTTTCTCTTTTTTTCCTTTTAAATTACTCGTGATTTTTGACTTTTTAAAAATAAAATAAAAATAATTTTATTTTTTTAGAAATTTGTATTTAGTTATTTAACTGATTTTTCTTTTTAATAATTTAGAAAATGTCATTGTAGATTTTCTACATCTTTATTTAAAATTTAAAAAAAAGAAAAAATTTATCAATTAGATTCGTATAACCGTTTTAATACAAAATGATTTTTTTGTATATATATTCGTTTCGCATGTTTGTATTGAACCTATTTTCAATTATTATTTTTTTGTTGTTTAAAATCCAAAACCCACGGGAACGGCAAACAATTTCTCAAAATTTCCACTGAAAAAAACAACGGACACCACCAATACCGGCAATTTACTCAAGTGTTCAAAAAGTCTTCCTTCCGCGGGGATTGGATTTTTTTAACATATTCTTTATAATATGTCTAAAATATCAATAAATTTTTTTTTTATAAAAAATATATATATAGAAACCAACTTAAGTAAATATAAAAGTATTAATTTTTTAATTTAATTAATATAACACGTGTAATAAAATAAAATATTTAAGTAAATGAAAATAAATAAATATAAAAATAAGATTTAATTTTACTTTATTATCTTAAATCGTATAATTGTTTTTTAATAAAATTTCAAAAAAAATTTGAAAAATTAAAATTATTTTAAAACCTTTTTTTTTGTACTACTTCATCTCCTCCTCCGTACAATCCCCTCAACATTATATTCGAATATTAAAATAAATCTTCCATCAAATTCTCTTCAAAAAATTTTTTTCTATGTCCTGAGAATATATATATATATTATATATATATATATATATATATATATTGTAGTAATTATTAATTTAAATTTGTCCAATTATTATAAATTGTCTTGTTTAATAATAATAATAATAATAATTCAAATATTTGTTAAACCAGCAATATAAGATTTGATGTAATAAAAAATAAAACTCCAAATCTACTAATAAAATTCCTTATCCAGACGCCTCATTTTTATTTCTTTTTTCTCAATAAAATTGCTAAATTTTGATCCAAGACAGATAAATATATTTATTTGTAATTTATTCTTTAATTAAATTACAAACCCATAAGAAAAATGACTATAAATATATAAAACTAAATCATTAATTACAACAACCTTAATAAAAATTTTAAACTCGTAAATTTCCTTTTGAGTTATTAAATAATTTTATATTTAATTTTAATATTTAACTTTTTTTGAGCCATTATGAGTCCATTTCAGTCTATATTAGATTTGAGGAATCTAATAATGAGACTTATAACAAATTTTAAAAAAATAATAAAAAATTTATTTTAATTTGCGTAATATTTATTTAAATAAAAAATTTGAACACCAATGTATGTATATATAGATATTTTACTGAAGTTTAAAATATATATATAATTTTATTTACATTTTAAAGTTCTAATTTTTTTTATAAAAAAATTTAAAGTTATTTTTTACAAATTTGTTAAACTTTTTTTATAATTGAACATTTTGTAATTCTATCTAATAAAAAAATAATAATTAATTTATACAAATTTAGAGTAAAAAAGAATTATAATATTTATTCACAAAATATTTTTAAAATGATTCTTAAATAAAAATTTAAAATTTTAAAAGTGGAAAAAATTATTTTAGTACAAATATAAATTTATTTAAGGTTAAATTTACCATCTTTCATAATTTAAATAATATAAAAATTAATAAAAACTTGTGGGACCTAACTTACATCACAAACAAAGTTAAAGGGGGTTAAAGTTGTAAATTTGCCAAAATATCAACCTACAATTATTAGGGGTTATAATCAAGATGGCTCTATTTTTCATCAAAATTCGATGAATGGCGGTATCCCACAGATTATATGCGATATATAAATATATATATATATATATATATATACACGCGTAAAGCCGGTAACGGAGTTTTTGGAAGAAAAACGGAACCAACCCTACTGTCGTTTTCACCATTTTTCACTGCTCTCTGCTCCTCCAAATTGTTCTATTCTACAGTAAGTCTAGAATCTTGAAGTTCTTCTTCAGGTGGGGGTAATTTTATATTGTTCTGCTCTATTGTCTGATTCCTCCAGTTGGAGAAATTTTTTCTTTTTTTTTTTTTGTTGTAGCCTTCTCTGTTTCATGTTTACTCAGTAAGTTAACTTGAATATAAATTGTTTTGTGTTCATTTTTCTTGTCAATTTGATAGTGTAACATTTAATTGAAGATTCGGTGGATAAAAATGCATTCTTTAAATTCTTTTATTTGTAGGATTTTGTCGAGGCTTTAACCCTATTCATTTGTTTTATGAATACCCTTTTAAGTAATTGGAGTTTGTTCTGCTTTGGTAGTATTCATCTCCCATGAGTATTTTCAGCCTTTGTTTGTGAACGAAATACTTCTACCTGGCATTCCCAAAAATCCTTTCTCAGTGAATGAATTTGAACATAATTTTTTTTGGGTTAATTTTTCTTTGAGAAATTTCTAGAGGAACATTCATTTTGGTAAATGAAAAAATGGTTCTTTTAAATCTTTTCCAACTATAAGATTTTTCAACAAGGAAAAAAAAGGGCTTAATGAATTATGATAAAGGTTCTTGGAAGTTTATCGTGTTTATTTATTTTTTATTTTTTATTTTGATAGACTAGGTGTAATTTTAGTGTTTATTGGTCCTGGAGAATTAAACGGGATAGTTTCTGGGTACAGTGAAACTGTCCAGAAGAGGTCTTATATTGTGAAAGGAGAGGGACATGGGGCAATGAATGTTGTGCATAAAGGAGCAACATCTCAAACTTGTGCTTACTGTCAAGCCTTGAATAATTTTCAGTTATACGTGTTGGGATTGAAACTAATCTTGTTCTGATAACATGTTTCCTTAAGTATGCTCCTAAAATTTTGACAAGATAAATGTATAAATGGTACTTCCCGTTACTGCAATATTGCTAATCAAAATTACCCATTCTAAAGGTTTAATGATTGTCTTATTATCCAGCAGAGTTCTTGTCCTATGTGCTACTTCATTTTGATTGATGTGCTTGTTGGAATGCCTCCCTGAAAGGAAATGAAATAGGAGAACAAACTAGCTTCAAGTACGTGCTTCATCTTCATTAGAAGCAATGTTTTCTAGGCGGTTCCTGGCTACTTTGCAGCTTTGTGGTGTAAGGTTCACTCATTATTCAACTGAATATGCAGTTGTTGAGTCTTCGTCAAGTTTTGTAGAGCTACCTAGGAAGTTGAAGAGGTTGGAGAGAAAACCGTGGGTGACTAGTGTTAATGAGCTTAAAAGAAGAGCCAGGGAGGGAAAGAAAGAAAAAATCTTGGTGAGAGAGGCTATTTTAAGTGCTCCTGAGAATGGATTGTTGGTTAAAGCATTAGTTCCAGTTGCTCACCAGGTTCTATCTGCCAGAACTGAATTATTCTATTGTGCTTCCAAGGTTGCTGAAATCATTCCCATTAACTACTGCAGGTAACGAAGGGCTTGAATAATAGTTTTTATGGTCAAATTTTAAAAAGATGTCTGTTTTGCCCCTCCCCCCTTCCCCCCCCCCCAAAAAAAAAATGGTGTCAAAGGGCCCTTAGGTTTTTGGGGAGAAAAATGTTCTACGTAGATAAAGAGGTTTGGTTTTGTTAAGTTTCATTGTTAGACTATTAAATAACTGATGTTTCCAATAATGTGGATGTCTCTTTTGGTGCAGGGTTTGTGGAGAGGTTCATGTGGGTAGTACCCCTCATATGATTAGAACATGTGATGTGAGTGACAGTCGAAAAGATAAAGTACACACTTGGGAAAAAGGGGGACTTGAACATATCTTGCCTGTGGTAGAGTCTTTTCATCTCTATGATAGATTGGGGAGAGCAGTCTCTCATAATGAACGTCTTGAGGTAGATCGGCTTCCAGCAATAGTGGAATTGTGTATTCAAGCTGGGGTCAACATGCCTGAGTACCCAACAAGAAGGAGAGAGTTTCCAGTTTATCGTGTTGCAGGGAGGTTGATAGACTTTGAGAAGAGGTACCCGAAGGATGAAGAATCCGTGAAAGACCTAAATCCCTTTGGATTTTGGAAGAGCCTGAAGAATTCCAGAGGTGCTAGCAAATGTCCAGATTTGCTTTCCAATGATGTAAAGGGTATGGCTAGTTTCTTCTGAGTAACTGACACTTTGTATTACTTAGCCATCAAATCTACACCGTATATCTTATAATCTTATAATATGCTTTCACAGCATTAGCAGTAAGAGGCATGAAAGCTTGGGAGGTGATTTGTGCTGGAGTTTCTAAACTTATGCACAAGTATTCTGTTCAAACATGTGGATATTGTCCTGAGGTGCAAGTTGGGCCCAAGGGTCACAGAGTAAGGCAGTGCCAGGCATTCAAGCACCAAATGAGGGTTGGACAACACGATTGGCAAGAGGCAACTGTTGAAGATATTGTTCCTCCAGTATATGTCTGGCACGTGCAAGATCATGATACTGGCATGCTAGTAGATGCTTTAAAAAGATACTATGGGAAGTTGCCTGCAGTGGTTGAGCTATTTGCACAAGCTGGAGCTCAAGTTGGAGAAAATTACACGAGTTTGATGAGAGAGGACGTAGTGGTGCCTGATTTGGACGAAGAGAAACTGGTCGTGTGAAGTTGTGGATATTTTTTTATTCATCTTTATATAAATTAACTTTTAACCTGCAACAACTGCTATAGGATTTGACCAGCGAAGCAATGGCTACTTTTCTATGGACTGTTGGGAGAAACACAAAATTTTCTTGATTGTGGTATGAACTCCTCTTTCCTTTATATATATATATATATATATGGTAAACTATTCCAGATGCACCTCTTAAAGTTCAAAATTCAACTTTTGCACCTCAAAGATTTTTTGTACATAGAATGCCCTTAATGTTTCAAAACGTCACACTACATGCACATCTGTTAAGTTAAACTGTTAGTGACTCAATTTTGCCGTTAGTTAACCTTTTGCACGATTTAGTACGATGCCAGTAGGGGGGAGGGGGGTTTTATTTTTTAAAAAAAAAAGGGGGAAGTGGCGGCCGCGGCGGCCGCGGGGCGCGCGAGGAGGGCGGGGGCGCGGGAGGAAGGGAAGGGGGGGGAGCGGCGCAGGCGGCGCGCGGCAGGCGGGAAGTGGGGGCGCGCGCGGCGGGCGGGAGCCCGGCAGGAAGGGAAGGGGGGGGGGGCGCGGCGCGGGGCGCGCGCGCGGGGGGGCGGGGGCGCGAGCGCGGCGCGCGGAGGGGGGGAGGAGGCGGGGCGGAGGGCAGGAGGCGCGCGGCAGGAAGGGAAGGGGGGGGCGCGCGGCCGCGGGCGCGCGCGGGGCGGCGGCCGGGGCGCGAGGCGGCGGGCGCGCGGCAGGAAGGAAGGGGGGGCGCGCTGGGGAGGCGGCAGGGCGCGCGCGGCCGGCGGGCGCGCGGCAGGAAGGAAGGGGGGGTGGCGCGCGGTCGGAGCAGCTCGCTTCCCGGCGCTTTTCATTTAATTTAATTTTTTTCTCTTTCCTCTTTTCTCTTCTCGTTCTTTTCATTTCTCTCTCTATTCCTTCTTTCTCTCTCTTCTTCTCCTCATTCTCACCCGATCTTTGATTTCTATCGATCTTAAAACACGTCTCTAATATTTCTTTCTCCATTGCATAAGCAAGCTTAATTTTAAAAATAAAATTATTTAGAAAAAATATTTTAAAATAAACTATATTTAATTATAAAAAAAAATTAAAAAGGAAGAAAAGTTAAAAAATTAAACTAATCATGCAAGTGAATTTCAACCCTCTTTCTATGTTCCTGCAGTTGGTATATGATAATATATCCAGGTTGTTCTGACCACTTCTCTTGTTGCGTTATGTGAGTACTTTTTATTGGTTATTTAGGGTTCATCTTCGTGGGTTCTCAAACTAGTTTTCATGGCTATTTTTCTCTTTTTTCTCTCTCTTAAATTGTCGAGGAGGAAGAAAAAGGGAGAGAGAAATACAAAGATGGAGAGAATGAGGAGGAAGAAGGAGAGAGAGACGAAGGAAGAGAGAGAAAAGGAAGAAGAAAAAGAGAGAGAGAAAAGAGAGAGAAAGAAAAGAGGAAGAGAGAGAGAGAAAAAAAATTAAATTAATGAAAGAGAGAAGAAGAAGAGAGAAAAAAAAAAAAAAAGAAAAAAAAAAAAAAAAAAGAAAAGAAAAGAGAGGCTCTTCCTTCTTTCTCTTTTTTTTTTTCATTAATTTCTTTTTTTTTCTCTCCTCCTCTTTTCTTTCTTCTCCTTTTCTTTTTCATTCTCTCTCTTCCTGTCTTCTCTCTCCTTCTTCCTCCTCATTCCCTCACCCGATCTTTGTATTTCTCTATCGTCTTAAAACAACGTCTCTAATATTTCTTTCTCTTTCCATTGCATACGCAGCTTAAGTTTAAAAATAAAATTATTTTAGAAAAAATATTTTAAAATAAACTATTTTAATTATAAAAAAAATTAAAAGGAAGAAAAGTTAAAAAATTAAACTAATCATGCAAGTGAATTTCAACCCTCTTTCTTACTGTTCCTGCAGTTGGTATATGTATAATATATCCCAGTTTCTGACCACTTCTCTTGGTTCTGTGAGTTACTTTTTATTTGGTTATTTTAGGGTTCATCTTCGTGGGTTCTCAAACTAGTTTTTCATGGCTATTTTTCTCTTTTTTCTCTCTCTTAAATTTGTCGAGGAGGAAGAAAAAGGAGAGAAATACAAAGATCGGGAGAGAAATGAGGAGGAAGAAGGAGAGAGAAAGAAGGAAGAGAGAGAAAGGAAGAAGAAAAAGAGAGAGAAAAGAGGAAGAGAGAGAAAAAAAATTAAATTAATGAAGAGAGAAAGAAGGAAGAGAGAAAAAAAAATTAAATTAATAAAGAGAGAAAGAAGGAAGAGAGAGAAAAGAGGAAGAGAGAAAAAAAAAATTAAATTAATAAAGAGAGAAAGAAGGAAGAGAGAGAAAAGAGGAAGAGAGAGAAAAAAAATTAAATTAATGAAGAGAGAAAAAATGAAGAGAGAGAAAAGAGGAAGAAGGAAAGAAAAAAAAATTTTAAAAAAAAATTAAAAAAAAATTAAAAAAATTGGACAAAAATGCCCCTGACTGGAATAGTATTAAATAGTGAAAAAAATGTTGACTAACGGCAAAATTGAGTTAGTAACGGTTTGACTTAACAGAGGTGCATGTAGTGGGACGTTTTGAAACGTTAGGGGCATTTTATGTAAAAAAAATTTTTGAGGTGCAAAAGCTGGATTTTGAACTTTAAGAGGTGCATCTGGGATAGTTTACCTATATATATATATATATATTTTTTAAATTTTAAATTACGGTTACCTTACTAATAATTACAAACAACTATTTTTATGTTTGGGAAATCTCTCTCAAGGCTATTAAATCTCCACAGGCATAACTGCACACCGTCTCCTATGCTATCGTTCACCAGCCACTGTTGCCTCTTGCCATTTGTTGCTGTGCTATGCTATCTACCACCACCGTTGCCCTTCCATTCCTGTGGAATGGTCGAAGTTTGTTCATCCCTCTCATTCTTTTGCTATAAAGCAAATCTGGAATCTGGAGGATCTTCTTAGGTAATTGTCCTTCTAGAGTTTCCTTCTGCTTCCATAATACCTTCTAGTCCCCTTTCTGTTCTGTTTCTCTTTGTTGCTTTGTTAATTCCCTATGGCTAGTTTAGTGTTAGGTGAGTGACATTCTCTCAGTGGTATTCCCTATTTTATGTTTTCTTAGTGAACAAATTCGAACATAAATTGCCTGTGGTAATTTTCTTTGAGAATTTGCTAGTATAACATACAGGACTTGACTCTTTAGTGACTAAAGATGTTACAGTTCAAAATATGGTTAGTAAAGCAACATATCAGTTCAAAATATGGGGGTGGGGGTGGGGGGGGGGTGGGTTGGGGGGGGGGGGGAAGGAGAAGGAAGTAGCATCTTCCTCAACAGCGCCAATGACGCAAAAATCCCCAATGCAAATTACAGAAGGAAATTCTTCTGACGGAGAAAACTCTCCGATCGACCATCTCGAGTAGTTTGCTTAGGATCCATACGAAGACTTGGAAGATTTGGTCGACCTACAAAGGGCATTATTTGTCAGAAAAGATAAAGGAAATAAGAAGAAATGAAGTTTCTTCAATAAGATTGGACATAAAAGTCCATAATTGCGGTTGAATGATGTAAGCGCTTACATCAGCCGTTGGTGATGTACGCAGTGACGTCAACATAGGGAGTAGTGGTAGTGCCTATAAATATGCTATTGTGTATTCATTCTCCATACACCTTTTCTTCACAATTCACCACCTCTCTCTCTCTATAATATATTTCTCTGCTTGTGCTTATCGCTCAAAGGAGGCCTCTTGGTCTCAAATATGTAAGTTTTTATATTTTTTTTGTTTTAAACTTTAAAATTTTTAAAGTTTTATGTTTATAAAATAAGATTTTAAAGATCTTGTTAAGTTAATCATAAGATCTTAAAGATCTTGTTAAGTTAATTATAAGATCTTAAAGATCTTAAATAAATAAAAAATAAAATAAAATAAAAAGAGTGGTATCAGACAAAATTTTTGAAAGGATTTGTCTAAACTTATAATTCACAAGAAGATCTTATAGTTCGAAGAAACAACTAAGATTATTTTGTTTCAAAAGTGGTTTAAAACTCAAGTCGCGTTTCGCTGAGCTGTAAGACTCGATAGGTAGGAGGCCGATGGGCTAATTGCAATTTAATCGTTGATAGTGATAACCACTGATGAGATGAATCGACTTTTTGGTTCTAGATCTAGGAGATCTGAAAGATCTGAGAATCCTATGGATAAGTTCAGAATTAAAAGCTCAACACTCAATGAAGAGATTATTATCTCAAGAGATTTTAAAGGTAATCTCCAGAAATGGAAATTGCCAAAGTATAAACCGCATCAGGTTAATGAAATAGGCTCTTTCAGGTTAAAGGCGACATCAGAACCTTATAAGGTTGGCGAGTTCGCTGAAGACCCAGATGCCTATGAGGCAGAGGCATATTCTCGGGCGATATCGCCTGAAGACCTTAAAGGTAGGAAATATCTTTATATCCTGTATAGCTGGATAAAGCTATACCCAATGGATATAACCCTTAAAAGGATGACATCAGATTATATTGTGGACATATTTCTCAATAAGCATATGATCTCGACATATACAGATAAAACTGTATATTATTATCAGGCAATCCTGCAAGAAACTCATTCGGTTTTTATAGAACAGGTGAGTTGGGCGAGCAACACCGCCGATCCCCATACTACTTATAGCAAGTTTATCATCAAGAGGGTTTTGTCCTCTAGTGATTGGGGAATCAGACCTCAAGAGGTCAGGTATTTAAAGTACCAATATAACCCTAAGAATCCAAGGTCGTACAATTATTTTGACTATATGGAGGCTTGAGAAAAGACATTGCTCTATGAGAATGTCCAAAAGAAATACAGTTAGTTCCTCATGTTCCAACTTGAAGGTCAGCTGACTAACATCCTAGCATGGTTTAAAACTTGGTTTTTTACTTGGGGATTAAATCCCATTATTTTTTCCAAAAGGATCAAGGAAGTCTTTGAAAACTTCCTTCAAGTCTAATGCAGTTTATACTTTGGCAATTTCTATTTCTGGAGATTACCTTCAAAATCTCTTGAGATAATAATCTCTTCGTTGAGTGTTGAGCTTTTAACTCTGGGCTTATTCATAGGATTCTCAGATCTTTTAGATCTCCTTAGATATAGAACCAAAAAGTCGGTTCATCTCATCAGTGGTTATTACTGTCAACGATTAAATTGCAACTATACTGTCAACGATTAAATTGCAACTATACTGTCAACAATTAAATTGCAACTAGCCCACCGGCCTCCTAACTATCGGGTCTTACAGCTCAGCGAAACGCGACTTGAGTTTTAAACCACTTTTGAAACGAAACAATTTTAGTTGTTTCTTCGATCTATAAGATCTTCTTGTGAACTATAAGCTCAGAGAAATTCTTTCAGGATTTTGGTTTGATACCACTCTTTTTATTTTATTTATTTTTATTTATTTAAGATCTTATCATTAATTTAACAAGATCTTTAAGATCTTGTTTTATAAACATAAAACTTTAAAAACTTTAAAGTTTAAAAGAAGAAAATATAAAAACTTACATATTTGAGACCAAGAGGTCTCCTTTGAGCGATAAACACAAGCGGAGAAATATATTAGAGAGAGAGAGGTGGTGAGTTGTGAAAAACAGGTGTATGGAGAATGAATACACAATGACCTATTTATAGGCGCCGAACTCCAAACACTCTACTAACTAATTACAAGTTTGGATTTTAAATCCGTAGTGGGAGAGCCACGACTCTCTATGCTGATGTCACTGTGTACGTCACCAACGACTGATGTAAGCGCTTATGTCATTCAGCCGCAATTATAGACTTTTATGTCCAATCTTGTTGAAGAAATTCTTCTTCTTTCCTTTGTCTTTTCTGGCAAATAATGTCATTTGTAGGTCGACCAAATCTTCCAGGTCTTCGTATAGATCCTGGGTAAACTGTTCAAGATGGTTGATCAGAGAGTTTTGGGGGGGGGGGGGAGAGTTGGAGAAGGAAGCAGCATCTTCCTCAATAGCGCCAACGGTGCAAAAAACCCCAATGCAAATTACATATGGAAATTCTTCTGACGGAGAAAACTCTCCGATCGACCATCTCGAGCAGTTTGCCCAGGATCCATACGAAGACCTGGAAGATTTGGTCGACCTTCAAAGGGTATTATTTGCCAGAAAAGAGAAAGGAAAGAAGAAGAAATGAAACTTCTTCAACAAGATTGAACATAAAAGTTCATAATTGCGGCTGGATGACGTAATTGTTTACATCAGCCGTTGGTGACGTACGCAGTGACATCAGCATAGGGAGTAGTGGCTCTCCCACTACGGATTTAAAATCTAAACTTGTAATTAGTTAGTAGAGTGTTTGGAGTCCGGTGCCTATAAATAGGCCATTGTGTATTCATTCTTCACACACCTTTTCTTCACAACTCACCACTTTTCTCTATATAATATATTTCTTCGCTTGTCCTTATCGCTCAAAGGAGGCCTATTGGTCTCAAATATGTAAGTTTTTATATTTTATTGTTTTAAACAAAGTTTTTAAAGTTTTATGTTTATAAAATAAGATCTTAAAGATCTTGTTAAATTAATGATAAGATCTTAAAGATCTTGTTAAATTAATGATAAGATATTAAAGATCTTAAAGATCTTAAATAAATAAAAAAAATAAAATAAAAAGAGTGATATCAGACCAAAATCCTGAAAGAATTTATCTGAACTATAGTTCACAAGAAGAAGGATTTTTCTGAACTTATAGTTCACAAGAAGATCTTATAGATCGAAGAAACAACTAAGATTGTTTCGTTTCAAAAGTGATTTGAAATCCAAGTCGCGTTTCGCTGAGCTGTAAGACCCGATAGGCAGGAGGCCGGTGGGCTAGTTGCGATTTAATCGTTGACAGTGATAATCACTGATGAGATGAACCGACTTTTTGGTTCTAAATATAGGAGATCTGAAAGATTTAAGAATTTTATGGATAAGTCTAGAGCTAAAAGCTCAACACTCAACGAAGAGATTATTATCTTAAGAGATTTTGAAGGTAATCTTCAGAAATGGAAATTGCAAAAGTATAAACTGCATCAGGTTTATGAAATGGGCTCTTTCAGCTTAAAGGCGACACCGAAACCTTATAAGGTTGGCGAGTTCACTGAAGACCCAGATGCCTACGAGGCAGAGGTATATTCCCGGGCGATACCGCCCGAAGACCTTAAAGGTAGAAAATATCCTTATATCCCGTATAGCTAGATAAAGAAGTTATACCTAGTGGATATAACCCTTAAAGGGATGATAACAGATCATATTGCGGATATATTTCTCAATAAGCATATGATCTCGACATATACAGATAAAATTGTATATTATTATCAGGCAATCCTACAAGAGACTCATTCGATTCTTATAGAACAGGTGGGTCGGGCGAGCAACACCGCCGATCCCCATACTGCTTATAGTAAGTTTATCATCAAGAGGGTTTTGTCCTTTAGTGATTGGGGAATCAGACCTCAAGAGGTCAGGTACTTAAAGTACCAATATAACCTTAAGAATCCAAGGTCGTACAATTATTTCTACTATATGAAGGCTTGGGAAAAGGCATTGCTCTATGAGAATGTCCAAAAGAAACACAGTTGGTTCCTCATGTTCCAACTTGAAGGCCAGCTGGTTAACATTCCAGCATGGTTTAAAACCTGGGTTTTTACCTGGGGATTAAATCCCATTATTTTTCCCAAAAGGATCAAGGAAGTCTTTGAAAACTTCCTTCAAGCCTGATGTAGTTTATACTTTGGCAATTTTCATTTCTAGATATTACTTTTAAAATCTCTTGAGATAATAATCTCTTCGTTGAGTGTTGAGCTTTTAGCTCTGAGCTTATTCATAGGATTCTCAGATCTTTCAGATCTCCTAGATCTAGAACCAAAAAATCGGTTCATCTCATTAGTGGTTATCCCTGTTAACGATTAAATCGCAACTAGTCCACCGGCCTCCTGCCTATTGGGTCTTACAGCTCAGCGAAACACGACTTGTGTTTCAAACCACTTTTGAAACGAAACAATCTTAGTTATTTCTTTGATCTATAAGATCTTCTTGTGAACTATAAGCTCAGAGAAATCCTTTCAAGATTTTGGTCTGATACTACTCTTTTTATTTTATTTTATTTTATTTATTTAAGATCTTTAAGATCTTATCATTAACTTAACAAGATCTTTAAAATCTTGTTTTATAAACATAAAATTTTAAAAACTTTAAAAAATTTAAAGTTTAAAAGAAGAAAATATAAAAAATTATATATTTGAGATTAAGAGGCCTCCTTTGAGCGATAAGCACAAGCGGAGAAATATATTATAGAGAGAGATGTGGTGAGTTGTGAAGAAAAGGTGTATGGAGAATGAATACACAATGACCTATTTATAGGTATCGAACTCCAAACACTCTACTAACTAATTACAAGTTTGGATTTTAAATCCCTATTGGGAGAGCCACTACTCCATATGCTGAAGTCACTGCGTATATCACCAATGGCTGATGTAAGCGCTTACGTCATTCATCCGCAATTATGGACTTTTATGTCCAATCTTGTTGAAGAAACTTCATTTCTTCTTCTTTTCTGACAAATAATGCCCTTTGTAGGTCGATCAAATCTTCTAGGTCTTCGTATGGATCCTGGGCAAACTGCTCGAGATGGTCGATCGGAGAGTTTTTTTTTGGGGGGGGGGGGGGAGGAGGAGAAGGAAGCAGCAACTTCCTCTTGAGCGCCAACGGTGCAAAAAATTCCAATGCAAATTACAGAAGGAAATTCTTCTGACAGAGAAAACTCTCGGATCGACCATCTCGAGCAGTTTGCCCAGGATTCATACGAAGACCTGAAAAATTTGGTCGACTTACAAAGGGCATTATTTGCCAGAAAAGACAAAGAAAAGAAGAAATGAAGCTTCTTCAACAAGATTGCACATAAAAGTCCATAATTGCGGCTGGTTGATGTAAGCGCTTACATCAGTCGTTCGTGACGTACGTAGTGATGTCAGCATAGGGAGTAGTGGCACAAAGAATACTTAATCATAAAAATAGTAGCAAATTGAAGAAATGAGAAGAGAGTTACTCGGGTCAGAGATCACCCTATTGCCCCAAATTGAATTTAATCAATGCGCTGCTGCCCTTCGTTTCCTCTGCGTGGTGGTGCTGCCCTCGGTTCTGCACATCTTGCAAAATTCCAGCAAGGTCGCCCCTGCCTTCTCAGGTTCATTTCCACTCTATCTAAGCTAAGAAACACTCTAAAACAAGCTACCCACTGCCCCTATTCTAAACATACCCGACACTAAGTACAAATGAAATAACTCTATTGCTATTCTATCACTCTATCGTTCTATAATTTCTCCGTTTTCTCCCTATTTTTCTTTGTCTATCTCCACTGCTCTCCCTTGTATTTATACTTGTATTTGATGCTCCCAGAAATTCATTTGTCCACCAGATGATAGTGGACATCTGTCCTTCTTTTATAGAATGATTTTCTTGCTTTTATCCTCACGGGTTGTACATCTGCCGGTTTGATGACTTATGCTACATCTGGGGTGATTCTGAGATATATATATATATATATATATATATATATATATTCACTGATGTGAGTGGCAACCGACTGAACCGCCAAAGATGCTCCAAATGGTTGAAGTACGCTCATGCTGATTTTTAGGAGGAAAAAGAAGACAAAAATAAAAGGACACATAAGAAGTTTGTTATGTATATATATATATATATATATATAACATAAATTCAAAATTTCCTCCGTACACATTTCCTCAATCGGTTAATCACTTTAACCAGCCAAATTCCCTTTTTTACCCTTGAACAATTGGCTCATAGAAATCCCACTCTTAATGTGCTGCAATTAAAAATCAAAGAAAATCAGAATTTAATTTAAATAATCAGTGGAATTTTTATCCAATGAACTAAAATCAGTGAAATTAAATGTAAAAAGGGAAAATGCGCAATGTAGAGCGTTTCATTCAAAATTAAGAGACAACTTCTACAAATTATGCTAGAAATGAGGCAAAATATGTGCAAATAACTCTACTATCGTAGAGTTATCACACTTCCAAACTTAAACCATTGCTCGTCCCGAGCAATGCTGCCATAATGCAAAGGAGAGAAATGTGTTAATCATCCAATAATCAGTCAAGTAGTACATTGGCTAACTTGGGATTTGCGATTTCAGATTAAATTTTTTGAAATTCAAGTAGGTATCAAGTCCCAATTTTCCAGACATCAAAATACTAACCAAATTAAGATCAAATATGCAATTTACTCCAGTGTGTGTGTATAGTCTGTCCCCTATTTAGTTCCTGCTCATGAATCAGCAAATGATAATCCCTAGATTCATTTTGCATAATCAAACTCTAATTTATCATACATCTCTCCACTAATGTAGTAATCTCAATAGCAAGGATCAAAGAGGTTTTACTCTGGTTCTATTGTTGGCTTAGGTTTAGGCATGATAAATTTGGGTATACAGTAGGCTCAAACTCAGCCCCAACCTGCCCTGAACACATTGATCTCAAACATGATCTACCACAAATTTCTCCTCTTAATACCCAAGAAGTAAGTAATGATGAGTTCTGGTATGTTTCTTTCTTCTTTCTATCGTACTCTCGAGTACTGAGAGTCTTCTTCTTTTCCTCAAATTTCTCAAAGTTTCCAATACACAGCTGTTATAGATTCAGCAGTAAAATGTTATTTAAAAAATAAAAATATTATTATTATTTTTTTTATTTTTTTCCCACTCTCTGAGAGTTCTTCCTTTTTGGTGCATAATTTCTCAGATTTTTCATGTTTTTCATCATACAACTGCTACAGATTCAGAATGCTGCAGCAACAGGACTGCTGTCGCAACACCAATACTGCAGCAATGACAATGCTGCAGCATCGGTACACCTTTTATGTCCTTTCTCTTTCACTCCCTCAAACCAATACACAACTGCCCAGATTCAAAATACTGCTGCAATACCAATGCTGCAGCATCGCTACATCTTTTATGTCTTTTCTCTTTCCCAAACTTAGTGTTCTAGGCAGATTGAGATCGAATCAACAGGTGTCAAAGAAAAAGATACACACAAATATTTGGGAACAGTGGCTAGTTAAATGATTTGAGATGAAAGAAAACATGTTTTAGGCTCAACTTGGCTAACTAGGGAAGTATAATGCAGTAGGGTCAGCTAGAAAGGCCCAATCGGTTTAAAAAAAAATTGCCTTAATCATTTCATTGCTATTTATTCTACTAGGATTTCACCTCAAGAGATATCACAAATGAGTCCAAGAATTCTGTTTCTTCATACCACAACTAATTCTTGTTATGAACAAAAAATTATCTAGGTTAAGACTATTGTGCATAAAATTGTTTGGAGCAAAAAGAATTATCCCCCAATGTCAGCTAATATCTATATATTTAAAAAAAAGTACTTGACATACAAGAATTTGAGTTTTTAGTTCAAGAAATCATCATCAATTGCAATTCCAAGGCCGGTACGACCAACTAATCATTAGATGAAAAGAAACACAAGACTTTCTACTGCAGTCATCTAATCATCACAAAGCATTCATTCATTTTAGCATTTCTAGTAGATCATCATAAAAAAATGCCTCATTTATTCATCATCAGAAGAAAATAATATCATTCAGCAACATTCAACCGAAAAAAATAACATCCAACATCATTCAACAAGATTCCATCATCATCATTCAACAAGAAGGACTAATAACTAGCAAGAAGGACACCCTCCCCCAAACTTAAGAGGGAGCAATGTCCTCATTGCAGCAGTCAAAAATAACATTCAGCATCCACACATAACAAGGTCAAGTCTCAATATTAAGTCAATATAAAGAAATACAAGTACTAAGGAATAGAGAAAGAGAGAAGGGAGGAGAAATAGAATTGCTCCCGAAGTGCAGGGAGGGTTGCTATATGTCCTCGTCGCTTCCCATTGTGCGATCATCGGGCAGAAGTTGGTCAGGGAAAGTGGGCCATGGTTCTCCAGCTTGTTGCCTCTGTGAGCGGAATATGGTTGCATCGCGATCTCGCACATACTGCCAGTACACTTGCTGCTGTGCGTATAGCTGCTGCATATTGATTGCTGGAGCATCGGAGGCTGTAGGAGATTGTGGGACAATTGATCTGCGGGCTAATTGTGTCCGAGTGTTCGGCCTGGATGGTTGTGCTGAGGTCACGGGCAGAATGCTGCTCAAGTCATGAGCGGATATCGTGCCTTGGGCATAGAAGTCCCCATCATCTATGGCCACCATCACCCCGGAGGCTCTGCAAAGCAAACAAATGAGCGTTGGGAAGTACATTTCCCCAGCTTTTGGTTGGCACATGCTCTGATCTGGTCACAAATAATCTTGCCCACGTTGATGGTCTTTCCTTTGAGAATGCAAGACATCAGCAGTATCTTGTCCACATTGATGGTGGATGTGTGTGCAGTAGGCATTGAGGAGTGGCGGCTGAAGTAGAACCAGACCTTGGCTTCATCGGTTAGGAACTCTCGTCTGCAAGTCTTGTTCCCATGTTGGGAACAAGTCCATTGAGTTCTTGGAACAATAATGTCCTTCAATGCTTGGTCCCGGACTTCATCTGTGAGGTTTAAGGATAGTGAGTGGTAGTCATCTGCATCATTATTGAAGTCATGCAGATCAAACAGCTGGTTGATGATCTTTAGGTTTAAAAGAACTTGGCGTTCCCTGACAAAAACAGAATAAACGTTGTTAGGCAAGAGATTGGAATAAAATTCTCGAACAATAGAGATGTCTGGATTAATTCTTTGATCGTTGAATTTGTTCCAGCCTAAGGTTTGAATCATGGTTCTGCATTCTGCGGGAAGAGGATAAGGATCCTCTCCAGTTGAGATAAATCCCAGGTCTGCCAGAAATTTCTTATCACTATATATCTCTTGAAACCTTGTCTCAACATCCAGAGAGGCAAATTTTGCCTTGGTACATTTCCTTGCGACTTGTTTCACCCTAGGCATCTAAGACACGGGCAAACATTAGAGCTAATTGTTACATCAATTTTTAAACAAATAAGGAATGATTCGTAGGAATTTATGCATTAGCTCACACACAGATTCAACAAGTGAACACAGAACATCACAAAATTATGCATAAGTCAGTATGCTCTTCACATGTAAACATTAAGCAGTATGCTATCAAAAATAGAGTAAAGAAAATCAACCTAGTGCAACATGTCATCAATAGAATTGCTGCAGCATTAATATTACTGCAGCACTTCGAGTGCTACAAGAGAACAGTATGTTGTGCACAGATAATTAGCAGATTCCCTACTGTCATATATAAGAAAACCTACTGTATTTAACCAATACACATAAGACCCTAACTGACAGTAAGCATATATAGAGAAAACTATCCAATTTCAATATTTAAACACAAACTTGAAAGTAGCAGTAAGCATATTTATAGATAACATTTGTGTGCAATATTTTAAACTCAACATTTGAAACTGGCAGTAAGCACATACTATGAACACATTGGGTTATTTTAACATTCAAATAACAAAACTAGAGGTTGGCAGTAATAATATATCAAGAAGACATTGTGACCTTAACATATACACACCAATTCAATACTGGCAGTAAGCATGCCAACACAACTGTTCTTCTTAAAAATACCCGCCGACAGTTGCTTAACTCTTCTATTTGAACTGTTCGGCGACGAAGTTCTCTGCCCTCAGTCACGCACATTTGCCGAATCTTGAAAAAAAGGTATGTTCTCTTACTCAAAGAGACTGATTAAGTATGATTTTCGCTTATTGGAAACTTTCGTGCACTGAATCTTGCATATACTGAGGAACAGATATGAATAAGAAAACTAGGGCTTCTGATTTTTCTTCTTGGTTTTTATCTTTGTTGGTAGAAATGCTCTGTTTTATTGGCACATAAGAGCATATTTCACGTTTAGGAGTTTGGGTATTCTACTGTTTATGCTTAAACATCTTGAATGGACACTGTTTTGATGGTTGTTAACACTCAAATCTCATAAGTCATTGGTGTAAACACACTGTTTTGAATGTTTAAATGTTGTAAGCACACTGTTTTTCTCACTCTATGCTTACTGTCAAAAATCAAATTTTGTGTTGAAATGATGATTTATCGGTTTGTGCCTGCGACCAGTTGCTAATTTGAGGTTTAACTGTTGAAAACACACTGTTTTGCTTACTATATGCTTACTGCCAAGGTTCAGATTTTGTGTTGAAATGATGGTTTATCTGTTTATGCTTATTGTCAGTTGCTGATTTGGTATATACATGATAAAGTTTACTATTTTCTTGCTCTATGCTTACTCCCAGAATTCAAATTGTGTTGGTATGCTTATTGACAGATTTTTGATTTTGTGTTGGCATGCTTACTGCCAGTTGTTGAATTGGTGTGTATATGTTAAGATCATACTGTCTTCTTGATATGTGCTTGCTGCCAACCTCTAGTTCTGTTGTTTGAATGTTGAAATACCCTACTGTGTTCATAGTATGTGCTTACTGCCAGTTTCAAATGCTGAGTTTAAAATGTTGCACACAACTGTTATCTATAAATATGCTTATTGCTACTTTCAAGTTTGTGTTTACATATTGAAACTAGATGGTTTTCTCTATATATGCTTACTGTCAGTTAGGGTCTTATGTGTATTTGTTGAATACAGTATGCTTTCTTATATATGACAGTAGGGAATCTGCTAATTATTTGTGCACAACATACTGTTCTCTTGTAGCACTCAAAATGCTGTAGCAATATCAATGCTGCAACAATTATATTGATGACATGATGCACTAGGTTGATTTTCTTTAATCTGTTTTTGATAGCATATTGCTTAATGTTTACATGTGAAGAGCATACTGACTTATGCATGATTCTGTGATGTTCTGTGTTCACTTGTTGAATCTGTGTGTGAGCTAATGCATAAATTCTTGCGGACCATTCCTTATCTGTTTAAAAATTACTGTAACACTTAGCTCTAATGTTTGCCCGTGTCTTAGATGCCTAGGGTGAAACAAGTAGCAAAGAAATGTACCAAGACAAAGTTTGCCTCTTTGGATGCTAAGACAAGGTTTCAAGAGATATATAGTGATTTAACTCTTCCCGCAGAATGCAGAACCATGATTCAAACCTTAGGCTGGAACAAATTCAGCGATCAAAGAATTAATCCGGACATCTCTATTGTTCGAGAATTTTATTCCAATCTATGGCCTAACAACGTTTATTCTGTTTTTGTCAGGGAACGTCAGGTTCCTTTAAACCCAAAGATCATCAACCAACTGTTTGATCTGCAGGACTTCAGTAATGATGCAGATGACTACCACTCACTATCCTTAAACCTCATGGATGAAGTTTGTGACCAAGCATTGAAGGACGTTACTATTCAAAGGACCCAATGGACTTATTCCCAGCATGGGAACAAGACTTGCAGACGAGAGTTCCTGACCGATGAAGCCAAGGTCTGGTTCTACTTTATCTGACACTCCTAATGCCTACCGCACACACGTCCACCATCAATGTGGACAGGATACTGCTGCTGTCTTGCCATTCTCAAAGGAAAGACCATCAACGTGTGCAAGATTATTTGTGATCAGATCAGAGCATGTGCCAACCAAAAGACTGGGGAAATGTACTTCCCAAAGCTCATCTGTTTGCTTTGCAGAGCCTCCGGGGTGATGGTGGCCATAGATGATGGGGAATTATATGCCCAAGGCACGATATCTGCTCATGACTTGAGCAGAATTCTGCCCGTGACCTCAGCACAACCATCCAGGCCAAACACTCGGACACAATCAGCCCGCAGATCAACTGTCCCACAGTCTCCGATGCTCCAGCAATCAATATGCAGCAGCTACACACGCAGCTGCAAGTGTACTGGCGGTATGTTCGAGACCGCGATGCAGCTGTCTTCCGCTCACTGCCAGAACAGATGCAACAAGCTGGAGAACCATGGCCCACTTTCCCTGACCAACTTCTGCCCGATGATCGCACTATGGGCAGCGACGAGGACATATAGAGCAACCCTCCCTGCACTTCGGGAGTGGTTCTATTTCTCTTCCCTTCTCTCTTTCTCTATTCCTTAGTACTTGTATTTCTTTATATTGACTTAATATTGAGGCTTGACCTTGTGATGTGTGAATGCAGAATGCTATATTCCTTTTTGCCTACTGCAATGAGGACATTGCTCTCTCTTAAATTTGGGGGAGGGTGCCCTCTTGCTGGATGGATGAATGATTATTTTGATGATGAATGATGGATGAATGTTTATTTTTGATGATGGATGATGGGTGAATGTTTACTTTTATCTAATGATAGATGATGCTTTTTGTTATTCTGCTGGTATTTCCTTTTGAAATGTATGAATGCTTGATTGTTATATGATTGCAAGGGAAAGTGTTGTGTTTTTTCATCTAGTGATTAGTTGGTTGCAATAGCCTTGGGATTGCAATTGATGATGATTTCTTTAACTTTAAAACGTAAATTCTTGTATGACAAGTACTTTCTTTTCAGATATATAGATATTAGCTAATATTGGGTGATAATTCATTTTACTCCAAACAGTTTTTGGCACAATAGTCTTAACCTAGAAAATTTCTCATTCATAACAAAAATTAGCTGTGGTATGAAGAAACAGAATTTTTAGACTCATTTGTGATATCTTTTGAGGCGAAATCCTAGTAAAATCAGTAGCAATGAAATGATTAAGGCATGTTCTTGAAAATGATTGAGCCTTTCTAGCTGACCCTACTGCATTATACTTCCCTAGTTAGCCAAATTGAGCATAAAACCCGTTTTCTTTCATCTCAAATCATTTAACTAGCCACTGTTCTTAAATATTTGTGTATATCTTTTCTTTGACACCCGTTGACTCTATCTCAATCTGCCTGGAACACTAAGTTTGGGGGTGAAAAAGGAAGGTGACATAAAAAGTAGGGATGCTGCAGCATTGTTGTTGCGGCTGCACTAATGTTGCTGCAGCATTTTGACTCTGTGGCAGTTGTATGTAAAAAAAACATTTTTTAAATTTTGTGTACAAAAAGAACTCTCAGTACTCGTGAGTGCAAAAAAAATACTAATAATAATGTATATAAATAAATAAATACTATGATAAGAAAGAAGAAAAAAGAAACAGACCAAAGCTCTCTACTTGATTATTGGGAGATTACTTCTTGAGTATTACAAGATGCAAATTATGGTAGATAGAAAGAATTGTTTGTGCTTAATGTGTTCAGGGTAGGTTGAGGCTGAGTTTGAGCCTACTATGCGCTCAAATGTATCACACCTAACCCTCAGCCAACAATACAACCAGAGTAAGACATCTTTGATCCTTGCTATTGAGACTACTACATTAGTGGAGAAAGGTATGATGAATTGGAGTTTAATTATGCAAAATGAATCTAGGGATTATCATTTGCTGATTCATGAGCAAGAATTAAGTAGGGGATAGACTATACACACACACTGGAGTAAATTAATTATTTGATCTTGATTTGGTTAGTATTTTGATGTTTGAAAAATTGGAAAATGATATCCACTTGAATTACACAATTTTCTAAATCTGAAATCGCAAGTCCCAAGTTAGCTAGGTGCTACTTAACTGATTGTTGGATGATTAACACATTTCTCTCCTTTGCATTATGACAACATTGCTCGGGACGAGCAATGATTTAAGTTTGGGGGTGTGATAACTCTACGATAGTAGAGTTATTTGCACATATTTTGCCTCATTTCTAGCATAATTTGTAGTGTTGTCTCTTAATTTTGAATGAAATGCTCTACATTGTACATTTTCCCTTTTAATTTTACCAATTTAGTTCATTAGATAAAAATTCCACTGATTATTTAAATTAAATTCTGATTTTCTTTGATTTTTAATTGCAGCACATTGAGAGTGAGATTTTTATGAGCCAATTGTTCAAGGGTAAAAAGGAAATTTGGCTGGTTAAAGTGATTAACCGATTGAGGAAATTTGTACGGAGGAAAATTGGAATTTATGTTATATACTTATATATATATATATATATATTATATATATATATATATATATACATGCATGCTGACGAGTGGACAAAAGACAAAAAGGGAAATTGGCAAAAAGGAAGATCTGGACGAGCGGGATTTATATTACATATATATATATATATATTTTATATATACATAACAAACTTCTGATGTGTCCTCTTATTTTTGTCTTCTTTTTCCTCCTAAAAATTAGCATGAGCGTACTTCAACCATTTGGAGCATCTTTGGCAGTTCAGTCGGTTTCCACTCACATCAGTGAATATATATATATATATATATATATATATCAGAATCACCCTAGCTGGAGCATAAGTCATCAAACCGGCAGATGTACAACCCGTGAGGATAAAAGCAAGAAAACCATTCTATAAAAGAAGGACAGTTGTCCACTATCATCCGGTGGACAAATGAATTTCTGGGAGCATCAAATACAAGTATAAATACAAGGGAGAGCAGTGGAGATAGATACAAAAAAATAGGGAGAAAAATGGAGAAATTATAGAACGATAGAGTGATAGAATAAAAGTAGAGTTATTTTGTTTATACTTAGCGTCGGGTATGTTTAGAATAGGGGCAGTGGGTAGCTTGTTTTAGAGTGTTTCTTAGCTTAGATAGAGTGGAAAAGAACCTGAGAAGGCTGGGGCGACCTTGTTGGAATTTTGCAAGCTGTGCAGAACCTAGGGTAGCAGCACCATGCAGAGGAAATGAAGGGCAGCAACACATTGATTAAATTCGATTTGGAGCAGTAGGGTGATCTCCGACCCGAGTAACTCTCTTCCCATTTCTTCAATTTTCTACTGTTTTTATGATTAAGTATTCTTTGTAATATGAGAATATTTAGATGAATTCAAGGATTAATTAAATACTGTTTTGGGATTGATATGTTCACTATGACCCTAGAGACTATTTTTCCTATTACGTTGATCCTTGTATTTCATGATTCGTTTCAGTAGAATATCTATTCATAACCTGAAGGTGCTGTAGTCTAGTAAATCATAAACATGTGGAAAAACATAATGTGGAATATGATGATAAGAATGCATACGTTTTGTGTATTGTTTTCCTTATTGATGCTTGTATGGGGCATGCTTAGTTTATTCATGCAATTACTTAAACGGAGTAGGAATAACTTGCGGTTACGACTGTCCAAGTTATGTATCAAACTGGTATCTGGCTTTCTAACCGGAAGGGGTCTAGTTGACACGTTAATTGCATGGCACTTGTTTGAGACGCATGACCGTGCGCTCAACATTGCAGGGGACACGACCAATTTCACTGCCTAGTGTTGTTCTAGGTTCACGGTACTTCGTACTCCATGAGACGATGTTATTGGGGGTTTAGACTAATAGGCTAAGTAATCTGGGTAGAACCAGATCGCTGTAGTGTTAATTTGGAAACCGAAAAGCATGTTTAGTATTTTTAGATTCACTACTGGTTTATATTTACATCTTTGGCTTGATTTTCTCAGCAATGTATTACCTGTTGTATTCTTATGGTTATTTTTCAGTAGACTTACTTGTAGTTGTTAGTTAGCGTTGCTGCGGCATTGGTGATGCTGTAGCATTTCCGTTGCTGCAACAATATCATAGCAGTAGCTTAATCTCCGAACCTCCAGTCATTATTCATCATTCTTTATTCTTTTAACCAAATGTAAATCATGTTTGCATGTATAATTGGCATACATAATCCATGTGGGATCGATAATCTTGTATTTAGGTACATATATTACTTGTTGACCGGTGTATACTTGCACTTGTTCAGATTGCGTTGATTTATTCTATTTTCTTATCTTTTCAATTTGTGACACACGCACACAACGCAACAAGTTTTTGGCACCGTTGCCGGGGATTTTGGTGTCAATTGTTTGTAAATATTGTTTGCATTTGGTTACTTTTGTTGTTTTATGTTATACTCATACTTGAGCTTATGAGATTATTGAAATAATGTATGAGGGAAGAATAATTATGCATGGGCTGAACTATTTTTTTTTTGTGAATTATTGATCTTAATTATTTGTTAAATTTTAGCATGTGTATCATTCATTCCTTAACGTGTGCTGTTTTGCATGAGTAAAACGCGCAAGGGCTCTCAAGCTACAGTTCTGCCACTTGATCCAGAGATTGAGAGAACAACCAAGGCGTTGAGGAAAAAGAAACAAACCAAGGACAAGGTAGACATGGCTGAGCAACGTGTTGTAGAAAATGAACCTGTCTATAATCCTGTGGTGATGGCAGACGATAGGGACCATGCTATCCGACAGTATGTAGTCCCTATGTTCAATGAATTGAATCCAAGCATTGTAAGACCAGAGATTACTGCAGCACAGTTCGAGCTAACACCAGTAATGTTCCAAACTTGTAATTAGTTAGTAGAGTGTTTGGAGTCCGGTGCCTATAAATAGGCCATTGTGTATTCATTCTCCATACACCTTTTCTTCACAACTCACCACCCCTCTCTCTCTATAATATATTTCTCCGCTTGTGCTTATCGCTCAAAGGAGACCTCTTGGTCTCAAATATGTAAGTTTTTATATTTTCTTGTTTTAAACTTTAAAGTTTTTAAAGTTTTATGTTTATAAAACAAGATTTTAAAGATCTTGTTAAGTTAACGATAAGATCTTAAAGATCTTAAATAAAAAAAAAAGAGTGATATCAGACCAAAATCCTGAAAGGATTTATCTGAACTTATAGTTCACAAGAAGATCTTATAGATCGAAGAAACAACTAAGATTGTTTCGTTTCAAAAGTGGTTTGAAACCCAAGTCGCGTTTCGCTAAGCTGTAAGACCCGATAGGCAGGAGGTCGGTGGGCTAGTTGCGATTTAATCGTTGACAGTGATAACCACTGATGAGATGAACCAACTTTTTGATTCTTGATCTAGGAGATCTGAAAGATCTGAGAATCTTACGGATAAGCCTAGAGCTAAAAGCTTAACACTCAACGAAGAGATTATTATCTCAAGAGATTTTGAAGGTAATCTCCAAAAATAGAAATTGCCAAAGTATAAACCGCATTAGGTTTATGAAATGGGCTCTTTCAGCTTAAAGTCTGATTATATAATCAAGACTGTTGAAAAGCAAATACCTCTTAAAAGAGGAGATGAAACCATTCATATGCTCTCTCAAAAATTAATTGAATACATATTGGGTTAATCCAAGTAGGGCTGCAAGTGCTAATAAAGCGAGGCTTAAATACAGCCGCACTTATTATTGTCCGAGATAAACGACATAGTAAGTTCAACGACTCCTTATTAGGAGTAGCGGAAACATCCTTGTGTGAGGGCCCAACCCACTTCAAGTGTTTTCCAGACTTTTCCGTGGCAATCCATGACAACAATGTTTTGGATGCACTGGTGTTAAACATCAAGACTCACAGATATGACATACCGGAAGTAACGAGTCACGTTTCTCTGGTATATTAAGTTCATTACAAAGTGATGAACACAATCATTCCCAAACTAAGGATCAACCCAGAAGTCCTTAGTGCAAAAAGGGGAGAAACAATTCTGTTTATAACAGACATAAAAAGTAACTTGGTCGTCCCAAAGACGGTAGTCTGGAACCAAGTACAGCTTCCTGACGTATGAAAGTTAGAAAGTATAACCGAGTTGGAACCCGAAGAAAAATGGGAACTGAATTAGATTATACAACATCCCGATGGTGACGTTGAGATTAAATTCTCCAACGATTGAAGGTTTAAGTTAAACTTAACCAGAACACCATCAAACCGATCAAGGTCCTCGACCTCCGAGGTACCGCTCTCTGAAAAAGAGATATCAAATGCTAAAGTTCTTAGAGTTAAAAGGACTCAAGAATAGGTTAGTCAGCCTATGTATAAGGTTGACATACCGGAAAGCAGCAGAGGTTATACCTCGCCAACAGCCTCCGATATGGGTTACGAAGTTAATATGATCTCGATTGATGATATTGATCTAGAAATCCCTGAGGCAATATGAAAATCATGGGATAAAAAAAGTAACCAGACCATGAAAAAATAGTTTTTGAGTTACTACTCTCTTTTCCAACAACGTTGGTATATACGCCAATACATGGAGGATCGTCACAAGACTCTTACCTTTTTCAAATGGATTAAAGCCATATGGGAAAGTAAGGGGCGCGAGCTCCCAGACTTTAAAAGTCAGCAATTTGTCAACTTCATCGAAGTGGCATACCGATAGTATTTAAGTGGGAACGGAAAAACGCTCAAGTCTATCCATCCACCAAATACTTGGGTAAAAGTCTCTCACAACGAGAGAACGGCAAATGCTATTCCTTTCAAAGGAAAGCTGGAGGAGTTAAACTCCAACCACTTGGCTAAACAGAACAATTATACGAATTTGTTCTTGCAGTCTATTGGAGAGCAGACTTCTCGCATAGAAGAGGAGATATCCAATATGACTTATGATCCAACCAAGATAAAATATGAAGCATCGACTTCAGGTAGCAAGGAGGATTCGATTCCCTTCAAACCTCCGCCGGATTTGAAAGATTTCTGGTTCCAGGCCAAGCCAGACAACGAGTTCGTAGAAGAACTCATGGTGATGCTCAAAAAGCTGAAAATTTCAGAGGGAAAAAACAAAGTAATTGTATCGACCCTTAAGGGGAACGAGAACAGTTCAAACACAGAGGAGAGTCCTATGGAGGTCAACAAGATGACATTCCAGAGGAATACTTCTATGGTGAAACCATTCTATCCGAAGCCTACTCCGATGGACATGCAGATCGAGGATAGAATAGAGTTTGTCCAGTTCGACGACAAATCTCTAGTAGAGTGGAACATTGACGGACTATCTGAGTACAACGTCAAGACAGTCCTGAAATACACGCTCATATTTGTTAAATCAAGCCAAGCCAATGGCAACAATCAGAGGTAATTCACCGATGCCATTGTGGCCGGATTCAGCGGTCAACTGTCCGGATGGTGGGACTTCAACATGTCTGAGATTGCAAAAAATCAGATATGGAGTGCAAGTGCCACCAATCCAGATACAGGTGAAACCACCGAGGATATTGTAAATACATTAATATATACAATCGCCTCTCATTTCATTGGAAAGAATGATTTGCAAATGGACAGATCTCAAGAACAGCTCTTGAACCTGAAATGTCCAACTCTAGGCCACTTCACTTGGTACAAGGACGTGTTCTTTACAAGAGTCATGCAAAGGCCAGACAACCACATGGACTTTTGGAAAGAAAATTTCATAGCCGGACTACCTGCTTTATTTGCGGAAAGGCTACGAATTAAGCTTAAAGCTAAGTATTCGGGTTTAATACCCTATTCACACTTGACGTATGGAGATCTAGCTTCAGAGGTGATTTCGGAAGGAATCAATCTCTGCAACGACGTCAAGCTGAAACAACAACTGGAAGAACAAAGGCTCCATCAAAAGGAGACTTTGGGTAACTTCTGCGACCAGATCGGCTACGCACCAATCAAGTATCCCACAAGGGAGAAGAAAAAGAAGAAGTTCTCTAAAAGAGAAAAATACTTCTTCAGAAAGAAAAGAAAGAAAAGATTCTTCGAAGAAGAATCAAAGGTCCCTAACCAAGGGAAGAAGTTCAACAAGAAGAGATCCTCAAAGAAGGATCATGTCTGCTGGAAATGTGGCAAGAAAGGCCACTATGCAAATAAGTGTCTAGTCAAGAAAAAGATACAATCTCTTGACATAGACGAAGACCAGAAGAAGTCTTTATGTCAGGCTCTATTGAACGAGACTGAAGAAGATTTCCAACGGAACCTTGAATATTCTTCTAATGAGGAATCAACGAGCTCATCTCAGAGCACGAGTGAAGATGAATATGAGCTCTGTAATTGCGATGATGGTGAATGCGACGTGTGCATCATCAAAGACCTTGGGCTGAGCATAAATGTGCTAACCCAAGAAGAGAGCTTCATTCTGGATATCATCGATCAAATTGAGGATCCAGAAAAAAGGAGAAAAGCCCTAGAAAGCTATTTGGTTGAAAAACCAAGAGAGCAACCTACAAAGCTCTCTAAACAAATCAATTCCTCTTTTAGCATGGTCTTCCTAGATCAGTTGATCGAAAGGATGCAAATGACTAAAGAGAAGGAACCTACAGTTCGAAGATCTTAAGAGAGAAATCAATCATATTAAATCTAAAATTTCTCAAATAAAAAGGAGGATCGAGAAGGTTGAAACTAGTCAACCATCGACCTCGAGAACGGCCGAACATCGGACGATGAAGATAAAGCCTCAAAGATAAGTCAGATCAATGGTGTCAATTATATTGAACCCGTTGTATTCCAAAAATGGTTTATAAAAGTGACGTTAATCGTTAATAAAGAATTCTACATGAAAACCGAAGCCATGGTAGATTCTGGTGCAGACATAAACTTTATTACAGAGGAAATAATTCCTTCAAAGTATTACAGTAAGACAACTCAGAGAGTGTTTGCAGCCAACAAGCAACCATTGAATATCAAGTACAAACTTGACAACACGGTGGTCTGCAACAGCGAAATATGTATTTCGATACCATTTATAATGGTCAGAGGTCTATCGACCGCGGTGATTTTGGGAAATCAATTCTTACAAAAGATATTTTCAATTACCTCAATAACAGAAAAGGGTATTACCTCCTTACTAAACGGTAAAGAGATAAAATTCCCTTTTACAACTGTTCCGAAGCAGTATAATGTACAACTTCTAAATTCCTTAAAGGAAAGAAAAACTAGCTTTCTTAACTCCTTAAAGGAGGAAATGGATTTTAAAAAAATCTGAGAAAGACTAGAGAAACCAGATCTTCAAAGAAAGATAAAAGACTTTGAAGAATCTGTCAAAAGGCAGATATGTGCTGAAGTGCCCAATGCCTTTTGGACACGTAACAAATTTGTTGTGTCCCTGCCTTATGAGGAAGGGTTCAACGAAAAACACATCTCTACGAAGGCTAGGCCTGTTGCCATGGGACCAAAGCATCTAGAGCTCTGTAAAAAGGAGATAAACGATCTCCTAAACAAAGGCCTTATTAGGCAAAGTTACAGCCCATGGAGTTGTCCGACATTCTATGTCGAGAATGCGGCTGAACTCGAAAGAGGAGCTCCAAGACTTGTAATAAATTACAAGCCGCTTAATAAAGCGTTAAAATGGATTAGGTATCCGATTCCTAATAAAAGAGATCTGCTTAATCGGCTATACAAAGCCAAAATATTCTCTAAATTTGACATGAAGTCAGGTTACTGGCAGATTCAAATTGAAGAGAAAGATCGGTATAAGACCGCCTTCACAGTGCCCTTTGGACACTATGAATGGAACTTAATGCCGTTTGGGTTGAAAAATGTCCCTTCAGAATATCAACACATCATGAATGAATTATTCAATCCATATACGGATTTTATAATTGTCTACATTGATGATGTATTGGTCTATTCATAGACCATAGATCAGCACTTCAAACATCTAAGGGTGTTTTTGGAAGTAGCTAAACATGCAGGACTTGCAGTCTCTGCCAAGAAGATAAGCTTATTTCAGCTTAAGATAAGGTTTTTAGGCCATTACATAGAGAATGGTCTAATACAACCTATTGAAAGAGCGATTATATTCGCTGACAAATTTCCTGTTGAAATTCAGGATAAAAACCAACTACAGAGGTTTTTGGGAAGTCTCAATTATATTGCAGACTTCTATAAGGAACTTGCCCTGGAGTGCAAACCGCTATTTGATAGGTTGAGGAAGAATCCTAAACCTTGGAGCAGTGAACACACCAAGGCAGTTAGAAATCTCAAAGAAAAGCTCAAAGAGCTTCCATATATGGCTATTGCCAATCCGGACTACTATAAAATAGTAGAAATGGTTGCCTCTGAAAGAGGTTACAGAGGAATCCTAAAGCAAAGGGATTCTCAAACTAACCAAGAACAGTTGGTTAGATATACTTCGGGCTTATGGAATTCAGCTCAACAAAACTACTCGACTATAAAGAAAGAAGTTCTTTCTATAGTCTTGGATAAAAAGTCAAAAGCCTCTTATAGAGGAAGATCCAAGGATACAAATCCTCGAAAGAAAATGTTTGCCGATACGGCAAAACAAGAAAAGGTGACACCGGAACCTTATAAGGTTGGCAAGTTCGCTGAAGACCCAGATGCCTATGAGGCAGAGGCATATTCTCGTGCGATACCGCCTGAAGACCTTAAAGGTAGGAAATATCCTTATATCCCGTATAGCTGGATAAAGCTATACCCAGTGGATATAACCCTTAAAGGGATGGCAACAGATCATATTGCAGACATATTCCTCAATAAGTATATGATCTCGACATATACAGATAAAACTGTATATTATTATCAATCATGCAAGAGACTCATTCGGTTCTTATAGAACAGGTGGGTCGGGCGAGCAACACTGCCGATCCCCATATTGTTTATAGCAAGTTTATCATCAAGAGAGTTTTGTCCTCTAGTGATTGGAGAATCAGACCTCAAGAGGTCAAGTACTTAAAGTACCAATATAACCCTAAGAATCTAAGGTCGTACAATTATTTTGACTATATGGAGGCTTGGGAAAAGGCATTGCTCTATGAGAATGTCCAAAAGAAATACAGTTGGTTCCTCATGTTCCAACTTGAAGGCCAGCTGGCTAACATCCCAGTATGGTTTAAAACCTGGTTTTTTACCTGGGGATTAAATCCCATTATTTTTCCCAAAAGAATCAAGGAAGTCTTTGAAAACTTCCTTCAAGCCAATGTACATACATGCGAGCTCGACGCCAACGACGCCAACGACGCCAAAAATCCCAATGCAAATTACAGAAAGAAATTCTTCTGACGAAGAAAACTCTCCGATCGACCATCTCAAACAGTTTGCCCAGGATCCATACGAAGACCTGGAAGATTTGGTCGACCTTCAAAGGACATTATTTACCAGAAAAGACAAAGGAAAGAAGAAGAAATGAAGCTTCTCCAACAAGATTGGACATAAAAGTCTATAATTGCGGCTGGATGACGTAAGCGCTTACATCAGCATAGGGAGTAGTGGCTCTCCCACTACAGATTTAAAATCCAAACTTGTAATTAGTTAGTAGAGTGTTTGGAGTCCGGTGCCTATAAATAGGTTATTGTGCATTCATTCTCCACACACCTTTTCTTCACAACTCACCACCTCTCTCTCTATAATATATTTCTCCACTTGTGCTTATCGCTCAAAATAGACCTCTTGGTCTCAAATATGTAAGTTTTTATATTTTTTTGTTTTAAACTTTAAAGTTTTTAAAGTTTTATGTTTATAAAACAAGATCTTAAAGCTCTTGTTAAGTTAATGATAATATCTTAAAGATGTTAAATAAATAAAATAAAAAATAATATTTTTTTAAAAGAGTCTCTAGTCATTTTTTGACAAATTGGTATAAATAGTTTTCAAACTATAGAAGTTGGTTAATATTGGTCCACAAATTATTTTTTTAATAAAATTGATCCCTGAACTATTAAAACATTGTGACATTATTCCTTTTAATTTTTTTTTAAATCATTCGTTAAGTAAAAAAACTTTAAAGGTATTTATGTCACTACACTATTTAAATATATTTAATAATAGACAGATTGATATAAATAGTCCATAAACTATAAATGTTTGGTAACATTAGTCCATAAATTATAAAAAAATTGCAAATTGATCCTTTCCTTAAAATATTTTCATTGAGTAAAAAAGTTTCAAATATAATTATGTCATTAGACTATTTAAATACATTTAATATATATGATTTATATACATATACTTTCAAATAATATATGATTTATATGCAGTTGTTGAGTCTTCGTCAAGTTTTGTAGAGCTACCTAGGAAGTTGAAGAGGTTGGAGAGAAAACCGTGGGTGACTAGTGTTAATGAGCTTAAAAGAAGAGCCAGGGAGGGAAAGAAATAAAAAATCTTGGTGAGAGAGGCTATTTTAAGTGCTCCTGAGAATGGATTGTTGGTTAAAGCATTAGTTCCAGTTGCTCACCAGGTTCTATCTGCCAGAACTGAATTATTCTATTGTGCTTCCAAGGGCCCTTAGGTTTTTGGGGAGAAAAATGTTCTACGTAGATAAAGAGGTTTGGTTTTGTTAAGTTTCATTGTTAGACTATTAAATAACTGATGTTTCCAATAATGTTCACCAGCCACTGTTGCCTCCTGTGCTATGCTATCTAACACCACCGTTGCCCTTCCATTCCTGTGGAATGGTCGAAGTTTGTTCATCCCTCTCATTCTTTTGCTATAAAGCAAATCTGGAATCTGGAGGATCTTCTTAGGTAATTGTCCTTCTAGAGTTTCCTTCTGCTTCCATAATACCTTCTAGTCCCCCTTCTGTTCTGTTTCTCTTTGTTGCTCTGTTAATTCCCTATGGCTAGTTTAGTGTTGGTGACTGAAATTCTTTCAGTGGTATTCCCTATTTTATGTTTTCTTAGTGAACAAATTTGAACATAAATTGCCTGTGGTAATTTTTCTTTGAGAATTTGCTAGTATAACATACAGGACTTGACTCTTTAGTGACTAAAGATGTTACAGTTCAAAATATGGTTAGTAAAGCAACATATCAGTTCTCAAAGTATAGAAATTTTTTGGCAAGGACTTTCTTATTGCATGGAAGAAGCTACAAGATATTTAATTTTCTTTTCCTGTTAAAATCCACTTTCAGTCTCCCCAAGGATTGGCTTTCAAATGCCAATTTTATTTATTTATTTATTTATAATGTGATGTGATATTTCTTCCCCATTTCTGACGTGATTCTTTATTTTGCTTCATTCTGTAGATTGTGATTAGGGTTTCTAATTGATTGATAAGGTAAAACCCTAAATTTTTGTTCTGATCAGATTTACAGGGGATGTTTCTTTAGCCTTGAAATCAATCAAGATGCCGGACACAGCAGGCAGGTTCTGCATGCCGGTGAACAAATGGGTGCAAGTAGGGCAGCGTATTCTTTTAGTGTTCTCTCTCTCTCTCTCTCTCTCTCTATATATATATATATATATATATATATATATTGTGATAGCAGAGTTCATGTTTGACATTAATGGATTAATAAATTCAAGAAATAAAATGTTAAGTGAAAATTAAATGTGGATCTATAAAAATAAAATACCTTGTTGTGGAATAATGAATACATTATACTAACTAGAATTAATAGTAAATATAATGTAGTTTTATTTTATCAAAATTTACATTGCACCTCAACTTAAAATAATAATAAGATGAATTATAAAAATAAATGCAGTAAGTAGACTACCTTTCTACTTAAGTAACATCCAAAAAATATAAAAAAACTTGTGTTTTTTTAATTTTTTTAAAAATATGATTAGACAAATTTATTTATTCTAACAATTGTTGGTGTAAGTAATCAAAACTTTGTTATTTTTAATCAATTAGTTAATTTTGTCCAAACAAATTTAGTTTTGACTAACTTTATTTTAAAATATATTTTTTAAAATTATATATATATATAATTTAACGACAGAATGAACTTATTAGATGATATTTTTATTTGTTGAAATTTTCAAAATATTTGTTTTCATAATATTATTTTCATAATATTTTTCAAATATATTGAAATAAAGAGAAATAAAACAAAGATTTCAAATGATGAATGAATTAAGGTTCTCTAATACATTCACTTTTTTTTTTCTTTTTTTGTAAATTACAGATAAAATGTAAAGAAATGAATATTTATATTGTATATATAATACATATTGATATTCTGTAATAAGAAAAATTATCATTTTTTTTAATGTCAAAATATATTTCTTCATTATTTATCTTAAAGTTCATTTGTGTTTTTGGTACATTAGAAAAAAAAAATTTTAAATAAGATTTTCAGACATATAAACTATAAAAACACAAAAATTAATATTGAAAAAGCACAAAAATTTAGTTAAACCTTTTCATATGATTTCATAAATTTATTTATCCTAACAATCATTGGTCTAATAGTATAAAAACTTGGTCATTATTGAATAACAATCATTGGTCTAATAGTATAATTTGTCGAGAACTAGCAATAATCTGGAATGGAATGGCTCAATAATATTTAAAGAAGGGTTTTACAAATTAACTAACATCAGTAATGGCTGCCATTGTTAGAAAATGGGCTTTTGCTTCACATGTTGATATTATATGGATGGAAACTTCCATACCTAATTTGGTTGAATGCACAAACTTCGCTAATGCCCTGAAATTAAGATTTTATTTCTAAAATATATTTAAATAGTATAGTGACATAAATATTTTTAATTTTTTTATTTAATGGATGATTTAACTGAAATTTTAAAAGAATAACAAATTTTTATTGTTCTGTGACCAATTCCAACAAAAAAATAATTTGAGGATCAATATAACTAAACTTTTATAGATTGAGGACTATTTATGTTAATCTACTTTTTAAGCAATACAAATACGTGTGTATATATATATATATATATAAAATATTAATTTAAAATAAAAATAATTTTTTTAACAATGAGGAGTTTAAGCATAGCAATTATTATTGTTTTCATTGTTTTGATATTTTTTATTCTTCTATTTACATATATGGAGATGTAAAATGTATGTAACATTATGTAAAGAAACATTGTAATGAAGAAAGTATGAATTACTAGAATGGCAAAATGGGTGCTTTAAATATATGTTTAGGTAAAAGTCTCGTTAGTGTGTTTCGAATCACAATAAATTTGATTGTACCATCAATATTTGTAACTAATTTCTTTGTGCTATGTTGTAATATATATATATATATATATCATTCCATCCTACATTGCACATTAATATGAAATAAATGTATAATGATATATAAGAATAAGCCTAGATACTCATAATTAACAAAGAATTAGTTTAATAACTCGAAAATTTATTAACGAATAAGGAAAAATTTAATTCGAAATATTGATTTTGAATGAAAATCTCAATCTTGTACTTGTTTTTTATTTTGTTATTTTAATTACTTTACTGTTTAAGTAATTCTATAAACACAAAATAGATTATCTCATTCATATCATTGATAAATACAAATACTTGTAATTAGTACAATATTATCGTTCTTGCACATGTATATCAGAATGACATAATTAAGTTTTTATCAACTCAGCTATCCTCGAAAAATTGAAAAAAGAACCAATTTATTGGCTATTAAAATCGTATAATTTTTAATTTAATTGACGTGTATTCATCTTATCCATATAAAAAAATATGTTAAAATCTTTTATAAAATATGATGAAATTGTTTAAGTTTTGTAAAATTTCCAACAAATGGTCAACCAAACTACAACAATAATAGAGAATGTGAATAAATAAATAAATAAAAGAAGAGAAAATTACCACATAAAAAAAATGAAGAAATAATAGGTGTATATAAAAAAATTGCGGTAACAAAATTAACGATAACGCCAAAGAAATAAAAATTTCACAATGATCTTCATGCTATAAATATGCAACACACATATAAAATTTTTTTTTCAACATCAAACTAACTAAGCAACAATATTTTTTTATATTTTTTTAAAAGGAAAAATAAATTTCATAACAATGAAGACCTCAAGTGTAAGCAGCCGTTATTGTTGTTTTGGTTGTTTTGATGCCTATTATTCTTCCAATTACAGATGCTTGGGATAAACACTGTGTAGCTAATTGTTTAAAAAAAATATTGTGATGATAGAAAAGATATAGAATATTTCCTATGTCAACAGGATTGTGGTAATGCATGCCCAGATAAAAAAAAAATATTAATCCTTTCAAAAAATAGCTCAGATTTAACAAATTTAGTTGTCCCATAAACATGTATAACAAAATTTATTCTGATATTTATTATATATTGTGAAATTATATAAAAATAATAAAATAAATACGATGAAAAATAAACGAGAGATCTAAAAAATAGAGTCTGATTTCTTTTGTTGTTGGTTGTATCTACAAAAGTATAGGGCTCTCTATTTATAGGGGTGAATAGGGGATAAGGATAAATAGTAAGGGTGACACTTGCCACCCGGTATTAAGTGTTAGGTGACACTTGTCACCAAAGTCATAAGTACTAGGTGATATGTGTCACCTTAGAGATAAACATCATGTGATACTTATCACCTTTCATTAGTACGTAATAATCCTAGGATTAAAGGATAATAACGATTATACAATGAACATCCACTAATTTAATGAATCTTCGGGATTCATAACACTCCTCCTTGGATGTCCATTACATAAAAAATGCCTAGTTAAAATCTTACTAGATAAAAACCTAGTAGGAAAAACTCTAGTGAAGGAAAAAGAATACACTATTCTTTATGTGTAGATTTTCCCCCCTGATAAGATGAATTCTCGAGATCTTTAAACCAACGCAAACTAATTTTATATCTCAATTTCTCAAAGGTTGCAGTCGGAAAGGCTTTAGTGAATATATCTGCAAGATTATCATATGATCGAATTTGGAGCACATCAATTTCATATGTTCAATTTGAAGCCCAAGATAAAACTTGGTTTTTTCAAAATCTTTAACTTCAAATTCTTGTTTCAAACAATCTATAGCTTCTCGAAGCTCTTCTAGAGTTCCGATGAGATTGATATCGTCAACATATATAGCAAGAATCTCAAAACCAAAATATATTTTCTTAATAAAAATACATGGACAAATTTGGTCATTCTTATATCCTGAATTTAATAAGAATTCACTAAGGCGATTGTACCACATGCGTCCAAATTGTTTAAACCCATATAATGACTTCTGTAATTTTATAGAATAATTTTCACGAGGGTCTTTAGAAGCCTTTGGTAATTTGAATCCTTCAGGGATTTTCATATAAATCACATCTTTCCATTGAGGCCAATCAATTCTATGCCGACATTCTTCAACTGATGAAGGACCTAAATCCTCATTATCCTTGAAAATATCAAGGGGTACATTGTATGCAAAAGCATTATCAATAACAACGTTCTTTCGATCCAATTTTTATTCGAACTGGTATAATTAATAGAGATTTCAAAATTTTCTTCATCATTTGTAGTTGGAATCTTTTCATCAGTTGTCCTTTTTTTTTCTGTTTCTTCAATATGATCTTCTGGATCATTTAATCCTCTTTTCTTTCGAGAATTTTTATTTTTGGAACTAAGGGGTCGACCACGCTTCTGGCGTGTTTTTGATTCAATAGCTATAGGATTTACTTTCTGTCCTTCAGAGACTTCTATCCGTATTGGAGCAATATAGCTGAAATATGCGATTTAGTGACTCTGCTGGAGTCAACAAAAGAATCTCGCAGTTGATTTGCAATTTGCTGCAAACGTATAATCTTTTGAACTTCAAGTTCACTCATATTTGTGCGTGGATCTAAATGATTCAAAGATGTTTTCCACGCAAGTTCAATCTTATGCCATTTATTCTCTCCCCCTAATTTGGAAAACAAATTTTCATCAAAATGGCAATCAGTAAATCTTGCTGTAAACACATTCACAGTCAAAGGTTCAAGATACCTTATAATGGACGGAGAGTCATACCCAACATAAATCCTCAATCTTCTTTGCGGGCCTATCTTTGTCCGTTGGGGTGGTTCTATTGGAACATATACAGCACACCCAAAAATTTTCAAATAAGAAATATTTGGCTCTGAACCAAAAGCCAATTGTAAGGGAGAAAACTTATGATAACTCGATAGCCATAAACGCACAAGTGCTGCAGCATGCAAAATTGCATGTCCCCAAGCTACTGTAAGGGGATTTGTTTTCATCAATAATGGTCTAGCAATTAATTGCAACCTTTTAATAAATTATTCAGCTAGACCATTCTGTGTGTGAACATGAGTTACATGATGTTCAACAATTATTCCAATCGAACAAGTATTTTTATTTTATTTTTGGATAATTAATATTAAAAAGGTGCGAAAATTTAGTTAATCCTTTAATATGATTAGATAAATTTATTTATCCTAACAATCATTGGTCTAATAAGATATAAATTTGGTTATTATTGAATAAAATTTTAAGTTGAAACATTTTTTAAGGAAAATTAAAATTTAGAAAAAGAATATTATATAAAAAGGTATTTAACTTATGTTCATTTATAATCCCTAATTAAATATTGAGGTCTAAAAATATTTAATAAAAATAGAAGAAAGTAACCATATAAAAAAGTAAAAAAAATAGAAATAATCGGATACGAAAAGATTATAGCAAAAAAATAAAAATAAAAAATTAATGGTACTAAAAAACATTAATGGTACTATCAAAAAAATAAATAAATAAAATTTTGATACTATAAATATACAAGTTATTGAGAATTTTTTTTTTTTTACGTGAAATCAAATCAACCTCAACAATATATATATAAAAAATCGTAACAATGAGGAGTTCAAGTGTAGCAATTATTGTTATTTTCACTATTTTAATGTTTTTTATTCTTTCATTTACGGATGTCCAAGATGCAAAATGCATGTATAGTTGTGTAAAGAAAAATTGTGATAAAGAAAGTATAGATTATTCAAAGTGTCAAAAAGTGTACTGATGTGATCTGATTCTAATTGCTCTAAATCCCTTTCTGTTCTTCCTCTTCTCTCCCGAGATCCTTCTTTTCTTGAAGGGTTTTCTTCAATCTCTTCGTTCTTGGCAATGTTTTGTTCTTCTTGGCGTTCTCTCTTTGCCCTTTTTTGTGTGCGTGTGTGATGATTGTGTTAGATGCCTTCCCTTCTCTCTAAGGGAGGTATTTATTTACTATTATCTACAATATGTGGGCCTTTTGTGTTATGAGCCGTTCTTAGATAATTTAGGTTTTTGGCTGGTATAATGATGAGATTTTTGTATACGGGTTGTTTTGGATATTTTGTGTTGTGGAGATATGTTTTATGTATGGGGGTATGGTACATATACCATAAACATTTTTTTTGACAGATTGGGATTGGGGGCGGATGTGGCGGGGGGGTGTGGGGTGAATGGAAAAGGTAAAGATCGAGGAGGATGCATAAATAGATACGAATGGAAGAGGGATGTGGATGGCAGACGAGATGGGGGCGAGTGGAAGGGGGATTCGGGGAGAAAAAGGAAAGAAAATGGTGTTGGAGACGGGATGTGGGAGAGGGTTTCGGATAAGAGATGAAATGGGGGGAAGGGGAGGATTCGGGGAAAAAATTGACTTTAGAGACGGGATGTGGATGTGGCTTGGGAATGGAGCTGCGGGTTGGTGGGCAGGGAATCGGGTAATATGATGGTCATGGGTATGTGTGTGGAAGATGACAAGACGCTTCTGACGTTTCGATGGGAAAGGAGGCGCGTGGGGATGGTTCGGCTGATGGCGTGTGAAGGACGTTTGCGCGTGGAAGTGCGCGTGTGATGCAGTTCCGATTGGTATGCTAAAAGATAGGCTTTATTTACCTATGTCGATTATAAGTAATTAAGGACTGAGTCTTACTAACTGTCACTTAGCATTCAATTATTGTCACTTAATCAACTAGAACCTAAGGCAGAGTACCTATCGTGTAGCTAGTCTGTTGGAAAGTATCTACGATTTTATTAAGTTAAATATCGTACTCCCAGGGAAGTGGCAACGACTTAGTAGTAACTAGCCTTTTATCCTAACTCCTATCTTATGATCCAGTTATGCAATCTTCATCAATGACTTTGATGAGAGGGTGATCCATTCTCCACTAGGTTTAAGTCTAATTAATCCTAGAAGTGTTTTATAGATGAGTCCTGATTTTATGTTATACTGTTCCTATATGTTGATTGACCTATATTCGAGTGTTTTAGACATATCTTGGCATGGATTGCAACTATGTTCTGTGTCTAAAGGCGTACCACATCCGAGGTTTCTAATAAACCGCCCTACCTTAATGACGGCCCTACTCACGGTTCGAGACGAAGGCATCCATGAAAGCCCTATGTCACTTCGGGGATCATACCGCTTGCCCTAGCCGCCGGCATAATCGGACTCGGCTCGACTTACCTAGACTACTCTAACAAACATGGTGTTCAACAGGTTATTTTATCTAGCATGGCAGACACCAATACTAATTGATGCCTGTTAAACTAAACAGGTTATGATTAGACCGTGGTTAGGAATTGTCTATAATCCTAACTTTAGTTTAAAAGAGCACATTAGACATGCAGACGTAGTGAATGTTAAGCAGGTGGCTATTTCTGGAAAAACATAACAACGTCAACATATAAAACAAATATTCATGAAAATCGTAATCTCGTATTCATAATAAATCTTTAGAACAACACAATAACAACATATAAGAGAGGGACATGGGGACTGATGCCATAAAGAAATCACCCTTTACGTAGTCTCGCCGACGGAGCGTACTGCTGTATATGTCGTATTGCTCGCCCTAACTCTGCTCGCCAGAACCTTCGGAGGACGCTTCCTCAGCCTAGTAACTGGGCTTTACCTTAATACCCAACTTAAGCCCAGCCTTGTGGACTGACTCGTGGAACGCCTAGAGCCCTCTTAGGATCTCCTAACGAAATCCCGGGTATTCTATGAATACTAGAAACGAACCTATCTATAGAAGCCTAAGATCTGAGACTATTTCTCAGAAACTAAAACAAAACACTAATAAGAAAGAAAACTGAGATCTGAGTGAGTTGTGTACTAGAGAAGTGTACACTGGAAACCACTTAATGACTCAGATCCAGTGGAGAGGAATGATTTCAACTACTGGAGGCCTGGGGTATTTATAGCAGCTTCCCGGGGTGATTTTTCATCAAAAATTCGATGTGGGACTGGATCTGGGGGTTCGGGACGCCCGTCCTGGTCTGTTGACCAAGTCAGGACGCCCGTCCCGGTGCTTTGACTGGGTCGGGACGCCCGTCCTGACCCTTTGACCAAGTTAACATTTCTAAAAATTGCGTTTTTGCCCCAAAATTTGCTGTTTTCGTCTACTTTTCACCTGACGCTTCCAAAATCATAAAAACCGTGAAATTAAGTAAATAATAAACATTTAAGATCAAATTACCCTCGATTTCACCTAAATTCATACATAAAAACATGCTAAAAAGGTGATATGATTTTCGCGTATCAGATAACCCCACACTTAGCTTTTTGCTTGTCCTCAAGCAAAGTCTACCTGAAGTTACTTAAATTCCTAGTCATGTTTTTATTCCAAAAATTCTTCAGACAAGTCTTAATACAGGTCTGTCTGGTTGGGTTGCTATGACAAAGTCTCAAATGTCTCTAGTAGCTTGTTATGATCAGGCAGAAAATAAATCAACAACTACGTTGGACTTTTTTCTTAGTCACATGGTCTTCCTGATGTGTAGTGTGTGTACTAGTCCAGACCAGATAGTCAACACAATGTACTCTTGTCTTAACCAGATAACACTTCGACCTATCGCTAGACATATTAACAACAGACAACTTTTTGAGTTCTGAGCTTTGGTGATCAGATTTTTAATGTTTTAGCATTTAGTTATTTTCTTTATAGATTCAGGGTATTTTGAGTCTGCTTAGAACACGTCAACTTCAACTACCCATGTAGCGAGTCCCACTCCGATGACTCCCAGATCTACACGACCTTAGGGCATCAGGCTTTAAATTCCCCAAAGGAGTGGTGCTCGAGTAGCGAAGGCCGCTGGCAAATTACCCTTATTTGATTAACTTCTTTTAATTTCTTTTCACTTCTAGCTCAGAGTCTCATTTAGTCATCCTAACTGCCAATATATCCACAACTGGTCTAATTTTATCTAGTTAAGTCTCGAACAGGTAATTGGTTGAGGTCTCTAATCCAGACAAAGTTGTGCTCAGTTATCAGGAATTCCCTATTCCTAATCAATTAGTCCAAGATAGCTATCAATTATCTTCTACTAACCATAGCACACTACCTACATATGATAGACATAAGCAATTGTTTAACCAAGCATACTGCATTTAGACGTCTGAAAGACGGAAAAAATTTTGAATTTTTTTTGGTAGGGTGTGAAAGTACGTGAAAACAAGCAAAAGCATGCGAAAAATTTTGCAAACTGCTACAGTGCACCGTGCACTGCTACCCCACACTTAAGTCTGGCACTGTCCTCAGTGGTCATGCATATCTAATTACCCCACACTTATTTGAAAACAAGAAATAAAGCAGAAAAGATTCTTACCCCACACTTATTTGAAAATAAGAAGTAAAACAGAAAATAAAGGATTTGTATGGTTAAGTAAGACATAAAATAAAATAATGCAAACAATTCTGTATGTCATATAAATCAAATTTGTACATAGATTCATACGTCATACAGCCCAGACATGTTTATACACATAGAACAAGAAAAACAAAAACAAAAGAAAAAGAAAGGAAAGAAAAGGAAAGAAGGAGAGAGAGACTAAGAACCCGGCGGATCGTTGTCCAGTGGACCTAAGTCTGCTAAGTCAAACTCGAAGTTTTCCGCTACTCGGGAAGTCTGCTGATGTATCTCCTCAATCCTGCTGGTGTTCATGGTGATCCTATCATCTATCATCGCCAACCGTCTGTCAATCCTGTCCTCTATCATCGTCAGCCATCTGTCAATCCTGTCCATGTCTCGACTGTATCGGGCTGATAGTTCTGCCAATCCATGCGACATGTGTCGTTCGAAGGCAGTACGTGGCACGAACGTCTCGGATGGAGGGATATGGGCTGGAAATGCTTCCGATGCCGATGCATGTCATGTCTGCTCCATGTGGATGGTGTCGCGGCCATTCGCATCCCGGACAACCATTCCCATGTTCCATAGAATGGTAACATCTGTGGGAATGGTGGTCGGGGCGACCAGAGTAAGCTCCGAGCCCTCTATGTCCAACTCCAGGTAGCGGGCTAGCCTGGTGATGTATGGTCCGAGTCCCAGACACTATTTCCTAGTGTCTGTAGCGAATCCTCGCATGACGACCGCTATGAGTCTAGCCATCTCTACTGTAGATCCCATGTGCATGTTGGCTAGAAGGAACGTCTCCATCCGGGTGACAGTTCCGGGCGCTGTCAGTCGTCCTGACAATGTGTGTGCAATGATAGCATGCAGGTAACGAAGAGTAGGATAAATACCTGTGGCTTTTGCAAAGCCATGCTGGTATGGGACACCCGTCATGCAGATCTGAGCCCAAGCAGTGGAGACGTCTGCAGACGTGAAGTCTCGAACTGCTGTGGTGTATGCGGGCGTATCCAGCTCATCTCTCTGCCAGATGCCTAGGGCGATGCCGAACTCGGCCATGCTCATCGATCGATCTATTCCGCCTAAACGGAATGTGATCTGCTCCTGGTGGCAAGTAAAAGACGCATAGAACTCACATACCAGCTCTAGGTATGTGGGCTCTGTGACGATGAATACTCGACTGTAGGGTGGCACGTCGAGTATGCGTCTGACTTCCGGCTCTACTCCCAGTGTCTGTACTGCTGCCCAATCCAACGTTCTGCCCGTCAGTATCGTACGCCCGATGTACCCAGTGCATCTCTCTTGGTATGCTGTGCTGGAGGGAAACAGCATAAAAGGATGTGCCACTGAGGTAACTGTCATGGTAGATGTGGTACGAGCACGTTTAGGAGCCATTGAAAACGTGCGAGAGAAGTTAGGTGGGAAGGATGAAATTAGGTTAGGGAAGGAATTTTTGGCGGGAAAATCGAATTTTGGAGGGAAATTCGAGTTTTTGGGAAAATTCAAATTTTGGAGGGAAATTCGAATTTTTAAACTTTGAAGAGTTTGCCAAAAATTTGTAGAGAGAAGGTAGAGAGAAATATTTAGAGAGATGAATTTTTGGTTGTAGATTTGAGAGAAAAAAATTGGACTTTTATAGAAGGGTGGCCCTCGGGACGCCCGTCCCGGAGGAAGGACTCTCGTCCCGCTGGACGCCCATCCAGAACCGGGATGCCCTTCCCGGGTTGCATCGGGACGCGTGCCAATTCTAGAAATTTTTTTTTCTTCGTAATTCCCTGAAAATCTCAAGATACCAAAAATAATCATAATTCTTAACAAGGCTTCATGTTTATCCAATGAAATTCAGAAGTTGTTAAAAAAACTCTATGCAAAAATTCCTCAGTCTCTTTTCGAAAATTGTGACTACCCTAATTTTATCCTAACTTAAATTCAGCAAGAATTTCAGAAAAACAAAACTGAGTTTGGGCAATGTAATTAGTGGAAAATAAACTGTATTTGCAAAAACTCTTGTTTTTCATAGAAATTCGAAATAAAATGTCTAAAGAAAATAGTTGAATATAAAGGACCCTTTAAAAATGTTTGAAAGATAGAAAAAATAAGGGTCAATTATTCAAGTTTCAGTTCAAACGAATTATTTGTTGAAAGTAAAAGAATCTTCCCTTTTTAACGAATCCTATCTCTGATCTCCTGTAGTTCTGTTCGAATGCTTCGCATTTCTATGCGTATGGTTCTCATCTCATCCCTCTGCCTGTTCTGCTCACTGCGTAAATCAGCCATCTCTCAGAGTAGTTGTGCACCTTGGTTCTCCTGAAGATTGACCGTGGCTCTGAGTCGGTCTACGTTAGTTGTGATATTCAGACTGAGTTGGTCTAAATGACATAGTCTGCTGGCAATCCCTTGGTCCATCTCATAGACCCTTTGAGTTAGCGTGTCTATCTGCACGGACAACATTGAATAATAACCGTTAGTACTCCCCGCAGATGAAGGGGTGCGCGCGTTAGGTGTTGGGGTGTATGCAGGAGAGGTTGGTGAATTTTGGGTTTGGTCAGTAGGGGGTGGATTTATAGGAACTCTCTGGGCAGGAGGGTGAATTGGAGATCTCTGGGGTACTTCTCTAGGAGGGAAGGTATCCTCAGAAGGATCTTCTTCCGTGGGACTATGCTCACGGGTGTTCAGGAATCGTCTCACTAGTTCACTGGCATCAGGGCTTGAGTTTACTTCCACTGGTTGTGAAGGAAGAGTCCCTCGTGGTACTTCTGGTGCAGGCCTAGAGGGGCCCTCTGGCTTTGTCTTCTTCGGTCCTGGAGTGTCAGGGTTTTCTGTTTTTTTTGCCTGATTAGTAGCTGCTCTTGTTCTCTTCATCTTTGAGTGCAAAGTCTGGTTAGAAATAACAAATAACAAAAGTAGGAAAGTGAAACAAGAAAGCAAGAAAAATATTTTTATGGATTTTGATTTATTTAGAAAGCAAGTAAATTTCCTTAATATGGTTTTAGAATAATTTTCTAAAATTTGATTATCCTAAGTGTCTTAATTCCATATATTATCTAAAATTAATTAGTTATGATAATCCTATATTTAGGAAAGTGATTGTCTAACTAACATAAGATAAGTGTAATTCAAAAGTCTAGGTTACTACCGTTACCTATCATAAGTCTCTAGAATTGTGGCCAATAATCCTAAATTCATTATGATATTTCCCCGGCAACGGCGCCAAAAATCTGATGCGATTCCGGTTGACGTGCTAAATAGGTGTTATTTTACCCTATGTTGATTATTAATAATTAAGGACTGTGATTGACTAATTGTCACATTTAGTCTCTATGGTGTCACTTAATCAGCCAGAACCTAAGGCAGAGTACCTATCGTGTAGCTAGTCTGTTGGAAAGTATCTACGATTTTATTAAATAAATATCGTACTCCCAGGGAAGTGGCAACGACTTAGTAGTAACTAGCCTTTTATCATAACTCTTATCTTATGATCCAGTTATACAATCTTCATCAAATACTTTGATGAGAGGGTGATTCATTCTCCACTATTTTTAAGTCTAATTAATCCTAGAAGTGTTTTATAGATGAGTTCTGATTCTATGTTATACTGTTCCTCTATGTTGAATGACCTAAATTCGAATATTTTAGATGCATCTTAGCCTGGATTGCAACTATGTTCTGTGTCTAAAGGCGTACCACATCCGAGGTCTCTAATAAACCGCCCTACCTTAATGACGGCCCTACTCATGGTTCGGGACGAAGGCATCCATGAAAGCCCTATGTCACTTCGGGGATCATACCGCTTGCCCTAGCCGCCGGCATAATCGGACTCAGCTCGGCCCCTACCTAGACTACTTTAACAGGCAGGGTGTTCAACATGTTATTTTATCTAGCATGGCAGACACCAATACTAATTGATGCCTGTTAAACTAAACAGGTTATGATTAGACCGTGGTAAGGAATTGTCTATAACCCTAACTTTAGTTTAAAAGAGCACATTAAACATGCAGACATAGTGAATATTTAGCAGGTGGCTATTTCCGGAAAAACATAATAACATCAACATATAAAACAACTATTCATAAACATCATAATCTCGTATTCATAATATGTATTTAGAACAAAACAATAACAACATATAAGAGAGGGACATGGGGACTGATGCAATAAAGAAATCACCCTTTACGTAGTCTCGCCGACGGAGCGTACTGCTGTATATGTCGTATTGCTTGTCCTGACTCTGCTCATCAGAACCTTCGGAGGACGCTTCCTCAGCCTAGTAACTGGGCTTTACCTTAATACCCAGCTTAAGCCCAGCCCTGTGGACTGACTCTTCGAACGCCTAGAGCCCTCTTAGGATCTCCTAATGAAATCCCGGGTATTCTATGAATACCAAAAACGAACCTATCTATAGAAACCTAAGATCTGAGATTATTTCTCAGAAACTAAAACAAAACACTAATAAGAAAGAAAACTGAGATCCGAGTCTCTGAGTGAGTTGTGTACTAGAGAATTGTACACTGGACACCACTAAATGACTCAGATCGAGTGGAGAGGAATGAATTCAACTGCTGGAGGCCTGGGGTATTTATAGCAGCTTCCCGGAGTGAAAATCTCTAAAAAATTTGATGTGGGACAGCTTCTGGCGGCTCGGGACGCCCGTCCCGATCTGTTGACCAGGTCGGGACGCCCGTCCCGGGTCCTGGACGCCCGTCCCGGTGCATTGACTAGGTCGGGACGCCCGTCCTGAACCTTTGACCGAGTAAACATTTCCAAAAATTGCGTTTTTGGCCCAAAATTTGCTATTTTCGTCTACTTTTCACCTGACACTTCCAAAATCATAAAAACTGTGAAATTAAGTGAATAATGAACAATCAAGATCAAATTACCCTCGATTTCACCCAAATTCATACATAAAAACATGCTAAAAAGGTGATACGATTTTCGCGTATCATCAAGGGGGTGAGAAAATAGCAAATAATGCACATAGATTCTCATCCGGAAATTTATCAGATATGATTGTCTCATCAATGGCTTCTAGGGTCGGATTTTCTAACATAGACAAGTGGTCTGCGGCTAAGTTTTCTGCCCCTTTCTTATCCCGAATTTCTCTGTCAAATTCTTGAAGCAATAAAACCCATCTAATCAATCTTGGTTTTGCGTCGGTTTTATTGAACCAGTATTTTAGTGCAGAATGATCAGTATAAACAATAGTTTTGGACAGGACTAGATAAGATCGAAACTTATCAAATGCATATACTACTTCTAATAATTCCTTTTCTGTCGTGGTGTAATTTTCCTGAGCATCAGTTAAGGTTTTACTAGCATAATATATTACATGAAATTTCTTATCATGTCTTTGTCCTAAAACTACTCCTACTGCATAGTCACTAGCATCATACATAAGCTCAAAAGGTAGACTCCAGTTTGGTGACGTCATGATAGGTGCAGTAGTTAAGAGTTCCTTAAGTCTATTAAAAGCTTTTAGACATTTCTCATCAAAGACAAATGGAACATCTTTTCCGAGTAAATTGGTCAACGGCCTGGCCATTAATGAAAAATCTTTTATAAACCTACGATAAAAGCCAGCGTGTCCCAAAAAACTTCTAATGGCTCTCACATTTTTGGGAGGAGGTAGTTTTGAAATAACTTCAATTTTTGCCTTGTCTACTTCCATACCTAGGTGTGAGATCTTATGTCATAAAACGATTCCCTCTTTTACCATGAAGTGGCATTTTTCCCAATTTAAAACCAGGTTAGATTTTATACAACGTTTCAACATTAACTCCAAGTTCTTTAGACAAACCTCAAATGAATTACCAAAAACAGAAAAGTCATCCATAAATACTTCCATAGATTTTCCTAACATGTCCTCAAAGATAGCAGTCATACAACGTTGAAATGTAGCAGGTGCATTACACAAACCAAAAGGCATCCTTCTATATGCAAATGTTCCAAAAGGGCATGTGAAGGTAATTTTATGTTGGTCCTCAGGGGAAATAGGAATTTGAAAATAACCAGAAAACCCATCGAGAAAGCAATAAAACACGTGTCTAACATTTGGTCAATAAAAGGAAGGGGAAAGTGATCTTTTCGTGTGGCCGTATTTAATTTTCTATAGTCTATACATACACGATGACCAGTTACAGTTCTTGTAGGGATTAGTTCATTATGCTCATTCCTAACAACTGTTATACCGCCTTTCTTAGGTACTACCTGTACCGGGCTTACCCACTCACTATCTGAGATAGGGTAGATAAGTCCTGCATCTAACAGTTTAATGACTTCTTTCTTAACAACATCACACACATTAGGATTCAACCTTCTTTGAGGTTGCACACATGGCTTATACTCATTTTCTAGAAGAATCTTATGCGAACAAAAGCTTGGATTAATACCTGGGATGTCTGCAATTTTGTAGGCAAAGGCTCTTCTATGCTTTCTGCACATGTCCACCGTCATCCTCCTTTGTTCTGCAGTCAGATCAGCTGCAAGAATAATGAGAAGTTTCTTGTTGTCATCTAGGAATTTGTAGCACAGATGAGTGGGTAGTTCATTCAGTTCCAAGTCTGGTGGATCTTCAAACGAGGTTCGTTCTTTCTTCATCTCATCATCACCTATCTCAGTGAAACTATCAGAAGTAATTTCATTTTCAGAAGAGCTAAGTTCAGGCTCCTCTAATTCTAGGGAGTCCTCACTTAGAACTTGATAGTTTGAGCATAGGTCTGTCACGTTAATTGTAATCAAGTGTTCCATTGCATCCACACAAAAACAAGTGTCATCTAAATGCATGGGATACCTAAGGGTTTCATTTAGATCAAAAGTGATGTCGTCATTTCCTACCCTTAACTTGATTTGACCATTACTGACGTCTATTAATGCTTTTGAGGTAGCTAGAAATGGTCGACCTAGGATCAGGGGCACTCCTCCTTCCCCATTCATATCCATGACAACGAAATCCATAGGAAATACAAATTTTCCGACCTTTACTAAGAGATCTTCAATTATTCCCTTGGGGATTTTGACTGTCCTATCTGCAAGTTGTATGCACATCCTAGTCGTTTTCAAATCATGCAATCCTAATTTATCAAATAAACTAGATGGCATAAGATTAATACTAGCTCCTAAGTCTGCTAATGCATGCATGTTAGTAATATTTCCAATTGTACATGGCAAGGTAAAACAACCAGGATCTTTCTGTTTAGACGGTAGTTTATTCAACATTAAGAACATTCTTCATTAAGAACCACCTTGTCCATGTCAAATTTTCTTTTATTACTAACAACTTCTTTTAAAAACTTAGCATACTTTGGCATTTCAGAAATAACATCAAGTAAAGGTAAATTAACATGAATCTGACTAAAATTCTTAAGAAACTTTTCAAATTGCTCCTTATCTTTATTGTGCATAAGTCTGGCAGGGTAAGGTACTTTTGGCAGGTACTCAGGAATAAACTCCGTCTTCCCTTTCCTTGCTACTTCGATTTCGACATCCGTCGGCGTTGGGTCCTTGGAGCCTTCTTCTGGTTCATTCAGTTTGAGGGTTGGTCTCAGTGTTGCTTGGTAGAGTTCCCTGGGACCTGTGAGAGAAATGGGTGGATAGCTGACCCATTTGTCTCTCTAAAGTTTGTATAGCAGCTTGTGTGTTTCTGATTATTTGCTTAGTCTGCTTCTGTTTGTTCTCGTTCTGCTGAATACTTTCCGCGTGAGCTTCTTGGATCTTTCTGTTGGACTCTATCATTTCCTTGTTAGAGTCGGAAATGCTCTTCAGCATATCTCTGAATTCTTGCATGGGATCAGCTGGAATGATGTAGTTCCTCGGTGCAGGCAGAGCGACTTGCTGGTTCTACGGATATGGTAGTTGCTGAGGTACTCTTTTCTGGAAGTTAGTAGTCCCAGGATTGTTTCTCCAGCTAAATCCCAGATGGTTCTTCCAAGTGGGATTGTAGGTATTTCCTATAGGAGCAGAATTCACTGCGTCCACTTGTTCCATATCTTCTGGTGAGGTGATGGCTATACCGGCACCTTGGTTGGTTGCGGCTGCGGAACCATCAACATGAATTATCCAACAGTCGTCTGGGATGTTGTCATCGGGTGGACGATGAGGGAGGGGTGGGGGTAAATCAGTGCATTCTATGATGAAGTTAGACAGTGCATTGGCGTTGACTTACTGTTTGCGGGTGTATGTAATGTCATACTCGGACAGCTCGATGGCCCATCGCATGAGGTGGTCGGTAATGTTAGCTTTGTACAATGACTGTCGAATGGGGGCTTGGGTGTGCATGCATATCTGATGGGCATGAAAATAAAGTCAGAGCTTTCGTGTTACGGGATCAGTGCAAAGATATGTTTTTCTAAAGGGGAGTATCGGGTTTCAGTAGGTTGTAGGACGTGGCTAATGTAGTCTAGGTGAAAGGCATTGTCTCGATCGGCGCAGAGAACGACACTTATAACTGAGGGGGAAATTGAGATATAAACGTGGAGGACTTCGTTCGGTTTTGGGGGAACTAATACAGGGGGACTCTGCAAATATTGCTTTATGTCTTGAAAGGCTTTCTCGCATTCGGGGGTCCATTCAAAATGTTTGCGGTTTCGTAAGAGCAAGAAAAACGGGAGGGATTTTTCTCCATATTTGAAAAAAAAAAGTTGAGTGCTGCGATTCGTCCACTGAATCGCTGAACTTCTTTAATAGTTGTTGGGGGTTTTAGATTCTGTATGGCTGCTATTTTGGATGGGTTGATTTCGAGTCCGCGCTGTGAGATCATAAAACCCAAGAATTTACCAGCACTTACTCCGAATGTACACTTTTCGGGATTGAGTTTTAGTCCAAAGTCTTGCAAGGTTTGGAATGTTTCGCGGAGGTCGCAAGTTATGTTTGATGCGGAAAGAGTCTTAACTAAGATGTCGTCGATGTACGCCTCGACGTTTCTGCCAATTTGGGATTTGAACATTCGGTTGATCGTGTCTTGAAAATCGGCACCTGCATTTTTAAGTTCGAAAGGCATATGTTTATAGCAAAAACGTCCTTCGGGTGTGACGAAGGTAGTTTTTTCTTCGTCGGCTTCTGCCATAAGGATTTGGTGGTATCCTTTGTGTGCGTCTAGAAATGAAAGTAAGTTATATCCGATTGTGGCGTCGGTGAGGAGATCCGTTCGAGGAAGAGGATACGGCTTTTTGGGGATGGCTTTATTGAGCGAGGTGTAATCAATGCAAACTCGCCATTTGCCGCCTGGCTTTGGTACGACGACGGGGTTGGCTAGCCATTGAGGAAATTAGACTCATCGGATGACATCGGCTTCAAGTAGCTCTGATATTTCTTTGCAAATAATGGCTTGTTTTGTGGTGTTGAAGGAGCGGGGTTTTTGGGTGATGAGTTTGGCTGTGGAAGGAATGCCTAATCTATGTTCCATGAAAGATCGGGGGATTGCTCCGAGGTCCGTGGGCGTCCAGGCCAAAATGTGAGAGAATAGGGAAGCGTCTATTTTAATCTGGCGTTCTTGATGTGTGGCGTCTATGCTGAAGGTTTCGAAGTGGTCGACGGGGGTCAGGTTGCGGTCAGGATTGTCAGGGGGAATGGCTGAAGGTTTGGGGGGTGTATTTTTGGTGAGGTAGCAGGTCTGTTGAATCGGGTCGTCTCCGAGAATTATCTAGGGTCCGGAAGCTAACGGCAGGATTATGTCATTGCGAAATGTACGAATTTGTGCTTGCATTGCGTTCAGGGTTGAGCGTCCAAGGATGATGTTATAAGGTGATGGGGAATCGACGATGACGAAAGTGGTTGTGTGTTGGTGGAGGTGGGAAGGTGGACCCCATTGAAGTAATAGTTGAGCGATGCCGCGGGGGTGGGTGGTAGTGCCGGAAAAATCGATAATTGGTGTGGAGTATGGTTGTATGAGACTATCGTCTAGGTGCATTCGTCTCCAGGTGTCGTAGTACATGATGTTGGCGGAGCTACCCGTGTCTACTAATATGCGTCGCATGAAAAAGGATTGTATGTGTAAAGAAATTATGAGTGGGGTGTCGGTATTTTTATCAGGTTCTGTAAATTTGACGCGTTTTGGGGGTGGTGGGCCATACTGGTGGGGATTGTTGTCTAGAAGGTTAATGATATGGGTGGGGGCTGTGTCCGTTTGTGGGAGATTATCGGAGGTTAGGGTGGCTGTGTTTGGCATCCGGACGTATTCGCGTAATTGTCATTTTTGTATTGCTGCTTCAATTGCGTATTTTAGGGCGTAGCAATTTCTGGTCGTGTGCTCGACTTCTTTGTGGAAGATGCAGAAATGTTGCTGATTTCGGCGTTCGATTGGAGAAGGCATCGAGCGTGGGGCTGGTGGGTGTGTGGACGAGGAGGGTTGGCGCAGGTTGGCGTTTGCGATTGCAGAGGCAGTTGCCAGAGGTTGATGTGTACTAGCGGGAACAGGAAGAGGGATGCCCAGAGATGTGGTAGGAATTTCTGGAGGGGTATTAGGGTTTTTAGAATCATGGACGTGGGTTGTCATGGTCTTTTTCATCGATATAATCATACGAAAAAGCACGGTGGGCGCCAATATGATGTGGCCTGATTCTAATTGCTCTAAATTCCTTTCCGTTCTTCATCTTCTCTCCTGAAATCCTTCTTTTCTTGAAGGATTTTCTTCAATCTCCTCGTTCTTGGCAATGTTTTGTTCTTCTTGGCGTTCTTTCTTTGCCCTTTTTTGTGTGCGTGTGTGATGATTGTGTTAGATGTCTTCCCTTCTCTCTAAGGGAGGTATTTATTTACTATTATCTACAATATGTGAGTCTTTTGTGTTATGGGCCCTTTTTTAGATATTTTAGGTTTTTGTGTGGTATAATGATGTGATTTTTGTATACGGGTTGTTTGTGACATTTTGTGTAGTGGAGATATGTTTTATGTATGGGGGTATGGTACATATACCAGGTACAATAACATATATTTAGATAAAAATCACGTAGATACTTAAAATAAATTGTTCAGATCGAAACAAGTTTGATTGTAAATCAACATTTATAATCAATTTCTTTATATATATATATATATATAATGTTATCTCTTACATCTCATATTGATAAGTGAAGTGAATTTGTAATAATATAAAAGAAAAAAACTTAAGTATTTATAATTAACATTAAATATCATTTTTAATATGGTGAGAATAATACTAAATAGGTAATTTATTAATATCTAAAAAATATTTTCAAATAAAATATGATAAAGTTGTTTAAGCAAATGGTAAACTAATTTACAACATCAACAACAATAGAGAATGTGAATTGTTTTAAAAAAAAAAAAAACAAAAAATGAAGAATTATATGTAAAACGAAAACAAGTTAAACGGCTATATAAATTTTTTTGTTTTATATATTTTTTTGTGCTATGTTGTAATATATAGATATATCATTCCATCCTCCATTGCACATCAATATGAAATAAATTTATAATGATATATAAGAATAAGCCTAGATACTCATAATTAACAAAGAATTAGTTTAATAACTCGAAAATTTATTAACGAATAAGGAAAAATCTAATTCGAAATATTGATTTTGAATGAAAATCTCAATCTTGTACTTGTTTTTTATTTTGTTATTTTAATTACTTTACTGTTTAAGTAATTCTATAAACACAAAATAGATTATCTCATTCATATCATTGATAAATACAAATACTTGTAATTAGTACAATATTATCGTTCTTGCACATGTATATCAGAATGACATAATTAAGTTTTTATCAACTCAGCTATCCTCGAAAAATTGAAAAAAGAACCAATTTATTGGCTATTAAAATCGTATAATTTTTAATTTAATTGACGTGCATTCATCTTATCGATATAAAAAAATATGTTAAAATCTTTTATAAAATATGATGAAATTTTTTAAGTTTTGTAAAATTTCCAACAAATGGTCAACCAAACTACAACAATAATAGAGAATGTGAATAAATAAATAAATAAAAGAAGAGAAAATTACCACATAAAAAAAATGAAGAAATAATAGGTGTATATAAAAAAATTGCGGTAACAAAATTAACGATAACGCCAAAGAAATAAAAATTTCACAATGATCTTCATGCTATAAATATGCAACACACATATAAAATTTTTTTTTCAACATCAAACTAACTAAGCAACAATATTTTTTTATATTTTTTTAAAAGGAAAAATAAATTTCATAACAATGAAGACCTCAAGTGTAAGCAGCCGTTATTGTTGTTTTGGTTGTTTTGATGCCTATTATTCTTCCAATTACAGATGCTTGGGATAAACACTGTGTAGCTAATTGTTTAAAAAAAATATTGTGATGATAGAAAAGATATAGAATATTTCCTATGTCAACAGGATTGTGGTAATGCATGCCCAGATAAAAAAAAAATATTAATCCTTTCAAAAAATAGCTCAGATTTAACAAATTTAGTTGTCCCATAAACATGTATAACAAAATTTATTCTGATATTTATTATATATTGTGAAATTATATAAAAATAATAAAATAAATACGATGAAAAATAAACGAGAGATCTAAAAAATAGAGTCTGATTTCTTGTTTGTTGTTGGTTGTATCTACAAAAGAGTATAGGGCTCTCTATTTATAGGGGTGAATAGGGGATAAGGATAAATAGTAAGGGTGACACTTGCCACCCGGTATTAAGTGTTAGGTGACACTTGTCACCAAAGTCATAAGTACTAGGTGATATGTGTCACCTTAGAGATAGACATCATGTGATACTTATCACCTTTCATTAGTACGTAATAATCCTAGGATTAAAGGATAATAACGATTATACAATGAACATCCACTAATTTAATGAATCTTCGGGATTCATAACACTCCTCCTTGGATGTCCATTACATAAAAAATATGCCTAGTTAAAATCTTACTAGATAAAAACCTAGTAGGAAAAAACTCTAGTGAAGGAAAAAGAATACACTATTCTTTATGTGTAGATTTTCCCCCCTGATAAGATGAATTCTCGAGATCTTTAAACCAACGCAAACTAATTTTATATCTCAATTTCTCAAAGGTTGCAGTCGGAAAGGCTTTAGTGAATATATCTGCAAGATTATCATATGATCGAATTTGGAGCACATCAATTTCATATGTTCAATTTGAAGCCCAAGATAAAACTTGGTTTTTTCAAAATCTTTAACTTCAAATTCTTGTTTCAAACAATCTATAGCTTCTCGAAGCTCTTCTAGAGTTCCGATGAGATTGATATCGTCAACATATATAGCAAGAATCTCAAAACCAAAATATATTTTCTTAATAAAATTACATGGACAAATTTGGTCATTCTTATATCCTGAATTTAATAAGAATTCACTAAGGCGATTGTACCACATGCGTCCAAATTGTTTAAACCCATATAATAACTTCTGTAATTTTATAGAATAATTTTCACGAGGGTCTTTAGAAGCCTTTGGTAATTTGAATCCTTCAGGGATTTTCATATAAATCACATCTTTCCATTGAGGCCAATCAATTCTATGCCGACATTCTTCAACTGATGAAGGACCTAAATCCTCATTATCCTTGAAAATATCAAGGGGTACATTGTATGCAAAAGCATTATCAATAACAACGTTCTTTCGATCCAATTTTTATTCGAACTGGTATAATTAATAGAGATTTCAAAATTTTCTTCATCATTTGTAGTTGGAATCTTTTCATCAGTTGTCCTTTTTTTTCTGTTTCTTCAATATGATCTTCTGGATCATTTAATCCTCTTTTCTTTCGAGAATTTTTATTTTTGGAACTAAGGGGTCGACCACGCTTCTGGCGTGTTTTTGATTCAATAGCTATAGGATTTACTTTCTGTCCTTCAGAGACTTCTATCCGTATTGGAGCAATATAGCTGAAATATGCGATTTAGTGACTCTGCTGGAGTCAACAAAAGAATCTCGCAGTTGATTTGCAATTTGCTGCAAACGTATAATCTTTTGAACTTCAAGTTCACTCATATTTGTGCGTGGATCTAAATGATTCAAAGATGTTTTCCACGCAAGTTCAATCTTATGCCATTTATTCTCTCCCCCTAATTTGGAAAACAAATTTTCATCAAAATGGCAATCAGTAAATCTTGCTGTAAACACATTCACAGTCAAAGGTTCAAGATACCTTATAATGGACGGAGAGTCATACCCAACATAAATCCTCAATCTTCTTTGCGGGCCCATCTTTGTCCGTTGGGGTGGTTCTATTGGAACATATACAGCACACCCAAAAATTTTCAAATAAGAAATATTTGGCTCTGAACCAAAAGCCAATTGTAAGGGAGAAAACTTATGATAACTCGATAGCCATAAACGCACAAGTGCTGCAGCATGCAAAATTGCATGTCCCCAAGCTACTGTAAGGGGATTTGTTTTCATCAATAATGGTCTAGCAATTAATTGCAACCTTTTAATAAATTATTCAGCTAGACCATTCTGTGTGTGAACATGAGTTACATGATGTTCAACAATTATTCCAATCGAACAAGTATTTTTATTTTATTTTTGGATAATTAATATTAAAAAGGTGCGAAAATTTAGTTAATCCTTTAATATGATTAGATAAATTTATTTATCCTAACAATCATTGGTCTAATAAGATATAAATTTGGTTATTATTGAATAAAATTTTAAGTTGAAACATTTTTTAAGGAAAATTAAAATTTAGAAAAAGAATATTATATAAAAGGTATTTAACTTATGTTCATTTATAATCCCTAATTAAATATTGAGGTCTAAAAATATTTAATAAAATAAATAGAAGAAAGTAACCATATAAAAAAGTAAAAAAAATAGAAATAATCGGATACGAAAAGATTATAGCAAAAAAATAAAAATTAATGGTACTAAAAAACATTAATGGTACTATCAAAAAAATAAATAAATAAAATTTTGATACTATAAATATACAAGTTATTGAGAATATTTTTTTTTACGTGAAATCAAATCAACCTCAACATATATATATATATATATATATATATATATATATAATATTATATATATATATATAATATATAATATATTATATTTAAAAAAAATCGTAACAATGAGGAGTTCAAGTGTAGCAATTATTGTTATTTTCACTATTTTAATGTTTTTTATTCTTTCATTTACGGATGTCCAAGATGCAAAATGCATGTACAGTTGTGTAAAGAAAAATTGTGATAAAGAAAGTATAGATTATTCAAAGTGTAAAAAAGGGTACTGATGTGATCTGATTCTAATTGCTCTAAATCCCTTTCTGTTCTTCCTCTTCTCTCCCGAGATCCTTCTTTTCTTGAAGGGTTTTCTTCAATCTCTTCGTTCTTGGCAATGTTTTGTTCTTCTTGGCGTTCTCTCTTTGCCCTTTTTTGTGTGCGTGTGTGATGATTGTGTTAGATGCCTTCCCTTCTCTCTAAGGGAGGTATTTATTTACTATTATCTACAATATGTGGGCCTTTTGTGTTATGGGCCGTTCTTAGATATTTTAGGTTTTTGGCTGGTATAATGATGGGATTTTTGTATACGGGTTGTTTTGGATATTTTGTGTTGTGGAGATATGTTTAATGTATGGGGGTATGGTACATATACCATAAACATTTTTTTTGACAGATTGGGATTGGGGGCGGATGTGGCGGGGGGTGTGGGGTGAATGGAAAAGGTAAAGATCGAGGAGGATGCAGAAATAGATACGAATGGAAGAGGGCCGTGGATGGCAGACGGGATGGGGGGCGAGTGGAAGGGGGATTTGGGGAGAAAAAGGAAAGAAAATGGTGTTGGAGACGGGATGTGAGAGGGTTTCGGATAAGAGATGAAATGGGGGGAAGGGGAGGATTCGGGGAAAAAATTGACTTTAGAGACGAGATGTGGATGTGGCTTGGGAATGGAGCTGCTGGTTGGTGGGCAGGGAGTCGGGTAATAATGATGGTCATGGGTATGTGTGTGGAAGATGACAAGACGCTTCTGACGTTTCGATGGGAAAGGAGGCGCGTGGGGATGGTTCGACTGATGGCGTGTGAAGGACGTTTGCGCGTGGAAGTGCGTGCGTGATGCAGTTCCGATTGGTATGCTAAAAGATAGGCTTTATTTACCTATGTCGATTATGAGTAATTAAGGACTGAGTCTTACTAACTGTCACTTAGCATTCAATTATTGTCACTTAATCAACCAGAACCTAAGGCAGAGTACCTATCGTGTAGCTAGTCTGTTGGAAAGTATCTACGATTTTATTAAGTTAAATATCGTACTCCCAGGGAAGTGGCAACGGCTTAGTAGTAACTAGCCTTTTATCCTAACTCCTATCTTATGATCCAGTTATGCATCTCATCATGAATTTGATGAGAGGGTGATCCATTCTCCACTAGGTTTAAGTCTAATTAATCCTAGAAGTGTTTTATAGATGAGTCCTGATTTTATGTTATACTGTTCCTATATGTTGATTGACCTATATTCGAGTATTTTTGACATATCTTGGCATGGATTGCAACTATGTTCTGTGTCTAAAGGCGTACCACATCCGAGGTTTCTAATAAACCGCCCTACCTTAATGACGGCCCTACTCACGGTTCAGGACGAAGGCATCCATGAAAGCCCTATGTCACTTCGGGGATCATACCGCTTGCCCTAGCCGCCGGCATAATCGGACTCGACTCGACTTACCTAGACTACTCTAACAAACAGGGTGTTCAACAGGTTATTTTATCTAGCATGGCAGACACCAATACTAATTGATGCCTGTTAAACTAAACAGGTTATGATTAGACCGTGGTTAGGAATTGTCTATAACCCTAACTTTAGTTTAAAAGAGCACATTAGACATGCAGACATAGTGAATGCTAAGCAGGTGGCTATTTTTGGAAAAACATAACAACGTCAACATATAAAACAAATATTCATGAAAATCGTAATCTCGTATTCATAATAAATCTTTAGAACAACACAATAACAACATATAAGAGAGGGACATGGGGACTGATGCCATAAAGAAATCACCCTTTACGTAGTCTCGCCGACGGAGCGTACTACTATATATGTCGTATTGCTCGCCCTAACTCTGCTCGCCAGAACCTTCGGAGGACGCTTCCTCAGCCTAGTAACTGGGCTTTACCTTAATACCCAGCTTAAGCCTAGCCTTGTGGACTGACTCGTCGAACGCCTAGAGCCCTCTTAGGATCTCCTAACGAAATCACAGGTATTCTATGAATACCAGAAACGAACCTATCTATAGAAGCCTAAGATCTGAGACTATTTCTCAGAAACTAAAACAAAACACTAATAAGAAAGAAAACTGAGATACGAGTCTCTGAGTGAGTTGTGTACTAGAGAAGTGTACACTGGAAACCACTTAATGACTCAGATTGAGTGGAGAGGAATGATTTCAACTGCTGGAGGCCTGGGGTATTTATAGCAGCTTCCCGGGATGATTTTTCATCAAAACTTCGATGTGGGACTAGATCTGGGGGTTCGGGACGCCCGTCCCGGTGCTTTGACTGGGTCGGGACGCCCGTCCTGACCCTTTGACCAAGTCAACATTTCCAAAAATTGAGTTTTTGCCCCAAAATTTGATGTTTTAGTCTACTTTTCACCTGACACTTCCAAAATCATAAAAACCGTGAAATTAAGTAAATAATAAACATTTAAGATCAATTTACTCTCAATTTCACCCTAAATCATATATAAAAACATGCTAAAAAGGTGATACGATTTTCGCGTATCAGATAACCCCACACTTAGCTTTTTGCTTGTCCTCAAGCAAAGTCTACCTGAAGTTAGTGATTCTAAACCGTAGTGCAGTCACTTAAATTCCTAGTCATGTTTTTATTCCAAAAATTCTTCAGACAAGTCTTAACACAGGTCTAACTGGTTAGGTTGCTATGACAAGGTCTCAGATGTTTTTAGTAGCTTGTTATGATCAGGCAGAAAACAAATCAACAACTAGGTTGAACTTTTTTCTTAGTCACAAGGTCTTCCTGATGTGTAGTGTGTGTACTAGTCTAGACCAGATAGTCAACACAATGTACTCTTGTCTTAACTACTACCAGATAACTTTTTGAGTTCTGAGCTTTGGTGATCAGATTTTTAATGTTTTAGCATTTAGTTATTTTCTTTATAGATTCAGGGTATTTTGAGTCTGCTTAGAACACGTCAACTTCAACTACCCATGTAGCGAGTCCCACTCCGATGACTCCCAGATCTACACGACCTTAGGGTACCAGGCTTTAAATTCCCCGAAGGAGTGGTGCTCGAGTAGCGAAGGCCGCTGGCAAACTACCCTTATTTGATTAACTTTCTTTTGTTTCTTTTCACTTTTAGCTCAGAGTCTCATCTAGTCATTCTAACTGCCAAAACATCCACAACTGGTCTAATTTTATCTAGTTAAGTCTCGAAGGCAATTGGCTGAGGTCTCTAATCCAGACAAAGTTGTGCTCAGTTATCAGGAATTCCCTATTCCTAATCAATTAGTCAGCATAGTCATCAATTATCTCCTACTAACCATAACATACTACCTACATATCATAGACATAAGCAATTGTTTAACCAAGCATACTGCATTTAGAAGTCTGAAAGACGGAAAAATTTTAATTAAATTTTTTGGAAGGGTGTGAAAATATGGGGAAAACAAGCAAAAGCATGCAAAAATTTTACAGTGCACCGTGCACTGCTACCCCACACTTTTCTGGCACTGTCCTCAGTGTTCATGCATATCTAATTACCCCACACTTATTTGAAAACAAGAATAAAAAAAAAGAAAAGATTCTTACCCCACACTTATTCAACTAACTACGGGTAAGAAGGAACATAGAAATAACAAAACAAGAAATAAAATGAAAGAGATACTCCCTTAGTCTGTGAAGTCCACATCTGCTCGGACGAGTCAAACGGCTCTCTGTAAATCTTAGGCGTTGTCCGTTTACTTTTTGAATAATGCCGTCAGAATCCATGATGTCACATGCTCCGAAAGGTGATACTTCCGTGATGTGAACGGTCCTGACCAACAGCTACGCAGCTTTCCTGGGAAAGATTTGAAACGTGAGTTGTACAACAATACCTTATCTCTGGTTCAAAATTTTTCTGGGCTCTGAGTCGTCTGTCATGCCGGAGTTTACTTGTCATTTTGAACTGATGTGAGTTCTCATAGGCTTTGAGCCTCCACTCATCCAATTCGTTGAGTTGTAGAATCCGGTGTTCCTTAGTTAAATTATCGTCGAGATTGCATTTTTGCACTGCCCAGTAAGCTCTATGTTCAAGTTCAACCGGAAGGTGGCATGCTTTTCCGTAGACTAGTCGATAGGGTGAGAACCCCGTAGTGGTCTTGTATGCTGTACGGAAGGCCCATAATGCATCCTCCAGTTTATTGGCCCAATCCTTACGGTTAACACCCACGGTCTTTTCTAGGATTCTCTTTATTCCCCTATTGGTTACCTCAGCCTGCCCGTTGGTTTGAGGATGGTAGGCTGTGGAAATGCGATGCTGAATTCCGTACTGCTGGAGTACCTTCTGCAATTGAGAGTTGCAGAAGTGCGTACCTCGATCACTGATTAGGGCTTTTGGACATCCAAACCTGGCGAAAATCTGCTTAAGGAATTGCATACGGCTCTAGCATCATTAGTAGGTAGGGCCTGTGCCTCAGGCCATTTTGAAAAATATTCTACGGCTACTAAGATGTACTTCATACCAAAAGAGGAAGGAAACGGACCCATGAAATCTATACCCCATATGTCAAATATTTCTACACTTTGAATTGCCTGTTGGGGTAGACTATCTCGAGAAGATATGGTTCCCGCTTTCTGACAGGCATCGCACGATCCTGTAAATGCTGCGGCGTCTTTGAATATGGTAGGCCAGTAAAAGCCTGCTTCTAATACTTTTCGGGCGGTATTAGCTGCAGCTAAGTGACCGCCTGTTGGTCCGCAGTGACAATGTTCCAGAATTTGGAAACCTTCTTCTTGAGATACACACTTCTGATCATCTGATCTGCACATATTCGAAATAGAAAAGGATCTTCCCAATAGTAATATTTCAGGTCAGCAAAGAATTTTCTTCTTTGTTGAGCAGTGATATCACTAGGGAGAGTCCGGGCTGCCAAGTAATTTGCTATATCTGCAAACCAAGGGGGTGAGAAAATAGCAAATAATGCACATAGATTCTCATCCGGAAATTTATCAGATATGATTGTCTCATCAATGGCTTCTAGGGTCGGATTTTCTAACCTAGACAAGTGGTCTGCGGCTAAGTTTTCTGCCCCTTTCTTATCCCGAATTTCTATGTCAAATTCTTGAAGCAATAAAACCCATCTAATCAATCTTGGTTTTGCGTCGGTTTTATTGAACAAGTATTTTAGTGCCGAATGATCAGTATAAACAATAGTTTTAGACAGGACTAGATAAGATCGAAACTTATCAAATGCATATACTACTGCTAATAATTCCTTTTCTGTCGTAGTGTAATTTTCCTGAGCATCAGTTAAGGTTTTACTAGCATAATATATTACATGAAATTTCTTATCATGTCTTTGTCCTAAAACTACTCCTACTGCATAGTCACTAGCATCACACATAAGCTCAAAAGGTAGACTCCAGTCTGGTGACGTCATGATAGGTGCAGTAGTTAAGAGTTCCTTAAGTCTATTAAAAGCTTTTAGACATTTCTCATCAAAGACAAATGGAACATCTTTTCCGAGTAAATTGGTCAACGGCCTGGCTATTAATGAAAAATCTTTTATAAACCTACGATAAAAGCCAGCGTGTCCCAAAAAACTCCTAACGGCTCTCACATTTTTGGGAGGAGGTAGTTTTGAAATAACTTCAATTTTTGCCTTGTCTACTTCCATACCTAGGTGTGAGATCTTATGTCCTAAAACGATTCCCTCTTTTACCATGAAGTGGCATTTTTCCCAATTTAAAACCAGGTTAGATTTTATACAACGTTTCAACATTAACTCCAAGTTCTTTAGACAAACCTCAAATGAATTACCAAAAACAGAAAAGTCATCCATAAATACTTCCATAGATTTTCCTAACATGTCCTCAAAGATAGCAGTCATACAACGTTGAAATGTAGCAGGTGCATTACACAAACCAAAAGGCATCCTTCTATATGCAAATGTTCCAAAAGGGCATGTGAATGTAGTTTTATGCTGGTCCTCAGGGGAAATAGGAATTTGAAAATAACCAGAAAACCCATCAAGAAAGCAATAAAACATGTGTCCAGATAATCTTTCTAACATTTGGTCAATAAAAGGAAGGGGAAAGTGATCTTTTCGTGTGGCCGTATTTAATTTTCTATAGTCTATGCATACACGATGACCAGTTACAGTTCTTGTAGGGATTAGTTCATTATGCTCATTCCTAACAACTGTTATACCGCCTTTCTTAGGTACTACCTGCACCGGGCTTACCCACTCACTATCTGAGATAGGGTAGATAAGTCCTGCATCTAACAGTTTAATGACTTCTTTCTTAACAACATCACACACATTAGGATTCAACCTCCTTTGAGGTTGCACACATGGCTTATACTCATTTTCTAGAAGAATCTTATGCGAACAAAAGCTTGGATTAATACCTGGGATATCTGCAATTTTGTAGGCAAAGGCTCTTCTATGCTTTCTGCACATGTCCACAGTCAGCTTCCTTTGTTCTGCAGTCAGATCAGCTGCAAGAATAATGGGAAGTTTCTTGTTGTCATCTAGGAATTCGTAGCACAGATGAGTGGGTAGTTCCTTCAGTTCCAAGTCTGGTGGATCTTCAAACGAGGTTCGTTCTTTCTTCTTCTCATCACCTATCTCAGTGAAACTATCAGAAGTAATTTCATTTTCAGAAGAGCTAAGTTCAGGCTCCTCTAATTCTAGGGAGTCCTCACTTAGAACTTGATAGTTTGAGCATAGGTCTGTCACGTTAATTGCAATCAAGTGTTCCATGGCATCCACACAAAAACAAGTGTATCTAAATGCATGGGATACCTAAGGGTTCATTTAGATCAAAAGTGATGTCATCATTTCCTACCCTTAACTTGATTTGACCATTACTGACGTCTATTAATGCTTTTGAGGTAGCTAGAAATGGTCGACCTAGGATCAGGGGCACTCCTCCTTCCCCATTCATGTCCATGACAACGAAATCCACAGGAAATACAAATTTTCCGACCTTTACTAAGAGATCTTCAATTATTCCTTTGGGGATTTTGACTGTCCTATCTGCAAGTTGTATGCACATCCTAGTCGTTTTCAAATCATGCAATCCTAATTTATCAAATAAACTAGATGGCATAAGATTAATACTAGCTCCTAAGTCTGCTAATGCATGCATGTTAGTAATATTTCCAATTGTACATGGCAAGGTAAAACAACTAGGATCTTTCTGTTTAGACGGTAGTTTATTCAACAGGACCGCCGAACATTCTTCATTAAGAACCACCTTGTCCATGTCAAATTTTCTTTTATTACTAACAACTTCTTTTAAAAACTTAGCATACTTTGGCATTTCAGAAATAACATCAAGTAAAGGTAAATTAACATGAATCTGACTAAAACTTTTAAGAAACTTTTCAAATTGCTCCGTATCTTTATTATGCATAAGTCTGGCAGGGTAAGGTACTTTTGGCCGGTACTCAGGAATAAACTCCGTCTTCCCTTTCTTTGCTACTTCGATTTCGACATCCGTCGGCGTTGGGTCCTTGGAGCCTTCTTCTGGTTCATTCAGTTTGAGGGTTGGTCTCAGTGTTGCTTGGTAGCGTTCCCTGGGACCTGTGAGAGAAATGGGTGGATAGCTGACCCATTTGTCTCTCTAAAGTTTGTATAGCAGCTTGTGTGTTTCTGATTGTTTGCTCGGTCTGCTTCTGTCTATTCTCGTTCTGCTGAATTCTTTCCGCGTGAGCTTCTTGGATCTTTCTGTTGGACTCTATCATTTCCTTGTTAGAGTCGGAAATGCTCTTCAGCATATCTCTGAATTCTTGCATGGGATCAGCTGGAACGATGTAGTTCCTCGGTGCAGGCATAGCGACTTGCTGGTTCTGCGGATATTGTAGTTGCTGAGGTACTCTTTTCTGGAAGTTAGTAGTCCCAGGATTGTTTCTCCAGCTAAATCCCAGATGGTTCTTCCAAGTGGGATTGTAGGTATTTCCTATAGGAGCAGAATTCACTGCGTCCACTTGTTCCATATCTTCTAGAATAGTTAATATCCCATTACCATAACAATCCCCACTGAAATGTGGTCCTTGGCAAAATTCGCAGACTTGGTATACTGACTGAATGCTTTTCCCTTGTTGGAAAGCATTCAGCTGATTAGTAATGATGGCCTTCAGTGCCTCAAATTGATCATCAGTGGAAGCAACGACCGCATTTACTGGTTGCTTCTTAGCTCGGCCACTTGTGCGCCAATTCTTGCTGTTCCTATAGAGTCTCTCCAGAGCGTTTCTAGCATCTACATCACTCATTCCATTGAAACCGCTCTGGGGATTGAGTCCATCAAGAATTTGCTTACCCATGTCTGACATACCCCCGTAAAATTGCTGAATCAGCAATGCCTCGGTAAGTCCATGTTGGGGGCAGAGCCTGAGTAGCTCCTTGAATCTGTCCCAAGCTTCGATCACTATCTCATCAGCAGCTTGAGTGAAACTAGACAGAGCCCTTCGATATTCTAGGACTCTTGCTGCAGAGTAGTACTCTTCTAGGAAGGTTTTGCTTAACTCGTCCCAAGAGGTGATGGAGTTAGTAGGCAGCTGGGCCAACCATCTCTTAGCTCTGTCCCTCAGTGAGTAGGGAAAAAGGTTGAGTTTAGTTACTTCAGGTGAGGTGATGGCTATACCGGCGCCTTGGTTGGTTGCGACTGCGGAACCATCAACATGAATTATCCAGCAGTCGTTTGGGATGTTGTCATCGGGTGGACGATGAGGGAGGGGTGGGGGTAAATCGGTGCATTCTATGATGAAGTCAGACAATGCATTTGCGTTGACTTACTGTTTACGGGTGTATGTAATGTCATACTCGTACAGCTCGATGGCCCATCGCATGAGGTGGTCGGTGATGTCAGCTTTGTACAATGACTGTCGAATGGGGGCTTGGGTGTGCATGCATATCTGATGGGCATGAAAATAATGTCAGAGCTTTCGTGTTGCGGGATCAGTGCAAAGATATGTTTTTCTAAGGGGGAGTATCGGGTTTCAGCAGGTTGTAGGACTTGGCTAATGTAGTAGACTAGGTGAAAGGCATTGTCTCTATCGGCGCAGAGAACGACACTTATAACTGAGGGGGAAATTGAGATATAAACGTGGAGGACTTCGTTCGGTTTTGGGGGAACTGATACAGGGGGACTCTGCAAATATTGCTTTATGTCTTGAAAGGCTTTCTCGCATTCGGGGGTCCATTCAAAATGTTTGCGGTTTCGTAAGAGCAAGAAAAATGGGAGGGATTTTTCTCCATATTTGAAAAGAAAACGGTTGAGTGCTGCGATTCGTCCACTGAATCGCTGAACTTCTTTAATAGTTGTTGGGGGTTTTAGATTCTGTATGGCTGCTATTTTGGATGGGTTGATTTCGAGTCCGCGCTGTGAGATCATAAAACCCAAGAATTTACCAGCACTTACTCCGAATGTACACTTTTCGGGATTGAGTTTTAGGCCAAAGTCTTGCAAGGCTTGGAATGTTTCGCGGAGGTCGCAAGTTATGTTTGATGCGGAAAGAGTCTTAACTAAGATGTCGTCGATGTACGCCTTGACGTTTCTGCCAATTTGGGATTTGAACATTCGGTTGATCGTGTCTTGAAAATCGGCACCTGCATTTTTAAGTTCGAAAGGCATATGTTTATAGCAAAAAAGTCCTTCGGGTGTGACGAAGGTAGTTTTTTCTTCGTCGGCTTCTGCCATAAGGATTTGGTGGTATCCTTTGTGAGCGTCTAGAAATGAAAGTAAGTTATATCCGATTGTGGCGTCGGTGAGGAGATCCGTTCGAGGAAGAGGATACGGCTTTTTGGGGATGGCTTTATTGAGCGAGGTGAAATCAATGCAAACTCGCCATTTGCCTCCTGGCTTTGGTACGACGACGGGGTTGGCTAGCCATTGAGGAAATTGGACTCATCGGATGACATCGGCTTCAAGTAGCTCTGATATTTCTTTGCGGATAATGGCTTGTTTTGCGGTGTTGAAGGAGCGGGGTTTTGGGGTGATGGGTTTGGCTGTGGAAGGAATGCCTAATCTATGTTCCATGAAGGATCGGGGGATTGCTCCGAGGTCCGTGGGCGTCCAGGCCAAAATGTGAGAGAATTCTGCCACAAGCTCTAGGATTTGTAGTTGCAGCAAATTCAGGAGGGAAGCGTCTATTTTAATCTGGCGTTCTTGATGTGTGGCGTCTATGCTGAAGGTTTCGAAGTGGTCGACGGGGGTCAGGTTGCGGTTAGGATTGTCAGGGGGAATGACTGAAGGTTTGGGGGGTGTATTTTTGGTGAGGTAGCAGGTCTGTTGAATCGGGTCGTCTCCAAGAATTATCTAGGGTCCGGAAGCTAACGACAGGATTATGTCATTGCGAAATGTACGAATTTGTGCTTGCATTGCGTTCAGGGTTGAGCGTCCAAGGATGATGTTATAAGGTGATGGGGAATCGACGATGACGAAAGTGGTTGTGTGTTGGTGGAGGTGGGAAGGTGGACCCCATTGAAGTAATCGACCATGCCGCGGGGGTGGGTGGTAGTGCCGGAAAAATCGATAATTGGTGTGGAGTATGGTTGTATGAGACTATCGTCTAGGTGCATTCGTCTCCAGGTGTCGTAGTACATGATGTTGGCGGAGCTACCCGTGTCTACTAATATGCGTCGCACGAAAAAGGATTGTATGTGTAAAGAAATTATGAGTGGGGTGTCGGTATTTTTATCAGGTTCTGTAAATTTGACGCGTTTTGGGGGTGGTGGGCCATACTGGTGGGGATTGTTATCTAGAAGGTTAATGATATGGGTGGGGGCTGTGTCCGTTTGTGGGAGATTACCGGAGGTTAGGGTGGCTGTGTTTGGCATCCGGACGTATTCGCGTAATTGTCATTTTTGTATTGCTGCTTCAATTGCGTATTTTAGGGCGTAGCAATTTCTGGTCGTGTGCTCGACTTCTTTGTGGAAGATGCAGAAATGTTGCTGATTTCGGCATTCGATTAGAGAAGGCATCGGGCGTGGGGCTGGCAATAGGCCTAATGATTCTATGTTTTGCCAAATGGTGGCACTATCGAATGTTAAGGGGGTGAATTGGGTGGTATTATATTTGGGGTAATGGGGCGCCCGTTGGTCGGTGTTGGGTGTTGTAGTTCGTGTGTAGTATTCGGGATGCGGGAATCGGGTTAAAGGTTGAGAGTGTCTGACTGGGGGGTATCTGGGCGTAGCTATTGTGTTGTTTCGGGCAGCGTCTTGGGCCTGAGTAAATGCCATGGTGGAGGATAATTTCTCAGCTTTTATCCAAGCGCCGATCTGTGTGAGCAATTCTTGTGTGGTCCGTGGTTCTTGGATGTTTAATTGATGCGAATATTCTCCTGGGATGAGGCCATTGCGAAATGCTTCGACGTAAAAGGAGTCTGTGCAGTCTTTAGTGAGCAATACTTCTTTGTTAAACCGCTGGAGGTATGAGAACAAGGATTCTCCAATGTTCTGGCGAATTTGTAGGAGTTCGAGGCGTGTTTTTTTTGTCCATTCGGAATGCTTCGAAGTGTTGTAGGAAACTGTTGCCAGTTGGCGGAAGGAGACGATGGATCCTGCGGGTAAACTGCCGAACCATGCTTGTGCTTGGTCAGCCAGTGTCATCGGAAAACAACGGCATAACAAGAAATCATTTGCCCCGTGCATGACCATTGTTGTAGTGAATTGCCGAAGGTGGGTTTCGGGATCGGAGTCTCCGGTGTATGGAGTGAATGTGGGAATTTGGAACGTTGGCTGTAGTGGGCCCTTGGCGTAGGCTGGTGCCAGAGGGTTTTTGTCAAGTGTGTTCCAGGGGAGGATGTCGTCGTTTGATTTAAGTGGAGGAGGTTCGATTGGAACCGGGTCGCATAACGCCTTGGGATGTGCAGTGGTGGGTGTAGGTCCGGCTGTAGGTTGGTTGTGTTGGTGGGGTAGGTGGAGATCCGGGGTTCCGGAGAGTTGCGGTGGTAGGTACCAAGTTTGCGTTGGCGCTGTCGGTTGTTGTGACGGGTGTTGGTATATCATGGGTTATGCTTGACTGCCCAGAGGTGGCTGGGGTATCGATGTCTGTGTTGGGGGGGTGGATGTCGCTGGAGGGAACATATTGATCGAAGGGTGGGGAAATGGTTGCTGGTTGTTTTGGGGGAGTCGGGGCAAGTCTTGGGGTCCTGGGTTTTGTGGTGGGATGTGCCAGGTGGGTGTTGGCACTTGTGGTTGTTGTGGGGGGTGTTGGTATGGCATGGGGTGTGCCATATTATCCGGAAGCGTTTGGGGGAACGGGTTTTGTTGGGGGGGGGGGGGCTGAGGCAGACGGAACTGTGTTGTGTTGAGGGTGGGGAAATGGTTGTTGGCGTATGCCTATATCGGGACATGTGGGTTTATGGTCTTGTTGTTTGGTTGGTCGTGGAGGTTTCATGGCGGGCGGATGGCTTGTTTCGACGGAGGAGACTTACGGTGGCGCTTTGGGGGTGCCAGAACGTTGGTTGAGGATCCGGTGGTTTCGGGGAATCGGGATGTGGCGTCGTCTGTGATGATGTCTGGATCTAATCTTGATCATTTGGTGCGCACGTAATTGGTGAAGTTTCTTAGGTTCTGCATAATGTCGTCATATGGGACGTTGACGTTCGGTTGGTCGTGCCGAATACATAGGGAATGTGACCGTCGGATGGGTTTCTTATCGTCTCGACGTGATGTGGAGGGGGCGGGGGGATCTCCTGGTGGGTGTGCGGACGAGGAGGGTTGGCGCTGGTTGGCGTTTGCGATTGCAGAGGCAGTTGCCAGAGGTTGATGTGTACTAGCGGGAACAAGAAGAGGGATGCCCAGAGATGTGGTAGGAATTTCTAGAGGGGTATTAGGGTTTTTAGAATCATGGACGTGGGTTGTCATGGTCTTTTTCATCGATATAATCGTACGAAAAAGCACGGTGGGCGCCAATATGATGTGGCCTGATTCTAATTGCACTAAATTCCTTTCCGTTCTTCCTCTTCTCTCCTGAGATCCTTCTTTTCTTGAAGGGTTTTCTTCAATCTCCTCGTTCTTGGCAATGTTTTGTTCTTCTTGGCGTTCTCTCTTTGCCCTTTTTTGTGTGCGTGTGTGATGATTGTGTTAGATGCCTTCCCTTCTCTCTAAGGGAGGTATTTATTTACTATTATCTACAATATGTGAGCCTTTTGTGTTATGAGTCGTTCTTAGATATTTTAGGTTTTTGTGTGGTATAATGATGGGATTTTTGTATACGGGTTGTTTGTAATATTTTGTGTAGTGGAGATATGTTTTATGTATGGGGGTATGGTACATATACCAGGTACAATAACATATATTTAGATAAAAATCACGTAGATACTTAAAATAAATTGTTCAGATCGAAACAAGTTTGATTGTAAATCAACATTTATAATCAATTTCTTTATATATATATATATATATAATGTTATCTCTTACATCTCATATTGATAAGTGAAGTGAATTTGTAATAATATAAAAGAAAAAACTTAAGTATTTATAATTAACATTAAATATCATTTTTAATATTGTGAGAATAATACTAAATAGCTAATTTATTAATATCTAAAAAATATTTTCAAATAAAATATGATAAAGTTGTTTAAGCAAATGGTAAACTAATTTACAACATCAACAACAATAGAGAATGTGAATTGTTTTTTTAAAAAAAAAAAAACAAAAAAATGAAGAATTATATGTAAAACGAAAACAAGTTAAACGGCTATATAAATTTTTTTGTTTTATATATTTTTTATCAAAATTTACCTCCTACCTCAACTTAAAATAATAATAAGATGAATTATAAAAATAAATGCAATAAGTAGACTAATTTTCTACATAATTAATATCTAAAAAGTATAAAGATTTAGTTAATTATTTTTAAATATGATTAGACAAATTTATTTATTCTAACAATTACTGGTGTAAAAGTGATCAAAATTTTGTTATTTTTGAATCAAATTTTAAGATAGAAAAGTAAGATTTAAGAAAATTTATTTTCTTGACAAGAATTTAAATCATGTTTGACTTTAGATTTGTAATGCAGATCTAAAATATCAACCAAATATTGTTGTTCAAGAAAAAACTAATGAAAATAAAAGTAATTACCACACAAAAAAAAAAGGAAAATAATTGGATATTATAGAATTACGGGAGCAAAATTAACGGTATCTCCAAAGAAATAAAATTGCACAATGACCCTCATGCAATAAATATGCAACTAATAAGTTTATTTTTCTAACATCAAACCAACTAAGCAACAATATTTTCTTCTAAAAGGAAAAATATATTTCATAACAATGAAGACTTCAGGTATAGCAGCCGTTATTGTTGTTTTAATTGTTTTAATGCCTCTTATTCTTCCAATTACAGATGCTTGGGATGAACAATGTCTCAGTAATTGCTTGAAAAAAAAAAAGTGGTTATAAAGAATTAGACATAGTAGCTTATTCATTATGTCGAAATGATTGTATTCAAACGTGTTCAGATAAAAAAAAATATTAGTCATTTAAACAAATAGTTCGAATGTAATAAATTTGGTTTTACTATAAATATCTTTAACAAAATTTATTGTGCTATGTATTATATATTTTATATAGTATAAATATTCTTTTTTCTACATTTTTCTGTAATTAAAAAAAGAAAGAAAGAAAAAAAGTGAATGTATTAGAGCACCTTCATGCATTCATTCATCATTTTAAAATCTTTGTTTTGTTTTTATTTTTTCAATATATTTAAAAATATTATGAAAAACAAATATCATCTAACTTCGTTCGGTCTTCGGGTTAAACTATATATATATATAATATTAATTTAAAATAAAAATAAATTTTTTAACAATGAGGAGTTTAAGCATAGCAAATATTATTGTTTTCATTGTTTTGATATTTTTTATTCTTCTATTTACATATATGGAGATGTAAAATGTATGTAACATTATGTAAAGAAACATTGTAATGAAGAAAGTATGAATTACTAGAATGGCAAAATGGGTGCTTTAAATATATGTTCAGGTAAAAGTCTCGTTGGTGTGTTTCGAATCACAATAAATTTGATTGTACCATCAATATTTGTAACTAATCTCTTTGTGCTATATATATATATATATATATTATATATATATATATATATATATATATCATTCCATCCTCCATTGCACATCAATATGAAATAAATGTGTAATAATATATAAGAATAAGCCTAGATACTTATAATTAGCAAAAAATTAGTTTAATAACTCGAAAATTTATTAACGAATAAGAAAAAATTTAATTCGAAATATTGATTTTGAATGAAAATCTCAATCTTGTACTTGTTTTTTATTTTTTTATTTTAATTACTTTACTGTTTAAGTAATTCTATAAACACAAAACAGATTATCTCATTAATATCATTGATAAATACAAATACCTGTAATTAGTACAATATTATCGTTCTTGCACATGTATATAAGAATGACATAATTAAGTTTTTATCAACTCAGCTATCCTCGAAAAATTGAAAAAAAAGAACCAATTTATCGGCTATTAAAATCATATAATTTTTAATTTAATTGACATGTATTCATCTTATCCATATAAAAAAATATGTTAAAATCTTTTATAAAATATGATGAAATTGTTTAAGTTTTGTAAAATTTCCAACAAATGGTCAACCAAACTACAACAATAATAGAGAATGTGAATCAATATATAAATAAAAGAAGAGAAAATTACCACATTAAAAAAATGAAGAAATAATATGTGTATATTAAAAAATTGCGTTAACAAAATTAACGGTAACGCCAAAGAAATAAAAATTTCACAATGATCTTCAGGCTATAAATATGCAACACACATATAATTTTTTTTTTCAACATCAAACTAACTGAGCAACAATATTTTTTTCTATTTTTTTAAAAGGAAAGATAAATTTTATAACAATGAAGACCTCAAGTGTAAGCAGTCGTTATTGTTGTTTTGGTTGTTTTGGTTGTTTTGATGCCTATTATTCTTCCAATTACAGATGCTTGGAATAAACACTGTGTAGCTAATTGTTTGAAAAAAAATTGTGGTGATAGAAAAGATATAGAATATTTCCTATGTCAACAAGACTGTGGTAATGCATGCTAGATAAAAAATAATATTAATCCTTTCAAAAAATAGCTTAGATGTAACAAATTTAGTTGTCTCATAACCATGTATAACAAAATTTATTGTGATTGATGTTGCCGAATTAGAAATCTTTCAGATTATTTTCCTCAGAACTGTTCTTAGGGTTCTTGAATCTCCAAAACCCCTCTTTCTCATCTTAGAAGCGTTTTTATTTATCATTGTCTATGGGTCGTGTGTTAAAGATCAATATTAGCCCAATTGTTGAAGCCCAAAATCCAAATCAAAATTAGGCACATACCAAATTAGTAATTAGGAACATACCAAATTAGTTCAATGGTCTAGATTAATTTATGTTTATTTTAATGAGTGGTGTAGATTGGTTCTTGTAATCTATAAAAATCCCTTTGTATTTGAGTTTTATTATCCTAGAATCAAAACTTAATTATAAGCATTTGGAAACTTTCCTAAGAGTTCTTCTTCTTTGCAATTTTGTGAGATTATTCTAAAGAGTGTCTTTTTCTTCTTCTTGATAAATTAGAGTTTTATTATTCTAATTTATTCAACAATTGGTATCAGAGTCTGTTCGATATAGTCGAAGTCCTGCCGGCATAATGGGTGACATTCAAGTAGTTGGAGGAATCAAGAAGCTCAACAACAAAAACTACAACACGTGGGCAACATGTATGGAGTCCTACTTACAAGCCCAAGATCTTTGGGAGGTTGTTGGTGGTGGTGAAGTTACACAACCAGCGTCAGAAGATGCCAATGGCATCTTACGGAAGTGGAAAATTAAAGTAGGCAAAACAATGTTTGCTTTAAAGACCACAATTGAAGAAGAAATGTTGGAGTACATTCGGGATGCCAAAACACCGAAGGAAGCATGGGACACCTTTGTTACACTCTTTTCAAAGAAGAATGATACAAGATTGCAACTTCTCGAGAATGAGCTGCTATCAATGGCACAACGCGACATGACGATTGCTCAATACTTTCACAAGGTGAAGTCGATATGCCGCGAAATTTCAGAGTTAGATCTGACAGCTCCTATTGGGGAAACCAGGATAAAGAGAATAATTATTCATGGTTTGAGACCCGAATATCGAGGGTTCGTTGCCACTGTACAAGGATGGCCGACACAACCATCGCTTGTTGAGTTTGAAAATTTACTTACAGGTCAAGATGCTATGGCCAAGCAAATGGGAGGAGTCTCCCTGAAGGGTGAAGAGGAAGCGCTCTACACCAGCAAAAGCAGAGGCACTTTCAAGCGGTACACTGGTAGTGGATCTAAAAAGGATGGTGATATGGCGAAAAGTCACCAAGGAAAGGGAGACTCTCGTCCAGGGGGAGCTTCCAAGAATCGCGGTAATAGTAGGAACTTCGATGGCGAGTGTTACAACTGCGGGAAGATGGGGCACATGGCGAAAGATTGTTGGACCAAGAAAAAGCCTATTGAATGTAATACTGCTACTTCCAGTTCTAAGGAGAATAACGAAGATGGTTGGGATGCTGAAGCATTGTTCGCTATGGAGGAAGAAGAATTAGCTCTCACAATAACAACACCAGAACAGATTAACTACAAGAATGACTGGATCGTAGACTTAGGCTGCTCAAATCATATGACGGGTGATAAACAGAAGCTGTAAAACCTGTCTGAGTACAAGGGAGGTCGCGTGGTGGTAACATCCAACAACTCAAGGTTACCGATAACTCATATCGGTAAGACTATAGTCACGCCTAGATATAATACTAACCAGGTGCCACTTCAAGATGTTTACCATGTTCCAGGAATGAAGAAAAATTTGTTATCTGTGGCTCAACTGACATCATCAGGCCACTATGTCTTGTTCGGTCCTCGAGATGTGAAGGTGTATCGTGATCTTAAAATCTCAGAAACACCGACAATGGAGGGGCGACGATTGGAGTCAGTCTACATGATGTCAGCAGAGTCTGCATATGTAGACAGGACAAGGAAAAATGAGACAGCAGATCTATGGCACATGCGGTTAGGTCACGTTAGCTATTTCAAGCTAAGTGTGATGGTGCAGAAGTCAATACTTAAGGGGCTTCCCCAACTAGACGTGAGAACAGACACGATTTGTGCGGGATGCCAGTATGGTAAAGCACATCAATTACCATACGAGGAGTCGAAGTTTAAAGCAAAAGAACCGTTAGAGTTAGTTCACTCTGATGTGTTCGGACCAGTTAAGCAACACTCAATTAGCGGTATGCGGTATATGGTAACATTCATTGATGACTTCTCCAGGTATGTGTGGGTTTTCTTTATGAAAGAAAAATCTGACACATTCTCAAAGTTTAAAGAGTTCAGAGAGTCGGCCGAAGGAGAAGTGGGGAAGAAGATCCATTGCTTACGCACAGACAATGGAGGAGAATATAGCTCAAGCGAGTTCTCTCAATACCTAAGGGAATGTCGAATACGTCATCAGTACACTTGTGCCAACACGCCACAACAGACTGGTGTAGCGAAAAGAAAGAACCGACATCTTGCAGAAATTTGTCGGAGTATGCTACATGCAAAGAACGTACCGGGAAGGTTTTGGGCTGAAGCAATGAGGACTGCAGCCTTTGTGATTAACAGACTTCCTCAACCAAGGTTAGGATTTGTTTCACCCTTTGAGAAACTATGGAACATGAAACCTTCAGTTAGCTACTTTCAAGTATTTGGCTGTGTATGTTATGTGTTTGTTCCTGATCATTTACGGAGCAAGTTTGACAAGAAAGCTGTTAGAAGTATCTTTGTGGGATACGACAGTCAGAGAAAAGGGTGGAAATGTTGCGATCCAATGAGTGGAAGATGTTACATGTCACGAGATGTGGTGTTCGATGAAGCATCTTCTTGGTGGTCCTCAGAGAAGGAGGTGTTGCCAGACTCGAGAAAATTTGGAGACAAGTTGCAACAAAAGATGGGGGAGCATACTGTTCAACTCCAACCAAGTTCAGATGAATCAGGAGATCCAAACGGCAATGATGTCGAACAAGGAGTGACTCAGAATTCTTGGCAAACTGGTGTGTATCAACAACGAAATGAAGAAGGTGGGCCTAGTGAAGCGGAAGAATCAACTCCACAATCTCAACTTCGAAAGTCAACAAGAACTAGAAAGTCAAATCCCAAATACGCCAATGCAGCCATAGTTGAAGAAGAAGGTGTAATAGAACCTGAGACGTTTAAAGAAGCATCACAGAGTTCAGAATGGATGACAGCTATGAAAGAAGAAATTGCTGCACTTGAGCAAAATCAGACTTGGGAACTCATACCGAAGCCAAAAGATGTGAAACCCATATCCTGTAGGTGGGTTTACAAGATAAAGCGTCGTCCAGATGGGTCAATCGAGAGGTACAAGGCACGATTGGTAGCTCGTGGTTTCTCTCAACAGTACGGACTAGACTATGATGAAACGTTTAGTCCAGTGGCGAAACTCACAACCGTACGAGTCCTACTTGCACTTGCAGCCAACAAAGGGTGGAATTTGTGGCAGATGGATGTGAAGAATGCTTTTCTTCATGGAGAGCTGGATCGGGAGATCTACATGATCCAACCAATGGGTTTTCAGAGCCAAGGTCATCCTGAATATGTGTGTAAGCTACGGAAAGCACTCTATGGATTGAAACAAACACCCAGGGCGTGGTATGGTAAGATTGCTGAATTTCTAACTCAAAGTGGTTATTCAGTAACACCTGCAGATTCTAGCTTGTTTGTCAAAGTCAATGGAGGAAAACTAGCTACCGTGCTAGTGTATGTGGATGATTTGATCATAACTAGTGATGATGAGGCAGAAATTCTTCGGACAAAGGAGAATTTGTCAGTCCGTTTTCAGATGAAGGAACTTGGACAACTCAAGCACTTCCTTGGTCTAGAGATTAATCGCACACAAGAAGGTATATTTCTCTGTCAGCAAAAATATTCCAAAGATTTGTTGAAGAGGTTTGGAATGCTCGAGTGCAAGCCGATTTCGACGCCGATGGAACCAAATGCCAAAATGTGTATACATGAAGGGAAAATTTTGGAAGATGTGACGATGTATCGACAATTGGTAGGTAGTCTGATCTACTTAACCTTGACTCGACCAGACATTTCTTATAAAGTTGGCGTGATGAGTCGGTACATGCAAAATCTAAAGAAGCCTCATTTGGAAGCAGTTCGACGAATACTGAGATATGTGAAGAGTACAATTGACTATGGTCTTTTGTACAAGAAAGGTGAAGACTGCAAGTTAGTTGGTTACTGTGATGCTGACTATGCGGAAGATCATGATAGCAGGAGATCAACAACTTGGTATTTGTTTAAGCTTGGTTCTGGAAAGATTTCTTGGTGTAGCAAGAGACAGCCGACGGTATCATTGTCAACCACAGAAGCTGAGTATCGAGCAGCAGCAATGGCAGCTCAAGAAAGCACGTGGCTGATACAGCTGATGAATGATCTACATCAACCAGTAGATTATGTGGTTCCATTGTACTGTGACAACCAATCAGCAATTCGTCTGGCGGAGAATCCAGTTTTTCATGCAAGAACTAAACATGTGGAAGTACATTATCACTTTGTTAGAGAGAAAGTTCTGCAAGAAGAAATTGAGATGAGGCAAGTCAAAATAGATGAGCAAATTGCGGACTTGTTTACAAAAAGCTTGAGTGTTGGAAAGTTTGAACATTTACGCTGCCAACTTGACCTGATTCAAAGAATGGGGGCTAACATTGAGGGGGAGTGTTAAAGATCAATATTAGCCTAATTGTTGAAGCAAAAAAATCCAAACCAAAATTAGGCACATACCAAATTAGTTCAATGGTCTAGATTAATTTATGTTTATTTTAATGAGTGGTGTAGATTGGTTCTTGTAACCTATAAAAACCCCCTTTGTATTTGAGTTTTATTATCCTAGAATCAAAGCTTAATTATAAGCATTTGGAAACTTTCCTAAGAGTGCTTCTTCTTTGCAATTTTGTGAGATTGTTCTAAAGAGTGTCTTTTTCTTCTTCTTGATAAATTAGAGTTTTATTATTCTACTCTATACAACACCGTGGGCCTTCTATGTCATAGACTTTTTTAGATATTTGATATTGTGACGACATAACGGAAAGATATGATGATATGCTATATGCAGGTTGCTCGGGATATTTTATGTTGTGATGCTATACTGAATAATATCGTATGAGATATTATCACTGTGAGAGGGTATGTGGGGGCTATATTTGTACATATGCCAAGGGTATATTTGTACATATACCAGTGATATTTATTATATATTGTGAAATTATATAAAAATAATAAAATAAATAAGATGAAAAGTAAACGAGAGATCTAGAAAATAGAGAGAATATTATTATCTCATTTCTTGTTTGTTGTTGGTTGTATCTACAAAAGGGCATAGGACCCTCTATTTATAGGGGTGGATAGGGGATAAGGATAAGCACTAAGGGTGACACTTGTCACCTGGTATTAAGTGCTAGGTGACACTTGTCACCAAAGTCATAAGTACTAGGTGATATGTGCCACCTTAGAAATAGACATCAGATGATACTTATCACCTTTCATTAAGTACGTAATAATCCTGGGATTAAAGGATAATAACGATTATACAATGAACATCCACTAATTTAATGAATCTTCGGGATTCATAACACTCTCCTTGGATGTCCATTACATAAAAAATATACCTCGTTAAAACCTTACTAGATAAAAACCTAATGGGAAAAAACTCTAGTGAAGGAAAAATAGTACACTATTCTTTATGTGTAGATTTCTCCCCCTGATAAGATGAATTCTTGAGATCTTTAAACCGATGCAAACCAATTTTATATCTCAATTTCTCAAAGGTTGCCGTCAGAAAGGCTTTAGTGACTATATCTGCAAGATTATCACATGATCGAATTTGGAGCACATCAATTTCATATGTTCAATTTGAAGCCCAAGACAAAACTTGGTTTTTCCAAAATCTTTAACTTCAAATTCTCGTTTCAAACAATCTATAGCTTCTTGAAGCTCTTCTGGAGTTCCGATGAGATTGATATCGTCAACATATATAGCAAGAATCACAAAACCAAAATATATTTTCTTAATAAAAACACATGGACAGATTTGGTCATTCTTATATCCTAAATTCAATAAGAATTCACTAAGGCGATTGTACCACATGCGTCTAAATTGTTTAAACCCATATAATGACTTCTGTAATTTTATAGAATAATTTTCACGATGGTCTTTAGAAGCCTTTGGTAATTTGAATCATTTAGGGATTTTCATATAAATCGCATCTTCCCATTGAGGCCAATCAATTCTATGCCGAGATTCTTTAACTGATGAAGGACCTAAATCCTCATTATCCTTGAAAATATCAAGGGGTACATTGTATGCAAAAATATTATCAATAACAATGTTCTTTCGATCCAACTTTTATTCGAACTGGTATAATTAATAGAGATTTCAGAATTCTCTTCATCATTTGTAGTTGGAATCTTTTCATCAATTGTCCCTTGGTTTTCTTTTTCTGTTTCATCAATATGATCTTCTGGATCATTTAATCCTCTTTTCTTTTGAGAATTTTTATTTTTGGAACCAAGGGGTCGACCACGCTTCTGGCATGTTTTTGATTCAACAGTTACAGGATTTACTTTCTGTCCTTCAGAGACTTCTATCCGTATAGGAGCATCTATAGCTGGAATATGAGATTTAGTGATTCTGCTGGAGTCAGCAAAAGAATCTGGCAGTTGATTTGCAATTTGTTGCAAATGTATAATCTATTAAACTTCAAGTTCACTCATATTTGTGCGTGGATCTAAATGATTCATAGATGTTTTCCACGCAAGTTCAATCTTATGCCATTTATTCTCTCCCTCTAATTTGGAAAACAAATTTTCATCAACATGGCAATCAGCAAATCTTGCTGTAAACACATCCTCAGTCAAAGGTTCAAGATACCTTATAATGGACGGGGAGTCATACCCAACATAAATCCTCAATCTTCTTTGCGGGCCAATCTTTGTCCGTTGGGGTGGTTCTATTGGAACATATACAGTACACCCAAAAATTCTCAAATAAGAAATATTTTGCTCCAAACCAAAAGCCAACTGTAAGGGAGAAAACTTATGATAACTCGATAGCCTTAAACGTACAAGTGTTGCAGCATGAAAAATTGTACGTCCCCAAGCTGCTGTAGGGAAATTTGTTTTCATCAATAATGGTCTAGCAATTAATTGCAGTCTTTTAATAAATTATTCAGCTAGACCATTCTGTATGTGAACATGAGTTACAGGATGTTCAACAATTATTCCAATCGAGCAAGTATTTTTATTTTATTTTTGGATAATTAAAATTAAAAAAAGTGTGAAAATTTAGTTAATCCTTTAATATGATTAGATAAATTTATTTATCCTAACAATCATTGGTTGGTCTAATAGGATATAAATTTGGTTATCATTGAATAAAATTTCAAGTTGAAACATTTTTTAAGGAAAATTAAAATTTAGAAAAAGAATATTATTTGAAAAGGTATTTAACTTATGTTCATTTATAATCTCTAATTAAATATTGAGGTCTAAAAATATTTAATAAAAATAGAAGAAGGTCACCATATAAAAAAGTAAAAAAAATTAGAAATAATCGGATACGAAAAGATTATAACAAAAAAAAATTAATGGTACTATCAAAAAAATAAATAAATAAAATTTTGATACTATAAATATACAAGTTATTGAGAATATTTTTTTTTACGTGAAATCAAATTAACTTGAACAAAATATATATATATATATATATATTAAAAAAAATCGTAACAATGAGAAGTTCAAGTGTAGCAATTATTGTTATTTTCACTATTTTAATGTTTTTTATGTTCGGCCGAATATTCGGACAACATTGAGCTTCCGCCACTTAACTCCACATTAGTATGATATTGTCCGCTTTGGGCCTAACCCATCACGGTTTTGTTCTTAGGTAACCACCCAAAAAGCCTTTTACTAATGAAGTAAGTGATATTTTTATAAGCCAGTCAACCCTACCATTATCTTCAGATGTAGGACATGGATTAATATCCTCACAATCCTCACCTCAAACCAAGGACCACATACTCGTGGACAATTATCTTGCATCCTCCGCAAGGCATTGACTCTCCACATTTGGCATAACCAAGCCCATTAACCTTGGGCTCTGATACCACTTGTTGGGCCCAAATGCAAGCCCATTAACCTTAAGCTCTGATAACACTTGTTGGGCCCGAATATTCTTACAAGATTGGGCATCTACCACTTAACTCCACATTAGCATGATATTATTCGTTTTAGGCCTAAGCCCTCACGGTTTTGTTCTTGGGTAACCACCCAAAAGACCTCTTACTAATAGAGTAAGTGATATTTTTATAAGCTAGTCACCACTAGTCACCATTAGCATTATCTTCATAGAATAAAATACACATATGTTCTATATATTCCTTATCTTAATCCCATAAGACCTAGTATGTCAGATTACTAAGAACAATAAAAATTGAATTGTGGAAGCGTACCTAATTTAATCCTGTATCACCAACATATTCTTTACGAATCCTAGAAGACGCAATCTTCGTAACCTGTCAAAACATATCATGGCCTTCCAAGAGATCTATCGGAGTTAAGGTTCTGTTCTACTGACGGGATATAGAATAGACACTCTCAATAAACTCTCGGGGACCATAACCAATATATTATAATAATAATATTCCTAACCAACCCATCATAGTCTAGGGAATATGATATCTACATATGTGGGCTCATACTTATTGTCGATACATATTAGCCCAATAAACTTAATTAGATCACTTTAATATGACTTAATAAAATATAATAGCCTTAAATACATAATTGACACATGAGCCCACATGATTTATTAAAATAAATCCAATAATCTCCCACTTGGGCTTAATGTGTCTAAACAATTATGTATCGTTAATCTTTATGAGTACTCAATCTTTTGCTATCATTGTATGCATCCTTAACCAATCCGGTCCATCAATTATATTAACATAGAACCAAAGGGGCATTCATCACAAAATCGTAATTAAACTCAACAATGATCACGTACATCAACTCAACTAAATGACATGGATCAAGTATGGTATGTAGCATGAAAATTACATGCAATGTGATCTCCACATGTCAATTTTCAACTGATCTCTTCCTTATTCTTTAATGAGATCATACTGAATATGAATAGAGTGTAACTTAATACTTTAATACTGTAGTAATAAATACCAAATATGTAATGCATGTTTACAGATGTAATACAAACTCCCAGTGAACTGATATATCATATCAATAAATCATATAGCACTCATACGAATAACATACTCGTATAAGACCTTGGGTGTAAAACTTTAATTAATGGGTCCACAATCATAGAGTTTGTCTCAATATGTTCTATAAGCATCAAACCACTCTAAAATTATATTAGAATATAGCAAAACCGAAATTATCGTCACATAATAACTTTAATGGTCTTTAAACATTATCCAAAATTCTCAATTTAGTGACAAATTCCTTAGCTATATTTCATGAATGGATGACTGATAATAAATTTGTAACTATCTTATCATCCAGTGAAACAAGAATCAGAATACTTAATGATCTCCCCCTGATTTGATCACACGTGTATGTGATTATCTGATTTTGTTCTCTTAAAATATCACATAAACTTTTAAGTTTATGGATCTCTTAAATATCCGCCAAATACTTTAATAATGTACACAATATCTAAATGCATACACAAGTATGTACATAAAACTTTATAATATGAAGTATAAGAAATCATTTAAATTTCTTTAGCTTCAAATAAATCACATTGTTGGGGCATTCATTAAGATACATTTATCTCCCATAGAAACTTGAGGTTACCTCGTAATAGTCTTTAAATCTTTAGTACACAATAATTGACAAATAAGTCCACATAATTTATTTAAATAAATAAATCCAATAATTCTCCCACTTGGACTTCATTTGTCACGAAATCCTTTTGAAATTGCATATTCTATTACCATAAAACTCATGTAATTTGAATACTCCCACTTTTTTCAATTTCTCTTACTTAGAGAAACTAAAATCTATAATAAATAAGTAGTTTATCAATTTATGCAATTATGAATAAGTAGTAATAAATAGCAAGATTAAAATTTATGCAATTATGAAATATGAAAATATTTCTTTCCAAATCTTTAAATAATTTGTACCATTTAGTACAATCATAAAATTAAAATTGGCAGATACTGAAGCAACAAAACTGTTAACTGAACAGAGAACAAAAAAAAATTTAAATAAAATTAAACTCGCAATACTTATCCAAATAAAATTGACCAGTGTAATTCAAATTCAAAAAATGGTAAAACCCATCACAAGATACCTACCACAACATTGATATTTAGTCTTTGGACATAAATGTTAATTTGTAAGTGGTACTTTCAACGTAGTAATCAAATATTGACAATAGATTCCTGTTAAATAATAAGCCTTTCTTTGGACCGATGAATTATTCACATGAAAGAAAAGAACCGAATAACTGTCACATATTTATTACCACAATGTGTTTAAAATTTCTGTCAAATAATAACTTTCCTTTGGGCCAATTATTATTCGCATGAAAAACTAACCACAAACAACTTATATTTAATGATCAATCAATTTTCACATAAGTCACTTTGGCGACATTAAGTTTCCATCGACTAATCAATATAAAATATAAGTAACCTAACCAAAATTGAATTTAATTAAGGTCTCATAATTTTTTCCTAGTGATATGACCACATATATATTTAAATTTCTGTCAAACAATAACTTTCCTTTGGGCCAATTACTATTCGCACGAAACTCAAACACACATGACCAACATTATATTATAAATTAATTAATTTACACAAAAGCTACTTTGGCAGCATTTAAGCTTCAAATAATCAATCTAAAAATATAAGTAACTTAATTAAATTCATTAATATATATCACAAAAGACAATCTAAATATATATATATATAAGGAATCCTTATTAATTCTACCATAATTCACGTGGGTTCCATATCCATGCTTTCCCACAATTTATTTATTCCAAAATAAAACTCAAATATCAGTAAAATTATGATATCTTTATGCATCATAGATCAAAAATCAAGGTGTAAAAAAAAACTGATAAACTTTATTCCTTAAAAAAGGAGCCATAAATTGGTATACATAACCAATCCATAATCTTGATTATTTTAAATCATAAAATAACTGAACATGCACAATATAACTAAAATCATCAAAGATGATACCCTTAAATTATTTCATGTTAATGTAACACAAATCTTAATTATGTGCATTACTATTTCTTTCTCATTTCTTGAAAATTCATTAGATGATGCAATTATATTTAACAAATGCAAATCATCAAATCTAGATAGAAAATCGAAATTAATAAATTTAGAATTAACAATAAAAGACTAAATTTTCTATTTCTAAATGAACAAGAACAACCAAATTTGTCCATAAATAGAAATCAAATTCCATCTAAATCCAAATAATTTCATTCTCAAAGGATACCATAAACGTCTTTATTACCTTAACAGTTTTTCATTTACCATAGTAGATGTATCTTTAACGATCACTAAATTTTCTGTAATTTAGACAACCCTTATTCAAACATCAAATATGATATTCGACGTATTTATTGTTTATCTTTATCCAAAGTCTTTCCACAAAAAATATAAAAAAAATTCTTTAATTTAATTTATTTCATTTTCTTGTTTCTTATGTGGACCAAAGCCTCAAACTTCTTTATATTCTATATTTTCTTTCCTTTACCATTACCAGTAAATTCCAAATGAGAATACTAACACTTCATCTTGTTTTATCTTTCTTTTTCTTGAAGAATAAATATGAAATTAACTAATTGAGAATCATTTTCTCTTTTTATCAATTATAATTTATAATTGCCCATAAGTTTACTGAATTATACTAGAAGAGAGATAAAAAAAAAACAAATGCACAATGATGCCTTAAAATGTCCAACTTCACTACTTTTAACATCAAAGTAAGATGAAATGTTTTCCATAAGTACTGTCAAATATTCTCATTATCCTTATATTTTATATAAACAAACTTTCATAAAAATTCATAATTCTTTCTATTAAGAAAAGGTTCAAATAAATTTACTGTATGAAAGAAAATATAATAAAAATATATTTTTTTATCCCAAAATAATAATATATTTATACTTTAAAATAAAGTATAATACTCATGAGCATGGGTCCCACTATAATATATATATATATATATATAATTATATATATATATAACTAAAAGAAAACTTTAATTATGATAACCGATATCTATACTTTAAAATAAAGTATAATACTTATGTAGAATGAGTTTAACCATAATATATATATATATATATATATATAACTAAAAGAAAACTAACTTTATTCTTTATAAATTTTGAATGAAAACTGAATTCTTTATTTTTGAATGAAAACTTAATTTTTTAATTTTGAATCAAAACAGAATTCTTTCAATTCTGGATGAAAACTAAATTCTTTTAATTTTGGATGAAAACTGAATTCTTTTAATTCTGAATGAAAACTAAATTTTTTTAATTTTGGATGAAAACTGAATTTTTTAATTTCAAATTTCCAAGAAAAAGAAAAATCTCTTAAAAAAATCAATTTTATAAAATGACTTTATTCAAAACTGAATTAAATTAAAAACCAAAAAGTTTTTATTTTAACTGAAGTTTAATTCCTTAATTCTACTTAATTCTGTGTTCCTTATGCATGTGTACCAAAACTAATATATATAAATATATAAATCCAGTACGTATTCTTTGGTGTGTATATATATTCTTAACTAGAAGCGAATATATATATATATATAAACAAAAAACATTTATATATATATATATATATATATATATATATATATCAATCTTCCAAAATATATAATATATTTATATTATTAAATAAATAATAATATATCCAAAATTTCCAAAAAATATATCTTTAAAAGTTAAACCTTTACCTAGTAAAGACATAAACGTAATCTTTAAAAATTTAAAACCTAATCATCAACTTATTAATTAGTTTCATAAATTTCTATAATTAAAGATGTAATCTTTTCTAAAATTTTGACTAAATAAACGTAAAAAGTTTAATCTTTTAACCGATTATGAATTACCTAAAAATATTCTTAATAATCCAATATATAGGCCCTGATACCACTTCATAGAATAAAATACATATATGTTCTATATATTCTTTATCTTAATCTCATAAGACCTAGTATGTCAGATTACTAAGAACAATAAAAATTGAATTGCGGAAGCGTACCTGATTTAATCGTGTATCACCAACATATTATTTAAGAATCTTAGAAGACAGACGCAATCTTCGTAACCTGTCAAAACAGATCATGGTCTTTCAAGAGATCTATCGGAGTTAGGGTTCTGTTCTACTGACGGGATATAGAATAGACACTCTCAATAAACTCTCAGGGACCAAAACCAACATATTATAATAATAATATTCCTAGCCAACCCATCATAATCTAGGGAATATGGTATCTACATATGTGGGCTCATACTTATTTTCGATACATATTAGCACAATAAACTTAATTAGATCACTTTAATATGACTTAATAAAATATGATAACCTTAAATACATAATTAACACATGAGCCCACATAATTTATTAAAATAAATCCAATATTTTATTGTTTCATTTATGTCCAAGATGCAAAATGCATGTATAGTTGTGTAAAGAAAAATTGTGATAAAGAAAGTATAGAATATTCAAAGTGTCAAAAAGGGTACAATAACATATATTTAGATAAAATCAACGTAGATACTTAAAAATAAATTGTTTAAATCTGAACAAGTTTGATTGTAAATCAACATTTATAATCAATTTCTTTATATATATATATATATATATATATATTAATGTTATCTCTTACATCTCATATTGATAAGTGAAGTGAATGTGTAATAATATAAAAAAAAACTTAAGTATTTATAATTAACATTAAATATCATTTTTAGTATGGTGAGAACAATACTAAATAACTAAGAATCTTGCTAAATCTTCTATTTTATTTTATTTTTTCAAAATTTGATCAAATAAGAACAACCCCTTTAATTTTATTACTTCATTCCATCGATGTACAAAAAAAATTAAAAAAAAAACAATTCAAATTGTGTACTTTTACTTTTTTTTTTTCTTCAAAATATATACTATTAGATTTGTTTTACAAACATTTTCATTTTGCATGAATTTCATTTGTATTATATGGGTAAATTCAAAATCTTAAAAAATAAATAAAAATTGTGATAGATATAAAAGGTTACCATGCTTCAATGTGTGTGTGTTTTTTCTTTAATATTTTTTTAAATTTTAATTCTTTTATTGAATTTGATACATTTAATGGATAAAATAAAAGTAATTAAATTTTAAAATTGACAAAAAAATATTATTGATTGAGTATATAAAAAAAAATGCATCTAAAATCCATAAATTTTTAGACAGAAAAATTCACTCTATTTTCTTTTTTTCTTTTTTTTATAAACGAAAAAATCAAAATTTTATTTAAATAAAAACATGTTCCTTCAACTAAAATCCATAAAGTTTTAAAAACTCTTGTTTTGTAATTTATTTATGTAAAATTATATATATTTTTTCATTTCCTTCTTTTATCTCAATGTGTATTATAATAATAATTTATTTCAAAAATTAAAGAACTTAAATTTTTAAATTTTTATGTTATATATATATATATATATATATATATATGAATGATTATTCTTACATAAAAATTTATTAAACTTTATATCAACTAAATATTAGGTCCAAGAGAAAACTAATAATAATGGAGAACAATCACCACATAAAAAAAGATAGAAATAATTGGATATTAAAGAATTACGGAGAGCAAAATTAACGGTATCACCAAAAAAATAAAACTACACAAGGATCTACGTGCTATAAATATTCAAGTCATATTGGAATTTTTTTCAACATCAAACCAACTGAGCAAATATATATATATAAATTTTTTTTTTTTTTTTTTTTTTTGAAAGGAAAAATAAATTTTATAACACTAAAGACTTCAAGTGTAACTACTGTTTTTGTTATTTTCATTGTTTTGATGCCTTTTATTCTTCCATATACAGAGGCTCAGGATGCACAGAATGCAAGGTGTATAAATCGTTGTTTAGAAAGAAATTGTAATGGTAGAAATCCAGACATAAGTTATTTACAATGTAAACATGAATGTGATAATATTTGTTTACATACAAATAATATTGATTCTTTACGTAAATAGTTTGGATGCAATAAATGATGTGTAATAAAATTTATTGTGATATGTATTATATATATACATATTCTTTTCTATACATTGTATATGTATTAGTACACCTCCATGCATGCATAATTTTGACATCTATTTTTTATTTTTTCAATATATTTGAAAAAATATTACAAAAACAAATATTTTTAAAACTTCATCTAATAATTTCTTAATTTGACTTATTCATTTCGTGTATATATATATTTTTTAAAATGTATGTTAAATGGAAGTATAAAACAAGTTTTAAGAACTTATTAAATATCTAAAATTAAATATAAAATCAAATAAATCTAAGTTTTATTTTTAAAGAATTTATGAATTATTTAAATTTTTATTGTTAAAGGATATAAACACAAATACTAATTAATATATTGATGTTTTGTAATAGGAAAAGTATCATTTGTTTATGTCAAAATATTTTAAAATTAGAGCTTAAATACTCTAATTGGGTGAATAAAAATAGAGGAGATAATAATAATTAAAGTAATTTATTGGATTATTAATATTGAAAAAACATAAAATTTTAGTTAAACCTTTTATGTATTTATTTATTTAAATACAAGCATTTCCATTGCCTCTACTTGAACTACCAAAGACATGGAATTCAAGATTCCTAGATAATAAAAAAAGCACAAAAAGCAGAAGGGAATCTCAAGCTTTACAACATCCACTCTACATAATTCTATTCAATGTGATCATATCTGCTTTAACTAAACATATATGATGCCAATCCTCTCCGACCCTATTTATATTATTAGTAATTAAACGATCACTGATAAAAACACTTTGGGACTGATCAATAATTTCATTCAAACAAGTTTCATGTGGTTCACAAGAACTTTAGAAATTTCCTTACACAAACTTATGGGGGGGAGGAAGTCACTCATAAGTTTCGGGCTTTTCATCTTTGAAATAAGTGTGATGTAGCCTGATCCTTATTACTCTAATTCCCTTCTCCTTCTTCCTCTTCTTTCCTGGGCTCTTTCCGGATCTTCCTTTTTCTTCCCGGTGATTCTCCTCTTTTAGGCGTTTTTCTCTTGGTGCTTTATTTTTATCTCTTCTTTGCGTGCGTGTGTATCTTCTTGATTGTGTGCTTGATCCCTTTTTATTTCTCCTTAGGGGGGTATTTATCTATATTGTGTGGGTTTTTTGTGTTATGGGTCTTTCTTAGATATTATGGGCCTTTCTTAGATATTTTAGATGTCTCCGTTAATTTAATGGTGAGATTTTTGGGATATTTTGTGTTGTGGAGATATGTTTTATGTATGGGGGTATGGTACATATACCATAAGCATTGTTTTTTACCGATTGTGATTGGGATGAATGCGGCGGTGAGGTGCGGCTGTATTGGGAAAGGGAAAGAGCGAGGGAGATGCGGAAATAGGACATGGAAAAGGACTGTGGAGAGGAGGCGGATGTGGAACGGATGGAAAGGAGATTCGGGCAGATGGTAGAAAGAAATGTTGTGAATGGGATTTGGGAGGGGTTTCGGGTAGAGTATTGAATAGGGGGATTCGGGGAAGAGAGTTGCTTGGGAGATGGGATGTGGATGTGGTTGGGGATGAGGTTGCGGTTTGGTGGGCAGGGATTCGGGTAATTATGGATGGCTTGGGTGTGTGTGTGGGAGATGATGAGACGCTTCTGACATATTGATGGGAGAGGACGCGCGTGGGGTTGGTTCGGCTGATGGCGCGTGAAAGTCGCGTGTGTGTGGGAGGGTGTGCGAACGGGACAAAATATTAAATGTGACTGCGTGCGTTTTTTGGGGCCCGGTAGCAGAAAGGTTTTTGGCAAATAAAAAAGGGCAAATGAACAGGCAGTGGGTTTTATTTTGAATTTCATTTGAACTTTCTTCGCGCCTCTGAAAAAAGATCTCCATTGATTTCGGCTTGTGAGTTTTAATCCGGTTACTGCTATTTGTCTGTGAGTGGTTCGGATTATACGGAAAAACTTCTGGTCTACTGTGAAGGTTGCAGGTTAGTGTGTTGATATTATGTATGGTTGTGGAGTTTGAAATGGGAGGGGTTTTGCGAATGTGTGATAATATATACTGTGTGTGTGTGTATTCTATATAGGGCGACGAACTGTGTTGGATATGGGTTTGACTAAGAGATGTACTTTTGTTGTTATGTTGCAGTGTTTGTGTGCTATTGCTTTTGTGTGATTGTGCTTGGACATTATGCTAAACCATGGCTCCTCGACAAATTTCAGGTACTTGTTGTTCTGTTGATTAGCGTTTTTCTGGGTAGGGCTTAGGGAAGGAGATACACGGCAGTTAGGTTAAAGTAAAAGAAAAAATCATACGGGTATGATGAGTTCTTCGGACATAACTAATTTTGGTGATGAGAGGGGGAGTATGTCTGGTGATTCTGGAAGATCAATGGGGTTTGAGGAACTGGTGGAATGGATGGGGCCTGTGGGTGCTTCAGGGGATCGGGAAGCAAGTGTGCGGTATAGGATGGATGTGGAGGATTTTTATTTCCCGTTGATAGATGAGAAGGACGTGAGTGCTGGGATGGCTTACCGGAGGCCGAAGGAGGAGGTGGGTCCGGTGAGGAAAGTGATACGCGAAAATCGTATCACATTTTTAGCATGTTTTTATATATGTTTTAATGTGAAATTGAGAGTAAATTGACATTAATTGTTTACTATTTACGTGATTTCACGGTTTTTATGATTTTGGAAGTGTCAGGTGAAAAGTAGACGAAAACAGCAAATTCTGGGGCAAAAACGCAATTTTTGGAAATGTTGACCCGGTCAAAGGTCCGGGACGAGCGTCCCGAACCCGGGACGGGCGTCCCGACCCGATCAAACCGCCAGGACGGGCGTCCTGAACCGGGACGGGCGTCCCGAACCTGGTCAACTAATCAGGACGGGCATCCCGAGCCGCCATAAGCTGTCCCACATCGAATTTTTCAGAATTTTTCACTCCGGGAAGCTGCTATAAATCCCAGGCCTCCAGTAGTTGAATTCATCCCTCTCCACTCGATCTGAGTCATTAAGTGGTTTCCAGTGTACAATTCTCTCGTACACAACTCACTCAGAGACTCGGATCTCAGTTTTCTTTCTTATTAGTGTTTGTTTTAGTTTTTGAGAAATAGTCTCAGATCTTAGGCTTCTATAGATAGGTTCGTTTCTGGTATTCCTAGAATACCCGGGATTTCGTTAGGAGATCCTAAGAGGGCTCGAGGCGTTCGAAGAGTCAGTCCACAGGGCTGGGCTTAAGCCGGGTTGTTAAGTAAAGCCCAGCTACTAGGCTGAGGAAGCGTCCTCCGAAGGTTCTGACGAGCAGAGTCGGGTCAAGCAATACGGCATATACAGCAGTACGCTCCATCGGCGAGACTTCGTAAAGGGTGAATTCTTTATGGCATCGGTCCCCCTGTCCCTCTCTTATATGTTGTTATTGTGTTTGCCCAAATACTGATTTGAATACCAGATTATGTTTTTGTGAATATTTGTGATATACGTTGAAGCTATTATGTTTTTCTAGAAATGGCCACCTGCTTAAATATCCATTATGTCTGCATGTCTATTGCCGTTCTTTTAAACTGAAATTAGGGTTATAGACAATTCCTAACCACGGTCTATTCATAACCTGTTTAGTTTAACAGACATCAATTAGTATTGGTGTCTGCCATACTAGATAAAATAATCTGCGGAACACCCTGTTGGTTGAAAGTAGTCTAGGTAGGCTGAGTTGAGTATTATGCCGGCGGTTATGAGACGAGCAGTATGATCCCCAAAGTGACATAGGGCGGTCATTGCTGACTTTAGTCCGAGCCGTGAGTAGGGCCGTTACCCTTAATGATGGGCGGGGGGGGGTGGTAGCGTAGAAACTCAGATGTGGTAACCTTTAGACACAGAACATAGTTGCAATCCAGGCCAAGACATGTCTAAAATACTCGAATATAGGTCAATCAATGTATAGTAACAGTATAACATAGAATCAGAACTCATCTTTAAAACACTTTTAGGATTAATTGGACTTGAACCTAGTGGAGAATGGATCACCCTCATCAAAGTATTTGATGAAGATTGCATAACTGGATCATAAGATAGGAGTTAGGATAAAAGGCTAGTTACTACTAAGCCGTTGCCACTTCCCTGGGAGTACGATAATTATTTAATAAAATCGTAGATACTTTCCAATAGACTAGCTACACGATAGGTACTCTGCCTTAGGTTCTGGCTGATTAAGTGACACCATAAACTAAATGTGACAATTAGTTAATTCACAGTCCTTAATTATTCATAATCAACATAGGGTAAAATAACACCTATTTAGCACGTCGGTCGGAAACCGCATCAGATTTTTGGCGCCGTTGCCGGGGAAATATCATAATGAATTTAGGATTCCTGATCAAAATTCTAGAGACTTATGATAGGTAACGATAGTAACCTAGGCCTTAACCCAACACTTCTCTTATACTAGTTAGACAATCAGTTTCCAAAATATAGGATTATCATAACTAATTAATTTTAGATGTTATCTGAAATTAAGACACTTAGGATAATCAAATTTTAGAAAATTATTCTAAAACCATATTAAGGAAATTTACCTGCTTTCTAAATTAAACATAAAAAGAAAAAAAAATGTCAAAAATTTAAAATCCCAAAAAGAATGTATCTTTCTTGCTATACGGTGAGTTGTTCCTTTTCCCTATCTCTTGTTTTTTGTTGCTCTTTTTCGTGTTTTTCTTCCTTTAGTTAATTTCGAAGAAATAAAAATGGAAATGAGGATAAAATATAGTTTCTTCTGAGTTGTAAAATGTTGGCTTAGATTTTTATCGGGAAGAAACTCTATTTTAGAATTTTCTTAGAGTCATGCCGGCCTTATTAGGATAAGTTATGAAATAGTTTTTCCTTAATAGCCAGACCTTTGAATGTTCTATTGGAAAAAGGATGTTCCTTTTGTTTTGCTGATGATTACATGAGAATGTTTTAAACCAAAAGGAATTAATGCACCCATTATGACATCACCTAATTAAAATCTGCTTTTTGAATGAATATGTGATGTAATTATGTAGTACGAATTGTTTTAGGACAAAAACATGATAAGAAAGTTCATGCATGATAAATCCTAATCTTATCTAGTCTTGTCTAAAAACAATAGGTTACACTGATCACTCTGAGATGTCTGTGTTCAATAAAACTGATATTGAACCATAATTGATTAAGTTAGGTTTTATTGTTACCTGAGTTTGATATAGAAAGAAGGGGTAAGAAAAAGGGTTGAAAATCTAGAAAGCAAACCATTGGTCTAGATTAGAAAACCCCGAGTTAGAGGCTAGTGTAATACTGATAAATTTTTGGATGAAAACTTATTTGCATTGTTTGCTATATATAATAATTCTCATCTGTGGTTTATTGCAAATTATCTAGTCACTGAATAAGTTCCAAGTGATATGACTTATCAGCAAAAGAAGAAATTCTTTGCTGATTTGAAATATTACTACTGGGCAGTTTCTCTTCTATTTCAAATTTTTGCAGATCGGTGATCAGAAGAGGTGTCTCAGAAGATGAAGGACACAAGATTTTGGAGCATTGCCCTAAAGAATCTACGGGAGACCAATTGATAGCTATCAACACTATCCGGAAAATGTTGAAAGCAGGATCTTGTTGACCCACTATATTCAAGGATTTGTATCTCTGATACAATCTCGCGATGCTTGCCAAATAACAGGCAACACATCCTTCAGAGATCATCTACCCCAACAAGATTCTAGTTGTTTTCCAGATTCAGAGTGCCAATGTTTTAGGAAGAAATGTTCAGCCTGTGTATCAAATCTGTGAAGTCTGCTAAGTACCACACTTTAGCAGGGATTGCTATGGGAATGACTGACCATTCCAAAAGAGGTAGGAGTAGGTTACTGCAGAATGCTGCTCCAATGGGAAACGCATACAATCCCAACTAGAGGAATCGTACGGGATTTAGCTGAGGAGTAATTCGGAAGCTGGAAACTTTCAGAAGACACCACCACAGCAAAACCCACACTCGCAGAATCAATAGATGAGATACTGGCAACAATTAAAGCCAGACCAGTGCAAGCAAGTGATCTACCAAGAGGTAACGAACGGACGACAGATATAGAGGAATTTGGCATTGTGTAGGGAGCATAGCAATGGAGGAGCTTGCATTCCCAGCATACCAATCAACTGTGAGAAACTTCCCCGAGGAAGTCTCAAATACTTGGGCCCAGATCTACACAACTGGAGCCCCCTACCACCACAGCTTCGCCAAAACTTCAGGTATCTTTTCTTCCATTCGAGACTTGCATGCAATACCTTTACTAACATTGGCAGGTAGGCACACCAATCCAAAGAAGTCTCATTCCTAGACACGTTCCTTCTGGACACGTTGCTACGATTACGAGAAACTTTGTAGATGATTCGAGGAAACAGTCCTTAGGGCTTGAGTCATTCATCAAATGGATATGCCACTACCTAGAGCTCGACAATGAAGGATCGGAGCTGGCGTCATCCGTTCCAATATCTAGAGCTTGCAGAGTCAAGAACACCTCAAAAATAGCACATGGCTAAGGTGAAGAGCCAATTGACAGATCAGAGAAGACCCTTCTGCTCGCGACATGAAGGGAGTTTTTCTAATCCTCATGGTCCTTTACTTTTGTTTTCTTTGTTTTGTGTTCTGTTTTGCTATTTCTATTATCCTTCTTGTTTTATTTTCTCTCTTACCCTGAATTAGTCAAATAAGTGTGGGGTAAGAATCTTTTCTGTTTTATTTCTTGTTTTCAAATAAGTGTGGGGTAATTAGCTATGCATGAACACTGAGGACAGTGCCAAACTTAAGTGTGGGGTAGCAGTGCACAGTGCACTGTAGCAGTTTGAAAAAAATTTTCGCATGCTTTTGCTTGTTTTCCCTGTATTTTCACACCCTTCCAAAAAAAATTTCAAAATTCCGTCTTTCAGACTTCTAAATGCAGTATGCTTGGTTAAACAAATTGCTTATGTCTATGATATGTAGGTAGTATGTTATGGTTAGTAGGAGATAATTGATAGCTATCTTGGACTAATTGATTAGGAATAGGGAATTCCTGATAACTGAGCACAACCTTGTCTGGATTAGAGACCTCAACCAATTGCCTATTCGAGACTTAACTAGATAAAATTAGACCAGTTGTGGATATATTGGCAGTTAGAATGACTAGATGAGACTCTGAGCTAAAAGTGAAAAGAACTTAAGGAAGTTAATTACAATAGGGTAGTTTGCCAGCGGCCTTCGCTACTCGAGCACCACTCCTTCGGGGAACTTAAAGCCTGATGCCCTAAGGTCGTGTAGATCTGGGAGTCATCGGAGTGGGACTCGCTACATGGGTAGTTGAAGTTGACGTGTTCTAAGCAAACTCGAAATACCCTGAATCTATAAAGAAAATAACTAAGTGCTAAAACATTAAAAATCTGATCACCAAAGCTCAGAACTCAGAAAGTTATCTGTTGTCAGTATGTCTAGCGATAGGTCGAAGTATTATCTGGTAGCAGTTAAGATAAGAGTTCATTGTGTTGACTATCTGGTCTAGACTAGTACACACACTACACATCAGGAAGACCCTGTGACTAAGAAAAAGTCCAACCTAGTTGTTGATTTATTTTCTGCCTGATCATAACAAACTACTAGAGACATGTGAGACCTTGTCATAGCAACCTAACCAATCAGACCTGTGTTAAGAATTGTCTGAAGAATTTTTGGAATAAAAACATGATTAGGAATTTAAGTGACTGCACTACGGTTTAAAATCACTAACTCCATGTAGACTTTGCTTGAGGACAAGCAAAAAGCTAAGTGTGGGGTTATCTGATACGCGAAAATCGTATCACATTTTTAGCATGTTTTTATATATGTTTTAATGTGAAATTGAGAGTAAATTGACATTAATTGTTTACTATTTACTTGATTTCACGGTTTTTATGATTTTGGAAGTGTCAGGTGAAAAGTAGACGAAAACAGCAAATTCTGGGGCAAAAACGCAATTTTTGGAAATGTTGACCCGGTCAAAGGTCTGGGACGGGCGTCCCGAACCCGGTCAAACCTCCAGGACGGGCGTCCTGAACCGGGACGGGCGTCCCGAACCTGGTCAACTAATCAGGACGGGCGTCCCGAACCGGGAAGGGCGTCCCGAGTCGCCAGAAGCTGTCCCACATCGAATTTTTCAGAATTTTTCACTCCGGGAAGCTGCTATAAATACCCCAGGCCTCCAGCAGTTGAATTCATCCCTCTCCACTCGATCTGAGTCATTAAGTGGTTTCCAGTGTACAATTCTCTCGTACACAACTCACTTAGAGACTCGGATCTCAGTTTTCTTTCTTATTAGTGTTTGTTTTAGTTTTTGAGAAATAGTCTCAGATCTTAGGCTTCTATAGATAGGTTCGTTTCTGGTATTCCTAGAATACCCGGGATTTCGTTAGGAGATCCTAAGAGGGCTCGAGGCGTTCGAAGAGTCAGTCCACAGGGCTGGGCTTAAGCCGGGTTGTTAAGTAAAGCCCAGCTACTAGGCTGAGGAAGCGTCCTCCGAAGGTTCTGACGAGCAGAGTCGGGTCAAGCAATACGGCATATACAGCAGTACGCTCCATCGGCGAGACTTCGTAAAGGGTGAATTCTTTATGGCATCGGTCCCCCTGTCCCTCTCTTATATGTTATTGTGTTTGCCCAAATACTGATTTGAATACCAGATTATGTTTTTGTGAATTTTGTGATATACGTTGAAGCTATTATGTTTTTCTAGAAATGGCCACCTGCTTAAATATCCATTATGTCTGCATGTCTATTGCCGTTCTTTTAAACTGAAATTAGGGTTATAGACAATTCCTAACCACGGTCTATTCATAACCTGTTTAGTTTAACAGACATCAATTAGTATTGGTGTCTGCCATACTAGATAAAATAATCTGCGGAACACCCTGTTGGTTGAAAGTAGTCTAGGTAGGCTGAGTTGAGTATTATGCCGGCGGTTATGAGACGAGCAGTATGATCCCCAAAGTGACATAGGGCGGTCATTGCTGACTTTAGTCCGAGCCGTGAGTAGGGCCGTTACCCTTAACGATGGGGCGGTAGCGTAGAAACTCAGATGTGGTAACCTTTAGACACAGAACATAGTTGCAATCCAGGCCAAGACATGTCTAAAATACTCGAATATAGGTCAATCAATGTATAGTAACAGTATAACATAGAATCAGAACTCATCTTTAAAACACTTTTAGGATTAATTGGACTTGAACCTAGTGGAGAATGGATCACCCTCTCATCAAAGTATTTGATGAAGATTGCATAACTGGATCATAAGATAGGAGTTAGGATAAAAGGCTAGTTACTACTAAGCCGTTGCCACTTCCCTGGGAGTACGATAATTATTTAATAAAATCGTAGATACTTTCCAATAGACTAGCTACACGATAGGTACTCTGCCTTAGGTTCTGGCTGATTAAGTGACACCATAAACTAAATGTGACAATTAGTTAATTCACAGTCCTTAATTATTCATAATCAACATAGGGTAAAATAACACCTATTTAGCACGTCGGTCGGAAACCGCATTAGAAAGACTCCAAGGCTAAAGGGTGTGAAGAAAAAGAAAACCCGCAGGTTCCTCAGTATAAAACGGTTGTGTCCGAATCTAAGGTTTTGGAGGGCATCCGGGAAAATTATCATTTTCCTATAACGTACAAGACGATTTGCCCGGATGCTAAGCAACGGATACATACGCCTCCGGCAAACTGTGTAACTACCTACGTGGCGCACTTGCGAGCAGGGTTGCGGTTTCCTTTGCATCCGCTGTTTGTGGATATTTGTAGGTATTACAAGATTCAGCTGGGTCAGCTAATGCCGAATGTTATCCGGACTACCGTAGGTTTCTTGATAGCGTGTAGGGCATTCGGGTGTGAATGTAGTTTGGAATTATGGCGCAGGTTATATTATTTGAGTCAGAAATGTACAACGCCGGAGGGTCGGGGGTTCTTTTATATTGCTAGGCGAAGTGCTCGACCGATTATTCTAGGTCTTTCCAGTATCCATTCTTGGAAGAATGAATTTTTTTATGTCAAACATCATAGTTTCGGCAACAATGACCTTTTGCAGCCATGGAATAATAGAAAGAGTTTAAGTAATGATGTGCCGAATAGTTACGGGAGAGATTATCAGGATGCAAAAACGTTGATGAAATATCGGTTTGAATTGAATGTAGGGGAGGATTGGTCTGACACCTTGATGAGGCATTCGGGGTTGGAGTGTGACTCCAGATTGGACATCCGGAAATTACGTTGGTGCCTGTGGGGGGATGGGGGGGGGGCTTTTAAGTATATTCTGTTTTTTGTTGATTGTATGTTTTAATGACTGTGTTTGCCAAAACTGATGGGTTGTGTCTGTATTTGCTGGAAAAAACTTAGTGATGGAGATGGCGCAAAACAATCCAGATAAAAGTAAAAAGAAACCATCTGGTAAACTAAAAAAATTTTCGGTTATGCCTGACAAGGGGAGCTTTAGTTTTATAACAGGAACTCATAGGTATTATTGTCCAGGAATGTTTCGGGGTGCAGAGAAGAAGGACGGGGTGGGTGCAGAGAAGGTTGTTTGGGGGGGAGGGGTAGTTATCGGGGAGAAAAAAAAGGAAGTGGTGGCCCCGGGAATTCCGAAGGATTCGGTGAAGGGGAAGGGGAAGGGGAAGGGGAAGGAGGTGGTGGAGGAGGTTTTGGAGGATGTGCCTCGGTCTCTCAAACGATTGAGGAGGGGTCCGGGGGAAGATTGGGGAAAGAAGGAGGCGGAGGTGGGGAGTTATGTGCCGCCTTGGGATATTCCGCCGAATGTGGCGGAGTGGGGTCCGGGGGTGGCAATGACTTTTTTCGAACATTATTTTCCCCCGGGGTTGAAGGCGGTGGTGGAGAAGGTGCCAACGGCTGCCTTGATTGGTCAGATGTATCAACAAAAATTTGAGGTAAGGAGGGGGGGGGGGGGAAAGGGTTTGGAAATAGTTTTAATGTCTGCTGAGTGTATGTGGTGTTAACTTTGTGCTCTATTTGTTTGTATTTGGTTTCGGTAGGTCTTGCTTTCGGAGGTTGAACTTCTTCGCCGCCTCCGTTTGACTTACCATAATTATGATAGTGTGGAGGCGTAGAAGGACTTGGCTTGGAAGGCTAGGGACGAGGCTCAAACGGCGAAGGTGGCATCGATCGTGAGGTGGAGGTGTGGAAAGGGAGGGTCCGGGAGCAGGGGGAAGAGCTAGAGGGGGTTCGGCAAGAGCTCGTGCGGGAGAGGCTCAGGTCCGATGAACTGGAGTTGGCAAGGGAGAAGTGGGAGGAGGAGGCTGCAAGGTTGCGGGAGCGCTATGAAACGCCTGAAGGGTTGATAAATGCTACTACAGAAAAGGCTGTTGTAACGGCGTTCTTTAAAGATGAACGGTGTTATAGGCTCTTTTCTCGGGTAGCAGCTCCCGTGGCTGGAGATACCTTGGTTGTGCTGAGGGATCTCGTTCGGGAAAAGGATCCGTCGTTCCAATTGCCAGAGCAGCTTGAAGGGTTGGTGCAGAGGTCGGAAGGAAATGTGTACCCTTGGGAAGGGGGTCCATTTGATTTTGATGAGCTGATTGCTCCATTTTGCCAAAACCGGGAGGAATCGGTTGAAGAGGAGGAGGAGGAGGGGGAAATGGCTCCGGGGGAGGAGACTGCTCCGGGGGAGGGTACGGTGGGTGATGAGGAGGGGGGGGGAAAGCAATGTATTAGGGGGGGCCTGACAATGTGTGATGTACATATTTTGTACCCTTTTTTAGATTAATAAAAAGTGCTTGTTTTTTGTTAGTTCTGTGTTGTTGTTGCCGTTATGTGTGTGGGAATGTGATGGTATGAAATGTATGCCTGCTGTGTTAATAAGAAAATGAAAGAAAAGAATATTAAAAAACTGTGTGTTATTAGTATTGAAATAAGTTTAATTTTTGAAAAATGAAAACAAGTGTTTATCCGGATCTGAACAGTTGTGCCTCCGAATCTAAATTTGTGGGTGTGTGTGGGTTCTGTGGGTAATATTTCCGGAGGTTGGCTGCGTTCCAGGTGCGGGCGATAGTGTGGCCTTTGTGGTCTTTCAAATGAAAGCTGCCATTTGAATTGGCTTTGGCGATGATGTATGGGCCTTCCCAGCTGGCATCTAGCTTTCTGGTAGGCTCTTGATGACTAACAGAATTCTTGCGGAGGACTAGATCTCCTATACTGAGGTTATGTGGGCGTATTCTTGCATTCTTTTGTTTTGCAAGGGATCTTTTGTAATTGTACTCACGGGTGACTGCGTTGGATCGAATGTTGTCGACTAATGCTAAGTTTTCTGCGATTTTGAGGTCGTTCCACTCGATGGAGAAATTGTCCAGTCTGGGAGAGGGGGATCCGATTTCAACTGGGAGTAATGCTTTGGTACCGAAGCATAAAGAAAATGGGCTTTCGAGGGTGCGGGAATGGGGTGTTGTGCTGTGAGACCACAGGACATTCAGTAGCTCGTCAATCCATTTGGATTTGGACGAATCTAACCGTTTTTTTAAGCCTTGTACGATGGTTCGGTTAGTGACTTCTATTAAGCCGTTTGTTTGTGGGTATCCGACGGATGTAAAACGGTGGTCTATGTGTAATTCTTGGCAAAAATTTTGGAATTCTTGCGCTTCGAACTGTTTCCCGTTGTCGGTTATGAGGATGCAGGGTACGCCGAACCTAGTGATGACGTCGTGCCAGAAGAAATCTTTGACGACTTGGGCCGTGATGGACGCTACGGGTTTGGCTTCGACCCATTTGGTGAAATGGTCGATGGCTACGATAAGGAATTCCTTATTTCCCTTAGCCTTTGGAAATGGGCCAACGATGTTCATGCCCCATTGATAGAAATGAATCGGGTTGCTGATGGATTGGAATTCGGTAGTAGGCATGTGGTGTGTGTTGGCATGTAGCTGGCATTTTGAACAGTGTTTAATGAGCTCGGTGGCGTCGGCTTCTATCGTGGGCCAGAAGTATCCCGTCCGCATGACCTTTCGGGCTGAGCTTCGGGCTCCGATATGAGCTCCGCAAATTTCTTCGTAGATTTCGCGCAAGATGTAATTGCCTTCGGCTTCGGGTACACAGTTTAATAATGGCCAGGAGTAATGGCGTCGGTATAATTGATTGTTTATGATAACGTATCGGGCTGCGGTTTGTATGAGTTGTTGTGTTTGAACTTTGTCTTCAGGGGTGATATTGTTGGTGATGTATTGGATGATGGGTGTCATCCAGGATTGTGATTGGGAAATGTTCATAACTGGAAGGTGGTCAATGGATCTCTGTGTGAGTAGCTCTATCCATGTTCCGTCTATTGCGTCGGTGATGTGTGCTTTGGAGAGGGTGTCTACTTCCGTGTTTGCTTTGCGGGTGATATATTCGATGCTTATGTGTTGAAAATTTTTGAGAAATTCGGATACTAGCTTTAAATATTGTTGCATGTTTTCTTCTTTGGCTTCGAACTCGCCGTTGATTTGTCATGCTATTAGTTGTGAGTCGGTGAATATGCGGAGGTTACGGATGTTGAGGGTGCGGGCAATCCGTAACCCTACAATGACCGCTTCGTATTCGGATTCGTTGTTGCTGATCGTGAATGTGTATTTCAGGGCGTACAATAACTTGGAGCCTTCGGGTGAAGTGATGGCTATACCGGCTCCTCGATTGGTTTCGGCTGCGGACCCATCGACGTGGATTGTCCAACAGTCGTCTGGGGTGTTATCATCGGGTGATTGGTGAGGAAGGGGTGGGGGTAAATCGGTGCATTCTATGATGAAGTCAGATAATGCATGGGCGTTGACTTGTTGCCTCCGGGTGTACGTGATGTCATACTCGGACAGTTCGATGGCCCATCGCATTAGGCGGCCGGTGATGTCAGCTTTGTATAATGACTGTCGAATGGGGGCATGGGTGTGCATGCATATCTGGTGGGCATGGAAATAATGTCGGAGCTTCCGTGTTGCCATGATTAAGGCAAAAATATGTTTTTCTAAGGGACAGTATCGGGTCTCGGCAGGTTGTAAGACGTGGCTAACGTAGTAAACTGGATGAAAGGTAGTATTGCGATCGGCGCAAAGAACGGCACTTACAACTGAAGGGGAGATTGAAATATAGAGGTGGAGGACTTTGCCTGGTTTCGGGGGGACTAATATGGGAGGACTTTGCAAGTATTATTTTATCGCTTGAAAGGCTTTCTCGCATTCGGGGGTCCATTCGAAATTTTTGTGGTTTCTAAAAAGTAAGAAAAACGGGAGGGATTTTTCTCCGGACTTGGAAAGAAAACGGTTGAGTGCTGCGATTCGTCCACTGAATCGTTGAACGTCCTTGACAGTTGTTGGGGGTTTCATATTTTGTATGGCTACTATTTTGGATGGGTTGATTTCGAGACCGCGCTATGAGATCATAAAACCCAAGAATTTGCCAGCATTTACCCCGAATGTACACTTTTCGGGGTTGAGTTTTAAACCAAAATCTTGCAAGGTTTGGAAAGTCTCCCGGAGGTCGCGGGTTATGTCTGATGCAGAAAGGGTCTTGACTAAGATGTCGTCGATGTATACCTCAACATTTCTACCGATTTGGGATTTGAACATTCGGTTAATTGTGTCTTGGAAATCGGCACCTGCATTTTTGAGTCCGAAAGGCATGCGTTTATAGCAGAAAAGTCCTTCGGGTGTGACGAAGGTGATTTTTTCTTCGTCGGATTCTGCCATAAGGATTTGGTGGTATCCTCTGTGAGCGTCTAGGAATGACAATAAGTCCTATCCTGCTGTAGCGTGGGTGAGGATATCCGTTCGGGGGAGAAATCGATGCAAACTCGCCATTTGCCGCCTGGCTTTGGTACGACGACTGGGTTGGCTAACCATTGAGGGAATTGGACTCTTCGAATGACATCGGCCTCAAGTAGCTCTGATATTTCTTTTCGGATTATGGCTTGTTTCGTGGTGTTGAAGGAACGGGGTTTTTGGGTAACGGGTTTGGCTGTGGGAGGAATGCCTAGCTTGTGTTCCATGAAGGATCGGGGAATTGCCCCGAGGTCTGTGGGCATCCAGTTAAAGATGTTGGAAAATCCTGCCGCTAGCTCTAGGATTTGTCATTGCAGAGGATTCGGGATGGATGCGCCTATTTTGATCTTGCGTTCCGGGTGTGTGGCATCTATGCCGAAGGTTTCGAATTGGTCGACGGGGGTCAGGGTTCGGTCGGGAATGTCAGGGGGAATGGTTGGAGGTTTGGGGGGTTTGATGTTGGTGAGGTAGCAGTTTTGTTGAATCGGCTTGTCTCCGGGAATGATCCAAGAGTCGGAAGGTAATGTCATTATTATGTCGTTGCGATATGTGCGGATTTGTGCATGCATCGCGTTTAGCACTGGGCGTCCAAGGATGATGTTGTAGGGGGCTGGGGAGTCGACGATGACGAAGGTGGCCGTGTGTTGCTGTGGGTGGGAAGGTGGGACCCATTGGATTGAAAGTTGGGCGGTGCCGCGGGGGTGGGTGGTGGTACCGGAAAAGTCGATGATTGATGTAGAATAAGGTTGTATTAGGCTGTCGTCGAGGTGCATTTTTTTCCAGGTTTCGTAGTATATGATGTTGGCGGAACTGCCGGTGTCTATTAATATACGCCGGACGAAAAATGACTGTATGTGTGAGGAGATTATTAGAGGGGTGTCGGTAGTATTGTCGGATTCGGTGGATTTTACGCGTTTTGGAGGAGGTGGGTCGGATGTGTGGGTGAGGTCATCTATAAGGTTGATGATGTGGTGGTGGGCTGTGTTGGATCATGGGGGGTTATCGGTGGTGGTGGGGTTTGCATTCGGTATTTTAACGTATTCGCGTAATTGCCCTTTTTGAATCGCGGATTCGATTGCGTTCTTCAAGGCGTAGCAATTGTCGGTTGTGTGTCCGACTTCTTTATGGAATGTGCAGAAATGTTGTTGGTTTCGGCATTCGATTGGGGAGGGTAGCGGGCAATATGCCTGATGATTCTATTTTTTGCCATATGGTGGCGCTATCGGTGGTTAGTGGTGTAAATTAGGTAGTATTGTTTTTGGGGTATCGGGGTGGTCTTTGGTCGGCATTGGGTGTTGTCATTTGTGTTCGGTAAGTGGGGTGTGGGAATCGGGTGAAAGGTTGGCTGTGGCGATCTTGGGGGTATCTGGGTCTGGCTAATGTGTTGTTTCGGGCAGTGTCTTGAGCTTGGGTAACTGCCATGGAAGTGGATAATGTTTCGGCTTTTATCAAAGCTCTGACCTGCGTTAACAATTCTTGTGTGGTTCTTGGTATTTGGATGTTTAGTTGATGTGAGTATTCGCCTGGGACTAGACTATTGCGGAATGCTTCGACATAGAAGGAGTTCGTGCAATCCTTGGTGCGTGACACTTCTTTGTTGAAACGCTGGAGGTATGAGGACAGGGATTCTCCAGCGTTTTGATGGATCTGCAAGACTTCAAGGCGTGTTTGTTTGTCTGTTCGGAATGCTTCGAAATGTTGTAGAAAACTGTTGCCAAGTTGTCGGAACGATAGGATGGATCCTGCGGGTAAACTGCCGAACCAGGTTTGTGCTTGGTCGGCGAGTGTCATCGGAAAGCACCGGCACAGTAAGAAATCATCTGCGCCGTGCATTACCATTGTTGTGGTAAATTGCCGGAGGTGGGTTTCGGGATCGGAATCTCCAGTGTAATGGGTGAATGTGGGAATCTGGAACGTTGGTGGCAGTGGACCTTTTGTGTATTCTGGGGTCAGAGGGTTTTTGTCGAGTGTGCTCCAGGGGAGGATGTCATCGTTTGGTTTTAATGGAGGGGGTTCGAGGTGAATTTGGTCGCATAGCGTTTGGGAATGTATGGCGGTGGGTGTGGGTCTGGCTGTAGGTTGGTCATGTAGATGAGGTTGGTGTAGGGCTGGGGTTCCGGGGGTTTGGGGGAGGTACCATGGTTGCGTTGTTGCATGTGGGTGTTGGTATATTATAGGTTGTCCTTGGGTACCCGGAGGTGGTTGTGGTATCGGGATATGTGCTGGTGGGGTGGATGATGCGAGGGGTAATGTACTGAGTGGCGGATGGGGCAATGGTGATTGGTTGTGTTGGTGGGGTGGGGGGACTTCTTGGGTTCTGGGGGTCGTCGTTGGGACGTGCCATGCGGTTGTTGGGACTTGTGGTTGCGGTGGGGGGTGTTTGTATGATATGAGATGTGCTGTATTATCCGGAGGTGTCTAGGGGAACGGTTGTTGCTGTGGAGGAGCGTGTGGGTCGGACCGAATTATATAATTTTGAGGGTGCGGGTGTGGTTGTTTACCTCGGTGTTTGGCTTGTTTGGAGGGTTGTGTGGTAGGGTGGTCGTGGTGTTTTGGTGGAGAAGACTTTCGGTGGCATTTTGGGGGTATCGGGACGTTGGTTGAGGATCCGGTGGCTTCGGGAAAGGATGAAGTGGCGTCGTTTGTTAATTCTGGATCGGGTCTTGGTCTTTTTTGCCGCATGTAGTTGGCGATATTTCTTAGGTTTTGCATAATGTCCTCGTATGGTACGTCGACGTTTGGGTGATCACGCCGAATAGATAAGGAATGCAAACGGCGGGTGGGTTTCTTGCCATCGCGGTGCGATGTGGATTGATTTTGGGCATCTTGTGGTGGTTGTGCGGATGGGGAGGGTTGATGCTGGTTGGCGTTGGCGAGTGCAGAGGCGGTTGTCAAGGGTTGATGGGTACTGGTGGGAACGGGGAGAGGGATGCCCAGGGATGTGGTGGGAACTTCTGGAGGGGTATTAGGGTTTTTAGGATCATGGTTGTGGGTTGTCATGGTCTTTTTCGTCAATTTAATTGTACGAAAAAGCACGGTGGGCGCCAATATGATGTAGCCTGATCCTTATTACTCTAATTCCCTTCTCCTTCTTCCTCTTCTTTCCTGGGCTCTTTCCGGATCTTCCTTCTTCTTCCCGGCGATTCTCCTCTTTTAGGCGTTTTTCTCTTGGTGCTTTATTTTTATCTCTTCTTTGCGTGCGTGTGTATCTTCTTGATTGTGTGCTTGATCCCTTTTTCTTTCTCCTTAGGGGGGTATTTATCTATATTGTGTGGGCTTTTTGTGTTATGGGCCTTTCTTAGATATTATGGGCCTTTCTTAGATATTTTAGATGTCTCCGTTAATTTAATGGTGAGATTTTTGGGATATTTTGTGTTGTGGAGATATGTTCTATGTATGGGGGTATGGTACATATACCATAAGCTTATGGTATATGTACCATACCATAAGCATTGTATGGGTGTGGTAGGGTGGTCGTGGCGTTTTGGTGGAGAAGACTTTCGGTTGCGTTTTGGGGGTATCGGGACGTTGGTTGAGGATCTGGTGGCTTCGGGAAAGGATGAAGTGGTGTCGTCTGTTAATTCTGGATTGGGTCTTGGTCTTTTTTGCCGCATGTAGTTGGCGATATTTCTTAGGTTTTGCATAATATCCTTGTATGGTACGTCGACAGATCCTTTTCCCGAACGAGATCCCTCAGCACAACCAAGGTATCTCCAGCCACGGGAGCTGCTACCCGAGAAAAGAGCCTATAACACTGTTCATCTTTAAAGAACGCCGTTACAACAGCCTTTTCTGTAGTAGCATTTATTAACCCTTCAGGCATTTCATAGCGCTCCCGCAACCTTGCAGCCTCCTCCTCCCACTTCTCCCTTGCCAACTCCAGTTCACCGGACCTGAGCCTCTCTCGCACGAGCTCTTGCCGAACCCCCTCTAGCTCTTCCCCCTGCTCCCGGACCCTCCCTTTCCACACCTCCACCTCACGATCAGATGCCTCCTTCGCCGTTTGAGCCTCGTCCCTAGCCTTCCAAGCCAAGTCCTTCTGCGCCTCCACACTATCATAATTATGGTAAGTCAAGCGGAGGCGGCGAAGAAGTTCAACCTCCGAAAGCGAGGCCTACCGAAACCAAATACAAAACAAACAGAGCACAAAGTTAACACCACATACACTCAGCAGACATTAAAACTATTTCCAAACCCTTTCCCCCCCCCCCCTCCTTACCTCAAATTTTTGTTGATACATCTGACCAATCAAGGCAGCCGTTGGCACCTTCTCCACCACCGCCTTCAACCCCGGGGGAAAACAATGTTCGAAAAAAGTCATTGCCACCCCCGGACCCCCCTCCGCCACATTCGGCGGAATATCCCAAGGCGGCACATAACTCCCCACCTCCGCCTCCTTCTTCCCCCAATCTTCCCCCGGACCCCTCCTCAATCGTTTGAGAGGCCGAGGCACATCCTCCAAAACCTCCTCCACCACCTCCTTCCCCTTCCCCTTCCCCTTCCCCTTCACCGAATCCTTCGGAATTCCCGAGGCCACCACTTCCTTTTCTTCTCCCCGATAACTACCCCTCCCCCCCGAACAACCTTCTCCGCACCCACCCTGTCCTTCTTCTCTGCACCCCGAAACATTCCTGGACAATAATACCTATGAGTTCCTGTTATAAAACTAAAGCTCCCCTTGTCAGGCATAACCGAAAGAATTTTTAGTTTACCAGATGGTTTCTTTTTACGTTTATCTGGATTGTTTTGCGCCATCTCCATCACTAAGTTTTTTCCTGCAAATACAGACACAACCCATCAGCTTCGGCAACCACAGTCATTAAAACATACAATCAACAAAAAAACAGAATATATTTTTGGGATATGCTTGTAGCGTTAAAAGCAAAGAGATTTTACCGTGCCCATTTAAGCAATTAAGCACAGATCCAGGATTTGCCAATAGCGGACTACAAATGGAATCATTCGCCCCAATTACCACCTTCCCGGAAGCACATAAACAATCAAAGAAAAATAAACAAGATAACAAAACTCCATCAAGATCACTAGAAAACAAAAGGTACAAAAATGAAATTTAAGAAAACAATTAAAAACACGGTACCCAAGAATAACCCTATAGAGCATCCTCATTTTTTTGGAGGGAAAAACAATAAAACGTTTAAAAATTCATTAAAAATATTTAAAATATTATAGATCATGAAATGTATTTTTTTTACGATTTAAAATTTTCAAAAAAGTTTACAATATCAAAATTATTAATGATAAATTAAATAAAATTTTTAAATATGTTTTGAATAATTAGTGAGTTTAGTTCCAAACAAATTTATTTTATCTAAAATTAGTGAGTTTAATCTCATACAAAATTAGTGAGTTGAATAATAATAAGATGAATTATAAAAATCAATGTAATAAGTAGACTAATTTTCTACATAATTAATATTGTATAAAAATTTAGTTAATTGTTTTTTAAAAAATATATGATTAGACAAATTTATTTATTCAAACAATTATTAGAGCATTTAAAAAAGTAAAGAACAAGTTAAATTAGAGCTTGGATACCCTAATTGGCTCAATAAAAATAAAATAGGAAATAATTAAAGTAATTTTTTCAAAAATAAATATTGAAAAAGCACAAAAATTTAGTTAAACCTTTTAATATGATTTGATAAATTTATTTATCCTGACAATTATTGGTCTAATAGTATAAAATTTTGGTTATTATTGAATAAAATTTCAAGTTTGAATTTTTTTTTTTTTAAAAAATAATTTTATATCTTATTCTAAAAAAAATAAGATAGGTTCAAACTTTAGATTAATAATCCTCAACTATATATTGAGGTCTAAAAATATTTGGAAGATAGTCACCTCATAAGAAGGGGGGCAAAAAGAGAGAGATAATTGAATATGAAAATATTTTAGAAGAAAAAGAAAAATTTAATGATATTACCAAATATATATATATATATATATATATATATATATATATATATAATATCACCTCATTTATAACTTTGGTGACAAGTGTCATCTATCACTTAATACCAGGTGACAAGTGTCACCCTTAGTGCTTATCCTTATTTCATATTCCCCTCTATGCCTTTTGTAGATACAACAAACAACCAACAAGAAATCTCATAATAATATTTTCTCTATTTTCTAGATCTCTTGTTTACTTTTTATCTTATTTATTTTATTGTTTTTATAATTTTACAATACGTTATCAGCACGAGTCTCTGCCACCGGGTAAAGTGTTTTTGAAGTTTATTTGAAGATCAAACAGGTACGCTTTCTACAGGTACGTTTTCTATTATTATAGCAAATCTTACTAAGCTCGAATTTGTGACTCTTGATGTCACCGGAAAGAACTACTTATCATGGGCATTAGATGTCGAAATGCATCTGGCTGCGATGGGTCTGGCAGACACCGTTGTGCAAAATAATGTATATCAACACAAGATCGTGTCAAAGCTATAATATTTCTCCGTCATCATCTTTATGAGAATTTGAAAAATGAATATCTTACTGTGAAAGATCCTCTTGTTTTGTGGGGAAATTTGAAAGAAAGATTCGACCACCAGAAGATGGTCGTTCTCCCAAAAGCACAGTATGACTGGTTGCATCTGAAGTTGCAAGTTTTCAAATCCGTGAGTGAGTATAACTCCGTAATGTTTAAAATAGTTTCGCAGTTGAAACTATGTGGAGTTGATATAAAAGATGATGATATGTTGGAGAAAACATACTCTACTTTTCATGCCACGAATATTGTCCTGCAGTAACAATATCGGGAGAAACGTTTTAAGAAATACTCTGAATTGATTTTTTGTCTTCTGGTTGCGGAACAAAATAATAAATTACTGATGAAAAATTACGAGACTCGACATACCAGCTCTACTCCATTCCCTGAAGTGAATGCTACCCATTTATAGCCAACAGGTTTTATACCCTTTAGCGTTTAGACTACAGGTCCAAAAACTTTTCGTTTCGCAAGAGAATTTAACTCCAATTAAATCGCATCTTTCCATTGAGGCCAATCAATTCTATGCCTAAATCCTCATTATCCTTGAAAATATCAAGGGCTACGTTGTATGCAAAAGCATTATCCATCTTCTGGCGTGTTTTTGATTCAACAGCTATAGAATTTACTTTTTGTGAGCATCTATAGCTGGAATATGCAATTTAGTGACTCTACTTGTCATGACCCAAACCCTCGGGCCCGTGCCGCAACTATGGGTCTGGCAATACCTATAATTAACTACTTGGTATTGTCCTCACTATACCAAAAGGGATACCCCGAGTTGATTATGAGTACCTAGGCTCATTCTTATATACCATTACATGCTTACTTCACTTATCGATGTGGGATGGGGTATCACATTCACCCCCCTTAAGGCCTAGCATCCTCGCTAGGGCCCACTCGAACATAATACGCCTCGGTCCAAGATCAACCAGTGGACATCCGGAATTCTAGAGGTGGCTCCCACCCTCGAGTGTAGCACTTAGTTCCTATAGTCCAGACTAGTTACCTGCTTTGATACCAATTGTCACGACCCAGACCCTCGGGCCCGTGCAGCAACTATAGGCCTGACAATACACATAATTAACTACTTGGTATTATCCTCACTATACCAAAAGGGATACCCCGAGTTGATTATGAGTACCTAGGCCCATTCTTATATACCATTGCATACTTACTTCACTTATCGATGTGGGACGGGGTATCACACTATTGGAGTCAGCAAAAGAATCTAGCAGTTGATTTGCAATTTGTTGCAAATGTATAATCTTTTGAACTTCAAGTTCACTCATATTTGTGTGTGGATCTAAATGATTTAAAGATGTTTTCCATGCAAGTTCAATCTTATGCCATTTATTCTCTCCCCCTAATTTGGGAAACAAATTTTCATCAAAATGGCAATCAACAAATCTTGTTGTAAACACATCCCTTGTCAAAGGTTCAAGATACCTTATAATGGACGGGGAGTCATACCCAACATAAATCCCTAATTTTCTTTGCGGACACATCTTTGTCTGTTGGCGTGGTTCAATTGAAACATATACAACACACTCGAAAATTCTCAAATAAGAAATATTTGACTCTGAACCAAAACCCAACTGTAGAGGAGAAAACTTATGATAACTCGATGGTCTTAAATGCACAAGTGCTGCAGCATGCAAAATTGCATGTCCCCAAGCTGCTGTAGGGAGATTTGTTTTCATCAATAATGGTCTAACAATTAATTGCAACCTTTTAATAAATGATTCAGCTAGACCATTATGTGTGTGAACATGAGCTACATGATGTTCAACAATTATTCCAATCGACATGCAATAAGAATCAAAGGCATGCGAAGAAAATTTACCAACATTGTCTAGACGGATTCGCTTAATAGGATAATAAGGAAATTGTGCTCTTAAGCGAGTTATTTGGGCCAGTAATCTCTCAAACGCCAGGTTGCGAGTTGATAATAAACAAACATGCGACCATCGGGTCGTTGCATCAATCAAGACCATGAAATATCGAAATTGTCCACATGGTGGACTAATCGGTCCACATATATCTCCATGAATCTAGAAATGTAGGACTTTCAGCTCCTACTTTTAATGGTGATAGTCTTATAATCAATTTCCCTTTGGAACATACAGCACATGAAAGTTTATCGGATGTCAAAATCCTTTGATTTTTTAAAGGATGACTGTGCGTTGTCTCGATAATTTTTCACATCATAATTGATCCCCGAATGACCCAAAAGGTCATGCCAAACATTAAAAGTAACGAGATTAGTAAACTTCTGGTTTACTAAATGATGTGCCTCAATAGCATTGATTTTTGCATAATATAGGCCAGAGGATAGAGATGGTAGTTTTTCAAACAAAAACTTATTACCGGATGTCATTTTTGTGGTACCCAAATATTCATGACCATTATCCTCCATAGTCTCAACATGATATCCTTTACGTCGAATATCTTTAAAACTCAATAAATTTCTTTGAGACTTTGAAGAATATAATGTTTTATCAATAGCAATCATAGTTCCTCCCGGTAATATTATATTAGCTCTTCCGGAGCCTTCAATAAGTTTTGCACTATCATTTATTATGGTAACACTTGTTTCTCCTACATTCAAATGAGAAAAATATTTCTCATATTTTAGTATGGTGTGCGTAGTTCCACTGTCAATAAGACAGATACTTTTGATATCGTTATTCAAACCATAAAATTAACAAAATATTTATAGACATAAAAATTAAACATATTATATTACAATATTTAAACAACAAAAAGTAATATAAACATATAACACATAATAGAATATTCTAATTATTTTGGACACTTCTATCTCCAATTAAGTGGTCAATTTTTCCTTCTGGATGTTCAAAAAATCAGCAACATCCAGGTGAGCCACACCAACATCAACATTTTCAAGATCGTCATCATTTCTTTCATAAAACAATTTTTGAGAAGTAAAATTTGTCTCAGTATCTTTGCCTTTCTTTTCAATAGATGCTTGATATAAGTCAACAAGATGTTTTGTCGTGCGACAAACACGAGACCAGTGACCTTTCATGCCACAACGATAATATTTGTCTTCATAATTTTTCGGAACAATATTTCCTATCTCATTACTTTTTGTCCACTTCAGGTGGTCATTGATATTTTTGACATCTAAATTATTATTACGATTATAAGGACCAAATTTATCACGACGTCCATGATCATATTTTCGACCATGACCACGGTAACGACCACGACCACGATCTCTTATGGGATCATGATTTCTAACAACATTCACTTTAGGGAATGGAGTAGAGCTAGTAGGTCGAGTCTCGTAATTTTTCATTAGTAGTTTATTATTCTATTCCGCAACAAGAAGACAAAAAATCAATTCAGAGTATTTATTAAAACTTTTCTCAAGATATTGTTGCTATAGGACAATATTCGTGGCATGAAAAGTGGAGTATGTTTTCTCCAGCATATCATCATCCGTTATATCAACTCTACATGGTTTCAACTGCGAAACTATTTTAAACATTGCAGAGTTATACTCACTCACGGATTTAAAATCTTGCAACCTCAGGTGCAACCAGTCATACCATGCTTTTGAGAGAATGACCATCTTTTGATGGTCGAATCTTTCTTTTAAATTTTCCCACAAAACAAGAGGATCTTTCACGGTAAGATATTCATTTTTCAAATCCCCATGAAGATGATGAGGGAGAAATATTATAGTTTTGACACGATCTTGTGTTGATGACACATTATTTTGCACAACAATGTCTGCCAGACCCATTGCAGTAAGATGCATTTCGGCATCTAGTGTCCATGACAAGTAGTTCTTTCCGTGACATCAAGAGCTACAAATTCTAGTTTAGTAAGATTTGTCATAATAATAACAGAAAACGTACATGTTTGATAAACTTTAAAATTACTTTACCCGGTGGTAGAGACTCGTGCTGATAACGTATTACGAAATTATATAAAAATAATAAAATAAACAAGATGAAAAGTAAATGAGAGACGTAGAAAATATAAAGAATATTATTATGTGATTTGTTGTTGGTTGTTGGTTGTTTCTACAAAAGGCATAGGACCTTCTATTTATAGGGGTGAATAGAGGATAAGAATAAGCACTAAGGGTGACACTTGTCACCAAAGTTATAAGTACTAAGTGATATGTGTCACCTTAGAGATAGACATAAGGTGACACTTATCCCCTTTAATTAAGTATGTAATTATTACGGGATTAAAAAATAATAACGATTATGGGATGGACATCCACTAATTTAATGAATCTTCGATATTCATAACATTTCTTTATTATTTATCTTAAAATTCATTTTTTTTATACTTACGCAACAAAATTTTAAAATTAGGGCTTGAATAACCTAATTTTGTTTTTTTTTAAAATAAGATATTGAATACCCTAATTGACTCAATAAAAATAGAACAAAGAATTTATTTTTTCGATAAGTAATATTGAAAAAGTGTGAAAATTTAATTAAACCTTTAATATGATTAGATAAATCCTAACAATCATTGGTCTAATAGGATATAAACCTTTTTATTATTGAATAAAATTTCAAGTTAGAATATTTTTAAAGGAAATATAAAATTTAAAAAAAAATTATTTAAAAAACTGTTTATCATCAAAGGTTGCCTACTTTACTGTTCAACATTAGATTTATAATTTTTAATTAAATATTGAGGTCTAAAAATATTTAATAAAAATAGAAGAAAGTCACCCATAAAAAAGGGGAAAAAAGAGAGAAATAATCGGAGAAAAAAAATAATGGTACTATCTAAAATAAATAAAATAAAAAAATAAAATTTTGAGAATATCATCTCAAATCAAATCAACCTCAACAAAATATATATATATTATAAAGAAAATAAATTTCTTAACAACGAGGAGTTCAAGTGTACTAATTATTATTATTTTCATTATTTTGATGTTTTTTATTCTTTCATTTATTTAGGAAATGCATGTATTGTTGTATAAAGAAAAATTATGATGAAGAAAGTATAGATTATTCAGAGTGTCAAAATGGGTAAAAGTCACGTTGGTATTTGTAATCAATTTCTTTCTATGTATGTATGTAATATGTAATATATATTATATCATTTTTTACGAATATGTAATAATATAAAAAACATTATGTAATAATACTAAATAATTAATTATAAATATTGTTAAATCTTCTATTTTATTTTATTTTTTAAAAATTTGATCAAATAAGAACAACCCCTTAATTGACTACTTCATTCCAGAAATATCAATTCAAATTGTGTATTTTTACTTTTTCTTTTTTATATTATTATTCAAAATATATATTATTAGATTTGTTTTGCAAACATCTTTATTTTGCATAAATTTTATTTGTATTATTTGGATAAATTCAAAATTTTTATAAGAAAAACAATTGTGATAGATATAAAAGGTTATAATGCTTCAATGTGTATGTTTTCTCTTTAAATTTTTTTTAAAAAACATTTCTTTCATTGAAATTGATACATTTAATGGATAAAATAAAAGTAATTAAATTTTACAATTGACAATAAATTATTATTAATTGAGAATAAAAATAAAATGCATACTGTTATTAGTTTTAGGGAGAAAAATCCTCTCTATTTTTTTTTTTTTTTAATTCTTAGATATCTTCATATATATATATATATATATATATATATATATATATATATATATAAGGATAAGATTAATTCTTCATATATAATATTACAAGTTTATAAGGATAATATTTTAATTAAGTTTACTTCTTAGATGTCTTTTTTAGTTTTTTTTTTCCAATTTATGACTTTTGATTTTCTTTCTTTTTAATTTTTTAATTTCCTCATTTTGTATTATAATAATAATTAATTTTTAAAAATTAAAGAATTTAATATTTTTATGTTTTTGTTTCATCTTATGAATGGTTATTTTTTATTTAAGACTTATACAAATACAAATTAAAATAATCACGCTTTACTTAATAAATTTAAAAAGTAATTGTACTTTGTAAAGATAATTTAAGTTATTTAATTTTTAATATAATATTATAAGTTTCGACAATTATAAACTTAAACTTTTAAATTTTTATAATGTTTTTATAAAAAAAAATTTGTAAAATCTTTTTTAACATTTTATGACTTCAATTTTATTTTCTTAGATTATTGTTTTTCATTTTTCTTCATTTACCTCAATTTTTATTATGATGATTATTAATTTTTAAAAATTAAAGAATTTAACTATACGCCCATTGGCATGTTGCATGTATATATTATAAATTTTTTATTTTTTAATTTAGAATAAATTTAATTGTTTTTAACCTACTGTTGTATGTTTGATTTATAAAATTTTAAACAAATTTTATATAATTATTGAATCTTTAAAATATGTTATTTAATCATAAATTATAATTTAAAAACTAAAAATATCATAAAAATTAAAATATTATCATCAAAAACTTTATAATCTTTTGTTGAACTAGAAAAAAAAAGCTAAAAGAAAAAGAAAATTATATATATATTAAAGTAACAAATAGGGAGAAGTAGATGATATAATTTTAAGAAATTGATCGATTTCTTTCTTTTTTAAAAAAAATAATATTAAAATATCTTAGATCATAAAATCTATTTTATTTATCATTTAGAAATTACAAAATAGTTACAATAACAAAATTATTAATATAAATTAAATAAAAAATAGTTTATAAATTTTAAACTTAATTTTTCTAAAATAAATATATATAAAAATTATCAAATAAAAATTTTCAAATATATTTTTGAATAATTAGTTAATTTTGTCAAAAAAAATTTACTTTTATAACTTAAGTTCCAACATATATACACATATATTTTTAATTTTTTTAAAGTCTTAATTTATTTATTAGAAAACAATTAAGTCCTTTGAATGAATTCCATTAATTTTTCTTTAAAAAAATGTTAATAATTTATGGTATTTAGTTAATTAAAAAGAACATTAAAATGATCATTACAAAAGAAAAAAAAGAAAAAAAAAATCTTTAAAAGAAAAAAAAGCAAAACACAACAACAACAACAACAATAGTAGAAGAAGAAGATAAAAAAAGAAAAATTAAAAGAGTAGGAAAGAAAATTAAATAATTGCAATTCACTCCTACAATATTTCTTTTTACGGGTGACTGAAACTCATTAAATGACGTTAACTGAAAATTTATGATTGAGAATTACATTTTTTATTTTAAATAAATAGAGAGTTTGTTGATTAGACCTAAGAAAAAATTAATATATTTTTATTTCAATTATGGAAGAGCAAAATTAACGTATCACCAAAGAAATAAATTTCTACGATAATTCTCATGCTATAAATATGCAAGTAATAGAAGTTTATTTATTTTTCAATATCAAAATAATTGAAAAAATATATTTTTAAAAAGAAAAATAAAATTTATACACAATAAAAACTTCAAACGTAGTTATCGTTGTTGTTTTTATTGTCTTAATGGCCTTTGTTTTTCTACATACGGAGGCCTGGAATGCAAATTGTATATATGATTGTCTGCAAAAAGATTGTGACCAAAGAAGAAAAGACTTAGATTTTTCACAATGTCGAATGAATTGTAATAATATGTGTTTAAGTAAAAAAAATATTGATTTTGTAAACAAATAACTCGAATCCAACAAATTTGATTGTACTATCAATATGTATAACAAAATTCATTGTGATATGAATTATATATATATATCTATATACATATACTTTTCTCTACATTCTCTAGGTAAACAAAAAGAATAAAAATGGGAAAGAAGAAAAATGGAAAAAACAAAACCCATCGAATAAGAAAGCTCAAGATAATTTCTCTTAACTTGAGTTATTCATTCTGTAGTCTCTTAAACTATTCATATAATTTATTTACTTTTTTAAAAAATTTTAAAAAAAGTATTAAATGAAATAAAAAATAATTCTTTAATTTTGTTTTTCATTGGACCATTTGATGAATAGAAATTAATATATTTTTATGTTGGATTTTAATTTGTAATATATATATATTATATATATATATATATATATATATTTATTTATAACAAAAGAGTTTAATTCATTTAGTTTAGATAATCAATTCGGATTATAAATCAAATTAAATTAAAGGGTAAATTATCCTACTAACATTTGAACTTTTAAAAAATTCAGCTTTTGCACCTGTATTTATTTTTGCTTTGAACTGACACTTGAACTATAAAATATCATCTCTTTTGCTCTTCCGTTCAAAATTTCTGTCAGACTTCATTTTTCATCCAATTCTTAAGGGCATTTTCGTCTTTTTATAATTATGAGTATTTTTTAATTATTATGGTTTTATTTTCAAGTGTAATTTTGTCATTTCACTTTATGTGCATTTTGATATTTTTATAATTATAAGCATTTTTTAATTATTAGGATTTTATTTTCAAGTGTAATTTTGTCATTTCACTTTATTATTAAAAATAATGAAAAATATTTTTTTTTGTAATCTCAAGAATTTGATCCTCCAACCATACGCCTAGATAAACTATATTTACGCACTGAGACAACTATAAATATATAAAACTATTTGAAACTTATATTTTATATTGTAATTAGAAAAATAATAAATACTCATTTTATATTACGATTTTAAATATAAATTATATTAAATATAAACATTCTCAAAAAAATATTATCAAATGATACAATTCAAACCACAAGTTTTTGTTATTGTCACGTGTTTATCAAAGCTTGCACTGAAGTTTTCTTTAACTCTTTTGTTTAGAATTTGTCGCAGAACATAAATTTCGAGGTATTTTTTTATACAATGTCATTGCTGACACTAATAATGTAATAATGTCATTGTAAAAAATTTTTCAAAATTTGTATTCAGCAACGAATTCAAAGTTAAAAAATAAATAAATTTAAGGTTTGAGGAAGGGAATTGCTACGAAGACAATTGGTTTAAATTGTTTGTTTGGATAATATTTTTTTTAAAATTTTTATATTTAATATAATTTTCAAATAATATAAATTTTTGTATTTGTCCAAATAGTAAATGCTTATTTATTGTTTATACGGTTGTGGTTCAAATCTAGGGTTCACAAATATATTTATGTTAAATTTATTTTGACATCATCTAGTATGCAATATAAAATATAAGTTTTATATAAATTAACATGTTAATAGTTGTTCTAGTGACTTAATATGTTTTTGCCATTTGTGTGGTTGAGGGATTGAATCCTCTTTAAAATTTTATGAAAATACAAAATTATCCTTAAAAATAAAATCTTAATAATTTTAAAATAATAATGATTTTAAAAGACAAAAATGCCCCTAAGAATTGGATGAAAAATGAAGTCTAACGGAAATTTTGGACAGAAAGGCAAAGAGGTGATATTTTATAGTTCAAGTGTTAGTTCAAAACAAAAATAAATACATGTGCAAAATTAAATTTTTGAAAAGTTCAAGTGTTAGTAAAATAATTTACCCCTTATTTTTATAAAATTAAACTTTTATTAACAGAACATATTAGAGTGTATTTATTGTACAAAAATTTATTTAAATTTGAATTTTATTTTCAAGCAACAAATTCTATATATATATATATATATAGCTCACTTCATTTTGGTGATCACCTTACAATAATAATAATAATATATGGCGATCCAACCTTGTCTTCTCCGGCACCGTCACGGCGGTCTCTTTCCCTTATTACATCTTCTACTGACTTACGCCTTATTAGCAGAAACAAACTTAACCACCGCCTTATTAGCAGAAACAAACTTAACCACCGATCAATCTTCTCTTCTTTCCCTAAAATCCCACATAACTTCTGACCCAAACAGATTTCTGGCCACCAACTGGTCTTCTAGTAATTCCGTCTGCGATTGGATCGGCGTAACATGCGATTCTCTCCGGAGCAGAGTCATTTCACTAGACCTTTCAAACATGAATCTGGTCGGAACTCTTCCCGCGAATTTAGGGAATCTATCTTTTCTCGTTTCTCTCGACTTGAGCAAAAACAATTTCACCGGAAACTTACCCAGCCAGTTAACTAATTTGCGGCAGTTACGGGTTCTTACATTGGAGGAAAACAATTTCACCGGCGACATTCCGTCTTGGTTCGGTTCTTTACAGTCTCTCCAAATCTTTTCCCTGCAGAAAAATAGATTCACCGGTTTCATCCCTCCGGATTTATTCAACTTATCTAATCTGGTTGAATTAAAGTTGGGGTATAATTTTCTAGAAGGATCGATTTCGAGAAAGATCGGTAATCTTCGGAGACTTAAGACCTTGACGACCGGTATTGGTAACAAGTTTACGGGTCCCTTGCCGATGGAATTATTCAATATTTCTTCGCTGGAATTTATTTGGTCGTACGGGAATAAGTTGGACGGAACTGTTATTCCTAATCGGGTATGCGATAATCTTCCGGGTCTTAAAGCAGTTGACCTGACGGGAAGCAAGTTGTCGGGTCGGGTATTGTCTATTTTATCTAATTGTAGCCAGCTGTATTGGTTAGCTTTGGATGAATCATATTTTGGTGGAATTATACCTCAACAAATTGGTGAAATGAAGTCTCTCCAGGTTTTCTACCTTGGCAATTGCAACCTCACAGGTCTAAACTCAACTTTCTCTCTCTCTCTCTCTCTCTCTCTCTCTCTCTCTCTCTCTATATATATATATATATATATATATATATATATATATATATATATATTTCCCTCCATCACTACATAATTCGGTTGAGTCCTAATAATCCCCTACAAATGGACTATTCACCACCTCACTCTTACTTTATTATGATATTAAGTCTCACGATTTTATTTTTGAGTACTTATTCAGAATGTCTCATAAAATAAGTGTAATTTTTATATATTACACAACTCTAACATTGTCTTCAAATGTGTTAGGGTTTTATTTTTGAATACCTTTTCAAAACGCTTTATACTAATGAAGTAAGTGTAATGCTTATATGCTAGACAATTCTAGTATAAACTTAAATTGATATACTAACAAAAATTCAGCACCCAATGAATTATTTATTAAATTTGATTTCTAATAAATCTAAGTTAATAAAAAAATATTATTTTTTTAAATAAAAAATGTAAAACTTCAATATTGAAAAGCAATATATATATATATATATATATGGTTAAAGATTCATGAAATGTTCAATCTTGTCGGACTCTAAAGTACACCGAATTTACTTTTTTACTAATATTTGCACTTTTCAAAAATCTAATTTTTGTACCTGTATTTATTTTTGCTTTGAACTGACATTTGATCTATAAAATATCACTTCCTTTGCCCTTCTGTCCAAAATTTTCGTTAGACTTCATTTTCCATCCAATTCTTAGGGGCATTTTTGTCTTTATAATCATTAATATTTTAAAATTGTTAAAGTTTTATTTTTATGGATAATTTTGTGTTTTCATAAAATTTTAAAAAATATTCTTAAATTGGATTCGATCCCTCAACTACACAAATGACAAAAACATATTAATCCAGGAACAACTATTAACATGTTAACTTATATGAAACTTATATTTTATATTGTATATTAGATGATTATATTTTATATTGCATATTAGATGATGCCAAAATAAATATAACATAAATATATTTGTGAACCCATAGATTTGAACAACAACCGTATAAACAATAAATAAGCATTTACCATTTGGACAAATACAAAAATTTATATTATTTGAAAATTATATTAAATATAAAGATTGTAAAAAAATATTATCCAAGCAACACAATTTAATCAAATTGTCTTGGTAGTCATTCCCTTCCTCAAACCTTAAATTGATTTTTTTTTAAACTTTGAATTCGTTACAGAATACAAATTTTGAGATTTTTTACAATGACATTATTACATTATTAGTATCAGCAAATAACATTGTATAAAAAAATACTTCGAAATTCATGTTCTGCGACGAATTCTAAACAAAAGAGTTAAAGAAGAACTTCAGTGCAAGCTTTGAGAAACGTGATGATAACAAAAACTTGTGGTTTGAATTGTGTCATTTGATAATATTTTTTTGAGAATATTTATATTTAATATAATTTATATTTAAAATATAGAATATAATCGCAATATAAAATAAGTATTTATTATTTTTCTAATTACAATATAAAATATAAGTTTTAAATAATTTTATATATTTATAGCTGTCCCAGTGGGTAAATATAGTTTATTTAGGTGTATGGTTTTTTTAAATAATAAAGTGAAATGATAAAATTACCATTGAAAATAAAACCATAATAATTAAAAAATGCTCATAATTGTAAAAAGACGAAAATACACATAAAGTGAAATGACAAAATTACATTTGAAAATAAAACCCTAATAATTAAAAAATACTCATAATTATAAAAAGACGAAAATACCCCTAAGAATTGGATGGAAAAAGAAGTCTAACAGAAATTTTGGACGGAAGGGCAAAAAATGTGATATTTTATAGTTCAAGTGTCAGTTCAAAAGTAAAAATAAATCTGAGATATCCCTCAACACTCAACACAAGCCATCTAGCAACATAGAGTGTCTCGTTTTCTATATTTTCTGAGTTTTTATCTCAGATTTTGGGAATTCAATTAGATAATGTTCGTCTTCAGAATTTATAGAATACCCAAGATTTCGTTAGGAGATCCTAAGAGAGTATTAGGTGAGCGAATAGTTAGTCAACAGGGCATTCTTAAGCCCAAGACGTAAGGTAAAGCAATTGCTACTAGGTCAATGAAGCATTCTCTTAAGGTTCTGCTGATCAGAGTCAGGTCGAGCAACCCAAAGGATACAAGTATTGGCAGCGCCAACGGACCTGATAAACGGTGAATACTTTATGGTGGTGGTCCCATAGATCCTCTTTGTATATCTTTGTGTTGTCTTCGTCTAAACATCTATTTGAATACTGAATTAGGAATGCTATATTATACTTGTTTTGCACATTGAGGTTATACTCATTTTTCCAGAAATGTCACCTGCTAAATTAACATTATGTCTGATAATCTGTTTGCTCTTTTAAACTAAATGAACGGTCATAGACAATTCCTAACCATGGTCTACATCATAACCTGTTTATTTTAACAAGCCTTAAGTTATGGTAGAATATATTAAGGTTTGCGCTATTAGGTAAAATAACTTACAGATCACCATGTTTGTTAAAGTAGCCTAATGATGTTGAGTTTGAGCGCTATGCCGACATTAGGGTGAGTGGTATGATTTCCTGAGTGACACAGGCTTTCATGGATACTTTAACCCGAAACGTAGAAGGGTCATCATTAAGGTAGGGTGAATACATAAGGTAACTCAGATGTAGTACACATGCAGATACAGTTCATAATTGTATTTCAGACCAAGATATATCTAAAATGTTCAAAGATAGGTCAACCAACTTGTAGAAATAGTAAATATACATCAGAATACATGTCTAGAGGATAACTCTTGCATGCTTGATGAATGCTTGTTATGTGTTGTTGGGATACAAAATCCGCCTTCAAGATATTGATAATCGATTGACTGATTGATAAATGAGATGATTGTTAGGATTAAGGGATAGTTACTACTAAGCCGTTATCAGTTCCTTGGGAGTACGATATTAATAATTTAAAATCGTAGATATTTTCCAAAAACTAGCTACACGATATGTACTCTGCCGTAGGTTCTAATTGATTAGGTGACAACCAATAAATGCTAAAGTGACAGTTAGTAAGACTAAGTCCTTAATTATTCATAATCAATATAGGGTAATAAATCCTATCGTTTAGCATACCAATCGGAATGCATCAATAAGAGACTGAAGACAGATCCCAAAAGCCATGGTGCAGAACAGAATTGATAGTAAGAGAGAACAAAAAGTTTGAGGGGCCATGAATTAAAGAAGCAAGAAGAATTGTGAGTGAGGATGCCCATGGATCTAACTAGAATCTATCTATCTTACCATCACCTATTGCCCATTTTGAAAACTTGGTGACTATAGACCAACCAAGTAGCAACCTCTCAAAATAAACGAACTATTGGTAGAAGAAGATCACTAGTAAGAGAAGTTTCCTCCAGGGAGACTTATGATCACTAATAAGATATCTCCAGGCTAGGCTTGTTAAAAGGACATGATTTTGGAATTTAGCATCCTTAACCTGGAGGCCACCATTTCTTTTAGGTTGGACTATAGTGTGCCAATTCAGAAGGTGTATTTTTTCTATTGTTAGAAGAACGCCAAATAAAGTCTCTAATCATTTTGTTAATAAGAGCAGAGGTCTAGGAAGGCAGAGTGAAACACTGGATGAGGTGAGTGGGGATAGCAGATAAAATGGATTTGGCAAGTGTTAATCTGCCCGCAAAAATAAGTATTTTGGATTTCCAATTGTAGAGTTTGTTGCTCAACCGAAAGATCAATTAGTGGAAATCAGAATGTTTTGGTTTATTGGAGAGGAAATGAAAACCCAAATAGGTGCCAAGATTTTGAACTTTTTTAATAGAAAGTACATTAGAAATTTGTAAACAAAGTTGATCATTACAGTTAGCAGAGAAGAAATTTTTTGATTTGTTTAGATTCATTTGGAGGCCACTTTGGTTTGAGAAATCTTGGAGAATTGAGAAAATAGAGTAAGCATTTGATAATGTGACTTCAACAGAGGGAAATACATCATCCACAAATAAGCTATGTGAGATGTAAGGGCTAGAGATGGTAATGGATATGGGAGTCTAGTTGGAGAGATTGACTTGATTATGAATAAGAAGAGAAAGAAATTTCATTCCCAAGATGAAAAGATAAGGAGATAGAGGATCTCCTTGTCTAACTCCTCGTGAGGGCTGAAAAAAGATTGTTGGAGCACCATTAAGAAGAATAGCTAGTTCAAACTTCAGAGGATGAAATACAAGACATGATTATGTTGACAAATTTTAGCGGGAGGTTAATGGAGTGAAGCATATTTCGGATGAAATGCTATTCAATTATATCAAAAGCTTTTTCAAAGTCAAATTTAGTGGCCATCAAACCTGTTTGAGAAGATTTTATATTACGAAAATAGTTGAGTGTTTCCTGGACAATGAAATTGTCAGATGCTCTACGTTGTGTAGAAAACTACTTTGGAGAGGGTCAATGATTGTGTTGAGAAATGACCTTAACCTAGAGACAATAATCTTAGTAAAGATTTTGTAAACCATATTACAAAGACTTATAGGTCTAGATTGATTAGTGGTTTCAGGACAATATGTTTTGGGAATAAGGCTAATAAAAGTTTGATTTAAATTACCATGGGCACGTTCATTGTTGAAAATATTATTGAAGAGAGATTGGATATCAAGTAATGTATTATGTAAAAAAATTTAGAAGAAAAAAGAATTGAAACCATCTGGCCTGAGGGCTTTGAAAGGCTTAAAAGATTTAATAGAATTGATGATCTCTTGGACAGAAATAGGAGGCAGATAATGTGATGTGATCTAAATATGATATTTGAAGATGATGATTTTAGAAATAGGGGTGAGGAGAAGAAGAATAGGAATCAATTCTATAAATAAGTAGAAAATGGTCGAGAATGTATTCAGATAGAAGATTTACATCATGAATCGAAATGCATGCATTGTTTCAGAGGCTAGATATTTTATTGGCACCCTTCTTTTGATGGTAGAATTATGGAAAAGAGAGAAGTATTTTCATTGCAAAATTGATTCAATTGATGCGAGAGTTCATGGCCCAGTACTGTTTTTCTTTGGAAATGATATTTTTTAAAGATTTTTTTCGAGAGAGGAGAAGTAAGAAGTTTGTTGAATATGGAGTTTCAATTGAATGCCTTTAAGCCGAGCTAGAATTTGTTTATTCTGCTTAAAAATATTCCCGAAAATATTAATATTCCAGTGATGTATGGCGGCAGTAAGATTGTTAAGAGAAGAAAAATAATTGGAAGAATTTGATGGTCAATGGTTTTGAACAAGAGCATCAAATGTCGGATGAGTGAGCCACATAGATCCAAGTCATGAGGGATTTGCAAGGGGATGTGGAAATTGAGAAAGTCATGAGGGATTTGCAAGAAAGCGGTCAAGTCTTTCTATAATAAAGTTACTTTTTTGACAGTTTGACCATGTAAATTTAGGACCAGTAAATTCTAAATCAAGGAGATTATAATTTTGAATGATATTATTAAACGCATTCATGTGTCTATGATTAACATAGTTACCCCCAAATTTTTCTTTATCAAAAGATAAATTATTAAAATCCCCAAATGCAAGCTAATGGCCATTATAAACCAAACAAAAAGAGTAAAGATTTTTCCATAAGGCATGGTTAAAATCCGAATAAAGTCTAGCATAAAAGATTAATACATTCACATAAAACTTTCTTATGAAACTTACCAATATAAATCGAGGTGATCAACGGTTGATCAAGAGGAAGTTGGATATAGAGGCGTGCATACTGTCCTCTTTTTGTATCCTGTGTGCAGATGTCTATGCGTAGTAATTGACCAATTACATTACCAATTTTAGTAATTATTTGAAGATCATAAAATTTCGAAGGATGTTCGGGTAATCTAACCCGGAAGTAAAACTAAAGGAGGTTTGGGTGGGTTGTAAACATGGCTATCATTTCCTGATTGCAAGAATGTGGCCACTGACATACCAAGGCCCCCCACGTGGTGTTTTGTTATAGTTTTCTTGATGTTGAAAATTGATCGGGGAAGAAATCAAGACCAAAATCTATTAATTGTAAAGATTCAAATGGCTTCTAATAACTTTACATTAATAGAGTTATTTAGTGTGTTTTGTCTTAGCTTGATTTATATGAATTGTTTATAAGTTTTTGGGTTAGATTTCATTAATTTGGATAATTCTCTTCCGAATTTCGATTTTATGGATTAATTGACAAAACTCCGATTTAATTGAGAAAATTCCAGATTTTATTGCAATTTATTTTAATTATTTTATGGCTGAATTTGATGCAGAATTACATTAAAGGATGATGGAATTTTTAAATTTAAATGTAAAGGATAAAAAGGGAATTTTGCTAGCAGGAATTGGTGCAAGAGATTTGGAAATTAAAGCGGAAGACTTTGCCCGAGTGATGGAGATGTGTGACAGGATAATTGGTAATTTTTTGTCCAATTTAATTAGAGAATATTTTGGCATTTAATGAGCCGGAATTTATGAAAATAAATTCCAGAAGTTAAATAGAATTTTGGGAAAGAAATTCCAGCTGGATAGGATGACTTGGCACCAAAATATTCTATCTAGAGGTATTATCCTACAACAAGAGGAAGGACAGGTGTACAAGGTGACAAACAGAATTTTATGGAATCAAGGAGAAGAGAGAGGATCGTATATCTTCAATCGGGAATCAAGGAAGAAGCAGTTTTCGAGTAGAAAAAAAAAATTAGAGAAAAAGAAAGTCGAGAGTAGGGAGTGAGATACAGAATCGTAGATTAATTGTAGACAAACTTTCATAGAGAAACTAGAGAGAATGGAAGAGGAATCTAGAGAAAAGCGCAACGTCGGGTTTTCACAGAAGAACACCAGCAAATTCTGATAGAGGAAGGAAGCTTGGAGTTTGATTAAACTGTTTTGGGAAGAAAGGTTAGCTAAGAGATTAGTAATCTTTTACTCATTTCCTCATTCTCGTTTTTTCTTGATTATGGGTTTGTATTTAGATTGAAATATGAACTTCGTGGGTTGATTAAATTTAATTTGGGCAGAACACTAGCTAAGAGATTAATAGTATTATTCCAGCATTGTATAGCAGCAGTATTAAACATCAGATTTGTGGTTGTTAAACGTTTTTATGAACAGATTGTTACTTACTGAAATGATGATAAACTTGTTTTGAATATTGATTTTGTTTTGATGATTAATGCTTGTATGTGGCTTATTCATTCAAGTTACTTAATGGTTTAGTGTATGTGATCTTATTCATTCAAGTTACTTAATGGTTAGTGTATGTGATCTTATTCATTCAAGTTACTTAATGGTTAGTGTTAATTGTGGTTACGACTATCGAATAACATATTGAATTAGTTTCTATCACTCGAGAGAAGGTAAGGCTAATGGACATGATAATTGAATGACATTAGTTTGGGCAGCAAGAGATTGCGTTTGAGATAGAGATATCCTCTGCCTAATGTTCTTCTAGGTCACATTGCAGTGAACTCGAGAGAGACAAGTATACAATCTGTGTTCCTAGGCAAATACGATACATATTGTTGTAGCATTGATCACAAACTGAAGACATATTCACTGGAATTTTCAGGTTCACATTTGGTTCATAATTAACACTTTCACTTTTTTCACTCCATTTTATTATCTATATTGCTCTCTAGGCTATCTCTAGTAGATTAACCCCTAACTTTTAGATTAAACACATTATCACTATTTTGTTTGGTTTGGATTGCCACTTGCACAGTTATGTTCACAGCATAATTAATCATACATAGTCCTTGTGTGATCAATATTCGTATATTTAGGTACATATATTACTTGTTAATCGGTATATATATTACTTAGATACATATATTACTTGTTGACCGGTATATATACTTGTACTTGTTAATATTGCGTTACTTTTTATAATTTTATAAGCATTACATATTGTGTTCAACAACTTCCATAATTCAACTAATTTCCTACTCGTGAATCCATATCCAATACTTTAACAATTAAAGCTTTAGACCAACATTGATAAATTTTTTGTTTATCTTGAGAGGAAATTGGTATGAATGATGCTCCCTCTACTGGGCAATCCAGTTCATCAGATAGATGAGATTCATAGATATGTCAACAGTGTGTAGTGATATTAGATTGTTGATGACTAGTTGCCTTGGAAACCAATTTCTCTAGGTAGAAAATCGGTTTCTCAATTGCCTTAGAGTTATTATTGATCGAAGTGTCCGGAGGTTTGCCAAGAATAGACCTGTTCGGAGGAATTGAAATATTTGTACGATTAAGAATATCAATTTTCTTAGTTGAAAGAGGTTGATAGCAAGAATTTTTGGTGAGAGAATTTTCGAGTTTACTTGATTGTTAGTTAGTCCTAGTAGGTAGAATTAAAATAGGTCCCCATTTCGGCTTCCTTATTAAAAAAGAATGTACTCTATACGACATAATTGATATATACAAAATTCGTTACATGTTGTAAACAAATTTTCCTTTTAAGTATTTCTTATAAATTGAAACTAAAAAGAAAATGGATTACATGTAACAAAATTATAAATGATTTCTTTTTATGGGCCTTATTTTTATGCATTCGTTGATTCGATTCGTCGTGGGCTCGAGGGTCTTTTTGGGTCTTATCTTAATTTATTGGATTCTGATTTATTTGAGGGGCATTTAAAGGGCTGATCTCAAAATGTATTCAATTTCGAAGGTCGGCATTTAAAGGGCTGATCTCGAAATGTATTCCATTTCGAAAGTCGTTGGCTTGATCTTGATCTGTTGAACACCTATTTTTGGTTGATCTCGGACGAGATTCAACTTTAAGAACCATTGGCTTGATCTCGATCCGTTGAACAGTTATGGATTTCTTCCGAGGGCTTTAAGGACCATTGGCTTGATCTTGATTCGTTGAACAATTATGAAATTCTTCCTAGGGCTTTTGTACCTTTATTCAGAGTTGAGTATGATTTTCTAAATTTTTTCTTGTCTCAACTTTTTCTCTCTTTTTTCTAAGGGCATTTAGCCTCTTTTTATAGATGAAGAGGATGACGATCAATGACTATTATAAACCCATAAATCTCTCAATATCTTAATATATAAATATTTATATATTAAAATATTTAAATAAGATTTAATTATATATTTTAAATATATAATTAAATTCAAATGTCTACAAGTATATATATTATTTATTATTTTTTTACTATATTAATATATTATTTTAAAAGCTTAATTTGTTTAAAATATTTTAAAGGTAAATTGACATAAATAGTCCCCAAACTATATAGATTTGATGACATTGATCCCCAATTGTTTTTGTGGAATTGGTTGCTGAACTATAAAAATATTGTGACATTGATTTAAAAATTTCGTTAAATTATTCATTAAGTAAAAAAAACTCGAAAGATACTTATGTGGTTGCACTATTTAAATATATTTAATAATATGCAGATTGATATAAATAGTCTCCAAACTATAGATGTTTAGTAACATTAGTCCTTAAATTATTATTTTTTAGTAAAATTGATCCCCAAACTATAAAAAAAATTAAATTATTATTTTTTAGTAAAATTGATTCCCAAACTATAAAAAAAAATTACAACATTGATCCTTTTGTTAAAAATTTTTGATTAAGTAAAAACAATTTATACGTATTTATGTCATTACACTATTTAAATATATTTAATATATATAATTTATATACGTATACCTTCAAATAATATTTTAATATCATTTGTTCTCACATATTTTATTTTTATCTTTTCTTCTTCCTAATTGTTTTTTAAAATTCATTTAATTTTCTTACTATTTGCACCAATTAACTTTTTAAAAATTTTTAGTCCGAAAATAAAAACAAAGAAAATGAAAAAGAAAGAGAAAATGAGATGGGAGACGAAGACGAATAAAGATTAAAATGATATTCTATATATATATTATATATATTATTAAATATATTTAAATAGTGTATTAACATAAATAAATCGAGTTTTTAACGAAAGGACAAATCTCACCATTTTTTAAAAATTTGGCAACCAATGTTACTAAACATCTATAGTTTGAGGACTATTTATGTCTATCTATTATTATATATATTTAAATAATGTAGTGACATAAATATCTTTCAATTTTTTTTATTTAAGGGATGATTTAATTAAATTTTTAACCTAATGACCAATGTCACAAATGTTTTATAATTCGGGACCAATATTATCAAATCTCTATAATTTAAGGAATATTTATGCCAATTTACCTATTTTAAATGTGTTGTTATAATTATTTTAATATTTTAAATATTTTATTTTTATAAATTAATTTTATATACATATATAGAAATTTAGTTTATATATATAGATTTTGTGATTACTCTACTTCAGGGAAAAGAAAACAGTTCCTGGTTTTGGTTTTATGTCTATAGATAAATACTTTATTATTATATCATTATGAATAGTTTATGTTTTACTAAAATGAATTATATTTTAGATATTTTAAGTATGGAAATGATATTGTTTAAAATTATTTTGGTATTTTAAAAATTATTACTTAAAAATTTTTAACTTATAATTTATGTTTAAAAGAGAAATTCCAGTTCATTTATACTAAGGTAAGTAATTTGAGTTTTTTTTCATCTACATTGAATTAAGAATATTTTCTGCCATATGTTACTTGAATTTTCAAAAATATTTGAAAATTGATTAATTAAAATTAATTTTACAGATCCAGGTAGTAAAAAATAAACATACATGTATATATATATATATACAAACATATATGTATACATATGTATATAAAAATCACGTCTTTTTCATGTAATAGGTTGTATCTTAACCTTAATCTTCTCCAATGCAGTAATAACCTCAGACATAGTGAACCTTTCTCTTGGCAAATCTTTGGTGCAGTGTAGAGCTACTTCCATGATCGACTTCACGAATTCCAACATATCATTGGCGCTTAAATTGTTTCCGTCAACGCCGATACTCAGTAGCAATTCGGCATCTACCACCGGAGATAATGTTGAATTCAGAATACCATTATGGACTAGAGATCTAAGGTTTATGTTTCCTCCAAATATTTCATCATTTGGTTTTTTCTTTGTAAAAACTTCCATCAAAACGATACCGTAACTGTACACATCACTTTTTGTTGACACTATACCTTCTGATCCGTATTCTACAGTAATAAATGAGATTAAAACATTAGAATATTTCTATGTAATCGACAATATATATATATATATATATATATATATATATATATATATATATATATATTCTATACACTCTTATTACACTAATACAAATATATTTTAAATACTCTAAATTATCTCTTTTAAATCATTAATAATATATATATATATATATATATATATATATATATATATATATATATATATAGCTAGGGTTTTTAACCTCTTAGTTTCCATAGTTTGGGCTACTAGCTGACTCTGAATATCAATTGTCACGATCCAGACTTGGTGTTGCAACTATGGGTCTAGCCGGACTAGATAACCGGACAAACAATCAACTAATTACTTGGTGTTGTATTTACATTATTAAAATAGATATTTTCGAATTGATTATGAGTATTTAGGTTATTTTATATATTATTGCACATTTACTTCAGTTATCGATATGACGAAGTTACAATATATATATATATATATATATATATATATATATATATAAAAGAAGAAATATATAGTTAAATAAAATGGTAAAAAAAAAGCAAAAAAGAAAAAAAAAGTTAAAAGCTAGATGGCTGACCTGGTGCTAAGTATCCGAAGGTAGCCAATGTCTGCGTGCACGTAATACTATCTTCGTGTCCCAACAATTTGGCAATACCAAAATCAGTGACATGAGCAACCATATCTTCATCCAACAATATATTACTTGGCTTTATATCACAATGAACAACAGGCGTTAACGTTCCAGAATGCAAATAATCCAATGCAGAAGCAACATCCAACATTATATTAACCTTTGCATCATATTCAAGCATCCATAATTTTCATTTTCGATGGATACAACCACTGTTCAAGGCTTCCATTGATCATGTACTCAAGCACTAGTGACTTAAAACTCCCCATGTTTTGGTGATTATTATTACAACAACTGCTGATGACTTTTGTCAGATTCCGATGTCGGAGTTGACTAAGTAACTTGCATTCCACGTGGAAACTTTTCGAAACTCTTTCGAAATCATCACCATCATCGTGTACTGTGTTAAATACTTTAACAGCTACAATTCTCTTGTCAAAGAGTGTTCCTTTGTATACAAAACCAAAACTTCCTTTACCTAATAAGTTATCCTCGCTAAATCCTTCCGTTGCTTGTAGAATTTCGTAATACGAAATTCGCTCGTGTTCGGCTAAGGTCGACGAATCTAACTTATTCATTTCATTTTTGTCCAATTTTTCTCGAAACTTTTTTAAATACATAAAAACTAAAATTACTGTTAAAACAAACACTAGTACCCCGATGACTAGCAAAATTATGGCCCAAATCGGAAAATGAATCCTATTTCTTTTCCTTTTCCTATTAGGACATGAAGAAAAATTGAATCTTGGTGATGATGAACATAATCCATTGTTAGAACCAAAAGATTCACTACCAAAGTCTAAAAAAGGACCCTTTTCTGGAATTTCTCCACTTAGGTCATTGAAAGAAACATTAAAGAACTTTAAATATAAAAGCTTCTCCAATGAATTTGGAATCTCACCGGAAAGATTGTTACGACAAATCGAGGTATACCAAACTTACCATCTGACCAAATGTTGAAGGAATGGAACCCTTAATTTCATTCTTTTGTAAGAGAAGTGTTTGTAAGTTGATAAGATATCCCATTATAACCGGAAGGTTACCAGAGATTTTGTTCCCTGACAAGTCAATCAAAATTGCAGCTTTCAAGTTTCCAAGTTCATCAGGTAAAGAACCAGTCAAAATATTATCGGATAAATTAAGTTCATTGAGATCTTTAAGGTTACCGAAACTAGTTGGAATGTTACCATCTAATCTGTTCCGACCATACCAAATATTTCTCAATGAAAGAATGTTCCCCAAACATTCAGGAATTGGACCTGAAATTTGGTTGTACTCCAAATTAATAGTGGACAAACTAAGCAAACCACAAAGACCCTCATTGGTTGTAGTCATGATGGTTCCACTAATATTGTTTCTTCCCAAGTCCAAATTTTGAAGATTGTGCAATGATTTCATACTTGACGGAATCATGCCCGATAACCCATTTGAGCTTAGCATCAAATCAATTAAACCGCTAAGATTACCGATTGTATTTGGAATACTGCCAATTATGTCACAATGGGATGCAGAAAATGATTGAAAAGAAGTAGAAAGATTACCTAATGAATCTGGAAGGAGAAGATTTAAGGGATTATCACTAACCCATAATTTTGTCAGTGATTTGCAGTTTGCCAAGGAATCAAAAGGTATTGGACCTCTTAAATTGTTGGAGACCAAAAGGAGCATCGTAAGGTTACGTAAATTTCCAAGCTCTCTTGGTATTGTACCTGTAAAGTCATAAGGTAATAATTTTATATTCTATAATTAATGTTTTATAATTATTTTGTCCTACTATAAGTTTAAAAAACCAAGAAAGTAATTATTAATTACTATTTATAGAAACATGTGAAGTTAACTTTTTATAAGATGCAAAAATTTTGTATAGTAACAAGTAATAAAAATAATTTTACTTTTAAAGGAATAAAAAAATATCTAAATTTTTTTACTTTTATATATATATTAGAAAAAAGGCAATAAAAAGTAAGGAATAATATATACAAATGTCAAATATTTATTTGCAATTTTAATATATTTTAAGAAAAAAAAATACATTTATGACAATATGAAGTGGATAAAGAAAGAAGGATAGAAAATTGTTACCAGTTAGGTGATTATATTGCAAGGTAATTTTCTGCGCCATGCTTAAGTTTCCAAACTCTCTGGGTATGGACCCTGCAAATTAATAAATCCAAAAAAAAAAAAAAAAGTAAACTGATTGAAATCTAACTTTTGCCAAAAGTTATATATGTAAATAATTTAAATATATATATATATATACAAAATTTTTACAAGTAATTAAAATAGGTGTTGCTCAACTAAAATTAAAATGATAATTACATATGTAAATTGTTTAATTATTTAATTTAGTCGTAATCTTCATACTGTAGCTAAAATTAGAATCCGACTTCTAATTTTATCCATAATATAATATATATATATATATATATATATTAATTATATATATATATCGAGGGGACTTGGTTGACTGATTAATTAATGATGTATGACTTTTCAATAATTAAATAAAGACAACAATGTACTATATGACCTTGTCTAGAGGACTTCAGGTTGACCTCATTCAAATTTTAAATTTAAAAAATAAAAAATAAAAAAACAGAATTTATTCCCCATAAATTTGGTGGTTCAAACCTACTTTTTCAAAATAAATAAAGACAATAATGGACTACGACCTTGTACGTTAAATTTTCCATGGATCATTTCTTATCTTCTTCCAAATCATATATATATATATATATAGGAAAATATTTAGATATGCCTAAATATATATATATATATCCAGATATATTAAACCAACAAAAAAAAAGATATTTCTTTTTATATTTTTTCTTTTATTTCAATCTTTTAAAAATATACTAAATAACTAGATATATATATATAAATTAGAAGAGTATTAAGAAGTATACCTTGAAAATGGTTATTATCAAGGCATAAACTCTGAAGCTGTGAGCATTTGGATAAATCAGAGAGTAATTCACCGCTGAAGTTATTTAAGCTTAGGATAAGAGTGTTGAGTTGTGATAGAGAATCACAGATTCCGTTTGGAAGATTACCGCTCATCCTATTGTTTAGAAAGTTAGCGTACTCTAAGGAAGAAATGTTCAACATCTCTCCCGGAATTCTTCCTGCATCAGAAATATATATATATATATATATATATTTCATAAACATAACTGTCAAGTAACAAATAATAATAATAAATAAAAATCAGAGAAATATAATATATATATATATATATATATATATATATATATATATATATACATATACAAACCTGTTAGGAAATTATTCTTAACTGAAAAATACATCAGCTTGGTTAAATTGCCCAACTCCCTTGGAACTTCACCTGGAGGAACAGAATTTGTTTTAAAAGTAAATTCTGTGTACTTTAGAGTCCAACAAGATTGAACATTTCATGAATCTTTAACCCACACACACACACACACACACACACATATATATATATATATATATATATATTGCTTTTCAATATTGAAGTTTTGAATTTTTTATTTAAAAAAGTAATATTTTTTTATTAACTTAGATTTATTAGAAATCAAATTTAATAAATAATTCATTGGTGCTGAATTTGTTAGCATATCAATTTTAAGTCTATATTAAAATTATCTAACATATAAGAATTACACTTACTTTATTAGTATGAGATGTTTTGAAAATGTATTAAAAAATAGAACCATAACACATTTTAAGATAATATTAGAATTGTATAGCATATAAGGATTACACTTATTTTATGAGACATTCTGGATAGGTATTCAAAAATAAAATTCTGAGACTTAATATGAGGTGGCTCAATCGAATTATCTAGTGATGGAGGGAAATATATATATATATATATATATATATATATATATAGAGAGAGAGAGAGAGAGAGAGAGAGAGATAAAGTTGAGTTTAGACCTGTGAGGTTGCAATTGCCAAGGTAGAAAACCTGGAGAGACTTCATTTCACCAATTTGTTGAGGTATAATTCCACCAAAATATGATTCATCCAAAGCTAACCAATACAGCTGGCTACAATTAGATAAAATGGACAATACCCGACCCGACAACTTGCTTCCCGTCAGGTCAACTGCTTTAAGACCCGGAAGATTATCGCATACCCGATTAGGAATAACAGTTCCGTCCAACTTATTCCCGCACGACCAAATAAATTCCAGCGACGAAATATTGAATAATTCCATCGGCAAGGGACCCGTAAACTTGTTATCAATACCGGTCGTCAATGTCTTCAGTCTCCGAAGATTACCGATCTTTCTCGAAATCGATCCTTCTAGAAAATTATACCCCAACTTTAATTCAACCAGATTAGATAAGTTGAATAAATCCGGAGGGATGAAACCGGTGAATCTATTTTTCTCCAGGGAAAAGTTTTGGAGAGACTGTAAAGAACCGAACCAAGACGGAATATCGCCGGTGAAATTGTTTTCCTCCAATGTAAGAACCCGTAACTGCCGCAAATTAGTTAACTGGCTGGGTAAGTTTCCGGTGAAATTGTTTTTGCTCAAGTCGAGAGAAACGAGAAAAGATAGATTCCCTAAATTCGCGGGAAGAGTTCCGACCAGATTCATGTTTGAAAGGTCTAGTGAAATGACTCTGCTCCGGAGAGAATCGCATGTTACGCCGATCCAATCGCAGACGGAATTACTAGAAGACCAGTTGGTGGCGAGAAATCTGTTTGGGTCAGAAGTTATGTGGGATTTTAGGGAAAGAAGAGAAGATTGATCGGTGGTTAAGTTTGTTTCTGCTAATAAGGCGTAAGTCAGTAGAAGATGTAATAAGGGAAAGAGACCGCCGTGACGGTGCCGGAGAAGACAAGGTTGGATCGCCATATATTATTATTATTATTGTAAGGTGATCACCAAAATGAAGTGAGCTATACATATATATATATAGAATTTGTTGCTTGAAAATAAAATTCAAATTTAAATAAAATTTTGTACAATAAATATACTGTTCTGTTAATAAAAGTTAAATTTTATAAGAATAAGGGTAATTATTTTACTAATATTTAAACTTTTCAAAAATTCAACTTCTGCCATCTGTATTTATTTTTATTTTGAACTAACACTTGAACTATAAAATATCACATATTTGCCTTTTTCGTCCAAAATTTCTGTTAGACTTCATTTTCAATTTAATTCTTAGGGGCATTTTTTATCTTTTAAAATCATTTATATTTTAAAATTATTAAGATTTTATTTTTAGGGATAATTTTGTATTTTCATAAAATTTAAAAAAATCTTCTTAGTTGGAGGATTCAATCCCTCAACCACATAAATGGTAAAAACATATTAAGCCACTAGAACAACTATTAACATGTTAATTTATATAAAACTTATATTTTATATTGCATACTAAATGATGTCAAAATAAATTTAACATAAACATATTTGTGAACCTTAGATTTGAACAACAATCGTATAAACAATAAATAAGCATTTACTATTTGTACAAATACAAAAATTTATATTATTTGAAAATTATATTAAATATAAAGATTCTAAAAAAATATTATCCAAACAACACAATTTAAACCAATTGTCTTCGTAGCCATTCCCTTCCTCAAACCTTAAATTTATTTATTTTTTAACTTTGAATTCGTTGCTGAATACAAATTTTGAAGTTTTTTTTACAATAACATTATTACATTATTAGTGTCAACAATGATATTGTATAAAACAATACATCGAAATTCATGTTCTGCGACAAATTCTAAACAAAAGAGTTAAAGAAAACTTCAATGCAAGTTTTGGGAAACGTGACAATAACAAAAACTTGTGGTTTGAATTGTATCATTTGATAATATTTTTTTGAGAATGTTTATATTTAATATAATTTATATTTAAAATATAAAATATAATCGCAATATAAAATGAGTATTTATTATTTTTCTAATTACAATATAAAATATAAATTTTAAATAGTTTTATATATTTATAGTTGTCCCAGTGGGTAAATATAGTTTATCTAGGCGTATGGTTGTAGGGTCAAATTCTTGAAATTACAAAAAAAATATTTTTCATTATTTTTAATAATAAAGTGAAATGACAAAATTACCCTTGAAAATAAAATCATAATAATTAAAAAATACTTATAATTATAAAAAGACCAAAATGCACATAAAGTGAAATGACAAAATTACACTTGAAAATAAAACCATAATAATTAAAAAATACTCATAATTATAAAAAGACAAAAATGCCCTTAAGAATTGGATGAAAAATGAAGTCTGACATAAATTTTGGACGGAAGAGCAAAAGAGATGATATTTTATAGTTAAAATGTCAGTTCAAAGCAAAAACAAATACATGTGCAAAAGCTGAATTTTTAAAAAGTTCAAGTGTTAGTATGATAATTTACCTAAAAGAAATTCTCTTCCTCCATGTGAAGTTCCAAGGGAGTTGGGCAATTTAACCAAGCTGATGTATTTTTCAGTTAAGAATACTTTCCTAACAGGTTTGTATATGTAATATTATATATATAATATATATATATATATATAATATATATATATATATATATATATATATTTCTCTGATTTTATTTATTATTATTATTTGTTACTTGACAGTTATGTTTATGAAATATATATATATATATATATATATATATATATATATATATATATATATATTTCTGATGCAGGAAGAATTCCGGGAGAGATGTTGAACATTTCTTCCTTAGAGTACGTTAACTTTCTAAACAATAGGATGAGCGGTAATCTTCCAAACGGAATCTGTGATTCTCTATCACAATTCAACACTCTTATCCTAAGCTTAAATAACTTCAACGGTGAATTACTCTCTGATTTATCCAAATGCTCACAGCTTCAGAGTTTATGCCTTGATAATAACCATTTTCAAGGTATACTTCTTAATACTCTTCTAATTTATATATATATATCTAGTTATTTAGTATATTTTTAAAAGATTGAAATAAAAGAAAAAATATAAAAAGAAATATCTTTTTTTTTGTTGGTTTAATATATCTGGATTATAATATATATATATATATATATATATATATATATATGATTTGGAAGAAGATAAGAAATGATCGATGGAAAATTTAACGTACAAGGTCCTAGTCCATTATTGTCTTTATTTATTTTGAAAAAGTAGGTTTGAACCACCAAATTTTGGGGAATAAATTCTGTTTTTTTTTTTTTTTTAAATTTAAAATTTGAATGAGGTCAACCTGAAGTCCTCTAGACAAGGTCATATAGTACATTGTTGTCTTTATTTAATTATTGAAAAGTCATACATCATTAATTAATCAGTCAACCAAGTCCGCTCGATATGATTTGCTTCCCCCAAATATAAATAAATAAATATATATATATATATATATATATATATATATATATATATATATATATATATATATATATATAGATAAAATTAGAAGTCGGATTCTAATTTTAGCTATAGTATGAAGATTACGACTAAATTAAATAATTAAACAATTTACATATGTAATTATCATTTTAATTTTAGTTGAGCAACACCTATTTTAATTACTTGTAAAAATTTTGTATATATATATATATTTAAATTATTTACATATATAACTTTTGGCAAAAGTTAGATTTCAATCAGTTTTACTTTTTTTTTTTTGGATTTATTAATTTGCAGGGTCCATACCAAGAGAGTTTGGAAACTTAAGCATGGCGCAGTCAATTACCTTGCAATATAATCACCTAACTGGTAACAATTTTCTATCTTTCTTTCTTTTGTCCACTTCATATTGTCATAAATGTATTTTTTTTTCTTAAAATATATTAAAATTGCAAATAAATATTTGACATTTGTATATATTATTCCTTACTTTTTATTGCCTTTTTTCTAATATATATATAAAAGTAAAAAAATTTAGATATTTTTTTATTCCTTTAAAAGTAAAATTTTTTTTATTACTTGTTACTATATAAAATTTTTGCATCTTATAAAAAGTTAACTTCACATGTTTCTATAAATAGTAATTAATAATTACTTTCTTTGGGTTTTTTTTTTTTGTTTTTTAAACTTATAGTAGGACAAAATAATTATAAAACATTAATTATAGAATATAAAATTATTACCTTATGACTTTACAGGTACAATACCAAGAGAGCTTGGAAATTTACGTAACCTTACGATGCTCCTTTTGGTCTCCAACAATTTAAGAGGTCCAATACCTTTTGATTCCTTGGCAAACTGCAAATCACTGACAATATTAAGCGTTAGTGATAATCCCTTAAATCTTCTCCTTCCAGATTCATTAGGTAATCTTTCTACTTCTTTTCAATCATTTTCTGCATCCAATTGTGACATAATTGGCAGTATTCCAAATACAATCGGTAATCTTAGCGGTTTAATTGATTTGAAGCTAAGCTCAAATAGGTTATCGGGCATGATTCCGTCAAGTATGAAATCATTGCACAAACTTCAAAATTTGGACTTGGGAAGAAACAATATTAGTGGAACCATCATGACTACAACCAATGAGGGTCTTTGTGGTTTGCTTAGTTTGTCCACTATTAATTTGGAGTACAACCAAATTTCAGGTCCAATTCCTGAATGTTTGGGGAACATTCTTTCATTGAGAAATATTTGGTATGGTCGGAACAGATTAGATGGTAACATTCCAACTAGTTTCGGTAACCTTAAAGATCTCAATGAACTTAATTTATCCGATAATATTTTGACTGGTTCTTTACCTGATGAACTTGGAAACTTGAAAGCTGCAATTTTGATTGACTTGTCAGGGAACAAAATCTCTGGTAACCTTCCGGTTATAATGGGATATCTTATCAACTTACAAACACTTCTCTTACAAAAGAATGAAATTAAGGGTTCCATTCCTTCAACATTTGGTCAGATGGTAAGTTTGGTATACCTCGATTTGTCGTATAACAATCTTTCCGGTGAGATTCCAAATTCATTGGAGAAGCTTTTATATTTAAAGTTCTTTAATGTTTCTTTCAATGACCTAAGTGGAGAAATTCCAGAAAAGGGTCCTTTTTTAGACTTTGGTAGTGAATCTTTTGGTTCTAACAATGGATTATGTTCATCATCACCAAGATTCAATTTTTCTTCATGTCCTAATAGGAAAAGGAAAAGAAATAGGATTCATTTTCCGATTTGGGCCATAATTTTGCTAGTCATCGGGGTACTAGTGTTTGTTTTAACAGTAATTTTAGTTTTTATGTATTTAAAAAAGTTTCGAGAAAAATTGGACAAAAATGAAATGAATAAGTTAGATTCGTCGACCTTAGCCGAACACGAGCGAATTTCGTATTACGAAATTCTACAAGCAACGGAAGGATTTAGCGAGGATAACTTATTAGGTAAAGGAAGTTTTGGTTTTGTATACAAAGGAACACTCTTTGACAAGAGAATTGTAGCTGTTAAAGTATTTAACACAGTACACGATGATGGTGATGATTTCGAAAGAGTTTCGAAAAGTTTCCACGTGGAATGCAAGTTACTTAGTCAACTCCGACATCGGAATCTGACAAAAGTCATCAGCAGTTGTTGTAATAATAATCACCAAAACATGGGGAGTTTTAAGTCACTAGTGCTTGAGTACATGATCAATGGAAGCCTTGAACAGTGGTTGTATCCATCGAAAAATGAAAATTATGGATGCTTGAATATGATGCAAAGGTTAAATATAATGTTGGATGTTGCTTCTGCATTGGATTATTTGCATTCTGGAACGTTAACGCCTGTTGTTCATTGTGATATAAAGCCAAGTAATATATTGTTGGATGAAGATATGGTTGCTCATGTCACTGATTTTGGTATTGCCAAATTGTTGGGACACGAAGATAGTATTACGTGCACGCAGACATTGGCTACCTTCGGATACTTAGCACCAGGTCAGCCATCTAGCTTTTAACTTTTTTTTTCTTTTTTGCTTTCTTTTTTTTACCATTTTATTTAACTATATATTTCTTCTTTTATACATATATATATATATATAAATGTTGGAAGTGATAATATATATATATATATTGTGATACTTCGTCACATATCGATAATTGAAATAAATGTGCAATAATATATAAGAATGAACTTAAGTACTCATAATTAATTGGGAAATATCTATTTTAATAATGTAAATACAACACCAAGTAATTAGTTGATTGTTAGTCCGGTTATCTAGTCCGGCTAAACCCATAGTTACAACACGAAGTTTGGATCGTGACAATTGATATCAGAGTGAACTAGTTAGCCCAAACTATGGAAACTAAGAGGTTAAAAACCCTAACTATATATATATATATATATATATATATATTATTATTATTAATGATTTAAAAGAGATAATTTAGGGTACTTTAAAATATATTTGTATTAGTGTAATAAGAGTGTATAGAATATATATATATTGTCGATTACATAGAAATATTCTAATGTTATAATCTCATTTATTACCGTAGAATACGGATCAGAAGGTATAGTGTCAACAAAAAGTGATGTGTACAGTTACGGTATCGTTTTGATGGAAGTTTTTACAAAGAAAAAACCAAATGATGAAATATTTGGAGGAAACATAAACCTTAGATCTCTAGTCCATAATGGTATTCTGAATTCAACATTATCTCCGGTGGTAGATGCCGAATTGCTACTGAGTATTGGCGTTGACGGAAACAATTTAAGCGCCGATGATATGTTGGAATTCGTGAAGTCGATCATGGAAGTAGCTCTACACTGCACCAAAGATTTGCCAAGAGAAAGGTTCACTATGTCTGAGGTTATTACTGCATTGGAGAAGATTAAGGTTAAGATACAACCTATTACATGAAAATGACGTGATTTTTATATACATATGTATACATATATGTTTGTATATATATATATATATATATATATATATATATATATATATATATATATACATGTATGTTTATTTTTTACTACCTGGATCTGTAAAATTAATTTTAATTAATCAATTTTCAAATATTTTTGAAAATTCAAGTAACATATGGCAGAAAATATTCTTAATTCAAAGTAGATGAAAAAAACTCAAATTACTTACCTTAGTATAAATGAACTGGAATTTCTCTTTTAAACATAAATTATAAGTTAAAAAATTTAAAGTAATAATTTTTAAAATTTCAAAATAATTTTAAACAATATCATTTCCATACTTAAAATATCTAAAATATAATTCATTTTAGTAAAACATAAACTATTCATAATGATATAATAATAAAGTATTTATCTATAGACATAAAACCAAAACCAGGAACTGTTTTCTTTTTCCTGAAGTAGAGTAATCACAAAATCTATATATATATAAACTAAATTTCTATATATCTATATAAAATTAATTTATAAAAATAAAATATTTAAAATATTAAAATAATTATAACAACACATTTAAAATAGGTAAATTGACATAAATAGTCGTTAAATTATAGAGATTTGGTAATATTGGTATCGAATTATAAAACATTTGTGACATTGGTCATTAGGTTAAAATTTTTGTTAAATCATCCCTTAAGTAAAAAAAATTTGAAAGATATTTATGTCACTACACTATTTAAATATATATAATAATAAGTAGACATAAATAATCCTCAAACTATAGATGTTTAGTAACATTGGTTGCCAAATTTTAAAAAAATGGTAAGATTTGTTCTTTTGTTAAAAACTCAATTTATTTATATTAATACACTATTTAAATATATTTAATAATATATATAATATATATAGAATATCATTTTAATCTTTATTCGTCTTCGTCTCCCATCTCATTTTCTCTTTCTTTTTCATTTTCTTTGTTTTTATTTTCTGACTAAAAAATTTTTAAAAAATTAATCGGTGCAAATAGTAAGAAAATTAAATGAATTTAAAAAAAAATTAGGAAGAAGAAAAGATAAAAATAAAATATATGAGAAAAAATGATATTAAAATATTATTTGAAGGTATACGTATATAAATTATATATATTAAATATATTTAAATAGTGTAATGACATAAATACATTTAAATTTTTTTACTTAATCAAGAATTTTTAACAAAAGAATCAATGTTGTAAATTTTTTTTATAGTTTGGGGACCAATTTTACTAAAAAATAATAATTTAAGGACTAATGTTATTAAACATCTATAGTTTGGAGACTATTTATGTCAATCTGCATATTATTAAATATATTTAAATAGTGCAACCACATAAGTACCTTTCGAGTTTTTTTTACTTAATGAATAATTTAACGAAATTTTTAACGGAATGATCAATGTCACAATATTTTTATAGTTCAGGAACCAATTCCACAAAAAACAAATTTGGGGATCAATGTCATCAAATCTATATAGTTTGGGACTATTTATATCAATTTACTTTTAAAATATTTTAAACAAATTAAGCTTTTAAAATAATATATTAATATAGTAAAAAAAAAATAAATAATATATATACATGTAGACATTTGAATTTAATTATATATTTAAAATATATAATTAAATCTTATTTAAATATTTTAATATATAAATATTTATATATTAAGATATTGAGAGATTTATGTGTTCATAATAGCCATTGATCGACATCCTCTTCATCTATAAAAAGAGGCTAAATGCCCTTAGAAAAAAGAGAAAAAGTTGAGACAAGAAAAAAATTTAGAAAATCATACCCAACTCTGAAGAAAGGTACAAAAGTCCTTGGAAGAAATTCATAATTGTTCAACGAATCAAGATCAAGCCAATGGTCCTTAAAGTTGAATCTCGTTCGAGATCATCCTCAATGTTGAGCCCTCGGAAGAAATTTATAGCTGTTCAATGGATCGAGATCAAGCCAATGGTTCTTAAAGTTGAGTTCGAGATCATCCTCAATGTTGAGCCCTCGGAAGAAATCCATACCTGTTCAACGGATCGAGATCAAGCCAATGGTTCTTAAAGTTGAATCACGTCCGAGATCAGCTAAAAATAGGTGTTCAACGAATCAAGATCAAACCAACGACCTTCGAAATTAAATACAGTTCGAGATCAGCCCTTTAAATGCCCCTCAAATAAATTAGATTTCAATAAATTAAGATAAGACCAAAAAAGACCCTCGAGCCCACGACGAATCGAATCAACGAATCCATAAAAATAAGGCCCATAAAAAGAAATCATTTATAATTTTATTACATGTAATCCATTTTCTTTTTAGTTTCAATTTATAAGAAATACATAAAAGGAAAATTTGTTTACGTGTAACGAATTTTGTATATATCAAATATGTCGTACATAGTACATTTTTTTTAATAAGGAAGCCGAAATGGGGACCTATTTTAATTCTACCATTAGGAAGCCGAAATGGGGACCTATTTTAATTCTACCTACTAGGACTAACTAACAAGCAAGTAAACTCGAAAATTCTCTCACTAAAAATTCTTGCTATCAACCTCTTTCAACTAAGAAAACTGATATTCTTAATCGTACAAATATTTCAATTCCTCCGAACAGGTCTATTCTTGGCAAACCTACTGACACTTCGATCAATAATAACTCTAAGGCAATTGAGAAACCGATTTTCTACCTAGAGAAATTGGTTTCCAAGGCAACTAGTCATCAACAATCTAATATCACTACACACTGTTGACATATCTATGAATCTCATCTATCTGATGAACTGGATTGCCCAGTAGAGGGAGCATCATTCATACCAATTTCCTCTCAAGATAAACAAAAAATTTATCAATGTTGGTCTAAAGCTTTAATTGTTAAAGTATTGGATATAGATTCACGAGTAGGAAATTAGTTGAATTATGGAAGTTGTTGAGCACAATATGTAATGCTTATAAAAATATAAAAAGCAACGCAATATTAACAAGTAAAAGTATATACCGGTCAACAAGTAATATATGTATCTAAATAATATATACCGGTCAACAAGTAATATATGTACCTAAGTACACGAATATTGATCACACAAGGACTATGTATGATTAATTATGTTGTGAACAAAACTGTGCAAGTGGCAATCCAAACCAAACAAAATAGTGATGATGTGTTTAATCTAAAAGTTAGGGGTTAATCTACTAGAGATAGCCTAAAGAGCAATATAGATAATAAAATGGAGTGAAAAAAGTGAAAGTGTTAATTATGAACCAAATGTGAATCTGAAAATTCCAGTGAATATGTCTTCAGTTTGTGATCAATGCTACAACAATATGTATCGTATTTGCCTAGGAAAACAGATTGTATACTTGTCTCTCTCTCGAGTTCACTGCAATGTGACCTAGAAGAACATTAGGCAGAAAATACTCGATCTCCCCCATTAATTTAAACGCAATCTCTTGCTGCTCAAACTAATGTCATTCAATTATCATGTCCATTAGCCTTACTTCTCTCGCGAATGATAGAAACTAATTCAATATGCTATTCCATAATTGTAGCCACAATTAACACTAACATTAAGTAACTTGAATGAATAAGATCACATACGCCCCATACAAGCATTAATCGTCAAAACAAAATCAATATTCAAAACAAGTTCATCATCATTTCAGTAAGTAACAATCTATTCATAAAAACGTTTAACAACCACAAATCTGATGTTTAATACTGCTATACAATGCTGGAATGATACTACTAATCTCTTAGCTAGTGTTCTGCCCAAATTAAATTTAATCAACCCACGAAGTTCATATTTCAATCTAAATACAAACCCATAATCAAGAAAAAACGAGAATGAGGAAATGAGTAAAAGATTACTAATCTCTTAGCTAACCTTTCTTCCCAAAACGGTTTAATCAAACTCCAAGCTTCCTTCCTCTATCAGAATTTGCTGGTGTTCTTCTGTGAAAACCCGACGTTGCGCTTTTCTCTAGATTCCTCTTCCATTCTCTCTAGTTTCTCTACAATTAATCTACGATTCTGTATCTCACTCCCTACTCTCGACTTTCTTTTTCTCTAATTTTTTTTTCTACTCGAAAACTGCTTCTTCCTTGATTCCCGATTGAAGATATACGATCCTCTCTCTTCTCCTTGATTCCATAAAATTCTGTTTGTCACCTTGTACACCTGTCCTTCCTCTTGTTGTAGGATAATACCTCTAGATAGAATATTTTGGTGCCAAGTCATCGCATCCAGCTGGAATTTCTTTCCCAAAATTCTATTTAACTTCTGGAATTTATTTTCATAAATTCCGGCTCATTAAATGCCAAAATATTCTCTAATTAAATTGGACCAAAAATTACCAATTATCCTGTCACACATCTCCATCATTCGGGCAAAGTTTTCCGCTTTAATTTCCAAATCTCTTGCACCAATTCCTGCTAGCAAAATTCTCATTTTATCCTTGGCATTTAAATTTAAAAATTCCATCATCCTTTAATGTAATAAAATAATAAAAATAAATTAAAATAAATTGCAATAAAATCTGGAATTTTCTCAATTAAATCGGAATTTTGTCAATTAATTCATAAAATCGAAATTCGGAAGAGAATTACCCAAATTAATGAAATCTAACCCAAAACTTATAAACAATTCATATAAATCAAACTAAAATTAAGACAAAACACATACATGTAAATAACTCTATTAATTTAAAGTTATTAGAAGCCATTTGAATCTTTACAATTAATAGATTTTGGTCTTGATTTCTTCCCGATCAATTTTCAACATCAAGAAAACTATAACAAAACACCACGTGGGGGGCCTTGGTATGTCAGTGGCCACATTCTTGCAATCAGGAAATGATAGCCATGTTTACAACCCACCCAAACCTCCTTTAGTTTTACTTCCGGGTTAGATTACCCGAACATCCTTCGAAATTTTATGATCTTCAAATAATTACTAAAATTGGTAATGTAATTGGTCAATTACTACGCATAGACATCTGCACACAGGATACAAAAAGAGGACAGTATGCACGCCTCTATACCCAACTTCCTCTTGATCAACCGTTGATCACCTCGATTTATATTGGTAAGTTTCATAAGAAAGTTTTATGTGAATGTATTAATCTTTTATGCTATCACTATGGTCGAATTGGCCATTACTTATCAAATTGTGCATACAAACATGTGTATTCTTCATATCTCTCCTCTGCCTAGCATATTCCTTTACCTACTAGAGATAAAAATATTGGACATGCCAATACATACTGAACACACAATGAATACTTCAGAATCCATATCCAATCCCTCTTTTAACTGTAAAGCAATATACATTACTCCATCTACAATAGCATTTCAGCATAGATAGGCCCTACATAAATCCATTCGGACACTCCCCAAAATGTCATTTTTAGAGAACTACTAAATTATCATAAGCTTACAATTGTGGTATTAACCGAAACTAAAGCTAGTCCGGATGAAACGGAAAATACTACGACATCTTTTAACTACCCTCATACGACTAAGATGGACGTTGATGGAGCCACAAGAGACATATACATACTCTGGAACGAACAAGTCACAATCCAATTGGGTCGATCTTCACAACCGAAAATCTATCTGTTTGTTAAGATACCAAACTTTTCTTTTGTCATAATTGTCATTTTTTCTAGACTTTATTCGGATTTTAACCATGCCTTATGGAAAAATCTTTACTCTTTTTGTTTGGTTTATAATGGCCATTAGCTTGCATTTGGGGATTTTAATAATTTATCTTTTGATAAAGAAAAATTTGGGGGTAACTATGTTAATCATAGACACATGAATGCGTTTAATAATATCATTCAAAATTATAATCTCCTTGATTTAGAATTTACTGGTCCTAAATTTACATGGTCAAACTGTCAAAAAAGTAACTTTATTATAGAAAGACTTGACCGCTTTCTTGCAAATCCCTCATGACTTTCTCAATTTCCACATCCCCTTGCAAATCCCTCATGACTTGGATCTATGTGGCTCACTCATCCGACATTTGATGCTCTTGTTCAAAACCATTGACCATCAAATTCTTCCAATTATTTTTCTTCTCTTAACAATCTTACTGCCGCCATACATCACTGGAATATTAATATTTTCGGGAATATTTTTAAGCAGAATAAACAAATTCTAGCTCGGCTTAAAGGCATTCAATTGAAACTCCATATTCAACAAACTTCTTACTTCTCCTCTCTCGAAAAAAATCTTTAAAAAATATCATTTCCAAAGAAAAACAGTACTGGGCCATGAACTCTCGCATCAATTGAATCAATTTTGCAATGAAAATACTTCTCTTTTCCATAATTCTACCATCAAAAGAAGGGTGCCAATAAAATATCTAGCCTCTGAAACAATGCATGCATTTCGATTCATGATGTAAATCTTCTATCTGAATACATTCTCGACCATTTTCTACTTATTTATAGAATTGATTCCTATTCTTCTTCTCCTCACCCCTATTTCTAAAATCATCATCTTCAAATATCATATTTAGATCACATCACATTATCTGCCTCCTATTTCTGTCCAAGAGATCATCAATTCTATTAAATCTTTTAAGCCTTTCAAAGCCCTCAGGCCAGATGGTTTCAATTCTTTTTTCTTCTAAATTTTTTTACATAATACATTACTTGATATCCAATCTCTCTTCAATAATATTTTCAACAATGAACGTGCCCATGGTAATTTAAATCAAACTTTTATTAGCCTTATTCCCAAAACATATTGTCCTGAAACCACTAATCAATCTAGACCTATAAGTCTTTGTAATATGGTTTACAAAATCTTTACTAAGATTATTGTCTCTAGGTTAAGGTCATTTCTCAACACAATCATTGACCCTCTCCAAAGTAGTTTTCTACACAACGTAGAGCATCTGACAATTTCATCATTGTCCAGGAAACACTCAACTATTTTCGTAATATAAAATCTTCTCAAACAGGTTTGATGGCCACTAAATTTGACTTTGAAAAAGCTTTTGATATAATTGAATAGCATTTCATCCGAAATATGCTTCACTCCATTAACCTCCCGCTAAAATTTGTCAACATAATCATGTCTTGTATTTCATCCTCTGAAGTTTGAACTAGCTATTCTTCTTAATGGTGCTCCAACAATCTTTTTTCAGCCCTCACGAGGAGTTAGACAAGGAGATCCTCTATCTCCTTATCTTTTCATCTTGGGAATGAAATTTCTTTCTCTTCTTATTCATAATCAAGTCAATCTCTCCAACTAGACTCCCATATCCATTACCATCTCTAGCCCTTACATCTCACATAGCTTATTTGTGGATGATGTATTTCCCTCTGTTGAAGTCACATTATCAAATGCTTACTCTATTTTCTCAATTCTCCAAGATTTCTCAAACCAAAGTGGCCTCCAAATGAATCTAAACAAATCAAAAAATTTCTTCTCTGCTAACTGTAATGATCAACTTTGTTTACAAATTTCTAATGTACTTTCTATTAAAAAAGTTCAAAATCTTGGCACCTATTTGGGTTTTCATTTCCTCTCCAATAAACCAAAACATTCTGATTTCCACTAATTGATCTTTCGGTTGAGCAACAAACTCTACAATTGGAAATCCAAAATACTTATTTTTGCGGGCAGATTAACACTTGCCAAATCCATTTTATCTGCTATCCCCACTCACCTCATCCAGTGTTTCACTCTGCCTTCCTAGACCTCTGCTCTTATTAACAAAATGATTAGAGACTTTATTTGGCGTTCTTCTAACAATAGAAAAAATACACCTTCTGAATTGGCACACTATAGTCCAACCTAAAAGAAATGGTGGCCTCCAGGTTAAGGATGCTAAATTCCAAAATCATGTCCTTTTAACAAGCCTAGCCTGGAGATATCTTATTAGTGATCATAAGTCTCCCTGGAGGAAACTTCTCTTACTAGTGATCTTCTTCTACTACCAATAGTTCGTTTATTTTGAGAGGTTGCTACTTGGTTGGTCTATAGTCACCAAGTTTTCAAAATGGGCAATAGGTGATGGTAAGATAGATAGATTCTAGTTAGATCCATGGGCATCCTCACTCACAATTCTTCTTGCTTCTTTAATTCATGGCCCCTCAAACTTTTTGTTCTCTCTTACTATCAATTCTGTTCTGCACCATGGCTTTTGGGATCTGTCTTCAGTCTCTTATTGATGCATTCCGATTGGTATGCTAAACGATAGGATTATTACCCTATATTGATTATGAATAATTAAGGACTTAGTCTTACTAACTGTCACTTTAGCATTTATTGGTTGTCACCTAATCAATTAGAACCTACGGCAGAGTACATATCGTGTAGCTAGTTTTTGGAAAATATCTACGATTTTAAATTATTAATATCGTACTCCCAAGGAACTGATAACGGCTTAGTAGTAACTATCCCTTAATCCTAACAATCATCTCATTTATCAATCAGTCAATCGATTATCAATATCTTGAAGGCGGATTTTGTATCCCAACAACACATAACAAGCATTCATCAAGCATGCAAGAGTTATCCTCTAGACATGTATTCTGATGTATATTTACTATTTCTACAAGTTGGTTGACCTATCTTTGAACATTTTAGATATATCTTGGTCTGAAATACAATTATGAACTGTATCTGCATGTGTACTACATCTGAGTTACCTTATGTATTCACCCTACCTTAATGATGACCCTTCTACGTTTCGGGTTAAAGTATCCATGAAAGCCTGTGTCACTCAGGAAATCATACACTCACCCTAATGTCGGCATAGCGCTCAAACTCAACATCATTAGGCTACTTTAACAAACATGGTGATCTGTAAGTTATTTTACCTAATAGCGCAAACCTTAATATATTCTACCATAACTTAAGGCTTGTTAAAATAAACAGGTTATGATGTAGACCATGGTTAGGAATTGTCTATGACCGTTCATTTAGTTTAAAAGAGCAAACAGATTATCAGACATAATGTTAATTTAGCAGGTGACATTTCTGGAAAAATGAGTATAACCTCAATGTGCAAAACAAGTATAATATAGCATTCCTAATTCAGTATTCAAATAGATGTTTAGACGAAGACAACACAAAGATATACAAAGAGGATCTATGGGACCACCACCATAAAGTATTCACCGTTTATCAGGTCCGTTGGCGCTGCCAATACTTGTATCCTTTGGGTTGCTCGACCTGACTCTGATCAGCAGAACCTTAAGAGAATGCTTCATTGACCTAGAATGCTTGTTAAAATAAACAGGTTATGATGTAGACCATAGTTAGGAATTGTCTATGACCGTTCATTTAGTTTAAAAGAGCAAACAGATTATCAGGCATAATGTTAATTTAGCAGGTGGCCTTTCTGGAAAAATGAGTATAACCTCAATGTGCAAAACATGTATAATATCGCAATCCTAATTCAGTATTCAAATAGATATTTAGATGAACACAACACAAAGATATACAGAGAGGATCTAGGGGACCACCACCATAAAGTATTCACCCTTTATCAGGTCCGCTGGCGTTGCCAATACTTGTATCCTTTAGGTTGCTCAACCTGACTCTGATCGGCAGAACCTTAAGAGAATGCTTCATTGGCCTAGTAGCAATTGTTTTACCTTACGTCTTGGGCTTAAGCAATGCCATGTTGACTAACTATTCGCTCACCTAATACTCTCTTAGGATCTCCTAACGAAATCTCGGGTATTCTATAAATTTTGAAGACGAACATTATCTAATTGAATTCCCAAAATCTGAGATAAACACTCAGAAAATAGAGAAAACGAGACACTCTATGTTGCTAGATGGCTTGTGTTGAGTGTTGAGGGATATCCCTAACCTTCCAACCCCTAGGGTATTTATAGGGGTAAAAAGGAAGGGATTTTACATAGAAAACCAATGTGGGACAATTTTTTAATGCTCGGGATGCCCACCTTGAGAATGGGACGCCTGCCCAGAGCCCTTGACTGGGTCAAGGCGGCCATTCTGACTCTAGGACGCCCGCCATGAGCCTTTGACTCGTTCAAGGCGGACATTCTGGCTTTGGGACGCTCGCCTAGAGCTCAGAACTTCCGAAAATCACATTTTGCCCAGATATTTGCTATTTTCATACAATTTACTTATGAAACTTCCAAAATCACAAATTATGCAAAAAAAGTGTCAATTACAATCAATTTGACTCCAATAATGCCTTAATTTGTGTCTTAAAACATGCTAAAAATGTGATATGATTTGTGCATATCATATAATCCCACACTTAGCTTTTTGCTTATCCTCAAACAAAACCTATATGAAATGAATGAAAGACTAAATCATAGGTGCAATCACAATAAGGTTCTCAGCAATGTTTTTAGCAAAATCTCTCACTGAGTCAAATAATTCAGAAAATAGGCCTGGACTGATCGAGTTGCTATGTAAAGGTCTCAATCATTCAGTAAATGTGTCATGACCGTATAGGCTGAAACAGTTCAAAAGTTTTACTGAGTTCTAGCTCTACTTTAGTCACATGGTCTTCTTAATGTGTAGTGTGTGAACTGGTCCAGACTAGATTATCAACTCATAATAAACTTTCCAGCCAGTCACCAGATAATAATTTGACAAGTTATTCCGAACATAAACGCGTACTGTACTAAACAACTTTCTATTTTCTGAGCTTTGGTGCCAACCACTTTCTTTTCATGATTTTCAAATAAAAATACACTGGGTGACACTTGAGAGCTTCTTCGGTTAAAGTAGTTTGATCCGAATGTAAATTTTTGTGACCCGTCTGTTGTCGGGTTAGGATCCTTCTCCACTCGATTGTTCTCCTTTCTGTGTTCCCTTTTCTCCTGCTTGTTCTGTCCTCGGCACCCTTCAGTAGGCATCCTTCTTCTATTTGTTTTCATCTGTGCTTGTTGCTACCTTCTCCTTACATGAGCTGGTAGCATCCACGAACCGAATGGTTCAGCCGCTGTGGTACCTACCGGTTGATCCTGCCTTGGTTTTGGATGAAGCTGATCTTCATCATGTGTTCTAGTTCCCATCAAACAACCCTCTTTCTTATGTCCGTATTTCCCGCACTTAAAACATATATGGTACAAACCTTCTCATTTGACCGATTGTTAGAATCCTACCAAGCATTCCTACTTTCACTCGATTTGTGAACGGACCATTGAGATCAAGTTCTACACACACCCTCGCATACCGAGCTTTTATCATTTCTACAGTAATGGGATCCATACGAATCTCCTTACCCACCCCTTTAGCAACTCCCATTACAGAAGTTTCATCAACCTTGTTGTCGCCTGTTTTAAAGTTAGGTTTCCACTTAGAAAGTGTAAGATAATGGCCTAGCACCATCTAAGGTCCTCCATTAAGCACTTTAAGGTAGTCTTGTTGGGTGTAGAAACGGGCAACTAGATAGCCTTTATCCAGTTATAAAAGTTCACATCCATTTAACAGATTCCAAAGCTTTTTTATCCGAGGTTCGAGCATCTTGAAGTTAAATGCCTTCCCTAACACTTTAATGATAAGAGCTCTTCTCCATTGTTGCCATGATTTCTTATAAGTATCCCACGGTATGACCACCACTGGACATAACTCCCCTTCTTCTATTACATCCTGATTTTGCATGATATCAGTTACGCTTAAGTCATCCAACGCATCCTCCTCTCCCTCTCTAGTATAGAAAGGGAGTTTAAAGGTACGACCTCTTACCGCCTCGACAAACATTGCATACTGCCACACATTACCTGGTTCAGTGGGTTCCTCTTCCATACTGTCCATCCTATCCCCCGTTACTTCCTCCGGATCATCCCTTTTATGTTTTTTAATACTCCTGCATAGTTGATCGGCTTCCTCTTGTGATAGGTACCGCTCTAGAGAGATGTGAGAGCACATATTCTAGAGAGATATTATATTATTCTCATTTGAGCTGATTTATTTTAATAAGGCTAATTTTTTATTTATATTTTGGCTTAATTCTTTTATCTCTTTTTGTCGAACTTATTTTTATTGGACTAATTTTTTATTTTTGTTTGAAATTTATTTTTTTAACTTTTGGGCCAATTTACTTTTATTTGGTTAATTGTTTTTTATTTGCGCTTTATTTTTTATGTTTCAGGCCCGTTTATTTTTAATGGGCTAATGTTTTTTTGTTTGGGTTAATTCTTTTATCTTTTGGGCCAATTTATTTTTAATGGCTAATTGTTTATTTTTGTTTGAGCTTAAATGTTTTATCTTTTGGGCAGATTATTTTTAATGGGCTAATTTTTATTTTTATTTGAGCTTAAATGTTTTATCTTTTGGGCAGATTATTTTTAATGGGCTAATTTTTATTTTTATTTGAGCTTTATTCTTTTAATGTTTAGACTGATTTATTTTAAATTAGGCTAATAATTTATTTTTGTTTGGGCTTTATTTTTTAACATTTGGGCCAATTTATTTTTTATTGGAATGAAGTTTTTTCGGCCTTTATTCTTTAAACTTTTGGGCGGATTTATTTTTTATTGGGCTAATGTTTTAATTTTGTTTGGGTTTAATTATTTTATCTTTTGGGCCCCTTTATTTTTAATTGGCTAAATTATTTTAATCTTTTGGCTGATTTATTGATTGAGTTAATTTTTTATTTTTGTTTGGACTTTATTCTTTTAACTTTTTGGTAAAATTATTTTTTATTAGGCTAATTTTTATTTTTGTTTGTGCTCTTTTCTTTTGTTTTTTGGGTCGATTTATTTTTGTTTGGGCTAATGTTTTTTTTCGGCTTTATTCTTTTATCTTTTGGGTCAATTTATTTTTAATTGGACTTATTTTTTATTTTATTTGGGCTTAATTCTTTTTATATTATGGGTCGATTTATTTTAATGGGATAAGTTTTTAATATTGTTTGAGATTAACTTTTTATATTTTGGGGCTATTTATATTTTTTATTGGGCTAATATTTTATTTTTGTATTGGCTTAATTCTTTTATCTTTTGGGCTGATTTATTTTAAATGGGCTAAATTTTAAATTATTTGGGCTTAACTTTTTATGTTTTGGGGCCGATTTATTTTTAATTGGCTAAAGTGTTTTAATTATTGTTTGGGATTAAATTTTATGTTTTGGACCGTTTCAGCTATGTCGACAATTGACCCAACTGCAATTTCAACCGAGGAAATTGATGATCTAGAACGAAGTAATAAAAAGGTTAAGGATGCTGAGTTGTTCCGATCAATGGAAGAGGATGAAGACCCGTCATCTCACAGTAAGGTTTCATATAAAGAGAAACTGGTATACTCGAATACACCGTCATTTTCTTTAAATTTTGCATCTACTCTTGTAAAGGTAGTATATTTTTGGAAGAGGAGAACATTTTAAACTCGGATGACTTTATTCCTTCGCAGGTTGAGGAAAAAATTAGATTGTATAAGCCTTGGGCCAAGGCAATAATCATTAAGGTATTTGGAAGACGAATTGGATACAAATATCTGTTTACAAAAATTACATACATTATGGAAACTTACTGAAGATATTAATTTAATAGATTTAGGGAATGAGTTCTATCTCATTCGTTTTCAATATGATGAAAATTACTTGAAAGTTCTTCACGAGGTCCCTAGTGTTTGTTCTAAAACATGATAACTTATACCAAATTCTACATCTTACAAAATACAATAGAACACAACATGAATGTAATTCAACATATAAACCACAATACAATACAACATAACAACAATTCAATATATAAACCATACTGAGTTGATCATAATATATAAAATAAAAATACAACAATGAGTTCTTTTATAAGGAAAAAAACAGAATGAAATACAAAATCAACATCTATCATCATTTCAGTTGGAGATACAAGTTCTTCTATTATGACCTAGCATATAATAGTTATCGCATAATACTATTAACTAATCAAAGCACTTTCTCTCTAGAGAAAATTTTCTCTAGAATAGTTTCCCTCCGTTGACCTACGTAGTGCTTCATGGCTGATTCCCCTCCTCCCGGAGGGACCAAAGATAGTTAATATTAATCCTAATAGTCACAAGATTAAACGCCGAAAGAATGATTCTATTGAAGAGGACAATACATCTAATGTTATATACATGGATACCTCTACATGCTCAGAGGAAGGTACACCAGAAACAAGTCTTGCAAGTGTTGGGCAGACCGTGATTTGGCAACTAGACTCAAGAAGGCACCAACCTATTCCGCATCTACACAGGAGAGGATGGTATGGAGGACGATGATGCGCTTGACCTTTCGAACCTGGTGGATCCCCTCAAAGTTCCATAAATGGAACTAAACCTCCCTGTCATTGACTTCACTATTGAGGAATGTCAGGAAATGTGGAAGCTTTGAAAAAAGGCTCTAATATTGAAATTTTCAGGCAAAACGGTACTGGGTGTTGGAACAACGCACTAGAGATCTCTGAAAACTTGAATGGGGTTGAACTCATCAATTTAGAAAAAAGGTTACTATGTTGCATGATTTTACTAAAAAGCAGACTACCATTCGTGTGCTTGAAGGGCGCTCTTAGATAATACTTGGTCATTACCTTACTGTGACCAAGTGGAAGCCTAATTTCAAACCTTCTTGGCCAAGATTTCTTCCACCCTTATGTGGATTAGGTTGCCAGAAGTACCACTAGAATACTTCACTAAAAAGTCCCTGCAGTGTATAGGTAATGCCTTTGGCAGGTTGGTCAAAGTGGATAATACAACCACAACTACGTCTAGAGGGAAGTATGCAAGAATATGTGTTGAACTAGACTTGTCTAAACCGTTGCTACCATCGACATACATTGCAGGCATACTAACTTTTGTTGAGTACGAAGGACTTCATCAAATCTATTTTGAGTGTGGCCAATATGGTCACAATGCAGAGGAATGTCCGAGACATGTTATGGTAGGGAGCACAACACTAGATTATGGTGCTGCCGGGGAGGCTAGTCATGTAGAGGGGGAAGTTAGAGGTCCCTACAGACCATGGATGTTACCTACATACTGAAATAGGAAGAAAAGAGGAACTCAACGGACTAATTTTCTAGCAAGGGCTCAGCGGGCAAATCCCAACTCAACAACATCAAAGTCATAGAGTTTGAGGTTGACGAATGTCAATGCTGTTGCGACTGACCATGCAGCGTCAACATCTAAAACTAAGGATGGTGACCTACCGAAGGAACCCGTACGAAATAAGACAAAGAGTACAGAAGGTACAATGCAAGGGTCTCAATTTGTGATCCTCCATGATCTGCAAGAGAACTTTGCAAACATGGCCGATGAAATCCAAATCTTGAAGGACAAAATACAATCAGTCGAGGGACCTAGTTTAGTGGCCAAGAAAAATAGAGATAGATCCAAAGAGAAGACTGGGAAGGGGCTACAAGGGAGTAGTGGAGAAATTAGTCAGGAAGGCCAGAAGAATGGACACTAGATGGCCAAAGAAGGGTCCAAGATGAAAATGACAAACATGGGTCATCTAGGTCTATTAGGGGAGATTCATTCCAATATTGTTTGGGCCAAGAGTGTAGCATCCGGTTGCAAACAAACTGAAAAAAAGTTTGAGCCCAGGAGGATTGGACCAAGAACAAATTCATTCAGGAGGCCCAATTGACATAGATGTGGACAAGCCACCTGATCGGCTGGATACACCAAAGGTTGATACTCTCCCAGGTACACAAAATAATCAACCTGAACATGCATCGACACTCAGTAACCCTGCTAGAGATGTGCCAACAATCTCACCCTAAGTTGTTATGGAATTCTCAATTCTCTCATGGAACTGTAGGGGGGCCAAATCACCCCTCTTTCATAAACATCTTAAAGATATGTTGAAGGTTTATACAACTACTATTTTAATTCTACTTGAAAGCAAGACACACAACAGCACACCTATATCTCTTATCTGCTCATACTCTCATTTAAATAGCTCTATATGAACTAAAGCTAATGGGTTTGTAGGAGGGATTTGAGTTTTATGAGATGACAATGAGATCAACCTTGAAGCGGTAGCGATGGATGATCAAGTCATCATGGCCATAATCCTTAACAAACAGAAGGTGGAGTGGGTATTAATTGTGTTATATGCCTCACCCAATTATATGTTATGTACCTATCTCTGGGAGTTTTTGCAAAAACTGGGTAAGGTTATCACATCTCCATGGTTGCTAATCAGCGATTGGAACCAGGTACTATCACCAGAAGACAAGCAAGGTGGCCGAGCTGCCTGATGCGTTCCGACTGATATACTAAAATAGGTGTTATTTTACCCTATGTTGATTATGAGTAATTAAGGACTTAGACTGACTAATTGTCACATTTAGTCTCTATGCTGTCACTTAATCAATCAGAACCTAAGGCAGAGTACCTATCGTGTAGCTAGTCTGTTGGAAAGTATATACGATTTTAATTAAATTAATTATCGTACTCCCAGGGAAGTGGTAACGGCTTAGTAGTAACTATCCTCTTACCCTAACTCTTATCTTATGATCCAGTTATGCAATCATTTATCAAAATCTTTGATGAGAGGGTGATTCATTCGCCACTAGGTTTAAGTCTATCTACGCGTAAAAAGTATTTTACAGATAATATTCTGATTCTATGTTATACTGTTCCTACATGTTGATTGACCTATCTTCGAGTATTTTAGATATATCTTGGTCTAGATTGTAATTATGTACTAAGTCTAAACGTGTACCACATCTAAGTTACCTGATAAACCGCCCCATCGCCATTGACGACCCTACTCACGGTTCGAGCTAAAGGCATCTATGAAAGTCCTATGTCACTTAGGAGATCATGCCGCCCGCCCTAACGCCGGCATAAACACACAAACTCAGCCTACTTAGACTACTCTAACAAACATGGTGATCTATAGGTTATTTCATCTAATATGGCAGACATTAATGCTTTCTGACGGGAAAGTCCTAAATTAATGTCTGTTAAACTAAACAGGTTATGATTAGACCGTGGTTAGGAGTTGTCTATAACCGTTCATTTAGTTTAAAAGAAACTACAGTAGACATGCAGTCATAATGAAAATTAAGCTGGTGACCATTTCCGGAAAATCATAAAGTACTTCAACATGCATAACACATATTCATATAATCATAATCCAATATTCATAATTAGTATTTGGACGAACACAATACAGTCATATAAAGAGAGGGACAAGGGGACCGATGCCATAAAGTATTCACCCTTTACGTAGTCCGCTGATGGAGCAACTGCTTGTATATGTTGGACTGCTCGACCCGACTCTGCTCGACAGAACCTTCGGAGGACGCTTCCTCAGCCTAGTAGCTGTACTTTACCTTAATACCCAACTTAAGCACAACCATGTTGACTGACTCTTCGAACGCCTAGTGCCCTCTTAGGATCTCCTAACGAAATCCCGGGTATTCTATGAATACCGAAAATGAACCTATCTAGTCATATTCTAAGATCTGAGACAGACTCTCAGAAACGAAGAACACGAGACATTCTCTAAAACTGTAAATAAACCTATACTAAAACCTGAGAACACTAAGTGACTTGTATACTATGGAAAACTGTATACTTGAAGTCACTAAATGACTCAGATCGAGTGGAGAGGAATGATTTCAACTGAGGAAGGCCTGTGGTATTTATAGTAGGGGAACTGGGTGAATTTTCTCTTCAAAAATCGATGTGGGATTCTGAACTAGGGCTCGGGACACCCGTCCTGGATCTGGGATGGCCGTCCCAGCCTGTTGACCAAGTCAGGACGGCCGTCTCAAGTCCTGGATGCCCGTCCTGGTCTGTTGACCAGGTCAAGACACCCGTCCTAGGTTCTGGACGCCCATCCCGACTTCCAAACTTCTGAAAATCACGTTTTGCCCCGAAATTTGCCATTTTCTTATACTTTTCACCTGACACTTCCAAAATCACAAAAACTGTGAAATTGAGTTAATAACAATCAATTAAGAGCGATTTAACACCAATTTCACCCTAAATTGTGCTTAAAAACATGCTAAAAAGTGATATGATTTATGCATATCATATAACCCCACACTTAGCTTTTTGCTTGTCCTCAAGCAAAGTCTACCTGAAGTTAGTGATTTTAAATCATAGGTGCTGTCACTTAAAATTTCTAGTCATGTTTTTATTTCAAAATTCATCACTGAATCATATAATTCACAACACAGGTCTGACTGGTTAAGTTGCTATGACAAGGTCTCAAATGTCTCTAGTAGATTATCATGATCAAGCAAGGTTAACAACTTAATAACTAGATTGAACTCTTCTCTCAGTCACAAGGTCTTCTCAAAAACTTGTTGCATTGTGTGCGTGTGTCACAAATTGAGAAGATAATAAAATAGAATTAATCAACGCAATCTTAACAAGTGCAAGTATACACCGATCAACAAGTAATATATGTACCTAAGTACAAGATTATCGATCCCACAAGGATTTAGTATGCCAATTATACATACAAACATGATTTACATTTGGTTAAAAGAATAAAGAATGATGAATAATGGGTGGAGATTCGGAGGTTAAGCTATTGCTAAGACGCTGCTGCAGCAACAGAAATGCTGCAGCAACGGAAATGTTGCAGCAACAGAAATGCTGCAGCAGCCCAAATGCCGCAGCATTTCTACCTAACTACTACTACAAGACAGCCTACTGGAAATTTACCATAAGAACTCAACGGGTAATACAATGCTGTAAAAATCAAGCAAAAAATGCAAACATAAACCAGTAGTGAATCCAAGAATGCTAAGCATGCTTTTTGGTTTCCAAATTAACACTACAGTGGTCTGGTTCTACCCAGACTACTTAGCCTACTAGTCTAAACCCCCGATAACATCGTCTCATGGAGTACGAAGTACCGTGAACCTAGAACAACACAAGGCAATGAAATTGGTCGTGTCCCCTGCAATATTGATCGCACGGTCATGCGCCCCAAGCAAGTGCCATGCAATTAACGTGTCAACTAGACCCCTTCCGGTTAGAAAGCCAGATACTAGTTCGATACATAACTTGGATAGTCGTAACCGCAAGTTATTCCTACTCCGTTTAAGTAATTACATGAATAAACTAAGCATGCCCCATACAAGTATCAATAAAAAAAACGATACACAAAACTTATGCATTCTATTCATCTTATGCCACATTACGTTTTTCCACATGTTTATAATTTACTAGACTACAACACCTTCAAGTTATGAATATATATTTTGCTGAAACGAATCATGAAAGACAAAGATCAACGTAATAGGAAAAACAGTCCCTAGGTCCATAGTTACACCAATCAACGGAGCGAATCCCAAGACGGAAAACATATCTATCCCAAAACATTTTTAATCAATCCTTGAACTCATGTAAACATTCTCATATCACCAAGAACATTCAATTACAAAACAGTAGCAATTTGAAGAATATTCAATTACAAAACAGTAGCAAATTGATGAAATGGAGATAGGATTACTCTGGGTAGGAGATCACCCTACTGCCCAAATCAAATTTAATCAACGTGCTGCTGCCCTTCATTCCCTCTGCATGGTGCTGCTGCCCTCGATCATGAACAGCCCGGAAAAATCTAGCAAAGTCGCCCCAGCTTTCTCAGGTTCGTTTCACTCGATCTAGACTCTAAAACACTCTAAAACACACTACCCACTGCCTATACTCTAAGCTACCTGAAACTAAACACAAACAAACTATCTCTACTGTACTTACAATCTTTCTCCTCTCTTCCTCTCCCCCAAACTTTTCTCTAATGTTTTTCTTCTTCTTTTAGCCTTCGAATTTCTCTTCTTGCTTCCCGAACTTGTTGTGCATAATTGACAGTTGTCAATTACTCTCCCAAAACAGCCTACATCTGCCCGATATTTTTTTTTGCTGCTGCCGATTCTTCCAGTGGTGAGTCACAATGCCAGCTGGATTTAACTAATTTCTAAATCCAGAAATTCAGAAATTCCAATTTACTTCTGCGGGATTTCACCGAATACTAAGCTGCAATATGTATGTATTTTGTCTTATCTTCAGCTGTAATTGATTTGGAGTTTGAGAATATATATATATATATATATGTAACAATTGCAGCTGCTTTCCCTCCTGAAAATCTGCTGGAAATGAGCACCTACTGTCGTTCCATCCCTTCATTCTTTGTCCTTTTTTGTCTTTTGTGCCCACTTGTCACTTACTCTCTCAAACATATATATATATATATATTATATATATATATATATATATATTATATATATATTATATTATATATATATATATATATATATATATATATATTAGTAAAGGACAACCGAGAAATCAACCATCCACCAATTCCCAATTCCTTCTAAATTGGTCAACATTTTATCCAATTTCTTTTGACCCATTTCAATCAAAAATTCCCTTTTTACCCTTTTGCAATTGGATCCAAAAATTCCATCACCGTTTATGTGAAATCCTGCACCAATTTAAATGTTAGTAATGGAATTTAATTATAATAAAATTTTGAAATTTCTTTAATTAAAATGGCCATTTTTTACAATTAATCCACAAAATAAAAATGGAGAAAGGAATTATGCAATTTGGTGCATTTTAACTCAAAACCTTTGCACAAGTCATGAAATTGGGTTCAGATTAAGGGCAAAACATGTGTGAATAGCTCTATTATTTTAGAGTTATCAACTAGTCCAGACTAGATTGTCAACACAATATACTCTCGTCTTGACTTTTACCAGATAATACTTCTACCCGTCGCTAGACATACCAGCAACAAACAACCTTCTGATCTGAGCCTTGGTGATAAGATTTTTAATTAGGAATTTATTGATTTTTCTTATATTGATTTTTCAGGGTATTTTGTGTCTGCTTTCACACGTCAACTTTAACTACCCATGTAGCGAGTCCTACTCCGATGACTCCTAGACCTACACGACCTTAGGGCATCAAGCTTTAAGTTCCCCTAAGGAGTGGTGCTCGAGTAGCAAAGGCCACTTGCAAACTACCCTATTTAGTTAACTCTCTTTTTTTTCTTTTCACTTTCAGCTCAGAGCATCATCTAGTCATTTTGATTGCCAATACATCCTCAACTAGTCTAATCTTATCTAGTTAAGTTTTGAAAATGTATTTGGTTGAGGTCTCTAATCCAAACTAAGTTGTGCTCAATTATCAGGAATTCCCTATTTCTAATCGATAAATTCAAGAAAGTCATCACGTTGTCTCCTACTGATCATAACATTCTACATACATATCATAGACATTAGTAATTCTTTACCAATCATACTGCATTTCGAAGTCAAAAATTTTGAAAAAAAATTGGAAGGGTGTGAAAATACGGAAAAGACATGCAAAAATCATGCAAAAATATTTCTACTACAATGCACTGTGCACTGCTACCCCACACTTAAGTCTGACACTGTCCTCAGTGTTCATGCATATCTAAATTACCCCACACTTATTTGAAAACAAGAAGAAATAAAAACAAAACAGAAAACTCTTACCACACACTTATTTGACTAACTGAGGGTAAGAAAGAAAGTAAAGCAATTAAAAGAAATAACAAAATAACAAAACACGAAATAAAATGAAAGAAATACTCCCTTATTCTGCGAAGTCAACAGTCTGCTCGGACAAGTCAAAAGGTTCTCTGTAGATCTTTAAGCGTTGCCCGTTCACTTTTTGAGTAGTGCCGTTAGAATCTATGATGACACATGCTCCGAAGGGTGATACTTCCGTGATAGTGAACGAGTCTGACCAACAGCTACGCAACTTTCCTGGTAAAAATTTGAAACGTGAGTTGTATAGCAATACCTTATCCCCTGGTTCAAAATTCTTCTGGGCTCTGAGTCGCCTGTCATGTCGGAGTTTACTTGTCATCTTGAATTGATGTGACTTTTCATAGGCTTTGAGCCTCCACTCATCCAATTCGTTGAGTTGTAGAATCCGGTGTTCCTTAGTTAAGTTATTGTCTAGATTGCATTTTCGCACTGCCCAGTAAGCTCTATGTTCAAGTTCAACCGGAAGGTGACATGCTCTTCCATAGACTAGTCTATAAGGTGAGAATCTCGTAGTGGTTCTGTATGCTGTACGGAAGGCCCATAATGCATCATCCAGCTTTATGGCCCAATCCTTACGGTTAACACCCATAGTCTTTTCTAGGATTCTATTTATTCCTCTATTGGTTACCTCAGCCTACCCATTGGTTTGAGGATGGTAGGTTGTGGAAAAGCGATGTTGAACTCCATATTGCTGAAGTACCTTCTGCAATTGAGAGTTGCAAAAGTGTGTACCTCGGCACTGATTAGGGCTTTCGGACATCCAAATCTAGCAAATATCTGTTTAAGGAATTTGCACACGACTCTAGCATCATTAGTAGGTAGGGCCTGTGCCTCAGGCCATTTTGAAAAATATTCTACAGCTACTATGATGTACTTCTTACCAAAAGAGGAAGGAAATGGACCCATAAAATCTATACCCCATATGTCAAATATCTCTACACTTTGAATTACCTGTTGGGGTAGACTGTCTCGAGAAGATATGTTTCCAGCTTTCTGACAGGCATCGCACGATCCTATGAACGCTGCGACGTCCTTGAATATGGTAGGCCAGTAGATGCCTGCTTCTTAGCTCGGTCACTCGTGCGCCAGTTCTTGCTATTCCTGTAGAGCCTCTCCAGAGCGTTTCTAGCATCTACATCACTCATTCCATTGGAACCGCTCTAGGGATTGAGTCCATCAAGAACTTGCTTTCCCATGTCCATCATATCCCCGTAGAATTGCTGGATCAGCAGTGCTTCGGTAAGTCCATGTTGGGGGCAGAGCCTGAGTAGCTCCTTCAATCTGTCCCAAGCTTTGATCACTGTCTCGTTAGCAGCTTGAGTAAAACTGGATAGAGCCCTTCGATATTCTAGGACTCTTGCTGCAGAGTAGTACTCTTCCAGGAAGGCTTTGCTTAACTCATCCCATGAGGTGATGGAGTTAGTAGGTAGCTGGGCCAACCATCTCTTAGCTCTGTCCCTGAGTGAGTAGGGAAAGAGGTTTAGTTTGGTTACTTCTACAGTATGATCTCCCTTGAGGTCTTCGCAAAGAGAGGAGAAGTCGGATAAGTGTTCTAGCGGATTCTCGGCTGCAGTTCCTCCAAACTGGACCCGATTAATAATCAACTGGATCACATTCGGTTTAAGATCATAGCGAGGGTTTCCAGGGATTTGAATGGCAGATGATACTAGAACAGTCTGTGGCTAGATGTAGGATTCGAGGGGAGGTCTTTCAGCATCCATCTCTGTTCTTCGCCTATTAGCTGTACGAATGAGACATTCGGGATTTTCAACTGGGGGTTCAAGGTTAGCTTCTGAAGTTCGAGTCATGCAACTACAGAGAAGAATACGTTTAAGCTTGAGCAAACTGGTTAGTGGAGTAACACAGGAAGTGAGAGATTAGAAAAATTGGAAAGGAACAACCAATGTACAACTAAGAAAGAACAAATAAGACAAGAGATAGGGTTGAAGAACAACTTACTGTTGAACAAGAAAAACACATTTTTTTTCTGGTTTTAAATTTTTACACATTTTTTTTCTTTTTATATTTTATTTCGAAACCAGTTAAATTCCCTCAATATGGTTTTAGAATAATTTTCTAAAATTTGATTATCCTAAATGTCTTAATTTCAAATAATATTTAAAATTAATTAGTTATGATAACCCTATATTTTGGAAATTGATTGTCTAACTAGCATAAAATAAGTGTTAGGTCTAAGGTCTAGGTTACTACCATTACCTATCATAAGCTTTTAGAATTGTGATCAGGAATCCTAAATTCATTATGATATTTCCCCCGGCAACGGCGCCAAATATCTGATGCATTCCGACTGATATACTAAAATAGGTGTTATTTTACCCTATGTTGATTATGAGTAATTAAGGACTTAGACTGACTAATTGTCACATTTAGTCTCTATGTTGTCACTTAATCAATCAGAACCTAAGGCAGGTACCTATCGTGTAGCTAGTCTGTTGGAAAGTATCTACGATTTTAATTAAATTAATTATCGTACTCCCAGGGAAGTGGTAACGGCTTAGTAGTAACTATCCTCTTACCCTAACTCTTATCTTATGATCCAGTTATGCAATGATTCATCAAAATCTTTGATGAGAGTGTGATTCATTCGGCACTAGGTTTAAGTCTATCTAAGCCTAAAAAGTGTTTTACAGATAATGTTCTGATTCTATGTTATACTGTTCCTACATGTTGATTGACCTATCTTCGAGTATTTTAGATATATCTTGGTCTAGATTGAAATTATGTACTGAGTCTAAAGGTGTACCACATCTGAGTTACCTAATAAACCGCCCCATCGCCATTGATGGCACTACTCACGGTTCGAGCTAAAGGCATCCATGAAAGTCCTATGTCACTTAGGAGATCATGCCGCTCGCCCTAACGCTGGCATAAACACACAAACTCAGCCTACTTAGACTACTCTAACAAACATGATGATCTATAGGTTATTTCATCTAATATGGCAGACATTAATACTTTCCGACGGGAAAGTCCTAAATTAATGCATGTTAAACTAAACAGGTTATGATTAGACCGTGGTTAGGAGTTATCTATAACCGTTCATTTAGTTTAAAAGAAACTACAGCAGACATGTAGTCATAATGAAAATTAAGCTGGTGACCATTTCCGGAAAATCATAAAGTACTGCAACATGCATAACACATATTCATATAATCATAATCCAATATTCTTAATTAGTATTTGGACGAACACAGTACATTCATATAAAGAGAGGGACAAGGGGACCGATGCCATAAAGTATTCACCCTTTACGTAGTCCGCTGATGGAGCAACTGCTTGTATATGTTGGAATGCTCGACCCGACTCTGCTCGATAGAACCTTCGGAGGACGCTTCCTCAGCCTAGTAGATGTTCTTTACCTTAGTACCCAACTTAAGCACAACCTTGTTGACTGACTCTTCGAATGCCTAGTGCCCTCTTAGGATCTCCTAATAAAATCTCAGGTATTCTATGAATACCGAAAATGAACCTATCTAGTCATATTCTAAGATCTGAGATAGACTCTCAGAAACGAAGAACACGAGACACTCTCTAAAACTGTAAATAAACCTATACTAAAACCTGAGAACACTAAGTGACTTGTATACTATGGAAAACTGTATACTTGAAGTCACTAAATGACTCAGATCGAGTGGAGAGGAATGATTTCAATTGAGGAAGGCCTGGGGTATTTATAGTAGGGGAACTGGGTGAATTTCTCTTCAAAAATCGATGTGGGATTCTGAACTAGGGCACGGGACGCCCGTCCCGGCCTGTTGACCAGGTCAGGATGGCTGTCCCAAGTCTTGGACGCTCGTCCTGGTCTGTTGACCAGGTCAGGACGCCCGTCCTGGGTTCTTGACGCCCATCCCGACTTCTGAACTTCTGAAAATCACATTTTGCCCCGAAATTTGCCATTTTCTTGTATTTTTAACCTAACACTTCCAAAATCACAAAAACTGTGAAATTGAGTTTATAAAAATCAATTAAGAGCGATTTAACACCAATTTTACCCTAAATTGTGCCTAAAAACATGCTAAAAAAGTGATATGATTTATGCATATCACTGCCAGCAATATACAAATGAGGCAAACTTTTGCAGTGGTAACTGAGAATAATTTTCTTGATCTAGGGTTTTTAAAGGGCAAGTTCACTTGGTCTAATGGGAGAGTGGGTGTGGCTTGCATTAGAGAACGACTAGATAGTGCATGGTGCAATGTAGAGTGGCAATGATAGGCACAAATCATATCACATTTTTAGCATATTTTTAGACACAAATTAGGGCAATATTGGAACCGATTTGATCATAATTGATTCAAATTAATATCATTTTGTGTAATTTGTGATTTTGGAAGTCTCAGGAGTAAATTGTGTAAAAACAACAAATATTAGGGTAAAAGTGCAATTTTTTGAAGAGCTGAACTCGGGGTGGCCATCCTAGAGCTCGGGATGCCTATCCTGACCGAGTCAAGGCTCGGGGTGACTGTCCCAGAGGTCAGGACGCCCACCCTGACCTGGTCAAAGCTCAGGACGGGCGTCCCGAGCAGTAGAATAGTGTCCCACATCAAGTTTTCAAGCAAAAATTACTCCTCTCACCCCCTATAAATACCCCAGGGTCCAGAAGGTTGAAATCATCTCGCAACACTCAATACAAGTCATCTAACAACAAAGAGTGTCTCGTTTTCTCTATTCTCTAAGTGTTTATCTCAAATTCTGGAAATTTGATTAGATTAATGTACGTCTTTGGTATTCATAGAATACCAAAATTTTGTTAGGAGATCCTAAGAGAGCAATATGTCACGTCCTTGTTCCTTCAACAAGCGTACCGTGCGGCCTTAGCTCCTTTTTGCCCCTTGCGATAGCTAAGTCAGCTTATTGATCAAAGGTTGCTATAACTTGGCTAAAGAAAGAAACACAAGAAAGAACAACCGAAAGACTTTATGAGTGTGTGGAAAGAGAGCTTTTATCAATATGCTTTGTGATTATACTTTGCTTGGATGATTTACAAATGAGGAGCACCCCTCCTATTTATAGTGCTCCACCTCCTTAAATGGAGTTCTCTAGATTTCTCTACAAAATGTTCCTAAGCACCTCCTTAAATGGAAGGTCCTAGAAAAGCCTATATGGTTCTACACAAGGTGAAGGCTCTAGAACATATTCTAGAGTCCTCCAACAAAAGCTCCTACATATTCAAGCATGCTCTAGAAGATTCTACTTAACACTAGCATGCTCAAGGCCTATCTACTATGTACAAGTATTCTCCACAATATTCTAGGGTATTCTAGAATATTACGGACCAAAATATGCCCCTCTTAAGGCAAAATTCGATAATAAGCCCAAGGAAGTGTGGCGGAGCGTTACATTCTCCCCCACCTATTGTGGTGGCGCCCTTGACGCCTCGTATAGTCAGATTTGGTCTTGGAACTGCCACAAGTCATTTTCAAACTCCCATGATGCCTCGGACTTGGGCAATCCCTTCCACTTGATTAGATATTAGGTCCTTGGTGGCACGCCGGAACGTCGCTGAACCCTCTTGGTAAGTACCTCCTTAACCTCCTTGTCGAAGGACTTGGTGTTGATGGGCGGTGCTCGGTGTGATATGCCTCGGTTAGGGTCTTCCTCATCTTCATGATATGGTTTTAACATGCTTACATGGAAGACTAGATGAATTTTTAAGGTGGATGGTAAATCAACCTTGTACGCCACATTGCCCACTTCCTTTATAATGGGGAACGGTCCCTCGTATCGCCTTATTAAGCCTTTGTGCAAGCTTCAGTATACTTTGAATTGTTAATGTAGCAGCTTGACAAAGACTTGGTCATCTACAGAGTAGTCTTTGGGTCTTTTTTACTCATCGGCCCATCTCTTCATCCTCCTCTGGGCTTTCTCTAAACAAGTCTGTGCTAAGTCCGCTTGCTCATTCCAAAACTTGGCCATGTTTTGCGCTCCTGGACTCTTGGACTCCTTTAGGGGAATGGCTAGTGTGTGCGGAGTTGATGGTTGTCGCCCCGTTGATAATTCGAAAGGGCTCCGTCCCGTTGATTCATTCTTCTGCAAATTATATGAAAATTGGGCCACATCGAGAAGTTTGGCCCAATCCCGTTGATTGGCACTTACAAAGTGCCGCAGGTAGCACTCTACTAGGGTGTTCACTCGCTCTGTTTGCCCATCCGTTTGCAGGTGAAAGCTCATGGAAAAATTAAGTTGTGTACCAAGTATTTTAAATAACTCAGTCCACAATCTCCCGGTGAAGCGCGGGTCTCGATCGCTCACTATGCTCCTCGGTAAGCCCCAAAGCTTTACTATGTGCTTAAAGAACCCTCGGGCAGCTTCCTCGGCTGGGCAATCCTTGGTGCATGGTACGAATGTCCCATACTTGGAGAATCAGTCCACTATGACCATGATGGACCCGTATCCCTCTGACTTAGGTAGTGCCCTTATGAAGTCTAGGGAGATGGAATCCCATGGTCGCTCCGCAATTGGTAAGGGTTCTAGCAACCCGGCCGGACGTTGATTCTCTATCTTATCTTGTTGGCACACAAGGCACGTTCGCACGTATAGCTCCACGCTATCCCTCATTTGTGGCCAAAAGTATACTATCTCTAAGAGCGCCCTCGTACGCCTTTGGCCAGGATGGCCCGCCCATTTGGTGTCATGGACCTCTTTGATCAAGTCGCGCCATAAATTACCCTACTTCGGTACGTATAGTCGGTGCCCTTTTGAGTAGAGCAGACCGTCCTCTACCCAAAACCTCTTGGTTTTACCGCTCTTGGCAAGACTCATGAGTTCTCTAGCCATTGGGTCACGCTCGAACCCTTCTCGGATGCGTTCCATAAGTGTTCCTTTGGCTAGACTGATGGCCGCAAGCTCCGCCTTATGACTAAGTGCATCGGCAACAACATTGTCCCTCCCCGGTTTATACTCTAGCACATAATCGAACTCGGCTAGAAAATCTTGCCACCGTGCTTGCTTGGGGGATAACTTCCTCTGGGTTTGGAAATAGCTAGTTGCAACATTGTCGGTCTTGATGGTGAATCGGGCTCCCAATAAATAGTAGCGCCACACTCGCAAGTAATGGATGATGGCCGTCATCTCCTTCTCTTGCACCGTGTATCACTGCTCGGTTTTGCTTAGTTTCCGGCTCTCGAAAGTTATGGGGTGTCGATCTTGCATCAAGACTCCCCCTATGGCGTAGTCGGAGGCATCGGTATGTACCTCGAATGGCTTCTCAAAATCTGGGAGGGCTAAGACAGGCTCGCGGGTCACCGCAGCCTTTAGATCCTCGAAGGCCCTCACGCAGGCCTCGGACCATACCCACGGCTTTGCTTTCTTGAGTAAGTTAGTCAATGGGGCCGCCCTTGCCGAATACCCCTGTATAAATCGGCGATAATAATTGACTAAACCAAGGAAAGAGCGTAGTTCGGTTACCTTGGTTGGGGCCTCCCAGTCCACGATCGCCTTGATCTTGGCACCATCCATTCGTATCCGTCCATGCCCGATGATATGACCAAGGAACCCCACTTCATCCTTGGCAAACTCACATTTTGACTCCTTCACATGAAGTTGGTTCTCCCGAAGAACCTTGAAGATGATGCGTAGGTGGTTGGCATGCTCCTCCAGCGAGTTGCTATATATGACGATATCGTCCAAGTAGACCACCACGAACAGATCCAAGTAGGATGGAATATCTTGTTCATGAGAGTGCAAAATGTGGTTGGGGCATTGGTTAGCCCAAAGGGCATGACTAACCACTCATAGGACCAATAACGGGTGATGCACATTGTCTTTGGTTCGTCTCCTTCGGCTATCCGGACTTGGTAGTAGCCCTTCTGTAGATCTATCTTGGTATACACCTTGGCTTTCCCAAGTCTATCGAACTGATCGGCTATGAGGGGGATCAGATATCAATTCTTGATAGTGACTTTGTTCAACGCCCGGTAGTCCACACACATCCTCAAAGAGCCATCATGCTTCTTTTGAAATAGAACCGAGGCGCCGAAAGGTGCTCTCGAGGGCCTGATCATCCCTTTGTCGGTTAACTCCTTTAGCTGCTTACGAAGCTCCTCGAGCTCGGACGGCGACATACGATATGGTGCCATTGCGGGTGGCTTGGCATCAGGCTCTAATTCGATGGTATGGTCCACTTCCCTCCGTGGTGGGAGCTGGCTTGGTAACTTGGTCGGCATTACATCTTTGTTCTCATCCAGCACGGCCTGGATGAGAGGGGGCACATCCACTGCCCCTTGGTAGCCTCGCCTTCCTTAACCATGGCAAGGTATGTCGACTCGCCCCATCGTGCTCCCTTAGCAACTTGAATGGTCGACAATTGCCTCTTGTTTGGCTCGCCATAGGGTGATGGAATGGTTGGGACCATGCACACTGCTCCTTTTTCTAAAATGCAAACCGTGCTAAAATTAGGCATGAGAATCACACTTACCTACCTTAAGAAGTCTAGCCCTAGTACCACCTTGGAGTCGTCCATGGGGGCCACGAAAAAATCCACTTGGCCTTCCCAGGTGCCAAGTCGTAGCCTCACGCCTCAAACTACCCCGCTCACACGTTAGGCCTTGGCATTGACGGTCTTCAACCACCCCTTGCCCGTCGACCAACTTAGGCCCAAGTGCCTTACCTCGTCATCGGTAATAAAATTATGGGTAGCGCCCGTGTCGACTAAGGCTTGGGTCGCCTTCCCATTGATGTGCGCCTCAACGTACATGAGCCCCTTGCTCGTTGCGACTGGTGATAGCCTTACTTTGATGGCATTGAGGAGCTGAAGTGAGCCTATCACGCTCGGCTCCTCTTCGGGGTGGGTCTCCGACTCTTGCCGCTCGACTTTGGCTAAGAGGGACCCTAGCTTGGGGCAGTCCCTCATACCATGGGGCCCCTTACAGATGAAGCATCCTCGGCGGGGACAAAGGCCTGCTTCTTTTCTTCATAGCCCTTGCGTGTGGTACCTCGGTCCCCATCCTTGGCTGCCGGCCTACGGATCTCACGCCCATCCCGCCTATCTCCCCCACCTTTGGCGGGATACTTATCCTTGCGCTTGGGGGTGTCGGATGGTGAACGGAACTCGATAAGTAACTCATTGGCGGTGATGGCTTCATCTACATTTTTGACGCTTCGTCGCTGCAACTCTTGCTTTGCCCAATTTTGGAGCCCGTCCACGAAGTGAAATAAGAGATCGTCGTCATTAAGATTGGGGATTTGAAGCATCAGGGTCTGAAAATCCTTAACATAGTCTCGGATGGACTCCTTTTGCCTCAGTTCCCTTAGCTTCTTGCATGCCTCGAAGACAACGTTCTCCGGGTAAAATTGTCGTTTGAGTTCTTTGATGAACTCGTCCCAAGTATCTATATGGCAAGCACCCCTCTCGATGTCGGCATATTTCCTGCGCCACCATAACATCGCATTATCAAAAAGGTAAAGGGTGGTCGTTCTTACCTTGGTGGCCTCGTCTCGAATATTCATGCCCTCAAAGTAGTGTGCCATGTGCCACAAAAAGTTGTCGAATATCTTGGCGTCCCTTACGCCGTTAAAGCTTGTCGGCTTCAGATAGTCGATCTTAGGAGATGGACTTGAACTGCTAGCCTCCCCGCTAACCATGACCTTCTTGCACATCGCTATGTCTTCCTTCAAGGCACAGACGATGTCAGCAAGCTGATCCAAGCGATTGGCCAACATACCATGGGAGTCCCGCAACTCCTTGACGGTATCTCGGCATACTTGAACGGCGTCGATGCACCCTTGCACGTCGCCTTTGGTGGAATCTACTTCCTCCAAGACATGATCCTCCAATATCTTGAACGAGAATTCAACCTTTTCGAGTTTCTCATTGAGCTCGCCCACCACATAGTCCAGTGCAGGTACCTCCACCTTGGATTCTGCACAAGCCTTGCTATGACCTCGTTTCTTTTTCCCGGTGGTGGATTGTGGATCACTCCCACAGGTCTCCTCGACCACCCCCGAGGTGCCGACGTCCTCGGTGTTGATTCCTCTAGCCATGCTCACAACTTTGAACTAGGCTCTGATACCACTTGTCACGTCCTTATTCCTTCAACAAGCGTACCGTGCGGCCTTAGCTCCTTTTCGCCCATTGCGATAGCTAAGTCAGCCTATCGATCAAATGTTGCTATAACTTGGCTAAAGAAAGAAACACAAGAAAGAACAACCGAAAGACTTTATGAGTATGTGGAAAGAGAGCCTTTATCAATATGCTTTGTGATTATACTTTGCTTGGATGATTTACAAATGAGGAGCACCCCTCCTATTTATAGTGCTCCACCTCCTCAAATGGAGTTCTCTAGATTTCTCTACAAAATGTTCCTAAGTACCTCCTTAAATGGAAGGTCCTAGAAAAGCCTATATGGTTCTACACAAGGTGAAGGCTGATGGGGTTTCCGACCGATGTGCTAAATAGGTGTTATTTTACCCTATGTTGATTATGAATAATTAAGGACTGTGATTGACTAATTGTCACATTTAGTCTCTATGGTGTCACTTAATCAGCCAGAACCTAAGGCAGAGTACCTATCGTGTAGCAAGTCTGTTGGAAAGTATCTACGATTTTATTAAGTTAAATATCATACTCCCAGGGAAGTGGCAACAGCTTAGTAGTAACTAGCCTTTTATCCTAACTCCTATCCTATGATACAGTTATGCAATCTTCATCAAATACTTTGATGAGAGGGTGATTCATTCTCCACTAGGTTTAAGTCTAATTAATCCTAGAAGTGTTTTATAGATGAGTTCTGATATTATGTTATACTGTTCCTACATGTTGATTGACCTATCTTTGAGTATTTTAGATGCATCTTAGCCTGGATTGAAACTATGTTCTGTGTCTAAAGGCGTACCACATCCGAGGTCTCTAATAAACCGCCCTACCTTAATGACGGCCCTACTCACGGTTCGGGACGAAGGCATCCATGAAAGCCCTATGTCACTTCGGGGATCATACCGCTTGCCCTAGCCGCCGGCATAATCGGACTCAGCTCGACCCCTACCTAGACTACTTTAACATGCAGGGTGTTCAGCAAGTTATTTTATCTAGCATGGCAGACACCAATACTAATTGATGCCTGTTAAACTAAATAGGTTATGAATAGACCGTGGTTAGGAATTGTCTATAACCCTAACTTTAGTTTAAAAGAGCACATTAAACATGCAGACATAGTGAATATTTAGCAGGTGGCTATTTCCGGAAAAACATAACAACTTGAACATATATAACAAATATTCATAAGAATCGTAATCTGATATTCAAATTAATATTTAGATAAAACAATTCGTAAACATACAGAACCTCGTCTAGGGGACCCACTGTCATAAAGTAATCACCACTCTATGCAGGTCCAACCGGCGTTGCAGCTCCTATATGCTCCTGAATGCTCAATCCTACTCTGCTCGGCAGAGCCTTCGGAGAACGCTCCTTAGACCTAGTAGCAATTGTTTTACCTTACATCCCGGGCTTAAGCAAATTGCCCTAATCTGACTAAGAACACGTACCCTATCTCTCTCTTAGGATCTCCTAACGAAATCCCGGTATTCTATGAATACAAAAAACGAGCCTATCTATCGAAGCCTAAGCTCTGAGACTATTTCTTAGAAACTAAGAAAACGAAACACTAAAGAAAGAAAGAAAACTGAAACTGAAACCCGAGTCTCTCAGTGACTTGTGTACTCAAGAATTGTACACTGGAAGTCTCTGAATGACTCAGATCGAGTGGAGAGGAATGAAATCAACTGCTGGAGGCCTGGGGTATTTATAGCAGCTTCCCGGGGTGATTTTTCATCAAAACTTCGATGTAGGACAACTTCTGGTGCTTCGGGACGCCCGTCCTGAATTGGGACGCCCGTCTTGGTGGTTTGACTGGGTCGGGACGCCCTCCCCGAACCGTTGACCAAGTCAACATTTCCAAAAATTGCATTTTTACCCCAAATTTGCTGTTTTCGTCCAATTTGCTCCTGAAACTTCCAAAATCGAAATTTAAGCAATTTTATGTCAATTTGATTCAATTAAGATCAAATACATTCAAATATTGCCCTAATTTATGTCTAAAAACATGCTAAAAAGGGTATATGATTTGTGGATATCAAATAACCCCACACTTAGCTTTTTGCTTGTCCTCAAGCAAAGTCTACCTGAAGTTAGTGATTTTAAATCATATGTGCAGTCACTTAAATTTTCTAGTCATGTTTTTATTCCAAATATTATTCAGATAATTCTTAACACAGGTCTGACTGGTTAGGTTGCTATGACAAGGTCTCAAATATCTCTAGCAGATTGTTATAATTGAGCAGAAAAACAACTTAACAACTAGGTTGAAGTCTTCTCTTAGTCACAAGGTCTTCCTGATGTGTAGTGTGTGTACTAGTCCAGACTAGATAGTCAACATAATAGACTCTTGTCTTAACTATTACCAGATAACACTTCGACCCGTCGCTAGACATATTGACAACAGACAACTTTCTGAGTTCCGGGCCTTGGTGATCAGATTTTTACTTATTTAGCGCTTATTGATGATTTTTTCTTTTATAGCTTTTCCAGGGTATTTTGAGTCTGCTTAGAACACGTCAACTTCAACTACCCATGTAGCGAGTCCCACTCTGATGACTCCCAGACCTACACGACCTTAGGGCATCAGGCTTTAAGTTCCCCGAAGGAGTGGTGCTCGAGTAGCGAAGGCCGCTGGCAAACTACCCTATTTTTTATTTTCATCATCAATTTTTTTTCTTTTCTTTTCACTTTTAGCTCAGAGTCTCATCTAGTCATTCTAATTGTCAATGCATCCTACAACTGGTCTAATTTTATCTAGTTAAGTCTTGAAAAGGTAATTGGCTGAGGTCTCTAACCCATACTAAGTTGTGCTTAATTATCAGGAATTCCCTACTCCTAATCAATAAGTTCAAAAATAGTCATTAATTATCTCATACTAACCATAACATTCTACCTACATATCATAGACATAAGCAATTGTTTGGAGCATACTGCATTTAGAAGTCTGAAAGACGGAAAATTTTTGAAATTGTTTTTGGAAGGGTGTGAAAATACGGGGAAAACAAGCAAAAGCATGCAAAAATTTTGTTTAAACTACTACAGTGCACCTTGCACTGCTACCCCACACTTATTTCTGACACTGTCCTCAGTGTTCATGCATATCTAGACTACCCCACACTTATTTGAAAACAAGGAGAAATAAAAACAAAATAGAAAAACTCTTACCCCACACTTATTCGACTAACTAAGGGCAAGAAGGGAAATAAAGCATTGAAAGAAATAACAAATGACAAAACACGAAATAAAATGAAAGAGACACTCCCTTTACTAGTTGAGCAGAAGGACTTGCTCAGATCTGTCCATTGGCTCTCGGTATTGTTTTAAACGTTGCCCGTTTACTTTCTGAGAGATGTTATCTTGATCCACGATGATGACTGCTCCAAATGGCGACACCTCTGTAATGGTAAACGGACCTGACCAATAACTGTTTAGTTTTCCTGGAAACAATTTCAAACGTGAGTTGTATAATAACACTTTATCACCTGGTTCAAAATTTTTCTGGGATCTAAGTCTGTTATCATGTCGAATTTTACTCCTCATTTTAAATTGGAGAGAATTCTCATATGCATTAAACCTCCACTCATCCAATTCATTGAGTTGTAACATCCTATTTTCCTTAGACAAATTATCATCTAGATTGCATTTCTGCAAAGCCCAAAATGCTTTATGCTCTAGTTCGACAGGCAAATGGCATTCTTTTCTGTAAACCAATTTGTAAGGTGAAAATCCTGTAGAGGTTCTATATGCCGTACGAAAGGCCCATAAGGCATCATCTAATTTTATGGCCCAATCTTTACGATTAACTCCTACAGTTTTTTCTAAAATTCTTTTGATACCTCTATTGGTTACCTCAACCTGCCCATTGGTCTGTGGGTGATAGGCCGTGGAAAAGTGATGATGAACTCCATATTGCTTGAGTGCTTTCTGCAATTGTGAGTTGCAGAAGTGCGCACCTCTGTCGCTTATGAGGGCTTTGGGACATCCAAATCTGGAAAACAATTTCTTAAGGAATCTACACACAGCTATAGCATCATTAGTAGGCAATGCCTGTGCTTCAGGCCATTTTGAAAAATAATCTACAGCTACTATGATGTAATTATTTCCAAAGGAAGAAGGAAAAGGACCCATGAAGTCAATACCCCAGATATCAAATATTTCGACACTTTGTATCACCTGCTGGGGTAGACCGTCTCTAGAAGAAATATTACCTGTTCTCTGGCAAGCATCACAGGACTGAATGTATGCTGCTGCATCCTTGAAAATAGTAGGCCAATAGAATCCTGCTTCCAACACTTTCCTGGTAGTGTTGGTGGCAGGAAGTAGGTCCACAATGACAATGCTCCAGGATCTTATATCCTTCTTCTTCTGAAACGCACCTTCTGATCATCTGATCTTTACAAATTCGAAATAGAAAAGGATCTTCCCAATAGTAATTTTTCAATTCAGCAAAGAATTTCTTTCTTTGCTGCTTATCCATATTACTTGGGAGGGAGTGAGCAACTAAGTAATTGGCAATGTCAGCAAACCACGGAGGAGAAAGGATAGTAGATAATGCAAATAAGTTCTCATCGGAAATTTATCTGATATTACTGTTTCATCTATTGCTCCTAATCCAGGGTTTTCTAATCTAGACAGATGATCTGCAGCTAAATTTTCAGCCCCTTTCTTATCTCTTATTTCTATATCAAATTCCTGTAGCAATAAAACCCATCTAATCAATCTTGGTTTTGCATCAGTTTTATTGAACAGTATTTCAAAGCAGAATGATCAGTGTAAACTATTGTTTTAGACAAGATTAGATAAGATCTAAATTTATCAAAAGCATATACTACAGCTAGTAATTCCTTTTCGGTAGTTGTGTAATTCTCCTGAGCATCAGTTAAGGTTTTACTAGCATAGTAAATTACATGAAATTTCTTATCACGTCTTTGTCCTAAAACAACTCCTATTGCATAATCACTAGCATCACACATCAATTCGAAGGGCAAACTCCAATCAGGTGATGTCATAATAGGTGCAGTAGTTAATAGTTCCTTAAGTTTATTAAATGATTTCATGCATTTCTCATCAAAAACGAAAGGAACATCTTTACCCAATAAGTTTGTCAAAGGTCTGGCTATTACTGAAAAATTTTATGAAACGCCTATAAAAGCCAGCATGACCTAAGAAACTTCTCACAGATCTTACAGATTTAGGCGGAGGTAGTTTTGAGATCACTTCAATTTTAGCTTTATCTACCTCCATACCTCTCTGCGAAATCTTATGTCCTAAAACAATTCCTTCTTTAACCATGAAATGCATTTCTCCCAGTTTAGAACCAAATTAGATTTTATACAACGTTTAAGCATAGATTCCAGGTTATTCAAACAGATAACAAATGAGTCACCGAACACTGAGAAATCATCCATAAATACTTCCATAGACTCTCCTAACATGTCATCAAAAATAGAGGTCATGCAACGCTGAAATGTAGCAGGGGCATTACATAATCCAAAAGGCATCCTTCTATATGCAAATGTTCCAAAAGGGCAAGTAAACGTAGTTTTATGCTGATCTTCAGGAAAGATAGGAATTTGAAAATAACCAAAATCCATCAAGAAAGCAATAAAACATGTGTCCCGATAACCTTTCTAACATTTGGTCAATAAAAGGAAGGGGGAAGTGATCTTTTCGTGTGGCAGTATTTAGTTTCCTATAATCAATGCATACACGATGACCAGTGACAGTTCTAGTAGGAATTAGTTCATCATTTTCATTCCTAATAACTGTTATTCCTCCCTTTTTGGGTACTACTTGCACTGGGCTAACCCATTCACTATCAGAAATAGGATAGATTAGTCTGGCATCTAGTAATTTAATTACCTCTTTCTTCACCACATCACACACATTAGGATTCAACCTCCTTTGAGGTTGCACACAAGGCTTATACTCATTTTCTAAAAGAATCTTATGCGAACAAAAACTAGGATTTATACCTGGTATATCCGCAATTTTGTATGCAAAGGCTCTTTTATTCCTTCTGAGTATGTCCAATGTTGACTTCTTTTGTTCTGCAGTCAGGTCTGCTGCAAGAATAATGGGAAGCTTTTGTTCAGCGTCTAGGAAGTCGTAACACAGATGGCTCGGTAATTCCTTCAATTCCACTTCTGGGGGCTCTTCTAAAGAGTTCTTTTCTAATCCTAACTCATGAGCACTTATCTCAACGAAATCGTTAGTACTGGTTTCATAATCAGAAGTGTCAAAGTCAAGTTTTTCCAGGGCCAAAGAGTCTATATTTAAGACTGGATAATCAGAGATTAAGTCCAACAGGTTAGTTCCAATCAAATGGTCAAATGCATCCACAGAATAACAATCATCATCTAAATGCATAGGATACTTAAGGGTTTCATTCAAGTTGAAAGTCATATCTTCATTTTCTACCCTTAGTTTTATTTGACCATTGTTGACGTCGATCAATGCCTTAGAGGTAGCTAGAAAAGGTCGACCTAGAATCAAGGGTACATCACTTTCACCATTCATATCCATGACAACAAAATCCATAGGAAAGACAAATTTTCCAACCTTTACTAAGAGATCTTCAATTATCTCCCTAGGAATTTTTACTGTCCTATCAGCAAGTTGTATGCACATTCTAGTCGTTTTCAAATCATGCAGACCTAATTTATCAAATAAACTAGATGGCATTACATTTATGCTAGCTCCTAAGTCTGCTAACGCATGCATATTAGTAATATTACCTATTGTACATGGCAAAGTGAAACAACCTGGATCTTTCTTTTTGGAAGGCAATTTGTTCAAGAGAACTGCCGAACATCCTTCATTAAGAATTACTTTGTCCATGTCAATCTTTCTTTTGTTACTAATAATATCCTTCAGAAATTTAGCATATTTAGGCATTTCAGAAATAACATCAAGAAAAGGTAAATTAACATGAATTTTACCAAAAGTTTTGAAAAACCTCTCGAGTTTCTCCTTATCTTTATTCTGCATTAGTCTTGTAGGGTAAGGTACTCTTGGCCGGTACTCAAGGATGGACTCTTTCTTCTCTTTCTCTGCTACTTTGTTTTCAACTACTGACGGTGTTAATTCCTCAGAGCTATCTTCTTTTTCCTGTACAAAAGTAGAAATGTGAGAAGATTTTGGGAAAGAAGGATTTAGAGTTTTACCAGATCTCAGAGTTAAGGTCTTGCAATCATTTAATGGGCTGGTCCCAGTATTGCTAGGTAGCTTTCCTTGTGATCGATGAGGTAGGTGGGTCGATAACTGTCTCATTTGTCTTTCTAATATCTGCAAGGAGGCTTGTGTGTCCCTGACTATCTGCTCAATCTGCGTCTGCCTATTCTCATTTTGTTGAATTCTTTCTGCATGAGCTTCCTGGACCTTCCCGTTTGACTCTATCATCTCCTTGTTAGAGTCGGCAATGCCTTTCAGTATATTCCTAAATTCTTGCATGGGGTTGATTGGAACGATGTAATTCCTTGGTCTTGGCAGAGCGACTTAATATACTGGCTGAACGCTTTTCCCTTGTTGGAAAGCATTCAATTGATTAGTAATGCTGGCCTTCAGTACCTCAAATTGATCATCAGTGGAGGCGATGGCCGCATTTACTAGTTGCTTCTTAGCTCGATCACTTGTCCGCCAGTTCTTGCTATTCCTATAGAGCCTCTCCAGAGCGTTTCTAGCATCTACATCACTCATTCCATTGAAACCGCTCTGGGGATTGAGTCCATCAAGAACTTGCTTGCCCATGTCCATCATACCCCCGTAGAATTGCTGGATCAGCAGTGCTTCGGTAAGTCCATGTTGGGGGAAGAGACTGAGTAGCTCCTTGAATCTGTCCCAAGCTTCGATCACTGTCTCATCAGCAGTTTGAGTAAAACTGGACAGAGCCCTTCGATATTCTAGGACCCTTGCTGCAGAGTAGTACTCTTCCAGGAAGGCTTTGCTTAACTCATCCCATGAGGTGATGGAGTTAGTAGGTAGCTGGGCCAACCATCTCTTAGCTCTGTCCCTCAGTGAGTAGGGAAAAAGGTTGAGTTTAGTTACTTTTGCAGTATGATCTACCTTGAGGCCTTCGCAAAGAGAGGAGAATTCAGATAAGTGTTCTAGCGGATTCTCGGTTGCAGTTCCTCCAAACTGAACCCGATTAATAATCAACTGGATCACATTTGGTTTAAGATCATAGCGAGGGTTTCCAGGGATTTGAATGGCGGATGATACTGGAACAGTCTGTGGATGGATGTAGGATTCGAGGGGAGGTCTTTCAGCAGCCATCTCTGTTATTCGCCTATTAGTTGTATGAATGAGACGTTCAGGATTCTCAACTGGTGTTTCAAAGTTAGCTTCTGAAGTTCAAGTCATGCAACTACAGAGAAGAATACGTTTAAGCCTGAGCAAACTGGTTAGTGGAGTTACACGGGAAGTGAAAAATTAAAAATTCGGAAGAAAAACAACTATTTAACTATGAAAGGGGAAAAAAGAAAAATAATACAACAGATAGGATACTTACCATTGAACAAGAAAAATACAATTTTTTTTTTCGGGTTTTGAATTTTCCAAAATTTTTTCTTTTTTATATTTTTTTATTTTTTTCGAAAGCAGTTAAATTTCCTCAATATGGTTTTAGAATAATTTTCTAAAATTTGATTATCCTAAGTGTCTTAATTCCAGATAATATCTAAAATTAATTAGTTATGATAACCCTATATTTCGGAAAGTGATGTCTAACTAGTATAAGATAAGTGTAGGTCTAAAGTCTAGGTTACTACCGTTACCTATCATAAGTCTCTAGAATTTTGATCAGGAATCCTAAATTCATTATGATATTTCCCCGGCAACGGCGCCAAAAATCTGATGGGGTTTCCGACCGATGTGCTAAATAGGTGTTACTTTACCCTATGTTGATTATGAATAATTAAGGACTGTGATTGACTAATTGTCACATTTAGTCTCTATGGTGTTACTTAATCAGCCAGAACCTAAGGCAGAGTACCTATCGTGTAGCTAGTCTGTTGGAAAGTATCTACGATTTTATTAAGTTAAATATCGTACTCCCAGGGAAGTGCCAACGACTTAGTAGTAACTAGCCTTTTATCCTAACTCCTATCCTATGATCCAGTTATGCAATCTTCATCAAATACTTTGATGAGAGGGTGATTCATTCTCCACTAGGTTTAAGTCTAATTAATCCTAGAAGTGTTTTATAGATGAGTTCTGATTCTATGTTATACTGTTCCTACATGTTGATTGACCTATCTTCGAGTATTTTAGATGCATCTTAGCCTGGATTGCAACTATGTTCTGTGTCTAAAGGCGTACCACATCCGAGGTCTCTAATAAACCGTCCTACCTTAATGACGGCCCTACTCACGGTTCGGGACGAAGGCATCCATGAAAGCCCTATGTCACTTCGGGGATCATACCGCTTGCCCTAGCCGCCGGCATAATCGGACTCAGCTCGGCCCCTACCTAGACTACTTTAACATGCAGGGTATTCAGCAGGTTATTTTATCTAGCATGGCAGACACCAATACTAATTGATGCCTGTTAAACTAAATAGGTTATGAATAGATCGTGGTTAAGAATTGTCTATAACCCTAACTTTAGTTTAAAAGAGCACATTAAACATGCAGACATAGTGAATATTTAGCAGGTGGCTATTTCCAGAAAAACATAACAACTTCAACATATATAACAAATATTCATAAGAATTGTAATCTGATATTCGAATTAATATTTAGATAAAACAATTCGTAAACATACAGAACCTCGTCTAGGGGACCCACTGTCATAAAGTAATCACCACTCTATGCAGGTCCAGCCGGCGTTGCAGCTCGTATATGCTCCTGACTGCTCGATCCTACTCTGCTCGGTAGAGCCTTCGGAGAACGCTCCTTAGACCTAGTAGCAATTGCTTTACCTTACATCCCGGGCTTAAGCAAATTGCCCTAATCTGACTAAGAACACGCACCATATCTCTCTCTTAGGATCTCCTAACGAAATCCCGGTATTCTATGAATACCAAAAACAAACCTATCTATCGAAGCCTAAGCTCTGAGACTATTTCTTAGAAACTAAGAAAACGAAACACTAAAGAAAGAAAGAAAACTGAAACTGAAACCCGAGTCTCTCAGTGACTTGTGTACTCAAGAATTGTACACTGGAAGTCTCTGAATGACTCAGATCGAGTGGAGAGGAATGGAATCAACTGCTAGAGGCCTGGGATATTTATAGCAGCTTCCCGGGGTAATGTTTCATCAAAAATTCGATGTGGGACAACTTCTGGTGCTTCGGGACGCCCTCCCCGAACCGTTGACCAAGTCAACATTTCCAAAAATTGCATTTTTGCTCCAAAATTTGCTGTTTTCGTCCAATTTGCTCCTGAAACTTCCAAAATCGAAATTTAAGCAATTTTATGTCAATTTGATTCAATTAAGATCAAATACATTCAAATATTGCCCTAATTTATGTCTAAAAACATGCTAAAAGGGTATATGATTTGTGCATATCAAAGGCTCTAGAACATATTCTAGAGTCCTCTAACAAAAGCTCCTACATATTCAAGCATGCTCTAGAAGATTCTACTCAACTCTAGCATGCTCAAGGCCTATCTACTATGTACAAGTATTCTCCACAATATTCTAGGGTATTCTAGAATATTCCGGACCAAAATATGCCCCTCTTAAGGCAAAATTCGATAATAAGCCCAAGGAAGTGTGGCGGAGCGTTACAAATAGGTTCACGTAGAATTAGTCAACAGGGCATTGCTTAAGCCCATGACGTAAGGTAAAGCAATTGCTACTAGGCCAAGGAAGCGTTCTTCGAAGGTTCTGTCGATCAGAGTAGGATCAAGCAACACAAAGGATACAAGTTTGGCAATGTCGGCGGACCTCATAAAGTGGTGACTACTCTATGGACATGGTTCCCTAGATCTTTTTTGTATATCTTTGCATTGTGTTCATCTAGATACATATTTAAATACTGAATTATGATTGCTATATTATGTATGTTTTGTAAGTTGAGGTTCTGTTCATTTTTCTGGAATGTCACCTGCTTAATTGACATTATGTCTGATTATCTGTTTGCTCTTTTAAACTAAATGCATGGTTATAGACAACTCCTAACCACGGTCTAAATCATAACCTGTTTAGTTTAACAGACATTAAGGTCTTCCAGATTAGGTAAAATAACATACAGATCACCATGTTTGTTATAGTAACCTAATGAGGCTGAGTTTGTGCGCTAGGCCAGCCCTAGGGTGAGTGGTATGATTTCCTGAGTGACACATGCTTTCATGGATACTTTAACCCAAAATGTGAGAAGGATTTTCATGATGCGTTCCGATTGGTATGCTAAAAGATAGGAATTATTTACCTATTTTGATTATGAGTAATTAAGGACTGAGTCTTACTAATTGTTACTTTAGCATTCAATTGTTGTCACTTAATCAATCAGAACATAAGGCAGAGTACCTATCTTGTAGTTAGTCCTTGGAAAGTACCTACGATTTTAATTTATGAATATCGTAATCCCAGGGAACTGGTAACGGCTTAGTAGCAACTATCCCTTAATCCTAACAATTATCTTATTTATTTAATTAATCAATCATTTTATCAATATCCTTGAGATTGATTGGTGATCCCAATCACACATAACAAGCAAACAACATTCAAGAGTAGATATGCATTCATCAAATAAGCTCAGTTATTACAACTTGTTTGACCTTATCTTCAAACATTTTAGATATATCTTGATCTCTAAGGCAATTATGAAATGTATCCATCTGTTTACCATATTTGAGTGATGCGTTCCGATTGATATGCTAAAAATAGGTTTTATTTACCCTATATCGATTATGAATAACTAAGGACTTAGAATTACTAATTGTCACATTTAGCATCTATGTTGTCACTTAATCAATCAGAACCTAAGGCAGAGTACTTATCGTGTAGCTAGTCTGTTGGAAAGTACCTACGATTTTAATTTCAGAAATTATCGTACTCCCAGGGAAGTGGTAACGGCTTAGTAGCAACTATCCTTTTACCCTAACTCTCATTTTATTATCCAGTTATGCAATCATTCATCAATATCTTTGATGAAAGGGTGATCCATTCTACACAAGGTTCAAGTTCATTAAGCATGCAAGAGTATTTTACAAACAAGTGTTCAAATATATGTTATATTATTTCTACATGTTGATTGACCTATCTTCGAGTATTTTAGATATATCTTGGTCTAGATTGCAATTATATACTGATTCTACTTATATACCACATCTGAGTTATCTGATAAATCGCCCCATCGCCATTGACGGCCCTACTCACTGTTCAAGCTAAAGGCATCTATGAAAGTCCTGTGTCACTCAGGAGATCATGCCGCTCGCCCAAACGCCGGTATAAACACATGAACTCAGCCTCATTAGACTACTCTAACAAACATGGTGATCTATAAGTTATTTTATCTAATATGGCAAACCTTAATGCTTCAGTCCTCACACAAATCCCTAAATTAAGGCTTCTTAAACTAGATAGGTTATGATTAGACCGTGGTTAGGAATTGTCTATAACTGTTCATCTAATTTAAAAGAGCAAGTAGACATACAGTCATAATGATAATTAAGCTGGTGACCTTTCCGGAAAAATGTAAATATCTTCAACATGCAAAACACATATTCATAATATCATAGTTTAACATTCAAATGGGTCTTTGGACAAACACAATACCAAAATATAAAGAGAGGGACAAGGGGACCACCACCATAAAGTATTCACCCTTTATTAGGTCTACTGATGGAGCAACTACTTGTATATCCTGGACTGCTTGACCCGACTCTGCTCGACAGAACCATCGAAGAACGCTTCCTCAGCCTAGCAGCTATTGATTTACCTTACGTCCCGGGCTTAAGCAAAGCCATGTTGACAAATTCTTTGATCACCTAATGCTCTCTCAGGATCTTGTTGCGTTGTGTGCGTGTGTCACAAATTGAGAAGATAATAAAATAGAATAAATCAACGCAATCTTAACAAGTGCAAGTATACACCGGTCAACAAGTAATATATGTACCTAAGTACAAGATTATCGATCACACGGGGATTTAGTATGCCAATTATACATGTAAACATGAATTACATTTAGTTAAAAGAATAAAGAATGATGAATAATGGGTGGAGATTCGGAGGTTAAGCTACTGCTAAGCTATTGCCAAGATACTGCTGCAGCAACAGAAATGCTACAGTAATTATACCTAACTACTACTACAAGACAGCATACTGGAAATTTACTATAAGAACACAACAGGTAATACAATGCTGTAAAAATCAAGCCAAAAATGCAAACATAAACCAGTAATGAATCCAAGAATGTTAAGCATGCTTTTTGCTTTCCAAACTACCCAGACTACTTAACCTACTAGTCTAAACCCCCGATAACATCGTCTCATGGAGTACGAAGTACCGTGAACCTAGAACAACACAAGGCAGTGAAATTGGTCGTGTCCCCTGCAATATTGACCGCACGGTCATGCGCCTCAAGCAAGTGCCATGCAATTAACGTGTCAACTAGACCCCTTCCGGTTAGAAAGCCAGATACTAGTTCGATACATAACTTGGACAGTCGTAACCGCAAGTTATTCCTAATCCATTTAAGTAATTTCATGAATAAACTAAGCATGCCCCATACAAGTATCAATAAAGAAAACGATACACAAAACTTATGCATTCTATTCATCTTATGCCACATTACGTTTTTCCACATGTTTATAATTTACTAGACTACAGCATCTTCAGGTTATGAATATATATTTTGCTGAAATGAATCATGAAAGACAAAGATTAAAGTAATAGGAAAAAACAGTCCCTAGGTCCATAGTGACACCAAACAACGAAGCCAATCCCAAGACGGAAAAAATATCTATCCCAAAACATTTTTAATCAATCCTTGAACTCATGTAAACATTCTCATATCACCAAGAATATTCAATTACAAAACAGTAGCAATTTGAAGAATATTCAATTACAAAACAGTAGCAAATTGACGAAATGGAGAGAGGATTACTCTGGGTCGGAGATCACCCTACTGCCCAAATCAAATTTAATCAACGTGCTGCTACCCTTCGTTCCCTCTGCGTGGTGCTGCTGCCCTCGATCATGAACAGCCTGGAAAATTCTAGCAAAGTCGCCCCAGCTTTCTCAGGTTCGTTTCCACTCGATCTAAACTCTAAAACACACTACACACTGCCTATATTCTAAGCTGCCCGAAACTAAACACAAACAAACTATCTCTACAGTACTTACAATATTACTCCTCTCTTCCTCTCCCAAACTTTTCTCTACTGTTTTTCTTCTTCTTTTAACCTTCAGAATTTCTTTTCTTGCTTCCCGAACTTGTTGTGCATAATTGACAGCTGTCCATTACTCTCCCAAAACAACCTACATCTGCCCGGTATTTTTGTGTTGCTGCCGATTCTTCCAGTGGTGAGTCACAACGCCAGCTGGATTTAACTAATTTCTGAATCCAGAAATTCAAAAATTCCAATTTACTTCTGCAGGATTTCACCGAATGCTGAGCTGCAATATGTATGTATTTTGTCTTATCTTTAGCTGTAATTGATTTGGAGTTTGAGAATATATATATATGTAACAATTGCAGTTGCTTTCCCTCCTGAAATTCTGCCGGAAATGAGCACTTACTGCCGTTCCATCCCTTCATTCTTTGTCCCCTTTTTTTTTGTCTTTTGTGCCCACTTGTCACTTACTCTCTCAAACATATATGTGTGTGTATATATATTATATATATATATTATATATATATATATATATTTTAGTAAAGGACAAAAGAGAAATCAATCATCCACCAATTCCCAATTCCTTCTAAATTGGTCAACCTTTTATCCAATTTCTTTTGACCCATTTCAATCAAAAATTCCCTTTTTGCCTCTTTGACCGTAGGCATACCTGTATTATCAAATAGAAGAGTACTAATAAGAGAGAAAGAGAACGACATTGTAATATGAAATTGAAGTCTCAAAACCAATTTTGAAAATTCTGAAAGAAACTTAGGAGTAAACAGCCATTAATTCCGCATTGAAGCACCTGAAAATAAAAGAAAAATAATTAAAACAAAATAAGGAAAAGAAATCGAATGCTGAAAAAAATAAAAACAAACAAGAAGAAATAAGAAAAACTTAATAAAAAAAATGCAATAAATAATAGATGAAAGTGTTCACTTATAGATTGTGCTGAATTAACCACTTATCATTGACAAGTATTAGAGGTGAAGAGTTTTGCACAATGTCTTCTTTAACCATGAAGTGACACTTCTTCCAATTGAGGACTAGGTTGGTGTCCTCACAACGTTAAAGAACCTTGGCCACATTCTCTAAGCATTTTTCAAAAGAGTCCCCAAATATGGAGAAGTCATTCATGAAAACCTCTAAATATTGCTTCACCATATCTGTGAAAATGGCCATCATATATCGTTGGAACATTGTTGGAGCATTACACAGTCTGAATGGCATTCTTTTGAATGCTAAAGTACCATAAGGACAAGTGAAGGTCGTTATGTTCTGGTCCTCTAGTGCTACAGCAATCTGATTGTAACCAGAATACCATCCAGAAAGCAATCAGAATCTCGTCCAGCCAACCTATCCAACATTTGATCAATGAAAGGCCACAAAAGCAGTTGTTTCTTGTGGCTTTGTTCATCTTCTTGTAATCCATGCAAATTCTCCATCCCCAGCGCTGTTAGATATAGGATAAATAATGCCAAAATCTAGCCACTGGATAATTTTGTTCCTTTACCACTTCCTTCGTAATTGGATTTAATCATTTCTTCCCTTCTATTAAATTTTTGGAATTGTCTTCCAAAATTATCTTGTGCATGCATAAGGTTAGTCATATACCTTTGATGTAAGCTATGGTCTAGCACATAGCTCGCTTATGCTGTTGCAAAGCTCCAAGCAATTCTCCTCCTATTTCGCACTCAGCAGTGCTGAAATGATTACTGGCAGTGTAGATTCTGCCCCTAGAAAACCATGCTTCAAATGTTGCGGCAATTGCTTCAATTCCAGCTGTGTTGGTTCTTCAACTGAAGGTTTTGTTATCTTGAAATCTCGAGAAGACAACTCCAAGGATTCAAATTGCGCGCGAAATTTGAACCTTTGGGGGTTTACTTCTAACCAAGCTGAATGTACTCCGGTCTCCACATTGCCATCATTATGTAGACTTTCCTCCGTCAATGCATCCTCTGCATCCTCATCTTGCTCTTCATCGTTTTCTGCCCGAGAATCACTTGTGGTGATTCGAAAACACTCCTCACCTTCATCATGGAATTTCATGGCTTTGATAAGAGTCCTCCACGTAGCACTCTCTGGAAGATTGCATTGCTGCAGCATCTCCGCTGTTCTGGAATGGTATTTTTCTGCGGCAGTTGCGATGTTGCAGCATTCGGCTGTTCTGGAATACTGTTTTGCTGCAGCATTTGAGATGCTGCAGCATTTGGCTCCCCTGATTTTTTCCCAGCTATTGGAATTTCTGCATTCTGGCTGGACTCACTGGTCTTCTCAGCTGCTCCAGACTTCATTTTTAGCTCGTCCAATATTCTGCCACTTCATAGTGTTATCGCTTTGCAATGTTCGTTTCTTCTCTCCTTGGATTCTCTATATCACTCGGAAGTGATCCTTGTGGTCTGTTTCTCATCTCTTGGGCTAACTGCCCCATTTGGCTTTCCAAGTTCCACACAGTAGATGATAGTCTTTGGAGAGTTGTTTTTGTTCTTGCCATGAAGTCTCTCATCATATTTTCTAAAGTGTTTGAAGGTGGTGGTTGTTGTAGAGGTCTTAGGGAGTACGAGAACAATTTCAGCTTCAACATTTCATCTGCTATCCCGTTTGCAACATTTGAAACATCATTGGTTTCAGCTCGAACTGGGCTGCAGTAATCTCTGGTCTTACAATGCTTGGATTCAATTCATTAAACATAGGGACCGCATACTGTCGAATAGCATGGTTCCTATCGTCTGCCAACACCACAGGATTATTAGACATGTTCATTTTCTACAACACGCTGCTCCGCCATGTCTACCTTGTCCTTGGTTTGTTTCTTTTTTTCCTTAACGCCTTGGTGGTTCTCTCAATCTCTGGATCGAGTGGCAGCACTGTAGCTTGAGAGCCCTTGCGCGTTTTACTCATGCAAAATAGCACACGTTAAGGAATGAATGATACACAAGCTGAAATTTAACAACTAATTCAGATCAATAATTCACAAAAATAGTTCAGCCCATGCATATTTATTCGTCCCTCATACAATCATTTCAATAATCTCATAAGCTCAAGAATGAGTATAACATAAAACAACAAAAGTAACAAAATGCAAACAATATTTACAAACAATTGACTCCAAAATCCCCGACAACGGCGCCAAAAACTTGTTGTGTTGTGTACGTGTGTCACAAATTGAGAAGATAATAAAATAGAATAAATCAACACAATCTTAACAAGTGCAAGTATACCCCGGTCAACAAGTAATATATGTACCTAAGTACAAGATTATCGATCCCACAGGGATTTAGTATGCCAATTATACATGCAAACATGATTTACATTTGGTTAAAATAATAAAGAATGATGAATAATGGGTGGAGATTCGGAGGTTAAGCTACTGGTAAGCTATTGCCAAGATACTGCTGCAGCAACAGAAATGCTACAGCAATTCTACCTAACTACTACTACAAGACAGCCTACTGGAAATTTACCATAAGAACACAACAGGTAATACAATGCTGTAAAAATCAAGCAAAAAATGCAAACATAAACCAATAATGAATCCAAGAATGCTAAGCATGCTTTTCGGTTTCCAAATTAACACTATAGCTGTCTGGTTCTACCCAGACTACTTAGCCTACTAGTCTAAACCCCCGATAACATCGTCTCATGGAGTACGAAGTACCGTGAACCTAGAACAACACAAGGCAGTGAAATTGGTTGCGTCCCCTGCAATATTGACCGCACGGTCATGCGCCCCAAGCAAGTGCCATGCAATTAACGTGTCAACTAGACCCCTTCCGGTTAGAAAGCCAGATACTAGTTCGATACATAACTTGGACAGTCGTAACCGCAAGTTATTCCTACTCCGTTTAAGTAATTACATGAATAAACTAAGCATGCCCCATACAAGTATCAATAAAAAAAACGATACACAAAACTTATGCATTCTATTCATCTTATGCCACATTACGTTTTTCCACATGTTTATAATTTACTAGACTACAACACCTTCAAGTTATGAATATATATTTTGCTGAAACGAATCATGAAAGACAAAGATCAACATAATAGGAAAAACAGTCCCTAGGTCCATAGTGACACCAATCAACGGAGCCAATCGCAAGACGGAAAACACATCTATCCCAAAACATTTTTAATCAATCCTTGAACTCATGTAAACATTCTCATATCACCAAGAACATTCAATTACAAAACAGTAGCAATTTGAAGAATATTCAATTACAAAACAGTAGCAAATTCACGAAATGGAGATAGGATTACTCTGGGTCGGAGATCACCCTACTGCCAAAATCAAATTTAATCAACGTGCTGCTGCCCTTCATTCCCTCTGCATGGTGCTGCTGCCCTCGATCATGAACAGCCCGGAAAAATCCAGCAAAGTCGCCCCAGCTTTCTCAGGTTCGTTTCCACTCGATCTAGACTCTAAAACACACTACCCATTGCCTATACTCTAAGCTACCCGAAACTAAACACAAACAAACTATCTCTACTGTACTTACAATCTTTCTCCTCTCTTCCTCTCCCCCAAACTTTTCTCTAATGTTTTTCTTCTTCTTTTAGCCTTCGAATTTCTCTTCTTGCTTCCCGAACTTGTTGTGCATAATTGACAGTTGTCCATTACTCTCCCAAAACAGCCTACATCTGCCCGATATTTTTTTTGCTGCTGCCGATTCTTCCAGTAGTGAGTCACAACGCCAGTTGGATTTAACTAATTTCTGAATCCAGAAATTCAGAAATTCCAATTTACTTCTGCGGGATTTCACCGAATACTAAGCTGCAATATGTATGTATTTTGTCTTATCTTCAGCTGTAATTGATTTGGAGTTTGAGAATATATATATATATATATATATATATATGTAACAATTGCAGCTGCTTTCCCTCTTGAAAATCTGCTGGAAATGAGCACCTACTGCCGTTCCATCCCTTCATTCTTTGTCCTTAATTGTCTTTTGTGCCCACTTGTCACTTACTCTCTCAAACATATATGTATGTGTGTATATATATATATATATATATATATATATATTAGTAAAGGACAACCGAGAAATCAACCATCCACCAATTCCCAAGTCCATCTAAATTGGTCAACATTTTATCCAATTTCTTTTGACCCATTTCAATCAAAAATTCCCTTTTTACCCTTTTGCAATTGGATCCAAAAATTCCATCACTGTTTATGTGAAATCCTGCACCAATTTAAATGTTAGTAATGGAATTTAATTATAATAAACTTTAGAAATTTCTTTAATTAAAATGGCCATTTTTTACAATTAATCCACAAAATAAAAATGGAGAAAGGAATTATGCAATTTGGTGCATTTTAACTCAAAACCTTTGCACAAGTCATGAAATTGGGTTCAGATTAAGGGCAAAACATATGTGAATAACTCTAATATTTTAGAGTTATCAGATCTCCTAACAAAATCCCGAGTATTCTATGAATACTAAAAATGAACCCTATCTAGTCGTATTCTAAGATCCTGAGACAGACTCTCAGAAAACAAAGAACACGAGAAACTCTAGTATACTGAAATATACTTGAACAAAAAAACACCTGAGATCACTGAATGACTCGTATACAGTAGAAAATTGTGTACTGAAATCCACTGAATGATTCAGATCAAGTGGAGAGGGATATTTTCAACTGTAGAAGGCCTAGGGTATTTATAGCAGGGAAGTTGAGTGAATTTCTCTTCAGAAAACTATGTGGGATACTGTTCATGGGTTCGCGACGCCCGTCCCGATCTGTTGACCAAGTCAGGATGCCCGTCCCGGTGCTTTGACTGGGTCTGGGATGCCCATCCCGGGTCTTTGACAGGGTCAGGACGCCCGTCCTGACTTCCGAACTTCCGAAAATCACATTTTTTCCCCGAAATTTGCCATTTTCTTGCATATTTATTACGTTGTGTGCATGTGTCACAATTTGTAAAGATAAGAAAATGAAGTAAATCAACGCAATCTTAACAAGTGCAAGTATACACCGGTCAACAAGTAATATATGTACCTAAGTACAAGATTATCGATCCCACAAGGATTAAGTGTGCCAATTACAATTGCAAATACAACTGTTTAATTGGTTATCAAAAGAATAAAAGAATAAAGAATGATGAATAATGAATAGAGATTGGTCTAATGCTGCGGCAACACTAATGCTACGGTAAAGCTAAACTAATAGTTAAGGGTCAGCCTACTAGAAATAACCACAAGAGTACTACAGGTAATACAATGCTACGGCATTCACGCCCAAAATGTAAATACAAACTAGAGATGAATCTAAACATACAGAACATGCTTTCAGTTTCCAGATTAATGCTACAGTGATCTGGTTCTACCTAGATTACTTGATCTACTAGTCTAGATCCCCGATAACATCGTCTCAAGGAGTACGAAGTACCGTTGACCTAGAACAACACTGCTTAGTGAATTTGGTCATGTCCCCTGCAATGTTGAGCGCACGGTCATGCGTCTCTATCTAGTGCCACATAACTATCTTGTCCACTAGCTCTCTTCTAGTTAGAAAGCCAGATACTAGTTTCTATACATAACTTGGACAGTCGTAACCGCAAGTTATGCTAAATCTGTTTAAGTAATTACATGAATAAACCAAGCATGCCCCATACAAGCAGTAATCATAGAAACAGAGAACAATGCTACATCATACTCATCATCGTATTCAAAACAGTGTAAACAACATGTTCATATTTAACTAAACCTCAGCAACTTCAAGTTATAAATACACATTCAGCATTGGGAATAATGAAATCCAAGAATTAAAGTAATGGAATAAAATACTACTATAGCCATAAAGAGTAATTCTATTACAAAACACGTTTAATTAATCCCAAAATCTCGTCTCCAACTAATACCCAACATTCAAGTAAAAGTTTATACAAGACAATGAATAAAATGAGGAAATAGGTAGAGAATTACTCGGGTCTGAGATCACCCTACTGCCCAAATCGGTTTAATCAAGATTTCCCACTGTTATTCCTCCTCCGAATGATGCTGCGGCATCTTTTCTGCTAAGCTGATGAATCCTCAGCAAGTCACCCTGCTTCCTCTTGGGTTTTTCCCTACAGAATTAATCTATGCTAACAAATGCTAAAAACTCTACTGCCAACTTTCTTCTATGCTCTCTAAAATAATGGGTAAAACCAATCTCCTTCTCTATTCTCTCTGTCTACCTTTTTCCCACGGGTTCCTCCTGGTATTTATAGTGTTCCCCTTGCTTCCCAAGTCCAGTAGATTCAGCCATATGTCCAGATTTCTGGAATTTTCTTTTAATTAAAGGTGAAAAATCTCAAATAAATTCCAGCTGCCTTTTGTCTTTTTCCTCCTTGTTCCAGAATGTCCTCGGGTATTAAGCTAAGCATCCACGTTTATAATTAATTAAAACATAATTATTTATAAAAAATAACTAAAATAAATTGGTAAGTTGAATTCTTTATTTTGTTCCCCTTTTTACCCTTGCCACAATAAATCAATTCGAGCCAAATCCAAAATAATAATTAGAAAATTCAGTGCGTAACATTCAATCGGAAATTAATTAAATTAAATTGACTTATTGCTATTAAAATCATTATTTTTGTAAAAAGAGGAAAAGTGACAATTAAACGCATTTTAACTCCAATTTATGAATAATTCAGTCACTTCAATAAGAAAATGTGGGCCAAGCTTATGTGAATAACTCTATTATTTTTAGAGTTATCACACCCCTAAACTGAAACCATTGCTCGTCTCGAGGAATGCTGCAGTAAAGCGAAGACAAAATGAAATATGCATACCCACTAGAAAATTTGGCTCAGCAGTTTCAGCTAAACTTGGGACCAGTGATTTCAGAGAGAAAATTCAAAATTCAAGTAGGCATCATGTTCCATCTTTCGTTAAACAGCCAAATATTAACCAACCCAAGCTCAAAGAATTTCTACTCCAGTGTGTGTGTGAATAGTCCAGCTTATTGGTTTCTTTCATTCATGAATCAGCAGTTGATAATCCTAAGATACATTTTGTATTGCCAGAATTCAATTTATTATACCACTCTCCACTAATGTAGCAAACTCATTAACAAAGATAAAAAATGTCTTACTTTGGTTGTAATGTTGGCTGGGGCTAAGGTATGATAAATATAGGTAAAAAGTGGGCTTGAACTCAGTCCCAATCTGCCCAGGACACACTTAATGCAAGTAATTTTCATATATTTCTTCTGTAGAGGGTCTACCTTTTTCTCATTTTTGCTCTAGCAAATAATTCATCATTTGGTCATATTTTTTATAGGCATCCTCAATAATGAGCTTTGCTCTTTATTTCTCTTTTTTCTTTCACCTTTGTAGTCAGAGATTTTAACTTTATTTTTCAAGCATTTAAATGAACCATTATCGCCCATACATTTAGAATTTTACTGCCATCCTTTTAGGATGCTGCATCATTGTTGCTACAGTATTTCTATGATTTTTTCAGAAATTCTCTTTTTCTCTCTTTCTCGCATCCCCAAACTTATTTTTAAACATATTCTAAGCAGACTAAGATTAAGTTCTTAGGAGGCAAAGAAAGGACACAAGCAAATATTTTGGTAAAAGTGGCTCACCTGTTCGATGTGGGTGTCCAAAAAATTAGGCTAGGCTCGACTTGGTTTACTAGGAAAAATAAATGCATCATGGTTAGGCTAGAAAGGCTCAATCATTTAAAAAATGTGCCTTAATCATTTCAATGCTACTGAGTTTACTATAATTTCTCCTCAAGGGGTATTAAGAAAATTTGTCTAAGTCTAGACTATTGTGTAAAAGATGGGGAGTAAAAATAGGTTTCACTTAGAGTCAACTAATACCTAATTATTTTAAAATAATTGGTACATGGCATACAAGAATATACTTTTAGCTGTAAGAACTCATCATTAATCGGGTCCCAAAGTCTATCCTAATCTTGTTTAAGCCATTTTTCTAATGGAACACATGCAAATGCTACCGCATTCATGCTAACAGTTCTTTTATGCTAAGCCATTCATTCAATAAAACAGGTTCAGATACTAACTTATTCAGGCCAGAATTGCTATAGCATAACACAAATTTAGTAAAATGGAGAAATGTCTTTTCAGAAAGTGCAACTTGTAGCTAAGGGACACCCTCCCCCAAACTGAAGGAGAAGCAATGTCCCCATTGCACAATAAACAGTAGCAAAAATAGTAGTACGAACATTCAGACAGCCAAACAGTAAAAGGATTTGTTCAAGCCTGCACAGCATGTTAATTAAGATAATACAAAAGGCAGATAAAAAGTAGTAGGGTTAGAAAGATAGAACCACTCCCAAAGTGTCGGGAGTGCCCTAAGCAATCTCGATGTCATCGTCCACGGTGTGAGTCTCATATGGTACCAGTTGGCGGGGAAAAGTAGGCCAAGGGTTACCCGCTTGTTGGCGTTGCCGTGGTAATGCCTGGAAATAGGCAGCATCACGGTCCTGGGCATATCGCCAATATAGTTGCTGTTGTGCAAACATTTGCTCCAGAGGGATTGCTGGAGCATTGGCAGGGTCAACAGCTGGTGTGACTGAAGGTGGGGCTGATGGTGATGGTGAACTGGTCGCCGGGGGCTGGGGCTGTGGCTGCGGAGTGGGGATGAACCTACTTAAATCATATGCAGAAATGGTCCCCTGTGGATAATAATCTGTGTCTTCCATGGCTACTGTGAGCCCCTTTGTCCCGTTGGTGCGGGGCAGCTCTGGCAGTGGCCGAGCAAGTGTGACAGCGGCCAAACAAGTGTGCAGCGGCCGAGCAAGTGTGCAGTAGCAAATGGCTTTGGGGTTGGCTGAACGTCCCTTTTATAGAAGGAAGGTATGCGTGGGCTGCGGAGTTGTAGAGTGGGCTGAGGCCCAGACCCCGACTGTTGGAAACCCTAATGATGCCTAAGTGGAAAGAGTCAAACCGAGGATGCAGGGAACCCTAGTGTTGCCCTAGTGGCATGGGTCGTGGCCCATGGGTTGACTCAAACCCTACCCATCCCTAGTGGCTATAAATAGGGGCAGATGGGCAAGGGAGAAGGCAGATGGGCAAGGGAGCACAACAAGAGCTAGCGAGAGCAGCAAGAGCTGAGCGAGAGCACAACAATAGCGAGCGAGAAGTGCGCAAGAGAGATAGAGAGATAGACTAGGTTGTTTTATCTTGTAGGCCTATGTGGCCGTGCAGCCTTGTGAATGGTTGCGTATACATTGTAATCCCTTACTATTTGATTAATATAGAAAGTTTGGGTGAGTTACCCGTAATTATCGTGTCTCTCTCTATACTTGTGATTTTATCTGATGTGTGTGTGTACCTGTGCGGGTGCACGTACCCGTGCAAGTCGGGTTGAGTGTCGTGAACTGGTGGCCGGACTAGGAAGAGGCACTTCGTGACAAATTGGTATCAGAGCGCAGTCTGACCCTTGCGGAAATGTCTAGTACGTCCGAAGATTTGCGTAGGGCAGTACCGATACGCCTTGACAGTACGCCAAATCCGCATGCCTCTACTGCGGATCGTTTGACAAGGCTGGAGACCTTGTTCTCTCATCATGTGCAGGGGATTGGTGTGTTGGAGCATGTTCAGAATGCTCGTCCCTTGATAGATCAGATCCAAGGGTCACCAGATGTGGTGGCAGATTTGGACCAACTCCAAGAGATTGTCGACAATATGAAGGCAAGCATCGACGCACTCCAAGCTAGTGTTGCGACACTGCAATTTAATACTACGGGACCCAGTGTTAGATAACCATTGTTCAGGGTTCCAGAGCCTAGAACATATTCGGGTGTTTGGGATGCGATGGTGATCAGGAGTTTCTTGTGGGATCTGGAGAAGTACTTTGCGACGACTAGAGTCCCGGAGAGTGAACAAATGGCGATTACATCGTTGTTCCTCGTAGACACTGCCAAGTTATGGTGGCAAACAAGGGAAGGGGACCCTACGAAAGAAGTAGTCTGATCTTTCAGACACATGAAGGAGGAATTGATGGAGCAATTCTTGCCAAAGAATTCCGCGTGGATGGCTCGTGAGAGCTTGAAGAGACTAGAACAGACAGGGACTGTTCGAGAGTACATGAATCAATTCTCTACAATCCTTCTAAATATACCTAACATGTCCGAGGAGGACAAGTTGTTCAACTTTTTGTCAGGGTTGAAGAAGTGGGCTAGGATCGAGCTAATGAGGCAGAACCATAAGGATGTAAGGGAGGCTTATTCAATGGCAGAAAGATTGACAGATTTACAATCTTCAGCTCCTCCTAACCCCTAGAGAAAGAGTGTTTCATCGAAGAACAAGAGTAAGTCTTGGAATGACAGACCCAAGAAGAGAGATGTTACTGTTGGGAAAACAAAGGATTTCCATGTCAAGTGCTTCAATTGTAAGGAGACTGGGCACATGTCATATCAATGCCCTAAGCCAAGGAGGAATCAAAATTTGGCTGTTGTCCAAATTGAAGATGAGACCGAAAGGGATCCACCTGCTCGTGTGAATCCTATTCAGTTGTGGAATGCCATTCAAGTGTCTGAGCGACCACAACCGGTACGTGGGTTGATGTACGTGCATGTGGTTGTGAATGGTGTGAAGCTGTGGGCAATGATAGACTCTGGTGCAACAAACAACTTTGTGGCTGATCGAGAAGCCACGCGCTTGCAGTTGGCACTGCAAGCGAGTTCCCATACCATTAAGACTGTCAATGCCGTGCAACAACGGGTGAAAGGTAGTGCCATGGTGTCATTGAAGATGGGAGCTTGGGAAGGCCAGTGCAAGGTGACGGCCGTTCCATTGGACGACTTCGATCTCATTCTAGGGATTGAATTCTTGGCTATGGCCAAGGTGGCGGTGATGCCACATTTGCGTGGATTGATGATTATGGACGAGGGGACACTAAACTTTGTACAGTGTATGTACAAAGACTTGGATCAAAAGGATGCAAAGGGGATGTTGTCGGCGATGAAGTTGAAGGATGGGTTGAGACAGGGTGAACCAACCTTTGTTGCTGTCTTGTTGGAAGAGACAGATGGGGATCACTCAGAGTTGCCTAAATCCGTGTCCAAGGTGTTGGACGAGTTTGCTGATTTGATGCCCGACGAGTTGCCCAAGATGCTGCCCCCAAGGCATGCCATTGATCACCAGATTGAGTTGGTACCTGGAGCAGTACCACCTGCGCAAGCACCATATCGGATGGGACTAGCAGAGTTGTCAGAATTGAGGAAACAGTTGGGTGAATTGCTGGACGCGCAATTTATTAGACCCTCAAAGGCCCCTTATAGTGCCCCTGCCTTGTTCCAGAGGAAGGCAGATGGCTCGATGCGATTCTGTGTGGATTACCGAGCCTTGAACAAGTTGACACTGAAGAACAAGTATCCTATCCCAAATTAGTTGGATTTGTTCGATAGGCTAGCAAAAGGAAGGTACTTCACTAAGATCGATCTGCGGTCAGGATATTGGCAAGTGCGGATTGCCAATGGTGATGAAGCCAAAACCACGGTTGTGACAAGGTATGGCTCATTCAAATTTTTAGTGATGCCGTTTGGCTTAACTAATGCCCCTGCGACATTTTGCAAATTGATGAATGATGTTCTATATGAATTTTTGGATAAATTCGTAGTTGTCTATTTAGATGATATTGTTATCTATAGTGAGTGCTTAGAGGAGCATGTTAGACATCTAAGACTTGTGTTTGCAAAATTGAGGGAGTATGTACTCTATGTCAAGAGGGAGAAGTGCGAATTTTGTAAGGAGGAAATTAAGTTCCTCGGGCACATAATTAGCCATGGGTCAGTGAGAATGGATCCTCGAAAGGTGGAGGCTATTGAAAGTTGGTCTACCCCGTTGTCAGTGGCAGAGCTGAGATCTTTCTTAGGATTGGCCAATTATTATCGAAGATTCATTGGTGGGTATGCAAGTGTGGCAAGCCCTTTGACCGACCTCTTGAAGAAGGGAGTAGATTGGAAGTGGAGCAAGGAGTGTGTGGAAGCATTCCAGAAGCTCAAGAGGGCTATTGTGATAGCCCCTGTGCTGCAGTTGCCTAATTTTGATGTGCCCTTCGAGGTGCACACGTATGCGTCTGATCGTGGGATCGGTGGTGTGTTGATGCAAGGACAACACCCAGTAGCATTTGAGAGCCGCAAGATGAAGGATTGTGAGCAGCGTTATTCTGCCCATGAGAAGGAGATGACGGTTGTGATCCATTGCCTTACGATTTGGAGGCACTACTTGTTGGGCTCGTCTTTCACAGTGGTGACAGACAATGTGGCGAACACATATTTTAAGACGCAAAAGAAGTTGTCCGCAAAGCAAGCTCGTTGGCAAGAATTCTTGGCAGAATTTGATTTCGAGTGGGTGCGTAGAGCGGGCAAGGCAAACGTAGTGGCAGATGCACTGAGTAGGCGAACTGAGTGCATGACATTGTCGGCAGTTTTGATTGTGGAATCGGACTTTGTGGCAAAAATACGTGAGTACGCACCTAAAGACCCTGTCTATCAACAATTGATATCTTTAGTGCAGGATGGCACATTGAGAAGATATTGGCTCGACGATGGCTTGTTGTATGCCAAAGGTGGACGAGCCTATGTCCCTAGTGGAGAGTTGAGAAGGATGTTGCTTAAGGAAGCACATGACTCGTTGTGGGCTGGTCATCCTGGCATTGACAGAACTCGTTCTTTGCTAGCAAGAAGATTCTTTTGGCCAAAGATGGAGGATGACATCGAAGCATACGTCTGAACGTGTTTGGTATGCCAACAAGACAAGGTGGAAAGGCGGAGGGAACCGGGTTTGCTACAACCTCTTCCCATTCCTGAGGGACCGTGGCAGAGTATTTCAATGGATTTCATCTCTGGATTGCCCAAGGTAAATGACCTGAGTTCTATTTTTGTAATAGTGGATAGGTTTTAGAAATATGTTGTATTTGTCCCAGCGCCATCATCTTGTCTAGCTAATGTGGCAGCTGAATTGTTTTTCAAACATGTTATAAAGTACTTTGGTATTCCAAAGGACATAGTGAGTGACAAGGATGCCAGATTTACTGGTAGATTTTGGGTGGCGTTGTTCGGATTGCTGGGATCTGAATTGAAGTTTTCGACTTCCAATCATCCTCAGACTGATGGTCAGACAAAGAGGATCAATGCCTTGTTGGAGGAGTACCTGAGGCATTATGTGACAGCGAGTCAGAAGAATTGGGCGAACCTTCTTGACTCAGCTCAGTTTTGTTACAATCTTCATCGATCTTCTGCAACGAAGATGAGTCCATTTGAGTTAGTAAATGGACAGCAGCCAACGACTCCACAGGATTTGGCAATGGTTGTGCCAAGTGTTGGAACATGTCCAGCAGCTCAGAGATTTGCCAAGGCAAAGCAGGAGATGATTGTCGAAGCAAGAGACAGTTTGGAGATGGCTCAAAGAAGGATGAAGAAGTATGCTGATAAGCATCGATGTGACGTGCAATTTGAGGTAGGTGACTTGGTGTTGCTGAAACTGACCCCTCAAATTTGGAAGAAGATCAGCCGGAAAGCTGTTCATCGTGGATTGATACCTCAATATGATGGACCATTCGAGGTAATCAAAAGGGTAGGCAATGTTGCATATCGACTTAAGCTACCTGATAGGTTTAAGATTCATCCTACTTTCCATGTGAGTTACTTGAAGAAGTACAACAAGGATGAATTTGAAAGAGAAAGGCAGAAGTCTAGGAGGGCTCCACCTTTGATTCGGAAACAGTTTGACAAGCTGGTTGAGAAGATTTTGGACCATCGGACTGTGGGCCAAAGTAAGAAGAATCATAGGACTGACTTCCTTGTACAATGGAAGGGGGAGGCCGAGATTGATGCCACGTGGGAAAGAGATGTGACCCTCTGGCAATTTGAGGATCACATTGCTGACTATTGGAAGCAGTAGAGGTCGACAAGGACGTCGACAGCTTAAGTGGGGGTGGTTTGTGAGCCCCTTTGTCCCGTTAGTGTGGGGCAGCTCTGGCAGTGGCCGAGCAAGTGTGACAGCGGCCGAGCAAGTGTGCAGTAGCGAATGGCTTTGGGGTTGGCTGAACCTCCCTTTTATAAAAGGAAGGCAGGCTTGGGCTGCGGAGTTGCAGAGTGGGCTGAGGCCCAGACCCAGACTGTTGGAAACCCTAATGATGCCTAAGTGGAAAGAGTCAAATCGAGGATGCAGGGAACCCTAGTGTTGCCCTAGTGGCATGGGCCGTGGCCCATGGGTTGACTCAAACCCTACCCATCCCTAGTGGCTATAAATAGGGGCAGATGGGCAAGGGAGAAGGTAGTTGAGCGAGAGCACAACAAGAGCTAGCGAGAGCAACAAGAGCTAGCGAGAGCAACAAGAGCTGAGCGAGAGCACATCAATAGCGAGCGAGAAGTGCGCAAGAGAGATAGAGTGATAGACTAGGTTGTTCTATCTTGTAGGCCTGTGTGGCCGTGTAGCCTTGTGAATGGTTGCGTATACATTGTAATCCCTTACTATTTGATTAATATAGAAAGGCTGGGTGAGTTGCCCGTAATTATCGTGTTTATCTCTATACTTGTGATTTTATCCGCTGTGTGTGTGTGTACCTGTGCGTGCGCATGTACCCGTGCAAGTCGGGTTGAGTGTCGTGAACTGGTGGCCGGACCAGGAAGAGGCACTTCGTGACAGCTACCACCATGCCAGCAGCCCTGCAAAGCATACAAATCAAAGTGGGGAAAAACATGTCCCCACTCTTTTTATTAGCACAAGCTCGAATTTGTTCACAAACAAGTTTTCAACGTTAATGGGACGACCTTTTACGATACAGGCCAGTAAGACAATTCGTTCTATGTTTAGAGAAAAGGTGTGCCACGTGGGCATCAAGGAGTGTCTGATAAAATAGAACCAGACTTTTGCTTTAGAAGTCAAAAATTCCCTGCGGCAAGTCTTGTTTCCTTGCTTAGAGAGGGTCCATTGGGTGCTTGGAACTATTACTTCTCGTAATAGCTTGTCGCATGTCTCGTCACTGAAGTTCGCAAGGAAGGAGAAGAAATCATCAGCGTCGTTCATGTAGTCGCTTAAATCGAACAGTTGGTTGATGCCTCTCTCTGACGAACACCGAGTAGATGTTGTTTGACCACAAATTAGCTTAGAATTTACACACAATGGAGGAGTCTGGTTCAGGTTGTTGATTACAGAATCTCTCCCATCATAGGATTCGGATAACATCCCAGCATTCAGAGGGAAGGGGATAAGGAGATTCCCCGTCCAGTACAAAACCCAAATCAGGTAGGGACTGTTTCTCGCTGTACAACTCTTGGAATCGAGACTCTACATCCATGGATGCAAAGTGTTCCTTGGTGTATTTTTGTGCCACTTGTTTAAGTCGAGGCATCTAAAAAGAAACAAGTGTAAGAACAATCGCGTGCATAAGCCATAGCCAAAACAGAAAAAAATAAATCCCCAATTTCAAAAGCAAACATGACCGTCATGACCTTTCCACAAATGAAAATTCTTGTGACTCAGCTTATCACAACAAAAAAATGAAACTGAAATGTACTTTCTAAAACTTGCAGTAGGTTCAACGCACCCCCATTTCTAACAGAATGTACTGTCCCAAGAACATATTTCACAGACGGTTACAGAAATAGCAAATGTAACCCTAATTTCAAAAATTTCTTTAAATCTGATTCTTCCAGAAATTTACCGAAGTACTGCTTAGAAATAGACTTAAATAATGAGGAATGATGTTGCCCCACAGAAAGAAAGTGCAGAGTTGAGAACATACCTTGTTTCGTAGGGTTCCGAAAAGACGATTTTGAAAATTTTACACCTTGCTTACCTTCTGTTCTTAGCGATCGGATGGAAATGTAGGAAAAGTTAAGTTTCGGGGAGATATCACTAAAGGGGTAGGACTTCAAGTGCAGTAGTTAAAAATCTTTTAATTCCCCACTCCTTTACTTACAGAGATGTTTTAGAAATGGATGTGTCCCTTCGGTTTTCCAGATGGTTTTTCTTTTTCTGTATTCAAACCAAAAAATTAAAGAAGAAAAGAAAATGTCTCACCTTCCCATGTACTGAATGTTTCTGAGTGGTCTTTTCCACAGACTGGGTGATTGCTTTAATTCTTGACGCGTCTCTTCCCAACATCTGACGCCGCCTGATGAAGTTGACCCGTCCACGTTTCCCATAGTCAACTTCCCTCATAAATGCCCATGTGCTCTGATGCTATTACTTACAAAAAACAATTATGTAAGTAATGCTGAATAATAAATATAAAAACAAAGAAAATAAATAAAATAGATAAAAAAACACGTGGCCGGTTACCAACAGTGACCGTCATTTGTCAAAAACGAAAGTACATAAATAAAAGTAAAATAAAACAAAATTGGAAAGTGTTCACTTTGGAATTTTTGTACTTATGTCGGGTCTATTTAATTACTCGTCCAAGACCAATGATAGAGGTGCGATATTTTGCTCGACATCACCGTCCCGATAAAGTTTCAATCGGTGCCCGTTAACCTTAAATTTGACACCATTTTTACCCGTGAGCAAAACCACTCCATAAGGATATACTTGTTCAATTGTGAATGGTCCCGTCAATCTTGATTTTAATTTGCCCGGAAATAATTTCAACCTTGAATTAAATATTAGAACTTGTTGTCCAATTTCAAAGTTTCTTGCTTGGATGTGTTTATCATGCCACCTTTTAGTTTTTTCTTTGTACAATTTGGCATTTTCATAAGAAAATAATCTCAGTTCATCCAATTCCGAAAGCTGCAGCATTCTCTTGTCTCTGGCAGCATTCATGTCCAGATTGAGTTATTGCAGTGCCCAGTATGCCTTATGCTCTAATTCTACTGGTAGATGGCAAGCTTTCCCGAAAACAAGTCTATAAGGAGACATTCCAATTGAAGTTTTGAAAGCTATTCTATAAGCCCATAGGGCATCATCTAACCTTTTTTACCAATTCTTTCTATTAGGATTAACCACCTTCTCAAGTATACCTTTAATGATTCGATTGGACAATTCTACTTGTCCGTTGGTTTGAGGATGATAAGGTAGAGCAATTTTGTGATGAACATTATATTTGGCTAACAGAACACTTAGCCATTTGTTTACAAAGTGAGATCCTTCATCACTGATAATTGCTCTCGGAGTTCCAAATCATGTGAAAATATTTTTCCTTAGGAAGTTTATCACTACTTTGGAATCATTTGTGGGGAATGTTGTGGCTTCCACCCACTTTGACACATAGTCTACTGCCATTAAGATGTAAGATTTTCCGAAAGAAGGGGGGAAAGGTCCCATGAAGTCAATACCTCATACATAAAAAAGTTCAACTTCTAAAATGTTAGTAAGGGGCATTTCTCTTCTCCGTGAGATGTTTCCTCCCCTTTGGCAGCGATCACACCTTGCCACAAACTCATAGCAATTCTTAAATAGGGAAGGCCAATAGAAACCAGATTGGAGTACCTTTGCTGCAATCCTTGATCCTCCAAAATGTCCTCCACAGGGTGAGTTATGACATTGAAAAATGATTTCCTTGATTTCATCATAATTTACACATCTTCGAATCATTTGGTCTGTGCATTGTTTGAACAAAAAGGGTTCCTCCCAAAAATAACTCTTTACATCATGGAGGAACTTCTTTCTTTCTTGGTATGAGAAATCCGGCGGCATTTCACCACTAGCCAAATAGTTTGCAAAGTCAGCATACCATGGCATTTTCATATTTTCTTGAATTTCCAGCAGTTGTTCATCTGGAAAATGTTCATTAATGGGGATTTGAGATCCCTCTTGTTGCTCTAGCCGAGATAGATGGTCGGCTACTTGATTTTCTACTCCTTTTTGTCCTTGATTTCCACGTCAAATTCTTGTAGGAGTAGAATCCATCTAATGAGCCTTGGTTTTGAGTCCTTCTTTGAAATTAAATATTTGATGACAGAATGATCAGTGTAGATTATCACTTTCGTGCCCACCAAATAGGACCTGAATTTATCAAAGGCAAATACAACAACAAGCAACTCTTTTTCAGTAACAGTGTAATTTACCTGAGCCTCAGTGAGTGTCTTGTTGGCGTAATAGATGGAATGAAACATTTTGTTTCGTCGTTGCCCTAAAACTGCACCAACTGCATAGTCACTAGCATCACACATGAGTTCAAATGGCAGACTCCAATCCGGTGCTATGATAATGGGGGTTGAGATTAGCTTCTGCTTAAGCTCCTCGAATGCTGCGGCATAGGCTACATCAAAAGAAAACACATTATCTTTTTCTAATAACTTACATAAGGGCTTGATACCTTTGAGAAATCTTTGATGAATCTTCAATAGAAACCCGCTTGTCCTAGAAAACTTCTAATGTGCTTCACGGTCGTAGGGGTCGATAATTTATCAATCATCTCTATCTTTGCTCGGTCTACTTCAAGGCCTTTCTTCGAGATCCGATGACCCAATACAATGCATTCCCAAACCATGAAGTGACACTTTTCCCAGTTGAGGACTAAGTTGGTGTCCTCGCAGCATTTAAGCACCTTGGCCAAATTCTCTATACATTCATCAAAAGAATCCCCAAATACGGAGAAGTCATCCATAAAAACTTATAAGTACTGCTCCACCATATCCGTGAAAGTGGCCATCATACAGCGTTGGAACATTGCTGGAGCATTGCATAGTCCGAATGGCATTCTTCTGAATGCAAAAGTACCATAAGGACAAGTGAAGGTCGTTTTGTCCTGGTCCCCTGGTGCTACGGCAATTTGGTTATATCCAGAATAACCATCCAGAAAGCAATAATAATCACGTCCAGCCAATCTATCCAACATTTGATCAATGAAGGGCAGTGGGAAGTGGTCATTCCGTGTGACTTTGTTGAGCTTTCTATAGTCAATGCAAATTCTCCATCCCGTAACGGTTCTGGTAGGAATTAATTCATTATCTTCATTTTTTACCACTGTAATTCCTCCTTTCTTGGGCACACACTGTACAGGACTTACCCAAGAACTGTCAGAGATAGGATAAATTATGCCAAAATCCAACCACTTAATGATTTGCTCCTTTACCACTTCCTTCATTATGAGGTTTAATCTTCTCTGCCCCTCAATTGAATTTTTGGAATCTTCTTCCAAAATAATCTTATGCATGCATAAGGTTGGACTTATACCTTTAATGTCAGCTATAGTCCAGCCCATAGCTCTCTTATGCTGCTTCAAAACTCCAAGTAATGTTTCTTCTTGTTCAGCATCCAATAATGCTGAAATAATCACAGGCAGAGTTGTGCCTGCTCCCAGAAAGCCGTACTTCAAATGCTGCGACAATGTCTTTAGTTCCAGCTCGGGTGGCTCTTCCACAGAAGGTTTTGTTACTTTGATTTCCCAAGAAGATAAGTCCAAGGATTCAAATTGCGCGCTGAATTTGAAACCCTGGGAATTTGCTTCTAACCACGCTGAATATTCCTCTTCTTCCTCATTGCCATCCTCATGCAACATTTCCTCCATCAACACTCTTTCTAGTGCATCGTCTCCATATTTCTTCCGCTCTTCATCTTCCTTTGTCAAAGAATCAATGGTGGATATTTGAAAACAAACCTCACCTTCATCATGAAAGTTCATGAACTTGAACACATTAAACGTGACTTTGTCATCTTGAACTCTCATGGTGAGTTCCCCTTTTTGAACATCAATGAGAGTCCTTCCCGTAGCAAGGAAAGGTCTCCCTAGAATAATAGAAACTTCTCTATCTGCTTCATAATCCAAAACAATAAAGTCAGCTGGAAAAATAAATCTATCCACTTTTACCAGGACATCCTCAATTTTCCCATCCGGATGGGCTATAGACCTGTCCGCTAGTTGCAATGTCACTGTTGTAGGTCTCACCTCACCTATGTCTAATTGTTTAAAAACTGACATGGGCATTAGGTTAATGCTGGCGCCAAGATCGCACAATGCCATGTCACAATATGAGTCTCTAATAGAACAAGGAATGTTGAAGCTCCCTGGATCTTTCATTTTGGGGGGTAGCTTATCCTGTAAAAGGAAACTACATTCTTTGGTTAGCGCAACAATTTCATACTCACCTAACCTCCTTTTCTTTGTAAGAATGTCTTTCATGAACTTAGCGTAGTTGGGCATTTGTTCTATGGCTTCAACCAAAGGAATGTTGATATGCAGTTGTTTCAAAATATCAAGAAACTTCTTGAACTGCTCATTCTGTTTCTTTTTAGCAAACCTCTGCGGAAATGACATCTTTTGTTGTATTGGTTTACTTTTTTGAACTTTTCTTTGTTGCGGCAATTGCGATGTTGTAGCATCGGTCTCTGCTTTGGCTGGTTCAGCTACTGGAATTTCTTCTTCTTTATCCTCCTTACTGGGCTCGCTGGATTTTTCTACTACTCCAGGTTTGATTGTTGGTTCTTCCAGTACTTTTCCACTCCTCAACGTTACCGCTTTGCAATGTTCCTTTCATTCTCTTCTTGGATTCTCAATGTCACTCGGGAGTGACCCTTATGATCTGTTCTTCAATTCTTGGGCCAACTGCCACATCTGGGTTTCAAGGTTTCGTACAGTGGATGTCAAGCCTTGAATGGTTGTCTCCGTTCTTGCCATAAAATCTCTCATCATATTTTCCAATGAATTTGAATGTGGTGGTGGTTGTTGTTGAGGCCTTTGCTGAAGTTGTTGTTGCTACTGGGGGTATTGCTCTTGCTAGAACATTGGCCTCTGGTTCATACCTTGGTTATTTTGCATCCCCTAGTCTCTCCAAGAAAAGTTGGGATGCTACCGCCAAGTAGGATTGTAAGAGTTTGACTGTAAACCATTGCCTCTGTTTTGATTTCCCATGTAGCATACTGATGCTGGATTGTGAACACAATCCTTAAAAGAGTGTCCTTCACCACAGTAGACACAACACACATCTTGCACCTGGCTTACATTAGACTGGTTTGGTTGCTCAGCCTTTTGCCCGCTATGCTGCTGCATACTTAGTGTTTTCAGCATGTTGGACATGGATGAAACTTGAGCTGAAAGAGAAGTTATTGGGTCTAACTCCAACACTCCAGCCACCCTTCTTCCACTCGGAAGTCTTCTTGTAGGCCATTGATAGTTGTTATTGGCAATTCTCTCGATTAGTTTATAAGCTTCATTGTAAGTTTTAGCCAATAAAGCACCATTTGCTGAAGCATCAACTATCATTCGTGTGTGTGCATTTAACCCGTTGTAAAATGTTTCCATTTGAATGCAATGTGGGATTCAGTGATGTGGGCATCTTCTTAACAACTCCTTAAATCTCTCCCATGCCTCGTACAATGATTCTTCTTCTAGTTGATGAAAAGAAGTAATTTCATTTCTCAACCTAGTATTTTTTGTAGGAGGAAAATATTTCATTAAAAATCTTTCCGTAAGCTGCTGCCATGTCGTTACACTACCCGAGGGTAGAGAGTTAAGACATGCTCTAGCTTTGTCTCTCAGGGAATATGGAAACAATTTTAGCCTCAAAGCATCGTCTGTCACCCATTGGTAACTTGAAGCAGTCGCTTACTTCCATAAATAATCTTAGGTGCAAGTGTGGATCCTCAGCATGTGATGCGTTTCCGACTGATATACTAAAATAGGTGTTGTTTTACCCTATGTTGATTAAGAGTAATTAAGGACTTAGCCTGACCAATTGTCACATTTAGTCTCTATACTGTCACTTAATCAATCAGAACCTAAGGCAGAGTACCTATCGTGTAGCTAGTCTGTTGGAAAGTATCTACGATTTTAATTAAATCAAATATCGTACTCCCAGGGAAGTGGTAACGGCTTAGTAGTAACTATCCTCTTACCCTAATTCTTGTCTTATGATCCAGTTATGCAATCATTCATCAAAATCTTTGATGAGAGGTTGATTCATTCTCCACTAGGTTTAAGTCTATTTAAGCCTAAGAGTGTTTTACAGATAATGTTCTGATTCTATGTTATACTGTTCCTACATGTTGATTGACCTATCTTCGAGTATTTTAGATATATCTTGGTCTAGATTGCAATTATGTACTGAGTCTAAAGGTGTACCACATCTGAGTTACCTGATAAACCGTCCTACCTTAATGACGGCCCTACTCACGGTTCGAGCTAAAGGCATCCATGAAAGTCCTATGTCACTTAGGAGATCATGCCGCTCGCCCTAACACCGGCATAAACACACAAACTCGGCCTACTTAGACTACTCTAACAAACATGGTGATCTATATGTTATTTCATCTAATATGGCAGACATTAATGCTTTCCGACGGGAAAGTCCTAAATTAATGCCTGTTAAACTAAACAGGTTATGATTAGACCGTGGTTAGGAGTTATCTATAACCCTACATTTAGTTTAAAAGAAACTACATTAGACATGCAGATATAATGAAAGTTAAGCTGGTGACCATTTCCAGAAAATCATAAAGTACTTCAACATGCATAACACATATTCATAAAATCATAATCCAATAGTCATAATTAATGTTTGGACTAACACAGTACAGACATATAAAGAGAGGGACAAGGGGACCGATGCCATAAAGTATTCACCCTTTACGTAGTCCGCTGATGGAGCAACTTCTTGTATATGTTGGACTGCTCGACCTGACTCTGCTCAACAGAACCTTCGGAGGACGCTTCCTCAGCCTAGTAGCTAGACTTTACCTTAATACCCAGCTTAAGCACAGCCCTATTGACTGATTCTTCGAATGCCTAGTGCCCTCTTAGGATCTCCTAACGAAACCCCGGGTATTCTATGAATACCGAAAACGAACCTATCTAGTCGTATCCTAGGATCTGAGACAGACTCTCAGAAACAAAGAACACGAGACACTATCTAAGAATATAAATAAACCTATACTAAAACCTAAGAAAACTAAGTGACTTGTATACTATGGAAAACTGTATACTGAAGTCACTAAATGACTCAGATCGAGTGGAGAGGAATGAATTCAACTGAGAAATGTCTGGGGTATTTATAGTAGGGGAGCTGGGTGATTTTCTCTCAAAATTTCGATGTGGGATTCTGAACTGGTGCTCGGGACGCCCATCCTTTATCTGGGATGCCTGTCCCGGCCTGTTGACCAGGTCAGGATGCCCATCCCGACTTCCGAACTTCTGAAAATCACGTTTTTGCCCCAAAATTTGCCATTTTCTTCTACTTTTCACCTGACACTTCCAAAATCACAAAAACTGTGAAATTGAGTTAATAACAATCAATTAAGAACGATTTACCATCAATTTCACCCTAAATTGTTCCTAAAAACATGCTAAAAAAGTGATATGATTTATGCATATTAGCAGGTAGTCCACCAAACTGCCCTACTATTTGCAACATTTGAAACATTACTGGTTTCAACTCGAACTGTGCTGCGGCAATCTCTGGTCGCACAATGTTTGGGTTAAGTTCATTGAACATAGGGATAGCATACTGCCGAATGGTATGGTCCCTATCATCTACCATTACCACTGGATTGTAGACGGGTTAAGGTCGAATATCACGTTGTTCCGCCATAACCGTCTTATCCGTGGTTTGTTTCTTCTTCCTTAACACCTTGGTTGTTCTCTCAATTTCTGGATCTAGTGGCAGCAATGTAGCTTGAGAGCCCTTGCGCGTTTTACTCATGCAAAATAGCACACGTTAAGGAATGAATGATATACACAAGCTGAAAATTAACAAATGATTAATATCAATAATGTTCACATAAAATTCAGCCTATGCACCAATATCCGTCCCTCATACACTAAATCAATAGACCATTAAGCATAAGTATGAGTATATAAAAAACTGAAAAAATAAAAGTAACCAAATGCAAACAATCAATATTTACAAACAATTGACTCCAAAGTCCCCGGCAACGGCGCCAAAAACTTGTTGCGTTGTGTGCATGTGTCACAATTTGTAAAGATAAGAAAATGAAGTAAATCAACGCAATCTTAACAAGTGCAAGTATACACCAGTGAATAGGTAATATATGTACCTAAGTACAAGATTATCGATCCCACAGGGACTAAGTGTGCCAATTACAAATGCAAATACGTCTATTCAATTGGTTATCAAAAGAATAAAAGAATAAAGAATGATGAATAATGAATAGAGATTGGTCTAATGCTGCGGCAACGCTAATGCTACGGTAAAGCTAAACTAACAGTTAAGGGTCAGCCTACTAGAAATAACCACAATAGTACTACAGGTAATACAATGATGCGGCATTCATGCCCAAAATGTAAATACAAACCAGAGATGAATCTAAACATATAGAACATGCTTTCAGTTTCCAGATTAATGCTACAACGATCTGGTTCTACCTAGATTGCTTGATCTACTAGTCTAGATCCCCGATAACATCGTCTCATGGAGTACGAAGTACCGTTGACCTAGAACAACACTACTCAATGAATTTGGTCATGTCCCCTGCAATGTTGAGCGCACGGTCATGCATCTCAATCTATGCGAAATTCATGAAGGATATCCTTACAAAGAAGAGAAAGTTGGGAGAATACGAAATTGTTTCACTAACCAAAGAATGCAGTTTCTTTTTGCAGGACAAGTTACCCCCTAAAATGAAAGATCCAGGGAGCTTTAATATTCCTTGTTCTATTGGAAACTCATATTGTGGTATGGCCTTATGTGATCTTGGTGCTAGCATTAACTTGATGCCTATGTCAGTTTTTAAACAATTGGGCATGGGTAAGGTAAGACCTACGACGGTAACACTACAATTAGCAGATAGGTCTGTAGCTCACCCAGATGGAAAAATTGAGGATGTCCTGGTAAGAGTTGATAAATTTATTTTTCCAGCTGATATTATTGTTCTTGATTATGAAGCAGATAGAGAAGTTCCATATATTTTGGGGAGACTTTTCCTTGCTACGGGAAGGACCCTTATTGATGTTCAAAAAGGGGAACTCACCATGAGGTTTCAGGATGATAAAGTCACTTTTAATGTATTTAAAGCCATGAAATTTCATGATGAAGGTGAGGATTATTTTCACATATCCACTATTGATTTTTTGACAAATGAAGATGAAGAGCGGAAGAAATATGGAGATGATGCATTGGAAAGAGTGTTGATGGAGGAAATGGTGCACGATGATGGTAATGAAGAAGAAGAAGAATACTCAGCATGGTTAGAAGCAAATTCTCATGGTTTCATGTTTCGCGCGCAATTTGAATCCTTGGACTTGTCTTCTCGGGAGATCAAAGTAACAAAACCTTCTGTGGAAGAACCACCTGAGCTGGAACTGAAGTCATTGCCGCAGCATTTGAAGTATGGATTTCTGGGAGCAGACTCAACTCTGCTTGTGATTATTTCAGCATTACTGGATGCTGAACAAGAAGAAAAACTGATTGGAGTTCTGAAGCAGCATAAGAGAGCTATGGTTGGACCATAGCTGACATAAAAGGTATAAGTCCAACCTTATGCATGCATAAAATCATTTTGGAAGAAAATTCCAAAAATTCAGTTGAGGGGCAAAGAAGATTAATCCCTATTATGAAAGAAGTGGTAAAGGAACAAATTATTAAGTGGCTGGATTTTGGCATAATCTATCCTATCTCTGACAGTTCTTGGGTAAGTCCTGTACAATGTGTGCCCAAGAAAGGGGGAATTACTATGGTAAAGAATGAAGATAATGAATTAATTCCCACCCGAACCATCACGAGATGGAGGATTTGCATTGACTATAGAAAGCTCAACAAAGCCACATGGAAAGACCACTTCCCACTGCCCTTCATTGACCAAATGTTGGATAGGTTGGCTGGATGTGATTATTATTGTTTTTTGGATGGGTATTCTAGTTACAACCAGATTGCTGTAGCACCAGGGGATCATGACAAAATAACTTTCACTTGTCCCTATGGTACATTTGCTTTTAGAAGGATGCCGTTCGGATTATGCAATGCTCCAGCTACGTTCCAACATTGTATGATGGCCATTTTCACAGATATGGTGGAGCAGTACTTAGAAGTTTTTATGGATGACTTCTCCGTATTTGGGGACTCTTTCGATGAATGTTTAGAGAATTTGGCCAAGGTGCTCAAACATTGTGAGGACACCAACTTAGTCCTCAACTGGGAAAAGTGTCACTTTATGGTTAGGGAAGGAATTGTGTTGGGACACCGAATCTCAAAAAAAGGTCATGAAGTGGACCGAGCCAAGATAGAGGTGATCGAGAAATTACCGACCCCTACGACTGTGAAACACATTAGAAGTTTTTTGGGACATGCGGGCTTCTATCGACGATTCATTAAAGACTTTTCAAAGGTATCTAAGCCCTTATGTAAATTATTAGAAAAAGATAATGTGTTTTCTTTTGATGCAGCCTGTGCCGCAGCATTTGAGGAGCTTAAACAGAAGCTTATTTCATCCCCTATTATCATAGCACTTGACTGGAGTCTACCATTTGAGCTAATGTGTGATGCTAGTGACTATGCAGTTGGTGCAGTTTTGGGGGAGCTGCGAAACAAGATGTTTCATTCCATCTATTACGCCAGCAAGACACTCACGGAGGCTCAGGTAAATTACACTGTTACTGAAAAAGAGTTGCTTGTTGTTGTATTTGCCTTTGATAAATTCAGGTCCTATTTGGTGGGCACAAAAGTGATAGTCTACACCGATCATTCTGCCATCAAATATTTAATTGCAAAAAAGGACTCAAAACCAAGGCTCATTAGATGGATCCTACTCCTACAAGAATTTGACGTGGAAATCAAGGACAAGAAAGGAGTAAAAAATCAAGTAGCCGACCATCTATCTCGATTGGAACAACAAGAGGGATTTCAAATCCCTATTAATGAACATTTTCCAGATGAACAATTACTGGAAATTCAAGAAGACATGAAAATACCATGGTACGCTGACTTTGCTAATTATTTGGCCAGTGGTGAAATGCCGCCAGATTTCTCATACCAGGAAAGAAAGAAGTTCCTCCATGATGTAAAGAGTTATTTTTGGGAGGAACCCTTTTTGTTCAAACAATGCAAAGACCAAATGATTCGGAGATGTGTAAACGACGATGAAATTGAGGACATTATTTTTCAATGTCACAACTCACCTTGCGGAGGACATTTTGGAGGGTCAAGAACTGCAGCAAAGGTACTACAATCTGGTTTCTTTTGGCCTTCATTATTTAAAGACTGTTATGAGTTTGTGGCAAGGTGTGATCGCTACCAAAGGGTAGGAAACATCTCAAGAAGAAAAGAAATGCCTCTTACCAACATTTTGGAGGTTGAACTTTTTTATGTATGGGGTATTGACTTCATGGGACCTTTCCCCCCCCCCCCCCCTTCTTTTGGAAAATCGTACATTTTAATGGCAGTAGACTACGTTTCAAAGTGGGTGGAAGCCGCAGCATTCCCCACCAATGATTCCAAAGTCGTGATGAACTTTCTAAGGAAAAACATTTTCACACGATTTGGGACTCTACGTGCGATTATTAGTGATGAAGGAACTCATTTCATTAACAGATGGCTACGTGTCATGTTAGCCAAATATAATGTTCGTCACAAGATTGCCCTGCCTTATCATCCTCAAACCAATGGACAAGTCGAATTGTCCAACCTAATCATTAAAGGTATACTTGAGAAGGTGGTAAACCCTAATAGAAAAGATTGGTAAAAAAGGTTAGATGATGCTTTATGGGCCTATCGAACAACTTTCAAGACTTCAATTGGAATGTCTCCCTATAGACTTGTTTTCAGGAAAGCTTGTCATATACCAGTGGAATTAGAGCACAAGGCATACTGGGTACTGCAGCATCTTAATCTGGACATGAATGTTGCCAGAGATAAGAGAATGCTGCAGCTTTCGGAGTTGGATGAGCTGAGACTGTTTTCTTATGAGAATGCCAAATTGTACAAGGATAAAACGAAGAGATGGCATGATAAACACATCCAACGAAGGAATTTTGAAATTGGACAACAAGGAATTTTAAAATTATTTCCAGGAAAATTGAAATCGAGATGGACCGGGCCATACACAATTGAACAAATATATCCTTATGGAGTGGTCTTGGTCGTGGGCAAAAATGTGGTCAAATTTAAAGTCAACGGGCATAGATTAAAACTCTACAGAGATGGTGACCTAGTGCAAAACTTTGCTTCTCTATCATTGGTCAATGCTGAATAATTAAGTGGACCCAACACAAGTGGAAAACTCCAAGTGAACACTTTCCATTTTTGTTTTATTTTATTTTCTATTCTTTCTGTTTATTTATTATTTCTATCTTTTGCTTTATTAAGTGTCAGGTACCCCTGTACCCGACCACTGTTGGTTCTTTTTGTTTTTGTTGTTTTCTGTATTTTATTTCATTTTTTTCAGATTGGGGGATGACTTACGCATTGTGTATGTATATATTTGGCCAAATATATACACCGAATCTGGATAAGGAGACAAAGCATTTAAAGCAGCAAATGGATAAGTGGAAAGTCCATTCAACTTTATGACACTCGGGCAGAGTCAAACAGATTGGGAAGTGGCGTCTGTCAGGAGTAAAGGCAACTTTTCAGTTGCCAAATATCTTTCCAAGGCATTGGGACAAGTAAGTACTCATTATTATTATTTTATATTTGGTTTTTACAGAGGTACGAGTACTACCTAGTTCAAGAAACAGAAAAGGCACCAACATTCTTTTATTTTGTCCACATTTGCACAACTGAAATGTTAGGAAGTTTCATTTAAAACAAAAAAATACAACAGTTGCTACCATATTCTCTCAAACTTCCATTTTTCAAAAACCCTTTCTGTTCTTCCACATTCCTCTCAAGTCCGACAGTAACCACAACCACGTTTCTTCCAGACAAGTTTTCAAGCATTTGACGCACTAAAGGTATGTTTTTCTTTGGTTAATCTGAAGGGTATGTTGCGTTAAACTTAAATAGACGGATAACCCATTCTGGGTTAACCATTTTTTTTAAAAACAAGGGTTATTGTTCACTGATCTGAGCGTATCGGTTCAGATTTGAAATTATCAGTTGAAAACTTGGGGCTTTTTTTGATTAAGTAGGTACATTGTTGGATTTGATGTTTTATGCTTATGGGTTTAACATGACCGTACGAAAAATGGGGCTTTTCTTTGTAAAAGTGTGTTTTAGTTGCACGTTTTTATTACTGTGTATTCGGTTTGAGGAATGCATGTTTCTGCTTCGATAGTAGGGTTTATTCTGTCCAGATCTGTTGGTATTTTTTCTTCCGTTGTTTTCTATCTTCTGGGCTAAAGTGTGTTTTTCAGAAAAATGGGTTTATTTCAAAATGGGTTTAACGCTTTCTCTGATTATTTTTTATTTTTGTTATGAAATCTGTACCCGTTCGTGATTTCTGAACTTCCTTGAGATTTCTTGCATCTGGGTCAGTACTGATTTTACAAAGGGAAATGATTTGAATCTACTGCGGGTTTTGCATCCTTTTATTTCTGTTGTGATAAGTGAGTGCGAGCATGTTTAGTGGAGAAAACGTTAGGACTACCTTGACTGTTTTTTAAATCGGGACTTTTTTTTCCTGTTTTAACTGCGGCCTGTCTTTGCGATTGAATCTCACATTTATTATTTTTTTTAGATGTCGAGAATTAAGCAGGTAGCACAAAAGTGCACTAAGGAACGGTTCTCCTCCTTAGACGCTGAGTCAAGATTTGAGGAATTATATTCAGAAAAACAATGCCTAGCTGACTTAGGTTTTATCCTTACTGGAGACACGCCATACCCTCTGCCAACTGAATGTAGAGATGTTATCCGAATTCTAGGTTGGGAACAGTTTTGTGCACAAAGGGTGGAGTGTGTGTTCGGGAATTCTACGCGAACTTATGGCCTAACAGTGTGTACTCGGTTATTGTCCAAGAGCGTTCTGTCACGTTGAACCCAAGAGCGATCAATCATCTCTTTAATTTAATGAACTATATCAATGACTCTGATGCTTTTTATTCTTATCTTGCTGATCTGACCGATGAGACCTACGATAAACCTTTGCAAGAGGTCACTATTCCGGGAACACAGTGGTCACTATCCAAGCAAGGCAACAAAACATGCCGCAGGGAGCTTTTAACAGATGAAGCAAAAATTTGGTTTTATTTTATGAGTCATTCCTTGATGCCTACTGGTCATACATCATCTTTAAATGTTGAACGAATTGTTTTGTTGGCATGTATTGTTAAGGCCAGACCGATTAATGTGGGTAAACTGATTTGTGAACAGATACGTGCTTGCACTAACAAAAAGAGTGGGGAAACGTTTTTCCCCACTTTGATCTGCTTGTTGTGTAGGACTTCCGGAGTAAAGGTTGCCATGGAAGACACCGACGTTTAACCTCAAGGAACCATCTCTGCTTATGACTTAAACAGAATCATTCCTCCTGCACCACAACCACATCCACCAGACAACACTCACACTCCTGCAGCCCAGACTCCATTCTCTGCCATAACGGATGCTCCAGCAACAACTCCCACGGATGCACCGGCAATGACAGTGGCACATCTCCTTGCACAGCAGCAAATTTATTGGAGATATGCGAGAGATCGTGATGCTGCATACTTCAGAGCATTGTCGCGGTAAAGGCAACAAGCTGACAACCCGTGGCTGACCTTTCCTAAACAACTCCTACCCGAGGAAGACCAAGACAAGATGGATGATGATGTTAACATCCTTTAAAGCACTCCCGGATCAATGGGAGTAGTTCTTTCTCTTACCCTTTAACTTTTGCTTTTGCAGTTGGTCTGTACTTTTTTTTTACCTGCTGAGCAGGATTGGACACTTTATTTTCTTATGTTCTTCTGTCATCTGAACATTTAACTTCTGCCTGTTCTCTTATGTTTTGCAATGAGGACATTGCTTCTCCTTCAGTTTGGGGGAGGGTGTCCTCTGGTAAAAATTCCTGCTGTCTTTGAATGAATGAATGAATATCTTCTATGTTTTGATCTAAATGAATGAATATCTGAGTAAATGACTGATCTGACTGAATATCTGAATGAATGAATGACTTATTTGAATGAATGTTTGATGATGCTTTATAGAATGAATGATTTGGCATAAAAGAACTATTTGCATGAATGCGGCAGCATTTCCATATGTCCCAGTAAAACCTTGTCTTAAGCAGGATTAGGGCAGACTTTGGGACCCGATTAATAATGACACCTTAAAAACAAAAATACATTCTTGTAGACTTTGTACCTCTTTTTTTAGAATAATTAGGTATTAGTTGACTCTAAGTAAAAATTATTTTTACTCCCTATCTTTTTCACAATAGTCCAGACTTAGACAAATTTCTTCGTTCATAAAAAAGAATTAGCTTGGTATGAAGACACAGAATTTTTAGGATCATTTATATACCCCTTAAGGCGAAATTCTAGTAAACTCAGTAGCATTGAAATGATTAAGGCACATTTTTTGGAACGATTGAACCTTCCAAGCCTGACCATGATACATGTATTTTTTCTAGCAACCCAAGTTGAGCCTAGCATAATTTCTTTGGACACCCACATCGAACAGATGAAACCATTTTTTCCAAAATATTTGTTTATATCCTTTCTTTGTCACCTAAAACTTACTCTCAGTTTGCTTAGAATAGGTTTACAGATAAGTTTAGGGGTGCAAGAAAGGGAGAAAAAGAAAGAAATTCTGGGAAAAAATAGAAAAATCTTAGAAGTACTACAGCAAAATGTTGTAGCATCCTAGAACTGTGGCAATCAATTCTAAAATTGAGAATGATATGGGTGATGCATTTAGATGTTTGAAAAAGAGAGTAAAAATCTCTGGAAAAAAAAAGAGAAAATAAAGAGCAAAGCTCATTATTGAGGATACCTATCAAAAAGAAGACCAAAAGGTAAATCATTTGTTGGAGCAAAAGTAAGACCAAGGTAAACCCTCTACAGGAAAAATATACATAAATTTGCTTGCATTGAGTGTATTCTGGGCAGATTGAGACTGAGTTCAAGCCTACTTTTTATCCATATTTATCATACCTTAGCCTCAACCCACATTACAACCAAAGTAAGACCTTTTTTATCTTTGTTAATGAGTTTGCTACATTAGTGGAGAGTGGTATAATAAATTGCATTCTGACAATACCAAATGTGTCTTGGGATTATCAACTGTTGATTTATGAATACAAGAAACCAATAAAGCTGGACTATTCACACACACACTGGAGTAGAAATTCTTTGAGCTTGGGTCGGTTAATATTTGGTTATTCAACTAAGGATGGAACATTGTGTCTGCTTGAATTTTGAAATTTTTCTCTCTGAAATCCTTGGTCCCAGGTTTAGCTGAAATTGTTGAGCCAAAGTTTTTAGTGGATATGCATATTTCATTTTGCTTTCGCATTGGTGTAGCATTGCTCGAGACGAGCAATGATTTAAGTTTGGGGGTGTGATAACTCTAGAATAATAGAGTTATTCACATTTAATTTGCCACGTTTTACTTTTGAATTAACTGAATGTATTTGGAAAATGGAGTTAAAATGCGTTGATTTGATATTTTCCCTCTTTTTACTAAAAATGCGGTTTTATTGTTAATATGTCAATTTAATTTAATTAATTTTCAAATATTTGTACGAGCTGTATTTATTGGATTATTATTTGGGAATTAATTTGAATTGATTTATTGTAACAAGGGTAAAAAGAGAATAAAATTTTGGATTTATTATTCAGCCATTTTTCAGAATTTATTGTATTTTTAACTTATTCAAAACGTGGCAGCTGGAGCTGGAATCTCGCAGAGGATCCTGCAGCATGGAGGAAAAAGACAAAAACTTCATAAGGCAGCTGAAATTTATTTTTGGACTATTCAGTTATTTGCTGTAATTTTATAAGAAAATTTCAGAAATATGGACAAATCGCAGATTAAGGCTGAATCTCGGTACAAGAGGATGCTCTATATATATTTGAGAAACCAAGAGAGGAAAAAGCTTTTGGAGAGATTAGACTCTTAAGCATTTTAGAGAGATTGGTTTTTATTCTTTCTTAGATAGGTCAGTAGCATTTTCGGTAGTATAGTTTAGCATTTTCTTTATAGTTTAGATTAATTTCTGTAGGGAAAAACCCGAGAGTGAGCAGGGTGACTTGCTGAGTGTTCATCAGCTGAGCAGAAAAGATGATGCGGCATCAGTCAGAGGAGAATAGCACTGGACAAGAGTGATTAAACTGATCTGGGCATCAGCGTGATCTCAGACCCGAGTAATTCTCTGCCCATTTCCTCATTATTGTTCATTGTTGTTAGAATGCCTTGAATTCCAGTTGGTGAGGTGGGCAGATAGTGGGAAGTTAGTCAACATTTTGTTTTTCCATTTTCCCACTTCTCCTTAAGTTTAGGAAGTTAGTCAAACATTCTGTTTTTCCATTTTCCACTTCTCCTTAAGTTTAGGAAGTTAGTCAAACATTCTGTTTTTTACATTGGGAAGGTGGCCTTGACAAGTGGGCAAGTGGGTGGCTAGTTGGTGAGGTGGGCCAGCTGTCAACAGCTGGCTTCCCACCTGTTTAAGGCAGCCAAGGTGGCTGCCATCTTTCCTATAAATAGGTTCATTTGTAAGGCATCCATGGTATTGTAGTCACCTAGACAACACCTCTGTAATCTCTCTCCTAAATCAGTAAAAACTCTCCTCTCTTATGTTAGGTGGACGTAGCCAACACATTGTTGGTGAACCACGTTAAATCTGTGTTTCGTTTCTTTATTTTGTTATCTCTCTTACATCCGTCATAACAAACTGGTATCAGAGCTCGGGTAATCGAGGTTTGTAATCTGGTGAGAAAGATGTCTGCGTTGAACGTAAAGATTGACAAATTCACGAGGAGGAACAACTTTAGTTTATGGCAGATCAAGATGCGAGCTTTGTTGAAACAACAAGGCTTATGGATGCCATTATCAAAGGAAGTCAGGGCTGACGATGCTGAGTTGGCTGCCTTGGAGGAGAAGGCACATTCGACTATCATGTTGTATCTTGCAGATGATGTCATCACTGAGGTCGCAGATGAAGAAACTGCCGCTGGTCTGTGGTTGAAGCTGGAAAGTCTATACATGACAAACTCTTTAACCAACAAGTTGCTTCTGAAGCAACGTCTGTTCGGTCTGCGAATGCAGGAAGGTACACCTCTTAGAGACCATCCGGATCAATTAAATACAATTCTTTTAGAGTTGAGTAATATTGATGTTAAGGTAGAGGATGAAGATGCTGCCTTAATTCTATTGGTTTCACTACCATTGTCGTGTGAGAATTTCGTACAATCTTTCATTGTTGGGAAAGATACCGTGTCTCTGGAAGAGGTCAGGTCATCTCTTCATACCAGAGAGCTGCGCCACAAGGTGACCGAAGCAGGGACAGACAATCAGGCCGCTGGATTGATAGCCAGTGGAAGCAAGGGACATGGACAACTGGGCAAGAAGAAATTCAAGAAGCCGGGTTCCAAGGGTACAAAAGCAAATGATATTTGTAACTACTGCAAGGAGAAAGGGCATTGGAAGAATGAATGCCCGAAGAAGAGAAAGCAATCGCTGGAGCAGAAACCTGGATCTGGATCTGCTGCGGTAGCGGTGGATGGCACCAATTCCGAAGAGGACATCGCTCTAGTTGCAGACGAACACACGCATCATGCTGATGTGTGGGTCCTTGACTCTGGGGCGTCCTACCATATATGTCCAAGGAGAGAGTGGTTTTCAACCTATGAGCAGATAGACAGGGGAAATGTCTCTATGGCAAACAGCTCGGTCTGCAAGGTGGTTGGAATAGGCTCGATCAAGATTCGGACGCATGATGGTAAATTCTGCACATTGCACAATGTCAGGCATGTTCCACTAATGACGAAGAATCTGATATCCCTGAGCTTGCTGGATAGTAAGGGGTTCAGCTTCAATGGTGAAGGTGGAGTTATACATGTCTGCAGGGGCTCTAATGTGATACTTAAGGTTGTCAAACAAGGAACTTTGTACTTTTTGCAAGGTTCAACAGTTGCTGGTTCTGCAGCTGTTGCGTCATCTGAGGTTCACCGGGATGATTTGACCAAATTATGGCATATGAGACTTGGTCACATGGGTGAAAGAGGGTTGCAGATTCTGTCAAAGGAAGATCTTCTTGGTGGTCACAAGATCAAGAGCCTTGAGTTTTGTGAGCATTGTGTCTTTGGGAAGCTACATCGCAGCAAGTTCCCAAAGGCGGTTCACCGAACAAAGGGCACGCTGGATTACATCAATTCAGACTGTTGGGGTCCGTCTCGCGTTGAGTCTTTAGGCGGTCACAGATTTTTTATGTCGGTAATCGATGATTACTCAAGGATGACTTGGGTAATCATGATGAAACATAAAAGTGAAGTGTTCAAGAACTTCAGGTAGTGGAAGACCCTAGTGGAGAATCAAACTGGGAAGAAGATCAAGAGGCTGCGAACTGATAATGGTCTGGAATTCTGTTCGTCTGAGTTCGATGTGTTTTGCAAGGATGAGGGGATTGCCCGACATCACACAGTCAGGGATACACCACAGCAGAATGGTGCAGCTGAGCGCATGAACCAGACACTTCTGGAGAGAGCGAGGTGCATGCTTTCTAACGCTGGTCTAACTAGACATTTTTGGGCAGAAGTAACTACAACGACATGCTACATAACAAAACATGGACCACACACAGGCATCAACTGTAAAACACCTTTTAAGGTGTGGACAGGGAAGCCTGCTGATTACTCAAATCTGAGAGTTTTTTGCTGTACAGCTTACTATCATGTCAATGAGGGTAAGCTGGAGCCAAGGGCTAAAAAAGGAATATTCGTGGGCTATGGAGAAGGGGTGACGGGATATAGAATCTGGTCTCCATCTGAGAATAGGATTATACTTAGTAGGAGTGTAATTTTTGATGAGAGTTCTATGCTCAACCCTATGGTGAAGCCCATTCTTGTAGAGAAGAATGGAGCTGTTGATGAACAGGTGGAGGTGCAAGTCACTCAAGGGGAGAGCAAGGCACAGAAGTTGGTCAGTGACCAACTACCACAACCAGAAACCAATCTGCCAGAATCTACACCACCAGAAAATCAAACATCTGAAGGTTTTCAGCATAGCATCGCGTTTGACCGACCAAGAAGGGTTGGAGTTGGACCTCCAAAGCGGTATAGTTTTGATAATATGGTGGGTTATGCATTGCAAGTTGCTGAGGAAGTGGAGCTTCATGAGCCGTCCACCTACAAGGAAGCAAATTCAGGAACTGAGTCAGCACAATGGTTGGCTGCAATGAGAGACGAAATGGAATCTCTTCACAAGAATCAGACTTGGGAGCTGGTCAGATTGCCGATAGAGAGAAAAGTAATCACTTGCAAATGGGTTTTCAAGAAGAAGGAAGGAATATCACCGACTGAGGGTATTAAGTATAAGGCACGAGTAGTTGCAAGAGGGTTCCATCAGATAGAGGGAGTCGACTACAACGAGATTTTCTCGCCGGTGGTCAGACATACTTCTATCAGGATGCTACTAGCAATAGTTGCACATCAGGATTTGGAGCTTGAGCAACTAGACGTGAAGACTGCTTTTCTACATAGAGAGTCGGAAGAGGAGATATACATGACTCAACCAGATGGTTTCCAGGTTCCGGGAAAGGAGAATCGTGTGTGCAAGTAGAGGAAGTCCTTATATGGGCTTAAGCAGTCTCCAAGGCAGTGGTATAAGAGATTTGATAGCTATATGATGCAGCTCGGCTACAATAGGAGTCCTTTTGATTGTTGTGTGTACTACAACAAACTGAAAGATGGTCCTGGCATCTGTCTGGTCCTGTATGTAGATGATATGTTGATTGCTGCTCGGGATAAGTCTGATATTCAGAAACTGAAGGATCGTCTCAGTGTAGAATTTGAAATGAAAGATCTGGGTGCTGCTCGGAAAATTTTGGGAATGGAAATCTATAGGGATAGAAATCAGAAGAAACTTTTCTTGACACAAGAAGGGTACATTAAGAAGATATTAACAAGGTTTGGCATGAGATCAGCTAAACCTATAGACACTCCAACGGCTACTAACAGCAAGCTGGTAATGTACGCGCCTCAATCCGAGGAAGAAAAGGAGTATATGTCAAGAGTTCCTTATGCAAGTGTAGTAGGAAGTCTGATGTATGCTATGGTGTGCACCCGACCAGATTTGGCATATGTTATTAGTATTGTTAGTCGATTTATGGCTAAACTAGGGAAGGAGCATTGGCAGGCTGTGAAAAGGATTTTTCGATATCTTAAAGGTACGTCAGATGTTGGTCTTATTTATGGGAGTGATACATAGTGCTTGGTAACCGGCTACTCAGATTCTGATTATGTCGGGGATGTGGACAGTAGGAGATCCATGACTGGTTATGTTTTCACTCTTGGTGGTTCTGTGGTGAGTTGGAAGGCAACTCTACAGCCTACTGTGACTTTGTCTACTACATAGGGAGAGTACATGGCATTGACAGAAGCAGCCAAGGAGGGAATTTGGTTAAAAGGACTAATCAATGATCTAGGCGTACATCAGGATCAGGCTATAGTGTATTGTGACAGCTTGAGTGCAATATGCTTAGCCAAGGATCAATTTCATCATGAGAGGACTAAGCACATTGATATCAGGTATCATTTTCTAAGAAGTGAGAAAAGAATCAGGGTGAAGAAAGTGGGCACGGCTGACAATCCTGCTGACATGTTCACCAAGCCAATTCCACAGAGCAAGTTCCAACACTGTTTGGACTTGCTAAATATCACAAGCTGCTAAATGGCAGAAGAGAGGAGAGCGGATACATCTGGCACCAAGGAGGTGCATCTGGTAAATTATGAGAGAATTCAAGTCAAGGTGGAGATTTGTTAGAATGCCTTGAATTCCAGTTGGTGAGGTGGGCAAGTAGTGGGAAGTTAGTCAACATTCTGTTTTTCCATTTTCCCACTTCTCCTTAAGTTTAGGAAGTTAGTCAAACATTCTATTTTTCCATTTTCCCACTTCTCCTTAAGTTTAGGAAGTTAGTCAAACATTCTATTTTTTACATTGGGAAGGTGGCTTTGACAAGTGGGCAAGTGGGTGGCTAGTTGGTGAGGTGGGCCAGCTGTCAACAGCTGACTTCCCACCTGTTTAAGGCAGCCAAGGTGGCTGCCATCTTTCCTATAAATAGGTTCATTTGTAAGGCATTCATAGTATTATAGTCACCTAGACAACACATCTATAATCTCTCTCCTAAATTAGTAAAAACTCTCCTCTCTTCTGTTAGGTGGACGTAGCCAACACATTGTTGGTGAACCACGTTAAATCTGTGTGTCGTTTCTTTATTTTGTTATTTCTCTTACATTCGTCATAACAATTGTCTTGTATAGATTCTTTCTTGAATATTGGGCATGAGTTGAAGGCGACTTTTATGAATTGATTAAACTTGTTTTGTAATGGAATTATGTACCATGACAATGGAAGTATTTTTGTTGCATTACTTTAATTCATAGATTTCGTTATTCTCTTACTAAACATATATTTTTAGCCTGAAGATGCTGTGGCATAGTTAAGTATGAACATGTTGAGTACACTGTTTTGATTATGATGACGAGTATGCTGTAGCATTACTTTCTGTTTTTATGATTACTGCTTGTATGGGGCATGTTTGGTTTATTCATGTAATTACTTAAATTAATTTAGCATCACTTGCGGTTACAACTGTCCAATGTATGAATCGAACTAGTATATGGCCTTCTAACGGAGGGGAGCTAGTGGACATGATAATTATGTGGCACTAGATTGAGACGCATGACCGTGCGCTCAACATTGCAGGGGACATGACCAAATTCACTGACTAGTGTTGCTCTAGGTCAACGGTACTTCGTACTCCATGAGACGATGTTATCGGGGATCTAAACTAGTAGATCAAGTAATCTAGGTGGAACCAGATACGATGTAGCATTGATCTGGAAACTGAAAGCATGCTTTGTATATTTAGATTCAACTCTGGTTTGTACTTACATTTTGTGCGTGAATGCCGCAACATTGTATTACCTGCAATACTCTTGTGGTTATTTCCAGTAGGCTGACCCTTAATTGTTAGCTTAGTTTTTCTTTAGGAGTAGCATTACCGTAGCATTAGACCAATCTCTGTTCATTATTCATCATTCTTTATTCTTTTATTCTTTTATTCTTTTAACCAATTGTACAATCGTATTTGCATTTGTAAATTGGCACACTTAGTCCCTGTGGGATCGATAATCTTGTACTTAGGTACATATATTACTTGTTGACCGGTGTATACTTGCACTTGTTAAGATTGCGTTGATTTATTTCATTTCCTTATCTTTACAAATTGTGACACACGCACACAACGCAACAATATATATATATATATATATATATATATATATATATATTAAAATATGTATGTTAAATGAAAGTATAAAACAATTTTTAAGAACTTATTGTCAAGAACGTGTTGTTCAAATAGTAAGCACTCTCACTTATGACTGAAGAAACATGATAGAAACAAAACATTGTATAAGATATCTCAAAAAAACTTTTAAGAACTTATTAAATATTTAATTACTCTACAATATTTTCAATATATTCCCTTTGAATAATTTTTCATTTGTTTAATCTAATTACATAATTCTTTTTTAACATCATTTGTTTTTGAAAAAAAAATCATTATTTTGTTGAAAGTCTTATTATTTAATAACATAATAATTGTATACTGAAATTATTCAACATCAAAGTTACCAATTTACCAAATATATGTTAAAATATTTTTAAAATGTTATAATAGTTCTTATTGTTAATAAATTAAGATTTGAATGAGTCTGATCGGATATAAAAGATGCTATCAAGAGATATATCTATCATTACAAAATTATTTTCAGGTTTATAAATATTTCTAATATTGTTTATGTAGAATGAATATATAAAAAAAAGTTACTACCAAATATCAAACGCTTTGATTTATTTTTATTGCATTCTAAAAACAAATTGTGCATATGATAAATATTACCATTAGAAAATTGACATATAATGAAACTGTAATGAATAACGAAGATTCATTAAATTAGTGGATGTCGATCGTATAATCGTTCTTATCCTTTAATCTCAGGATAATTACGTACTTAAAAAGGTGATAAGTATCACTTGATGTCTATATCTAAGGTGACACATATAACCTAGTACTTATGACTTTGGTGACAAGTGTCACCTAGCACTTAATACTGGTTGACAAGTGTCACCCTTAGTGTTTATCCTTATCTCCTATTCACCTGTGACACATATCACCTAGTACATATGACGTTGGTGACAAGTGTCACCTAGCACTTAATACCGGTTGACAAGTGTCACCCTTAGTGCTTATCCTTATCTCCTATTCACCCCTATAAATAGAGGGCCCTATGCCTTTTGTAGATACAGCAAACAACCAACAAGAAATCTCATAATAATATTCTTTCTATTTTCTACATCTCTCATTTACTTTTCATCTTGTTTATTTTATTGTTTTTATAATTTTACAATACGTTATTAGCACGAGTCTCTACCATCGCGTAAAGTATTTTTGAAGTTTATTTGAAGATCAAACAGGTACATTTTCTATAGGTACGTTTTCTATTATTATGGTAAATCTTACTAAGCTCGAATTTGTGGCTCTTGATGTCACCGGAAAGAACTACTTATCATGGACACTAGATGCCAAAATGCATCTTGCTGCAATGGGTCTATCAGACACCGTTGTGCAAAATAATATGTCATCAACACAAGATCGTGTCAAAGCTATAATATTTCTCTGTCATCATCTTCACTAGGATTAGAAAAATGAATATCTTACAGTGAAAGATCCTCTTGTTTTGTGGGGAAATTTAAAAAAAAGATTCGACCACTAGAAGATGGTCATTCTCCCAAAAGCACGGTATGACTGGTTGCACCTGAGGTTGATCCGTGAGTGAGTATAACTCCGCAATGTTTAAAATAGTTTTGCAGTTGAAACTATGTGGAGTTGATATAACGGATGATGATATGTTGGAGAAAACATACTCCACTTTTCATGCCACGAATATTATCCTGCAGTAACAATATCATGAGAAAGGTTTTAAGAAATACTCTGAATTGATTTCTTGACTTCTTGTTGCGGAACAAAATAATGAATTACTAATGAAAAATTACGAGACTCGACCTACTAGCTTTACTCCATTCCCTGAAGTGAATGCTATTAGAAATTATGATCCTAGAAGAGATTGTGGTCATGGTCTTGGTCGAAAATATGATCATGGACGTCGTGATAAATTTGACCCTTATAATCGTAATAATACTTTAGGTGTCAAAAATGTTATTGACCACCTAAAGTGGACAAAACATAATGAGAAAGGAAATAATGTTCCGAAAAATTATGAAGACAAATGTTATCGTTGTGGCATGAAAGCTCGCCGGTCTCGTACTTGTCACACGACAAGCACCTATTGAAAAGAAAGACAAAGATGCTGAGACAAATTTTACTTCTTAAAATATGTCTCATGAAATAAATGATAACGATCTTGAAAATGTTGATGTTGATGTGACTCACCTAGATGTTGCTGATTTTTTTTAACATCCAAAAAGAAGAATTGACCACTTAATTAGAAATGAAAGTGTCCAAAATAATTATAATATTATAGGGTAAATTATCTTAGTAACACTTGAACTATTCAAAAATCCAGCTTTTGCACCTCTATTTATTTTTTTTTTTGAACTGACACTCGAACTACCAAATATCACCTCTTTTGCACTTCCGTTCAAAATTTCCGTCAAACTTTATTTTCTGTCTAATTCTCAGGGCATTTTCGTCTTTTTATTTAAAAATAAATTATAAAAAAATAAAAACTTTTTCCACCCATCACTACTCACTTGCAATATATTTGTTCATTCTTCTAAATTGTCTCCCCCTTTCCCTATCTATTCTTCAGCTATTTGTTTTTCAAATTACTTCGATTTAACCTCAGATTGTTCGTTTATTTCAAATTAAATTACTTATTTTTGCAGAATATCCAATACCCAGTAGGCAAGAGTTGTTGTTAACCTTTGTTTTATCCTGAAATTGCAGTCGATTGGTTTGAAATTTTATCATACATTTTCCCCAAAATTCCTAGTGGGCAAGAGTTTCCATTACCATATTGTTATTGAGGTCGAATTTGTCGAGTAAGAACATTATGGACGAATCAAAATCCCTTGAGAAGATATTTTATTTGCTCTAATGAACAGGTAACCCTATTTTTTTCTGAATCAATGAAAACTTTGCAAACCCCTAATTTTTAAATTTTTATTTATTAAAATTATGTTTTGTTCATTAAGGTAGGAAGCAAAAGATGTAATTTTTTCCAGTGGTTGGATCCAATTATGTGCAGGAGATCCTCCGAAGTCATACCTGAGTTGCTTCAAAAAAATTCGTACTTTGGAGGATAACAATGAAGTTACAAAAAAGTCTAAAACTAGAGACAAGCTACTGCGAGAAAAATGGGGCAATTGAAGTTTGGATTATAGCATATAGTAATAGCAAAGAAATCCTCAATTGAGTGGGCATGATTTGTAGTTTTGCAAGGGAATACTAAAAGTGAGTGGGGAAAATTTGTACTAGACTTTTTTTCCTTGTAAAAGAAGAATGAATGTACCAAAATTGCATTTGCATTATTAATAAAAGCAAATGCCTTCTTTTTTTTATATATATAATTGGTCCATAGTAAATGAATATAACTCGTCCCTACCAAACAATAGTAAATGAATACAACTAGGAAACCTATTTTTGGTAAGCACAATTGACCATAAAATAATTGAAATCAACCATTCAAAGCAACAATTCAATTGTGCAGTTAAAAAAAGATTCTTCACATGTGCTGTCAAAAAGTGACAAATATTATCTGCTAGACCCCATACACATATCAACCCCATAAATCAGCCTCATGCATAGATTCAATATACATTTACTTTCCCCTTCCTTTTCCTCCTCCCTTTCCCCTTCCTTTTCCTCATCCCTTTCCCCTTCTCCAAGAATACCTATTTCTTGGTCCACCACCTAATCAGGGCTCACCAAATTCATCATATGATGTTGTTGTTCTGCTTTGTCTTGTCACTCTTTTTTTCCTTGCCCCTGCAAATTAGTTGGATTTCTTCTAGATCTACTTTCCTCTGGAAGATCTGGGTGTGCTTGTTCATCATTGGGAATGGTTGTGGCTCTACATCTTTGGATCTCATTTAATAATCATCAACACTTTGTATCAAGTCTTCAGTTCCAATCTCATTAGCTTCAACTTCAGTGCCACCTGCTGCATTAGATTCAATGACATGCGCTGCAACAGATTCATTTATGTGTTCAACTGCATTTGCTTGATTTGTTTCTTGTGCACCTCTAACAGTAGATCTTGTCCTTTGCTACAAGAAATTAGTTAGATTTAAATGACTAGATATAGATACAAGATACTGCTATAAAAAATTGCAATTACAAAACACCTTCTTTCGATGCCTAGCTTGTTGATTCAATTTTCTCTTTTGATTTGGAGCCTTGGGTGGTATTTGGTCAGAATTTTGGGCATTTTCTTCACTTTGTTTCTGTAGACACCATTTTATGTTATGTCCAATAGCCTTGCATTTGGTGCAATGAATAACAACTCTTCTTCTTATCCTCTTCCTTCCATCTTTTGTCTCGTAAACCTGCCTTTTTCTCTATTTTTTTTGCCTCCCTGCCTGCTTGTAAGCCCTAGGTGGATCTAAAATCATACCTTCGCCTCTTGGCCACAATGATTTTCCATTAATTGGAAACAAAACATTGTTGTACAATTTCCAAAATATGTTAGTGGAGTAGTATTCATCAACTAAATCATGAGGATTATATTTTTCTTGTGTAGTGCTGCTATGCCATGGACACATGGGATACCAGTCAAGGTCCACAACTCACAACTACAAGTATTCTTCTTCAAATCAACAATAAATTGTTCTTCATTAGGTCCTTTTACTTGATAGGAGTCAAGTCCATTCCACAATGGCTTCCATTTCCTAGACAACAAAACTTGTTCCTCTATCTTTCAGCTTCCCTCCTTTCTGCATAAAATTCAATCACCAGGAATCTAGGAACCCAACTACACATTTCCAACACATCTTCATCCCTTGATACTAATCTCAAACCATCTTTAAATGTTCCTACTGGTTCTAGGTAAGAATATAGCATTGTCTGCTTGTTGAACTTGGTGATTTCATTCAACATACTATTTATATCCAAGATACTTAAACAATATTTATCACAGTAGTCTACATATCTCCATTTCTCCCCTTTGAATGACCTATATCCTCGTTCTTCCCACCATTCACCATCATAAAATATTTTTAAAGTAAACAAGTCATTATTAGGATCTGTATTTAAGCAAAAAAGGAAAACTTTTGTTTATAAAATAACATTCTAACATAATGAAACAACATTTAACAACATATTCCCTCACATAACAGAAAATGATTTACAAATGGTCCACCAAACAGGCATTGGAAAATTCTCATCAAATACAAACAAAAACTCATTCCTAACAATAACCCACATAAGAGAAAACATTTACCAGTAGACATGCAGTACACAATAAATTTAAAATTTTCATCAGTTGTAGAAAAAACAGTATTCTACATTGACCCATACAATACAAGACAATAATCCATACAGGAGTTAACGAAACTTACCATATAAATCGTATGGATCAATATGATTGTTGTTCGTATATCTGATTTTCCAATTCATTTTTTACACCTGAAATCGTCGACCCGCCAAAATATACACTTCAACACCCCAAAAGATTGAAACTTTATTCTCCTAATAGTTTCAAATAAGGCTAATATGATGAAAAGATTCTATCTTTCAACTTAAATTTGAAGAAACAAACATAAATCGAACAATAAAATCGTAGCGCTCAAAGTTTCTATATTTTTCTTTTAACACAAATATGGGGTTTTGTTTGTTTCGATCCTTGAACTTCCTTCTTTCATTATGTAATTTTTTTTATAATTTATTTTTAAATTAAAAAGATGGAAATGCCCTTGAGAATTAGACAGAAAATAAAGTTTGACAAAAATTTTGAACGAAAGTGCAAAAGAGGTGATATTTGGTAGTTCGAGTGTTAATTCAAAGCAAAAGTAAATACAGGTGCAAAAGCTGGATTTTTGAAAAGTTCAAGTGTTACTAGGATAATTTACCCAATATTATATTATGTGTTATATGTTTATATTACTTTTTGTTGTGATATAATATGTTTAATTTTTATATTTGTAAATATTTTGTTAGTAAACAGATGGTCGTTGTTCAATTTTTTTGGTTTGAATAACGATATCGAAAGTGTATGTCTAATTGACAGTGGAACTACGCACACCATACTGAAATACGAGAAATATTTCTCTCATTTGAATCTGGGAGAAACAAGTGTTACCACAATAAATGGTAGTGCAAAACTTATTGAAGGCTTTGGAAGAGCTAATATAATATCACCTGAAGGAACTATGATTGCTATTGATAAAGCATTATATTCCTCAAAGTCTCAAAGAAATTTATTGAGTTCTAAAGATATCCGACGTAATGGATATCATGTTGAGACTATGGACGATAATGGTCATGAATATTTGGGTATCACAAAATTGATCTCCGGTAATAAGTTTTTGTTGAAAAAACTATCATCTCTATCATCTGGCCTAATTATGCGAAAATAAATGCTATTGAGGCGCATCATTTAGTAAACCAGAAGTTTACTAATCCCGTTACTTTTAAAGTTTGGCATGACCATTTGGGGCATCCGGGATCAATTATGATGCGAAAAATTATCGAAATAACGCACGGTCATCCTTTGAAAAATCAAAGGATTTTAACATCCGATAAACTTTCATGTGTTGCATGTTCCAAAGGAAAGTTGATTATAAGACCATCACCATTGAAACTAGGAGCTGAAAGTCCTACATTTCTAGAACGGGTTCATGGAGATATATGTGGACCGATTAGTCCACCATGTGGGTAATTTCGATATTTCATAGTTTTGATTGATGCATCGACTCGATGCTCCCATGTTTGTTTATTATTGACTCGTAACCTGGTGTTTGCGAGATTACTTGCCCAAATAAGCGAATCTGTCTAGACAATGCTGGTGAATTTTCTTCGCATGCATTTGATTCTTATTGCATGTCGATTGGAATAATTGTTGAACATCCTGTAGCTCATGTTCACACACAGAATGGTCTAGCTAAATCATTTATTAAAAGACTAATTAATTGCTAGACCATTATTGATGAAAACAAATCTCCCTACATCAGCTTGGGGACGCAATTTTGCATGTTGCAGCACTTGTGCATTTAAGGCCATCGAGTTATCATAAGTTTTATCCCATACAGTTGGCTTTTGGTTTAGAGCCAAATATTGCTTATTTGAGAATTTTTGAGTGTGATGTATATGTTCCAATTGAACCACCCCAACGGACATAGATGGGTCTGCAAAGAAGATTGTGGGTATATGTTGGGTATGACTCCCCGTCCATTATAAGATATCTTGAACCTTTGACAGGGGATGTGTTTACAACAAGATTTGCTAATTGCCATTTTGAAGAAAATTTGTTTCCCAAATTAGGGGGAGAGAATAAATGGCATAAGATTGAACTTGCGTGGAAAACATCTTTGAATCATTTAGATCCACGCACAAATATGAGTGAACTTGAAGTTCAAAAGATTATACATTTGCAACAAATTACAAATCAACTGCCGGATTCTTTTGCTGACTCCAACAGAGTCACTAAATCGCATATTTCGGCTATAGATGCTCCTATATGGATAGAAGTCTCTGAAGGACAAAAAGTAAATCCTATAGCTGTTGAATCAAAAACACGCGAGAAGCGTGGCCGACCCCTTGGTTCCAAAAATAAAAATTCTCGAAAGAAAAGAGGATTAAATGATCTAGAAGATCATATTGATGAAACAGAAAAAGAAAACCAAGGGACAACTGATGAAAAAAAGATTCCAACTCCAAATGATGAAGAGAATTCTGAAATCTCTATTAATTATACATGTTCGAATAAAAGTTGGGATCGAAAAAACGTTGTTATTGATAATGCTTTTGCATACAACGTAGCCCTTGATATTTTCAAGGATAATGAGGATTTAGATCCTTCATCAGTTAAAGAATATCGGCATAAAATTGATTGGCCTCAATGGAAATATGTGATTCAATCGAAGCGAGAAGTTTTTGGACCTGTAGTCCAAACGCCAAAGGGTATAAAACTTGTTGGCTATAAATGGGTGTTTGTGCGAAAACGAAATGAGAATAATGAAGTCGTAAGATATAAAGCAAGACTCGTCGCACAAGGCTTTTCTCAAAAACTTGAAATTGATTATGATCAAACTTATTCACCCGTTATTGATGCTATTATACTCCAATATCTTAAAAGTTTGGCAGTTCACGAAAAGGTGGACATGCGTCTAATGAATGTTGTTACAACTTATCTTTATGGAAGCCTTGAAAATGAGATTTATATGAAAATCCTTGAAGGATTCAAATTACCAAAGGCTTCTAAAGGCTCTCTTAAAAATTATTCTATAAAATTACAGAAGTCATTATATGGGCTTAAACAATTTGGACGCATGTGGTACAATCGCCTTAGTGAATTCTTATTGAATTCAGGATATAAGAATGACCAAATCTGTCCATGTGTTTTTATTAAGAAAACAGATTTTGGTTTTGTGATTCTTGCTATATATGTTGACGATATCAATCTCATCGGAACTCCAAAAGAGCTCCGAAAAGCTATCGATTGTTTGAAACGAGAATTTGAAGTTAAAGATTTTGGAAAACCAAGTTTTGTCTTGGGCTTCAAACTGAACATATGAAATTGATGTGCTCCAAATTCGATCATGTGATAATCTTGCAGATATATTCACTAAAGTTCTTCCGACTGCAACCTTTGAGAAATTGAGATATAAAATTGATTTGTGTCTGTTTAAAGATCTCGAGAATTCATCTCATCAGGGGGTAGAAATCTACACATAAAAAATACTTTTTTTCCTTCACTAGACTTTTTTCCCACTGGGTTTTATTTAGTAAAATTTTAACGAGGCATATTCTTTATGTAATGGACGTCCAAGGGGGAGTGTTATTATCTAGTAAGGTTTTAAAGAAACATATTCTTTATGTAATGGACATCCAAGGGGGAGTGTTATTATCTAGTAAGGTTTTAACGAAACATATTCTTTATGTAATGGACATCCAAGGGGGAGTGTTAGTATCTAGTAAGGTCTTAACGAGACATATTCTTTATGTAATGGACATCCAAGGGGGAGTGTTATGAATCCTGAAGATTCATTAAATTAGTGGATGTACATCTTATAATCTTTCTTATCCTTTAATCTCGGAATAATTACGTACTTAATGAAAGGTGATAAGTATCGGTTGATGTTTATCTCTAAGGTGATACATATCATGTAGTATTTATGACTTTGGTGACAAGTGTCACCTAGCACTTAATATCGGGTAGCAAGTGTCACCCTTAGTGCTTATTCTTATTCCCTATTCACCCTTATAAATAGAGAGCTCTATGCCTTTTGTAGATACAACAAACAACCAATAAAAATCTCATAATAATATTTTCTCTATTTTGTAGATCTCTCGTTTAGTTTTCATCTTGTTTATTTTATTATTTTTATAATTTTACAATAGAAACTAGTTATTCTTATTGCTTCTATCTTATTTTTCTCTATTATTTATTGCATAATTATAAAATAGTAATCTTGGAGTTTTTGATTGAAAAAAGAAAGAAAGAAAAGGAATGGACGTAACAAATAAAATAAACATAGAGAATATGTAATGGACAAAATTGTATGTAAAAAGAGTAACTTAAAATATATTTTCTAGGGTTTCTCCCACTTTAAACATCCATTTTTAGTTCCATCTCTGTTTCCATTCTCTCTCCGGGCTTAATGGAATCTCATTCCAAGAGCAGTGCAGGGATATTTTAATTAGTTTACCGTTTAAATTATTTTGTAAACACAAAATAGGTTGACTCATTAATGTCATTAATGAATACAAAATATTTGTAATTGATACAATATTATTGTTCTTGTACATGTCAATCAGAATGACATAATTAAATTTTTATCAACTCAGCTATTATCGAAGAATTGAAAAAACGACTAATTTATCAATTATTAAAATCGTATAATTTTTAAATTTAATTGAGGTGTATTCATCTTATCAATATCCAAAATATATGTTAAAATCTTTAAATTTTTATCAACTCAGCTATTCTTGAAAAATTAAAAAAGACCAATTTATCAGCTATTATAGAATCGTATAATTTAAAATTTAATTGATATATATTCATCTTATCGATATCCAAAATATATGTTAAAATCTTTTATAAAATATGATGAAGTTGTTTAAGTTTGATAAAATTTTCAACAAATGGTCAACCAATTTATAACAACAATAGAGGATGTGAAAATAATAATAAAAAATATATAAATAAAAGAAAATTACCACATAAAATAAAGATAGAAATAATTGGATATTAAAGAATTACCGAGAGCAAAATTAACGGTATCACCAAAAAATTAAAACTACACAAGGATCTACATGCTATAAATATTCAAGTCATACTGGAATTTTCTTTCGACATCAAACCAACTGAGCAAAAATATTTTCTTTTTTTTTTTTTTTTTTGAAAGAAAAAATAAATTTCATAACAATAAAGACTTCAAGCGTAACTACCGTTGTTATTATTTTCATTGTTTTGATCCCTTTTATTCTTCCATATACAGAGGCTCAGGATGCACAGGATGCAAGTTGTATAAATCTTTGTTTAGAAAGAAATTGTGATGGTAGAAATACAGACATAAGTTATTTACAATGTAAAACATGAATGTGATAATATTTGTTTACATACAAATAATATTGATTCTTTACATAAATAGTTTGGATGCAATAAATGATCAATATGTATAACAAATATGTATTTTATATATATATATATATATTATATATATATATATTATATATATATATATATATACATATTCTTTTCTTTACATTGAATATGTATTAGTGCACCTCCATGCATGGATGCATCATTTTGACATCTATTTTTTTATTTTCAATATATATATATATATTTCTTTTAAAATACTTATACGAGGACTTTCGTCTCTACTATACTTCGAACTTATGAATTTTCAGTCATATCAGTCATAAGTAATAGTGCTTACCAATCGAGTAATGCCTATTAACATTTTCAATATATTTAAAAAATATTACAGAAACAAATATTTTTAAAACTTCATCAAATAAAAAGATCATCTAATAATTTCTTAATTTGACTTATTCATTCCGTGTATATATATATATATATATATATATATATATATATGTATGTATGTTAAATGAAAGTATAAAACAACTTTTAAGAACTTATTGTCAAGAAAGTATTGTTAAGATAGTAAGCATCATCGTTTATGATTGAAAAAACATGATAAAAATAAAAAATTGCATAAGATATTTTAAAAAACCAACCTTTTAAGAACTTATTAAATATTTAATTACTCTTGAATATTTTCAATATATTCCCTCTGAACAATTTTTTCTTTGTTTAATCTAATTACATGATTCTTTTTTTACATCATTTTTTATTTTTATTTTTGAAAAAAAAAATCAATATTTTGTTGAAAGTCTTATCATAATTATTTAATAACATAATAATTGTATATTGAGATTATTTGACATCAAAGTTACCAATTTACCAAATATATGTTAGAATATTTTTAAAATATTATAATAGTTCTTGTTGTTAATAAATTAAGATTTGAAAGAATCTGATCAGATATAAAAGATGCTATCAAGAGATATATTTATATCACAAAATTATTTTCAGGTTTATAAATATTTTTAATATGCTTTTGTAGAATGAATATATAAAAAAAAAAGTTACTACCAAATATCAAACGCTTTTATTTATTTTTATTGCATTCTAAAAACAAATTGTGCATATGACAAATATTATCATTAGAAAATAGACATATAATGAAACTGATATGAATCTCGAAGATTCATTAAATTAGTGGATCTCCATCGTATAGTCGTTCTTATCCTTTAATCTCGGGATAATTACATACTTAAAAAGGTGATAAGTATCACATGATGTCTATCTTTAAGGTGACACATATCACCTAGTACTTATGACTTAGGTGACAAGTGTCACCTAACACTTAATATCGGGTGATAAGTGTCACCCTTATTGCTTATTCTTATCCCATATTCACCCATATAAATAGAGGGTTCTATGCCTTTTGTAAATACAACAAACAACCAACAATAAATCTCATTATAATATTCTCTCTATTTTCTAAATCTCTAATTTACTTTTCATCTTGTTTATTTTATTATTTTTATAATTTTACAATACGTTATCAACGCGAGTCTCTACCACCGGGTAAAGTGTTTTTAAAGATTATTTGAAGATCAAACAGATACATTTTCTATTATTATGGCAAATCTTACTAAGCTTGAATTTGTGGCTCTTGATGTCACCGGAAAGAACTACTTATCATGGACACTAGATGCCAAAATGCATCTTACTACAATGGGTCTGACAGACACCGTTGTGCAAAATAATGTGTCATCAATACAAGATAATGCCAAAGATATAATATTTCTCCGTCATCATCTTCACGAGGATTTGAAAAATGAATATCTTACCGTGAAAGATCCTCTTATTTTGTGGAAAATTTTGAAAGAAAGATTCGACCACCATGTTATGACGGATGTGAGAAAGATAACAGAAATGTAAAGAAACGACACACAGATTTAACGTGGTTCACCAACAATGTGTTGGCTACGTCCACCTAACAGAAGAGAGGAGAACTTTTACTGATTTTCAGAGAGATTACAGAGGTAGTTGTAGGTAACTACAATACAACGAATGCTTTACAAATGAACCTATTTATAGGAAAGATGGCAGCCACCTTTGAATATAAAATATTATATTAGTCAAATATTATAATATTTGACTAATATAAAATATTATAATAATAGATATTATAATATTTGACTAACTTCCTAATCTCAAGGAGAAGTAACAGATTTGACTAATTCAAGGCATTCTAACAAATCTCCACCTTGACTTGAATTCTCTCACAATTTACCAGATGCACCTCCTTGGTGCCAGATGTATCCACACCCCTCTCTTCTGCCATTTAACAGCTTGTAATATTTAGCAAGTCCAAATAGTGTTGGAACTTGCTCTGTGGAACTGGTTTGGTGAACATGTCAGCAGGGTTGTTAGTCGTGCCCACTTTCTTCACCCCTTCTCCATAGCCCACGAATATTCCCTTTTTAGCCCTTGGCTCCAGCTTACCCTCATTGACATGATAGTAAGCTGTACAGCCAAAAACTCTCAGATTTGAGTAATCAGCAGGTTTCCCTGTCCACACCTTAAACGGTGTTTTACAATTGATGCCTGTGTATGGTCCCTGATTTGTTATGTAGCATGCCGTTGTAACTGCTTCTGCTCAGAAGCGTCTAGTTAGACCAGCGTTAGAGAGCATGCACCTCGCTCTCTCCAGAAGTGTCTGGTTCATGCGCTCAGCTGCACCATTCTGCTGTGGTGTATCCCTGACTGTGCGATGTCGAGCAATCCTCTCATCCTTGTAAAACACATCGTACTCAGACGAACAGAATTTCAGACAATTATCAGTTCGCAGCCTCTTGATCTTCTTACCACCAAGAAGATCTTCCTTTGACAGAATCTGTAATCCTCTTTCACCCATGTGACCAAGTCTCATATGCCATAACTTGGTCAAATCATCTCGGTGAACCTCAGATGACGCAATAGCTGCAGAACCAGCAACTGTTGAACCTTGCAAAATGTACAAAGTTCCCTGTTTGACGCCCTTAAGTATCACATTAGAGCCCTTGTAGACATGTATAACTCCACATTCTCCCTTGAAGCAGAACCCCTTACTATCCAGCAAGCTCAGGGATATCAGATTCTTCGTCATTAGTGGAACGTGTCTGACATTGTGCAATGTGCAGAATTTATCATCATGTGTCCGAATCTTGATCGAGCCTATTCCAACTACCTTGCATACCGAGCTGTTTGCCATAGAGACATTTCTCCCGTCTATCTGCTCATAGGTTGAAAACCACTCTCTCCTTGGACATATATGGTAGGACGCCCCAGAGTCAAGGACCCACACATCAGCATGATGCGTGTGTTCGTCTGCAACTAGAGCGATGTTCTCTTCGGAATCGGTGCCATCCACCGCTACCGCAGCAGATCCTTTCTGCTCCAACGGTTGCTTTCTCTTCTTCGGGCATTCATTCTTCCAATGCCCTGTCTCCTTGCAGTAGTTACAAATATCAGTTGCTTTTGGACCCTTGGAACCCGGCTTCTTCTTGCCCAGTTGTCCATGTCCCTTGCTTCCACTGGTTATCAATCCAGCGGCCTGATTGTCTGTCCCTGCTCCAGTCGCCTTATGGCGCAGCTCTCTGGTATGGAGAGATGACCTGACCTCTTCCAGAGACACGGTATCTTTCCCAACAACGAAAGATTGTACGAAATTCTCATACGACAATGGTAGTGAAACCAACAGAATTAAGGCAGCATCTTCATCCTCTACCTTAACATCAATATTACGCAACTCTAAAAGAATTGTATTTAATTGATCCAGATGGTCTCTAAGAGGTGTACCTTCCTGCATTCGCAGACCGAACAGACGTTGCTTCAGAAGCAACTTGTTGGTTAAAGACTTTGTCATGTATAGACTTTCCAGCTTCAACCACAAACCAGCGGCAGTTTCTTCATCTGTGACCTCAGTGATGACATCATCTGCAAGACACAACATGATAGTCGAATGTGCCTTCTCCTCCAAGGCAGCCAACTCAACATTGTCAGTCTTGACTTCCTTTGATAATGGCATCCATAAGCCTTATTGTTTCAACAAAGCTCGCATCTTGATCTGCTATAAACTAAAACTGTTCCTCCCCGTGAATTTGTCAATCTTTACGGTCAACGCAGACATCTTTCTCACCATATTACAAACCTCGATTACCCGAGCTTTGATACTAGTTTGTTATGACGGATGTGAGAAAGATAACAGAAATGTAAAGAAACGACACACAGATTTAACGTGGTTCACCAACAATGTGTTGGCTACGTCCACCTGACAGAAAAGATGAGAACTTTTACTGATTTTCAGAGAGATTACAAAGGTAGTTGTAGGTGACTACAATACAACGAATGCTTTACAAATGAACCTATTTATAGGAAAGATGGCAGCCACCTTTGAATATAAAATAGATCTAGAATATAAAATATTATATTAGTCAAATATTATAATATTTGACTAATATAAAATATTATAATAATAGATATTATAATATTTGACTAACTTCCTAATCCCAAGGAGAAGTAACAGATTTGACTAATTCAAGGCATTCTAACACACCAGAAGATGGTCGTTCTCCCAAAAGTACGGTATGACTGGTTGCACCTGAGGTTGCAAGATTTCAAATCAGTGAGTGAGTATAACTCTGCAATGTTTAAAATAGTTTCGCAGTTGAAACTATGTGGAGTTGATATAACGGATGATGATATGTTGGAGAAAACATACTTTAATTTTCATGCCACGAATATTGTCCTGCAGTAACAATATCGTGAGAAAGGTTTTAAGAAATACTCTGAATTGATTTCTTGACTTCTTGTTGCGGAACAAATAATGAATTACTGATGAAAAATCAGACTCGACCTACTAGCTTTACTCCATTCCCTGAAGTGAATGCTATTAGAAATTATGATCTCATAAGAGATTGTTTTCATGGTCGTGGTCGTTACCGTGGTCATGGTCAAAAATATGATCATGGACGTCGTGATAAATTTGGCCCTTATAATCGTAATAATACTTTAGGTGTAAGAAATGTTAATGACCACCTAAAGTGGACAAAACATAATGAGAAAGGAAATACTGTTCCAAAAAATTATGAAGATAAATGTTATCGTTGTAGCATGAAAGGTCACTGGTCTCGTGTCTGTCGCACGATAAAACATCTTGTTGACTTATATCAAGCATCTATTGAAAAGAAAGGCAAAGATGCTTAGACAAATTTTACTTCTTTAAAATATGTCTCATGAAATAAATGATAACGATCTTGAAAATGTTGATGTTGATGTAACTCACTTGGATGTTGCTTATTTTTTTGAACATCTAGAAGGAAGAATTGGCCACTTAATTGTAAATGAAAGTGTCCAAAATAATTAGAATATTATATTATGTGTTATATGTTTATATTACTTTTTGTTGTGATATAATATGTTTAATTTTTATATTTGTAAATATTTTGTTAATAAATAGATGGTTGTTGTTCAATTTTCTGATTTGAATAACGATATCAAAAGTGTCTGTCTTATTGACAATGGAACTACGCATACCATACTGAAATACGAGAAATATGTTTTCTCATACAATAAATGATAGTGCAAAACCTATTGAATGCTCCGGAAGAGCTAATATGATATTACTGGGAGGAACTATGATTGCTATTGATAAAGTATTATATTCCTCAAAGTCTCAAAGAAATTTATTAAGTTCTAAAGATATCCGACATAATGGATATCATGTTGAGACTATGGAGGATAATGGTTATGAATATTTTGGTATCACAAAAGTGACCTCCGGTAATAAGTTTTTGTTGGAAAAACTACCATTTCTATCCTCTGGCCTATATTATGCGAAAATAAATGCTATTGAGGCGCATCATTTAGTAAACCAGAAGTTTACTAATCCCGTTACTTTTAAAGTTTGACATGATCGTTTGGGTCATCCGGGATTAATTATGATGCAAAAAATTATCGAAATAACGCACGGTCATCCTTTGAAAAATCAAAGGATTTTGACATCCGATAAACTTTCATGTGCTGCATGTTCCAAAGAGAAATTGATTATAAGACCATCACCATTGAAAGTAGGAGCTGAAAGTCCTACATTTTTATAATGGATTCATGGAGATATATGTGGACAGATTAGTCCACCATGTGGGTAATTTCGATATTTCATAGTTTTGATTGATGCATCGACTCGGTGGTCCCATGCTTGTTTATTATTGACTCGTAACTTGACGTTTGCGAGATTACTTGCCCAAATAATTCACTTAAGAGTGCAGTTTCTTGATTATCTTATTAAGCAAATCCGTCTAGACAATGCTAGTGAATATTCTTCACATGCATTTGATTCTTATTGCATGTCGATTGAAATAATTGTTGAACATCATGTAGTTCATGTTCACACACAGAATGGTCTACCTGAATCATTCATTAAAAGGCTCCAATTAATTGCTAGACCATTATTGATGAAAACAAATCTCCCTACAACAGCTTGGAGACATGCAATTTTGCATGTTGCAGCACTTGTGCGTTAAAGACCATCGAGTTATCATAAATTTTCTACGATACAATTGGCTTTTGGTTCAGAGCCAAATATTTCTTATTTAAGAATTTTCGAGTGTGTTGTATATGTTCCAATTGAACCTCCCCAACAGACAAAGATGGGCCGCAAAGAAGATTGTGGATATATGTTGGGTATGACTCCCCGTCCATTATAAGATATCTTGAACCTTTGACAGGGGATGTGTTTACAATAAGATTTGCTGATTTCCATTTTGATGAAAAATTATTCCCAAATTAGGGGAAAAGAATAAATGGTATAAGATTGAACTTGCATGGAAAACATCTTTGCAAATTAACGCACAAATATGAGTGAACCTGAAGTTCAAAAGATTATACATTTGCAACAAATTGCAAATCAACTGCCAGATTCTTTTGTTGACTCCAGCAGAGTCAGTAAATCGCATATTTCGGCTATAGATGCTCCTATATGGATAGAAGTCCCTGAAGGACAGAAAGTAAATCCTATAGCTGTTGAATCAAAAACACGCTAGAAGCGTGGCCGAACCCTTGGTTCCAAAAATAAAAATTCTTGAAAGAAAATAGGATTAAATGATCCAAAAGATCATATTGATGAAACAAAAAAAGAAAACCAAGGGACAACTGATGAAAAAAAATTCTAACTACAAATGATGAAGAGAATTCTGAAATCTCTATTAATTATACGAGTTCGAATAAAAGTTGGGATCGAAAAAACGTTGTTATTAATAATGTTTTTGCATACAACGTAACCCTTGATATTTTCAAGGATAATGAGGATTTAGATCTTTCATCAGTTGAAGAATGTCAGCATAGAATTGATTGGCCTCATAAAATTGTGAAGCGAGAAGTTTTTCGACCTGTAGTCCAAACGCCAAAGGGTATAAAATCTGCTGGCTATAGATACGTGTTTGTGTGAAAACGAAATGAGAATAATGAAGTCGTAAGATATAAAGCACGACTCATCGCACAAGGCTTTTCGCAAAAGTCAAGAATTGATTATGATCAAACTTATTCACTCATTATTGATGTTATTACACTCCGATATCTTATAAGTTTGGCAGTTCATTAAAAGGTGGACATACGTCTAATGGATGTTATTACAGCTTATCTTTATGGAAGCCTTGAAAATGAGATTTATATGAAAATCCTTGAAGGATTCAAATTACGAAAGGCTTCTAAATGCCATCGTAAAAATTATTATATAAAATTACAAAAGTCATTATATGGGCTTAAACAATCTGGACGCATGTAGTACAATCGCCTTAGTGAATTCTTATTGAATTTAGATACAACATGTGGTACAATCTGGCTCTATGCCTTTTGTAGATACAACAAACAACCAACAAAAAAATCTCATAATAATATTCTCTCTATTTTTTAGATCCCTCGTTTACTTTTTATCTTGTTTATTTTATTATTTTTATAATTTTACAATAGAAACTAGTTATTCTTATTGTTTCTATCTTATTTTTCTCTATTATTTCATAATTATAAAATAGTAATCTTGGAGTTTTTGATTGAAAAAAGAAAGAAAGAAAAGGAATGGACGTAACAAATAAAATAAACAGAGAGAATATGTAATGGACAAAATTGTATGTAAAAAGAGTAACTTAAAATATATTTTCTAGGGTTTCTCCCACTTAAAACATCCATTTGTAGTTCCATCTCTGTTTCCATTCTCTCTCCGGGCTTAAATGGAATCCCATTCCAAGAGCAGTGCAGGGATATCATTGCCGTCGTTACATGATGGCTGTCCCTCTCAGACAAAAAATGGCTGTAATCACTCTGTAATTTAATCTCCGCACTTAAAATTTGTAAACTATTGTCTTTTCCACTCCCACAAATCAGAAAAGAAGAATCAAAGATAATCAATGAAATACAAGAATGTTGATAAGGTGATGGATGAATGGGGACTATCTATTTTCTTACCCTTTTCTTGTACTACACAAAAGAAGAAAAACGAAAAAAGTTATCTTTTTTTTAAAAAAAAAAAAAATTATACTGTGTGATTTAGCTTTTTGCTTACTTCACCAATCAAAGAAAGAATCATTGTCCTTGTACAAAGTGCAAATCTTTCAAGCAAAAAGTAACCCTTTTTCCTTTTTTCTTTGTTTTTTGAGTCTTTTCCTAAAATGACCCAACTTTTTAAAATTTGTCCCGATTTAACCTAGTTTATAAAACTATTTCCCAAACTAACTTTAACTCATTCTCAAAATGAGTTTTAATGGGACCTACTAAATTTTTTTTAAAATTTTCTCTTTTTTCTTTTTCTATTTTTATCTCTCACTTTTTTTTTAAAAAAAAACCTCTCCGTTTCCGTTTCCCCTCTCCTTCTCTTTTCTTTTCATTATTTTTTATTTCTTTTCCCTTTCATAATCACCTTCTCCCCACTTTCCCTTTTCTTTTCATTTTTTAAAATTCTCCATTCCACCTCCCTCTTCTTTCCTTTATTTTTTTTTGTTTTTTCCTCTTCTATATATATATATATATATATAATATATATATATATATATATATATGCTCTCTCTTTCTTCTCTTTATCTGTTGAATGCTGCTGTAAAAAAGATACCGAAAGTGAGAGGGGGAGAAATTGTTCAATTTTTTGGCTACTTATTTATTTATTCAACTAGAGTTTCTTTTCAGTAATATTCCTTCTGGATCAAATACGACATCATTCACAAGTTTTCTACTTCTTCTTCTGGGTTTCATTTTAGGTAAGTCATTTCTTCTCTCGTCTTCAGTTCATAATATCAGATCTTCATTATTATATATCTGTTGCTGTCAATATTTTGGATTATTTATTACTTTGGAAACAATCCAACTCGACTGTGTGTATATATATATATATGTGAGAAAGTTTTATATTCATCCATTCCATTCTCGATTGTAGTAAAAGTTATTACCAGTAACTGCAAATATACTGAAAAGGGATGCTTCCCCTGACTTCCTTCCCATTTCCTTTAATGCAAAACCACTTTTACAGATTAGTCAAACAAACAATTTTTCATTTTCACACACAAATATATCACCCCAGATGAGCATTAAATACAGGACACATTCAAAGCATCACAATGTCCGTAAGGACTTTGGGAAAAATACTACTAGTAGAAATGATGATGACAACAAAACCTGTGCTCCCCCCCACCCCCATCCTCTCTCATCCTTATCTTCACGCTACAATGTAGGTGAAGAATAATGAGAGAATTGACACCACCAAAATAACTGACCATTTTTGGCTTTTCATGCAATGCCCCTATAATTGGTTGGAGAAAAAAAATTAAAGGTACAAATTGTATATAAAGAACAGCAGGTACAACAAATAGTTCAAATGAGGTACCAGGTAGCAGAATATATATAAACCATGTGCACTTTTAAAATCCTACGAAGAAGATTTTGTGAACGTGGAAGCAAGGAAGGAAGGGGGAGTATGTGAGTGCAGATGAAGTTAATGAAGTAACATGCCATGTGCACTGATTAATTTGGAGATTATCATGATAGGAAACACCTCCACAGTTATTAATTCATACTTAAAATTATTCACAGGTGACTAATAAAGAACTCATAATAAATCCCAAAGATGATGATCAAAATCTTGGCAGACATCATTAAAATGTACATAAATGATGCTTCTATGAAGAAGAAATTTTTATGTGAGAAATTTTTATATGTGAGAAATTTATTTTGTGTTTGACATTTTAGCCTTTTTCTTTTGATATTGTGTAGTAGTTGGGCCTAGTAAGGCTTTTGACTTCCTAACTTGAACTTCTATAAATTTGGGTGTCTTTTAGTGAATATTTCAAGTTTTTGAATTATTTCCTCCATGGGGGCAATACTGAAGAATATTCAATTATTTACATACTTTTCGGATGAGTTTTCACTACCCTGTTATTGCATGTCTTATCCCAAAGGGATTTGATGATAATTTATTGTTTTAGATATTGATAGTATCTTTATAACTCGAGTTCAGACTTCAATCAAATTATGACACTATTTGAGCTTGTTCCTTTGTGGAATTTCTTATTTGTGCTTTAATTTTCAATACACAACATCATGTATTGCGAATTTGAAATCATTGCTATTGTTTCTTCTTTGCTTCCAAGTCTCTCATCATTTTTATTCAATGTTGTTAGATGTTTTTTAAATGGTTAATAATATTCATTTTTCTTTGTTTGACATGTTACTTAGTAGGAAATAGATATTTTTTTAGTTTTTTTTATCAGGACTCATGTCATGAATGAAACATTCTAATAAATATCCACATTTATGTTAATGTAGATGACGAGTTCTCATGAAGTTGTGAATCCAGGTCCAATAAAGGAAACTGTTTTGAATGAGCAAAAGGATCATAGGACATCTTTAATATGGGATGGTGTAAAAGAGACGAGTGAGAATGCACTGGGTGTGAGAAGGTTTGATTCTAGTTTTTTTGAGTTGTATAGTATGGCTCCAACTAGAGTGAGGGAGTTATTAGATATTGCTGGATTTGGAGGGGTAGCACGTGCTGGGTATTTTATGGTTGGTCATAGTTTAGTTACTGCACTTGTAGAAAGGTGGAGACCTGAGACACATACATTTCACCTTTCATGTGGTGAGGTGACTATTACATTACAAGATATTGCAGTGTTATGGGGTCTACCTATTGATGGAGAGCCTATTATTGGGCCAAGGATTGCGGGTGGTACAGAATATTGGCAAGATTCATGTGAGAGGCTTTTGGGTTTTAGACCTAGAGTAGATGAAATAAAGGGTAATAGAATGAGGAAGGCTGCTTTAGATAGGTACTTGTCGATTTCTTTATCACCCGATGCATCTGAGGATCATTTATTGCAGTACTCACGATCGTTAGCTCTATTATTGATCGGTGGTTTATTATTCACTGATCGTTCAGGTAATAAAATTAACCTTAGATATCTCCTTCATTTAGAAAATTTGAAGGACGCTGGAAATTTAAGTTGGGGTAGTGGCACTCTCGCTTATTTGTATCGATCATTGTGTTTGTCATCAAAATGTGAGGCCCGTGAGATTTCTGGTCCGGTGGTACTACTTCAGGTAATATTTAATTTAAATATTAAAATAGTGGTACTACTTCAGATAATATTTAATTTAAATATTAAAATATTTCAAAGTTACATTAAATTGAAAGTTGAATCTAATATTACTTTGAATTATTTTGTTTTACAGTTGTGGGCATGGGAGCGTCTTCCCATATTACGACCAAATGTACGCCTTGAGTTACCAATTTTACCAGAGTTAGCACCGTACGGAGCAAAGTGGCAAGTGAAATTTGATCTCACCAAACTATCGACCCATGTTCTTATCACTTATCGGGATCAACTTGACGCAATGTCCCCCAATCAGGTGATATTCTATTTCAATTTAATATATAATTTATTATTTATGACAATGCAATTGAATATATATATATATATTGTAGTTTTCGTGGATGCCATACAATGAGATTACTGAATATCTTCCCGAGAGATATTTAGTTGGCCGAGATATATGGTGTGCTGAAGTACCATTGATTTGGGAGATTGTAGAGCTTCATTGTCCTGATCGAGTTACTAGGCAATTTGGACTTTATCAATCAATTCCAAAACATATTTCAGGTGAACTATCTCATCTACACAAATTCCAATTACGTGGGAATATGTCTATTGATTGGATGATACATCACCGGATTCATCTTTACCATTGGGGAAATCGATACAATCATGTTCTTTCTGAAATACCAACGACAGTTGATGGAAGTGATGTAGCCGAGGATTACTACTCTTGGTATATTAGAATTACTCGCATTTTAGTAGGCAATCCGATTTATCGAGGGCATGTCGATGAGGGATATTCCATTACCGGTTCTAGTGCTGTCATATTGGTAATTTCTACTTCTAGTTAGTATATATATATTAACTATTAATTAATAATTTTCTAATTTCTAATTTTTTTTCTCATATTTGCTTGTAGACCAATGCTGCTGAGGCTAGTCTCCGAATATGTGAGGAGCAGTTGAAGAATATATCTGAACTTAGTACTGGTTTGAAAATACTACTCGCGTGGGGAAGCGCGAAAGGCGGGACACGCAAAAGGCTAGCCACTATCTCGATAATCGAACTGTCATAATGGGAATCGTACCCCGCACCGAAGAGTTATTACTATATATTTTATTATTGTATAAGCCTTATATATATAAAGCTTCAAAGAATTACAATACAATATGATATACATCACTTTTACACACTGGAATGAATTAATTAATTTTCTTTCTTACATAAAAAAAAAAGGGGACACTGGCGGCTGGCTATGAATTATTTTTGGAGACAAGAACAATAAATATATTTAAATACATTGATTTAAATATTACAAAGAAACGACGCCGTGTGTACGTCTGTTATTCGTGTGAGAATAATAATAATGACAAAGTTGAGTTATTTGATTAAATTTTGTCATAAACTAAAGAAAAGTTGTGTGTGATTAACAAACATGAAGAATCATTCCCTCCACTTTAATGCTTTTGTAGTAGACATAATAAAATTGTCTAACTACCATCTTTAGAAAGAAATAGTTTCTTGCAATCAGAAATATATATTAATATATAGCTGGTTTGACTCTAATTACTTGTTACGTTTGCTTCAAAATCGATACATACATACATATTGTTTGCCAAACTTTTTCTGCCATTAATGCTCTGAAGATTCCTCTGTTTTCTGGTATCTTCATCTTTTTCTTCAGTTTTCTTCTCAGCTTCAGACATCTTAAAAAGGTAAGCTTTGTCTGCTTATGGTGATGAGTTTAATATAGTTTGGATTTTGAACTGTTTATTTCTGTTTTTTGGGATTGGTTTTGTATTTTTGTAAGACTGGTGGGATTTTAGGTTGTTTAGTTTCGGGTAGCTCTGTACTTGCATGGAGTTCTAAGTATTGGGCTTCCATTCGCAGGTAGGATATGGCTGCACGAAAGGGAAATAATAGGGAAGTGGAGGAGTTGATGGAGGAAGGTTTCGGTAGCCCTAGACCTGTTCGACCAAAGGTGACAGTGGCTACAAGGTCAACCTGGGGTGAGGTTCTGGAAGGAGTTCCTTTCCATCCGCCCATGCCTGGTCCCCCACCGTCTGATTTTCCTTTAAGTAGAAATAGAGTTACTAGGGAACATGCCGAATCTTTTGCCCGTAAGTATAGTCTTGACCCTAGGGTTTATAGGGTTTTTGTAGAACCTTTAGCTGGAAAGATGTCTCTCCATCGTATTCCTGTTCCCTTAGCCCATTTTGAATTGGGGTTCCATCTTCCCATGGACCCCGCTTTTGCAGACTTTCTTATTTTTGCTCGTGTCCAACCCGGGCAGGTTCATCCGAACACTGTCCGAACAATGTTTTGTTTAATTTGCCTTTGCCGTCGTCTAGGTTTCGAATTGACTGATAACATTCTTAGTATGTTCTTTTCTTCTCTTCGGATGTCTGATAACATTCTTTCTATTCGTCCTCGTAAGAATAGAGTGATTCTTTTTGACTCTCCTCCTAACAAAGTAGAGTTTAAGGAGAGGTAGATGATGATAGAATCTCGCATTGGCTTCCCTTTCCGTCCTTCTGTAAATGAGAACTTCCAATGGCCTCAAATTCAATATCCCTCCACACTTAGTCATTCTGAGAAGTCCTTTTTAGAAATAATTACCCGAGACTTAGGTGAGGATAGACAGAAACAAACCCGGGTGTATTCTTCAGCTGATTTGCTTAGTGAGTCGAGAAGATGGTGTGGGATAGGACCCAGTTTGTCAGAGAGGAAAAAGGAGTTAGGCTTCCCAAAGGAGGAGCCAAATGAAGATTGGACTATACACCCCGGGGGTGTTTTTTCGTATCAGTGTGATGCTTGTTCTCTTGGTCAGGGTTGTCGAACTGGCAAGGGTATACTTCACATACTTGTTTTCCTTTTTTTTGTTTTACTTCGGTATTGATCTCTGCTTGTATTTGCAGGTCCGACGATGTTCAAGACTGTTTGGGGAGAACGGGAGGAGGAGAGGGACGTTCGTCAAAGCCACCTGAACTCCCTACCTCGATTTCCCCCTAAACTTATAGACCGGGGTGCTTCTGACGATACTCCGCTAACGTACGCCTCGTCTGCTGAGATTCCCAAGCGGAGTAGGGGAGTTCACCGGTCCCGGGAGGAAACCCCCCGTTCAGCTCCGGAGTCTCGTAGGGAAGCTTCTCTGGAGGAGGTAGAGGAAGAAGAACTTCGCCCTCGCCAAAAGCGGAGGACTTCACCTAGGCGTCCTGCTAGGGACTCTACTGAAGACTTGCCTGTTTCTCCTCCTATTTCACATACCTCGCCTGTTTCCGAAGATGTCTTGGAAGCAGTTCCCTTAGCAGTTCAGCGGGCTTCTGAGTCTGTTCCAGCTGAGCATTCTCCTGCTGAGGCAGAGGATTTCAAGTCCCTAGCCATGGAGATTGTGGAGAGGACTCCGCCGCTCACCAACCTTCGATTCAACAATCCTTATGTCACCGTCTTGGTTGGTGAAGCTATTCTGGAACATGCTCATGACCCGAGTAGTCTGGCTGGGATGAGCGAGATGTCAGTGGAAGAGGCTACCAATCGTCTTGGGGCTTTGTTTGCTCGGGTATGTTTTTTATTTTCCTCTGCTTCGAGATTTCCTGGGAATGATTTCTGACTTGTTCTTTTTCCTTTTGTAGGCTTCTTCCTTAGCCCTTCATATATCCAGGTCCCGAGCAACGAAACAAACTGAGCAAGCAGCGACAGATGCGGAGTGGAGAAGTGTCAATGAACCTCGTCTGCTTTCGTTAGAGCAAGAGGTAGAGAGGCAAGCAGCGGTTGTGGAAACATTGACCGCTGAAAAGCAATACTATGCCAACGAAGTAGAGGAAAAGAGAAGATTGATGGCAGGCTTGAAGAAGGAATCGTACGATTTGAAGGTTGATAAAAGGCTGCTGCTGGAAGAGAGGACTAAGTTAAAGTCGGACAGAGATGAGGCTATTGCAAGCCGTCTATCTCTGCAGAAGGAACTTGATCACTGCCACTCAGAGGAGTTCAAAAAGAAGATTAATGAGGACTTCCGTAACTCCTCTGAGTATCAAGCAGAAGTTAGCCGCGAAGCCAGTTCCTTTCTGGACAAGGGATGTATTCATGTCATAAGGCAGCTGCATCCGTACTTTGAAGATAAGTCAGTTCTCCTCCAAGCCTTCAAATCCAATTTTGACAATGACTTCTGCCGTCAGGGTGCCGACTTCGTTCCCTTCACTTCCGAAGAGTTAGAAGCGCTTCGAGAGCGGGACGAGAGGAAAGGTAAACCATTTTGGACTCCACCGCAGCCTTCCACCCCTACTTTTTGGGACTTGTTGGGTGAAGGGCCTAGCTCTGCTGCTCCGGGCTCCAGCTCTGCTGCCCCTTGAACTTGTAATTATTTGTGTAGCCGAGACTGATTTTTCTTTTTAATATAATGAATTTTGCAAAGTGTTGTTGTTTTTTTTTTTTTTTTTGCCAAGTGTTGTTGAGAATAATAATGACAAAGTTGAGTTATTTGATTAAATTTTGTCATAAACTAAAGAAAGGTTGTGAGTGGTTTGGTTGAGTACCAAACCAAAAATAGCAAATTCGGTCGCTATTAGCAACGGCTTTGAGGCCGTCGCAAATATTCGTCGCTAAACTTGATTTTTCCAGTAGTGATTAGGACTCATCTTCTCAATGAGTCCTACAATTTAGTACTGGAATTTATCACGTTTGAAAATTATGTGAAACATTAGGACTCATCTTCTCAATGAGTCCTATAATTTAGTACTCGAATTTATCAGGTTTGAAAATTATGTGAAACATTAGGACTCATCTTCTCAATGAGTCCTATAATTTAGTACTGGAATTTATCATGTTTGAAAATTATGTGAAACATTAGGACTCATCTTCTCAATGAGTCCTATAATTCAGTTCTGGAATTTATCACGTTTGAAAATTATGTGAAACATTAGGACTCATCTTCTCAATGAGTCCTATAATTTAGTATTGGAATTTATCACGTTTGAAAATTATGTGAAACATTAGGACTCATCTTCTCAATGAGTCCTATAATTCAGTTCTGGAATTTATCACGTTTGAAAATTATGTGAAACATTAGGACTCATCTTCTCAATGAGTCCTATAATTTAGTACTAGAATTTATCAGGTTTGAAAATTATGTGAAACATTAGGACTCATCTTATCAATGAGTCCTATAATTGAGTACTGGAATTTATCATGTTTGAAAATTATGTGAAACATTAGGACTCATCTTCTCAATGAGTCCTATAATTTAGTACTAGAATTTATCAGGTTTGAAAATTATGTGAAACATTAGGACTCATCTTCTCAATGAGTCCTATAATTTAGTACTGGAGTTTATCAGGTTTGAAAATTATGTGAAACATTAGGACTCATCTTCTCAATGAGTCCTATAATTCAGTTCTGGAATTTATCACGTTTGAAAATTATGTGAAACATTAGGACTCATCTTCTCAATGAGTCCTATAATTGAGTACTGGAATTGATCAGGTTTGAAAATTATGTGAAACATTAGGACTCATCTTATCAATGAGTCCTATAATTTAGTACTGGAATTTATCACGTTTAAAAATTATGTGAAACATTAGGACTCATCCTCTCAATGCGTCCTATAATTCAGTACGGGAATTCGTCGCCAGAATGCATTCTACAACTTAGTACTGGTTTGAAAATTATGTGGAACATTAGGACTCATGCTCAGAATGCGTACTATTAATTTATCACGTTTGAAAATTATGTGAAACATTAGGAGTCATATTCAAAATGCGTCCTATAATTCACGTTTGAAAATTATGTGGAACATAAGGTCAATTATAAATATATAATCATACTGAGTCCATCATAATATATATATAATAAAAGTACAACAATGAGTTTTTTATAAAAACAAGTGAAATACAAAATCAACATCCATCGTTATTTCGGTTAGAGATACAAGTTCTTCTATTATCACCTGACATATGACAGTTACCGCATCTTGGAGGTGAGTCCGGATTTCTTGCATCCATTGAACCCCGATACCTTCGAGATCGTAAACGACCTGGACCACCCCTCTTCATATTAGGTTTATAGCAATGAAGTACAAACCCTTCTTCATTCCATTCTTCTTCATTTGCGACAGGATAAAAATTTGCCTCATAAATCAACTTGTAATTAGAGGTTGAATAAAATGGCATAACAAATGAAGTTGGATCCCAACCACGATGTCGACATACTGCAAATACATGAGAACAAGGTATTCCAAATATGGACCATTTATTACAGCTGCATGATTGATCATTGATGTTGATTGTGTAAACATTGTTTCCCCTTCCATCTCCCCTTAAAGGTGTAGTAACCCTAAATATTCCAGTTTGAAGATTGTAATAGAAAACAATATGTCCTCTTGCTTTTTTTTCATTCTTAACATATTGCCTCCAAATTATAGATGGAAAAGGATGTATAGTATGTGTTGCCTCATCTCGGTATTTACTAAAATAATGAACAATTTTGTCGCATACAAACTCAACCAAAGCCTTTAGAGGTAATGCACGACACTTTTTAAGACACTATTTAATGATTCAGAAAGATTTGTAGTCAAACAACCATACCTGTAACCGCCATCATATGCTAGTGTCCATTTTTCCTTATCTATGGCTGCCAAATAATTAAATGCTTCCACATTCCTCATTTTGATCTCTTCCATAAACTCGTTAAATTTTGTGATCTTAGTAGTCGATCCAGCCTTATACATCAAATCTGACAACTCTTTCTTTTTGAATGTCACTTTGAAGTTTGCCCTTACATGTCTTAAACAATACCTATGAACTGCATGTGGTGGTTGCCATTCAAGTTGATTACTAATTGCACTCAAAATACCCTTGTGCCTATCAGAAATTAAGCATATAGTCCTATTAGGTACCACGTAACATCGCAGAAGTTGTAAAAACCAACTCCAACTTGCAGTAGTTTCTTCATCAACAATTGCAAATGCCAAGGGATATATGTGGTTGTTTGCATCCCAACTACTAGCAATGAGGAGAACGCTTTTATATGCACCTCTAAGAAATGTACCATCTATAGAAATAACTGGTCTACAATGGGTAAAACCGGAGATAGATGGCTTGAAAGACCAAAACATGTAGTGAAATACCTTATCATTTTCGGAACTTGATTGATGGTGTTTCCATTGTACGATTGTATTTGGATTTGCTTGTTGTAAGACACGCATATACTTCGGTAATATTTTGAAAGTGTCATCCCAACTCCCGAACAAGATTTCAACTGCAGCCTTCCTTGCGTGCCATCCTTTCTTATAGGAACAATTACTTTGAAATAACTTGTGCACTTCTTTTTTTATAACACTAACATGAGTCTCTGGGTCATTCATCATAAGATGTATAATATTTCTTGCAATATACTTATGAGTCAAATTTCGGTGGTTATTATTGACAACTCGCATGATACACGTGTGATCATGAGTTAACACTGAAATATACCACATTTTGAATGATTGTTTCCAAATTACTCTAATATACCAACTGCATGGCTGTTCTCTTGTCTTGTTCCTATATTCAGCTGTCCAAAGGGTACTAGTACTTTTGATAACTGTAAATTCCCGACCTTGTTGTATGTGCCACATTCGTACTGCATAAAGAACTTGAGCCTTATCACTAAATCTCATTCCCAATCTCAACTCATTATCATTTTCCGACCATCTCTGCATATTGATATTTGCCGTTTCAACGTCATCAGGTATGGGTTCACCACAACCCATATCACTATAACATGGATATGAATGATATGATGAAGTAAAATTTCTACATTGTGGATTGACATTATTCTGATTATCTTCATTCTCTGAAGCACATCCATCATCATCATTTGGTCCTTCGCTATATGGTTCCCCATCAACATCTGTAGTTCCTCCAAAACAATCCATAAATGCAGGACCATCATCAATTGAAGGTTGAGATGCCATGAGATTTACATCCAAATTTATATGTGTTGTTTCATCGTCCGTTGTTTGATGTAATCTTGAAACATTGTTTGGAATTGACGAATTATTTGGAATTGGAAGTGTGAAATCATTGTCAACACATGTAATATTTTCCATCAACAAAGGTCTCAACAAGCTCGAATTTGATTGCACTAGAGGTGTTGGAGTTGGAAATTCATGAATTATTGGTGGTGAAGGAGGTCTTGGAGATTCTTGAACCAAAATAGAAACACCCACAGTCTTGAAGTCACTTGGTATAGACCAAATATGTTCCATATCTTCCTCATCCATGATTGTAATAATAGAATATTGGACAAATGAACAACCTCTTACAACACCCGGATAACGTAGTATGAACTTTAGGTTTGTTGTTATATCAACACCTTTAAAGTTGCATACCTTTTGAACTATGTCTGAATATGATATTTGTCTTCTAAAAACCCATGATTTTTTAGCTGGTCCTTCAAAATATGGATTGCCATTTACATCGTATAAAATGTTAGAATCCCAATAGATATTTAATCGAATTGGTTCCTTCAACAATGCCATCTACAAAATTACAAAATGTAAATAAAAATTTAATATATAATTTAAGAGAAGAAGAAAGAGAGAGCATATATATATATATATATACACACACAAATGGAAAGATTTCGAATAATGTATGTATATATAATTCCTTCTTTCTGCCTTTTGTCTTTCTACGTGACTACAGAATCATTTTATACATATATATTATTATACATGTCTCAAATGTTGTGGGAATTCTACAGTGATAAATTATACTCTAATCCCTAATATTTTAATACACACTCTAATCCCCAATATTTTAATACACACTCTAATCTCCAATATTTTAATACATACTATAATCCCCAATATTTTAATACACACTCTAATCTCCAATATTTTAATACATACTATAATCCCCAATATTTTAATACACGCTCTAATCCCCAATATTTTCTATGTACTATTTAGGCATATTTCACTTTTGTTTATGATTGAAAAAAATATCATTCATCCTTTCAAAAAAATAATAATAATAAAATATCAAATCATCAAAGACAATAAAATCAAATTTTATCAAACAAACAAAAACTTAGACAATTATAAAAAAAAAAAAGGGAAACAAGACATACTAACCTGAAATTTTGAAGCACTGAGAAGTGGTGTACTCAGTCACTAAAAAAAAATTATTGACTTTTAGGAGGGCTAGGATTTATGTGGAGAGGTGGACTGGAGAAAAAAAAGAAAAGAAAAGGGACGTCAGGGAGGTGGAATGGAGATGGACTGGAGAGGAGAAGAGAAAAAAAAAGGAAAGAAGAGGGACGTCTGGAGGTGGAATTGAGATGGACTGGAGAGGAGATGGAATTGAGATGGACTGGAGAGGAGAAGAGAAAATAATTAAAAAAAAAAAGGAAAGAAGAGGGAGGTGGAATGGAGAATTTAAAAAAATGAAAAGAAAAGGCAAAGTGGGGAGAAGGTGATAATGAAAGGGAAAAGAAATGAAAAACAAATGAAAAGAAAAGAGAAGGAGAGGGGAAACGGAAACGGAGAGAGGAAACGGAGAGGATAATTTTTTTAAAAAAAGAGAGAGATAAAAATAGAAAAAGAAAAAAGAGGAAATTTTAAAAAAAATTTAGTAGGTCCTATTAAAACTCATTTTGAGAATGAGTTAAAGTTAGTTTGGGAAATAGTTTTATAAACTAAGTTAAACCGGGACAAATTTTAAAAAGTTTGGTCATTTTAGGAAAAGACTCTTGTTTTTTTACTCCTCTCCCTTTTGCCGGTAGACAATTTTTTTTTGCTTTTGGGTAGAATTTTATGTTTATTGCCTTTGCTGTTGGTCAATTTCTGAGTTTTATAATGTTGGGATTTGTCTTTATATATCAATAGATCGTGTGCAGAGTATAATAATGCAATTAACTATTCGAACATTGGTGGTTTAATCTGTAAATAATTTAAGGTTGTCTACAAGGTTCTCCTTGGAATCAATTGAGTGATAAGGAAGGGATTTCTGAGGTTCTCTTTCTTCTTTGAAATTGATGATTCCTAACTTGGATAATCTTTCTTCTTCTTTTTTTTTTTTTCTTTATTTGGGTGTTTTTTTTTGCTTTCTGGTTTCTGCTGCAGGTGGATTTCTTCACTATCCTTGATTTTATGATGTGATTTTATCCTGCATTTGAAATGAAATTCTCCATCTGCAAAAGGGTTGTTTCTTTTCTTTTCTTTTGTTGGCTGCTCTTCACTGTTGTTTGTTCAGGTTTGCTTTAACCCTTATCTCATTCTAATTTTTAACAATATTTTACAAATGTGTTTATTCTACATGTTTTCTGAATGAAGTGGAGGAATTACATGGAGATTCAAGAGTAAGAGGAGTGAACTTGGGTGGCTGGTTAGTCATAGAAGGTTGGATAAAACCTTCTCTGTTTGATGGCATCCTCAATGGAGATATGCTTGTAAGTTTTTATTTATTTATATATATATATATATATATATATATATATATATTATATACAGAACATACAATCTTCTTCTTTAATTGAAATGTCAATCTACAATGTAGGATGGAACACAGGTTCAATTTAAATCAGTTACCTTGCAGAAATATATTTCTGCTGAGAATGGAGGTGGGATGAATGTCACTGTTGATAGAGATATTCCCTCATCTTGGGAAACATTTCGGGTAAGCAGATTTGGTTAACTGCATCCTTTTTTACTGGTAATCCACTTTCCTTCGTATAATTGTGCCTTTGTGAGCAGCTATGGAGAGTTTCTGAATCAATTTTCCAGTTTCGTACTTCTCGGGGCCAATTTCTTACTTGTGACAATTCTGGCAGCCTGGTCACTGCAACTGCAGAATCGGCATCTGCTACTGAAACATTTTACCTTGAAAGAAATGCAGATAGTAGAGTTCACATTAAACTCAAAAGTGGAACTTATATCCAGGTGTGAAATTTTTCTCCTTCATATTACTACATGTTCACAACCAAACAACCTAAATGCTGGAAAGGCTACAAATTAGTGAATATGAACTATAAAGAAATGTTCATGGCATTCTCCATTTTCTTAGGCTTCGAAAGCCAACCAACTCACAGCAGACTATCCAGGGAAACCAGGATGGGATGATAATGCAGCTACGTTTGAGATGACCATTGTAGCAAACACTATACATGGAGATTATCAGCTTACCAATGGATATGGATATAGCAAGGCCAAAGAGATTCTTAAGGTAATTCTTTATCTGTTTCATCTATGTTTAGGAACATTTTATCAGTTAGAAACACAGAGAAGATTGTAATTTCCTTATTTCAACTGATGTTGCAGAAACACAGGAATACTTTTATCACCATAGAAGATTTTAATTTCCTATATAAAAATGGAATCAATACAGTTAGAATACCAGTTGGATGGTGGATAGCTTATGATCCTGATCCTCCTGCTCCTTTCGTTGGGGGTAGTTTGGAAGCTCTTGATAATGCATTCTCTTGGGCACAGTAGGTGTCATAGTTTCCCTTCTTTCTTTTTTCATTGCTTTGGAGTGCTCAAATTCCTTTTGTTCACAAAATCTGAACTCTGGTGCAGAGCTTTTGGGATTAAATGCATTATTGACCTTCATGCTGCTCCAGGCTCTCAAAATGGAATGGAGCATAGTGCCAGTAGAGATGGTACAACTGGATGGCCTACTACAGATAATATCTCTCAGACGTTGGACGTTATTGAGTTCCTGGCTTCCAGGTAGGCTTATATATTGTAATCAGTACTTCCAAAATTTCGATTCCAGTAGCATCTGAAACAATCAACATTAAGTCAGTTTCTTTTTATAAATGTCAAGGGACTAAGAAAATATTGGAACTTATTTCCTGCTCCTGAGCAAGTGCTATGTCAATTCAATTTCGTTTGTTCAAACATTTGAAGAATTTTATGTTCTGAATATGTAGAGTGTTGAATTCACTTTCCTCAAAAACATACTGTTAATAAGTCTCTACTTGCCTGATCTGCAGATATGCTGAACATCCTTCCTTGCTTGGAATTGAGCTTTTAAATGAGCCATCAGCTGGATCAGTTCCCCTGGATGTCCTTGTTTCATATTACAAACAAGGATATGAGATTGTTCGCAAACATTCATCAACTGCATATGTTATATTCTGCCAAAGAATTGGCAATGCAGATCCATATGAACTTTATCAAGCTAACTTAGGTTCAGTAAATACAGTTGTTGATTTGCACTATTACAATCTGTTTGATGCATTCTTTCTTAACATGAGTGCACTGGACAATATTCAATTTATATATAAGAACAGAGAACAACAAGTACAAGCTCTTAATGGTGCAAATGGTCCACTTGTTTTTATAGGTAAGCCATGCCTCAGCCTTGTCTCTATTACTTTACCGATTGTTTGCTGGATAGTGATATTATTTGAGACCTTATTTTAGGTGAATGGGTGAATGAATGGAATGTCATCACGGGATCACAAGCAGATTATCAAGATTTTGGAAAAGCTCAGTTGGAGGTGTACAATGCTGCATCCTTTGGATGGTCTTACTGGACACTGAAAAATGATGAGAAGCACTGGGATTTTGAGTGGAACATCAGGAACAACTATCTCCAACTACAGCTAGGTAAGATCTCATCACAAAGCATATATATCCAGTAAATAAAGTTCTGGACACAAAAGGGCAGCATCACTAGGGAGGCAACTATAGTTTTACCTGAAATTCATACTAGGTTTCACATTTGTTCATAGAATTCATGTCTGTCCAAAACAACTTATATTAGACAAACATGCATAACCTACATTACTACTATTACCTGAGTCTGGTGGTCTGAAAATTAATGCAAAGTATGTATTTTGCACTTACAGGTTTTTCATCAAGCATGCAAATGTCTAAAGCCATTGCATTGCTTGCATTGGCATGTTGCTGCTTCTTTCAACATCATTTGTTGTGACAGAGAAGGTCAATAACTATCATTCTAATCAAGATATTAAGCCAATGCATTCAAATGTCTTTTCCAGTTTGAATGTAATGCCTATAAAATAATTCTTTCAGAAAGGGCACACGAAGAGGAAGAATGTATCTTCTGTACACATTACTGACAACATTGAAAAATTTTGTTATGTGAAATGAAAACACAACTTTGTTGTTCTCTATTCTGAGCCATGTTTTAAGTCCTCACAAATGTCTATAAGTTATATCTATAACCATTTCTTGAATTTATAAATATAAGCTCGCTTGACAATTTGGCCAATGGCAAAATAACCTAAAAACAGAACAATTAGAAAGAAAAAATATGACAATGGCAGAGGAGTAAAACCCAGTACATTCCCAGCTGGTATGAGAACAATAGCAATACCAACAGAAGAGATCAGAAATGTGGAACAAATGACAGGCCAGGAAGCAACTTCCTGAATAAAGGGCATCTTCTCTGTTCTGATCAAGTGGATGACTAAGGTCTGCATTAGAAGTCCTTCAACATACCATGCAGAGTGGATAAAGCTGATATCCTCACCAGACCGTGCCTTAGAGTAGTACCAAAGGAACAACAGAGTTGTAAAATCACATAAAGGATTAACAAAAGTATTCCACAGAGTAAACATGGCTAACCCTCTTAGCGACCATCTTTGTGGAAACTTCACATATTTGTCTTCCATTTTGTCCCATGGGATTGCAATTTGTCCTAAATTATACAAGAAGTTTTGTATGAGCAGCTGCCTTGGTGTCAAAGGTTGTTGTTGAAAAAAGCATGTTGCAAGAAGTATCCCAAGAATGCTTCCAAGATTTGCAATAACTGACATTTTAATATACTTCATTGTATTTGCAAAAGTGATCCGACCTCTCTTAACACCATTAACCAGTACATTAAGGTCTTTCTCAAGTAAGATGATATCAGACGCATCTTTGGCAATTGGTGCCCCTGAATCAACTGATATGCCCACATTTGCAGCCTCTAGTGCAAGTGAATCATTTACACCATCACCCAAGAACCCTACAATGTGCTCTGTCTGCAACATTTGAACAACCCGAAGCTTTTGAGATGGTGTGAGCCTTGCTAACACTGTTGCTTTCTTCACAATCTCATGGAAAGAGTCATTGTCAAGTAAGTCAAGTTCAGGTCCTGTAATCACATGGGTGGTTTCAATGCCAACCTCTTTGCATATCCTTATAGTGAGGGACGGAGTGTCTCCTGTCAATACTTTTGCTTTTACTCCCTTTTCAGCTAGCTGCAGAAGGGCTTGCCTTGCAGAATCCTTTGGAGGATCAATGAATGAGAGAAGACCTAAGAACACCATGTCCGATTCAACTTGATCGTCATAGAATTTTTTACCTCCTTTTGGTTCCTGCAATAAGGAAACAATTCCAGACATGAGCGTACTAATGCAGGTTAGTACAATTTTCCTCTTCTATAGCATGTTGTTAAAGAGTAAACAGAAGTATAAACTTTCCCTCTTAAGAATTTTTTGGTCAAATGGATCTCAATGATTTGGACATCAAGAATAGGGCACAAAGCATATTCCAGACATATATGCACGTACTATGATTAAAAAAACTTAGCAATAATATGTAGTTTCTAGAAAGCAGATTAGCACAGGCAGCACGAATGCATAGACACAAAAAAGTGTGTGTGTCTGACCATAAAACCTTTTAGACTAATAGAATAGAGTAAAAAAAACAAATATTGTTTACATTTTAATGATAAACAAAGTAACATTTTTTAACTGTGTAGGCTGGAAGTAATATTTATTGTCAGAAGAAAACTAAAAGCTTAGAAGTAATACTGAAAAATTAACTGAAGAAGTCTCTAAACTTCATTAAATAAACTTCTGGTAGCAGCTTCTTTCATCATATAGTCAATGTGGTTCAAAATATATTTTTTTATCCCCTTACTAACAATATCAAAATGGTAGCCACTTTCCTTGAGATTTAACCCTGAAATTCTACAATCACCAATACTCAAAATTTTTTAGATCTTTTTAAAATTAATTCTACCTGCTGGGAATGGGTAGATGTGGATTGAACCCACAACCTTTGCTAGCTACAACATTTCCACAATTATGATGCTTCTAGTTGATTCCCAGTTCCTACTAAATCTAAAATAACCACCATAAGGAGCCAGCATTTACCCAGTTTATCTAATGTCACGGAACTTCAACACCTTATTCATGTCCACTTTAAGCAGGAAATTCCATTTAATACAAGTGATATATCAGGAACATGAATTTATTTGTGTGGATGCATATAGTTGCCAAATTCTTGGAAGATATGATCGGTAAATATGTAATTAGTCATAATTTTATCTGGTAAAAGAAGTAAATGAAAGGGTAATCATGACAGTATGATCAAATGAAATTTAGACTCACTGTTCCAAGTATTCTATATGCTACTCCAAGAAGTCGTAACCCATCATTGCTCAATTCTTCTGCCAAGTTTGATATGTTGTAACGATCTTCTATGGAGATTCTTAGAACATCACCTTTACCAACATGCTCAACAAAGGAACAAACTTCTATTACTTCTTCTAAAGCTCCCTTAGTTATCACTACTCTCTCAATAAAATAATGGCTCTTATCATTGTAATTCACCTGTCTTTCCAAAATAACAGAGACAAACCTACGAGTAAAATCAAAAGGTATCTCATCTATCATACTCCATTCAGATGGATGAAACTTGAAACTATTTGTATATGCATAAGCCATAATAGCATCATCCAATGGATACCTTTGTTGAGTTTTAAAGTAAGCATTTAGAAAGGCGAAGCGTAACACCTTTTCCTTTGATGAGCCCCAGCTGTCCATATAATTGATCAGCATCGCAGAATTCATTGTAAGTGTACCAGTTTTGTCAATGCAAATAATGTCCCTATGGTAAATAGCAAGTTTAGTGAATTAGGAATAATTCTTGATTTTGAAACATAAATAGAACAAAAACAGATTGCTATATTCTAATTATTCTTGTAAAACTAAGAATGTCCATATTAGCATGCAAGTAGTTAACTAAAATTATACATGTGAGAAAAGGAATTTGATATTTGAATTGGATAATGGGACCTGTGCCTTCTTATTTAGGCAGTGGTATTACAAGCATACCATTCAAAGGATCTTGTATTTTATTTAATCAGTTCAAGTATGGAGAGAAAACTCCTTTCGCAAGGAAAATAGTTTGAGCTAAAATGTGATACCAATATAGAATTTAGATGATATTATGTCATCTGTTGGGAATATAGTGAGAGATTGATGAAGAGAATTGGCTAAGTAACAAGACATTATGCAAAATATGAACAAGTGAGCCAAAATAAAGATCATAACTTTTTAAAATTTTCACAAACTTACATAGATCCCATATCCTGTATCGCAGTTACACTTTTGACAATGCATCTGTCTTTGGCCATTGCAAGGGCCCCTTTCACAAGACTGGTGTTTATTATAAGAGGAAGCATCTGTGGGGTAAGCGCACTACCAACTGAAATACCAAAGAGTATGCTGTCACTCAGATTATGAGACTGATAGTAACATATGAGGACAACAATGGTAACTGCAACCAGCATGATTGCAACCAGTATATATGAAATATGACGGATGCCTTGTTCAAATTCCTCTGGCTGCTTCAGCTTCTTAATAGTTGAAAAAATGGTGCTCATATAAGTCTTGGATCCAGTAGAGACAACCAGACCTGTCCCAGCACCCGATACTACACTTGTTCCCTAAGACAAAAACAGGAAACCACATTTCCCCTCAGCAGTAGGTGTTCTGGAACTGGTTTAACAAGTAAAATAAGGGTATGTTAAAAAAAGTAAAGCAAGAGTGCAAACACCAGAATGTCATGAATTTTTCCTTATGAACCAGATGGGCATTTTCTGTTTCTAAATGGTCTCACTGCTCAGGTGAATTTCATAGATTGCTGTGCTATATTAGAATAGAAAATGCATAGAAGGAGAAGATCAAAACTTATTAGTTGCAGGAAGTTGACCCAGACATACATACTCTGTTCAAGAAGACAACCAAAGAGTGGAGAAAAGAACAATTTTCATAAAACATAGAAAAATCAACCTCACTACTGCAGCATCAAATAAGCTAGTAACAAAGGGTAAGAGCTGCAATAATTAATTGGTGTATTGCCAATTGTCTACAGTTTGTATTCAAAAGTTACTATAACAATGGTGGTGTAAACTTAATCCAAGGGATTCATATTCTATGTGCAAGTTCTTTGGATTAACTGTACATAATATTAAATTTCTGGTCATTATTGTGAAGGGAATCACTGAAAGTGTAAATGATAGGGAGTAAAGGTTCAATAAAAGTTCAAAGAACTATATTTCTATTCTTAGCACTGATCTTTTCGCATTATTAGTCTAGGATTTCTTATAACTTTCAACATAGGTTTTGTTAGATAGTTCCTGGTGCATCATAGATTATCAAAATAAATAAAATATCCATGTCCAAGTCTATCAATCAATCTGGATGATTACTAATCAATATCCTCACCAGCATCCAAGAACTTTTTTTTTTTTTTTTTTTTTTTTTGCTTTCTTCTTAGGGGGGAATATCTTTTCATTTGGATCTATATAAAAGAGACTCCAATAAACATCAATAAAGTGAGCTTTGATCGTGAAGATACAATTTTCCAGTGTGTGGAACCAAAATTATGGGAGGGACTGCTATCAAGCATTCTACAACCTGTAGATTCCTTAAAAAGCATAAATTGAAATCCTTGCAGACAGTCAATCTGAAAAGATTAATCTCAAACCAATCTTTATGTTTCCTTTTCTTAGGCACCAAATAGCCTTTATTCTTTCAAACTTCTAATTGAGATGAATTATATAATTGGAGCGATGCACACATCTGCAGAATAATTGATTGTGTTTCTCTATTTCTTTTTCTTCTGTTCCAATCTCCATTTAGCAGTAGAGGGTCCCTTCACAAGGAAAGTTGTAGGAAAGTAGACACTAACAGATAAATCAAGCAAGGAAGCTTATTCTCAATAACTCTATTCAATAAATCATACACGAGTAAGTCCTCATAAATATCAGCAGGGTTACTGGAAATGACACATAACAGTTATTCAGAATTTCATTTGGGATCAACAAAAATTCATTTGAAAGAGCCTTAAAAATGACTGGTCATACACAGTTTCTTCAATTTATAGAGTACTCAGTCATAGCATACAGGAAAAAGGAAATTGGCGTAAACTGTGCTTTCCATGTTCAAATGGGCCTACATATCTTCAAGGTTACGGATTAAGGTGAATGTTGCCAAAATCATCTTACTTCTAAGTTCCATATGGTGGACAAGATTCCTTTTTGTACTCCATTACCATTCTCACATTATAGAAAGAAAAAACAACAAAGAAAGAGTTTAAACTAACCATGAAACAAATATTTTTCAAATCTAACAAAGGAGTGCTTGGAGGTTCTCTGATATCAGCTGTTTTCTCTGTACTTCCAGACTCTCCAGTTAGTGATGATTGGCTATTGTGGAGATCAATATCATGTGCCATAAGGAGGTATGAATTAAATTTCTATTACCATTCAAAATTTACTAAATCCAACAATAAAGAACAACTTTTATCACATACCATACTACCAAGTGTTTTGAAGTTAGAAGCCTTATATCGCCAGGAAAAAGGTCTCCTGGTTCAAAGATGATAATATCACCTGGAACAACAGTCCGTTGATCAACTTGCACTACTAATTCTGTCTGAACAGTTCTTCCAGCACATCTTTGAACTTTAACAGGGCATTTAACAAATTCAGACAGCTTTATAGCTGCTTCTGAGCCCTTGTGCTCCTGAGAGACATGTATACAGCACAAATTACTACATAAAGATTCAGATATGGAGTCTTATTTAGTATTAGGATAATATTGAATTAATAAGGACAATATGCCTGGTAAAATCTGAGGAAGACACTTATGAAGACTAGTGCAAGCATGATGCTTCCATTTGCATCATCCTTAGTTATGTAAGAGACTGTTGATAAAACAATAAGAATGATGTTGAAAGGATGAAACAAGGCATTCCAAAAAATATTCCACCATCTTGGGAAACGATATTGAAGAGGAATATTTGGCCCAGTTTCTTTCAGCCTCCTCTCAGCTTCCCTGAAGCTCAAACCTACATCAGAAATAAATGCATGAGCTGACCATATTCTTAATGAGGAAAACTTAATTGTGAATTTTTTTTTTTTTCCCTGCGTGTAGGGAATGAGGACAACTCACAAGGAGCTACTGCTTCAAAGTATACTCGTGTAATCTTTCATTTTTGTTTTTTTGTTTTTTTGTTTTTTAATGAACTCCTTTCTCCATGAAAAATGTTAAAAAGGTAGATATGAGTAAATTTATACACTTAACACAACCCTCACATGTGGCCTGAACACAATGATAATAACGAAAAAACAGGGAGAAGCTAAGGCTCAACTACAATACCTCATACTTTGATAGTTTAAATTTCCACCTCAGCCAAAAAACTAAGCTAATATAGATGGATTTAATTTATACACTTAACACATCTTCTCATGTATGGCCTAAGATAAATTATCAATTACAAGCTTAACATGTAGACAATAATAAAACAAATGAGGTAGAGACAAGAGTCGAACTTACTATCTCTTGCTCTTATACAAAGCTAAATTTTTTTCCTCATCTGAAAGCTTAAGTTTATGGAGAAAAGGTTACATTTGACTAGAAAATTTGAGCTTTGCACCACCTCAAAAGGCCCTCATCCAGGAAACACATTAAACTAGAATATGACAGTAAATTATTCTAAAACATGTCTGCCTCTTCAATCCCAAAAAAGTCCACACTACTATTTGGTACCATAATCAACCATCAGCTGCATATATATATATATTATATATATATATATATATAATATAGATGTGGTACTTGAGAATATAAATTGGGACGAAAAGGTTATTGTTCTTTCAGTATATAATATTGTAAACAGCAGAAAATCAAACGAAAACTAATATAGATCATTACAAAATTCGAAATTAAACTCACATACAGTTACCTCTTTCAGTTGATTGAACATACTCAAAGACCAAATCTCTATGAGATTGAGCCAATGCATATATCCAGCAATGCACATTCTCTTCTTCTTCAGTCTTCGACCTCCATTCAGCTTTCCCTACACATTATTTTCATACAAAGCCATGTCAAAATGAAACCCCTGGACAAAAATTTCTAACTATTAACATCAATACCTATATTCTCAAAACAGAACAACTGGAAGATCATCAAGATTTTCAAATAATCCACCGTTACAACAAAATTTTGGAAAAAAAAAAAAAAACACATCAAATTAACTAAAAAAATGTTATTATTCCCAAGGTTAACAAGCTGCAAAATATAATAAAAAGCAAAAACTAATAATAATATGATCAGATATAGTAACGAGAGAAATTATACTTCCACAGAGTAACCACCGTAAAAGACTGCTACATTTGTTCCTAAAACCTTGTTTTTTCTTAGTATTCGATAATGAGAGCGCCAAAAGGCTTTCATGGGTTGGAAGGGAACTAGTGCGAGAAGAAGAGAAAATCTGTGGTATGCCCATGACCATGAGAGCAGTAATTCTGACAGGAATAACATCCATTTCAACAGATAAACACAGGCCTAATATAGTTGAAGGAAATTGAGAATTTTGAAGGTTAGATACATTGACTTGAAGAAGAAGAAGAAGAAGAAGAAGAGTTAGTGAGGAAAATTGGGGGTTGTCAGTTGTCACCCACAAGAATTTCATTTCATTCGCCTCTGACGGTTAGGTGGCTCCTTAATTCATTATTTGAGTTTTGGCGCGGTTGAATATGGGCCGGGTTCGGGCCTATACTTTTAAAATGAAATTCTATTTTAGTTTTCAAATAGGGAAATCGGTCACTTTCCCCTGAACTATTTTATTTTATTTTAATTTTTTAATTACCCCCTTAAAATATTATTTGTAATTCATAAATTCCCATGTAATGTCCTAATGTAATATATATTATTTTATAATTAAGTTAATATTTTGTTTTGTTTTTTTGAAATTAAGTAAAAGTTTGGTTGCTTCCACATCCCAAGCAAATGTAATTTACTTACAAAGAAAAGCCATGCAACAAAAGCACAACTCAAAAAAAAAAAAAAAAAAAAAAAACAAGGGATGCCAAACACAAACAAAAAATTCAAAAAAGGAAAAAAAGAAATGGTATACCAAAGATACCAAGAAAAGAAAATAAAATAAAATAAAATTTCAATGGGATCGAAGAAAGAAAAAGCTGAGTTCTTGGCCAACATTTCCATCTGGATCCATCAAATGGAAAGATTCATAGTTCAAAGACCCTTGAATTCTTTCATATTTACCTCTCATGTACAAAACATCCTCCTTCTCACCACTAATAATCCCTGCACCCACACAAACAGATTCCATCTGCACCAAAACCTCCACGTCCACCTTCGACGGCCTCCTTTTCACTGCTAAACCGGTTTCCCTTCCGTTACAGTACATATTCCAAACCGGCATCGACAGTAAAGACTCATTACTATTATTATTATTATTATTATTATTATTACTGCTAGCTGTTGCATTTTGATTGGCGGACTCGAGGGCTATTCTAAGTAGCCCACCTTTCATTTCCCTAGCTAGAGTTACGGTAGGGATTGCCAGTTCAAGAAGGAGTATTATTGGGGCGGCGGCGGAGGTGGTGGTGGAATATTTATAAGGGTAATTTGATTGGATGCAGAAGTTGACTTTTCCTTGTCGGGAACCGAATATTGTGCCGGTAATGGTGGTGGTGGACGTGAAATTCGGTTGTCTATGGAGCCATTTTTGTGGTTCTTCTTCTTTTGGATCGTTTTGTTCTTCAGGGAAAGTAGTACAATTGCAGGTAGGAATAAGGAGCTCTATTAGTGAACGGAGAAGTCTCCATGAACGGACTTGTTTCTGGCAGTCTACGGTGGTGACGACACCGGTAGTATTTGTTAAGGTGGCGGAACCAGGTGTTGGATATTGCATGATCATAGTATTTTCCGCACCTACAAGAACAACTTCATACATTTATATATATATATATATATATAAAGAAAAAGAAGGGTGTGGATGATGTAATAAAGTATATTTGTGCTTGTTTGTCTGTCTTTGTCTACAAAAAGATCCAAATAATTAAGTAGAGAGCCTATCTTCTTTTTGTGTTTAATTAGCTTTTTCTTAATTAATTTTAAAGAAAAGAATAGTGAATATTTTCCCATTTGAAAACTTTCTTCTTTTTTTTTTTTTGCACATGAATGAAATAGGTAAATAATTAAGCTTTCTAGAAGTTCTTAGGTAATAGATTAATTGGTATTACTAATCTTATTTGGGTACTTTTTTGTGATTGGTTAAGTATAAGTTTTGAATTTAATTTAAATTAGGTATGGTGGTCTTATTTATTTATTATAAATAAAATTTTATGAAAAGAAATATTACACAAATGAAATGATTAAAATAAAATTAAGGGAATAAGAAATAACTACAACTTTTTGATTACCACCTTACCTAATTATTAGACCACTTCCAAACGTGCATTATATATATATATAGCTAAAACATTATTGGAAAAATTTAAAACTATCTTACCCAAAAATAAATAAACATATCTTCCATAACAAAACTTCACCTTCCAACAATTATTCAGCCTTATTATACTTTAGTTGGAAACACTTTTTTCCTCTTTTAGGCCAACTAATAACCAAAAAGAAATTTAACATTATGTAATGTGAGACCGTACAATAGACCACAAAAACCTAATTTTCTCTTCCACTATCATAATAAACAAACTATTTTTTATCAGCTTATCAAAGTGGAAACATCTTGATTTTCTATTTTTAAGTTTTTGAATTTAAACTTTGTTTATGAAAAACATGTGTAGGAAGAGTTTCTCCTTATAAGATTTGACGTGACTCGAATTTAATTTAGTTGAAGCTAAAAGTAGTTATTGGATGAATAAATTACGAAAAAAAAAGAACATAAACTATTCTTTTTTATTTTATTTTTTGCGAATCTAATTTACTTATAAACTTTTTTTATATAAATGTAAAGAATACGTAATATAATTGGTAATAGACTATCAAATGTTAAGAGTTCGAAATATTATAAAGACGAAATTTTTTTATTGAGAAGTAATAAAATAGCTTATGAGTTTTAAATGTTCTAATGATGTTTTATGTTTTAGATTCATATATAATTGAAGACATTTTTGGACAGGAGGAAGAAGTTACAAAGGAAAGAAAAAATTGTATGTTTGGAAGAGGAGAATCTAGAGGCAGCCACGAGGATTTGTTTTTCAGACAATGATCATCAGATTATCATCACCTTTAATTCTTGTCTTGGACTGATATGGTGATATAAATCTGTACCACAAGAAACAAACAAATTCACAAATAGTTTTTTTTTGGTTGCTTTCTACTCTGGTTTTCTCCACTTATGTCCTTCAACTTTTATATATATCCTCTCTAATGTCAACTTTTTTAGGACAGGACAAAAGGGGGACACACAAATATATATATATATATATATGACATTAATTTAATTAAAGCTTTTCTCTTTATAATTTTCTACAAAAGTAAAGGTATCATATTGAAGAGAATTTCCCATTATATATATATATATATTATTTGTTATAAAAAAAAATACTTCATTAATTTACGTTTTAGAAGGAACTATCTATAGACAGTTGTTAATTAAGGTTAAAGGAAAGTTGTTTAGGTATAAATATATATATATAATTTATGCTAAGGAATCAATAAAGGCTTTTCAATTAGGATATATAAAGAAACCTCTTTGGAAAAGGTATTCTTTCTAGCTCAAAACAATTGTACTTTTTTTTTCCTTATCATCTTTAATAAAAATAATAATACTATAATTTTTAATATGATAAAGGTAATCTATCTCTATTAATTAGCTTAATTTTTTAATGTATTTTATCTAACATAATTTTGGAGTTGGAAGTGAAAAGTTTGAATCATTTGTTATTACCTAATTTGTTGATTTGTGCAAAAATTGAACTTTATTATTGTGATTGGTCCATACATATGTTAAAAAATAAATTTAGTGCTTTTGTATTAGATTAAAAATTTTAAAATGAAGATTTAATATTATCTAACACGATTACAAATTTACCTAATTTTATTTTAAAAAATATGTTTAAGATATTCACAATATTTAAAATTTATGAAATATAATCTTCTATGTTTACAATAGATCGTTTTACCTTGTAGATCCATCACACTACTTGTGGTGAAGCTAAGAAGAAGATTTTTGTGATACTCCATCTCAAGATTCATAAGTAAAATGAATGTGTAATGATATAAGAAAATATCTAAATACTCATAATTAATTCGATCGAATATTTTTTCGTACAATAAAAATAATATGTAACTGATTCCTAATATATGTAATAGAAGAGATAAATGAAACATTTTAATTATTATATGAAATTTTGTAATTTTTAAAGGATATGAGAAAAAAAAAATATTCTTGAATTGTGCGAGAAATCATAAAATGACAAAGAAGTAAATCCCTAAGCATTTAGGACAAACAAATAAGAGGGGAAAAATAATTTGGAAGTATTATATATATTATTACCATGACATTAATCGGGCATGTCGGGTCCTCCTATGCCTGTGGAAAACTATGGGCCATTTCTTGCTGTAAATTATGTTCTCTAGGGATTAAGGGTAGCAATTTTTTCACGCAAAAACAAAATGGAATTTGGCTTGTTTCTTCCCCGGTCAAAGTTAGGGTTTTCTCAATTTAAGCAAGGACGAGTCTTGTCTCAAATTATTTCTTCCCCACCCCGTCACATGTTCTGTATTTTACTCTATATATATATATATATATATTGATTCGTCAATAGGATATTAAAAAAGTAAATTCGTATTGATCGTGTTTTCGGGGATCGCGAAGTATTGGGTACCTACAAAGCTAAGAGGTTCAATAGAGATGTGGATTTCTCGTGAACTCTCCGACGATCAAGTCACTTAAAGGAATATAGTATAATAGTTTTTAGAGGATATCTGACACTTAGTCGTACTTTCCACTTACTCCCCTCTTTATAGGTGTTTCTTTCTGGAGGAGATTTTTGTAACGACTATGAGTTCGTGCTGACCGTTATGAAAAACAAACTAAATCGTGGAGGGATTTGGGGTACCCACGATTTAGAGATGCGGTTATAAATACCGCTTTCTACGTTGATTACTGACTTCTGGTCAATAATTATGGTACTTTGTTGCTAGTCGAAGTGTGGAATGGTTAGCAGCTTGGTCAAATGACATTTTTGTCTTTGACAGTTGTTATTGGCTACTCAGTGACCCCTCAGCGAATTACAACATGGTTCGGTGTTGTGCTTCTATGGATGATTCGCATTTTGAAACCTCGCCGAGTTACCGGTTTTTGCTGATGTGAGACTTCGTATATCCTTGAAACGTTTTTTAGGATTTCTGATGGTGACTGTTGTCGCTTCATCTTCTGCGCTTCTGCCATTAATGCCAGAAGTTTTGTCAGCCGACAAGATACCTTTCACCTTCCCCGATGCGTTGCATCCAGCAAGCAATCATGACACATAACTTGTGAGTATAACCTTCTAATAACGTTTCATAACCCTTTTGGTTTTTATAAGAATACGTCTCTAACATTCCTCAGCACTTTTTACTTTCTTCTTCCTCAAAGCTTCCCTGCCATTACTGCTTCTGTGCCCTTTAAAGATTTCACCATTTCCGTTGCTTGTCATATATTCTGTCTTGCTTCTACTTCAAACCTTCCATCTCAACTACTAAAAAGGTATGTTTTGTCTTCTTTTGACGACTCTATTTTATTATCTTTCTTTTTCCGTCGTTGTTGCTCTGTGTTTAAGCTTTTTCGTGTAGCTTTGTTTTATCATTTTTTGGATGCTTGGGTGTCTTCCTGCTGCTCAACTTCCTTTTATTTCATTCTTTAGATGATATGGACACAAAATGTTCCTTTGCGTGGGCTATTTATGATATGAAGGTGATGAACCTTTGTGGGTATCTTTCTGGGTTTAGGTGTTCGAACATTTTCATGAACTAGGGTATAGCTATTTAGACTTAATTATGGGTTTAGGTTTATTTCTTTCTTCGATCGAGGGTTTAGTAATCAATTGGTTTTATGGGGTAGTTTATGTTTTTCTGGGTAGTTTCTAGAATGGGGTTCTAAGAATTGAACTTCCGTTCGCAGGTCATAATGGCTGCCCGGGAAGAAAATGTAGATAGGGAAGAAATTGAGGACCTAATGGCCGAAGGCTTCGGGGATCCTCTGCCTGCTTGCCAACGTGGGGAAGGCGAAGTAACGGTGGCGGTGCTTAGAGGGGATCAAGTAGCCAAAGTTCCTCTAGGTGATCCTTTTCAGCCTGCTATGCCTGTCCCTCTTACTACTGACTTTTCTTTTTGGCGGAGTAGGATTATCTAAGACCAAGCGAACTCTTTTGCCCGTAGCTATAGTATAGATTCTAGTACATATAGGTATTTTGTAGTCCCCGAGGCGGGTAGAATGTCTCTTCCTCATATCCTGCTTCCTCTTGCTCACTTCGAAGTAGGACTTATGCTTCCCATGGATCCATCCTTCCTAGATTTCCTAGTGTTTGCCCGAGTACAACCTAGACAAATTCACCCTAACGTTGTTCGGACCAATTTTTTCTTTAATTTGTTTATGTTGTAGACTAGGATAAGAGCTTTCTATGAGCATTCTTAGAATGTTTTTCTCCTCCCTAAGGATGTCTGATAATACTCTTTCACTTCGTCCTCGTAGAAATAGAGTTCAGCTTTTTTATTCTCCGCCTAATAAGGTAGATGTTAAAGGGAGATGGGTGAATGATTGAATCTAAGGTAGGTTTCCCTTTCCGTCCTAGCGTTAGTGAAGATTATCAATGGACGCAAATCCAACACTCCTCTTCCCTTAGTCATTCTGAGCGGTCTTTTTTAGAAATCATTACTCGAGACCTATGTGATAGCCATCAACCCCAAACCCGGGTATACTCCTCCGCCGATTTGTTGAGTGAGAAGAGTTTGAGATGGTGTGGCATAGGGGCTGGTCTTGATGCCCGAAAAAGAGAACTAGGCTTCGAAGTAGAAAACCCTAACCCTGACTGGAAGATACCCAATGCTTGGGGTTGCCGTACTGGCCGGGGTAACCTTTTTTTTTTTTTTACTTCGTTTGCTGCTCCCTTTTCCTGCTAACTAACACTTAGCATTTTTGTTGCAGGTCCTACCATATTCGGAATTACTTGGGGAAATAGCAAAAAGGGTAAGAATGTGCATCAATCGCACTTAAACTCCCTACCTCGTTTCCCTCCAAGACTTATTGATCGGGGGGCTTTGGGTGATGTTGCTCCTTCACGCCCTGGTCCTGTCAGATCATCATCACGTCGGGGTATGAACCCTCGACTTCCAAGAGATGGGGAGTCAAGGATCAGAACTCCCCAATCTGCTCCTTCTAGACCTCAGAGGGAGGCAGTTCCTGAACTGGTTCAGGTGACATTATCAGAAGGTGGGGAGGACGAAGAGGAGAAACTTCATCCTCGCAAAAGAAGAAGGACTTCACCTCGTCGGCATCTGCCTCCACCGAGGTAATAATTCCTGTTTCTCCTTCTCCTCCTTCTTCCCACGACAATGTCCCTGAGGAGCAGCTATCTTTGGAAGTTCAGGAGGAAGTACCAGACTCGAGCCCCGCTGCTGCTGCTGAGGGTGAGGCCCCCGTGGACTCTGGGCGATCTTGGCTATAACCGGGGTTCGAGATGCCCACCGAGGAGGAGGATTTGAGGGCCTTAGCCGCAGAAATTTCAAACAGAACTCCTCCTCTACGAAACATCAGATTTACTCATCGGTACGCAGCATCCTTTCTTGGGGGCTCCATCCTGGATCGAGCTGCAGACATTGTGTCTTTGGAGTCGATGAGTGGTATAGGGGTGGACGAAGCTACCAACCGTGCGGGCGCTCTCCTTGCTCGGGTAAGTTCATCCTCAAGAAATTCATTTATCATTTTTCCTTAAGTCTTTTGACACATCGCTCTTCTTGGCAAATTTCTTCTTACATTATTTTTTGTGCCAACTCCCAATCTCCCGAGGTAGCTGAGCGAGCTACGACCAATGAAGAATGGCAGGCTGCCAACGAACCTCGCTTAACTGCCCTCAAAACTAAAGTTGCTGAGCAAGCAACTCGCCTGGAGTTAGCTGCGGGAGAAAAGTCCCAAATGACAAGCGAGATGGCTAATTTGAGAGAGAAATTGATTAAGGTAGAGAAAAGAATAGCGGAGTTAGAGATTGCCAACGCAGACTTGAACACAGCTCGGGATGAAGCTATCGCAAGCTGAATCTCCACACAAGAAAAGTTGAATTTTTGTAAGTCAGATAGGTACAAGAAGAATATTATTGACAACTTTAAAAGTTCAACCGAGTATAATGAAGAAATAGGCCACGAAGCTGGGTCTTTCTTAGATAAGGGTTGTGTCATATCATCCGTCAACTCCACCCATACTTCGAAGATAAATCTATCATCTTACAGACGTTTGAAGCTAACTTTGATAATGAGGTCTGCAGACAAGGTGCACACTTTGCTCCTTTTACAATCAAAGAGATAGACGCACTTTGGGAGCAGGACGAGAAAAGAGGGAGACCTATCTGGAATCCTCCACCTCCATCCAACCCTACCTTTTGGGACATGCTCGACGGTTCGAGTGCTGCTCCTTAATTTTTTGTATTTTGATCATTTTTTGTACTTCAACAACTTTTGTACTTCAATACAATGAATATTTGTTTCTTTACAATGCATAATTATGAGACTTAACTTGTCGATCAGTAACCTTGTCTTAGCGTCTTCGAAACTTTAAGATTAACTCAATAGTTTCTTCTTTATAATTTACCCAAAGTTTAACTCAAACTTCAAAACCTTAAGATAAACTCCATAATTTACCAAGTTTAACTCGGTACTTTGAAACCTTAAGATTGACTCCATAATTTCCCAAGTTTGACTCGGTACTTCGAAACCTTAAGATTAACTTCATAATTTCCCAAGTTTAACTCGGTACTTCGAAACCTTAAGATTAACTCCATAATTTCCCAAGTTTTACTCGGTACTTCGAAACCTTAAGATTTACTCCATAATTTCCCAAGCTTAACTCTGTACTTCAAAACCATAAGATTAATTCCATAATTTTCCAAGTTTAACTTGGTACTTTGAAACCTTAAGATTAACTCCATAATTTCTCAAGCTTAACTCGGTACTTCGAAGCCTTAAGATTAATTCCATAATTTTCCAAGTTTAACTCAGTACTCCGAAACCTTAAGATTAACTCCATAATTTTCCAAGTTTAACTCGGTACTTCGAAACCTTAAGATTAACTCCATAATTTCTCAAGTTTAACTCGGTACTTCGAAACCTTAAGATTAACTCCATAATTTCCCAAGTTTAACTCGGTACTTCGAAGCCTTAAGATTAACTCCATAATTTCCCAAGCTTAATTCGGTACTTCGAAGCCTTAAGATTAATTCCATAATTTTTCAAGCTTAACTCGGTACTTCGAAAACTTAAGATTAACTCCATAATTTCCCAAGTTTAACTCGGTACTTCGAAACCTTAAGGTTAACTCCATAATTTCCCAAGTTTAACTCGGTACTTCAAAACCTTAAGATTAACTCAATGGTTTCTTTTATTCATAATTTCCCAAGTTTAACTCTATACTTTTATTTTAAGATTAACTCGAAAGTGACCAAAATGAGTTGATTTTTCCCAAGATTAACTCGGTACTCCTTATTCTTCCAAAACTTAAAATTTTCCCAAGGTTAACTTGGCATTCAAAATGGGTACTTTCCACAAACACTTTTCCAAATGAGGTTATACATAGTATCTTTTCAAATGGTTTGTATGCCATGGATTTGGTAAGAGAAAGCCTTCTTTGTTCATAAGTTTGTACGTCCCAGGTCGAACTTCGTCCTTGACGATATATGGGCCTTCCTAATTTGGTGTCAGCTTACTTGCCATGATGTGCCTCGTTGTGCCTTCGATTTTTCGAAGGACCCAATCTCCAATCTTTATTGGTCTTTTGAAGACTTTTTTGTCGTGAGCTATTTTAGTCCTTTCCTTAAACGATTGGGATCTCAAGCGACTTGCGATTCTTCGCTCTTCCAATAGGTCCAAATCCATGCTTCTTCTTGCCTTATTAACTTCTTCATCGTAAATTGAAACTCTAGCTGTGGGAAGTGCAACTTCGGCTGGTGCTATTGCTTCGGAGCGTTATACCAACGTGTATTCCGTCTCTCCTATGGGGGCCTAGTCGATGTTCGGACTAATCACGGAGCAGAGTTTAGCTCGTCAGCCCATTTATTTAATTTTCCTTCTAGTTTTTTTCGTAAGGCAAAAAGGACCAATTTGTTCGCAGCCTCTGCTTGACCATTTCCTTAAGGATGTGCGACCGAAGAGTTTCAATGCTTGATATGTAGCCGGTGGCACTCCGAGGTAAACTTGGATGAAAATTGAACTCCATGATCAGTGATTATTGCTCGAGGAACACCAAAACGACATAAGATGTTTTCCCGGAAGAATTTAGATACACTTTCTTCCGTTGGATTTGTCAGGGGTTTTGCTTCAATCCATCTTGAGAAATAGTCAACTGCAACCACTAAATATTCGTAACCGTTCCTCATCTTTGGGAATCTTCCCATCATATCCATTCCTCACATATCAAACGGCCAGACTGCTAGTACCGGGGTTTGCTCTATAGATGGCAACTGCGCTATATTTCCAAAAATTTGACAAGTATCACAGCCTTTAACGTACAATCTAGCATATTCTCTAAGTGTTGGCCAATAATAACCTGATTGATTACCCTTTCTGCCAATGATCGGGCACTAGGGTGTCCTCCACATACTCCCTCATGCATTTTGGCAAGTAAGTCCCTTGTTTGGGATGGGGGTATACACCGGAGTAGTGGCCTAGAGAATGATCATTGGTATAAGATGTCGTTGTGAATTACGTATCTCGCCGATTGTTGTCGAATCTACCTAGCCCATATCGAATCATCTGGAAATAACCCTTGTTGGATGAATTTCATCATCTCCTCTACCCAATCTTCTGATGCAGGTCGTAGAGATTGGATTAAACTGGCTTCTTTAGAGGCTTTTGTGATGGTCTCTACTTGTATGCTCTCATCATTTGGGGTTTCACCCAAGGTAATTTTTGCCAATTTGTCTGCTAGCTAATTATTTTTTCAGCTAATTAAAGATAGCTGGAAAAGGTCGAATCACAACTTCCATTGTCGAGCTTTGTTTACGTATGGCCGAAGACTCTCAGAATGTACTGCATATGTACCTTGGACTTGATTCACCACCAATTGTGAATCACTGTAAACGCTTAAAACTATTATGTTAGCTTTATAAGCACATTCCATCCCCATGAGTAATGCTTCATACTCTGTTTGATTGTTTGAGAGAATAAAGTTGAGTTTAACACTTCGCACTTCAGTATACTATTGGTTTGGGGAAATTAGAACCATTCCAATTCCCACTCCGCAAGCGTTTACTGCTCCATCTACCATCAATCTCCATAGATTTGTAGTCATCTTAGGCGTATCAATGTTTATTTCTGTAAACGACCCTTCAACCAGGAAGTCAACTAAGGCTTGTGCTTTAATAGTTGATCGGGGCATGAAAGTTATGTCATGTTCACATAGCTCGATGGACCATCAGAGCATTCTATCGGATTGATCCAACTTATGGAAAACTTGTCAAAGTGGTGCATTAGTATAAATGACAATTGGATGAGACTCAAAGTAAGGCCTCAGCTTTCGTGTGGAAATTACTAATAAGTACGCCAATTTCTTGATATTTCAATATCGTGATTCAGCATCATTTAAAGCCTTACTGACGAAGTACACGAGGTACTGCTTTGATCCTTCTTCCTTTATTAATACTGATGTTACGATCAGATCAAAGAAAGAGAGATAAAGGAATAAAGTTTCTCCCGTGTTTGGAGACCGTAGCAAGGGAAGTTTTGATAAATGATTTTTCAAATCTTTCTAGGCCTCATTGCACTTTGCGGTCCATTTGAAGTCATTTTTCGAGTCTTTCAACGCTTTGAAGAAAGAAAGACATCTTTCTGCTGACTTGGAGATGAATCGTCCCAAGGCAGCAATACAACCATTCAACCATTGGATGTCTTTGATACATTGAGGCTCTGCAAGTCATGCTATTACTTCTAATTTTTTTGGATTTGCCTCTATGCCTTGCTCGGAAGTCATGAAGCCGAGAAACTTTCCAGATTTGACTCCAAAGGCACATTAGGTAGGATTTAGTTTGAGGTTGAACTTTGCCAGATTCGTAAATGTTTCCTCCAAATCATCTAGGTGTGAAGTTCCTCGTTTGGTCTTGATGACCATATCATCCACATAGGCTTCGATGTTTCTGCCTATTTGACTTCAAAGGATATGGTTCATCATCCACTGATATGTAGCCCCTGCATTTTTTAAGCCAAAAGGCATAACATTGTAACAATATATGGCCCCTACAGCTCAGAAAAAAGTGTGTACCTGGTCACTAGGTTTCATTTTTATTTGATGATATCCAGAAAAAGCATCCATGAAGCTTAGGAATTCGTATCCTGCAGTTGAATCCACAAGTGCGTCGATTCGGGGTAGCAGATAACAATCCTTGGGGCATGCCTTGTTGAGGTCAGTGTAATCGACACACATCCTCTATTTTTTGTTTGCCTTTTTTACCATTACCACGTTAGCCAACCAGGTGGGATATTTAACTTCCTTAATAAAACCTGCCTTTAATAGCTTTTCGACTTCTTCCTTCATGCCTTGCATTTTTTCCTCGCTGAATTGCCTGGGTTTTTGCTTTACAGGATGACACGTAGGACTTATATTGAGCACGTGCTTAACAATTGAAGCATCAATACCTGGCATATCCTCTGTGCACCAGGAAAAATTATTTTGGTTAGCCTTTAGAAACTCGATGACGCTTTGTCGGAGGGGATTTGGTATCTCTCTGCTGATCTTAATACGGTGTTGGGGATACTTCGGGTTAATGACTATTTCGTCAAACTCATTCTCCCGCGATACTTCGGTGACTAGGTCATAGATCTATTTTCCTATATTTTTTTTATCCTTCGATCATTGTTGATGATTATGGAATTGATGGAGCCAATTTCGATTAACTCTTCTCTCTTCCTTTTTATTTTCATGATTTGACCTAGTAAACTTTGGGGGGCTGCTTTTGACGAAGCCGACACCTCGCAAGGTGTTGAACTTCACTTGTTGGTGGGATATGGAGATAACGAGATCAAAAGTTGTGGAAGGGTGTCCCCACAATGGCATTATACGGGGAATCCAAATCCACGACATAGAATTTAATTTCCTCAATTCGTATCCTATCTCCATCACCAAAGGTGACTTGCATCTTGAGTGTCCCTTTGACTGGTATTTTATGTGTGGTAAATCCTTCTAGGACCTTCTTGCTTGCTTTGAGGTGTTCGTCTTTTAGATCCATCTCCTTGAAATATTGGAGATACATGATTTTTTTGTGGCTCCTGTGTTGACCAAAACTCTTCTTACTGTGCATTTGTCAATCTCGTCTCTTATCATCCGGACTTCGAGGATGATAGGGGTGATCTTTGCTTCCTCGTTGTGCCCTAATTCCTCGTTTGAAAAAGTAATGGCCTCACAATGTATAAGTCCTACTCAGGAACGAGATACGACTTAGTGAGGTTATATATTCTTTTCTTAATTTTCTTGATGGAAGTGAGTTCAGGATTTATCATATTGATTACCCTTTCGCCTTTATCCTTTTGTTGTTATTGGGTATTAGTCACATACTTCTTTAGGCATCCTTCTCAGATGAGCCATTCAATTGCTCTTTTTAATTGAATACAATCTTTGGTCGAGTGTCCATAGTCTTGGTGGAAACCGTAGAACTTCGTTTTATCCCGGGTTGGAAACGATTGAGGTCTCATCGGAGTTGGGTCTATGACTCCATACTTTTCTTTAATCACCGCTACAAGATTTGCCTTTGGAACATTTAAAGGTGTAAATGTTTCAGCTCTTCGACCTCGAATTTTATCCCTTCTTTCTGAAAATTTTGGTTGCATATCTTTTTGGGATTCATGCTTATCTCTCTTCTTGCTACTGGATTCCCGTGTACTACTTTCAGCTAATGCAACCTTCCAGGCGACGTTGAACATTTCTCCTATAGTCTTCGATTTTCTCAATGAAGCTCTGTATATAGCATCCTAGATCTAAATCTCCCTACGAAAAAAGTAATGACGATATCTTGGTTGATTCCTTCTATATCATTGCACGTCTTTTTGAAATGCTCCAAGAAGGACAATAAGGATTTGTCTTCTCACTGTTTGATGTTGGCTAGATCTCCACGCGTCTTTGTGATTGTTCCGATTGTACTAAATTTATCCAAAAACATTTTTTCTAAAGTATGCCAAGAGTCGATCATACCTGTTTTGAGGGTAGTAAACCATGTCAAGGGTTTGTCTGACAAGATGCTGGGAAATGTCTTGCACAAAATTGCTTCGTAATTAGTAATCAGACCCATTGCTAATTTGTAACGGCATACATGTTAGAGAGGTCGGATTTATCCAGAATAAAGGACAAATTGTGGGATCTTAAGGGAAAGATCCGGAGCCACCCCTGAATCTATCTGGTAAATGGTCCCAATTGAATTGACCTCGTCTTCTTGGTTTTGGCAGTGTTTTTAACTTGATCGGGATTGTACTCTGTGTAGCGCTTCTTGGCCCCTTGTTTCAGAGTGAGTGTGGGTCTCGAAATGTGATGGCTTTCTCCAACCTCGCTGATTGTTGGATAATGTTTCTTACCTCCTCGCGTTTCTCGCCTTTCGGTTTTCTTGGTGGCTACAGTTCGCAAACTTTGGAGAAGCTGCTCAGAGGGATCATCTAGGAATGTTGGTGGAGGTAATTCTGCTCCTGCTTTACGGAATTCAGACCTTAATTTCAGCCATTGCTTTGAGAGCTCTTGCTCTTGTTTTAATCGTTCATTTTCTCTTTGCAATCTATCCAACTCCTTTTCTGCATTGTCTATCCTCCTGGAGTTTAGTTGTTCTCTCAAGTCTTGAGAATGCCTTGAGGTTTTAGTTGTGGACCTAACCTCTCAATGACTGAGCGACACTGGGAAAAGCAGGGGATGAGGAGTGCGCTATCTTGTCGCAATTTCGCGAGGTGGTGTGTGTCGGGCAGTATATCCTCTATCGCCGGAGTATCGGGACATGATGATTGTTATAGAAAAAATTTCCTTTTCCGGTAACGGAACCAAACTGATTCGTCAATAATTGGTGGAGATAATCTAAGGATTAAAAAAGTAAATTTGTATTGGTCGTGCTTCGGGGATCGCAAAGTACTGCAAAGCTAAGAGGTTCAATAAGGATGTGGATTCTCCGTGAACTCTCTGACGATCAAGTTAGTTAAGAGAATATAGTATAATAGATTTTAGAGGATATCTAGCACTTAGTCATACCTTCCACTTACTCCCCTCTTTAAAGGTGTTTCTTTCTGGAGGAGATTTTTGTAACAGCTATGAGATCGTGCTGACCGTTATGAAAAACGGACTAAATTGTGGAGGGATTTGGGGTACCCACAATTTAGAGATGCGATTATGAATACCGCTTTCTACGTTGATTACTGACTTCTGGTCAATAATTATGGTACTTTATTGCTAGCCGAAGTATGGAACGGTTAGGGGCTTGGTCAAATGATATTTTTGCCCTTGACAATTGTTATTGGCTACTCAATATATATATATATATATATATATAGATTATGAGAAATTTGAAATTAGTTTTTAATTCCACAGTTTCAAATATTTTATAATTTTAGCAATATTTTAAAATATATGAATTTTATAGAAGATTTGATACAAAAATCTAAAATTCCTTTTTTTTTTCTTTTAAACATAATTTATTAAGTTGTTATTATAAATAATAATAGTATCCCTTCATTCACATTCATCACAAAGTTTAGTTTTATATATACATTTTCTTTTTTTCTGGTTTTATATATATATATATATCCCAAAATTAAGAATACGAAAGTTAACAATATAAATACACAAATTTTATAAAAATAAAAAATATTGATTACAATTAAAATTTTATATAATATTTCAAAATTATAAAATATTATAATATAAATATAAAAAATTGTAAAATAATGAGTATCATCCAACACCTTCTGTAAACAATTATTTATTTTTATCCAAATTTATGTCAATCGATTAACTAATATTTTAAAATAATATATAAAGAAATTAATTTTTTATTTTTAATATAAACTATTACTGTTTATTATCTTAACAATTTCTTTTATCTCAAAACTTGTTTATAACTTTATTTTTTTATATTATATTTATTTGAAAGACAATTTTTAAATGAAAAATGTATATTTTTAAAAATTACTTTAATAATACAATAAATCTTGGTTCGAATACACACTACACATTTGAACCCTAATCATTTACCAACCCCATCTTTAAAACATTAAAGAGAAAAAAGAAAAAACAAATGTAAAAGGTATATGAAAAAAGGGGGAAACCGTGTAGAAATAGAATAAAACAGAAAGGGACAAAAGAACTTAGAACTAAAAAATGAGCCTGGAGATGCCGTTTCTGTCTGTAGCAGAAATATATAAAATATTGCACATGGGATCAACAGATGTATTTTTTGCAATGAATAAATAAGAAAATTCTTCGAATTAATATTAAAGTATTCTCTGATTTTTTATGTTGTTGGAAAAATCAGTAGTGTTTTCTTGTTTTTTTCCCCCAAAAAATGTTAGTACATAAATGAGTGTATTATTTTAGGTAGGAGACAACAGGAAGTGTGCCATCTCAATGTTTCGTCCTTGCAAAGAAAACCATGCATTAATTCGCAGTAGAAACCATTGACACGTTTTGCTTTTGGGATTTCATATTTTAATTTTATTTGAATGGCTACAAACCATGATACGACTCCCTAAATTCAAATAAGATCTACTACATGAATCTGTCTTCTTCTTTTTTCTTTTTGAATTCTATTTTTTCATTTATGTTTATCTCGAATTTAATATTATATACATGAAAAAGAATAGTATCAATTGAATTATTGTGTTATAGTATATATATATATATATTTCATTATGAAAAGTTACTAAATTCATGCAAAGAAGGATTCAAGTTGCGATCACATTCTTATTCAAGAAAGCTTTCCTTACTCTTGTAGTTTGAGACTATGCATTAGGGTGAGCAAACTACTTTTTACTTAACCTTTGATAGCCACAATCACACTTAAAAAAGCAAATGAACAAGTAAAAAATTCTTCCGATTTAATCTTTAATCTTTAATTTGTATATATAGCTGTTTAAAATTTGAAATAAGAGTTTTTTCTTACAAGGGATCAGTCCAGCTCAAACAATAATTAATTTATATGTGAATTGATTTAAAAGTGTCATTTCATAATTTAAAATTTATCTAACACATTTTATGCTTAAAAAAAATTAAATAAAGCGATAACCAAGTTATCTACTATGATAAATTGCACTTTCTACAACCCTGTAGTTTGAGAGAATTGGCAAGCGAACCCTGCTTCCTCCAAACGGATGATTGAAGGTTTGAATTCCTTAGAGCGGTTAGCTATATGTTAAAAGCTATGGACCAAGTTCCCACTCTCGAGTAAGGGTTGAACTCTGCGAGCGCTCCGCAAGCTGAATCTAGATTAGTCTCGGTTAGCTCAATGTTAAAAACATTGGGTCAGACCCTCACCCTCGAATAAAGATTGAACTCTGCTAGGGGTTAGCTCTATGTTAAAAGCTATGGACCAAGTTCTCACATCGAGTAAGAGTTGAACTCTGTGAGCGCTCCGCAAGTCGAGTCCAGATTAGTCTCGATTAGCTCTATGTTAAAAACTTTGGGTCAAATCTTCACTCTTGAATAAGGGTTGAACTCTGCTAGCAATTAGCTCTATATTAAAGTTATGGACCAAATCATCACTTTCGAGTAAGGGATGAACTCTGCAAGCATTCCGCAAGTCAAGTCCGAATTAGTTTCGGTTAGCTCCATATTAAATGTTTTAGGTTAGACCCTCATCCTCGAATAAGAGTTGAACTCTACTAACTTCGTAGGCCCGCAAAAAAAATTAATAAATAAAATTGCAACTTCTGCTCCCATTCGTACGTGGCTAAATAGGACAATCGTGTCTTAAAATGGGCTACGTTTTTTGTTGGGCCGAATTGACAATGATACATTATTACAAATGGATCGATACATCTTTTTCATTGTTAAATTTGAGGGCCCTTATTAATTTTTAAAATTACATCTATGCCATCCACTTCAATAATACATACCTTTTCTACCTACAGATTCGTGTTTGTTTGTTTTACGTCCTTTTCATTTTTTTTAAGATACATTATATATTTGCACAAAAAGAATTTTAAATGACAAATTGACAAAATTTTCCTCAAATTATGGACATATAGTAAAAATGGTCCTTATATTATTCCTTGAGATAAAATTAGATTTTTATAAGATTAATTCTTCCTTCTAAAATAAAATACATTAATTGTAATCTAATTGTACACAAACCAGACATGGACAACGTCATGCACTTGGAATTCAATAAATTTATATTAATATATTTTTTTAATACAAAATTTTAAAATTATTACAATTTTAATTAATTACAAATTTAAATTTGATTCATATCAAAATTTACTAAGTCAAACACCTTAAAACAAAAATGTCTCAATATATGAAAGTCAACGTACACATACCTTAGAGAATGCTTAGGTCTGTTGTTGAAATTTTCAACACCACTTTGGCTAGTGGAAATCCAACTTGGTTGCACCGTTTCATCCTAATGACCGTACGACTCGTAATTTAAAATAAATAAATAATGTTTATTGGATAATTTAAAAAACAATTAATTGGATGACCCATAATTATTTAATCATAATCCAACTAATTGTACGTAATGATGGCTGTCCTCCAGCACTCCCTTTCTTTCTTCCAGTTGAATATGACTGTCCAACTTTTCTTTTTCTTATTTTATTTTTAGGCAACTTCGTAAATTATATATATATATTTATTGATTATATTTATTTTTTATAAAATAGTAATACTAATAATAATATTGAAAATTTTATAAAATAATTTTACTCTTTATTTCTTTTGTTGGACAAAGCATGGAGAATAAATTTTATAGGATGAGAAGAAAATAATGTCCTTTTTATTTTCCTTTTACTTCCAGCACGTTTAAACTAACATGTAGTTTAAATTTTCAGCAATATTCGTACAATTAATGGTTCTTAAATATTAATATTGCACTAATTAAGAAGCAAATAAAATTAAAAAGTATTTTAAACCTTTTAATTTAAATACACGCAATAATATTCGAGATCCAAATGATAAATTTGCCTTTGATTCATTACATGTAGATTGGGTAATTAATTATTTGTTTCTATCTCATTAAATCTTACATTAAATTCATCAATTACGCCCTCAAAATTAAAAATAATATATATATATATATATAATATATATATATATATATATATCATCATCAAGAAGAGGTGTATATATAATATTGGTGTGGTTGCAGACATCAAAAGAAAAATAACATGGGAGCTGGTGGTTGATTGTTTGGTCAAACATTTGTATCCCATGTTGATTGAAATGTTTTTTCATGACATATCGATCCATATTATCAGCCTATTTTGTAATACTTTCTGAGCTTTAAGACAAGTCTGCGTACTATTATCTTTCTTTTCGGAATTCCTTATATATATATTATTGCCGTAAAAATAAATAATAATAATAATAAAAAAAAGTGAAACGTGTTGAAAATAGTTTTGCAAAATAATTGATTTATTAATAACATTCATTTTTTTTTAAAATAAAAATTGTCACACTTTTATTACATTTTTAATTGATAAAGTCTATGTAACATCACGACAAGTGGAGTGATTCCTTTTTCTTTTCAAACGGTTACCGCCCTTTTTTTCTTTAAAAAAAATTAAAATTTTGACAAATGTTTAATATTAATTTTAGAAATTGACAAATACCTAATAACAAGATATTTTGAAACGATATCTTTTATTAACCATATACGTCATATTTCAAAATATTACGTCTTTGAAGTTAATGTCCTAACATGGGATCTTCTGTTTTACAAAGAAACATTGTACAAAATATTTTATATAACATGATGACACATCTGTGTTTTAGACCTAATCAAGGGTCAAAACTGAAAAAACAAGAAAAATAAAATTAAAGTAAATATAATCACCCACTTCCCCAAATAATTCCTCCAAACCTCTCCTTTTGTCACTCTTAAGTCCTTTCTTTTTCAAAGTTTTTGTTTATCCATGGGAAGAATCACAACTCTGAGAGATCTCATAGGAATCATCAAAGACAAAGTTTGGTTATCAAAAGCTGCCGTACTATCAAACCCGGATGCCATTTCCCTCCATCGAGCAGTCCTCCGAGTCACGTCCCACACACCTTCCGACGTCCCACCAGACGACCACCGCATCTCCGTTTTACTTTCCATCGGAGACAGTTCCCGTTCAATCGCCTCCGCACTAGTTACGTCCCTCGTGGACCGGCTGCACCGGACGAGAAACTCCACCGTGGCACTAAAATGTCTCCTCGTCTTTCACCACATCATCAAAAGAGGTCCCTTTATTCTACAGGATCAACTCTCTATATTTCCGGCCACCGGCGGTCATAACTACCTAAAACTCTCGGGATTCCGGGACGGCGCCACGGCTGTCACGTGGGTTCTCTCTGCATGGGTAAGATGGTACGCCCGTTACGTGGAAACCCTACTGGCAACTTCTAGGGTTTTGGGATATTTCTTGGGGTATTTCTTGGAAAAAGATGATAAAGAAGAAGAGAGAATGTCGTCGTTGTTGAACGAAGATTTAATCAGGGACGTTGATTCTTTAGTCGGCGTGATTGAAGAACTATGCAAAATACCTGATCCAAACTTTATTATTATCGAAGGTAACAAATTGTTATACGAAATCGTTACTTTATTAACCAATGACTATTTAACGACGGTCAACGAGTTAGTAACGAGACTCAGTGAGTTCAACGAGAGAACGAGTTGTCTGAGTTTCGGAGAATCGGTTGAGTTAATATGTGCTTTGAAAAGATTAAAAGATAGTAAAGAGAAAGTGTCGGTGATATTTAAATTACAGAAAGCTTCGGCACTGACTTTGTGGGGTTTGATTGACGAGTTGAAAGATAAGATTGAGAAATCAAAGGTGGAGAATAAAGAGGAAAGGAAAGTGATGATGATGACGTGGTGGGGGAAAAGTGACAAAGCCAGGAGTGAGTCAGCTCGGTTTGGAAGATCGGTTGTGAAGCTTAATGACTCGGTTTTATTTCCTTCGGGAAGAATAAGGTATAATTGGTAATAGAAAATTTTCAATTTGATTACTGTGTGTTGACATTCAGATATATATACAAATAAATAATTTCAATTGTTTACTTGCACGTTTTGTGTACATTAATTTATTCAAACTTAAGGCATAATCAAAGATCAATTGTACTTTTAGGACCAATGTTATTCCATATAATAATTTTCTTACATTTTTTTTTAGAGGAAAAGGAAATTCATTAAATAATTTTCTTACATAGGATTTTATATATATATATTATATATATATATATATATATATATATTAGAGAATACCAATGAAAATACATATGAAATATACAATTAGTAGAACAACTCTCTTTTTTTTATTCTTTTAATTTATAATTTTTTCTTTTGTAACCTCATTTTATTAGTAATAAATTTATAACATGAATACTTTTTCATCTTTATTTTTTCTTGATATGGATTTCACCTTCATCAGGACCGTTTTTTTACACGCATATGCTTGCCTTCTCTGCCTGCATTTAGGAAAAAAAAATTAAAAAAAAAAATATATATATACACCTTTGTGATATATATTAGTACTGTTTATAATAATTGTGGTATAATTAATTAAATATTTTTTATTAAGAGAATAAAAAAAGGTGGACTTTATCAATTTAAAGAAGCCTTTTAATAAATTTTCATTTTCAATTACCTCTTTTTCCCAATCGCACCGAGCTGTGATGATAATCAATATCAAAGTTTGAATTGCAGTTCCTCCAAAAATCATGCCAGCCCAAATTCCCTGCAATTATTATTTTTTTCAAAAAAGAAAAAAATTGTTAAAAATATAATTACTTCATGTACATCCATAATTGACTTTTCTTTTACAATTAAAGTTTAAATTACAAATAAACTAAAGTGTCAAATCTTAGGTTTATCAAAGATGTTCAATGTTTTTTTTTCTTTTTTTCTTTTAATTTTTAGGCTTAAACTTTCACGTTAGAGGAACAATGATCTTGTTTTTTGGGTACCTTTCCTAAACCCTCAACCACATACCCGTGTATGACACTAACTCTCCACATGCATAACCAAGATCACTAACTTTGGGCTTTGATACCATTTATTGGTCCCCACCACTTAACTTCATTCTCTTTGAGCATTTTGCGTAATCACTCAAAATGTTTCGTACTAATGAAGCTATTAAAATTCTTATATGTTAATACTATTTTCAGATGTGGGATATGAGTTTACACCCCAACAATTCCAATTGACATAAAAAAACCCAAATTAGCTCCCATCATGAACCTTTTGTTGAAGAAAACGCACAAGCATGCCTCATTTTCAGTGTTGAATTAGGGAAATATATGGCCTTCAACACTTTGCAACAAGAGATTTAGGAAATTGAAGGATTTTTCATCCTGGTTTAGCAAGTAAATTTTGGTTATATAACTCCAGATTCTTGAATTCCAATCCCACTCAACCTTATTTTTACATATTGTATGCCATGATACCTAAGCCATACCATCCTTTGGACCCTCGTATATTGTGAGAAGAAGACAAATGATTAATTTGTTGTCCTAACGCTACCTCGTATCTTCTTAAAACATGTTGCAGTACACCAACACACCTCAAACTATCCTTCATGAACAAAAGCCAATTATCCACGAATAGGTAATGTGAGATAATTGGTCAAAATTACCCAGTTTTTAAAGAATGAAATCATCCATTCACTTCACACACAAACTACTTCCACCAGAAAAAATAGTAACACATTTGACCCAAGAAAGCTTCTAGAAAAGTTCCAAATCCTAGACCACGCAGAAGAGATAGAAAGGAGAAAAGCCACATTTTTTGAAGAGAGTATTACAAAATCTCTACTAATTCAAAATATTTTCAAAGAAAAAAAAAAAAAGGGAAAAAAGGGTACGTACCATTACACCTTGGTGGAAAACCCATCCCATGATAAATCCGAGGGGTACTCCGATCAGATAATAACACCCCAAATTTATATATGCCACGTAAGATTGCCACCCCGAACCAACAGCAACCCCTGCACGTGATATTACAACATTATCATATTTTACTTCTAATTCTTTTTTTGATTTTCTTTTTCTATAAATTTTATTTATTAATTTTAATAACAAATAGTCTATAATATCCTTCTCCCAACTTTATTAAAGAAATGAAAGAAATCATGAATTATTCATATATATATATATATATATATATAGAGAGAGAGAGAGAGAGAGAGAGAGAGAGAGAGAGAGAGTTACCAGAAAGAATGGGTTGGATACTATTGAGGAGAACAGTGAAGGCCATAAGAACAGAGAGACTGCGTACAGCTTCAAGAACGGGTTGACTTGTAGTCCAAACGAGTGCTATCTCATCGGGAAAAAGCATTATCAGCGCCCAGAAAAACAAACCGATTACCGTTGACTGTGTCACTGAAACTACCGTCGCAAACTTTGCTCCTTTTCCGTTCCCCGATCCCAGCTCATTCGCCACTCTTACTCTACAAAATATAAATAAAAATAATTCTATTTACCAAATGAAAAAATAAAAAGAATGATACTTCTTGTTCTATCATATTTCAAACTCATAATTTTTTTAAAATTATAAAACTGATATTACAAAACAGATAGATTATTTACATGTGATAACTTACCCAGTCCCAGCAAAGAATGCAAGAGGAATCATCATCTCCCATCCATTAATATTCATGCTGCCAACACAAACATTCAATATATATATATATATATATATAATATATATATATATATGCACGGGATATGCACAAATAGAAAAGAAAGAAAAGGATTTTACCATATAGACAATGCATCCACGGCAATTTTTGCATTCTGCAAGTTTCCAGTCATCACTATCAGAATTCTATAATACCAATTCTCCAGGCTGTGACAATTTGCCAAAATGTAGATAGAATCATGGTTAGAAAATGAAGAAAACAAGTGCATCACACAATTTGTTCTTTTATGTAAGTATTAATTAATTATTATGTAAGTGTATTGTACCATAGCATAACACCGGAAGAAACGGATAATTTAACAAAGTCCCAAAGATCAGAAAAAGCTTCCATGGAAAAACCAGACCAAGTACGAGGACAGCCACCACAGAGTGCATAAAGTAACAAACAAATCATAACAAGGCACCAAGAAAAGTTCAAGACAATCACGGCGCCGATGAGTCCAAGACCAAGCTTAACAACAAAAAGCCAGCTCAAGAATATGTGAAGAAGAAGTGCCCCGAAATTAACGTAAGCAATTACGCTGTTTTTAAGCTGACTCTGTAAGAATCTCTGTAACGGGAACTGAAAAGCTAGGGAAAAATGAAGTGGGATAAGCCATATCGAAACAATCCCAGAAAGCTCCGAAATATCTTCGGGTTGTCCGAGGAGTTTCAAAATGGCGGTTGCGAAAACATATAAAGGTGAAGTTAGAATACAAAAGAGAAAAAGAACGATCCAAGATCTTTGTAAATATATTCCCAACATGTTATATTTCTTTGCCCCAAATGCTTGTCCGCATAACGTCTCCAATGCACTTGCCATTCCTAGCTACACCCAAAAAATAAATTTTGAAAAATAAATATATCATAATTTATAAATAATAATAAATAAATATTAAGGTACCAATAGGCCGAAGTCGAAGCCGAGAATAACACTAGTAGAAATAGCCATGGCTGCAAGCTCCAGATCGCCGATATGACCCGCGAAGGCTTGAGAAATAACTAGCATGGAGTAGGAAGCTATGCGGCTAAAGATGGCTGGACCCACAATACGCCATAATTTCTTGGTTTCGATCCAGAATCTGTGGGAAAGCCGGCTTTGTTCTTCATCAATATCGCGTGCTAATAATCGGACGCTTTTTTTGGTCCTAAGAAGTGGGACTTCTGCATCTTCCTCCACTGTTCTCTCTCTCCACATTTCTTCTTCTTTTTTTATTTTTTCTGCAAATGAAGAAGAACTCTGCTTTACAATATATATATATATATATATTAAAATAATTAAGTAGAAGTTGTTACAATTAACATTATTAATTTGAGAATTTTTTTTTGTTAAGAATGACTTGCTTTAATAGAAAGGAAAATCACACAGATATTTAAAAAAAAATTTGAATTTTTATTAAACATGATTTTAAACTTTTTATTTAGTGATACATTTTAATAGATGAATGTTTATATTATATTTTGATTTATTTTTGTTATTTGTAATAATTTATGATTTTAAATTTTTAGATAATAAATATAAGTCAAGAAAGAGTTACATGCAAAAATTTCAATTAACCACATATAAATACAAATATAAATTTGTCCAACCATTTATTATTATTGTTATTATTATTATTATTATTATTATTATTATTATTATTATTATTATTATTAATTTTTAAAGTGAGAAAACTTCTAATATCTATTAGCAAATCATAGCATGTTGGAATCGCAGGGCTATCCGAAAATTATTTTTATTATTTTAAAAAAATATTGTGTGTTTTTTTTAATCACACATTATTATATATATATATAAAAAAATTCAAATATAGTAATTGATTTTATTGGAAGTTTATATGATATTTTAAATACATAAATTATAGTAATTCTTGGTAATTCTATTAGATTTCTTAAAATAAAAAATTCGATGTTGATGATGAATTTTTGGCCTATTAATTTGTATAGTGCGGTATATAAAATTTTATCAAAAATCATAGTCGTGTAAAATTTATTATCGAGAGATTCAAAGTGGTTCTATCCGTAATCGTTTGATTACGAACAATATTATTATTGATTTTGATGTGTTTTATGAGCTAAAATATGAGAAAATATTCTGATTGGCAAGATGCTTATGCGATTAAAATAGAGTGGAATGATAATATTTATAGTGAATTTTACAGAAAATAAACTTTTTATTGACATTGATCGGGTTGATCATGCAATGTATTTCCGTAAATTATAATTAATTGGAACCATTTGAACAATTTATTCTATTCTCATAATTAATTGTAATTTATTAATTTGTAGAAGAGATCAATTGGTAGCTCAACCCTTAAACATGATAACTCTTACTTTGGTGTTACGGTGATGCAAAATCAACCTTATGTGATATGGTTCAAAGGACTTTTTCAATACTAGAACAAAAGTATAATTAATGTAAATCAGAATTAGAAGATGAAGATTTTTTCGTTGATTCTACATGTGTTGTCTAGCAAGATCGAATGAGCAGTGATAATAATCTCGAATGTTCTTTTGCAAATAGTATTACTATCATGTTTTAATGACAAATATTTCAGCGATAATATGTTAGTAAGGTGCATCAATATCTTTGATATTCATTATTTTTATTTGGATGTGAAAAAATAAATAAATAAAGAAAAAAATTAGAAAATATAAAGTAAAAAATAAAGAGGAAAAAACAAAAACAAAAAAGAAAATGTAAAGGTAAAAGAAAAAGGAAAAAAAAAAATAATAGAAAAGAAAAAAAGAAAGCAAAGAACTTTTTTAAAGAAAAGGAAAGAACTTTTTAAATAAACGAGAGAGGAAAATAAAAGAAACAAAATATAAAAGAAGTTTGGAAGCAAGAAAAAAAAAAGCCAAGAAAAAAAGGGGATCATTTTTGTTTGAAACGATGAAAACATTCTTCAAGATTTTTTAGTCTTGAAAAAAATTTTCAAAGATAAACTTCTATTTTTTGACAATTCTGAACAAAGACTTGATTGAACGGCGATATTAAAATGGAGATACCTTTATATAAACTTTTAGAAGTCACAATTGTTAATATTGTTTTTTAAATATAAGTTAAAAGTTGAAACGTGAAATTTATTGTGTTTAAAAATATAAGACAATATAATGAAAACAATTTATGTAAATTTATTTAAATAATAAATCAAAAACATAGAATATTAGTACACATACACATATTATCTATAAGCTTAAACATATTATCTTTATTTATTTGTAATTAAATTTAAATTTAAAATATATTTAAAGAATGTTGATAATATAAATGTATATAATATGATATGTTCAAATTATATCTATCTACAATTAAATGAAGTGTAAATTTTGTAATTTTTACACTTATCATAATATTGAAATATAATTCAACAAATATAAAAAACTAAACTAACGTAATATTATATTATCACTTAGACAAATACAGAAAACAAAAATAATATGATAAAAAACTTAGTATTAAAAGATCTGGATCGAGTCTGTTACTAAGTTTTGGAAATTAAAATATAAAATGCAAATACTATTGTGTGTAAACTGTTTTAAAAATTATCTGAAAACCAAATAGCATTCTGCTATTTATAGACTTATAGGAAATTCGTTCAAAAAGAACATATCCCTAAACAACAATCCATTTAAATATTTTAATAATGATATTTACGAGCGAATAGCTATTTTAGCAATATTTTAATATTATTATTATTCATGAAAGGAGAGCTTCAAATAAAAAGTTACAATTCAAATTGAAATTCTCATCTATTAGTAAACATATGTAACTCAAATTGAAATTCACGACTTTTCATTCCAACAATCCCCACATGAATAACAATTTCGTCAGAAAACAGTATGACTAAAAATAAAAAATGATTTATAATACTCTTGTGAAAGCAATTATGGAGATATTATGAATTTTAATATTATTATAAATAATAAATTGATATTATGGAGGTACTTATATGATTAGATATAATTATATATGTGTGTGATTACTAGTTAAGTATGCACAATTTTATACATTACCAAAGTTGACATAAATATGTTGTGATTAATGGTTCTTGTAAGTATTATATAGGGTACATGATATGTATTTCTTCAATTATGTTGTAAGTATTGAGATTTGACATAATTGACTTGGATATGTCTTGACACCATAAAAAGGAATAATGGATGTGTTGCTATTACTAAAAATTATACATATTTGAGTAGTGTTTGAACAAAAGAGTAATATTTCTTTAACTATGTATTATCATATGTGATTTAAAGTTGTATGAGGAATAACGAGTAAAAACATTGTTGGAAATATTAATAGAAAATAAAGATTATCTAATTATCAAAACAAAAATACTCTTTAGATAGAAGACTTGGAAAGATTTAATATAAATAATGTAATGGAAATTAATAGAATAAAGATCGAGTCTAGTACTCAATACTATTTCCTAAAGACAGATTTCACCCTTTCTTTGGTGCTTAGAGCTTTCGGGCATCTGCCTCTCAGGGTAAAACGATCACACTTACTGGAGAAGTGCAACAGCAAGCCCAACGAACTAGCCTTTTGTTTACAATACTATAAAGTGTAAACAATCTTAAAAACTCTCTAGGAAGACAAAGAGAATGAAAACGAAAATGGAGAGATAGAAAATATACTTTCTAATTTAGATTTTCGATATATGAAATGGTTGGAGGACCTTCTTTATATAGACCTATAAATAACTCTTTATAAACGATGCTACTCTTTGATAATAATTTTTATTAATCAAATGGTACAAAAAACATCCACTCATCTTTTAGGTGAAAGGAAGAATCTGTTAATCAAGAGTTACAAACCGTAGCTCATAAATCGAATGAAGAGTTACCAAATGTAATTCACATAAAATATCCAACAATCTCCCACATGAATTACAATTCGGTCTATACCAATTTGTTCCACCAATACATATGAAGAATAACGACTTATAATATTCTAATTAATGTAACTGCATTGAAATAGATTATTTTTAGCTTTGAACCTTTTCTAGGGTATTACAATCGGATATACTCGTTAACTAGGGTATTACAGTTACTTTCTAACAAAATTGGTTCTCATTGTTGTATCTATTTTGGCATTGGACACCACCTGGTTTTATGAATGCTTAGATAACTTAGCCTATGAGTTATCTTTGAATTCACCACATTCACATTGACATAGGTAATTCCTATTAAAAGTATCTCATTATACTCTCCTGACTCATTCAGAATATATAGGAATTATTAAAAGCACGTTGCTTATCCTAAATCACAAACTATGTCACTCTACTCACCTTAGGAATGGATAGGAGATAAACTCCTTAGTGACTTTAGAACTCACCATAATTTTGTTGTCCCATTGAACCTAGATCTTGGGATCTCCAAGTCAACTAGGTTGGGTTTCCACCATGATGAACTTTATTATAGGCTTTAGACCATTCCCCTCGATGATTTAATCACTTTATCTTTAGGCAACTTTTTCTTTAGTAGATCCGCAGTATTTAGTCATGAGCTCACATAATCACTAAAACGATTCCATTAGAAAGTAATGTCTAACTTTATGTCTTCAACACATATGTTAAAACTTTTCATTATATATAGTATATTTGAGCTCTGTCTATTGTTGATTTACTAACACAATATATATACATAAAATGATACGTGTCATTTTCATTTAGGAATATCCTTTAGAAATTAGGAAGACATTCCACTTCTTTTTCTACGGATATCTACTTGACAAAGAAAGGTCAGCTATTTTTTCATGCATGATGTTGTAAGATTGTTTCTATCTCACCATCTATTGTTGTTTCGTAATTTAACATTATTTATTATGAATCCACTTGACATTATAACTTTGTCAAATCTTTTATGCCATTTTTTAGGTGCGTGTTTTAAACTATATAAAGATTTTACTAATTTACACATATTCTTCTCTTGTCTAGGAATAACAAATCCCTCATGTTGTTTCATATAAATTTCTTCTTCTAAAATTTACTTAGAAAAGTTGTCTTTACATCCATTTGATGTATCTCAAGATTATAAATTGATGATGCAGGAAATGGCCGCACCGCCACGTCGACCTTTCAGGTGGATGATACGCGAAAATTGTATCACCTTTTTAGCATGTTTTTATATATGATTTAGGGTGAAATTGAGGGTAAATTGATCTTAATTGTTTATTATTTACTTAATTTCACAGTTTTTATGATTTTGGAGGTGTCAGGTGAAAAGTAGACGAAAACAGCAAATTTTGGAAATGCTGACTTGGTCAAAGGCTCAGGACGGGCGTCCCGACCCAGTCAAAGCACCGGGACGGTGTCCAGGACTCGGGACGGGCGTCCCGACTTGGTCAACAGACCAGGACGGGCGTCCCGAACCCCCAAATCAAGTCCCACATCGAATTTTTGATGAATAATCACCCCGGGAAGCTGCTATAAATACCCCAGGCCTCGAGCAGTTGAATTCATTCCTCTCCACTCGATCTGAGTCATTCAGAGACTTCCAGTGTACAATTCTCGAGTACACAAGTCACTGAGAGACTCGGGTTTCAGTTTCAGTTTTCTTTCTTTCTTTAGTGTTTCGTTTTCTTAGTTTCTGAGAAATAGTCTCAGATCTTAGGCTTCGATAGATAGGTTCATTTTTGGTATTCATAGAATACCGGGATTTCGTTAGGAGATCCTAAGAGAGAGATAGGGTGCGTGTTCTTAGTCAGATTAGGGCAATTTGCTTAAGCCCGGGATGTAAGGTAAAGCAATTGCTACTAGGTCTGAGGAGCGTTCTCCGAAGGCTCTGCTGAGCAGAGTAGGATCGAGCAGTCAGGAGCATACAGGAGCTGCAGCACCGGCTGGACCTGCATAAAGCGGTGATTACTTTATGACAATGGGTCCCCTAGACGAGGTTCTGTATGTTTACGAATTGTTTTATCTGAATATTAATTTATGAATACGAGATTACGATTTTTATGAATATTTGTTTTATATGTTGAAGTTGTTATATTTTTCCGGAAATGGCCACCTGCTTAATATTCACTATGTCTGCATGTCTAATGTGCTCTTTTAAACTAAAGTTAGGGTTATAGACAATTCCTAACCACGGTCTAATCATAACTTGTTTAGTTTAACAGGCATCAATTAGTATTGGTGTCTGCCATGCTAGATAAAATAACCTCCTGAACACCCTGCTTGTTAGAGTAGTCTAGGTAGGCCGAGTCGAGTCCAATTATGCCGGCGGCTAGGGCAAGCGGTATGATCCCCGAAGTGACATAGGGCTTTCATGAATGCCTTCGTCCCGAACCGTGAGTAGGGCCGTCAATAAGGTAGGACGGTTTATTAGAGACCTCGGATGTGGTACGCCTTTAGACACAGAACATAGTTGCAATCTAGGCTAAGATATATCTAAAATACTCGAATATAGGTCAATCAACATATAGGAACAGTATAACATAGAATCAGGACCTCATCTATAAAACACTTTTGGGATTAATTAGACTTAAACCTAGTGGAGAATGGATCACCCTCTCATCAAAGTATTTGATGAAGATTGCATAACTAGATCATAAGATAGGAGTTAGGATAAAAGGCTAGTTACTACTAAGCCGTTACCACTTCCCTGGGAGTACGATATTTAACTTAATAAAATCGTAGATACTTTCCAACACACTAGCTACACGATAGGTACTCTGCCTTAGGTTCTGGTTGATTAAGTGACAATAATTGAATACTAAGTGACAGTTAGTAAGACTCAGTCCTTAATTACTCATAATCGACATAGGTAAATAAAGCCTATCTTTTAGCATACCAATCGGAACGCATCAGATTTTTTGCGCCGTTGCTGGGGAAATATCATAATGAATTTAGGATTAAAGGCCACAATTCTAGAGACTTATGATAGGTAATGGTAGTAACCTGGACCTTAGACCTACACTTATCTTATACTAGTTAGACAATCAATTTCCGAAATATAGGGTTATCATAACTAATTGATTTTAGATATTATATGGAATTAAGACACTTAGGATAACCCAATTTTAGAAAATTATTCTAAAACCATATTGAGGGAATTTAATGGCTTTCGAAATTAAACATAAAAAGAAAAAAAATGTTAAAAATTTAAAATCCAAAAAGAATGTATTTTTCTTGCTCAACGGTAAGTTGTTCTTCTTCCCTATCTCTTGTTCTTTCTTAGTTGTTTTTTTTTTGTACATTTGTTTCTCTTTTTTTTTGTTTTTTTTCCCTAGAATTTAAAATCCAAATAGGATATTTTTCTGAGTTGTCAATTTTTGGCCCAGGTTTTAATCTGGAAGAAATATCATTGTGGAATTTTCTTAGGTCATGCTTAGTCTATTAGACAGAATCATGAAATAAAATTTTCTTTAATAGACAAACCTCTGAGTATTCTAATGAGAAAGGATGTTCCTTTTGTTTGATGATAAATGCATGAGATTGTTTAAACCAAAAGGAATTACTGCAACCATTATGACATCACCTAATTGGAATTTTCTTTGTGAATTAATATGTGATGCTAGTGACCATGTAGTAATGATTGTTTTAGGAAATAGGCATGATTAGAACTTCATATTATACACTATGCAAGTAAGACCTTTTACTGATGCCTAGTAGAACCTTACCACTACTGAAAAGGGATGACTAGTTATTGCATATGCCTATGATACATTCATGCCATGCCTAGTCTAAACAATAGTATACACTGATTACTTTACTCTAAGATATCTGTTCAATAAAACTAATGATGAACCAAGATTGATTAGTTAAGTTCTATTGAATTTGATATAGAAAGACGAGATAAGAAAAAAAGGCTAAAAATCTAGAAAGCAAACCTTTGGTCTAGATTAGAAAACCCCGAGTTAGAAGCTATTGACGAGACAGTAGTATCTGATAAACTTCTGAATGAGAAATTATTTGCTATGAATAATGATTCTCCTCCGTAGTTTACTGATATTACTAATTATCTAGTTGCTAATTATTCCCAAGTGATATGACTTATCAACAAAAGAAGAAATTCTTTGTTGATTTGGAATGTTACTACTAGGGAGATCCGTTTTTTTATTATGAATCATTGCAGGGTAAGTGATCAGAAGACGTATCTCAGAAGACGAAGGACACAAGATTTTGGAGCATTGCCCTAAAGAATCTACGGGAGACCAATTGACTACTATCAACACTGTCCGGAAAGTGTTGAAAGAAGGATCTTGTTGACCCACCATATTCAAGGATTTTGTATCTCTGATACAGTCCTGCGATGCTTGCCAAATAATAGGTAACACATCTTCCAGAGATCGTCTACCCCAGCAACGTACACAGAATGTTGCAACCTTTGATATCAGGGATTCTATGAGAAGTTGTTTTCTAGATTCAGAGTGCCAATGTCTTAGGAAGAAACGTTCAATCTGTGTATCAAATCTGTGAAGCTGCTAAGTACCACACTTTAGCAGGGATTGCTATGGGAATGACTGACCATTCCAAAAGTGGTTGGAGCAGGTTACTGCAGAATGCTGCTCCAATGGGAAATGCATACAATCCCAGCTGGAGAAATCATACGGGATTTAGCTGAGGAATAATTTAGAAGCTAGAAACATTCAAAAAGACACCACCACAGCAAAACCCCTACTCGCAGAATCAATAGATGAGATACTGGCAACAATTAAAGCCAGACCAGTGCAAGCAAGTGATCTACCAAGTGGTATCGAAGGGTCAAGGGATATAGAAGAATTTAGCGTTGTATCAGGAGCATAGAAATGGAGGAGCTTGCATCCCCTGCATACCAATCAGTTGTGAGAAACTTCCCCGAGGAAGTCTCAAATACTTGGGCCCAGATCTACACAACTGGAGCCCCCTACCACCACAGCTTCGCCAAAACTTCAGGTATCTTTTCTTCCATTCGAGACTTGCATGCAATACCTTTACTAACATTGGTAGGAAGGCACACAAATCCCAAGAAATCTCATTCCTAGACACGTTCCTCCTAGACACGTTGCTATGATTGTGAGAAATCTTACAAATGATTCGAGGAAGCAGTCCGTGGGGCTCGAGCCATTCATCAAATGAATAGGCCACTACCTAGAGCTCGACGATGAAGGATCGAAGCTGACGTCATCCGTTCCAGTATCTAGAGCTTACAGAGTCAAGAATGCCTCAGCAATAGCACATGGCTAAGGTGAAGAGCCAATTGACAGATCAGAGAAAACCCTCCTGCTCGAGGCAAGAAGGGAGTTTTTCTAATCTCATCTTCCTTTACTTTTATTTTCTTCATTTTTGTGTCTTGTTTTGTTAGTTGTTTTATTTTCTCTCTTACCCTTAGTTAGTCAAATAAGTGTGGGGTTAGAGTTTTCTATTTTGTTTTCATTTCTTCTTGTCTTCAAAAAAGTGTGGGGTAGTTTAGATATGCATGAACACTGAGGACAGTGTCAGACTTAAGTGTGGGGTAGTAGTGCACGGTGCACTGTAGTAGTCTGAGAAAAGTTTTGCATGCTTTTGCTTGTTTTCCCCATATTTTCACACCCTTCCAAAAATTTTCAAAATTTTTCCATCTTTCAGACTTCTAAATGCAGTATGATTGGTTAAACAATTGCTTATGTCTATGATATGTAGGTAGTATGTTGTGGTTAGTAGGAGATAATTGATAACTATTGCTAAACCTATTGATTAGGAGTAGGGAATTCCTAATAATTGAGCACAACTTAGTCTGGATTAGAGACCCCAACCAATTACCTTTTCAAAACTTAACTAGATAAAATTAGACCAGTTGCAGGATGCATTGACAATTGGAATGACTAGATGAGACTCTGAGCCAAAAGTGAAAAATAAAAAAAAAGTGAGCTAATTAAAATAGGGTAGTTTGCCAGCGGCCTTCGCTACTCGAGCACCACTCCTTCGGGGAACTTAAAGCCTGATGCCCTAAGGTCGTGTAGATCTGGGAGTCATAGGAGTGGGACTCGCTACATGGGTAGTTGAAATTGACGTGTTCTAAGCAGACTCAAAATACCCTAGAAAATCTATAAACGAAAGAAATCAATAAATGCTAAATGATAGAATCTGATCACCAAAGCTCAGAACTCAGAAAGTTATCTGTTGTCAGTGTGTCTAGCGATAGGTCGAAGTGTTATCTGGTAATAGTTAAGACAAGAGTTTATTATGTTGACTATCTGGTCTGGACTAGTACACACACTACACATCAGGAAGACCTTATGACTAAGAGAAAAGTTCAACCTAGTTGTTAAGTTACATTCTGCTCAACCCTAACAAACTACTAGAGACATTTGAGACCTTGTCATAGCAACTTGACCAGTCAGACCTTTGGTAAGAATTTTCTGAATAAATTTTTGGAATAAAAACATGACTAGGAATTTAAGTGACTGCACTATGATTTAGAATCACTAACTTCAAGTGGACTTTGCTTGAGGACAAGCAAAAAGCTAAGTGTGGGGCTATCTGATATGCGGAAATTGTATCACCTTTTTAGCATATTTTTATATATGATTTAGGGTGAAATTGAGGGTAAATTGATCTTAATTGTTTATTATTTACTTAATTTCACAATTTTTATGATTTTGGAGGTGCCAGGAGAAAAGTAGACGAAAACAGCAAATTTTGGGGCAAAAACGCAATTTTTGGAAATGCTGACTTGGTCAAAGGCTCAGGACGGGCGTCCCGAATCCGGGACGGGCATCCCGACCTAGTCAAAGCACCGGGACGGGCATCCAGGACTCGGGACGGGCGTCCCGACTTGGTCAACAAACCAGGACAGGCGTCCCAATCTGGGACGGGCGTCCCGAACCCCCAAATCAAGTCCCACATCGAATTTTTGATGAAAAATCACCCCGGGAAGCTGCTATAAATACCCCAGGCCTCCAGCAGTTGAATTCATTCCTCTGCACTCGATTTGAGTCATTCAGAGACTTCCAGTGTACAATTCTCGAGTACACAAGTCACTAAGAGACTCGGGTTTCAGTTTCAGTTTTCTTTCTTTCTTTAGTGTTTCGTTTTCTTAGTTTCTGAGAAATAGTCTCAGATCTTAGGCTTCGATAGATAGGTTCGTTTTTGGTATTCATAGAATACCGGGATTTCGTTAGGAGATCCTAAGAGAGAGATAGGGTGCGTGTTCTTAGTTAGATTTGGGAAATTTGCTTAAGCCCGTGATGTAAGGTAAAACAATTGCTACTAGGTCTGAGGAGCGTTCTTCGAAGGCTCTGCCGAGCAGAGTAGGATCGAGCAGTCAGGAGCATACAGGAGCTGCAGCACTGGCTGGACCTGCATAAAGCGGTGATTACTTTATGACAATGGGTCCCCTAGACGAGGTTCTGTATGTTTACGAATTGTTTTATCTGAATATTAATTTATGAATACGAGATTACAATTTTTATGAATATTTGTTTTATATGTTGAAGTTGTTATATTTTTTCGGAAATGGCCACCTGCTTAATATTCACTATGTCTGCATGTCTAATGTGCTCTTTTAAACTAAAGTTAGGGTTATAGACAATTCCTAACCACGGTCTAATCATAACTTGTTTAGTTTAACATGCATCAATTAGTATTAGTGTCTGCCATGCTAGATAAAATAACTTGCTGAACACCCTGCTTGTAAGAGTAGTCTAGGTAGGCCGAGCCGAGTCCGATTATACCGGCGGCTAGGCCAAGCGGTATGATCCCCGAAGTGACATAGGGCTTTCATGGAAGCCGTCGTCCCGAACCGTGAGTAGGGCCGTCAATAAGGTAGCGCGGTTTATTAGAGACCTCGGATGTGGTACGCCTTTAGACACAGAACATAGTTGCAATCCAGGCTAAGATATATCTAAAATACTCGAATATAGGTCAATCAACATATAGGAACAGTATAACATAGAATCAGGACCTCATCTATAAAACACTTTTGGGATTAATTAGACTTAAACATAGTGGAGAATGGATCACCCTCTCATCAAAGTATTTGATGAAGATTGCATAACTGGATCATAAGATAGGAGTTAGGATAAAAGGCTAGTTACTACTAAGCTGTTACCACTTCCCTGGGAGTACGATATTTAACTTAATAAAATCGTAGATACTTTCCAACAGACTAGCTACACGATAGGTACTCTGCCTTAGGTTCTGGTTGATTAAGTGACAATAATTGAATGCTAAGTGACAGTTAGTAAGACTCAGTCCTTAATTACTCATAATCGACAGAGGTAAATAAAGTATATCTTTTAGCATACCAATCGGAACGCATCAGTGGATTTTGGGAATGACCTGCAAAAGAAAAGCGTTCGAATGGAGGGTGGGAAGCCCCTGATGAACCCTCCGATGATTAAGTTAGTCCTAGACTAGTGTCACTTTCCCAGTCTCTCTTAGAATTCTCTTTTCACTATCGTATTCTGGCTTACCTTCTTCTTGATGCCAACCTACCTTTTTATGGGCCTCTGCGACATGAGTGAAGAGGTTCTTTTAACTTGGGAATTACGGGGATCTCGTGGTCACCCAGATTTAGTGGCCAAATCCGGTTATTCACGGATTGGGTGATGGGTTTCCAGCCGATATGCTAAATATGTTTTATTTTACCCTATATTGATTATGAATAATTAAGGACTGTGATTGACTATTTGTCACATTTAGTCTCTATGGTGTCACTTAATCAGCCAGAACCTAAGGCAGAGTACCTATCGTGTAGCTAGTCTGTTGGAAAGTATCTGCGATTTAATTAAATAAATATCGTACTCCCAGGGAAGTGGTAACGGCTTAGTAGTAACTAGCATTTATTCCTAACTCTCATCTTATAAACTAGTTATGCAATCTTCATTAATAACTTTGATGAGAGGGTGATTCATTCTCCACTAGGTTTAAGTCTAACCAAACCTGAAAGTGTTTTATAGATGAGATCCTGATTTTATGTTATACTGTTACTATACGTTGATTGACCTATATTCGAGTATTTTAGACATGTCTTGGCTTGGATTGCAACTATGTTCTGAGTCTAAAGGTGTACCACATCTGAGTCTCTACGCTACCGCCCCATCGTTAAGGGTAACTGCCCTACTCACGGCTCGGACAAAAGTCAGCAATGAACGCCCTATGTCACTTCGGGGATCATACTGCTCGTCTCATAACCGCCGGCATAACACTCTACTCAGCCTACCTAGACTTCTTTCAACCAACAGGGCTTAAGCCCAGCCTTGTGGACTGACTCTTCGAATGCCTAGAGCCCTCTTAGGATCTCCTAACGAAATCCCGGGTATTCTATGAATACCAGAAATGAACCGATCTATAGGAGCCTAAGATCTGAGACTATTTCTCAGAAACTAAAACAAAACACTAACAAGAAAGAAAACTGAGATCCGAGTCTCTGAGTAAGTTGTGTACTAGAGAAGTGTACACTGGAAACCACTTAATGACTCAGATCGAGTGGAGAGGAATGAATTCAACTGTTGGAGGCCTGGGGTATTTATAGCAGCTTCCCGGGGTGATTTTTCACCAAAAATTCGATGTGGGACTTGATTTGGGGGTTCGGGACGCCCGTCCCGGTGCTTTGACTGGGTCGGGACGCCCATCCCGGATTCGGGATGCCCGTCCTGAGCCTTTGACCAAGTCAGCATTTCCAAAAATTGCGTTTTTACCCCAAAATTTGTTGTTTTCGTCTACTTTTCACCTGACACTTCCAAAATCATAAAAACTGTGAAATTAAGTAAATAATAAACAATTAAGATCAATTTACCCTCAATTTCACCCTAAATCATATATAAAAACATACTAAAAAGGTGATACGATTTTCGCGTATAAGATAACCCCACACTTAGCTTTTTGCTTGTCCTCAAGTAAAGTCTACCTGAAGTCAGTGATTCTAAATCATATGTGCATTCCTAGTCATGTTTTTATTCCAAAAATTCTTCAGACAATTCTTAACACAGGTCTGACTGGTTAGGTTGCTATGACAAGGTCTCAAATGTCTCTAGTAGTTTGTTAGGGTTGAGCAGAAAGTAACTTAACAACTAGGTTGAACTTTTCTCTTAGTCATAAGGTCTTCCTGATGTGTAGTGTGTGTACTAGTCCAGACCAGATAGTCAACACAATAAACTCTTGTCTTAGCTGTTACCAGATAACACTTCGACCTATTGCTAGACACACTGACAACAGATAACTTTCTGAGTTCTGAGCTTTGGTGATCAGATTCTATTTAGCATTTATTGATTTCTTTCGTTTATAGATTTTCTAGGGTATTTTGAGTCTGCTTAGAACACGTCAACTTCAACTACCCATATAGCGAGTCCCACTCCGATGACTCCCAGGTCTGCACGACCTTAGGGCATCAGGCTTTAAGTTCCCCGAAGGAGTGGTGCTCGAGTAGCGAAGGCCGCTGGCAAACTACCCTATTTTAATTAGCTCACTTTTTTTTTCTTTTTCACTTTTGGCTCAGAGTCTCATCTAGTCATTCCAATTGTCAATGCATCCTACAACTGGTCTAATTTAATCTAGTTAAGTCTCGAAAAGGTAATTGGTTGAGGTCTCTAATCCAGACTAAGTTGTGCTCAATTATCAGGAATTCCCTATTTCTAATCAATAGGTTCAGCAATAGTCATCAATTATCTCCTACTAACCATAACATACTACCTACATATCATAGACATAAGCAATTGTTTAACCAGGCATACTGCATTTAGAAGTCTGAAAGACTGAAAATTTTGAAAATTTTTGGAAGGGTGTGAAAATATGGGGAAAACAAGCAAAAGCATACAGTGCACCGTGCACTGCTACCCCACACTTAATTCTGACACTTTCCTCAGTGTTCATGCATAACTAAACTACCCCACACTTATTTGAAAACAAGAAATAAAATAAAATAACACAAATAATTCTTACCCCACACTTATTCAACTAACTATGGGTAAGAAAGAACATAGAGTACTGAAAGAAATAACAAAACATGAAATAAAATGAAAGAGATACTCCCTTATTCTATGAAGTACACAGTCTACTCGGACGAGTCAAACGGCTCTCTGTAAATCTTCAGGCGTTGTCCGTTTACTTTTTGAATAATGCCATCAGAATCCATGATGTCACATGCTCTGAAAGGTGATACTTTCATGATTGTGAATAGTCCTGACCAACAGCTACATAACTTTCCTGGGAAAAATCTTAAACGTGAGTTGTACAATAATACCTTGTCATGCCGGAGTTTACTTGTCATCTTGAACTGATGTGAATTTTCATAGGCTTTGAGCCTCCACTCATCCAATTCGTTCAGTTGTAGAATTCGGTGTTCCTTAGTTAAGTTTTCATTGAGATTGCATTTTTGTACTGCCCAGTAAGCTCTCTGTTCGAGTTCAACTGGAAGGTGGCATGCTTTTCCATAGACAAGTCGATAAGGTGAGAATCCCGTAGTGGTCTTGTATGCTGTACGGAAGGCCCATAATGCATCCTCCAGCTTATTGGCCTAATCCTTACGGTTAACACCCACAGTCTTTTCTAAGATTCTCTTTATTCCCCTATTGGTTACCTCAGCCTGTCTATTGGTTTGGGGGTGGTAGGCTGTGGAAACGCGATGCTGAACTCCGTAATGATGAAGCACCTTCCGCAATTGAGAGTTGCAGAAGTGCGTACCTCGATCACTGATTAGGCTTTCGGACATCCAAATCTGGCAAAAATCTGCTTAAGGAATCTGCATACGGCTCTAGAATCATTAGTAGGTAGGGCCTGTGCCTCAGGCCATTTTGAAAAATATTCTACAGCTACTGATGTACTTCATACCAAAAGAGGAGGAAACGGACCCATGAAGTCTATACCCCATATGTCGAATATTTCTACACTTTGGATTACCTGTTGGGGTAGACTGTCTCGAGAAGATATGGTTCCCGCTTTCTGACAGGCATCGCACGATCCTGTAAATGCTGCGGCGTCTTTGAATATGGTAGGCCAGTAAAAGCCTGCTTCTAATACTTTTCGGGCGGTATTAGCTGCAGCTAAGTGACCGCATGTTGGTCCGCAGTGACAATGTTCCAGAATTTGGAAACCTTCTTCTTGAGATACACACCTTCTGATCATCTGATCTGCACATATTCGAAATAGAAAAGGATCTTCCCAATAGTAATATTCAGGTCAGCAAAGAACTTTTTTCTTTGTTGAGCAGTGATATCAATAGGGAGAGTCCGGGCTGCCAAGTAATTTGCTATATCTGCAAACCAAGGGGGTGAGAAGATAGCAAACAACGCACATAATTCTCATCCGGAAATTTATCAGATATGATTGTCTCATCAATGGCTTCTAGGGTCGGATTTTCTAGCCTAGACAAGTGGTATGCGGCTAAGTTTTCTGCCCCTTTCTTATCCCGAATTTCTATGTCAAATTCTTGAAGCAATAAAACCCATCTAATCAATCTTGGTTTTGCGTCGGTTTTATTGAACAAGTATTTTAGTGCAGAATGATCAGTATAAACAATAGTTTTAGACAGGACTAGATAAGATCGAAATTTCAAATGCATATACTACTGCTAATAATTCCTTTTCTGTCGTAGTGTAATTTTCCTGAGCATCAGTTAAGGTTTTACTAGCATAATATATTACTGAAATTTCTTATCATGTCTTTGTCCTAAAACTACTCCTACTGCATAGTCACTAGCATCACGCATAAGCTCAAAAGGTAAACTCCAGTCGGGTGATGTCATGATAGGTGCAGTGGTTAAGAGTTCCTTAAGTCTATTAAAGGCTTTTAGACATTTCTCATCAAAGACAAATGGAACATCTTTTCCGAGTAAATTGGTCAACGACCTGGCTATTAATGAAAAATCTTTTATAAACCTACGATAAAAGCCAGCGTGTCCCAAAAAACTTCTAACGGCTCTCACATTTTTGGGAGGAGGTAGTTTCGAAATAACTTCAATTTTTGCCTTGTCTACTTCCATACCTAGGTGTGAGATCTTATGTCCTAAAACGATTCCCTCTTTTACCATGAAGTGGCATTTTTCCCAATTTAAAACCAGGTTAGATTTTATACAACGTTTCAACATTAACTCCAAGTTCTTTAGACAAACCTCAAATGAATTACCAAAAACAGAAAAGTCATCCATAAACACTTCCATAGACTTTCCTAACATGTCCTCAAAGATAGCAGTCATACAACGTTGAAATGTAGCAGGTGCATTACACAAACCAAAAGGCATCCTTCTATATGCAAATGTTCCAAAAGGGCATGTGAAAGTAGTTTTATGCTGGTCCTAAGGGGAAATAGGAATTTGAAAATAACCAGAAAACCTATCAAGAAAGCAATAAAACATATGTCCAGCTAATCTTTCTAACATTTGGTCAATAAAAGGAAGGGGGAAGTGGTCTTTTCGTGTGGCTGTATTTAGTTTTCTATAGTCTATGCATACACGATGACCAGTTACAGTTCTTGTAGGGATTAGTTCATTATGCTCATTCCTAACAACTGTTATACCGCCTTTCTTAGGTATTACCTGCACCGGGCTTACCCACTCACTATCTGAGATAGGGTAGATAAGTCCTGCATCTAACAGATTAATGACTTCTTTCTTAACAACATCACACACATTAGGATTCAACCTCCTTTGAGGTTGCACACATGGCTTATACTCATTTTCTAGAAGAATATTATGCGAACAAAAGCTTGGATTAATACCTGGAATGTCTGCAATTTTGTAGGCAAAGGCTCTTCTATACTTTCTGCACATGTCCACAGTCAGCTTCCTTTGTTCTGCAGTCAGATCAGCTGCAAGAATAATGGGAAGTTTCTTGTTGTCATCTAGGAATTCGTAGCACAGATGAGTGGGCAGTTCCTTCAGCTCCAAGTCTGGTGGATCTTCAAACGAGGTTCGTTCTTTCTTCATCTCATCATCACCTATCTTAGTGAAACTATCAGAAGTATTTTCATTTTCAGAAGGGCTAAGTTCAGGCTCCTCTAATTCTAGGGAGTCCTAACTCAGGACTTGATAGTTTGAGCATAGGTCTGTCACGTTAATTGCAATCAAGTGTTCCATGGCATCCACACAAAAACAAGTATCATTAAAATGCATGGGATACCTAAGGGTCTCATTTAGATCAAAAGTGATGTCATCATTTCCTACCCTTAACTTGATTTGACCATTACTGACGTCTATTAATGCTTTTGAGGTCGCTAGAAATGGTCGACCTAGGATCAGGGGCACTCCTCCTTCCCTATTCATATCCATAACAACAAAGTCCACAGGAAACACAAATTTTCTGACCTTTACTAAGAGATCTTCAATTATTCCCTTGGGGATTTTGACTGTCCTAACTACAAGTTGTATGCACATCCTAGTCGTTTTCAAATCATGCAATCCTAATTTATCAAATAAACTAGATGGCATAAGATTAATACTAGCTCCTAAGTCTGCTAATGCATGCATGTTAGTAATATTTCCAATTGCACATGGCAAGGTAAAACAACCAGGATCTTTCTGTTTAGACGGTAGTTTATTCAACAGAACCGCTGAACATTCTTCATTAAGAACCACCTTGTCCATGTCAAATTTTCTTTTATTACTAACAACTTCTTTTAAAAACTTAGCATACTTTGGCATTTCAGAAATAACATCAAGTAAAGGTAAATTAACATGAATCTGACTAAAATTCTTAAGGAATTTCTCAAATTGCTCATTATCTTTATTGTGCATAAGTCTGGCAGGGTAAGGTACTTTTGGTCGGTACTCAGGAATAAACTACGTCTTCCCTTTCCTTGCTACTTCGATTTCGACATCCGTCGGCGTTGGGTCCTTGGAGCCTTCTTCTGGTTCCTGCACAAGAATAGGAGGGTCAGATGGTTTGAGTGGAGATGGAGGTAGAATTTTACCAGATCTTAAAGTGATGGTCTTGCATTCAGTTTGCGGGTTGGTCTTAGTGTTGCTTGGTAGCGTTCCCTGGGACATGCGAGAGAAATGGGTGGATAGCTGACCCATTTGCCTCTCTAAAGTTTGTATAGTAGCTTGTGTGTTTCTGATTGTTTGCTCGGTCTGCTTCTGTCTATTTTCGTTCTGCTGGATTCTTTCTGCGCGAGCTTCCTGAATCTTTCTGTTGGACTCTATCATTTCCTTGTTAGAGTCGGAAATGCTCTTCAGCATGTCTCTGAATTCTTGCATTGGGTCAGTTGGAACGATGTAGTTCCTCGGTGCAGGCAGAGCGACTTGCTGGTTCTGCGGATATGGCAGTTGCTGAGGTACTCTTTTCTGGAAGTTCGTAGTCCCGGAATTGTTTCTCCAGTTAAATCCCAGATGGTTCTTCCAAGTGGGATTGTAGGTATTTCCTATAGGAGCAGAGTTCACTGCGTCCACTTGTTCCATATCCTCTGGAATAGTTAATATCCCATTACCATAACAATCCCCACTGAAATGTGGTCCTTGGCAAAATTCGCAGACTTGGTATACTGACTGAATGCTTTTCCCTTGTTGGAAAGCATTCAGCTGATTAATAATGCTGGCCTTCAGTGCCTCAAATTGATCATCAGTGGAGGCAACGACCGCATTTACTGGTTGCTTCTTAGCTCGGCCACTTGTGCGCAAATTCTTGCTGTTCCTGTAGAGTCTCTCCAGAGCGTTTCTAGAATCTACATCACTCATTCCAATGAAACTGCTCTGGGGATTAAGTCCATCAAGAATTTGCTTACCCATGTCTGTCATACCCCTGTAAAATTGTTGGATCAGCAATGCTTCGGTTAGTCCATGTTAGGGGCAGAGCCTGAGTAGCTCCTTGAATCTGTCCCAAGCTTCGATCACTGTCTCATCAGCAGCTTCAGTAAAACTAGACAGAGCCCTTCGATATTCTAGGACTCTTGCTGCAGAGTAGTACTCTTCTAGGAAGGCTTTGCTTAACTCGTCCCAAGAGGTGATGGAGTTATTAGGTAGTTGGGCCAACCATCTCTTAGCTTTGTCCCTCAGTGAGTAGGGAAAGAGATTCAGTTTAGTTACTTCTGCAGTATGATCTCCATTGAGGCCTTCGCAGAGAGAAGAGAAATCAGATAAGTGTTCTAGCGGATTCTCAGCTGCAGTTCCTCCAAATTGAACCCAATTTATAATCAGCTGGATCACATTCGGTTTAAGATCATAGCGAGGGTTCCCAGGGATTTGGATGGCGGATGATACCGGAACAGTCTGTGGTTGGATGTAGGATTTGAGGGTAGGTCTTTCAGCAGCCATCTCTGTTCTTCGCCTATTAGCTGTGCGAATGATTCGTTCAGGATTCTCAACTGGTGTTTCAAGGTTAGCTTCTGAAGATCGAGTCATCAACTACAAAGAAGAATACGTTTTAGCCTAAGCAAACTGGTTAGTGGGGTTACAGGGAAAGTGAAAAATTAAAAATTCAAAAAAAAGAAGAAAAGAAAAACAACTATTCAATTACGAAAAGGAAATAACACAAGAGATAGGGAAAAGAGAACAACTTACCATTAAACAAGAAAAAGTACAATTTTTTTTCGGATTTTGAATTTTAACAAAATTTTTTCTTTTTATATATTTTGAAAGCACTTAAATTCCCTCAATATAGTTTTAGAATGATTTTCTAAAATTTGATTATCCTAAGTGTCTTAATTCCAGATAACATCTAAAATTAATTAGTTGTGATAACCCTATATTTAGGAAAGTGATTGTCTAACTAGTATAAGAGAAGTGTTGGGTTAAGGTCTAGGTTACTACTGTTACCTATCATAAGTCTCTAGAATTTTGATCAGGAATACTAAATTCATTATGATATGTCCCCGGCAACGGCGCCAAAAATCTGATGGGTTTCCAGCCGATATGCTAAATAGGTGTTATTTTACCCTATATTGATTATGAATAATTAAGGACTGTGATTGACTATTTGTCACATTTAGTCTCTATGGTGTCACTTAATCAGCCAGAACCTAAGGCAGAGTACCTATCGTGTAGCTAGTCTGTTGGAAAGTATCTACGATTTTATTAAATAAATATCGTACTCCCAGGGAAGTGGTAACGGCTTAGTAGTAACTAGCCTTTATTCCTAACTCTTATCTTATAAACTAGTTATGCAATCTTCATCAATAACTTTGATGAGAGGGTGATTCATTCTCCACTAGGTTTAAGTCTAACCAAACCTGAAAGTGTTTTATAGATGAGATCCTGATTTTATGTTATACTGTTACTATACGTTGATTGACCTATATTTGAGTATTTTAGACATGTCTTGGCCTGAATTGCAACTATGTTCTGAGTCTAAAGGTGTACCACATCTGAGTCTCTACGCTACCGCCCCATCGTTAAGGGTAACGGCCCTACTCACGGCTCGGACAAAAGTCAGCAATGAACACCCTATGTCACTTCGAGGATCATACTGCTCATCTCATAACCGCCGGCATAACACTCTACTCAGCCTACCTAGACTACTTTCAACCAACAGGGTGTTCCGTAGATTATTTTATCTAGTATGGCGGACACCAATACTAATTGATGCCTGTTAAACTAAACAGGTTATGAATAGACCGTGGTTAGGAATTATCTATAACCCTAATTTCAGTTTAAAAGAACGGCATTAGACATGCAGACATAATGAATATTTAAGCAGGTGGCCATTTCTAGAAAAACATAATAACTTCAACATATATAACAAATATTCATAATAATCATAATCTGGTATTCAGAACTGTTATTTGGACAAACACAATAACAACATATAAGAGAGGGACAGGGGGACCGATGTCATAAAGAAATCACCCTTTACAAAGTCTCGCCGATGGAGCGTACTGCTGTATATGTCGTATTGCTTGACCCGACTCTGCTCGACAGAACCTTCGGAGGACGCTTCCTCAGCCTAGTAGCTGGACTTTACCTTACGTCCTGGGCTTAAGCCCAGCCCTGTGGACTGACTCTTCGAACGCCTAGAGCCCTCTTAGGATCTCCTAACGAAATCCCGGGTATTCTATGAATACCAGAAACGAACCTATCTATAGAAGCCTAAGATCTGAGACTATTTCTCAGAAACTAAAACAAAACACAAACAAGAAAGAAAACTGAGATCCGAGTCTCTAAGTGAGTTGTGTACTAGAGAAGTGTACACTGGAAACCACTTAATGACTCAGATCGAGTGGAGAGGAATGAATTCAACTACTGGAGGCCTGGGGTATTTATAGCAGCTTCCCGGGGTGATTTTACACCAAATATTCGATGTGGGACTTGATCTGGGGGTTTGGGACGCCCGTCCTGGTCTATTGACCAAGTCTGGACGCCCGTCCCGAGTCCTGGACGCCCGTCCCGGATTCGGGACGCCCGTCCTGAGCCTTTGACCAAGTTAGCATTTCCAAAAATTGCATTTTTGCCCCAAAATTTACTGTTTTCGTCTACTTTTCACCTGACACTTCCAAAATCATAAACACTATGAAATTAAGTAAATAATAAACAATTAAGATCAATTTACCCTCAATTTCACCCTAAATCATATATAAAAACATGCTAAAAAGGTGATACGATTTTCGTGTATCATTGGGCGAGAAGCGGGGAACACAAAATATTACGTTACTGATTTGGGCCGAAGACAGCCTATGGGCGAAGTGATTTTGTGATTGACGGGATCACTTCGTTGATGGGGGCTTTCCGTATTAGACTTGGTGTTTTATTGGATGGCCCCGAAAGAGTGTTTGTGATAGCGGCGCGTAGTGCTACGTGGCTGCCATGTTTTAATCCTATGTGGAGAAATCCATGTCAGCTGCCAACGTTTTCCCTTTCAGTGGCCCCTTAGCAAAGTGGCGAGACTTGTGCCCCTTGTCTCTTCGATGTGATCGTGGAATGGTGCCTAGTTCAGGTGGCGCTTTTGGTGGTCATGGGACTTAATACCAATTCAGGCATTGGTGGTTCCTTCCTGAGCACGAAAGAAGAAGAGAAAAAATACTTTTTAGTAGTAGGGTTGTCGCTGGACGCTTCATTAACCTATGACGCGTTTGACAGCCCGTCGCCATCAATGTAGTTTGGGGGAGGCTTTTTGGTGAGGAAAATTCTAGTGACCCTCTTTCTTCCTTTTCCTTCACCGGCATCCTTCACCTGCCTAGTAGTTTTCACCTCGTTGGCTTTCCTTCATTTCAGAGAGCTAGAAAACCCGTCAGACCACTTTTCGCTCGTCATTTTTTACCAGACTCAGGTAAATACTTCCGTGCTACTTTACTTTTTCTTAAATGGTTTTGATGCATGGGGTAATGAGCCTTTTATTTGTGGGGTAGGTCCCCTCCATAGTCACGTAGTGACCTAGTTAGGAGAGACCCTAAAGGGTTGTTTTATTGAACTGGCAGGAAGATGATGGATTCTAGCTCCTCCGATCGTGAGAGTGAAATGATCACTGAGCTGATGGCGGAAGGGTTTGGGTACCCTTTAGCGCACCGTCGGGAATGGTTACAGATGTCGGCCAATTTAGTAACAGTGGCCAATCAAGTTACATTGGTGGTACGTCCTCGAGGGGACACCAATGATGAGGTTCCGGAGGGGTCCCCTTTCAGGTGGAAGCCCCCGAGGTCCCTACTTCGGGCTTTGCCTTGTGGAGGTGCCAGCTGAAAGACAATGTCGTGTCCCTTTGCGCCGATACTTTTATGATAGATAGGGACATTTATAGGGTTTTCACTACCCCTTCCCCGGTAGGCTTTCCTTTCACCATATCCCTCTGCCTATTGCTCACTTCCCTTGGACCCCCCGTTTGTAGATGTTCTTATTTTTGCCAAGGTCCAACCTAGTCAAATCCATCCCAACGCGGTTAGGACTATCATGTCCTTGATTGTTTTATGTCGTCGTCTTGGGTGCGAGATGACGATGAAGATAGTTAGGATGTTCTTCTCTTGCCTCTGGATGACCGATAACAACCTCTCACTTCGGCCCCTATCCAATAGAGTTAGGCTCTTCGATTCTCCTCCCAACCGAATGGAGTTTAAGGGCAAGTGGGTTATGGTGGAGTCAAACATAGGTTTTCCATTCCGCCCGCTGATAGGCAAGAAGGACACTTGGGAGTGTTTGCCTCGTGATGTTCTGTTGTCTCAGGCTGAGAAACTATTTTTAGCAGTCATCACTCAGAACTTGGGATCAGATCCTCGAAGGTAGTTCTGGGTTTATAAGATGGCGAACTTATTGAGCGAGGAGAGTCTGGCCTGGTGCTGGATTGGGACTGGCATGGACTTTCGTAAACAGGAATTAGGCTTCGAACCGCTAACTCCTAACCCGAGCTGGACCATCCACCCTGGGGGAGTGTTCGCTCCTGAATTCGAGTTGTGTGCTTCAAGCTTGCGGGGCTACCGCATTGCAAAGGGTAAGCATTTTGCATACCTTTCTTGTCTTTTTTTGCTGGCTAACCTCGTTTCAAACTATGTGCAAGACCCATGGCATATGCTGGTGCTTGGAGGGAGCGGAGAGACTTTAGGAGGGTGAGGCAGTCTCACTTGGACCACCAACCGGTCAATCCCCCAATTCCCGTTGACCAAGCGACCTGGGGCGAGGTCGCTGCTGCCTCGGATGAGGTCTCGTAGGCCTCGGAATAGCGACATGCAAAGTCTTCGCACTGAGACCGTTGTTGAAGGTGAAGTGGAGGACGAGGAGCAACTTCACCCTTGCCAACGGAGGAAGACTTCACCACGCGAGGCCCGTGTTGACCCTTCACTCTCTTTGCCTTCACCACGGGAGGACGTTCCCCCCGCCCTTAGCTCTCCCCGGGTTGTCCCTACTGCTAATGTGGGCAATGGTGTAGAAGTTGTGCCAGAGACGCCAGTGGCAACTCTGGTTGTGGGCTCTCCCGCAGGACCATCGTGGCTGAGGTCCAACTTCGTCGTCCCAGGGGACAAGGCCGGACTTTCGACCTTGTACGAGGAGATTGAGGCGGTCAGCCCTCCACTTCGTAATTTTCCCTTCACCAACCAGTACCTGTCAGCTCACATTGGTCGGGCGGCTTTGAGCAGCATTTCTGACTTGAACTTTCTCTCGACCATTGAGGGGTGAGTTCAAGTGAGGCTACTCACCGGGCAGGAACCTTGATGGCTCGGGTAAGTGTTTTAGGAGTTGTCTTTCCTTTCATCCTTCTCTATCCCTCCTGTCTATAGAAATTTATTGTTTTATAGTTGGGCTCGTACTTCATGTACATGTCCCGGAGGGCCAGTGCAGCCGAGGTCGCAATGGGGAGAGTGACCAGCCTGGAGACACAATGGCTGGTCACCAAGGCTCTGCCCTCTGAGCTAGAGGAGGCGTTAAATGTCAAGTCCCAAACTGTCGATGACTTAACGAGGTCGAATACCCTCCTTCAGGAAGAGATTCTTCATTTGCGGGAGGACTTAGAGTTGTCGGGGTACCGTATTGGAGACCTGGAGGAAAAGAATCTACAACTCAATAGCGCACGTGACGAGGCCATAGTGGTGAGGTTGTTTGCTCAGAAGGAGCTCGACTACTACAAGTCTAAAAACTTCAAGAAGCATATCATTGACTACTTTAAGAGTAGTGGCGAGTTCGTCTCAGCAATGGGGAAGGAGGCTATCTCATTCATCGACAAGGGCTGCATCCATATCATCAGGCAGCTTTACCACCACTTTCAGGACAAGTCTGTGCTCCTCTAGGCTTACGAGGCCAATTTTGACGATGACATATGTCGAGGGGGGTCTGACTTTGTCCCTTACACCAGCGAGGAGCTTGATGCTCTCCATGAGAATGACATCGTAGAGGGCAAGCCGATATGGGTTCCCCTAACACCCTGTCATCCTGCTTTTTGGGACTTGTTGGGGGGATAGTGCGCTATTCCCGATCAAGACTCCTCTAAGCGATAGGGTCCTGTAATTTCTTGCATCTTTAATGAAATGAACTTATTTCTTTTTGTTTCTCTTATCTGTTTTCCATGTTGCCTCCAACAAGGCCTAAGTATGATACAGGTGGACACAATAAATTCCTAGTGTAGTTCGAAGTGGTCGAAAACTTAATGAACGTAAGTGGCTTGATAACCTCTAAGAATAACCCAAGGTGATCAAACTGAGATTAATTACATAACTTGATAACTCCAATTATAACTCGAAGTAATCAGACTGAGGTTAACTCAACCAAGCATAACTCGAAGTAACAAAACTGAGATTAACTCAATAAACTCCAAGTGTAACTTGAAGTAACAAAACTGAATTAACTCAATAAACTCCAAGTGTAACTCGAAGTAACAAAACTAAGATTAACTCAATAAACTCCAAGTATAACTCGAAGTAACAAAACTGAGACTAACTCAATAAACGCCAAGTGTAACTCGAAGTACCAAAACTGAGATTAACTCAATAAATTCCAAGTTTAACTCGAAGTAACAAAACTGAGATTAACTCAATAAACTCCAAGTATAACATGAAGTAACAAAACTGAGACTAACTCAATACACTCCAAGTGTAACTCGAAGTAACAAAACTGAGATTAACTCAATAAACTCCAAGTATAACTCGAAGTAGTAAAACTGAGATTAACTCAATAAACTCCAAGTGTAACTTGAAGTAATAAACTGGGAAACTCCAAATATAACTTGAGTTGAAACTAGTTTGATTATACATAGTACTTTTTTAAATGATTTGTGTGCCAAAGGTTGGGCAGCTCCTTTCCTTCTTGATCCATAAACCGATATGTTCCTGGTCGAACTTCCAACTTTATCAGATAGGGGCCTTCCTAATTCGGGGTCAATTTGGTTGTCTTGATGTGTCTGGTTGTGCCTTCAATTTTCCTTAGTACCTAGTCACCTATGTTTAGTGGCATGTTGCCAAGCTTTCTGTCATGCTAAAATTTGGTTTTCTGTTTGAATGCCTCTGTTTTGAGGCGAGCTGCGACGCGCCTTTCTTCTAGGTAATCGAGGTCTAGGGATCTTTGTCACTTGTTGCTCGTCTCATCAAACGCTAACACCCTGTATGAGGGGAGTGCGAGTTCGGCTGATAGTACGACTTCTTATCCAAAGACCAAAGCATAGGGAGTTTCACCAGTGGGACCCCTAGTCGAGGTTCTCACTCCCTAGAGCGTGCTGCTTAATTCGTCGACTCACTTGTTGGATTTCCCTTCCAAGTTCTTTTTGAGGGATGTGAGAACCAATTTATTTGCTGCTTTTGCTTGCTCATTCCCCTAGGGATGGACAACGGAGGACTATCAATGCTTGATGCCTAGGCGGTGGCATTTTGTCGAGAACTTGGTGGCGAATTGGGTACCGTGATCAGTGACGACAGTCCACTGCACACCGTTTTGACATAGGATAAAGTCATGGAAGAAATTGAGAACATATTCTTCTGTGGGGTTTGTCAATGACTTTGCCTTGATCCACTTTGAAAAGTAGTTTACTGCCACTATAAGGTATTCATTTTCGTTCCGAGACTTCGGGAATTTCCCCATTAAGTCCATTCCCCACATGTCGAAAGGCCACGTGGCCGACACCGGGGTCTGCTGCACCGAGGGTTATCTCGGAATGTTGCCGAATTGTTGGCATACTGGGCAATCTGTCATGTATTTGTTGGCATCGCTCTGAAGGGACATCCACTAGTATCCTTGGTTGATGATTTTGTAGGAAAGTGATCTCACTCCGGGGTGTCCACCACAAATGCCTTCGTGGAATTCTTCCAATACTTGACGCGTGCGATCTGGAAGCACACATCGTAGCAATGGTTTTGAGAAAGATCGGCGGTACAAGATGTGGTTGAGCACGGTATATCGCGCCGCCCGACGCCTTACTACTCTTGCCCGTTCTCGGTCATGAGGTAGGGTATCATGAATGATGTAGTCTGTTATTTCATCGATCCATGATTTTTCTTCCAACTCAGCTTCTTGAAATGGTTGGACCGTGGAGGTTCGCGGGAGCACCTCTACTTCAATTCCCTCATCGTTGGGGGTTTCTCCGAACACGATTTTAACTAATTTGTCTACCATTTCATTTTTGTTGTGATTGAGTTTGCGCAGCTCAAAGTAGTAAAATTTCCTTTTAAGTTTCGCTGCTTTTTCAACGTATGCTATCAAGTTCTCCGAGTGTACGACGAAGTCATTATTTACCTGGCTGATGACCAATTGGGTAGTGCCCGAATTTTGACAGATAGAGCCCACATCATTCACTCAACTTGGTTGATTGACAACGGGGTATCCAATCTTATGCTCTGATATTCCTCATATTTGTCATGCAGCGAAGTGATTACCATCCCTATGCTGATGCCTTTGGAATTAATCGTGCCATCCATTTTCAGGATCCACTGGTCACTATCCACTGGGCCAGTCAGTTCATTGATTACTACTTCCGTGAACGTGTGCTCTGCTAGGAAATCCGCTAGTGCTTGAGCCTTTATTGCCGTTCGCGGGGTGAAAGTTATTTCTACGCCTCACAGTTCGATCGACCATTTGAGCATTCTTCCAGATTGGTCGAGTTTATGAAATATTTGTCTTAGGGGGTAGTTGGTATAGACTACCACCGAATGGGACTCGAAGTGTGTCGCAACCTTCTTGCGGTGATTGTTAAGGAGAATGCCACCTTTTCAATGTAGGGGTGCCGCGTTTCTGCATCGTGCAGGACTTTGCTTACAAAATAGACAAGTTGCTACTTGTCTTTCTCCTTGATTAGGACCGAGGCTACCGCGTGATCCGATGCGGATAAGTAGAGGTAGAGTGTTTCTCCTGTGCGAGGGACACACATGAGAGGAAGTTTCTTCAGGTGTTCTTTAAGGGCATCCCAAGCTCTACTGCACGTCTCATCCCATTGGAAGGTCTTGGTGGACTGCTTTAGTGCTTTGAAGAAGGGCAAACATTTTTTGGCAGATTTCAAGATGAATCTTCCTAAGGTAGCTATGCATCCGTTAAGGCATTGTATATCTTTGAGGCACCTTGGCTCTGCTAAATTAAGGGTTGCCTCGACCTTGAGAGGGTTTGCTTCTATCCCTCGTTTTGAGGTCATGAACCCCAAAAGCTTACCCAACTTGACTCCAAACGTACATTTTACTAGGTTGAGTTTTAGGTCATATCTTGTTAGGGTAGAGAAGGTCTCGCGAAGGTCCACAATATGGGAGTTGCCCCTCTTGGTTTTTATCACCATGTCGTCAACGTAGGCCTCGATGTTCCTCTTGATCTGCTGCTGAAAAATTTTGTTCACCATTCGCTGATAAGTGGCCCTGCATTTTTAAGGCCAAAGGGCATGACCTCATAACAATATGTGGCCCCAACCGCTCTGAATAATGTGTGAATTTGATCACTTTACTTCATCTTGATCTGATGGTATCCCGAGAAGGCATCCATAAAGCTCAGGAATTCAAAACCTGAGGTTGAGTCTACCAATGCGTCAATGCGAGGTAGGGGATAGCAGTCCTTGGAACATTCTTTATTCACGTCGGTGTAGTCGACGCACATCCGCCATTTCCCACTCGGTTTTTTCACCATGACCACGTTGGCTAACCAGGAGGGATATTCCACTTCGCAGATGAAATTTACTTGCAACAGCTTTTGGACTTCATCTAGTATGCCTTGGAGTTTGTTCACCCCAAACTGTCTCGGTTTCTATTTTATGGCTCTTTGGACGGGGTCGATATTTAGTCTGTGTTCCGCGATGGAAGGGTGTATTCCCCTCATATCCTATGTGCAGTAGGCAAAGTTTTCGAGGTGATTGGTAAGGTACTCTATTACCTCGTGCCTAAGGTCGGGTTGCATTTCCTTGCTGATCTAAACCTTCTGATGGGGGTAGTCAGGATGTATGGCCATCATGTCAAAGTCGACGCCCGAGTTGTCGACGTCAGAGTTGTTGACATTGGAGTTTTTTACATCAGAGTTGGGACGTTCACCGACCATTGTGATGGTTCTGAAATTTCCAATTGTGCGTCCTTCTTCTTGCTCCTTTCTTGACCTCATCATGTATCCGAGCAGACTTTTGGGGTCGCTCTTCACACAGCCCACCCCAGCTTCGGTGGAGAACCTCACTTATTGGTGTGACATGGAAATTATGAGTTCGAAGGAGGCGCTGGCCGAGGTACCTAGTATTGCGTTGTACGGCAAATCGATGTCTACTACGTAGAACTTAATCTCCTCGCTTCGCTCTTTGTTGTCGGTGCTAAGGGTAACACGTATTATGACCATCCCTTTTACTCCTATCTTGTGGGCTGTGAAACCTTCGAGTACCATGTTGCTGGACTTCACGTGGTGGTGGCTCATTCCCATTTCCTAAAAACATTTGTAATACAGGATGTTCTTAGTCCCACCTGTGTCGACTAGAACCCGCTTGACCCTGCAATTATTTGTGCCTTCGTGGGTCATGCCGACCTCGATTACAATGGGGGTAACCTTTGCTTCTTCGTTGAGGACGATGTCTCCATTGGAGAAGGTGATCTCTTCTTTAAGGCCAACCTCATAGCTAAGCCTTGGGCTTGGCTTGTTTAGGTTGTAGATCCTCTTTTTGATCTGTCTGATCAAGGAGATTTGTGGGGTTATCACTTCGATGATCCTTTCAGCCTTGTCTTTCTGCTGAAGGCCGGACACGTACTCTTTCAAGTGTCCTTCATTGATTAACCTCTCGATGGCCCGCTTAAGTTGGATACAGCTTTCAGTGGTGTGGCCGTAATCTTGGTGAAACGTACAATATTTTGTCTTATCTCTGGCCGGGAGAGTATGCGTGTTCATCAGCGCGGGATCTTGTACGCCAAACTTACCTTTGATTACAGTGACCAAGCTTTCCTTCGGTACATTCAGAGGGGTGAAAGACTTGGTTTTTGGAGTCTGATTTTTCCCTCGTTTCTCGAATGGTGGGAGTGGCATCTCGGCTGGTCACTCTTTCCTCCGGTGTTGGCCCTCCTGCACGCTTCCTTCGGCGAGTGCTACCTTTCGGGTGACATTGAACATTTCTTCGATGGTCTCTGGTTTTTTCAACTGGAGCTCCGTATAAAGGATCCTTGATCTGAACCCTCCTTCGAAACACATTATCACTGTGTCTTGGCTGATTCCCTCAATCTCATCATATGTCTTCTTGAATCATTTCAAGTAAGACAGGAGGGATTCATCGTCTCTCTGTTTTATGTTGGATAGGTCTCCTCTGGTCTTGGGTATTGTACCTGCAGTACTGAATTTGTCCAGGAAAAGCTTTTCTAGCAACACCCATGAGTCGATGGCGCCTAGTTTTAACGAGGTGAACTAGGTTAGCGCCTTATCAGACAAGGTGCTGGGGAAGGCTCTGCACAATACTACCTCATCGTTGGTTATCAATCCCATAGCAGATTTGTATCAGCAAATGTGTTCGAGGGGCCGAGAATGGCCAGAGTAGAGGACGAATTATGGCACCTTGAGCGTGGGGTCTGGCGCGACCCCGTGGATCCACTTCGTGAAGGGCCCAATCTCGTTTGACCAATTTTTCTTAGGGTATGTGTGTCGGGTGCGGTCCAGGCTTTGCTCGTACCGAAGCCTCTTTTGTTGATCTCTCTCGGGACGACTGCGCTCCCTGGAAGGTTTGGACATGTGGTGACTCTCTCCCACTTTGCTGATTGAGGGGAGAGTCTTTCTTGACGGGTGTCTCCGTCCCTTTGTTCTTTTGTTGGCAGCCGTAAGAGATCGTTACAGTGGTACCTCTGAGTGATCTCTATCCTCCTCCTAAAACGTTGGAGGAGGAAGGTCTTGGCATTCCTTTTTTAACTCTGCCCGCAGGCACGTCCAGCGTCTTGAGAGGTCCTGCTCCCTCTTCAGGCGTTCGTTTTCCCTATGGAGCTCTTCAATCTCCTTGACACGGTCGGCATCGTTGGATCGCCTTTCGTTTAGTTGTTCCCGTAAGTCATGGGTGTCGCATGGGGATCCCTGGGGGTCGAGATGCTCAATGACGGAGCACCTCTGAGGAGGGGCAGGCGCTGAAGAATGTGTCGCTCTGTATGTTTGGTGGTGCGAGATGGGCACCGTCATGTCTGGTTGATACCTTCTTTCATCAAAGTGTTGGGACATGGTGGTAGACAGTCGTTTCCCGGTAACAGAACCAATCTGATGATGCAGGAAATGGCCGCACCGCCACGTCGACCTCTGAGGTGGATTTTGGGAATGACCTGCAAAAGAAAAGCGTTCGACCAAAGGGTGGGAAGCCCCTGGCGAACCCTCCGATGATTAAGTTAGTCCTTGACTAGTGTCACTTTCCCAGTCTCTCTTAGAATTCTTTTTTCACTATCGTATTCCGGCTTACCTTCTTCTTGATGTCAGCCTACCTTTTTATGGGCCTCTGCGGCATGAGTGAAGAGGTTCTTTTGACTTGGAAATTGCAGGGATCTCGTGATCACCCAGATTTAGTGGCCAAATCCGGTTATTTACGGATTAGGCAAGAAGAGAGGAACACAAAATGTTACGTTACTAATTTGGGCTGAAGACGGCCTATGGGCGAAGTGATTTCGTGATTAACGGGATCACTTTGCTAATGGAAGTTTTCCGTATTAGACTTGGCATTTTATTGGATGGCCCCGAAAGAGTGTTTGTGATAGCGGAACGTGGCGCGACGCGTAGTGCCGCGTGGTTGCCATGTTTTAATCCTATGTGGAGGAATCCATGTCGGCTGCCAACTTTTTCCCTTTAAAAATATATACTATAGCTATTAATAACCTAATTGATGTTATTCTAATGGTTGGTGAATATACATCAAAATAACCAATTCCTTCTTTTTGCTTATAGCCTTTAGCTACTAACCTTGCTTTATATTTATCTATTGTTCCATCTGCTTTCGTCATTTTCTTAAAGATTCACTTACAACCTAATGGTTGAAAACCAGAAGGTAAGTCCACAATTTTCCATGTATGATTATGTAAGATAGACTCTATCTCACTATTTATAGCCTCTTTCCAAAAAGGTTCTTCAGGACTACTCATAGCTTCCTTAAATGTTTGAGGCTCATAAACAACCATATAAGTAAGGAAATCAGGACCAAAAGATTTAGACGTTCGAGTTCTTGTACTATTTCTTGGTTCTACAATTTGAATGAAACCTTTGGTTATTTCTTCATAACTTCTTTTCTTTGAGTTATCTTCTTTTTCAATTTTTCGAGGATATATATGTTCAAAAAATTGTGCATCCCTTGATTCTATAATTGTATTTTCATGCACATATGTTATATTTGATTTAAATACTAAAAATCTTATGCACTACTATTGTGTGCATAGCCAATAAAAACACTTTTAAATGTTTAAAAGTTGGTCTATGTTCATAATTCATTGAGAGTCTTATCCTTTGTTTAGATGGAATTCGATTAAGTATATAATTTGCAGAAAGAATTGCTTCCCCCCTCCCCCCCCCCCCACCCAAATTATGAGGTGAACCAAAACTGATGAACTTTGCATTCATCATATCTTTTAAGGTACGATTTTTCCTTTTTGCTACACCATTTTGTTGAGGTGTATAAGGAGCGGTGGTTTGATGAATTATTCTATTTTGAGAACATATATCTTCAAAAGGTGATTCATATTCACCTCCTCTATCATTTCTCAACGTTTTGATCTTCTTACCAATATTAGTTTCAACCTCATTGTTATAGTGTAAAAGACGTTTATACCTTCATCTTTATTTCTAAGAAGATAGACATAATAATATCTTGTGCAGTCATCAATAAAAGTAACAAAATATTTCTTTCCACCTTTTGTTTTTATAGACTTTAAATTATATATTAATTGTAGAGGTGTGGTACATCTTTCAACCGAAAGTATGTTATACTTCTACGCAAATAATATGTTCTAGTGTATATATAACCGAAAGTAATAGATGTATGTAATACATATACATATATATATATATATATATATATATATATATATATATATATATATAACCGTATGCAATTTTATATATATGTGTGTGTGTGTGTGTGTGTCCAGAAGCAAAAATAACTAGCAGAAAATGTATAATATATAGGAAGCAGTTTATATAAACATTCATAATCAAAAAATCAGAAGCATATATATATACATCCACATATATTGTGCAATTCAGAAACAATTATATTTATTATGCAAACAAAAATAACAAATTTATTTTCTCACTTCTGATGGTTATTAATATTATTTTATACTTAGATGAAATTTATTTTGATCATATGTATCTTTCTATATCAACAACTATTACCATGACTATATATACATAACCTCTTATGGGATCACGAGTTAAAAAATATTTTCTTCGAAAAATGAATATGTTGGATGATTTTTCAAATCCAAATTCTTTTTATCGTGACATAATTTTTCATTACGGATTATAATCTTGTAATCTCGTACTTTCGGGAACAACAACCATCTTCAGGTGGTAAAAATAATTTTAAATAATTTTTCCGGTGATTGAAATTTTTATATCGATGGTGTCTTCTGGACCCATCATAACTAGAAGATTCTCGTGATCTAATTTTTATAACAAATTATTTCATCCAATAACTTGAAGAGTTACAAATTCAAGATTAATAAGAATCGACATTCGAAGAAATAATATACCTTAAACTGGTAGAACTTCGTGCTGATAAGGTGTTATAAAACTATTACGAATAAAAGGAATTTACAAAAGATCAAATGAGATAGAGATCAATGAAATAAGAAGAGAGAAATTTTCTTTATATCTTTCATATATATGATTCATATGTCTACAAATATACATATCTAAACCCCTATTTATAGGGATGAAGTAAGATATATATATATATATATATAACTCCTAAACATTCCACGTGAACAGGAGGTTACTCGTGTTATTAGATATTATTCTAAAAGAATTTATAAGAGTTGAAAGAAGTTCAATAGATATAAAAATAATGAGATTTATAAAAAATTTGAAATTGTTATAACGTCTGTAGAATTAATTTTCACAAAAAATAAAAGAAAATGAAACTTTGCATAGTAAAGCCATTTGGATTCCTCTAAAATTTATTACAACAATTTAAAACGAATAAAGTAGTGTAAAATGTGGTAGAAAGTTTTACAAAATATTAAAATGTTGTACGTTATATATAAAATAGGAATTTTCAAATTGTCATTTGAGAAATAGTTTAGTTTCATTCTGCTGAAACTCTAAAGTAATTTTTATTGATAGAAAGAAATTAAAAATTTAATAATATATGTGTATAATTACTATATATTTTAAACTAATTCTCTAAATAATAATACAAATTATCTAAGTCAACCTACAAGGTCCATTAAAAGAACAAGATCGACACTTTTAAAAACAATTTCCCTAAAAATAGTATGAAATAAAAACTAAAATAAAAAAAATTAGAAAATAAAAAGACAAAAATATCCTCAAATACTTAAAAATATATATATACTTTAAAATAAAATTTTAAAAATACTTTTAAAAAAAAAGTACTTACTATTGAAAGAAAGCAATGTATAGAATAATTGTATAGAATAATTGTTTAGAATAATTGTTGTGTTTATTGATAAGATTCTTGTACATTTATATACATGTAATTGTAACTATACAATTGTAATGATTACTTTCCTATTGCCAACGGTAACTTGCCTTTCATTGCTAACGGTAACTTTGTCTTTTATTCTTTATTTTCACACTCCCCCTCAAGTTTGGCAGTGGGATTGCCAATACCGAGCTTGCGTAGAACTTCATGGAATATTCGTCCATTGACTGCTTTTATGAGGATGTCAGCCAATTGGTCTTCAGATTTGATGTATGGCAAACTGATAGTACCATTTTCTAGTTTCTCTTTGATGAAATGCTGATCTACCTCTATATGTTTGGTACGATCGTGTTGGACTGGGTTTTCAGATATACATATTGCTAATTTGTTGTCGCACATTAAAGCATATGGTTTTTCTTGGTTGATTCCAAGTTCACTTAGCAGTTTTCTAATCCAGATGAGTTCTGCAATTCCTTTAGACATGCCTCGAAATTCTGCTTCGGCACTTGAAAGGGCGACCACCTTTTGCTTTTTACTCTTCCAGGTGACAAGGTTCCCTCCGACTAGTGTAAAATATCCGGACGTTGATCTTCTGTCAACTTGATTGCCTGCCCAGTCTGCATCAGTGTATCCCTGCACATCAAAATTTATATTATTATTTCTAAAGAATACTCCATAATCATATGTACCTTTTAGATATCGTAGGATCCTTAGAGCAGCTTCCATATGTGCAGTCTGAGGTTTGTGCATGAAATGGCTAACTATCCCAACCGCATAGGCAATATCTCGTCTGGTGTGTCCCAGATAGATCAATTTCCCGACAAGTCTTTGGTATTTCCCTTGATCACAGGTTGATGCTTCTTTTTCGATCTTCAAACCATGATTTACGATGATTGGTGTCTCGGCTGGCTTGCAGTCCATCATTCCTGCCTCAGCTAGTATATCTAGGATATATTTCCTTTGGGATATGAAAATTCCTTCTTTGGAGCGCAGAACCTCTATCCCTAGGAAGTATTTTAGGCCCCCTAGGTCTTTCATTTCAAATTCTTTGAATAAGTTGGCTTTCAAGCAAGAGATCTCGTCTGCGTCATCTCCAGTTATGATCATATCATCAACGTAGATTATCAAGCAGGTTATCAGTTTTCCTCATCGTTTTAGGAAGAGAGTGTGATCGGAGTGACTTTGACGATACCCATACTTTTCCATTGCTATAGTAAATCTTCCAAACCATGCTCTTGGTGACTGCTTTAGTCCGTAGAGTGCCTTCTTTAATTTACAAACTTCATTTCTTCCAAAGTTCTTGGTGAATCCGAGGGGTGCTTCCATGTAAACTTCCTCTTTGAGTTTCCCATGAAGGAAAGCATTTTTAACATCGAACTGGTGTAAGGGCCATTCCATATTAGCAGCTATGGAAAAAAGGATTCGGATTGTATCGATCTTTGCTACTGGACTGAAGGTCTCAGAATAATCCAGTCCATATGTCTGAGTGTAGCCTTTTGCTACTAATCGTGCTTTGTATCTTTCAACTGACCCATCAGCTTTGTGCTTAATTGTGAAGACCCATCTGCAACCAACTGGACGTTTGTTTTTAGGAAGTAAACATTTTTCCCAAGTCTCATTTTTTTCTAGTGCCGCCATTTCGGTTTCCATTGCTTGTTGCCATTCCTTTATTCCTTGTGCCTCTTGTATATTTCTAGGCAATTTTTCTGAATATAGTTTTGTCATATATGACTTTGCTTCCTTAGTCATTTTCCCTTTTACTATATTGGAGACGGGGTATCTTGAGTTTTGGGGCAAATGTTCTGGACTGTAACGTCTTGGAGGGACTCCTCTATTTTGCCTTCGAGGAAGGTTGTATGTACCTGTATTTTCAACAACTTCTTGCATATGGGAGTTAGTAGCAGGAAGATCAATTGATTTTTTGGTAGCAGCGGAAACATCATTTGAAGTAGTACTTACAGTATTACCTTCTTCGATAGGAATACCTGAAGAGGACTCATGTGGCTGGACAATGGGTAAGATGGGTTCTCTACTAAGGTAGAGATCATTGTTAAAGAAATCGAGTGAGTCATCTCTTTGTTTCTCCCCCTGATCACGAGATTTGTAAAAATATTCAGTTTCGACAAAGTCGCAATCCATAGTGGTGAATATGCGTCAGGTAGAGGGGTGATAACACCGATAACCCTTTTGATGTATCCCGTACCCGATAAAGACGCATTTTAAGGCACATGGGTCAAACTTAGACCTATTTGATTTTGAAATGTGAACAAAGACGGAACAACCAAAAATTTTTGGAGAAATAGTTTTAAGAGGAGACTGAGTTATATGTTTATTTAAAGGTGTCAAGGGGGGTTTTGAAGTCAAGAACCTTTGTTGGTAAGCGATTTAGAAGGTGAACTGCAGTGGCAACAGCCTCTGGCCAAAAAAAGGTTGGGACTTGTGATTCAAGTAAAAGTGCTTGGGTTATTTCCAAAATTATGCGGTTTTTCCTTTCGGCCACCCCATTTTGTTGGGGAGTGTTTGGACACGAAGTTTGATGAATAAGGCCGTTGTTTTGAAAAATCGTTGCATGGTTTGGTTCACAAACTCCCCACCATTATCAGATCGGAGAATTTGAATAGTCCTTTGGTATTGTGTGGAAACCATTTTGTAAAACATTTCAAATTTTGAGGGTACTTCTGATTTGGATTTTAAGAAATAAATCCAAGTCATACGAGTGTGATCATCAATAAATAAAAGAAAGTATGTGAAAGAGTTTCGTAAACCAATAGGGGCGGGACCCCAAACATCAGAGTGTACCAGTTCAAAGATATTTTTGCTTTTAGAAGCACTTAAAGGAAAATGGTTACGATGGCTCTTGGCCAAAACACAAGTATCGCAATGTTCCGGTAGAGGTAATTTAGGAAATAATCTTTTAAAATAACCTGAAGAGGGATGTCCCAAACGTCGATGCAAAAACCAACTTAGGGAGGGTCTTTTGTGTGAAGGGCAGTGCCAGAGGTAGAAATATCGCTAACGTAGTAGAGCCCATCTTTCTCAATGTCACGCCCAAGTATCCTCTGAGTCAGGATGTCCTGTATGAGGCAAAAACGGGGATATAACGAGACAACACAATTTAATTCCTTGGTAAGTTGACTTATAGATAAAAGCTTACAAGTCAAAGAAGGAATATAAAGGCAGTGAGAAATATTAATAGTAGGAGTAAGTTTGAGGTTTCCTGCCTGTTTTACACGAGCAATGTCACCATTAGCAGTACTAATATGTGAGATTCTCGGTTTTGAAAAAGTGTCAATATCAGTGATATCATAAGTCATCGTGTCTGTTGCCACGGAATCAAGGAGCCATCCATTTTCTTTATTGGAAATATTATTCTCAGATCTTGAAATATAGGTAAAACTCTGATTAATTAAATTACTTTCATTAATTAAATGATTTTTATCAATTAATTGATTTTTATTAATTGAAGTTGGGTTGGGTTGATTATTATAAAGAGGGCATAAGAAGGAGTTTGGGCTGGGATATTGGATCCCAAGCCCAATACCTGATGGGCCGCTGAGTGTGTTGTCCATATTTGTATCAAACCCTCTAGGGTTTACGTTCCCATATTCCATATTTTGACCTCCATATGCAATATTTTGACCAGGCGCCGTCTTCTCCGATCTGAGGCCACAATCCGTTGTGATTCCGGCGAGCCTTCGTCGGTGTCCTTCCGCCAGGAAACTTCCCGCACCGTGTGTCTTGACCTGTCCGTTTGCAGCCCCGGCGAATCCGAAATCTGTGTCGACCGGTCCTCCGTGATGGCCGTCGTTCATGGAGGCTTGAGCGGTTGCGACAGTGGCACCTGCACGTCGTTTGAAGAAGGACGCGAGGAAGCCATTGAGGTAGTAACAGGCCTCCTTTGTGTGTCCCACCTTTTGACAGTGGGTACATCGTTGCTTGGATCTGTCAGTGCTGGGACTAGAGGGGAGATTTCTAGCGGAGGGGGTCCCCGGAAATGATGATCGCGATTTGATTCTATGGTCATGGTGGCCTGAGTTGTCTGATCCGGGAGGATTGGTGTGCTCAGGTTTGGTGAAAGGCTGGTGAACAGTTGTGCCGGTGTCGGTTCTGGAGTGTTGCCGCGATGTTAGCCCCATTCCGAGACCTTCACTAGCGTCGGCGAACTGCTTGTGGAGGATATCGATGCGGGCAGATTCTCGTCTTAAGGCAGCATAGGCGGATTCAACACTCGGTAAGGGTTTCTCTTTGAGAAGATCCCGTTTGATCATCTCATATTTTCTATCATTTGTGCCGGCCAAAAACTGATATAGACGTATTTTATGCTTGTTCTTATTAAAAATACCTATGTCCGAGTTGCACATCATGGGGTTTGGATCGCGTCGGTCGATTTCTTTCCACAGTTGCTGGAAACTGCTGTAGTAAGTTTCGAGTGTTTGCTCGCCTTGTTGGAAACGCATGGCCTGAACATTGAGATCAAAAATCTGAATCTCATCTTCACCGCTTTTATATGTTTCGGCAATGCCGTCCCATAAGTCTTTAGCATTCTAATATTCGAGGAATTGGTTGGATAGCTCTGGCTCGATTGATTCGAGTATCCATGAGAAGACCTGCAGGTCGCCTTGTTCCCATTTCTGAAATTGCGGATCGTCGATATGTGGAGATGGAGTGGAGTGGGTGATAAAGTGCCATCTCCCTCGTCCCCCAATTGCGATCTTGATTTTTTTGGCCCAAATCGAATAATTTGTATCGTTTAACTTGGGGGTCAATATGTGGTGCAAAATTATTTCTACAGGTTGTTGATTTTGGGATTTTAGCATGTTGATCATTTGGTCGAGGGTGAAAGTGGTTGTACTGCCACCCCCTCTCGTTTGGCTGGATTCATCATCGGACATTGTTTTGGGCAGATGATGAGTAAAGAGATGAGATAAGATCAGATACGATTCTGTTATGGATCGAAATAATGCTCTAATACCATGAAAGAAAGCAATGTATAGAATAATTGTTGTGTTTATTGATAAGATTCTTGTACATTTATATACATGTAATTGTAACTATACAATTGTAATGATTACTTTCCTATTGCCAACGGTAACTTGCCTTTCATTGCTAACGGTAACTTTGCCTTTTATTCTTTACTTTCACAACTATCTGAAAAAATAAACAGAATCTGAAAGGAATTTTTTTGACGAATAGGTGATATGAAAAATAATTAAGTGGAAAATTCAAAATTTTAGAAAGTTGAAGGGTAAACACGATATTTATTTATATTTTTTTTTATATTAAAGAAAAAAAATTATCTTAAAAATTGTTATGATTAAAGAAGCTGTCCTGATAATTTAAATTTTTTATTTTTTTCTTTGCTTTATTTTTTCACTTTCTTCTTTATATTTTATTATTATTATTATTTATTATAACGTTTTTATTATTTTGTCTTTTTCCTTTCACCTTTAATTTTTTTATAAAAAAAAACTTCTCATTTAAATTTATATTATTTTTTAAACAAAATTTATATTGTTTTATTAATTAAAAAATAAATTATTTAACAAATTTATTTTTTAAAAAAATAAACTTTTTATTTTTATTTTTTTTTTGTTTATTCTTTATATATATATATATATATATATATATAAACTATTCTTTTGTATCTAAAATTTATATAAATAATAAATATCTTAATTTAAAAAACAAATATCACTAAAAAATTATAAATATAAAATATATAACTTAAAAAGAAAATTAATTTTTAAATCTATCAATATATTTATACCAAACTTATATACATTTAAATTTTTAATTTTTATTGTAAATATATATAAATATCTGATAATTTAGTTTGTTATTATAAATGGAGAAAATCCAAATGCTATTTGTATTTCTCAAAACCCGTCGACCTCACCATTTAATTTTTTATTATATATATATATATATATATATATATATATATATATATATATATATATATATATATATTGATTATCCGCATAAATAATATTTTTTAAAATATTATATTATTTATATAAAATTTATAATAAATAATATTAAATAAAAAATATTTTATAATAAATTAAAAATATAATATAATAGTTGCAATTACACTTCTGAGATGAAAGATGTATAAGTAAGTATATATTTATATATATTTTTCTTTATCAATTTATTAATATTTTTTTCTCAAATGTGTGGTGACTAATCAAATAAAATTGAGATTTTTATTAAAAAATCTATATATATATTATTTTCTCCTCTCTTCTATTGTTAGATTTATTTATTTTTTTAATCTTATTCCTTTTTTAGTATTTTTCGTTTTCTAATTTTACTTTCAAATAATTTTTGTGTTCTTCTCGCACCTTTAATTTTTTCTTTTCATTCTTTTTTTTTTTTTGTTCTCTTTAAAAATTAAAACATAACTTATCTATATTATATTCATAAACATTATAGATATAATGTTATAAAAAAATTAATAAATTATAAATTTTTAGTTATTGTAACCATTTAAATTATTATTAATAGTATTTATTTTAATCTCAACAAAATATCTTTTATTTTATTATTTAATATTCAGACTTTATTCTGCACTTTTGACGGAGAATCTAAGGAGGGTGGTACGAGGGGATTGCTTGGACCTGAATAGGCCTTACATCAGGACCAGTCCTCGACTACAACTTACCACGCAAATGACATAACTTTTAACAAAGTAAAGTATTCCTGACCATGAGGTTAAATATGTTTGATCTGACCAGAGTCACCATTCACACTTTTCAAATAATTAGAAAATACATAATTTGTGGTGAATTATTTCAAATATTTTGATTTTTAATGATTAATTTTAAGTAATTTTTTAAATTTAAAATATATTATTAAATAAAAGACCTTAAACTCGTAATCAATAATTACTCTATTATATTTTAAACAAATAATGTGATACACTTAATTCATAATATATATGTGTGGTTGACTTTTGTTTTAGCTTTAAATATAATTACTCAATTATACTATATATTATGAATTTTTATTTAGAGTCATTATAATCATTTTATAATATATAAATATTGAATTTGAAATATGCAAGGAATATTAATATTTATATTTAATTTTGCAAATATTAGATACTTGAATGTAAATGAATGCAATTTACTAAACGTCACTTCCTTCACTTGGAAAAATAGTATGTTAGACACTAAAAAAAAAGAAAATGTTAATTACATAATAATCTAATTAATTTCATTGTTAATAAATTAATCATAATAAAACAAAACTTGAATACTTTTTATCTTTATTATTAAGTTTTTCTTGATATGCATTTGAGCTTTATCGGGACCATTTTTCTACATGCATGCTTGCCTTCTCTGCCTGCATTTATAAAATAAGAAATTTAAAAAAAAAAAAAAAAATATATATATATATATATACACACACCTTTATGGTATATATAGTACTGTTTGTAATAATTATGATATAATTAATTAAAAATGCAAAATTGAACAATTTCCATTTTTAATTACCTCTTTTTCCCAATCGCATCGAGCCGTGATGATAATCAATATCAAAGTTTGCATGGCTGTTCCTCCAAAAATCATGCCAGCCCAAATTCCCTGCAATTATTATTTTTTAAATAAAAAAAATTGTTAAAAATATTATTAATTTTTTTATAAACAAAATAAAAAGGAAAAAAAGGTACGTACCATTACACCTTGGTGGAAAACCCAACCCATGATAAATCCGAGGGGTACTCCGATCAGATAATAACACCCCAAATTTATATATGCCACGTACGATTGCCACCCCGAACCAACAGCAACCCCTGCACGTGATATTGTTTTCATATTTTACTTCTAATTCTTTTTTTGATTTTCTTTTTCTATAAATTTTATTTATTAATTTTAATAACAAATAGTCCATAATTATCCTTCTCCCAACTGTATTAAAGAAATGAAAGAAATCGATGAATTATTCATATATATATATATATATATATATATATATATATATATATATATATAGAGAGAGAGAGAGAGAGAGAGAGAGAGAGGGAGGGAGGGAGAATTACCTGAAAGAATGGGTTGGACACTATTGAGGAGAACAGTGAAGGCCAAAAGAAAAGAGAGGGTGTGTACGGCTTCAAGAACGGGTTGACTTGTAGTCCAAATGAGTGCAATCTCATTGTGGAAAAGCATTATCAAAACCCAGAAGAACAAACCGATTACCGTTGACTGTGTCAATGAAACTACCGTCGCAAACTTTGCTCCTTTTCCATTCCCCGATCCCAGTTCATTCGCCACTCTTACTCTACAAAATATAAATAAAAATAATTTTATTTACCAAACAAAAAAATAAAAAAATAATATTTTTTGCTTTTATTATATTTCAAACTCATAATTTTTTTTAAATTATAAAATAGATATTACAAAACAGATAGATTATTTAAATGTGATAACTTACCCAGTCCCAGCAAAGAATGCAAGAGGAATCATCATCTCCCATCCATTGATATTCATGCTGCCAACACAAACATTCAATTATATATATATATATATATATATATATATATATATATATATATATTATTAAAGAAAGATAAATAGTTAACTACCGTATAATAGTTTATCTAAAATGATATTTAATTTATTTTTTTAACACTCCCTTTAACAAAAAAAAAACTGATATGCTGAAGTTCTAATATTATATTAAATAAAAATAAATTGCTACATATTCTAAAATCTTAACATTGTAATTTATACTTTTACTAATATATATATATATATATATATATATATATAATATATATTTAAGTTCAAATTCCACTATATTAATTTGTATATTTATTGACAATTATCTGGCATAGATAACTATTTTTATTTATGACAGAAAAATTATGAATTGTCACATTATAGTGACAAAAGTTAAATATCTTTTTTTTAAAAAAATATATATATTGATAATTAAAATAATTTATCTAATTTTATTTGAACAACTAAACCCTCGATTATTGAAGATGGAAATAGGTAACATGTGTGAATGTAAATAATGAGTTTATCTAATCTTTAGGTAGGTGTATTATTCAATAAACATAGTACAAACAAATAGACAAGAAAGAAAGAAAAGGTTCTTACCATATAGACAATGCATCCACCGTGATTTTTGCATTTTGTAAATTTCCTGTCATTAGTATCAGAATTCTGTAGTACCAATTCTCCAAACTGTGACGATTTACCAAAAAAGTAAACATAATCATGGTTAGCCAACTAGTGAATTAAATATTCATTTAAACTTAGATTTAGTCGTGATGTTGTCTTACTATTTTTAGTATGGGTGAGGATTTATGTAACATTTTTATCTAAAGAGAGAAATTAGTACCAAAGCATGACACCGGAAGAAATGGATAGTTTGACAAAGTCCCAAAGATCAGAAAAGGCTTCCATGGAAAAACCAGACCAAGTACGAGGACAGCCACCACAAAGGGTATAAAGTAACAAGCAAATCATGACAAGGCACCAAGAAAAGTTCAAGACAATCGCGGCGCCGATGAGTCCAAGACCAAGCTTCACAACAAAAAGCCAGCTCAAGAATACGTGAAGAAGAAGTGCCCCGAAATTAACGTAAGCAATTACACTGTTTTTAAGCTGGCTCTGTAAGAATCTCTGTAACGGGAACTGAAAAGCTAGGGAAAAATGAAGTGGGATAAACCATATCGAAACAATCCCAGAAAGCTCAGCAATATCTTTGGGTTGTCCGAGGAGTTTCAAAATCGGGGATGCTAAGATATATAAAGGCAAAGTTAGAAGACAAAATAGAAAAAGAACAATCCAAGATCTTTGTAGATATATTCCCATCATGTCATATTTCTTTGCTCCAAATGCTTGTCCACATAGTGTCTCCAACGCACTTGCCATTCCTATCTAAATACACCCAAAATTATTAAATTAAAATTACCTAAAAAATTCTATAATTAATCATTAATGTTAAATAATAAAGTATACCATGAGGCCGAAATCGAAGCCCACAATAACACTAGTAGAAATAGCCATGGCTGCAAGCTCGAGATCACCGATATGACCGGCGAAGGCTTGAGAAATAACAAACGTGGAGTAGGAAGCTATGCGGCTAATAATGGCTGGACCCACAATACGCCATAATTTCTTGGTTTCGATCCAGAATCTTTGGGAAAGCTGGCTTTGGTCTTCATTAACAGTATTGTCTCTTACTAATTGGATAATTTTTGTGTCAAGAAGTGGGACTTTTGCTTCTTCCTCCACTGTCCCCTCTCCAGACATTTTTTTTTTTTCTTTTTGTTTTCTGTTTTTGTGGAGATGAAGACGAAAGCAAATGGAGGAGAAGAGTGGTTTGATATATATATATATATATATATATATATATATATAGAGAGAGAGAGAGAGAGAGAGGGAGAGAGAGAGATTATAGAGAGTGGATGTGAGGAAAACACATAGGATGGTTGATTGAGCCGACTTTAATTTTTTTTTTCTTATATTTGTTTAATGTTTGGAATTCAGAATTTTATTTGATTACAACTCTAAGATTTTGTAAGATTCTGTAGATGTACAAATACAATTTAGGATTCGAAATTAAGAATGTTAGATACGATTTAAGATTTTTTACTTTTTATTTATTATTTGAGACAATTTTATGTGCAAAGATCTCACTAATACTTCAATATTAATTTTTCTTCTTTCATTTAAAGAAATATTTGTTTTTTTTAATTTATTATATTTCAAACTCATAATTCTTCAATTATAATAAAAATATTTACTATAGAACAAAAGATCTATTAAGATTTAAAAATAAAACTTACATTATATTTCAAATTTTATTTATCTTTTATTTTAAAAATATTTTATAAAATTTTTAATGTGTTTAAAATATATTAGACTATCATTAAAACAAAAAAAAATTGAATCTTTACAAATAAGATTCACAATTGGAACAACTCGAAATTCCAAAATTTATATGGGATTTCTTTTTTAAAAAAATAATATTTTATATACTCTTGAATTTATTTTATTTTATTCTATTATGCATCTATTTTTTTTTTAAAAAAAAGAAAAGAATGATAGGCACAGTTGCTATAAAATTCACCACATATAAATTTAAATTTGTCCCAGCATTTATTTTTATTATTAATTTTTAAAATGAGAAAAATTCTAGAATCTATTAGCCGTTTCGGGATTGAAGCGCAAAATCATAGCATGTGTGGAATCAACTTTTTTTTTATTTTTTAAATTATGAAAAACTAAAAGTTAAAATAGATTAATAAAGTTAAAAAATTTGTTTTTTTATTATATTTTAAATTTATATTTATAATTGTAAATTTATAAGTGAAAGTCCAATATATATATTTATTTATTGATAATGCATATTTATTAATAAAAAGTATATATTATCCATAAATAAAAAAATAAACAATCGTTATTTAATATAGGGAAGACAAACATTTAATTTAAATAAAGTGAAGACAAAAAATTCAAATAAATTAGATAATAAACAATAACTATAAATATAAAGAACAACAAACCTATTATATGTTTGTCTATAACATTGTAACAGGGTTTAAGGAAATCAGGACTTCATTTTTCCTCTTTCGATAACAATATCTGTGATCTTGAGTGAATCATAAATATAAAAATATTTAAGAAAATTATAAAATTAAAATAAGAAAAACAACTTTATAATTAAAATATAATATATATATATATATATATATATTATATATATATATATATATCTTGCATTTGTGAATAAAAGTAAATAAAAAAAAACCTATGAATATAAATTCCAAAAGGGTGGGAAGTAATGGAGATGAATGTCTATATTAAACTTGGAAAAACAAATTAATAAACCCTTTTTAGTTTAGAGTTGACAGGGCGTGATAAATGTTTTTCTGCGTACGAGAAAAGACACCCATAATTCAACTTATTTTCTAATCAATCATTTTATTTATTATTTTCGCACTTGGAAACGGGACCCACAAACCCATCGACGTACAACCATTCTACGAAACGTGGGAATGGTTGTACGGGATGTAACTGGGCGCTACTCCATTCATACGGAGTAGTAGGGAGAGTCATCAGTACCGGAACTAGCCGTAGAACATACACCACCGACCCAGACATTCGTATCACACAATATTTTTGAGCGACATATGTCGCAAGGATTGGCGGAACTCACCGCCTGACATAGCCGGAATATGGCAAACATTGAGAGGCGGATGACGATGATGGAAGACAGAATCAGTATGACCAGCAGTAGGATCGAGGAGATTTTTCAGCAGACTTCCCGGTTGGTTGAAGACCCCGAGGTCTACTTCTGGTTACCCGATGATGATGAGCCCGGTTCTTAGTTTCTCTTTTTCCTTTTTCTTTCTTTCGTTTTTCCTGCTTTATGTGTGATTATGTGATAAGGCTGGGTTGTATGAAATATGAATCTTTGTATGCAAAACGTTGATTTATATGACATAACAACATTGTTTCTTTTATTATATTTTGTTATTTCTATTATCTTCCTGTTTTGTTGTTTTATTTTCTTTCTCTTCCCCTTAATTAGTCAAATAAGTGTGGGGTAAGAGTTTTATATGTTATGTTTTAAACTTTTGTTTTTCAAATAAGTGTGGGGTGATTAGATATGCATGAACACTGAGGACAGCGTAAACCTTAAGTGTGGGTAGCAATGCACTGTGCACTGTAGTAACAGTAAACTTTTTGCATGTTTTCCCATATTTCTCACTAAAATTGCACCCTTCCAAAACTTTTTTCAAAAATTTTCACCCATCAGAATGGGACTCGCTACATGAATAGTTAAAGTTGATGTGTGAAAGCGAACACAAAAATACTCTGAACAATCAATATAAAAATACATAGCCCAATATGTTCTTATATTGAAATTCTTAATTGAAAAACCTTGACACCAAAGCTCAGAACTCAGAAGGTTGTTTGTTGCTGTTATGTCTAGCGACTGGTCGAAATATTATCTGGTAAGAGTTAAGAGAAGACTATATTGAGTTGACAATCTAGTATGGACTAATACACACACTACACATCAGGAAGACCTCGTGACTAAGAGTGGAGTTCAGTCTAGTTATTAAATTGTTAACCTTGCCTAACCATGATAACCTACTAAAGACATTTGAGACCTTGTCATAGCAACTTAACCAGTCAGGCCTGTTTTGTGAATCATCTGACTCAGTGATCAATTTCTAGCTAAAAACATTGCTAGGAATTTTAAGTGACTGCACCTATGATTTAAAATTCAATAATTTCATGTAGACTTCGCTTGAGGACAAACAAAAAGCTAAGTGTGGGGTTATATGATATGCACAAATTATATCACTTTTTAGCATATTTTTAGGCACAATTTAGGGCAAAATTGGAGTTCAATCGTTCTCAATTGATTGTTATTAACGCAATTTCACAGTTTTTGTGATTTTGGAAGTTTTAGGCGAAATATGCAATAAAATGGCAAATTTCGGGGCAAAAACGTGATTTTCAGAAGTTTAGAAGTCAGGACGGGCGTCCCAAGACCAGGACGGGCGTTCCGACCCGGTCAAAGACTCGGGACGGGAATCCAGGACCCTGGACGGGCGTCCCGACCCGGTCAAAGCACCAGGACGTGCTTCCTAACCCAGTTAACAGATCGGGACGGACGTTCCGAACTCCTGTACAGTCTCACACATCGTTTTCTGCATCAAAAATCACTTAGCTCCCCTACTATAAATGCTCCAAGACTTCCATAGTTGAAATCATCCCTTTCCACTTGATCTGAATCATTCAGTGGCTTCAAGTACACAGTTTTCTACTATCTACGAGTCATTCAGTGATTTCAGGTATTTTTCGTTCAAGTAGATTTCTAGTATTCGAGAGTGTCTTGTGTTCTTTATTTTCTGAGAGTCTATCTCGGATCTTAGAATACGACTAGATAGGGTTTGTTTTTAATATTCATAGAATACCCGAGATTTCGTTAGGAGATCCTAAGAGAGCACTAGGCGTTCGAAGAGTTAGTCAACAGGGCTTTGCTTAAGCCCGGGACGTAAGGTAAAGCAATAGCTACTAGGCTGAGGAAGCGTCCTCCGAAGGTTCTGTCGAGCAGAGTCGGGTCAAGCAGTCTAGGATATACAAGTAGTTGCTCCATCAGCGGACCTAATAAAGGGTGAATACTTTCTGGTGGTGGTCCCCTTGTCCCTCTCTTTATATTTTTGTACTGTGTTTTTCCAAAGACCCATTTGAATACTAAATGATGATATTATGAATATGTGTTTTGCATTGAAGATGTTTACATTTTTCCGGAAAGGTCACCAGCTTAATTATCATTATGACTGTATATCTATTTGCTCTTTTAAATTAAATGAACGGTTATAGACAACTCCTAACCACGGTCTAATCATAACCTGTCTAGTTTAACAGACCTTAATTTAGGGCTTTGTGTGAGGACGAAAGCATTTAGGTCTACCATATTAGATGAAATAACCTATAGATCACCATGTTTGTTAAAGTAGTCTAAATAGGCTGAGTTCGCGTGTTTATGCCGGTATTAGGGCGAGCGACATGATCTCCTAAGTGACACAGGACTTTCATGGATGCCTTTAGCTCGAACCGTGAGTAGGGCCGCCAATAGCGATGGGGCGGTTTATCAGATAACTCAGATGTGGTACACAAGTAGAATCAGTATATAATTGCAATCTAGACCAAGATATATCTAAAATACTCGAAGATAGGTCAATCAACATGTAGAATCAATATAACATATATAAGAACATTGTCGGTAAATACTCTTGCATGTTTAATGAACTTGAACCTAGTGTAGAATGGATCAACCTCTCATAAAAAATATTGATGAATGATTGCATAACTGGATAATAAAATGAGAGTTAGGGTAAAAGGATAGTTGTTACTAAGCCGTTACCACTTTCCTGGGAGTACGATAATTTCTTAAATTTAAAATCGTAAGTACTTTCCAATAGACTAGCTACATGATAGGTACTATGTCTTAGGTTCTGATTGATTATGTGACAACATAGATGGTAAATGTGACAATTAGTCATTCTAAGTTCTTAATTATTCATAATCAATACATGGTAAATAAAATTTATTTTTAGCATATCAATCGGAAACGCATCAAAAATTAAAACATAACTTATCTATATTATATTCATAAATATTATAGATATAATGTTATAAAAAATTATAAAATTATAAATTTTTAATTTTTATTTATTGTAACCATCTAAATTATTATTAATATTATTTATTTTAATCTGAATAAAATATCGTTTATTTTATTATTTAATATTCAGAATTTATTCTGTACTTTTGGCGGAGAATCTGAGGAGTGTGGTACGAGGGGTTGTTTGGACCTGAATAGGCCTTACATGAGGACCAGTCCTCGACTATAAATTTCCACGCAAATGACATAACTTTTAGAAAGTTGAAGTGTAAACACAATATTTATATTAAAGAAAAAAAAATTTCTTAAAAATTGTTATGATTAAAGAAGCTGTCCTGATAATTTAAATTTTTTATCTTTTTTCTTTGCTTTTTTTTTTCACTTTCTTCTTTATATTTTTTATTATTATTATTTATTATAACGTTTTTATTATTTTGTCTTTTTCCTTTCACCTTTTAATTTTAAAAAAATATATTTCATTTAAATTTATATTATTTTTTAAACAAATTTTATATTGTTTTATTAATTAAAAAATAAATTATTTAACAAATTTTATTTTAAAAAAAAATAAACTATTTATTTTTTATTTTGGTTATCCTTTATATATATATATATATACTATTTTTTTAGTATCTAAAATTTATATAAATAATAAATATCTTAATTTTTTTAAAAAATATCACTAAAAAAATTATAAAATATAAAATATATAACTTAAAAACAAAATTAATTTTAAATCCATAAATATATTTATACCAAACTTATATACATATAAATCTTTCAATTTTTATTGTAAATTATATATATAAATATCTCATAATTGAGTTGTTATTCCAAATTTGTATTTCTCAAAAACGTGTCGACCTCACCATTTAATTCTTCTTACCAAATTATTGCTCTAATCATTTGAGTAATAGACCGAATGTAAGTTGAATTACTAACCCATAAGAAAATTTATATATATTCATTATCAGCATAAATAATATTTTTTAAAATATTATATTATTTATATAAAATTTATAATAAATAATATTAAATAATAAATATTTTATAATAAATTAAAAATATAATATAATATTTGCAATTACACTTCTGAGATGGAAGATGTATATCTAAGTATATATTTATATATTTTTTTCTTTATCAATTTATTAATATTTTTTTCTCAAATGTGTGGTGTCTAATCAAATAAAATTGAAATTTTTTATTAAAAAAAATCTATATATATATATATATATATATATATATATATTATTTTCTCCTCTCTTCTATTGTTAGATTTATTTATTTTTTAATCTTATTCCTTTTTTAGTATTTTTCTTTTCAAATTCTACTTTCAAATAATTTTTGTGTTCTTCTCGAGATCTTTAATTTTTTCTTTTCATTCTTTTTATTTTTTGTTCTCTTTTAAAATTAAAACATAACTTATCTATATTATATTCATAAACATTATAGATATAATGTTATAAAAAATTATAAATTTTTAGTTATTGTAACCATCTAAATTATTATTAATATTATTTATTTTAATCTCAACAGAATATCTTTTATTTTATTATTTAATATTCAGAATTTATTCTGCACTTTTGGCCGAGAATCTGAGGAGGGTAGTACGAGGGGTTGTTTGGACCTGAATAGGCCTTACATCAGGACCAGTCCTCGACTATAAATTTCCACACAAATGACATAACTTTTAACAAGAAAAGTATTCTTGACCCGAGTCACCATTCAGACTTTTCAAATAATTAGAAAATACATAATTTGTGGTGTCAATTCTTTCGTTTGATTTATTCTCTTACTAAAAAATGATAACTCAAGCACACACATGCAATAAAAATCAAATACTAAAAATTATTGCAAATATTTTGATTCTCTTCATCAAACGGTTCTCTATAATAATCTTCAAAAACATCTCTTCTTCTTCAATTCAAAAAAGATATTTTAACTTAAACATATTTTAATCCAACTTATCTTGAAAATTTAGTAAAAATATTAAAATTTTACTCCATTATATCTTAAACAAATAATGTGATACACTTAATTCATAATATATATATATATGTGTGTGTTTGACTTTTGTTTTAGCTTTAAATGTGATTCAAATTGGTCATAATTACTAATATATTATCAATTTTAATTTAGAGTCATTATAATCATTTTGTAATATATAAATATTGAATTTGAAATATGCAAGGAATATTAATATTAATATTTAATCTTGCAAATATTAGATACTTGAATGTACGTAAATGAATGCAATTTACTAAACGTCACTTCCTTCACTTGGAAAAATAGTATGTTAGACACTAAAAAAAAGAAAATGTTAATTACATAATAATCTAATTACTTTCATTGTTAATAGATTAATCATAATAAAACAAAACTTGAATACTTTTTATCTTCATTATTTATTTTTTCTTGATATGGATTTGAGCTTTATCGGGACCATTTTTCTACATGCATGCTTGCCTTCTCTGCCTGCATTTATAAAAAAAGAAATTTAAAAAAATAAAAAATATATATACACACCTTTATGGTATATATAGTACTGTTTGTAATAATTATGATATAATTAATTAAAAATGCAAAATTGAACAATTTCCATTTTTAATTACCTCTTTTTCCCAATCGCATCGAGCCGTGATGATAATCAATATCAAAGTTTGCATGGCTGTTCCTCCAAAAATCATGCCAGCCCAAATTCCCTGCAATTATTATTTTTTAAATAAAAAAATTTGTTAAAAATATTATTAATTTTTTTATAAAATAAAATTAAAAGGAAAAAAAGGTACGTACCATTACCCCTTGGTGGAAAACCCAACCCATGATAAATCCGAGGGGTACTCCAATCAGATAATAACACCCCAAATTTATATAAGCCACGTACGATTGCCACCCCGAACCAACAGCCACCCCTGCACGTGATATTTGTTTTCATATTTTACTTCTAATTCTTTTTCTGATTTTCTTTTTCTATAAATTTTATTTATTAATTTTAATAACAAATAGTCCATAATTATCCTTCTCCAAACTTTATTAAAGAAATGAAAGAAATCGATGAATTATTCATATATATATATATATATATATATATAGAGAGAGAGAGAGAGAGAGAGAGGGAGGGAGGGAGAATTACCTGAAAGAATGGGTTGGACACTATTGAGGAGAACAGTGAAGGCCAAAAGAATAGAGAGGGTGTGTACGGCTTCAAGAACGGGTTGACTTGTAGTCCAAATGAGTGCAATCTCATTGTGGAAAAGCATTATCAAAACCCAGAAGAACAAACCGATTACCGTTGACTGTGTCACTGAAACTACCGTCGCAAACTTTGCTCCTTTTCCGTTCCCCGATCCCAGTTCATTCGCCACTCTTACTCTACAAAAAAAAATTAATTAATTAATTTTCTTTAACAATATTATAATTATTTATATATACATATTTAACCTATATTGATTTGATAATTAGATAGTAACCATCAAGTATCAGATAATTAATGATTGAGATGTTCGATTTTGTAATAACTATATATGTTTTCCTAGAATTTTCTTTTCTTTATATATATATATATATTTTTTATTATTATTATTTTTTTTTTTTATACAGAAGAGGTTTATTTTAATTTCGTCCACACATGTATCTTTTAGACAAGTGGAAAAGAAACGACAGAGGTTACATGTGAAAACTTACCCCGTCCCAGCAAAGAAAGCAAAAGGAATCATCAGCTCCCATCCATTGATATTCATGCTGCCAACGCAAACATTTAATTTTATATATATGGTTAAAGAAAGATAAATAGTTAACTATTGTATAATAGTTTATCTAAAATAACATTTAATTTATTTTCTTAACACTCTCTTTGATAAGAAAAAACTGATATGCTGAAGCTCTAATATTATCTTAAATAAAGATAAATTAATGTATATTCTAAAACTTAACCTTGTAATATATACTTTTACTATATATATATAAACATTAATATATATACACTTAAGTTCAAGTTCCAATAAATATATATATAAATACATTAATATATATTTATTGGTAATTAAGTATCTTATTTATAATAGAGAAATCATGAATTGTCACATTATATTCACAAAAGTCACATATCTTTTTTTTCAAAATATATATATATTGATAATTAAAATAATTTATCTTATTTTATTTGAACAACCCAACCCTCAATTATTGAAGATGGAAATAGGTAACATGTGTGAATGTAAATAATGAATTTATCTAATCTTTAGGTAGGTGTAATATTAAATATACATAGTACAAACAAATAGACAAGAAAGAAAGAAAAGGTTCTTACCATATAGACAATGCATCCACCGCGATTTTTGCATTTTGTAAATTTCCTGTCATCACTATCAGAATTCTGTAGTACCAATTCTCCAAACTGTGACGATTTACCAAAAAAGTAAACATAATCATGGTTAGCCAACTAGTGAATTAAATATTCATTTAAACTTAGATTTAGTCGTGATGTTGTCTTACTAGTTTTAGTATGGGTTTGGATTTATGTAACATTTTTAATCTAAAGAGAGAAATTAGTACCAAAGCATGACACCGGAAGAAATGGATAGTTTGACAAAGTCCCAAAGATCAGAAAAGGCTTCCATGGAGAAACCAGACCAAGTACGAGGACAGCCACCAAAAAGGGTATAAAGTAACAAGCAAATCATGACGAGGCACCAAGAAAAGTTCAAGACAATCACGGCGCCGATGAGTCCAAGACCAAGCTTTACAACAAAAAGCCAGCTCAAGAATATGTGAAGAAGAAGTGCCCCGAAATTAACGTAAGCAATTACACTGTTTTTAAGCTGGCTCTGTAAGAATCTCTGTAACGGGAACTGAAAAGCTAGGGAAACATGAAGTGGGATAAACCATATCGAAACAATCCCAGAAAGCTCAGCAATATCTTTGGGTTGTCCGAGGAGTTTCAAAATCGGGGATGCTAAGATATATAAAGGCAAAGTTAGAAAACAAAATAGAAAAAGAACAATCCAAGATCTTTGTAGATATATTCCCATCATGTCATATTTCTTTGCTCCAAATGCTTGTCCACATAGTGTCTCCAACGCACTTGCCATTCCTATCTAAATACACCCAAAATTATTAAATTAAAATTACCTAAAAAATTCTATAATTAATCATTAATGTTAAAAAATAAAGTATACCATGAGGCCGAAATCGAAGCCCACGATAACACTAGTAGAAATAGCCATGGCTGCAAGCTCGAGATCACCGATATGACCGGCGAAGGCTTGAGAAATAACAAACATGGAGTAGGAAGCTATGCGGCTAAAAATGGCTGGACCCACAATACGCCATAATTTCTTGGTTTCGATCCAGAATCTTTGGGAAAGCCGGCTTTGGTCTTCATTAACAGTATTGTCTCTTACTAATTGGATAATTTTTGTGTCAAGAAGTGGGACTTTTGCTTCTTCCTTCACTGTCCCCTCTCCAGACATTTTTTTTTTTCTTTTTTCTTTTTGTTTTCTGTTTTTGTGGAGATGAAGACGAAAGCAAATGGAGGAGAAGAGTGGTTTGATATATATATATATATATATATATATATAGAGAGAGAGAGAGAGAGAGAGAGAGAGAGAGAGAGATTATAGAGAGTGGATGTGAGGAAAACACATACGGATGGTTGATTGAGCCGACTTTAATTTTTTTTTTCTTATATTTGTTTAATGTTTGGAATTTAGAATTTTATTTGATTACAACTCTATAGATATTATATACTTATAAGATTTTATAAGATTCTGTAGATGTATAGATACAATTTAGGATTCTAAATTAAGAATGTTTGTTAGATACGTCTATTTATTATTTGAGACAATTTTATTTGTAAAGATCTCACTATTACTTCAATATTTACTATACGAACAAAAATTTGTTAAGGTCTAAAAATAAAACTTATATTATATTTTAATTTTTATTTATCTTTTATTTTATTTTAAATTTTTTATGTATTTAAATATATTAGACTATCATTAAAACAAACAAATTTGAATCTTTACAAATAAGATTCACAATTGGAACAACTCGAAAATCCAAAATTTATATGGGATTTTTTTTTTAAATTAAAAAATATTTTATATACTCTTGAATTTATTTTATTTTATTCTATTATGCATCTATTTTTTAAAAAAAAAAGGAAAAAAAAAGAATGATAGGCACAGTTGTTATAAAATTCACCACATATAAATTTAAATTTGTCCCAGCATTTATTATTATTATTATTAATTTTTAAAATGAGAAAAATTCTAGAATCTATTAGCCGTTTCGGGATTGAAGCGCAAATCATAGCATGTGTGGAATCAACTTTTTTGTTTTTTTTTTTAATTATGAAAAACTAAAAGTTAAAATAGATTAATAAAGTTCAAAAAAATTTGATTTTTTTTTGTTATATTTTAAATTTATATTTATAATTGTAAATTTATAAGTGAAAGTCCAGTATATATATTTATTTATTGATAATGCATATTTATTAATAAAAAGTATATATTATCCATAAATAAAATAAATAAATAATCGTTATTTAATATATGGAAGACAAACATTTAATTTAAATAAAGTGAAGACAAAAAAATTCAAATAAATTAGATAATAAAGAATAACTACAAATATAAAGAACAACAAACCTATTATATGTTTGTCTATAACATTGTAACAGGGTTTAAGGAAAATTGGACTTCATTTTTCTTCTTTCAATAACAATATCTGTGATCTTGAGTGAATCATAAATATATATATATATATATATTGTATTTGTGAATAAAAGTTAATAATAAAAGAAAACCTATGAATATAAATTCCAAAAGGGTGGGAAGTAATGGAGATGAATGTCTGTATTAAACTTGGAAAAACAAATTAATAAACTCTTTTTAGTTTAGAGTTGACAGGGAGTGATAAATGCTTTTCTGCGTACGAGAAAAGAAAACCCATAATTCAACTTATTTTCTAATCAATCATTTTATTTATTATTTTCGCACTTGGAAACGGGACCCACAAACCCATCGACGTACAACCTTCTGAGATTGTTTACGTAAGCAGTTGCGACACCAATTCTATAAATTGACTATATAAGACTGTCTTTGTTTTCTTTTTCTTTTCTTTTTTTGTTGAAGGGTAAATTGACAATATTATAAAGATACTTTGGTTGAAGGGTAATTTTGTACTCTGGCAACAAAGATATTATGTACATATAACATAAGCCTTTTTTTTTTAAGTATAACAATCAGAATGAGAAAACTTTCTGAATGACTGAAGTTGAATACAAGAAATTATTCTAAAAGTTTGATATGGGGAATGTCGGAAAATTTGAATATAAATTTCGGTATTGGAAACTTTTAAATGTAACAAGCAGAATGTGGAGACTTTCAGAAATGAATGACTGAATTCGAATGAAAGAAATTATGTCGAAAGTCTGATGTGGGGAATGTTGGAAAATTTGGATATAAGTTTTGGCATTCGAAATTTTATCCTAAAGTGATATTACCGAATGTGGGATTTTAAGAACCACTTTATTTTCCGAATGTGGAGAATGAAATCGTGAAACGAAAGCGTTGCAGTTATGTAATTTTATGAAATGAATATTCGGGTTAAATGGATGTTGAAACATTGTGGTCTTGGAGGAAGAGAATAGTTAGTAAATGATTTTCTCGAGGATCGTGTGCCACGCATATCAGTTATAATAATATGTATTGGTATCCTTGCAGATTTGAAAAGATCTTCTGTTAACATAAGCGCGTGAAGACGGTTCAGCTGGTTATACATGAGCGCATGTGATGACATGGAGCGCGTATGAACTTCATACATGAATTAATTTGAGTAAAGCGACGTTTTGAGTTTCAAATTTTACCTTAGTAAATAATAAAAAAGAAGAAAAGTATCTCTTCGACTTCATTTCTTCAAACTGGTCTACAGGTGTTATATTGAGTCCGCATCTATCGGTGGGATCAATTAGCAATGTTGATGCTTGTATTTCTGTATGATAGCAAATCTGTGGAATTGGCAAATCTCCTGGAATAATCTATGATCTGGAAGGTAAAGAGATGATGATATTGTTGCAGAAAGTGCGGATTTGAGCTTTCATGGCGTTTAATGCTAGTCATCCGAGTATGACGTTGTATGCGGCTGGAGAATCAACTATGAGGAAAGTGACTAGTTGTTGCTGAAGGTTAGACAGAGGTCCCCATTTGATTAAAAGGTTTGCGGTGCCGCAAGCATGAGTAGTTGTGCCCGAAAAATCGACCAGTGGGACCGAATGTGGTTGTAGAAGTTTATCATCTAAATGCATCTTTTTCCATGTGTCATAGTATAAAATGTTGGCAGAGCTGCCTGTGTCAACTAATATGCGGCGAACAAAATATGTGTCGATGTGTAGAGATACGACTAGTGGAGGATTGGTACATGCACTTGTTTCAGACAATCTAACCCGTTTGTGTGGTTGGAATGAAAGGTTATTACTGTCATTGGATATGACGTTGATAACATGAGGCAATGTAGTTCCTGTTTCGGGATGACTTTCGGTTGGTTTGATTGTGGAATGTGGCATCTGTAAATATTCTCATAGCTGTCCTTGTTGAATGACATGTTCAATAGCCAATTTTAAGGCATGACAAGTATCGGTTGTGTGACCAACCTCTTTATGGAAATCGCAGAAAACCGTTTGATTTCTTCTACCGAGTGGCGATGTCATCGGTCGAGGTGCAGGTAAAATGCCGAATGATTTTATGTTTCGCCAAATAACAAATCTATCAGTAGTTAAAGGGGTGTATTGAGTGGCATCATACCTCAGTAAACGGGGTTGTTGTCTATCTAACCTTGAAGGTTGAAAATGGGATCTATAATCGGGACGATACCGAATAGAAGGTGTGGTGTTGTGCGTTTGTGAATATCTGGATGTGTGAGATGATGGGCTGCGAGTTGCATCATGTACTTGAGTTGTTTTCACATTGAGGAAGATAATTTTTTAGCTTTAATCCATGCTCCAATGTGAGTCAATAAACTCTTGTGTGCTCCGTGGTTCCCCAATATTAAGCTGATATGAATATGATTGCCTTTCAGTAGACCATTGGGGCATGCTTCAACGTAAAATAAGTTTGTAGAATCCTTAGTTAGCAATATTTTTTTGTTAAATTGTTGCAAATAAGAAGATAAAGATTTTGAGGTTGTTTACGTGGAAACGGGACCCACAAACCCATAACCTTCTGAGATTGTTTACGTAAGCAGTTGCGACACCAATTCTATATAAGGCTGTCTTTGTTTTCTTTTTCTTTTTTTTTAATTTTTTTGTTTGGTTAAAAAAAAAACATCAATAATAATACATTTAAAAGAAAAAAAATTTATCAACACTCCTTGAAAGGAGTTCACTTTTCAAACTTTGTTTATAAAAAAGAATTTTGTAGGGAGAATTTCTCCCTAATAAAATCTTAAAGTATCTATTAAACATTAATAAATATTTTTAAAAATAATTTTTAATGTAATTATAATATAGTATAAATATTTAAGGAAAAATAATTGTATTAAATTTTTAATAAAGTAAAATTGAAAAACTTTTAAAATTAGAGTTAACTTTTTATTAAAATTTTATAATAATGTAAATATACTTTGTATAGAAAGACTATTTTTTTTTTTTTTTAAAAAAGAAAAATGTATCTTATTTTTCTTGTAGTTATCATTCTAGTGGAAATGTTTTTCAAACCCTAGCCGCCTCTTTCCCTTCGTTGTTATTCTCTCTCAATATTATTACCTTTTTTTTCCGTTGCTATTCGAAATTTGTTATTTTATTTTTGTTATCTTTTTATTTATTCGATATTTATATATAAGTTTTTTTTTCTTTCTAGCTAGAAGAATTTTTTTTTTAAATTCGGACTAGATTGAACACTTTGTTTGTTATATATATATATATATATTTTAAGGTTTTCTATAACATTTTTTATACACTTAATATAGATTACACGAAAACAAAATCGAACTCACTTTGTTCATACATTTTATTTGCATTTTATAATTAGTAGGATCGAAGATATAAATAGCATGTTTGTTGATTTTTTATTTTATGTATTTAAGACTTTCTTTATTCAAATAATTTTTTAAAATTGAATATATATATATGTTCCACCTATCTTTAAATTGATGTTTTATTGTATTACTAGAATAATTTTAATCATTTTATTTATGTAATATTTTATTTTATTACATAAATATTACTTAAAAAAAATCATTCTAAATGAAAATCAAGAACTAAGAAGTGAGAATTTTGGAAAGAAAATCAAAATGAATTAAATATTGCCATACCTATTTTTGTGTTATTCTTGTCCTATATAATAATTAAAAGAATCACATGTATGTAGCACATAAAAACAACAAGATGATCAAATATGGAGAAAGAACAAGAACATACTTGAGTTAAAAATTGGAGAAATAGCTTATTTGAAATCTTTACGATTGAAATTGTAAAAAGGAAAAATAAAATATAAAAAAAGAAATAATAGAAGAATCTCTTCCAACAATAATGTGGTGTAATTAAGTTAATTCTAAATTTCTCCAAATAAACCTTTTGAAATGAAAAACCAATCTCGTGATAATGACTGAAATTGTATTAATAATTGGAGTCTTATTATAACTCAAACTCTTTAATAATAATTACAAAATATTTTAATATTAAAATGTCCTTTATTTAATTAATGTTTCGAATCCAACGTGTAATAATTTGGTCGTAACACAACATAGTTTGATTGATGCAATAACCTTAAATTTTAAGAAAAAAAATTAAAATTAGAGAGGAGAATGGGGTTTAAAGTAAGAAAAATACATATAATATTCCAAATTGGATTTGACTACTTCAAATGTTTATCCTGACATGACTGATTAATTGCCTTGGAGTGTAGGGCAAAGATTCAGACACAAAAATGACGAAGAGATAAAAATTGACTATTTTTTTTTCCTGATTATTTTGTCCGAACTTCTTGTCAGCAAACCAAATAATTAAATATAAAGAAACGTACCAAAATTTGACTTTGTTTTCTTGCCAACTCCATCCACTAGAATATGTACAGACATAAAAATACAAAGAAGAAAGAAAAAATTCTGCAGCCACACTCCAGTTTTTGAGATCACTATGAATTCTTCGAATATATAATTTTATATAGTTTTTGTAATATATGGGTATGAAGGAAAAGTTGTTGTTTTTCTTGGTTCTCAAGGTTTTTCCTTCGTTATTGAAAGATGCTGACTTTTGTGTATCACATTTTATTGGAAAATAAAAACTATATCATATCCACAATCTTGACTTTTGAGGATGATAGGAAAAAGGAGGTAATGATAGAACTTATGGTGTCGACATTTTGGCCTTTCAAACAAATATTGAAGAAAAAAAAATGATATTTTATTTAATTATTTATTTTTTAAAAATTTTTATTGATTAATATAAAATTTTATAATATTAATTTAATATTTAATACAAATTCTATATTCTTAAAATTTAAATTTAATGAAATAAGTTATGATTATTTTGTACATAAATAAATAAAAACAAAATTATAACAATATAAGTAAATATATGAAAGTTTAATAATCAAAATTTTATAATTCTCTAATATATATATATATATATATATATATATATATATATATATATATATATTAACTTTAACTTTGGTACATTTCGCACGACAGCCTTATTTGTCTAAATCACTGCCCATTTCTCTATACGAGCTTGTGCGTTGATTGCCTGTGTTTATAAATTTAAATGCATCAATATTAATTAGTCATATATACATATATATATATATATATATATATTGATTTGGCGTAAATCGGTCTGGTGACACGTGGCTGTTATCTGGTGTCGTTTGGGAGTCTCTGCCAACGCTCCTTGGTTTGAAGTACTGTTTGCTCGTTGTTTTGGTGAAGATTCTCCAAGCGGTATCTGCAAAACAGGGAGGTTCAGAGCGGAGGGTGAGGGACCTTCGGTGAACCCTTCGACGATCAAGTTAGTATTCAGAATATTGATCGAAGATTAGGAGGTTGATAGAGAATTGATAGAAGTATCTGGTCTTACCTTTTGTCCTCATTAGGGAGATATTTATAGGAAAGGACGATCTTACGAAACATGTATGGAGAATCTGATATTTGTCATATTCTGAAATATCCCTCTTGAATAGAGAGATGAATGAGATATTTTTACCTAAATAATCTTTAAAGTAACCGTCGGCCACAAGATATTCCTCGTGGAAGAATCTGGAAGAATCTCGATCAGTTGATAGTCAAGATATTCGTGTTGCGAAGTCGGAGGCAAGAACTCGCACTTCGTCCTCATTCTGCGGAGTGAAGGAGACTTGGCAGGCTTGGTGGGTGGACGCATGAAGACAAGTCAGCTTCTTTACTCCAGGTCAGACCGAGGTTTTTATGACCTCTCAGTGGCCCCTCGTCGAAGTGAGAGAAAGCCCTTCTTTGACTTCGACGTAAATCATATGGCTGGCCTTCTCGTGGATTCGAAGGGAAGCTCTTTTTTTTGGAGTGCCAAGAGTTAGGTTTTTCCTCTGCTTCATTTGGACGCGTTTGGGTTCCCCAAAATGACGGCTGTAATGATGGCGCGTCTCGTTTCCAGAGCTTGGCGTAATGATGGTACTTGAACAGACGCGACGTTTGGTGTGACTTGACCCGTGAAAAAAAAACGGGTCAGGGCCAAGCGTCCTTAAGAAGTGATTCAATTTTCATCTTCCTTTTCATCTATAAATCATTCTTCTTTTCTTCCGACAACACTTTCCTTGCTTTTCTCTCTGTTCCATCTTCTAACTTCTTCAACCTTTAATCCTTCCTTCTTCCTGCTACGAAAAACTCTTCAGACCTCTTCAGTTCCCTCTTCGAAGCATCATTATCAGGTATTTACTGTTCTCAGGTTACATTTTCTTCTGTATGGTTTCTGTTATGGGGTGACTAAGAAGGTGGGATTTTTCTTTCTGTTTTCTGTTCTTTTGGGGTTGTCTTTTTTCCGGTTTTTTGAGGGAGAGAAGTGTGGTTGTGGTTAGGTGGACTGAATGAAAGTTTAGGCTTAAGGTTTCTTTGAGAACTAAGTATCGGTTTTAGGACTGATAGGATTTTTGTGTCTTCATGTCAAGATATCGAAATCATTAGTGGATATAGAATCTAGCTCGGAATCCACCTCAGTAGACAAGCCGGTTCCTCTGTCCCTCAGCACATCAAGTAGCAATAGTTCGTTAGAGGGGTGTAGACAGAGTTCCCGGACTGTCTTAGAAACAGACGATGGTTTTATTAGGGTTTCTGCAGTCCGGACTTCGACCGGTGGTTCTGCCTCTGATCCTGCCGTTCCTATACAAGCCCCTAGGACCAACCCGACCAGTGCCCGGACTTTCCAAGGGGAAAATTCGGACTCTGATCCCTTAGAAGATTTGCCCACAACCAAGAGACAAATAGACGGGGACTTCGCCCTTAAGACCAACACCATCAGTTTAGAATATCCCACGTTATGCCTAGAGGTCGACCGAAGTCGGTTCAAACTTTTCATAGTGAAGTCATGCGGACTCATGGCTGACGCCTACGTCCACAACCCATACGACCATTTTATTTCGGGCCTTGCCTTACCTTTAGACCCCGTCTTCTGCGATTTCTTAAATTTAGTAAAGTGTCAACCTACCCATGTACATCCGAACGGAGTCCGGTACTTTATAGCCTTGACAGTTTTATGTAGGAGAATAGGAGTAGAAATCTCAGAATTGATTTTGAAAACCTTCTTTACTGTCCTTAGGATGAATAACTTGACCCTATCTTTGAGACCTCGACAGAGTAAAGTTACTCTTTTTGAACCCCCCCCAAATAAGGTGAGTCAGTGGAGAGAGCGGTGGGTCTGCGTGGAGTCCAGATTGGGCTTCCCGTTTTACCCGAAGTGTAAGACACTTCGAACGTGGTCGCCTCTTAAGAAAAATACCAAGTACTCCGACTCCGACATAAAATTTTTGGACTATGTCAGAAGTGAGCTGGGAGACAACCCTAGGACCCAAACCAAAGTCTTCCTGTCTAGCGAACTTATCGCTAATGCCAGTCGTAACCCTTGCGGGATCGGCGGGTACGAAGTAGATGACCACAGGCGGGAGCTCGACATGGAGGACAATAATGAGTACCCTGTATGGAGACTCCACCCGGGAAGAGTATTTTTTGATGAATGCCCGGAGTGCTCCAATTTGGAAAGCGCAGGATGTCCTATGGCAAAGGGTAGACTAGGGAAATTTTTTATTTAAAACAAGTTTTATGTTACCTTAATGCTGACGTCGTTTCTTTGTCTTGCAGTCATGCCTGAAGGATTTGGAGAGAGACGTGAGGCAGAAAGGCATGCGCGAGGTGCGGCCTTCCGCAGGGCTGGTCTTACTCCGGCGAGAGCTGTTGACCGTGCCTCGGTCTCAGCAGCGGCTGGGACTTCGTCGGAGGGCACAACCTCCCCTTCACCAGTACCACCATCGCCCAGAAATCCTCTACCGCCGAGATCTTCCGATCGTGACAAGGGGAAGGGACCTTCTGACACTTCGTCGAAGCGGGGTCGTGATGGGGACGAAGGAGAGCCACCCAGCAAGAGGCCTTCCCGGACGTCTGACTCCACCGACCTTGAAGATGAGGTTCCGTTGACAGCCCGCCTCGCTGCTCAGCGTACTTCGCGTGGGGGGAGCTCTTCGGGGCCTTCCTGGTTGAAGGAAGGATTCGTTCTTCCTACTAGCATGAGGGACTTGGAGAACCTTGCGCTTGAAGTGCAGCGAGCCTCCCCACCCCTATCCAACCTGCAGCTGTCGGACTCGCGGGTGGGGAGATATTTTGGCAAGGCAGTGCTGCACAGAGTGATGGACCATGATATGCTGAAAAACGTTCGTAACGCTTCGATGGGAGTGGACATCACGATGGGCCACATCGGAGCTCATCTGGCACAGGTAAATGTTCCTCTCTTTTTTATTGATCTTTTGAATTATCACTTCTGACTTCGTATTTTTACTAGATCGGAGCCTTTGTCGGGCACATTGGTTCGATGGCGGCCTCGACAAACACTTCTTGAACTTTGCATCTGAGCTTCGAGAAGAAGTGTGCTGACCTAGAAAGCCGGTTGTCGGAGAAGAACAAGGCCCTTGACTCCGCAGAAGAGAAGCTTCGGACGGCCGAAGAGAACGTAGCCTTAGTCGTAGCTGAGAAAGATAAGCAGTCTTCAACGATGTTGTCTTGCCAGAGGGCTAACGAAGATCTCAATGCCCAGTTGAGAGACTTTGATCGGCGGCTGAAGGAAGCGGAGTCAAGGTGTAGAGCTTCGGACTCCAAGGTGAAATATTATGAGTCTGTTGATTACACAGCTAAGGTGGTGGATACCTTCCATACTTCCCCCGAGTTTGAAGACGAACTATACAGCAGATGCATCAGATTTTTTGATCGGGGGTGTGCCCATGTGCTTCGTCAATTCCATCACCTTGTTCCAAACAAGGCATTGTTGTGCCGAATTTTTGAAGGGTCCTACACTAACCCCGACTTTAGGGCCGGCTGTGACTTCGTCCTATTCACAAAAAGTGAACTGGCAGAGATAGCCGAGGCAGATCGCATAGCGGGAAGGCAGTGGACTCCGCCGGCTCTAGTGCATCCAAACTTATTAGAGCTGTTTGATCAATATAGTGAGCAGTCTGAAGAGTCTGAATCTATACAAGTGGAGCCTTTGACAACCGTCGGACCGGTGTCGGAGACAGAGGCAGCGGACAGTGGTCTTGCCTTGGTGGTAGAGGAGGCTCCGATAGGTGAAGGTACTTCGGCGGAGGTTGCTCCACCTTCGAACGAAGTCCCTGCTCATGTAATAGATTAGGATCCTTTTCTGAATAAAAGTTTTCCCTTTGTTCTTCACTATCATCTTGGCTTGATGCAAAGTGAGATGTCTTTGATTAACTATGAAATCTCTCTAAGTTAACGTTAAAATATTTCACTCTAGGTAGGATTCCATGATTAACTCCAAGATTGACTCGAAGTGAGGTAAGATTCCATGATTGACTCTGAAATCTATTAAAGTTCCATGATTAACTCTGAAACATTCTAACTCCAAGATTGACTCGAAGTGAAGTGAGATTCTATGATTGACTCTGAAATCTATTAAGGTTCCATGATTAACTCTGAAACATTCTAACTCCAAGATTGACTCGAAGTGAAGTGAGATTCCATGATTAACTCTGAAATCTATTAAGGTTCCATAATTAACTCTGAAACATTTAACTCCAAGATTGACTCGAAGTGAAGTAAGATTCCATGATTGACTCTGAAATCTATTAAAGTTCCATGATTAACTCTGAAACATTCTAACTCCAAGATTGACTCGAAGTGAAGTAAGATTCCATGATTGACTCTGAAATCTATTAAAGTTCCATGATTAACTCTGAAACATTTAACTCCAAGATTGACTCGAAGTGAAGTAAGATTCCATGATTGACTCTGAAATCTATTAAAGTTCCATGATTAACTCTGAAACATTTAACTCCAAGATTGACTCGAAGTGAAGTAAGATTCCATGATTGACTCTGAAATCTATTAAAGTTCCATGATTAACTCTGAAACATTTAACTCCAAGATTGACTCGAAGTGAAGTAAGATTCCATGATTGACTCTGAAATCTATTAAAATTCCATGATTAACTCTGAAACATTTATTTGAAATAGGCGGAGTGACCTATTGGCAAGTTTGAATGACTATACAAAATATTTCTTTAAATGGTTGGCGTGCCAAGGATTAGGTAGTATCTTTCCCTCTTGATCCATGAGGTAGAAAGTTCCTGGGCGCACTTCGCTTTTAATCAAATAGGGTCCTTCCCAGTTCGGTGATAGCTTGTTTGATTTGATGTGCCTGGTCGTCCCTTCGATCTTCCTTAGTACCTAGTCGCCGATGCCTAACGGTCTCTTTACCAATCCTTTGTCATGTGTCATCTTGGTCTTCTGCTTGAAGTCTTCCATCCTTAGGCGTGCTGCAATCCGTCTTTCTTCGAGTAGATCCAAATCTAAACATTGTTGTCGTTTGTTGGCTTCTACGTCATAGGTGGACACTCTGTATGAGGGGAGTGCGAGTTCGGCTGGAGATATGGCCTCTGACCCGAACACCAAGGCATAAGCTGTTTCACCAGTGGAGCCCCTAACCGAAGTACGAACTGCCCATAATGTTGCTGGGAGTTCATCAACCCATTTATTGGACTTTCCTTCGAGATTTTTCCTTAACGCTAAGAGAACTATTTTGTTTGCTGCCTCTGCTTGTCCGTTACCCTGGGATGGGCCACGGATGATTTCCAATGCTTGATGCCAAGGCGGGTGCACTCCGCTGTAAACTTATTGGAAAATTGTGTGCCATGGTCGGTTACCACAGCCCGCGGTACCCCATACCTGCAAAACACGAAATCATGTAAAAAGTTGAGAGCGTTTTCCTTTGTAGGTGCTGCAAGCGACTTCGCCTCTATCCACTTGGAAAAATAATCCACTGCCACTATCAGGTACTCATTTGCTCTGGATTTGGGGAATTTACCCATAAGATCGATTCCCCACATGTCGAAGGGCCATGTGGCCAAAACGGGAATTTGGGGAGTTGACAGTAGTCGAGGTATCCTGCCAAAATTTTGGCAGACCTTGCAGTGTTTGACGAAGTCCTCAATATCTCTGCGAAGTGTCATCCAATAAAACCCTTGATTTAAGACTTTCTCTGTGAGGGTTCTCGACCCGGGATGTCCGCCACATATCCCTTCGTGCAGTTCCTCCAGCACTGACTTCGTGAGCTCCGGTGGTACGCAGCGAAGTAAGGGTCTTGAAAAAAAATGGTGGTATAGGATATCGCTGATTACAGTATACCGAGCTGCTCACTTTCGTATTTGCCTTGCTTTGTTCTTATCTTCGGGGAGGGTGTCGGAAGTTATAAAGTTCTTCAATTCTTCGATCCATGAGAGGTTGAGAGTTGGCTGCTGCAGCGATAATACGTACTCCGGTGAAGTCAGAAATTTGACAGATATCCCCAGGTCGTTGTGGGATTCTCCCGATGCTATCTTCGCCAGTTTATACGCTGTTTCGTTAAGATTCCGACCTATCTTTTCTAGTGAGAAATATTGGAACTGAGCGACCAAGCGGTCAACTTTTTCTGCATACCCCTTCAAATTATCAGAGTTCACCGAGTATTCGTGGTTTACCTGCCCGACCACGACCTGGGAATCACTGAAGACTTCGATGGCCTCTACACCAGCTTCTAGAGCCCATTGCAGTCCGAGGACCAAGGCCTCATACTCGGCCTGGTTGTTAGACAGAGGGTAATCGAGTCTTATACTTTGCTTTTCCTCAAATTGACCTGAAGGGGCCTTCATTGTGATGCCTACTCCGACGCCTTGCGAGTTGATCGCCCCATCAATTGTCATGGTTCAGGTGTTTCTCTTCATAGGAGAAGACGTTGATTCTTCGAGGGGAGATGCCTCCGTGAAGGACAGCTCGGCGAGAAAGTCTGATAAGGCTTGAGCTTTAATCGCTGTTCAAGAAGCGAACTTGAGGTCATAACCACACAATTCAATGGACCATCGAAGCATCCTCCCTGACTGATCCAACTTGTAAAAAACTTGCCTTAACGGATGGTTGGTATAAACAACTACAGTATGAGATTCGAAGTAGGCACGGAGCTTCCTTGTGCTAATAACCAAAGCATATGCCAACTTTTCAATCCGTGAGTATCTTACTTCGGCATCCCTTAATACCCGACTGACAAAGTAAACCGGCATCTGTTTGTCCTCCAAGTTTCTCACTAGCACAGATGCTACCGCTTGCTGCGAAACGGACAGGTAAAGGTAGAGAACTTCGCATGGAGTAGGCGGGCTAAGTAGGGGTAACTTCGCCAAATATTCCTTTAACTCCCCCTAGGCTTTGGCACACTCTTCATTCCATAAAAAGACTTTCCCCGAATTTTTTAACTCTCTGAAAAATGGTATACATCTTTCAGCTGATTTGGAAATAAACCTCCCCAAGGCGGCTATGCAACCATTTAATCTTTGGACGTCCTTAACACAACTAGGCTCTGTGAGCACTAGTATGGCTTCGATTTTGAGTGGATTGGCTTCAATGCCCCGCTCCGACATCATGAACCCCAAAAAAATTTCGGATCTTACGCCGAACACACTTCGAGGGGTTTAACATTAACCCGAACTTCGACAGGGTAGTGAACGTCTCTTCTAAGTCTTCCAGATGAGAGCTCCCCCATTTAGTCTTGACGACCATATCGTTGACATATGTTTCTACATTCCTACCAATCTGCTACTGTAAGATTTTGTTCATCATTCTCTGGTAGGTCGCTCCAGCGTTCTTCAGTCCAAAAGGCATTACATTGTAGCAATAAATCCCTCCGGCCGCCCGAAAAGAGGTATGGATTTGGTCCTATGGCCACATGCCGATCTGGTGGTACCCTGAGAAGGCATCCATAAAACTAAGGAATTCGTATCCTGACGTCGAATCTACAAGGGCATCGATTTGGGGAAGAGGATAGCAATCTTTAGGGCAAGCCTTATTCAGGTCGGTGTAGTCCACGCACATCCTCCACTTCTCGCTAGATTTTCTTACCATTACCACATTCGCGAGCCAAGAAGGATAGTCTACTTCTCTTATGAAATTGGATTTCAACAGCTTCTGTATTTCGGTCTGCATGCCCTTAACCTTATCCTCGCCGAATTGCCGCGCCTTCTGTCTAACAGGTTTGAACGTAAGATCAATGTTCAGCCAGTGCTCCGCGATGTCTGTTGATATCCCTGGCATATCTTCGGTCCGCCAGGCGAAGTTGTGGAGGTGACTTGAGAGGAACTGTATTATTTATTCTTTCCCGGAGGGCGAAGTGTCGTTTCCCACGCGTATCTTCTGATCGGGGTAGTCAGGATGAATGATAACTTTGTCGTACTCCTGTGATTCCAGTTTGACATCACTGGCGCAACTCGCCTGGGTCGAAGTCCCAGGTAATCTTGTTTCTTTTACCGATAACATGGGGGCTACCGTAGAAGATGGCGGGGAAATCTTTTGTTTCTGGGATTTAAAGATGTGTGCCAGGAGGCTCTTGGGACTACTCCTCATCCAACCGATTCCATTCTTCGTTGCAAACCTTACTTGCTGGTGCAAGGTCGAGATGATTAACTCAAAGGCGGAGTGCGCAGGACTGCCTAAGATGGCATTATAGGGGGAATCGACATCCACTACGTAAAATTTAATCTCCTCTTCCCGTGAGCAGGCATCAGACCCCAGGATTACGTTAATTCTGACCGTCCCCTTGACTCCGATCTTATGTGCCGTGAATCCCTCCAGTACCATCTTGCTAGGTTTTAACCGCATATCATCCATACCCATTTCTTTAAAGCATGTATAGTAGAGTATATTTTTGGTTGCACTGGTGTCAATTAGCACTCTCCTCACTCGACACTTGTCAGTGCCTTCCGTAGTCATGCCTACTTCCAAAATAATGGGAGTAACTCGTGCTTCCTCATTCAGCTCCAGATCCTGGTCGAAGAAAGTTATGGGCTCGTGGGAGAATCTATCGAAGTGTGGGGTAGGCACAGGTTTATTCAGGTTGTGTATTTTCCGCTTTATCTTCTTGATGGAGGAAAATTGCGGGGTTATAACCTTAATTACCCTTTCAGCTTTTTCCTTGGGTGGCTCTGCGAGGTACTCCTTCAAATGTCCTTCACGTATCAATTTTTCGATAGTACGTTTCAACTGCATACAATTCTCGGTGGTATAATCGTAATCCTGGTGGAACGCGCAGTACTTCGTCCTATCCTTGGTAGGGGCGTTCTGAGTTAGCATCGGCGAGGGGTCATACACTCCGTACTTCTGCTTAATAATGGACACGAGGTTCTCCTTCGGTATATTCAGTGATGTGAACGACTCCGTTTTCCTCGTCCTATTTTTACCCTTCCGTTCTCGATGGGATCCTTCCAGATTCCGCTCTTTTTTCTTGCTCCTCGTCCCATACGTGCTATCCTCGGCTAGCACGACCTTCCTCGCCACTCTGAAGACTTCGTCAATTATCTCGGGTTTTTGGAGCTGGAGCTCAGTAAACAACATCTGCGATTGAAATCCCCCTTCAAAACAGGTGATCGCCGTGTCCTGGGTAATGTCCTCAATTTCATCATACGTTCGTTTAAAACGCTCCAAGTATGCGAGGAGAGTCTCGTCATCTCTCTGCTTAATGTTAGCAAGGTCTCCTCTCATCTTCGGAATCCTCCCTGCGGTGCTGAATTTGTTCAGGAAGGACTTCTCCAAGTCGCTCCATGAGTCTATCGTTCCCGGCTTGAGTGATGCGAACCAAGTTAGAGCTTTATCAGATAAGGTGTTGGGAAAAGCCTTACAGACGACCGCTTCGTCATTGCTTACCAGTCCCATGGCATACTTGAAACGACATATGTGCTCTTGTGGTCTGCTCGATCCGAAGTATAAGACGAACTGAGGGATTTTGAGTGAAGGATCCAGAATTGCGGAGTCTATCCACTTGGTGAATGGCTCTGTCTCCGTCAGGGTGTTCTTTCTGTGCCGATCTTTGCGCGCTTTATCCGAACTATTATCCTTCCTATGTCTCTTTGAGCGATGTGTGTGTCGGCGACTCTTTTCTCTTTCTAGGTTGTCCCTAGGCTGGCTCTCGCCGACCTCGCTGGCTGGGCGGAATGTGATATTTTTGGATGGAACGTTCCGATCTCTTGCAAGCTTGCTCATCGCGGTAGGAGATTTCAATGGTAGTGGTCGGTAGCGTTCTCCATCATCGATAGGGGTGGCTGGTGGAGTCAGTCCGTGCCTGACGAACTCCGTCTGAAATTGTAGTAACTGTCGTGATAGATCGCGTTCCCTGCGAAGTTGCTCGATCTCTTTGCGCATTTCGTCGAGGTCCCTGGCGTATTCGACGTCGACGCACTTACTCATGGTTACTCCTTTACCTTCTCCCGGCAATCTGCGGGAGGGATCTTGAAAGTCCTTGGCGTGTCCGAGGCTTCCGCCTTTATTCTTACTCGCTCCCCTGAGGCTTCCTGAAGCTTCGCGAGGCTTGAGGCTTTCCACGACCGAGCGAATACGCGGCCTTTCATGGGCTGACCTGGTGCGATAGGCTTCTGGTTGAGTCGTAGGAGTTGTGGTCTCGTACTGATGTCCGTGCTTCGGGGATCGTCCAGACATTTTGTATTTCGAGGTGAGAGAATTTTTACTTTCTCGGTAACGGAACCAAACTGATTTGGCGTAAATTGGTCTGATGACACGTGGCTATTATCCGACGTAGTTTGGGAGTCTCTGCCAACGTTCCTTGGTTTGAAGTACTGTTTGCTCGTTGTTTTGGTGAAGATTCCCCAAGCGGTATCTGCAAAACAGGGAGGTTCAGAGCGGAGGGTGAAGGACCTCCGGTGAACCCTCAGACGATCAAGTCAGTATTCAAAATATTGATTGAAGATTTAGGAGGTTGATAGAGAATTGATAGAAGTATCTGGTCTTACCTTTTGTCCTCATTAGGGAGGTATTTATAGGAAAGGACGATCTTACGAAACGTGTATGGAGAATCTGATATTTGTCAGATTCTGAAATATCCCTCTTGAATAGAGAGATGGATGAGATATTTTTACCTAAATAATCTTTAAAGTAACCGTCGGCCACAAGATATTCCTCGTGGAAGAATCTCGATCAGTCGATAGTCGAGATATTCGTGTTGCGAAGTCGGAGGCAAGAACTCGCACTTCGTCCTCATTCTGCGGAGTGACGAAGACTTGGCAGGCTTGGTGGGTGGACGCATGAAGACACGTCGACTTCTTTACTCCAGGTCCGAGGTTTTATGGCCTCTCAATATATATATATATATATATATATATATATATATAAATATAAATATATATATATATATGTATATGTATATATGTATATATATTTATATATATTATATATATATATATATGGGGTGGTAGATATGCTTCTTTCTTTTTCATTAATTTATTTCAAACCTAATTTTTTTTATCTAACTATTTCATTCCCCCACCACTGCTGTGCTTTCCCTTTTCTCTTCATTATTTATTTATTTATTATTATTATTATTTTTAAGCGTATATTGGTCCTCAATTTTAAATATTGACTTTAACATCTCTTTTAGATCACTTCTAGTTTTGATTTATATTTAATTTATTTTTTTCCTCAACAAAAGAAAGTTATGGTGCGGATGTCCCTTATTATGCGCTGAGGTTCGTGTTATCATTTCGTTATATTTTTTAAAATATAAATTTAGGAAAAAGAAATAGGCAAAATTTTAAATAACATAATATATATATATATATATATTGGTGAAGATTCTCATTGTCTGCGATTTTGCAAGAAACGTCCTCGGACGTTTTGTTTATTCATTTTTTTCTTTTTTTGTTTGAAATATATTTTCCACGTGGAAGCCAGCAGTATAAATTAAAAGTGAATTAAACGCTAACGCGTACCACGTCATAGGATGTGACGTAGCTGACTCTTGTCGCTAGTGGAGCAAATAGCATTATGTGGGCTAGTTTTAGTTTCGCCTCATTTTTGCTGGACTGCCTTTTTTATACTTCCTTATTTTTTCAGTGGCAACCATTTTCAAATATGCTTATTTCCTTTTTCTTCTTTTGCACTTCTTTAGCAAAATAATAATAATAATAATAATAATAATATCATTTTTACACTCATTTGATTTATAAAAAAACGTGATCTATTTTAATTATTTATTTTAAACAAATTTTTGTTTAAAGAAATATTATAAAATATCTTTATTTGTTATATTTAATTTAGAATCTTGATTTGTATGGGAGAGGACACGAGGCTGAAATTTGGATTTTAGGTATTTCACATAGAACAAAAATTGTTGAAGAGCATTTAAATATATCTTTCCATAAATATTCAAAATTTTCATTTTTCTCCCAAATCAACCACCAAAAAATCATCTCTCTACAAAATCCTCTCCAAAAATTCTCTCCAAAATTTGGCAAACTCTTGAAATTTCAAATCTCAATTTTCCCTCCAAAAATTTGAACTTTTGAATTTTCTTCCAAAATTCGAATTTCCCTCCAAAAATCGAATTTCCCGCCAAAAACTCAAAATCCTTCCCTAAACAAAATCCACCATTCTGAATTCGAATTTACCTCCAAAATTCGAATTTGAATTTTCTTTCCCTCCAAATTCTCAAACATTCTCAAACTCCTTCAAACAAATGGTTCCAAAATGCGCTCGTATTACTTCTTCCATGAGTGTCACATCTGTGGCACACCCTTTCATGCTTTTTCCTTCCATTTCGACATATCAGGAGAGGTGCCATGGATACATGGGGCGCATCGTACTGGTTGGCAGAACACTCGACTGAGCAGCAGTTCAGACACTGGGAGTTGAGCAGGAGGTCCAGCGCATACTCGACGTACTACCCTACAGTCAAGTTTTCATCATCACCGAGCCGACCTACCTCGAGCTGGTATGTGAGTTCTACGCTTCCTTTACATTCTAGCAAGAGCATATCACATTCCGACTGGGCGGAATGGACCGATCGATGAGCATGGCCGAGTTCGGCATCGCCTTGGGTATCTGGCGGAGGGAGGAGTTGGATACGTCTGCCTACACTACAGCTGTTCGAGACTTCACCTCTGCGGACGTCTCCACCGCTTGGGCCCAGATCTGTACGACTGGCGTCCCCTACCAGTATGGCTTCGCGGAAGCCACAGGTATTCATCCTGCCCTTTGCTATTTACATGCTGTCATGACGCATACTCTGGCAGGGCGTCGTATCGCTTTTGAGCGACATATGTCGCAAGGATTGGCAGAACTCACTGCCTGACATAGCCGGGATATGGAAAACATTGAGAGGCGGATGACGATAATGGAAGATAGAATCAGTATGACCAGCAGTAAGGTCGAGGAGGATTTTCAGCAAACTTCCCGGTTGGTTGAAGACCCCGAGGTCTACTTCTGGTCACCCGATGATGATGAGCCAGGTTCTTAGTTTCTCTTTTTCCTTTTTCTTTCTTTCGTTTTTCCTGCTTTATGTGTGATTATGTGATAAGTATGGACTGTATGAAATATGAATCTTTGTATGCAAAACATTGATTTATATGACATAACAGCATTGTTTCTTTTATTATATTTTGTTATTTCTATTATCTTCCTGTTTTGTTGCTTTATTTTCTTTCTCTTCCCCTTAATTAGTCAAGTAAGTGTGGGGTAAGAGTTTTATATGTTATGTTTTAAACTTTTGTTTTTCAAATAAGTGTGGGGTGATTAGATATGCATGAACATTGAGGACAATGTAAACCTTAAGTGTGGGGTAGCAGTGCACTGTGCACTGTAGTAACAGTAAAAGTTTTGCATGTTTTCCCATATTTCTCACTAAAATTGCACCATTCCAAAACTTTTTTCAAAATTTTTCACTCTTTCATACTTCAAAATGAAGTTATGATTGGTAAAGAAATGCTTATGTCTATGATATGTGAGTAGAGCATTATGATCAGTAGGAGACAACGTGATAACTTTATTGAATTCCTCGATTAGAAATAGGGAATTCCTGATAATTGAGCACAACTTAGTTTGGATTAGAGACATCAACCAAAATACCTTTTTCGAGACTTAACTAAATAATATTGGACCAGTTGAGGATGCATTAGTAATTTAAATGACTAGATGATGCTCTGAGCTGGAAGTGAAAAAGTTAAATAAATAGGGTAGTTTGCAAGCGTCCTTTGCTACTCGAGCACCACTCCTTAAGGGAACTTAAAGCCTGATGCCCTAAGGTCGTGTAGATCTGGGAGTCATCAGAGTGGGACTCGCTACATGAGTAGTTAAAGTTGATGTGTGAAAGCGAACACAAAAATACCCTGAACAATCAATCTAAAAATACATAGCCCAATGTGCTCTTATATTGAAATTCTTAATTGAAAAACCTTGACACCAAAGCTTAGAACTCAGAAGGTTGTTTGTTGCTGTTATGTCTAGCGAGTGGTTGAAGTATTATCTGGTAAGAGTTAAGAGAAGACAATATTGTGTTGACAATCTAGTTTGGACTAATACACACACTATACATCAGGAAGACCTCGTGAGTAAGAGTGGAGTTCAGTCTAGTTATTAAATTGTTAACCTTGCCTGACCATGATAACCTACTAAAGACATTTGAGACATTGTCATAGCAACTTAACCAGTCAGGCATGTTTTGTGAATCATCTGACTCAGTGATCAATTTCTAGCTAAAAATATTGCTAGGACTTTTAAGTGACTGCACCTATGATTTAAAATTCAATAATTTCATGTAGACTTCGCTTGAGGACAAGCAAAAAGCTAAGTGTGGGGTTATATGATATGCACAAATCATATCACTTTTTTAGCATATTTTTAGGCACAATTTAGGGCAAAATTGGAGTTAAATCATTCTCAATTGACTGTTATTAACGCAATTTCGCAGTTTTTGTGATTTTAGAAGTTTTAGGTGAAATATGCAAGAAAATGGCAAATTTCAGGGCAAAAACGTGATTTTTGGAAGTTCAGAAGTCAGGACGGGCGTCCCGACCCGGTCAAAGCACCGGGACGGGCATCCCAGATCCGGTCAACAGATCGGGACGGGCGTCTCGAACCCTTGTACAGATTCCCACATTGTTTTCTGCATCAAAAATCACTTAGCTCCCCTGCTATAAATACCCCAAGACTTCCACAGTTGAAATCATCCCTCTCCACTTGATCTGAATCATTTAGTGGCTTCCAGTACACAGTTTTCTACTGTCTATGAGTCATTCAGTGATTTCAGGTGTTTTTCGTTCAAGTAGATTTCTAGTATTCGAGAGTGTCTCGTGTTCTTTATTTTCTGAGAGTCTGTCTCAGATCTTAGAATACGACTAGATAGAGTTTATTTTTAATATTCATAGAATACCCAGGATTTTGTTAGGAGATCCTAAGAGAGCACTAGGCGTTCGAAGAGTTAGTCAACATGGCTTTGCTTAAGCCCGGGACGTAAGGTAAAGTAATAGCTACTAGGCTGAGGAAGCGTCCTCCGAAGGTTCTGTCGAGCAGAGTCGGGTCAAGCAGTCCAGGATATACAAGCAGTTGCTCCATCAGCGGACCTAATAAAGGGTGAATACTTTATAGTGGTGGTCCCCTTGTCCCTCTCTTTATATTTTTGTACTGTGTTTGTCCAAAAACCCATTTGAATACTAAATTGTGATATTATGAATATGTGTTTTGCATGTTGAAGATGTTTACATTTTTTCGGAAAGGTCACCAGCTTAATTATCATTATGACTGTATATCTATTTGCTCTTTTAAATTAGATGAACGGTTATAGACAACTCCTAACCACGGTCTAATCATAACCTGTCTAGTTTAACAGGCCTTAAGATAGGGCTTTGTGTGAGGACGGAAGCATTAAGGTCTGCCATATTAGATGAAATAACCTATTGAAAAATCCACATTGCATTATGGACAAGGCAGAGCATCTATATGTCAGCATGAAGGAGCAATACACCGTGCATAGGTTATTCTTCTCACTCTCTTTTTATTCCAGCTTGTTCTAGAAGTTGACAGCTGTTTACTTCCGTTTATTTGTTGTCCTTGAACGTTTGTATTTGACAAAATATGCTACCTTTAGTATCATCTAGATTATGCTAGATTGCAGCTACCTTTAGGGTTTCATATTTATGTAATGCCTATTTAAGGCAACTTACAGCTATCTTAAAAGTATCCTGAAGGTACATTGATAATAAAACAAAAGAGTATCTCTATGTTTATTGTTGCGTTGTGTGCGTGTGTCACAAATTGAGAAGATAATAAAATAGAATAAATCAACGCAATCTTAACAAGTGCAAGTATACACCTGTCAACAAGTAATATATGTACCTAAGTACAAGATTATCGATCCCACAAAGATTTTGTTTGCCAATTATACATGCAAACATGATTTACATTTGGTTAAAAGAATAAAAGAATAAAGAATGATGAATAATGAATATTGGGTGGAGATTCGGAGGTTAAGCTACTGCTAAGATATTACTGCAACAACGGAAATGCTGTAGCATCACCAATGCCGCAACAATTCTACCTAACTACTACTACAGGACAGCCTACTGGAAAATCACCATAAGAACACAACAGGTAATACAATGCTGTAAAAATCAAGCAAAAAATGCAAATACAAACCAATAGTGAATCCAAGAATGCTAAGCATGCTTTTCGGTTTCCAAATTAACAATACAACGGTCTGGTTCTACCCAGACTACTTAGCCTACTAGTCTAAACCCCCGATAACATCGTCTCATGGAGTACGAAGTACCGTGAACCTAGAACAACACAAGGCAGTGAAATTGGTCGTGTCCCCTGCAATATTGACCGCATGGTCATGCTCCTCAAGCAAGTGCCATGCAATTAACGTGTCAACTAGACCCCTTCCGGTTAGAAAGCCAGATACTAGTTCGATACATAACTTGGATAGTCGTAACCACAAGTTATTCCTAACCCGTTTAAGTAATTGCATGAATAAACTAAGCATGCCCCATACAAGCATCAATAAAGAAAATGATACACAAAACTTATGCATTCTATTCATCTTATGCCACATTACGTTTTTCCACATGTTTATAATTTACTAGACTATAGCACCTCCAGGTTATGAATATATATTTTGCTGAAATGAATCATGAAAGACAAGGATTAAAGTAATAGGAAAAACAGTCCCTAGGTCCATAGTGACACTAGTCAATCCCAAGACGGAAAACATATCAATCCCAAAACATTTTTAATTAATCCTTGAATCCATGTAAATATTCTCATATCACCAAGAATATTCAATTACAAAACAGTAAGCAAATTGAAGAATATTCAATTACAAAACAGTAAGCAAATTGAAGAATATTCAATTACAAAACAGTAAGCAAATTGAAGAAATGGAAAGAGGGTTACTCGGGTCGGAGATCACCCTACTGCCCCAAATCGGATTTAATCAAGCTGCTGCTGTCCTTCGTTTCCTCCGAGTGATGCTGCTGCCTTCGGTTCTGTCCAGCTTAAAAGTCTTCAGCAATGTCACCCCAGCATTCTCAGGTATTTTCCACCCTAATCTAAGCTAAAAAACCACTCCAAAACAAGCTACCTACTGCCGATTATACATGATGCCCGTAGCTAAACACAAAACAATATTTCTCCTCCTCTCTCCAATGAACTTCTCCTCTCCTCTCATATATATATACATATATATATATATATATATAGAAAGTGCAGCTGCCACTGCCCCTTTTCTCCTGAAAACCCACCAGCTTTTGCAAAGTTATCATCATATGTATGTGTATATATATATATAGCAATTGCTGCTGTCACTGCCCCTTTTCTCCTGAAAACCCGCCAGCTTTTGCAAAGTTATCATCATCATATTTATGTATATATATATATATATACCCACTATATATATCTTCTTCTTTTTTGTGTATATATATATATATATATATAACAAGTGCTCCTATCATCATCATACGTATAGTGGTGAGTATTATATATATATATATATATATATATATATATATCTACATATAAATGCAAATTATCCACACATATTCCCCTTTCTTCACGGTCAACTTTTATCCAACTTCTTTTTACCAATTTCAACCATCAAAATTTCCTTTTTACCATTGTCAAAATAAATCAATTCAAATTAATTCCCAAATAATAACAAATCATATAGCTCCTCCACATTTTGAGAAATTAAATTGACTTTTAACAATAAATCCACATTTTTAGGTAAAAAGTGAGAAAATATCAAATCAACACATTTTCATTCCATTTTCCAAATAATTTCAGTTAATTCCCGAATAAAATGTGGCTAATTAGATGTGAATAACTCTATTATTTTAGAGTTATCACACCCCCAAACTTAGGTCATTGCTCGTCCCGAGCAATGCTGTAGCAATGCGGAAGCAACATAAATATACATACCCACATAAAAACTTTGTTCAGCAAGTTCAGTCAAACCTGAGACCAATGATTTCAGAAAGAGAAAATTCAAAATTCAAGTAGACACAATGTTCCATCCTTAGTTGAATAACCAAATATTAACTAACCCAAGCTCAAAGAATTTCCACTCCAGTGTACGTGTGAATAGTCTTTCCTTTTCAATTTCTCATTCATAAGTCGACATATGGTAGTCCTAAGGTTCATTTTGTATCCTCATACTCTATCTATTACACCCCTCTCCACTAATGTAGCAAATTTAGCAATAAAGATCAAAGAGGTCTTAAATTGGTTGTAATGTAGGCTAAGACTAAGGTAGGAAAAATATGGATAAAAAGTAGGCTCAAAACTTAGTCCTAGTCTGCTAGGAGCTTCTACCCAATGCTATCACTTCCCAAAATTTTTTTTGTTTTTTTTTTCACTGAATCAAAATGTTGTAGCAACACCAATGCTGCAGCAATTCTACAACATTATTTTTTGAATCAACTCAAGGAGCATAAACATTTACACCCTGCTTTAGAAATACGTGCAACATTTAACCACAATCAGTATTTAGCATTTGACCTCAAAGAAGCATAACACATATTTCCTTTTTGCTCTCTTTTTGTTCTTCTTTTTTTTTTCCTTTTTAAAGTAAAGAGGGTGCTTTCATTTTTTTCACACATGTTTTCATACACATACCCTCAATACGTAGAGCATTTATATTAGAAATTCAAATTTTCCTTAAATACCACTAATCCAAAAAAATAAAAATAAAATGATAATGCTGCAGCATTGTGCTGTAGCATTTCTATGTTCCTCCTCATAGCATTCTCAGCATACCCCCAAACTTATGTTTAACAGTGTTCATAGCAGACTAAGATCAAGTTTTGGGAAAACAAAGAATGAATACATGCAAAACATTTAGGATAAGTGGCTATTTAATAAGGGTGTCAAGAAATTAGGCTTAGGCTCAACTTGGGTTAACTAAGGAAGCAAAATATATTAGGGTAAGCTAGAAAGGCTCAAACGGTTCAAGAACATGCCTAAATCATTTCTTTAGTACCAACTATACTAGGATTTCTCCTCAAGGACTATAACAGATGAGTCTAAAAATTCTGAACCTTCATACCAAAGTGACTCTTTTTATAAACATGAAATTTCCAAGTAAGACCATGTGCAAAAGATAGGGAGTTGAAATAATTCTCACTTAGAGTCAACTAATACCTAATTATTCAGAAAAGAAGGTACATAGTCTACGAGAATGTACTTTTGTTTTTAAGATAACATCATAAATCGGGTCCCAAAAGTCTATGCTAATCCTGCTAAAACTAAGGTTCTAATGGGTCATATGAAAAATGCTGCCACATTCATGCAAACAGGTCTTCTATGCCAGATCAATCAATTTATAAGGCATCATAAAACAGTTATTCAGACAAGGCGTCCATGCATTCAAATAGATCACTTAGAATTTCAGCAAAGAGGATGTTTATGCATTTAAAAGACAGCATGAAAAAATTTTAAAATTAGCACCATTTTGAACTTTTTGCCACAAGAGGACACCCTCCCCCAAACTGAAGAGGAGCAATGTCCTCATTGCTGTAGCAACATGGGGAAAACAAGCCATTGGACTGATCATAAAAAGGGAAAACTAGTTCAACATGAAGCATGGGAAACAAACGCATTAGTGGCACATAAGTTCTCAATTCTCGGGTGAGAAGAAAGCAAACACAAATATACTAACAATTCAGGCGGTCATTGTTACTAAGTAAAAACATGAAGACCATTAAGACATGAAATTCGTTTTGAATCATAACCACCCTTTTGCCCAACACAATAAACCGAGATACACATCAACTGGCAGATCTGTCATTTCTACAAGCATGCTCACACACAAGAACTCAAGTATAACTAGAACCCTACATACAGCCAATACAATCCTCTATCTATTGGTAATGCAAAAATTGTACTCCATAAATTCTATACATGCTACTCAAGGAGTGTATACTCACATTAAGATAAGAGAAATGAACCAGAATTTTTTTTTATCAAGTACCATACACCAACTCACATTACCGAGAAGAAATAAAAATGTAGAAAGGTGAGTACTAACCTGGAATCTTCTAGTTTGTTGAAGGCCGAAAAGTATCCTTTAGACAACTCCCCACTCCTTTCTCTCTTTGTCTTTTCAATTCACACACATTCTCCACAAATAAAAAATAAAAATTAAACTAACCTTTTTGGTTTCCCAACAAGTTCTAGTTGTATGCCACCCATTGAAAATTTTGAAATTGAAAGGAACTAGGGCTGCTTGCATAAGTAGTCAATTCATGGCAGTCCCTTGTTGAATGGCACCGCCTGAATTCTGAAATTGAAATTGGACTAAGGCAGCCTTGAATGGCTTTGTCGGTGTGTGGCAGCTTGTTGTCACAGCATTTCTGTCGAGAGGCAGTGGCAAGTCCCATTTCTTTAATAAAATAGCCTTGACTCCTTTTGCTCTTTGACCGTAGGCATACCTGTATTAACAAGCAGAAGAGTACCGATAAGAGAGAAAGAGAACGACAGTGCAATATGAAATTGAAGTCTCAAAGCCAATTCTGAAAATTCTAAAAGAAACTCAGGAGTAAACAGCCATTAATTCCGAATTGAAGCACCTGAGAATAAAAGAACAACAATTAAAACAAAACAAGGAAAAGAAATCGAATGCTGAAAAAAAAAATAAAAACAAACAAGAAGAAATAAGAAAAACGAAATAAAAAGAAATGCAAAATAATAGATGAAAGTGTTCACTTATAGATTGTGCTCAATTAACTACTTAGCATCGACAAGTATTATAAGTGAAGAGTTTTGCACAATGTCTTCTTTAACCATGAAGTGACACTTCTTCCAATTGAGGACTAGGTTGGTGTCCTCACAACGTTTAAGCACCTTGGCCATATTCTCTAAGCATTTTTCAAAAGAGTCCCCAAATATGGAGAAGTCATTCATGAAAACCTCTAAATATTGCTCCACCATATCTGTGAAAATGGCCATCATATATCGTTGGAACATTGCTGGAGCATTACACAGTCTGAATGGCATTCTTCTAAATGCTAAAGTACCATAAGGACAAGTGAAGGTCATTTTGTTCTGGTCCTCTGGTGCTACAGCAATCTGATTGTAACCAGAATACCCATCCAGAAAGCAATAAGAATCCCATCCAGCCAACTATCCAACATTTGATCAATGAAAGGCAGTGGGAAGTGGTCGTTTCTTGTGGCTTTGTTTATCTTCTTGTAATCCATGCAAATTCTCCATCCTCAGCGCTGTTAGATATAGGATAAATAATGCCAAAATCTAGCCACTTGATAATTTTGTTCCTTTACCACTTCCTTCGTAATTGGATTTAATCATTTTTGCCCTTCTATTAAATTTTTGGAATTGTCTTCCAAAATTATCTTGTGCATGCATAAGGTTGGTCATATACCTTTAATGTAAGCTATGGTCCAGCACATAGCTCTCTTATGCTGATGCAAAGCTCCAAGCAATTCTCTTCCTGTTCAACATCAAGGAAGGCTGAAATGATCACTGGCAGCGTTGAGTCTGCCCCTAGGAAACCATACTTCAAATGCTGCGGCAATTGCTTCAATTCCAGCTGTGGTGGTTCTTCAACTGAAGGTTTTGTTATCTTGAAATCTCGAGAAGACAACTCCAAGGATTCAAATTGAGCTCGAAATCTGAACCTTTGGGGGTTTGCTTCTACCCAAGCTGAATGTGCTTTGGTCTCCACATTGCCATCATCATGTAGAATTTCCTCCATCAATGCATCCGTGGCATCCTCATCTTGCTCTTCATCTTTTTCTTCCCAAGAATCATTGGTGGTGATCTGAAAACACTCCTGACCTTCATCATGGAATTTCATGGCTTTGAATACTTTGAATGTGACTTTATCGTCCTGGAATCTCATGGTTAGCTCCCCTTTCTGCACATCAATAAGAGTCCTTCCCGTAGCTAGGAAAGTTCTTCCTAAAATAATGGGAACTTCCATGCCTGCTTCATAATTAAGAACAATAAAATCAGTTGGAAAAATAAACTTATCAACTCTTACCAGGACGTCCTCAATTTTTCCATCGGGGTGAGCTATAGACCTATCCGCTAATTGCAATGTTACCGTCGTAGGTCTTACCTTACCTATGCCCAACTGTTTGAAAACTGACATAGGCATCAAGTTGATGCTAGCACCAAGATCACACATGGCTATACCACAATATGAGTTTCCAATAGAGCAAGGAATATTAAAACTCCCCGGATCTTTCATCTTAGGGGGCAACTTGTCCTGCAAAAAGAAACTACATTTTTTGGTTAGTGAAACAATTTCATATTCTCCCAACTTTCTTTTCTTTGTAAGGATATCCTTCATAAATTTGGCGTAGTTGGGCATTTGTTCGATTGCTTCTACCAATGGAATGTTGATGTGCAACTGCTTTAAAATGTCCAAGAACTTCTTGAACTGCTCATCTTGTTTTTTTGGCAAACCTCTGTGGAAAAGGCATGCGTGGCTGTACTGGTTTGCTCTCTGGAATATTGCATTGTTGCAGCATCGGAGATGCTGCATCATTCGGCTGTTCTAGAATGCTGTTTTGCTGCAGCATTTGCGATGCTGCAGCATTTGGCTCCACTGCTTCTTTTTCAGCTACTGGAATTTCTGCATTCTAGCTGGACTCACTGGTATTCCTAGCTGCTCCAGACTTCATTTTTGGCTCGTCCAGTATTCTGCCACTCCGCAATGTAACTGCCTTGCAATGTTCCTTTCCTTCTCTTCTTGGATTTTCCGTATCGCTTGGAAGTGATCCTTGTGGTCTGCTCCTCATCTCCTGAGCTAACTGCCCCATTTGGCTTTCCAAGTTCCGTACAATAGAGGATAATCCCTGTATGGTTGTTTCTGTCTTTGCCATGAAGTCTCTCATCATGTTTTCTAAAGCGTTTGAAGGTGGTGGTTGTTGTAGAGGTCTTAGGGAGTACGAGAACAATTTCAGCCTCAACACTTCATCTGCTATCTCGTTTGCAACATTTGAAACATCACTGGTTTCAGATCGAACTGGGCTGCAGTAATCTCTGGTCTTACAATGCTTGGATTCAATTCATTAAACATAGGGACCGCATACTGTCGAATAGCATGGTCCCTATCGTCTGCCAACACCACAGGATTATAGACAGGTTCATTTTCTACAACACGCTGCTCCGCCATGTCTACCTTGTCCTTGGTTTGTTTCATTTTCCTCAACGCCTTGGTGGTTCTCTCAATCTCTGGATCAAGTGGCAGCACTGTAGTTTGAGAGCCCTTGCACATTTTACTGATGCAAAATAGCACATGTTAAGGAATGAATGATACACAAGCTGAAATTTAACAAATAATTCAGATCAATAATTCACAAAAATAGTTCAGCCTATGCATATTTATTCGTCCCTCATACATCATTTCAATAATCTCATAAGCTCAAGAATGAGTATAACATAAAACAACAAAAATATAACCAAATGCAAACAATATTTACAATCAATTGACACCAAAATCCCCGGCAACGGCGCCAAAAACTTGTTGCGTTGTGTGCGTGTGTCACAAATTGAGAAGATAATAAAATAGAATAAATCAACGCAATCTTAACAAGTGCAAGTATACACCGGTCAACAAGTAATATATGTACCTAAGTATAAGATTATCGATCCCACAGAGATTTTGTTTGCCAATTATACATGCAAACATGATTTACATTTGGTTAAAAGAATAAAAGAATAAAGAATGATGAATAATGAATATTGGGTGGAGATTCGAGGTTAAGCTACTGCTAAGATATTGCTGCAACAACGGAAATGCTGCAACATCACCAATGCCGCAACAATTCTACCTAACTACTACTACAGGACATCCTACTGGAAAATCACCATAAGAACACAACAGGTAATACAATGCTGTAAAAATCAAGCCAAAAATGCAAATACAAACCAATAGTGAATCCAAGAATGCTAAGCATGCTTTTCGGTTTCCAAATTAACACTACAGCGGTCTGGTTCTACCTAGACTACTTAGCCTACTAGTCTAAACCCCCGATAACATCGTCTCATGGAGTACGAAGTACCGTGAACCTAGAACAACACAAGGCAGTGAAATTGGTCGTGTCCCCTGCAATATTGACCGCACGGTCATGCGCCTCAAGCAAGTGCCATGCAATTAAAGTGTCAACTAGACCCCTTCCGGTTAGAAAGCCATATACTAGTTCGATACATAACTTGGACAGTCGTAACCGCAAGTTATTCCTAATCCGTTTAAGTAATTGCATGAATAAACTAAGCATGCCCCATACAAGCATCAATAAAGAATACGATACACAAAACTTATGCATTCTATTCATCTTATGCCACATTACGTTTTTCCACATGTTTATAATTTACTAGACTACAACACCTTTAGGTTATGAATATATATTTTGCTGAAATGAATCATGAAAGACAAGGATTAAAGTAATAGGAAAAACAGTCCCTAGGTCCATAGTGACACCAGTCAATCCCAAGATGGAAAACATATCAATCCCAAAACATTTTTAATTAATCCTTGAATCCATGTAAATATTCTCATATCACCATGAATATTCAATTACAAAACAGTAAGCAAATTGAAGAATATTCAATTACAAAAAAGTAAGCAAATTGAAGAATATTCAATTACAAAATAGTAAGCAAATTGAAGAAATGGAAAGAGGGTTACTCGGGTCGAAGATCACCCTACTGCCCCAAATCGGATTTAATCAAGTTGCTGCTGTCCTTCGTTTCCTCCTAGTGATGCTGCTGCCTTCGGTTCTGTCCAGCTTAAAAGTCTTCAGCAATGTCACCCCAGCCTTCTCAGGTATTTTCCACCATAATCTAAGCTCAAAAACCACTCCAAAACAAGCTACCTACTGCCTATTATACATGCTGCCCGTAACTAAACACAAAACAATATTTCTCCTCCTCTCTCCCGTGAACTTCTTCTCCTCTCCTCTCATATATATACATACATACATACATATATATATATATATATATGTATATATATATATATATATATATATATATAAGTATAGCTGCCACTACCCCTTTTCTCCTGAAAACCCGCCAGCTTTTGCAAAGTTATCATCATATGTATGTGTATATATATATATAGCTATTGCTGCCGTCACTGCCCCTTTTCTCCTGAAAACCCGCCAGCTTTTGCAAAGTTATCATCATCATATGTATGTATATATATATATATATACCCACTATATATATCTTCTTCTTTTTGTGTATATATATATATATATATATAACAAGTGCTCCTATCATCATCATACGTATAGTGGTGAGTATTATATATTATATATATATATATATATATAGATATATATATATCTACATATAAATGCAAATTATCCACACATATTCCCCTTTCTTCACGGTCAACTTTTATCCAACTTCTTTTCACCAATTTCAACCATCAAAATTCCCTTTTTACCCTTGTCAAAATAAATCAATTCAAATTAATTCCCAAATAATAACAAATAATACAGCTCGTCCACATTTTGAGAAATTAAATTGACTTTCAACAATAAATCCACATTTTTAGGCAAAAAGAGAGAAAATATCAAATCAACACATTTTCATTCCATTTTCCAAATAATTTCAGTTAATTCTCGAATAAAATGTGGCTAATTAGATGTGAATAACTCTATTATTTTAGAGTTATCATTTATCTACAAAATCCTTTATGGTATCAGAGCCATAGGCTTTCACCTAGGGTCTCTGCTGTGTCATTAAACCTTGATTTCATCATTCACATTATTAAGCCATGGCCGAAAAACAACCACATACCAACACACAAACCTTGAATCAAGTTGTCACCATTAAACTCTCAGAAAACAATTATCTTGTTTGGAGGCAGCAAGTTGTAGCTGCAATTTATGGCTACGGACTTGAGTCTTATATCTCCAAAAATGGAGTTAAACCCATTAAATCAGATCCCTTCTTTACCAGCTGGAAGAGGCAGGATCAACTCCTAGCTTCATGGCTCCTTTCATCTCTCACTGAGCATATCCTAGTTTCAACAGTTGGTCTTAATAGCTCCTAAGAAATCTGGGAAGCCTTGGAGACAAGTTTTGCCACTCAATCTAGGGCAAAAATCATGCAGCACAGACTCCAACTTCAGACCACAAGAAAGAAGGATCAACCTATGAGAGAATACCTCAACAAGATAAAGGTGTGCTGTGATATGCTTGGAGCAGCTGGTCAGAGGTTGTCTGATGAAGAACAGATTTCATACATTTTGAGTGGCCTAGGAAGTGAATATAACTCAGTGATGGTGAGTGTGAATTCCAGATTGGAACCATATACACTCAGAGAAGTCCATGCTCTACTGTTGAGCATTGAGAGCAGGCTTGAATGCCTTGATCTTTCTTCATCTCAGTTTGAATATGAAGGATCTTCTGCATTCTTACACACCGTTCGAAACTCCAGCTTTAATGGTGCTAAGAGAGGAAGTTACAAAGGCAGAGGAGGTCCTAGAGGCAGATCTGGCAGAGGATATAGAGGAAGAGGAGGAAGATTTGGAGGAAATAGAGTTTATTGTCAAATATGTCACAAGACCAATCATACTGCTGACAAGTGCTTCCATAGGACTAATCTCAACTATTCTCCAAGCAATGATGGTAGCAGCTATTCCTCTAATGGTGGTATCAACATCTCTCAGTATCAAAATGACCCATGTGTGAACCTAACTGGTGGAAGCAGTAGCAGCATTAGAGAGATTTCCCATGATAATTGTTGGTTTCCAGATTATGGAGCAACCAACCATGTTACATATGATCTTGGGAATCTCAGTCTTGCATCAGAATACTCATGATCAGAGAAGGTGCAAGTTGGCAATGGGATAGGTTTGAACATCTCTCACCATGGTTTGTCTAAATTTATGTTTAACCATGATAAGTCTTACTGCTTCAACCTCAAAAACCTTTTACATGTTCCACATATAACTAAAAATCTCATTAGTGTTTCTCAGTTTTGCAAAGATAATAATGTTTACTTTGAATTTCATCCCAACTTTTGCCTTGTGAAGGACCCAGTAACAAAACACATACTTCTTAAAGGAAATGTCAAGGATGGCTTGTATAGGTTCAGTCTTTCCAGCCCAGCTAAAGATCATGTTCTTCACTCTCACCAAATAACTAAGGGTGGCTCTAGACTTAGTGCTAGTCTCCTTGAAAATAATAGATGTCAGGATGTTTTTCTTTGGCATAAGAGATTGGGACATGTATCTTTTGATGTTTTGAAAAGAATTCTGAGTAACTGCAATATGGTTTTTGATCATAATAAAGCATTTCCAGTTTGTACTCCTTGTCAGCAAGTAAAAAGTCATAGGTTACCTTTCTTAAATTCCAATACTGATCATTATGACATTCTTGAGCTGATCTACACTGACCCATGGGGTCCAGCACCTATAACATCCAGAAATGGTTTTAAATATTACATTAGCTTTGTTGATCACAAAACTAGATTCACTTGGTTATATCTCCTTAAAGCTATATCAGAAGCTGCTGTTACCTTTATCAAATTCAAAAACCTTGTTGAGAACCTTGTTGGAAAAAGAATCAAAATTCTCCAAAGTGATGGAGGAAGTGAATTCAAGCCCTTAACCAAATATCTTTCTGAACATGGTATATTGCACAGATTGTCTTGTCCTTACACCCCTCAACAAAATGGACTTGTTGAGAGGAAACATAGGCACATTGTAGAAACTGGACTCAGTCTTCTTGCTACAGCTAGCATGCCAAAATCCTTCTGGGAAGATGCTTTTATAACATCTGTTTACATTATAAATAGATTGCCTTCAAAAGTGTTGAAATTCACTACTCCTTTAGAAGCCTTAAGAACTGTGAAACCAAATTATAAGATGCTTAAACTGTTTGGTTTCCTATGTTTCCCTTATCTCAGACCTTATAACAGCAATAAGCTTGAGTATAGGAGTCAACCTTCTACCTTTCTTGGTTATCATGATCAATACAAGGGTTATAAAGTCCTACTCCAAAGTGGAAAAATAATATTGTCCAGACATGTCATTTTCAATTAACTTGAATTTCCTTTCAAAAACAATTTTCCTCAATCTGATAAGGATGCTACCCAACATGAATGGAGTAATGCTCCCTTTCCAGTCATTTCACACAGTATACATGATCCTCAACATCCTAATAATATCACAACCTCTGATCACCATGGCCAAAGTCCTATCCTTTCCTCCTCTAGTTCAAAACAATCTACTCATTCTCCCATTCCCATATCACCTGATCAGACTTTTCATGGGGATAACATAATAATAGACTTACCATTAGAGGGTGTTCCTACTGTTTCTAACTATACTGATGATAATGTTGAGAGTGTTGTAGGAACTCATCACATGGCAACTAGATCTAAAACAGGAACTCATCACATGGCAACTAGATCTAAAACAGGTCACTCTAGACCCAAGAAGTTCGCCTTGAATGTTGGAACTGAACTGGAACCACAATCATATCAAGAGGCTCTACTAATCCCACAATGGAAGGAAGCAATGACCAGAGAGTTTGCAGCCTTGAAGAACAACAAAACATGGACACTTGTTCCTCATCCAAGGGATAGAGATGTTATTCAGTGGAAATGGATCTTCAAGATCAAGAAAAATGTTGATGGTTCAATATCCAGATACAAGGCTAGACTTGTAGCCAAGGGGTTCACACAGATTGCTGGACTTGACTACACAGAAACCTACAACCCTGTTGTGAAGCCAACCACTGTAAGAATAATCCTTTCTTTGGCTATAAGTAACTCTTGGACCATGAAACAACTTGATATTGACAATGCCTTTTTGAATGGGGAATTAATTGAGGAACTTTACATGAGTCAAGTACCAGGATTTGAGGAGTATGATAACAGTGGAGCACAGTTAGTATGTAAGTTAAAAAGGTCCCTTTATGGCTTTAAACAAGCTTCAAGAGCTTGGAACTCAAAATTATCTTCCGTTCTTTGTAATTTGGGATTCAAAAGTTCTGCAACAGATAGTTTCTTGTATTACAGAAGAAATGGAGATTGCAGCATCTTTATCCTTACATATGTTGATGATATAATCATCACTGGTAGTTCTTGTGTTGAAATCAACACTGTCATTGATAGTTTGAGCAAGAATTTTCCTTTAAAGGATCTTGGACAGTTACATTACTTCCTGGGAATTGAGATTTCACAAACTTCTTCAGGTGCCTTTCTTAATCAGAGTTCCTACATCACTGAAATTTTGAAGCAAACCAGCATGGTTGAGGCCAAACCAGTTGGATCACCTATGGTGATTAATCATCAACTATCAAAAATCAATGGTAAACCTATGGAAAATGGAACCAATTACAAGAAGGTTATATGAGCTCTTCAGTATGCCACTATCTCCAAGCCAGATATAAGCTTCAGTGTAAACAAACTTTCTCAATATATGCAAAATCCCCTTGATAATCATTGGAAAGCATTGAAGAGAGTACTTAGATATCTAGCTGGTTCCATTGATTTTGGCCCACATTTCGACTCAGATTCATCTCTACATCTCACTGGCTTTGCTGATGCTGATTGGGGTTCTGATGTTGATGATAGAAGATCAACATCAGGCTACTGTGTTTATATGGGTAAAAACCTTGTTAGTTGGAGTTCAAAGAAGCGAGTAGTTGTTTCAAGATCATCTTCAGAAGCTGAATACAGGAGTGTGGCTGCAGTAACTTGTGAGCTAGTTTGGATTCAAAAGTTGCTCTCTGAACTTGGGATTAAAGTGCCTCGACCAAGCATCATATGGAATGATAACACCAGTGCAGTTTCCCTATCCTCCAATCCAGTGTTTCACTCAAGAACTAAACATTTGGAACTTGATCTTCATTTCATTAGAGACAAGACTAAGGAAAGAATTGTATCTGTACGGCATGTACCTGGTCTACATCAAGTTGCTGACATATTGACCACACAATTAACTGGTCAATTCTTTGCCCGGTTTAGAAACAAGTTGAATATAACCTCTAAACGAGCTATAGAATTGACGGGGGCTGAAAAATCCACATTGCATTATGGGCAAGGAAGAGCATCTATATGTCAGTATGAAGGAGCAATACACCGTGCATAGGCTATTCTTCTCACTCTCTTTTTATTCCAGCTTGTTATAGAAGTTGACAGCTGTTTACTTCCGTTTATTTGCTGTCCTTGAACATTTATATTTGACAGAATATGCTACCTTTAGTATCATCTAGATAAAGCTAGATTGCAGCTAACTTTAGGGTTTCATATTTTTGTAATGCCTATTTAAGGCAACTTATATCTATCTTAAAAGTATCCTGAAGGTACAGTGATAATAAAACAAAAGATTATCTCTATGTTTATCTACAAAATCCTTTATGGTATCAGAGCCATAGTCTTTCACCTAGGGTCTCTAATGTGTCATTAAACCTTGATTTCATCATTCACATTATTAAGCCATGGCCGAAAAACAACCACATACCAACACACAAACCTTGAATCAAGTTGTCACCATTAAACTCTCAGAAAACAACTATCTTGTTTGGAGGCAGCAAGTTGTAGCTGCCATTTATGGCTACCGACTTGAGTCTTATATCTCCAAAAATGGAGTTAAACCCATTGAATCAGATCCCTTCTTTACCAGCTGGAAGAGTGATAACTCTCGAATAATAGAGTTATTCACATTTAATTTGCCACGTTTTGCTTTTGAAATAACTGAATTTATTTGGAAAATTGAATTAAAATGTGTTGATTTGATATTCTCTCTCTTTTTACCGAAAAACGTGGTTTTATTGTTAATATGTCAATTTAATTTAATTAATTTCCAAATATTTTCACGAGCTATATTTATTGGATTATTATTTGAGATTTAATTTGAATTGATTTATTGTAACAAGGGTAAAAAGAGAATAAAATATCAGATTTATTATTCAGCCATTTTTCAGAATTTATTGTATTTTTAACTTATTCAAAACATGGCAGCTGGAGCTGGAATCTCGCAGAGGATCCTGCAGCATGGAGGAAAAAGACAAAAACTTCAGAAGGCAGCTGTAATTTATTTTTGGACTATTCAGTTATTTGCTGGAATTTTATAAGAAAATTCCAGAAATATGGACAAATGGCAGATTAAGGCTGAATCTCGGTACAAGAGGATGCTCTATATATATTTGAGAAACCGAGAGAGGAAAAAGCTTTTGGAGAGATTAGACTCTTAAGCATTTAAAGAGAGATTGGTTTTTATTCTTTCTTAGATAGTTCAGTAGCATTTTCGGTAGCATAGTTTAGCTTTTCTTTTTAGTTTAGATTAATTTCTGTAGGGAAAAACCCGAGAGTGAGCAGGGTGACTTGTTGAGTGTTCATCAGCTGAGCAGAAAAGATGCCGCGACATCAGTCAGAGGAGAGTAGCACTGGACAAGCGTGATTAAACTGATCTGGGCAGCAACGTGATCTTAGACCCGAGTAATTCTCTGCCCATTTCCTCATTATTGTTCATTGTCTTGTATAGATTCTTGCTTGAATATTGGGCATGAGTTGAAGGAGACTTTTATGAATTGATTAAACTTGTTTTGTAATGGAATTATGTACCATGACGATGGGAGTATTTTTGTTACATTACTTTAATTCATGGATTTTGTTATTCTCTGTACTGAACATATATTTTTTAGCCTGAAGATGCTGTGACATAGTTAAGTATGAACATGTTGAGTAAACTGTTTTGATTATGATGACGAGTATGATGTAGCATTGCTTTCTGTTTTTATGATTACTGCTTGTATGTGGCATGCTTGGTTTATTCATGTAATTACTTAAATAGATTTAGCATCACTTGCGGTTACGACTGTCCAACGTATGAATCGAACTAGTATCTGGCCTTCTAACGGAGGGGAGCTAGTGGACATGATAATTATGTGGCACTAGATTGAGACGCATGACCGTGCGCTCAACATTGCAAGGGACATGACCAAATTCACTGACTAGTGTTGCTCTAGGTCAACGGTACTTCGTACTCCATGAGACGATGTTATCAGGGATCTAGACTAGTAGATCAAGTAATCTGGGTGGAACCAGATACGCTGTAGCATTAATCTGGAAACTGAAAGCATGTTTTGTATATTTGGATTCATCTCTCGTTTGTATTTACATTTTGGGCGTGAATGCCGCAGCATTGTATTACCTGCAGTACTCTTGTGGTTATTTCCAGTAGGCTGACCCCTAACTGTTAGTTTAGTTTTTTCTTTAGGAGTAGCATTGCCGTAGCATTAGACCAATCTCTATTCATTATTCATCATTCTTTATTCTTTATTCTTTTAACCATTTGTACAATCATATTTGCATTTGTAATTGGCTCACTTAGTCCATGTGGGATCGATAATCTTGTACTTAGGTACATATATTACTTGTTGACCGGTGTATACTTGCACGTGTTAAGATTGCGTTGATTTACTTCATTTTCTTATCTTTACAAATTGTGACACACGCACACAACGCAACAAGTTTTTGGCGCCGTTACCGGGGACTTTGGAGTCAATTGATTGTAAATATTGATTGCTTGCATTTGGTTACTTTTATTTTTCAGTCTATTTTTATACTCATACTTGTGTTTAATTTTCTATTGATTTAGTGTATGAGGGATGAATCTTTGTGCATAGGCTGAATTTTATTTGAATATTATTGATATTGATCATTTGATAATTTTCAGCTTGTGTATATCATTCATTCCTTAACGTGTGCTGTTTTGCATGAGTAAAACGTGCAAGGGCTCTCAAGCTACATTGCTACCACTCATTTCAGAAATTGAGAAAACAACCAAGGCGTTAAGGAAGAAGAAACAAACCACGGATAAGGTAGCTATGGCGGAACAACGTGAAATTCAACCTGAACCTGCCTACAATCCAGTGGTAATGGCAGATGATAGGGACCATGTCATTCGGCAGTATGCAATCCCTATGTTTAATGAATTGAACCCAAGTATTGTGCAACCGGAGATTGCCGTAGCACAGTTTGAGTTGAAACCAGTGATGTTTCAAATGTTGCAAACAGTAGGGCAGTTTGGTGGATTACCTGCTGAAGATCCACACTTGCACCTACGTTTATTTATGGAAGTAAGCGACTGTTTTAAGTTACCAAGGGTGACAGACGATGCTTTGAGGCTGAAATTGTTTCCTTATTCTCTGAGAGACAAAGCTAGAGCATGGCTTAACTCTCTACCCTCTGGTAGTGTGACTACATGGTAGCAGCTTACTGAGAAATTTTTGATGAAATATTTTCCTCCAACTAAAAATGCTAGGTTAAGAAATGAAATCACCTCTTTTCATCAATTAGAAGAAGAATCATTGTATGAGGCATGGGAAAGATTTAAGGAGTTGTTAAGAAGATGCCCACATCACGGAATCCCACACTGTATTCAAATGGAAACATTTTACAACGAGTTAAATGCACACACAAGAATGATAGTTGATGCTTCAGCAAATGGAGCACTTTTGGCAAAGACATATAACGAGGCCTATGAACTAATTGAGAGGATTTCCAACAACAACTATCAGTGGCCTACAACAAGACTACCTAGTGGAAGAAAAGTGGCTGGAGTATTGGAGTTAGACCCAATAACTTCGCTTTCAGCCCCAAGTGTCAACAATGTCCAATATGCTCAAAACACTAAGTATGCAACAACATGGCGGGCAGGTGGCAGAACCATCAAACCAGCCCAACGTAAGCCAGGCACAGGACGTGTGCTGTGTTTATTGTGGAGAGGGGCATCTATTTGAGGATTGTGTTCACAATCCTGCATCAATCTGTTACATGGGGAATCAAAACAGGGGTAACGGTCTTCAATCAAATACTTACAACCCTACTTGGAGGCAGCATCCAAATTTTTCTTGGAGAAATCAAGGGATGCACCCCAATCAAGGTATGAACCCAAGACCACTGCTCTAGTAGCAACAGTAGTACATCCAACAGCAGTAACAACAACTCCAACACCAACAAAGACCTCTACAATAACAACCACCTTCAAGCGCTTTAGAAAACATGATGAGAGAGTTCATGGCAAGGATGGAAACAACTATACAAGGACTATCATCTACTATTTGGAACTTGGAAACCCAGATGGGGCAGTTAGCCCAAGAGATGAGGAGTAGACCACAAGGATTACTTCCGAGCGATACAGAAAATCCAAGAAGAGAAGGAAAAGAACATTGCAAGTCTGTAACATTACGAAGTGGTAGAATACTGGACGAGCCAAAAATGAAGTCTGGAGCAGCTGAGAAGACCAGTGAGCCCAGCAAGAATGCAGAAATTCCAGTAGCTGAGCCAGAACCGGTGGAGCCAAATGCTGTAGCATCGACAATGCTGCAGTAAGGCACCATTCCAGAACAGCCCGATGTCGCAGTAGAACAATGTTCTAGAAAGTAAGCCAGTACAGTGACGAATGCCTTTTCCACAAAGGTTTGCCAAAAAGAAATAGGATGAGCAGTTCAAGAAGTTCTTGGACATTTTGAAACAACTGCACATTAACATTCCATTGGTAGAAGCAATAGAACAAATGCCCAACTATGAGAAATTCATGAAGGATATCCTTACAAAAAAGAGAAAGTTGGGAGAATATGAAATTGTTTCATTAACCAAAGAATGCAGTTTCTTTTTGCAGGACAAGTTGCCCCCTAAAATGAAAGATCCAAGGAGCTTTAATATTCCTTGTTCCATTGGAAACTCATATTGTGGTATGGCCTTATGTGATCTTGGTACTAGCATTAACTTGATGCCTATGTCAATTTTTAAGCAATTGGGCATAGGTAAGGTAAGACCTACGACGGTAACACTACAATTAGCAGATAGGTCTATAGCTCACCCAGATGGCAAAATTGAGCATGTCCTGGTAAGAGTTGATAAATTTATTTTTCCAACTGATTTTATTGTTCTTGATTATGAAGCAGACAGAGAAGTTCCAATTATTTTGGGGAGACCTTTCCTTGCTACAGGAAGGACCCTTATTGATATTTAAAAAGGGGAACTCACCATGAGGTTTCAAGATGATAAAGTCACGTTTAATGTATTTAAAGCCATGAAATTTCATGATGAAGGTGAGGATTGTTTTCACATATCCACGGCTGATTCTTTGACAATTGAAGATGAAGAGCGAAGGAAATATAGAGATGATGCATTGGAAAGAGTGTTGATGGAGGAAATGTTGCACGATGATGGTAATGAAGAAGAAGAAGAATATTCAGCGTGGTTAGAAGCAAATTCTCATGGTTTCAAGTTTCACGCGGAATTTGAATCCTTGGACTTGACTTCTCGGGAGAACAAAGTGATATGCATAAATCATATCACATTTTTAGCATGTTTTAGGCATAATTTAGGGTGAAATTGATAGTAAATCGGTCTTAATTAATTGCTATTAACTCAATTTCACAGTTTTTGTGATTTTGGAAGTGTCAGGTGAAAAGTAGAAGAAAATGGCAAATTTCGGGGCAAAAACGCAATTTTCAAAAATTCAGACATCGGGGTGGGCATCCTGAATCAGGATGGGCGTCCAGATCTGGTCAACAGGCCAGGACTGGCGTTCAGGACTTGGGACGACCGTCCTGGCCTGGTCAACAGGCTGGGATGGACGTCCCAATCCAGGACGGGCGTCCCGAGCTGCAGTTCAGAGTCCCACATCGAAGTTTTGGGAGAAAATCACTCCAGAAAGCTGTTATAAATACCCCAGGCCTTCCTTAGTTGAAATCATTCCTCTCCACTTGATCTGAGTCATTTAGTGACTTCAAGTATACAATTTTCCAGTATACCAGTCACTTAGAGACTTAGATTTCAGTATAAATTTTCTTTTATTTCTAGATAGTGTCTCGTTTTCTTTGTTTTTGAGAATTAGTCTCAGATCCTAGGATACGATAGATAGGTTCGTTTCTGGTATTCATAGAATACCCGAGATTTCGTTAGGAGATCCTAAGAGGGCTCTAGGCGTTCGAAGAGTCAGTCCACAAGGTTGGGCTTAAGCTGGGTATTAAGGTAAAGTCCAGCTACTAGGCTGAGGAAGCGTCCTCTGAAGGTTGTGTGGAGCAGAGTCGGGTCGAGCAGAGTCAGGTCGAGCAGTCCAACATATACAAGCAGTTGCTCCATCGGCGAGACTAAGTAAAGGGTGAATTCTTTATGGCATCAGTCCCCATGTCCCTCTCTTTATATGTCTGTACTGTGTTCGTCCAAATATTAATTATGTTTATTTGATTATGATTCTATGAGTATTTGTTATACATATTGAAGTTCTTATGATTTTTCGAAAATGGCCACCTGCTTAATATTCATTATGTCTGCATGTCTAATGTAGTTTCTTTTAAACTAAATATAGGGTTACAGACAATTCCTAACCACTGTCTAATCATAACCTATTTAGTTTAACAGGCATCAATTTAGGACTTTCCCGTTGGAAGCATTGGTGTCTGCCATATTAGATAAAATAACCTACAAAACACCCTGTTTGTTAGAGTAGTCTAAGTAGGCTGAGTTTATGTGTTTATGCCGGCGTTAGGGCGAGTGGCATGATCCTCGAAGTGACATAGGGCTTTCATGGATGCCTTTAGCTCGAACCGTGAGTAGGGCCATCATTAAGGTAGGGCGGTTTATCAGGTAACTCAGATGTGGTACACCTTTAAACTCAGTACATAGTTGCAATCTAGGCCAAGATATATCTAAAACACTCGAAGATAGGTCAATCAACATGTAGGAACAGTATAACATAGAATCAGGATATTATCTGTAAAACACTTTTAGGTTTAAATGAACTTAAATCTAGTGAAGAATGAATCACCCTCTCATCAAAGATATTGATGAACGATTGCATAACTGGATCATAAGATAAGAGTTAGGGTAAGAGGATAGTTACTACTAAGCTGTTACCACTTCCCTGGGAGTACGATATTTAATTTAAATAAAATCGTAGATACTTTCCAACAGACTAGCTACACGATAGGTCCTTAGGTTCTAACTGATTAAGTGACAACATAGAGACTAAATGTGACAATTAGTCAATCTAAGTCCTTAATTACTCATAATCAACATAGGGTAAAACAACACCTATTTAGCATATCAGTCGGAAGCAGTATCAGATTTTTGGCGTTGTTGCCGGGGAGATATCATAATGAATTTAGGATTCCTGATTAAAATTCTGGAGACTTATGATAGGTAACGGTAGTAACTTAGACCTTAGACCCAACATTTATTTTATGCTAGTTAGACAATCAATTTCCGAAATATAGGGTTGTCATAACTAATTAATTTTAGATATTATATGGAATTAAGACATTTAGGATAATCAAATTTTAGAAAATTATTCTAAAACCATATTGAGGAAATTTAACTGCTTTCGAAAAAAAAGAAATTTTTTTTTCTAAAAATTCAAAACCCGAAAAAATTTTGTATTTTTCTTGTTTAATGGTGAGTTATTCTTTTTCCTATCTCTTGTATAAATTGTTTTCTCTTTCATAGTTGAATATGTGTTTTCTTCCAAATTTTTCTAATTTTTCACATTCCGTGTAACTCCACTAACCAGTTTGCTCAGGCTTAAACGTATTCTTCTCTGTAGTTGCATGACTCGAACTTCAGAAGCTAACCTTGAAACCCCAGTTGAGAATCCTGAACGTCTCATCCGTACAGCTAATAGGCGAAGAACAGAGATGGCTGTTGAAAGACCTCCTCTCGAATCCTACATCCAGCCACAGACTGTTCCAGTATCATCCGCCATCCAAATCCCTGGAAACCCTCGCTATGATCTTAAACCGAATATGATCCAGTTGATTATTAATCGGGTTCAGTTTGGAGGAACTGCAGCCGAGAATCCACTAGAACACTTATCTGATTTCTCTTCTCTCTGCGAAGGCCTCAAGGGAGATCATACTGCAGAAGTAACCAAACTAAACCTCTTTCCCTACTCACTGAGGGACAGAGTTAAGAGATTGTTGGCCCAACTACCTACTAACTCCATCACCTCTGCAGTCCTAGAATATTGAAGGGCTCTGTCCAGTTTTACTCAAGCTGCTAATGAGACAGTGATCGAAGCTTGGGACAGATTCAAGGAGCTACTCAGTCTCTGCCCCCAACATGGACTTACCGAAGCATTGCTGATCCAGCAATTCTACGGGGGTATGACAGACATGGGTAAACAAGTTCTTGATGGACTCAATCCCCAGAGCGGTTTCAATGGAATGACTGATGTAGATGCTAGAAAAGCTCTGGAGAGGCTTTATAGGAATAGCAAGAACTGGCGCACAAGTGGCCGAGCTAAGAAGCAACCAGTAAATGTGGCCCTCGCCTCCACTGATGATCAATTTAAGGCACTGAAGGCCAGCATTACTAATCAACTGAATGCTTTCCAACAAGGGAAAAGCGTTCAGTCAGTGTATCAAGTCTGCAAATTTTGCCAAGGACCGCATTTTAGTGGAGAATGTTATGGTAATGGAATATTGACTATTCCAGAGGATATGGAACAAGTGGATGCAGTGAACTCTGCTCCTATAGGAAATACCTACAATCCCACTTGGAAGAACCATCCGGGATTCAGCTGGAGAAACAATTCCGGGACTGCTAACTTCCAGAAAAGGGTACCTCAGCAACTACCATATCCACAGAACCAGCAAGTCGCTTTGCCTGCACCTAGGAACTACATCGTTCCAACTGACCCCATGCAAGAATTCAGGGACATGCTGAAAAGCATTGCCGACTCTAACAAGGAAATGATAGAGTCTAACAGGAAGGTTCATGAAGCTCATGCAGAAAGAATCCAGCAGAACGAGAACAGACAGAAGCAGACCGAGTAAATAGTCAGAAATACACAAGCTGCTGTATAAACCTTGGAGAGACAAATGGGTCAGCTATCCACCCATCTCTCTCACAAGTCCCAGGGAACGCTACCAAGCAACACTGAGACCAACCCCTAAACTGAATGCAAGACCATCACTCTAAGATCTGGTAAAGTTCTATCTCCATCTCCGTCTAAACCATCTGATCCTCCTATTCTTGTGCAGGAACCAAAAGAAGGCTCCAAGGATCCAACGCCGACGGATGTCGAAATCGAAGTGGCAAGGAAAGGGAAGACGAAGTTTATTCCTGAGTACATGCCAAAAGTACCTTACCCTGCCAGACTTATGCACAATAAAGATAAGGAGCAATTTGAAAAGTTTCTTAAGAATTTTAGCCAGATTCATGTTAATTTGCCTTTACTTGATGTTATTTCTGAAATGCCAAAGTATGCTAAGTTTTTAAAAGAAGTTGTTAGTAATAAAAGAAAATTTGACATGGACAAGGTGGTTCTTAATGAAGAGTGTTCGGCGGTTTTGTTGAATAAACTACCGTCTAAACAGAAAGATCCTAGTTGTTTTACCTTGCCATGTACAATTGGAAATATTACTAACATGCATGCATTAGCAGACTTAGGAGCTAGTATTAATCTCATGTCATCTAGTTTATTTGATAAATTAGGATTGCATGACTTGAAAACGACTAGGATGTGCATACAACTTGCAGATAGGACAGTCAAAATCCCCAAAGGAATAATTGAAGATCTCTTAGTAAAGGTCGGAAAATTTGTGTTCCCTGTGGACTTTGTTGTCATGGATATGAATGGGGAAGGAGGAGTGCCCCTGATCCTAGGTCGACCATTTCTAGCTACCTCAAAAGCATTAATAGACGTCAGTAATGGTCAAATCAAGTTAAGGGTAGGTAATGAGGACATCACTTTTGATCTGAATGAGACCCTTAGGTATCCCATGCATTTAGATGATACTTGTTTTTGTGTGGATGCTATTGAACACTTGATTGCAGTTAACGTGACAGACCTATGCTCAAACTATCAAGTCCTGAGTGAGTACTCCCTAGAATTAGAGGAGTCTGAACTTAGCTCTTCTGAATATGAAATTAATTCTGATAGTTTCACTGAGATAGGTGATGATGAGATGAAGAAAGAACAAACTTCGTTTGAAGATCCACCATACTTGGAACTGAAGGAACTGCCCACTCATCTGTGCTATGAATTCCTAGACGACAACAAGAAACTTCCCATTATTCTTGCAGCTGATCTGACTGCAGAACAATGGAAGCTGACCGTGGACATGTGCAGAAAGTATAGAAGAGCCTTTGCCTACAAAATTGCAGATATTCCAAGTATTAATCCAAGCTTTTGTTCGCATAAGATTCTTCTAGAAAATGAGTATAAGCCATGTGTGCAACCTCAAAGGAGGTTGAATCCTAATGTGTGTGATGTTGTTAAGAAAGAAGTAATCAAACTGTTAGATGCAGGACTTATCTACCCTATCTCAGATAGTGAGTGGGTAAGCCCGGTGCAGGTAGTACCTAAGAAAGGCGGTATAACAGTTGTCAAATGAACATAATGAACTAATCCCTACGAGAACTGTAACTGGTCATCGTGTATGCATAGACTATAGGAAACTAAATACGGCCACACGAAAAGCCACTTCCCCCTTCCTTTTATTGACCAAATGTTAGAAAGATTGTCTGGACATATGTTTTACTTTCTTGATGGGTTTTCTGGTTTTTTCAAATTCCTATTTCCCTGAGGACCAGCATAAAACTACTTTCACATGCCCTTTTGGAACATTTGCATATAGAAGGATGCCTTTTGGTTTGTGTAATGCACCTGCTACATTTCAACGTTGTATGACTGCTATTTTTGAGGACATGTTAGGAAAATCTATGGAAGTATTCATGGATGACTTTTCTGTTTTTGGTAATTCATTTGAGGTTTGTCTAAAGAACTTGGAATTAATGTTGAAACGTTGTATAAAATCTAACTTGGTTTTAAATTAGGAAAAATGCGACTTCATGGTAAAAGAGGGAATCCTTTTAGGACATAAGATCTCACACCTAGGTATGGAAGTAGATAAGGCCAAAATTGAAGTTATTTCAAAACTGCCTCCACCCAAGAATGTGAGAGCCGTTAGAAGTTTTTTGGGACACGCTGGCTTTTATCGTAGGTTTATAAAAGATTTCTCATTAATAGCCAGGCCGTTGACCAATTTACTCGGAAAAGATGTTCCATTTGTCTTTGATGTAAAATGTCTAAAAGCTTTTAATAGACTTAAGGAACTTTTAACTACTGCACCTATCATGACGTCACTTGACTGGAGTTTACCTTTTGAACTTATGTGTGATGCTAGTGATTATGCAGTAGGAGTTGTTTTAGGACAAAGACATGATAAGAAATTTCATGTAATATATTATGCTAGTAAAACCTTAACTGATGCTCAGGAAAATTACACTACAACAGAGAAGGAATTATTAGCAGTAGTATATGCATTTGACAAATTTTGATCTTATCTAGTCCCGTCTAAAACTATTGTTTATACTGATCATTCTGCATTAAAGTACTTGTTCAATAAAACCTACGCAAAGCCAAGATTAATCAGATGGGTTTTATTGCTTCAAGAATTCGACATAGAAATTCGGGATAAGAAAGGGGCAGAAAACTTAGTCGCAGACCACTTGTCCAGGCTAGAGAATCCGACCCTAGAAGCTATTGATGAATCAATTATATCTGATAAATTTCCGGATGAGAATCTATGTGCATTGTTTGCTATTTTCTCACCACCTTGGTTTGCAGATATAGAAAATTACTTGGCAGCTCGGACTCTCCCTAGTGATATCACTGCTCAACAAAGAAGAAAATTCTTTGTTGACCTGAAATATTACTATTGGGAAGATCCTTTTCTATTTCGAATATGTGCAGATCTGATGATCAGGAGATGTGTCTCTCAAGAAGAAGGTTTCCAAATTCTAGAACATTGTCACTGCGGACCAGCAGGCGGTCCCTTAGCTATAGCTAATACCGCCCGAAAAGTATTAGAAGCAGGCTTCTACTGGCCTACCATATTCAAAGATGCCGCAGCGTTCACAGGATAGTGCGATGCCTGTCAGAAAGATGGAACCATATCTTCTCGAGACAGTCTACCCCAATAGGTAATTCAAAGTGTAGAGATATTTGACATATGGGGTATAGACTTTATGGGTCCGTTTCCTCCCACTTTTGGTAAGAAGTACATCATAGTAGCTGTAGAATATTTTTCAAAATTGCCTGAGGCACATGCCCTACCTACAAATGATGCTAGAGTCGTGTGCAGATTCCTTAAGCAGATTTTTGCCAGATTTGGATGTCCGAAAGCCCTAATCAGTGACCGAGGTACACACTTCTGCAACTCTCAATTGCAGAAGGTACTTTAGCAATACGGAGTTCAGCATCGCTGATGTAGTTCCGATTGGTATGTTAAAAGATAAGCTTTATTTACCTATGACGATTATGAGTAATTAAGGACTGAGTCTTACTAACTGTCACTTAGCATTCAATTATTGTCACTTAATCAACCAGAACCTAAGGCAGAGTACCTATCGTGTAGCTAGTCTGTTAGAAAGTATCTACGATTTTATTAAGTTAAATATCGTACTCCCAGGGAAGTGGTAACGGATTAGTAGTAACTAGCCTTTTATCCTAACTCCTATCTTATGATCCAGTTATGCAATCTTCATCAATGACTTTGATGAGATGGTGATCCATTCTCCACTAGGTTTAAGTCTAATTAATCCTAGAAGTGTTTTATAGATGAGTCCTGAATCTATGTTATACTGTTCCTATATGTTGATTGACCTATATTCGAGTATTTTAGATATATCTTAGCCTGGATTGCAACTATGTTCTGTGTCTGGAAAACATCGGCACTCTGAATATGGAAAACAACTAGAATATGTTATTTGGCAAGCATCGCAGGACTGTATCAGAGATACAAAAGTCCTTGAATATGGTGGGTCAACAAGATCCTGCTTTCAACACTTTCCGGACAGTGTTGATAGCAGTCAATTGGTCTCCTGTAGATCCTTGATGACAATGCTCCAAAATTTTGTGGCCTTCGTCTTTTGAGATACGTCTTCTGATCACTTACCCTGCAACGATTCAAAATAGAAAAACGGATCTCCCTAGTAGTAACATTCCAAATCAACAAAGAATTTCTTCTTTTGTTGATAAGTGATATCACTTGGGAATAATTAGCAACTAGATAATTAGTAATATCAGTAAACTACGGAGGAGAATCATTATTCATAGCAAATAATTTCTCATTCAGAAGTTTATCAGATACTACTGTCTCGTCAATAGCTTCTAACTCGGGGTTTTCTAATCTAGACCAAAGGTTTGCTTTCTAGATTTTTAGCCCTTTTTCTTATCCCGTCTTTCTATATCAATTTCAATAGAACTTAACTAATCAATCTTGGTTCATCATTAGTTTTATTGAACAGATATCTTAGAGTAAAGTAATCAGTGTATACTATTGTTTAGACTAGGCATGGCATGAATGTATCATAGGCATATGCAATAACTAGTAATCCCTTTTCAGTGGTGGTAAGGTTCTACTAGGCATCAGTAAAAGGTCTTACTTGCATAGTGTATAATATGAAGTTCTAATCATGCCTATTTCCTAAAACAATCATTACTATATGGTCACTAGCATCACATATTAATTCACAAAGCAAATTCCAATTAGGTGATGTCATAATGGGTGCAGTAATTCCTTTTGGTTTAAACAATCTCATGCATTTATCATCAAACAAAAGGAACATCCTTTCTCATTAGAATACTCAGAGCTTTGTCTATTAAAGAAAATTTTATTTCATGATTCTGTCTAATAGACTAAGCATGACCTAAGAAAATTCCACAATGATATTTCTTCCAGATTAAAACCTGAGCCAAAAATTGACAACTCAGAAAAATATTCTATCCTCATTTCCATTTTTATTTTTTTCGAAATTAAGTAATAGGGAAAAAAATGAAAAAGAGAAACAAATGTACGAAAAAAAACAACTAAGAAAGAACAAGAGATAGGGAAGAAGAACAACTTACCGTTGAGCAAGAAAATACATTCTTTTTTGGATTTTAAATTTTTAACATTTTTTTTCTTTTTATGTTTAATTTCGAAAGCATTAAATTCCCTCAATATGGTTTTAGAATAATTTTCTAAAATTGGGTTATCCTAAGTGTCTTAATTCCAGATAATATCTAAAATCAATTAGTTATGATAACCCTATATTTCGGAAATTGATTGTCTAACTAGTATAAGATAAGTGTAGGTCTAAGGTCTAGGTTAGTACCGTTACCTATCATAAGTCTCTAGAATTGTGGCCTTTAATCCTAAATTCATTATGATATTTCCCCGGCAACGGCGCCAAAAATCTGATGCAGTTCCGATTGGTATGCTAAAAGATATGCTTTATTTACCTATGTCGATTATGAGTAATTAAGGACTGAGTCTTACTAACTGTCACTTAGCATTCAATTATTGTCACTTAATCAACCAGAACCTAAGGCAGAGTACCTATCGTGTAGCTAGTCTGTTAGAAAGTATCTACGATTTTATTAAGTTAAATATCGTACTCCCAGGGAAGTGGTAACGGCTTAGTAGTAACTAGCCTTTTATCCTAACTCCTATCTTATGATCCAGTTATGCAATCTTCATCAATGACTTTGATGAGATGGTGATCCATTCTCCACTAGGTTTAAGTCTAATTAATCCTAGAAGTGTTTTATAGATGAGTCATGATTCTATGTTATACTGTTCCTATATGTTGATTGACCTATATTCGAGTATTTTAGATATATCTTAGCCTGGATTGCAACTATGTACTATGTCTAAAGGCGTACCACATCCGAGGTTTCTAATAAACCGCCCTACCTTATTGACGGCCCTACTCACGGTTCGGGACGAAGGCATCCATGAAAGCCCTATGTCACTTCGGGGATCATGCCGCTTGCCCTAGCCGCCGGCATAATCGGACTCAGCTCGGCCTACCTAGACTACTCTAACAAGCAGGGTGTTCAGCAGGTTATTTTATCTAGCATGGCAGGCACCAATTGATGCATGTTAAACTAAATAGGTTATGAATAGACCGTGGTTAGGAATTGTCTATAACCCTAACTTTAGTTTTAAAGAGCACATTAGACATGCAGACATAATGAACTTTTAGCAGGTGGCTATTTCCGGAAAAACATAACAACTTCAACATATAAACAAATATGCATAAGAATCGTAATCTGATATTCAAATTAATATTTAGATAAAACAATTCGTAAACATACCGAACCTCGTCTAAGGGACCCACTGTCATAAAGTAATCACCACTCTATGCAGGTCCAGCCGGCGCTGCAGCTCTTGTATGCTCCTGACTGCTCGATCCTACTCTGCTCGGCAGAGCCTTCAGAGAACGCTCCTCAGACCTAGTAGCCATTGCTTTACCTTACATCCCGGGCTTAAGCAAATTGCCCTAATCTGACTAAGAACACGCACCCTATCTCTCTCTTAGGATCTCCTAACGAAATCCCGATATTCTATGAATACAAAAAACGAACCTATCTATCGAAGCCTAATCTCTGAGACTATTTCTCAGAAACTAAGAAAACGAAACACTAAAGAAAGAAAGAAACCTAAAACTGAAACCCGAGTCTCTCAGTGACTTGTGTACTCAAGAATTGTACACTGGAAGTCTCTTAATGACTCAGATCGAGTGGAGAGGAATGAAATCAACTGTTGGAGGCCTGGGTATTTATAGCAGCTTTCTGGAGTGAAAATCTCCAATAATTTCGATGTGGGACAACTTCTGCTGCTTCTGGACGCCCGTCCTGGTGGTTTGACTGTGTCGGGACGCCCGTCCCGGACCGTTGACCAAGTCAGCATTTTCAAAAATTGCATTTTTACCCCAAAATTTGTTGTTTTCGTCTACTTTTCACATGACACTTCCAAAATCAAAAAAACTGTGAAATTGAGTAAATAATAATCAATTAAGATCGATTTCCTATCAATTTCATCCTAAATCATACATAAAAACATGCTAGGTAAATGGCCCTACTCACGGTTCGAACAAAAGACAGCTATGAAAGCCCTATGTCACTTCGGGGATCACGCCGCTGGCCCATATCCGCCGGCATAATGCTCTACTCAGCCTACCTAGACTACTCTAACAAACAGGGTGTTCCGCAGGTTATTTTATCTAGTATGGAAGACACTAATACTAATTGATGCCTGTTAAACTAAACAGGTTATGAATAGACCGTGGTTAGGAATTGTCTATAACCCTAATTTTAGTTTAAAAGAAACTACATTAGACATGCAGACCTAATGAATATTAAGCAGGTGGCTATTTCTGGAAAAACATAACAACTTCAACATATATAACAAATATTCATAACAACCATAATCTGATATTCAAAATCATTCTTTGGACAAACACAATAACAACATATAAGAGAGGGACATGGGGACAGATGTCATAAAGAAATCACCCTTTACTTAGTCTCGCAGATGGAGCGTACTACTGTATATGTCGTATTGCTTGACCCGACTCTGCTCGCCAGGACCTTCGGAGGACGCTTCCTCAGCTTAGTAGCTGGACTTTACCTTACGTTCTGGGCTTAAGCCCAGCCCTGTGGACTGACTCTTCGAACGCCTAGAGCTCTCTTAGGATCTCCTAACGAAATCCTGGGTATTCTATGAATACCAGAAACGAACCTATCTATCGAAGCCTAAGATCTGAGACTAATTCTCAAAAACTAAGAAAAACGAAACACTAAAAGGAAAGAAAGAAAACTTATACTGAAATCTGAGTCTCTGAGTGATTTATGTACTAGAGAATTGTACACTGGAAGTCACTGAATGACTCAGATCGAGTGGAGAGGGATGATTTCAACTGAGGAAGGCCTGGGGTATTTATAGCAGCTTTCTGGAGTGAGTTTCTCTCAAAAATTCGATGTGGGATTCAGAATTCTGGTTCGGGACGCCCGTCCTGGTCTGTTGACCAGGTCAGGACGGCCGTCCCGAGTCCTGGACGCCTGTCCTGACCTGTTGACAAGGTCAGGACGCCTGTCTTGAACCGAGATGCCTGTCCTGAACCGGGACGCCCTCCCCGAAGTCCGAACTTCTGAAAAATTGCATTTTTGCCCTGAAATTTGACATTTTCTTCTACTTTTCACCTAACACTTCCAAAATCATAAAAACTGTGAAATTGAGTTAATAACGAGCAATTAAGACCGATTTGCCCTCAATTTTACCCTAGATTATGCCTAAAAACATGCTAAAACGTGATATGATATATGCATATTAGATAACCCCACACTTAGCTTTTTGCTTGTCCTCAAGCAAAGTCTACATGAAGTTAGTGATTCTAAATCATTGTGCAATCACTTAGATTCATAGTTATGTTTTTATTCCAAAAATTCATTCAGACAATTCTTAACACAGGTCTGACTGGTTGGGTTGCTATGACAAGGTCTCAAATATCTTTAGTAGTTTGTTATAATCAAGCAGAAAACAATTTAACAACTAGGTTGACCTCCTCTCTTAGTCACAAGGTCTTCCTGATGTGTAGTGTGTGTACTAGTCTAGACCAGATAGTCAACACAATATACTCTCGTCTTAACTACTACCAGATAATACTTCGACCATGTCGCTAGACATAATAACAATAGACAACTTTCTGAGTTCTGAGCCTTGGTGATCAAATTTTTAATGATTTAGCATTTATTGATTTTCTTTATAGATTCAGGGTATTTTGAGTCTTCTTAGAACACGTCAACTTCAACTACCCATGTAGCGAGTCCCACTCCGATGACTCCCAGACCTACACGACCTTAGGGCATCAGGCTTTAAGTTCCCAGAAGGAGTGGTGCTCGAGTAGCGAAGGCCGCTGGCAAACTACCCTTATTTAATTAACTCTTTTTTTTTTGTTTCTTTTCACTTTTAGCTCCGAGTCTCATCTAGTTATTCTAATTGCCAATACATCCACAACTGGTCTAATTTTATCTAGTTAAGTCTTGAAAAGGTAATTGGCTGAGGTTTCTAATCCAGGCTAAGTTGTGCTCAGTTATCAGGAATTCCATGTTTCTAATCAATTAGTTCAAAATAGCTATCACATTGCCTCCTACTAAGTATGAAAGAATGTAAATTTTAGAAGTATGAAAGAATGTAAATTTTGAAAAATTTTGGAAGGGTGTGAAAATATGGGGAAAACAAGCAAAATCATTCAAAAAGTTTCAAACCACTACAGTGCACAGTGTACTGCTACCCCACACTTAAGTTTGACACTGTCCTCAGTGTTCATGAATTTCTAAACTACCCCACACTTATTTGAAAACCTATGGGTAAGAAAGAAAATAGGACAGTAAATGAAATAACATAGATAACATAAAGAAAACAATGCTGTTATGTCATATCAATCAATGTTACACAGAGATTCATATTTCATACAGCCCAGACATGATCACCCACATAGAACGAAAACAACAAAAGAAAAAGAAAAGGAAAGAAAAGCTAAGAACCCGGCTCGTCGTCGTTAGGTGGACCGAAGTCTGCTGGAAAGTAGACCTCGGTGTTTTCCACCAGTTGGGAGGTATGCTGATAGATCTCCTCGATCCGGCTGGTGTTCATAGCGATTCTGTTATCCATCATCGTCAGCCGTCTCTCGATTCTGGCCATATCTCAACTATATCGGGCTGACAGTTCTACCAATCCGTGCGACATATGTCGTTCGAAGGCAGTGCGTGGAACAAATGTCTCGGACGGAGGTATGTGTGCTGGAACTGCTCTAGGTGCCGAGGCCTGTCCTGGCTGCTCCGTGTGGATGGAGTAGCGTCCATTTGCGTTCCGTACGACCATCCCCATATTCCGTAGAATGGTAAGGTCCGTAGGAATGGTAGTCGGGGCAACTTGGGTCAACTACGAGCCCTCGATGTCCAACTCCAAGTAGTATGCTATCCTGGTGATGAACGGCCCGAGCCCCAGACACTGTTTCTGAGTGTCCGTAGCGAAACCCCGCATGATGACTGTGATGAGTCGAGCCATCTCCACTGTAGATCCCATGTGCATGTTGGCCAAGAGGAATGTCTCCATTTGGGTGACATTCCCGGGAGCCGTCCGTCGTCCTGACAAAGTGTGTGCGATAATGGCATGTAAGTAACGAAGGGCAGGATAAATACCTGTGGCTTTCGCAAAGCCATGCTGGTAGGGAACACTCATCATACAGATCTGAGCCCAAGCAGTGGAGACATCTGCAGAAGTGAAGTCTCGAACTGCTGTGGTGTAGGCGGGCGTATCCAACTCGTCTCTCTGCCAGATACCCAAAGCGATGCCGAACTCGGCCATGCTCATCGATCGATCTATGCCGCCCAAGTGGAATGTGATCTGCTCCTAATGGTACGTAAACGACGCATAGAACTCACATACCAGTTCTAGGTATGTCGGTTCAGTGACGATGAAGACTCGACTGTATGGTAGTACGTCGAGCATGCGTCTGACTTCCTGCTCCACCTCTAGCGTCTGTACTGCTGTCCAGTCAAGTGTTCTTCCAGTCAGTATGGTGTGTCCGATATACCCATGACATCTCTCCTGGTATGCTGGGTTGGAGTGAAACAGAATGAAGGGATGTGCCACCGAAGTGACGGTCATGGTGGATGTGATACGGGCGCGTTTGGGAGCCATTTGGGTTGAGAACGTTTGAGAGATTTGAGAATTTAGGCAGGAAGGAAGATTCGAATTCGAATTCTGGAGGTGAATTTGAATTTGGAAGGATGGATTTTGTTTAGGGAAAGATCTTGAAGTTTTGGCGGAAAATTTGAATTTTGGAGGGAAATCCGAATTTGGAAGGAAATTTAAAATTTAAATTATGGAGGGAAATTCGAATTTTTAAACTTCGGGAAGGTTGCCAAAAATTTGTAGAGAGAAGGTAGAGAGATGAATTTTTGGAAGTTGATTTGAGGGAAAATGAGAAAAATAGAATATTTGTAGGAGGGGCGGCCTTCGGGACGCCTGTCCCGGAGGCAGAACTCCCGTCCCGCTGGACGCCCGTCCCGGGTTGCTTCGGGATGCGTGCCAATTCTGAAAATATTTTTTTTTCGTAACTCCCTGCAAATCTCAGGACACCAAAAATAATCATAACTTTTAACAAGTCTTCATGTTTATCCAATCAAATTCAGAATCTATTAAAAACTCTATGCAAAAATTCCTCAATCTTTTGCGAAAATCATGACTACCCTAATCTTATCCTAACTTCTATTCAGCAAGAATTTCAGAAAAACAAAAACTGAGTTTATACAATTTAATTAGTGAAAAATAAATTGCATTTGCAAAACCTTTGTTTTTCATAGAAATTTAAAAAATAAAATATCTAAAAAAATTGTTGAATAAAGGACCCTTAAAAAGTTTGAAAATAGAAAATAGGGGTCAATTATTTAATTTTAGTTCAAACAATTTATTTGCTGAAAATAAGAGTAAAAGAATCTACCCTTTTTCAATGACCCTTATCTCTGATCTCACGTAGCTCTGCCTGAATGTTTCGCATCTCTATGCGCATGGCTCTCATCTCATCCCTTTGCCTGCCCTGCTCACTTCGTAAGTCAGCCATCTCTCGGAGTGGCTGTATATTTTGGTTCTCCTGGAGACTGACCGTGGCTCTGAGCCGGTCCATGTTGGTTGTGATATTTAGACTGACTTGGTCTAAATGACACAATCTGCTTGCAATTCCTTGGTCCATCTCATAGATCTGTCGAGCCAAAGTATCTATCTGCACGGACAACACTGATTGAAAACCGTTAGTACTTCCCCCGGATGAAGGGGTGTGCTCGTTAGGTGTTGGAGTGTATGCAGGAGATGTTGGTGAGTTCTGGGTTTGGTCAAGGGGTGGTGGATTTATAGGAACTCTCTGGGCAGGAGTGTGAACTGGAGATCTTTGAGGTTCTTCTCTAGGAGGGAAGGTATCTTCAGAAGGATCTTCTTCCGTGGGGCTAGGCTCACGGGCGTTCAGTAATCTTTTCACTAGGTCACTGGTATCTAGGCTTGGGTTTGCTTCTACTGGGTGTGAAGGAAGGTTCCCTCGTGGTATTTCTGGTTCAGGCCTAGATGGTCCTTCTGGTTTTGTCTTCTTTGGTCATGGAGTGTCAGGGATTTCCGTTTTCTTTGCTTGGTAGTAGCTGCTCTTGTTCTCTTCATCTCTGAGTGCAAAGTCTGGTTAGGAATAACAAAAAAACAAAGATGGAAAGAAAAGAAAAGCAAAAAACAAAATTTTTTTTCTTTTTATATTTTATTTAGAAAGCAGATAAATTTCCTCAATATGGTTTTAGAATAATTTTCTAAAATTTGATCATCCTAAGTGTCTTAATTTCAGATAATATCTAAAATTAGTTAGTTATGATAACCATATATTTTGGAAAGTGATTGTCTAACTAGCATAAGATAAGTGTAGGTCAAAAGTCTAGGTTACTACCGCTACCTATCATAAGTTTCTAGAATTGTGGCCAATAATCCTAAATTCATTATGATATTTCCCCGGCAACGGCGTCAAAAATCTGATGGCTTTCCGACTGATATGCTAAATAGGTGTTAATTTACCCTATGTTGATTATGAGTAATTAAGGACTGAGATTGACTAATTGTCACATTTAGTCTCTATGGTGTCACTTAATCAGTTAGAACCTAAGGCAGAGTACCTATCGTGTAGTTAGTCTGTTGGAAAGTATCTACGATTTTATTAAATAAATATCGTACTCCCAGGAAAGTGGTAACGGCTTAGTAGTAGCTATCCTTTTTATCCTAACTGTTATCTTATGATCCAGTTATGCAATCTTCATCAATAACTTTGATGAGAGGGTGATCCATTCTCCACTAGGTTTAAGTCTAATCAAGCCTCAAGTGTTTATAGATAAAGTCCTAATTCTATGTTATACTGTTCTTCTATGTTGATTGACCTATCTTCGAGTGTTTTAGATATATCTTAGCCTGGAATGCAACTATGTTTTGAGTCTAAAGGTGTACCACATCTGAGTATCTATGCTACCGCCCCATCGCTAAGGTAAACGGCCCTACTCACGGTTCGAACAAAAGATAGCTATGAAAGCCCTATGTCACTCCGGGGATCACGCCGCTGGCCCATAACCACCAGCATAACGCTCTACTCAGCCTACCTAGACTACTCTAACAAACAAGGTGTTCCGCAGGTTATTTTATCTAGTATGGCAGACACCAATACTAATTGATGCCTGTTAAACTAAACAGGTTATGAATAGACTATGGTTAGGAATTGTCTATAACCCTAATTTTAGTTTAAAAGAAACTACATTAGACATGCAGACATAATGAATATTAAGTAGGTGGCTATTTCCGGAAAAACATAACAACTTCAACATATATAACAAATATTCATAACAACCATAATCTGATATTAAAAATCATTCTTTGGACAAACACAATAACAACATATAAGAGAGGAACAGGGGGACTAATGCCATAAAGAAATCACCCTTTACTTAGTCTCGCCGATGGAGCGTACTCCTGTATATGTCGTATTGCTTGACCCGACTCTGTTCGCCAGGACCTTCGGAGGACGCTTCCTCAGCCTAGTAGCTGGACTTTACCTTACGTCCTGGGCTTAAGCCCAACCCTGTGGACTAACTCTTCGAACACCTAGAGCCCTCTTAGGATCTCCTAACGAAATCTCGGGTATTCTATGAATACCAGAAACGAACCTATCTATCGAAGCCTAAGATCTGAGACTAATTCTCAAAAACTAAGAAAAACGAAACACTAAAAGGAAAGAAAGAAAACTTATACTGAAATCTGAGTCTCTAAGTAATTTGTGTACTAGAGAATTGTACACTGGAAGTCACTGAATGACTCAGATCGAGTGGAGAGGGATGATTTCAACTGAGAAAGGCCTGGGGTATTTATAGCAGCTTTCTGGAGTGATTTTCTCTCAAAAATTCGATGTGGGATTCTGAATTCTGGTTCGGGACGCCCATCCCGGTCTGTTGACCAGGTCAGGACGGCCGTCCCGAGTCCTGGACGCCCGTCCCGACCTGTTGACCAGGTCAGGACGCCCGTCCTGAATCGGGACGCCCTCCTCGAAGTCCGAACTTCCGAAAAATTGCGTTTTAGCCCTGAAATTTGCCATTTTCTTCTACTTTTCACCTGACACTTCCAAAATCATAAAAACTGTGAAATTGAGTTAATAACGAGCAATTAAGACCGATTTGCCCTCAATTTCACCCTAGATTATGCCTAAAAACATGCTAAAAACGTGATATGATTGATACGCGAAAATCGTATCACCTTTTGTGCATGTTTTTATATATGATTTAGGGTGAAATTGATAGGAAATCGATCTTAATTGATTGTTATTTACTCAATTTCACAATTTTTATGATTTTGGAAGTGTCAGGTGAAAAGTAGACGAAAACAGCAAATTTTGGGGTAAAAATGCAATTTTTTGGAAATGCTGACTTGGTCAACGGTCCGGGACGGGCGTCCCGAAGCACCAGAAGTTGTCCCACATCGAAATGTTTGGAGATTTTCACTCCAGAAAGCTGCTATAAATACCCCAGGCCTCCGGCAGTTGATTTGATTCCTCTCCACTTGATCTGAGTCATTTAGTGGTTTCCAATGTACACTTCTCCAGTACACAACTCACTCAGAGACTCAGATCTCAGTTTTCTTTCTTGTTAGTGTTTTGTTTTAGTTTCTGAGAAATAGTCTCAGATCTTAGGCTTACATAGATAGGTTCGTTTCTGGTATTCATAGAATACCCGAGATTTCGTTAGGAGATCCTAAGAGGGCTCTAGGCGTTCGAAGAGTCAGTCCACAGGGCTGGTCTTAAGCTGGGTATTAAGGTAAAGACCAGTTACTAGGCTGAGGAAGCGTCCTCCGACGGTTCTGGCGAGCAGAGTCGGGTCAAGCAATACGGCATATACAACAGTACGCTCCATCGGCGAGACTTCGTAAAGGGTGATTTCTTTATGGCATCGGTCCCCCTGTCCCTCTCTTATATGTTGTTATTGTGTTTTTCCAAATAACAATTTGAATACCAGATTATGTTTTTATGAATATTTGTCATATATGTTGAAGTTATTATGTTTTTCTAGAAATGACCACCTGCTTAAATATCCATTATGTCTGCATGTCTATCGCCGTTCTTTTAAACTGAAATTAGGGTTATAGACAATTCCTAACCACGGTCTATTCATAACCTGTTTAGTTTAACAGGCATCAATTAGTATTGAAGTCTGCCATACTAGATAAAATAATCTGCAGAAACCCTGTTGGTTGACAGTAGTCTAGGTAGGGTGAGTAGAGTTTTATGTCGGCGGTTATGAGACGAGCGGTATGATCGCCAAAGTGACATAGGGCGTTCATTGCTGACTTTAGTCCGAGCCATGAGTAGGGCCGTTACCCTTAACGATGGGGCGGTGGTGTAGAAACTCAGATGTGGTAGCCTTTAGACACAGAACATAATTGTAATGCAGGCCAAGACATGTCTAAAATACTCGAATATAGGTCAATCAACGTATAGTAACAGTATAACATAAAATCAGGATCTCGTCTATAAAACATTTTCAGGTTTAGTTAGACTGAAACCTAGTGGAGAATGAATCACCTTCTCATCAAAATTATTGATGAAGATTGCATAACTGGATTATAAGATAAGAGTTAGGAATAAAGGCTAGTTACTACTAAGCCGTTACCACTTCCCTGGGAGTACGATATTTATTTAATAAAATCGTAGATACTTTCCAACAGACTAGCTACACGATAGGTACCCTGCCTTAGGTTCTGGCTGATTAAGTGACACCATAGAGACTAAATGTGACAATTAGTCAATCACAGTCCTTAATTATTCATAATCAACATAGGGTAAAATAACACCTATTTAGCACATCGACCGGAACTGCATCGGATTTTTGGCGCCGTTGCCGGGGAAATATCATAATGAATTTAGGACTCCTGATCAAAATTCTAGACACTCATCAAAATTCTAGATACTTATGATAGGTAACGGTAGTAACCTAGACTTTAGACCTCCACTTATCTTACACTAGTTAGACAATCAATTTCCGAAATATAGGGTTATCATAACTAATTAATTTTAGATATTATCTGGAATTAAGACTGATACGCGAAAATCATATACCTTTTTTAGCATGTTTTTATGTATGATTTAGGGTGAAATTGATAGGAAATCGATCTTAATTGATTGTTATTTACTCAATTTCACAGTTTTTATGATTTTGGAAGTGTCAGGTGAAAAGTAGACGAAAACAGCAAATTTTGGGGTAAAAATGCAAATTTTGGAAATGTTGACTTGGTCAACGGTCCGGGACGGGCGTCCCGACCCAGGCCTCCAGGAGTTGAATTCATTCCTCTCCACTTGATCTGAGTCATTAAGTGGTTTCCAGTGTACACTTCTCCAGTACACAACTCACTCAGAGACTCGGATCTCAGTTTTCTTTCTTATTAGTGTTTTGTTTTAGTTTCTGAGAAATAGTCTCATATCTTAGGCTTACATAGATAGGTTCGTTTCTGCAATTCATAGAATACCCGGGATTTCGTTAGGAGATCCTAAGAGGGCTCTAGGCGTTCGAAGAGTCAGTCCACAAGGCTGGGCTTAAAGCTGGGTATTAAGGTAAAGCCCAGTTACTAGGCTGAGGAAGCGTCCTCCGAAGGTTCTAGCGAGCAGAGTCAGGGCGAGCAATACGACATATACAGCAGTACGCTCTGTCGGCGAGACTACGTAAAGGGTGATTTCTTTATGGCATCAGTCCCCATGTCCCTCTCTTATATGTTGTTATTGTTTTGTTCTAAATACTTATTATGAATACGAGATTACGATTCTTTATGAATAGTTATTTTATATGTTGACGTTATTATATGTTTCCGGAAATAGCCACCTGCTAAATATTCACTATGTCTGCATGTTTAATGTGCTCTTTTAAACTAAAGTTAGGGTTATAGACAATTCCTAACCACGGTCTAATCATAACCTGTTTAGTTTAACAGGCATCAATTAGTATTGGTGTCTGCCATGCTAGATAAAATAACATGTTGAACACCCTGCATGTTAAAGTAGTCTAGGTAGGGGCCGAGCTGAGTCCGATTATGCAGGCGGCTAGGGCAAGCGGTATAATCCCCGAAGTGATATAGGGCTTTCATGGATGCCTTCGTCCCGAACCGTGAGTAGGGCCGTCATTAAGGTAGGGCGGTTTATTAGAGACCTCGGATGTGGTACGCCTTTAGACACAGAACATAGTTGCAATCCAGGCAAAGATGCATCTAAAATATTCGAATTTAGGTCATTCAACATATAGGAACAGTATAACATAGAATCATAACTCATCTATAAAACACTTCTAGGATTAATTAGACTTAAACCTAGTGGAGAATGAATCACCCTCTCATCAAAGTATTTGATGAAGATTGCACAACTGGATCATAAGATAGGAGTTAGGATAAAAGGCTAGTTACTACTAAGCCGTTGCCACTTCCCTGGGAGTACGATAATTAACTTAATAAAATCGTAGATACATTCCAACAGACTAGCTACACGATAGGTACTCTGCCTTAGGTTCTGGATGATTAAGTGACACCATAGAGACTAAATGTGACAATTAGTCAATCACGGTCCTTAATTATTCATAATCAACATAGGGTAAAATAACACCTATTTAGCACGTCAACCGGAATCGCATAAGATTTTTGGCGCCGTTGCCGGGGAAATATCATAATAAATTTAGGATTCCTGATCAAAATTCTAGAGGCTTATGATAGGTAACGGTAGTAACCTAGACTTTAGACCCAACACTTATGTTATACCAGTTAGACAATCAATTTCCGAAATATAGGATTATCATAACTAATTAATTTTAGATGTTATCTGGAATTAAGACACTTAGGATAATCAAATTTTAGAAAATCATTCTAAAACCATATTGAGGGAATTTAATTGCTTTCGAAATATTAAAAAGAAAAAAAATGTTAAAAATTTAAAATCCAAAAAGAATGTATTTTTCTTGCTCAACGGTAAGTTGTTCTTCTTCCCTATCTCTTGTTCTTCCTTAGTTGTTTTTTTCGTACATTTGTTTCTCTTTTTCATTTTTTTCCCTATTACTTAATTTCGAAATAAATAAAAATGGAAATGAGGATAAAATATGTTTTCTTCTGGCTTAGATTTTTATTGGGAAGAAACTCCATTTTAGAATTTTCTTAGAGTCATACCGGCTTTATTAGGACGAGTTATGAAATAATTTTTCCTTAATAGCTAGACCTTTGAATGTTCTATTGAAAAAAAAGGATGTTCCTTTTGTTTAATGATAAATGCATGAGATTGTTTAAACCAAAAGGAATTACTGCACCCATTATGACATCACCTAATTGGAATTTGCTTTGTGAATTAATATGTGATGCCAGTGAGCATGTAGTAATGATTGTTTTAGGAAATAGGCATGATTAGAACTTCATATTATACACTATGCAAGTAAGACCTTTTACTGATGCCTAGTAGAACCTTACCACCACTGAAAAGGGATTACTAGTTATTGCATATGCCTATGATACATTCATGCCATGCCTAGTCTAAACAATAGTATACACTGATTACTTTACTCTAAGATATCTGTTCAATAAAACTAATGATGAACCAAGATTGATTAGTTAAGTTCTATTGAATTTGATATAGAAAGACGGGACAAGAAAAAGGGCTAAAAATCTAGAAAGCAAACATTTGGTCTAGATTAGAAAACCCCGAGTTAGAAGCTATTGACGAGACAGTAGTATTTGATAAACTTCTGAATAAGAAATTATTTGCTATGAATAATGATTCTCCTCCGTAGTTTACTGATATTACTAATTATCTAGTTGCTAATTATTCCCAAGTGATATGACTTATCAACAAAAGAAGAAATTCTTTGTTGATTTGGAATGTTACTACTAGGGAGATCCGTTTTTCTATTTTGAATCATTGCAGGGTAAGTGATAAGAAGACGTATCTCAGAAGACGAAGGACACAAGATTTTGGAGCATTACCCTAAAGAATCTACGGGAGACCAATTGACTACTATCAACACTGTCCGGAAAGTGTTGAAAGCAGGATCTTGTTGACCCACCATATTCATGGACTTTTGTATCTCTGATACAGTCCTGCGATGCTTGCCAAATAACATGTAACACATCTTCCAGAGATCATCTACCCTATCGACGTACATAGAATGTTGCAACCGTTGATATCAGGGGTATTTCGAATCCTTTTCTATTTCTTCCTTTGAACATAATTACATCATAGTAGTCGTGGAACACTTTTCAAAAATGGCCTGAACCACAGGCATTACCTACTAATGATGTTAAAGTCATGTGCAGATTCTAGTTGTTTTCCAGATTTAGAGTACCAATGTTTTAGGAAGAAATGTCCAGCCTGTGTATCAAATCTGTGAAGTCTGCTAAGTACCACACTTTAGCAGGGATTGCTATGGGAATGACTGACCATTCCAAAAGAGGTAGGAGTAGGTTACTGCAGAATGCTGCTCCAATGGGAAATGCATACAATTCCAACTAGAGGAATCATACGGGATTTAGCTGAGGAGTAATTCGGAAGCTGGAAACTTTCAGAAGACACCACCACAGCAAAACCCCTACTCGCAGAAGCAATAGATGAGATACTGGCAACAATTAAAGCCAGACCAGTGCAAGCAAGTGATCTACCAAGAGGTAACGAAGGGTCGAAGGATATAGAGGAATTTGGCGTTGTATCGGGAGCATAGCAATGGAGGAGCTTGCATTCCCTGCATACCAATCAGCTGTGAGAAACTTCCCCGAGGAAGTCTCAAATACTTGGGCCCAGATCTACACAACTGGAGCCCCCTACCACCACAGCTTCGCCAAAACTTCAGGTATCTTTTCTTCCATTCGAGACTTGCATGCAATACCTTTACTAACATTGGCAGGAAGGCACACAAATCCCAAGAAATCTCATTCCTAGACACGTTCCTCCTGGACACGTTGCTATGATTGTGAGAAATCTTACAAATGATTCGAGGAAGCAGTCCGTGGGGCTCGAGCCATTCATCAAATGAATAGGCCACTACCTAGAGCTCGACGATGAAGGATCGAAGCTGACGTCATTCGTTCCAGTATCTAGAGCTTACAGAGTCAAGAATGCCTCAGCAATAGCACATGGCTAAGGTGAAGAGCCAATTGACAGATCAAAGAAAACCCTTCTTCTCGAGGCAAGAAGGGAGTTTTTCTAATCTCATCTTCCTTTACTTTTATTTTCTTCATTTTTGTGTCTTGTTTTGTTGGTTGTTTTATTTTCTCTATTACCCTTAGTTAGTCAAATAAGTGTGGGGTAAGAGTTTTCTATTTTGTTTTCATTTCTTCTTGTTTGCAAATAAGTGTGGGGTAGTTTAGTTATGCATGAACACTGAGGACAGTGTCAGACTTAAGTGTGGGGTAGCAGTGCACGGTGCACTGTAGCAGTTGACAAAATATTTGCATGATTTTGCTTGTTTTCCCATTATTTTCACACCCTTCCAAAAAAAATTTCAAAATTTTTCCGTCTTTCAGACTTCTAAATGCAGTATGATTGGTTAAACAATTGCTTATGTCTATGATATGTAGGTAGTATGTTGTGGTTAGTAGGAGATAATTGATAACTATTGCTGAACCCATTGATTAGAAGTAGGGAATTCCTGATAATTGAGCACAACTTAGTCTGAATTAGAGACCTCAACCAATTACCTTTTCAAAACTTAACTAGATAAAATTAAACCAGTTGCAGGGTGCATTGACAATTGGAATGACTAGATGAGACTCTGAGCCAAAAGTGAAAAAGAAAAAAAAGTGAGCTAATTAAAATAGGGTAGTTTGCCAGCGGCCTTCGCTACTCGAGCACCACTTCTTCGGGGAACTTAAAGCCTGATGCCCTAAGGTCGTGTAGATCTGGGAGTCATCGGAGTGGGACTCGCTACATGGGTAGTTGAAGTTGACATGTTCTAAGCAGACTCAAAATACCCTAGAAAATCTATAAACGAAAGAAATCAATAAATGCTAAATGATAGAATCTGATCACCAAAGCTCAGAACTCAGAAAGTTATGTGTTGTTAGTGTGTCTAGCGATAGGTCGAAGTGTTATCTGGTAATAGTTAAGACACGAGTTTATTGTGTTGACTATCTGGTCTGGACTAGTACACACACTACACATCAGGAAGACCTTATGACTAAGAGAAGAGTTCAACATAGTTGTTAAATTGTTTTCTGCTCAATCCTAACAATCTACTAGAGACATTTGAGACCTTGTCATAGCAACCTAACCAGTCAGACCTGTGTTACGAATTATCTGAATAATTTTTGGAATAAAAACATGACTAGAAATTGAAGTGACTGCACATATGATTTAGAATCACTAACTTCAGGTAGACTTTGCTTGAGGACAAGCAAAAAGCTAAGTGTGGGGTTATCTGATACGCGAAAATCATATACCTTTTTTAGCATGTTTTTATGTATGATTTAGGGTGAAATTTATAGGAAATCGATCTTAATTGATTGTTATTTACTCAATTTCACAGTTTTTATGATTTTGGAAGTGTCAGGTGAAAAGTAGACGAAAACAGCAAATTTTGGGGTAAAAATTCAATTTTTGGAAATGTTGACTTGGTCAACGGTCCGGGACGGGCGTCTCGACCCAGTCAAACCATCAGGACGGGCGTCCCAATCCAGGACGGGCGTCCCGAAGAACCAGAATTTGTCCCACATCGAAATTTTTGGATTTTTCACTCTAGAAAGCTGCTATAAATACCCTAGGCCTCCAGGAGTTGAATTCATTCCTCTCCACTCGATCTGAGTCATTAAGTGGTTTCCAGTGTACACTTCTCCAGTACACAACTCACTCAGAGACTCAGATCTCAGTTTTCTTTCTTATTAGTGTTTTGTTTTAGTTTCTGAGAAATAGTCTCAGATCTTAGGCTTACATAGATAGGTTCGTTTCTGGTATTCATAGAATACCCGAGATTTCGTTAGGAGATCCTAAGAGGGCTCTAGGCGTTCGAAGAGTCAGTCCACAAGGCTGGTCTTAAGCTGGGTATTAAGGTAAAGACCAGTTACTAGGCTGAGGAAGCGTCCTCCGACGGTTTTGGCGAGCAGAGTCGGGTCAAGCAATACGGCATATACAACAGTACGCTCCATCGGCGAGACTTCGTAAATGGTGATTTCTTTATGGCATCGGTCCCCCTGTCCCTCTCTTATATGTTGTTATTGTTTTGTTCTAAATACTTATTATGAATACAAGATTACGATTCTTTATGAATAGTTGTTTTATATTTTGACGTTATTATATGTTTCCAGAAATAGCCACCTGCTAAATATTCACTATGTCTGCATGTTTAATGTGCTCTTTTAAACTAAAGTTAGGGTTATAGACAATTCCTAACCACGGTCTAATCATAACCTGTTTAGTTTAATAGGCATCAATTAGTATTGGTGTCTGCCATGCTAGATAAAATAACCTGTTGAACACCCTGCATGTTAAAGTAGTCTCGGTAGGGGCCGAGCTGAGTCTGATTATGCCGGCGGCTAGGGCAAGCGGTATGATCCCCGAAGTGACATAGGGCTTTCATGGATGCCTTCGTCCCGAACCGTGAGTAGGGCCGTCATTAAGGTAGGGCAGTTTATTAGAGACCTCGGATGTGGTACGCCTTTAGACACAGAACATAGTTGCAATCCAGGCTAAGATGCATCTAAAATATTCAAATTTAGGTCATTCAACATATAGGAACAGTATAACATAGAATCAGAACTCATCTATAAAACACTTCTAGGATTAATTAGACTTAAACCTAGTGGAGAATGAATCACCCTCTCATCAAAGTATTTGATGAAGATTGCATAACTGGATCATAAGATAGGAGTTAGGATAAAAGGCTAGTTACTACTAAGTCGTTGCCACTTCCCTGGGAGAACGATAATTAACTTAATAAAATCATAGATACTTTCCAACAGACTAGCTACAAGATAGGTACTCTGCCTTAGGTTCTGGCTGATTAAGTGACACCATAGAGACTAAATGTGACAATTAGTTAATCACGGTCCTTAATTATTCATAATCAACATAGGGTAAAATAACACCTATTTAGCACGTCAACCGGAATTGCATCAAAGACATTTAGGATAATCAAATTTTAGAAAATCATTCTAAAACCATATTAAGGAAATTTAACTGCTTTTGAAAAAAAAAATAAAAAAAATATTTTAAAATTTAAAAACCGAAAAAATGTATTTTTCTTGCTCAATGGTAAGTTGTTCTTTTCCCCATCTCTTGTTCTTTCTTAATTGTTTTCTTAGTTGCTCTTTTTCGTGTTTTTCTTCTATTATTTAATTTCGAAAAAATGGAAATGAGGATAAAATATGTTTTCTTCTGAGTTGTAAAATTTTGGCTTAGATTTTTATTGGGAAGAAACTCCATTTTAGAATTTTCTTAGAGTCATACCGGCTTTATTAGGACGAGTTATGAAATAATTTTTCCTTAATAGCTAGACCTTTGAATGCTCTATTGAAAAAAAAGGATGTTCCTTTTGTTTTGTTGATAATTGCATGAGATCTTTTCAACCAAAAGGAATTACTGCACCCATTAGGGCATCACCTGATCAAAATTTGCCTTTTGAATGAATATGTGATGTAATGATGTAGTAAGAATTATTTTAGGACAGAAACATGATAAGAAAGTTCATGTATGACAAATCCTGATCTTATCTAGTCTTGTCAAAAACAATAGGTTACACTGATCACTCTGAGATGTCTGTGTTCAATAAAACTGATACTGAACCATAATTGATTAAGTTAGGTTTTATTGTTACTTGAGTTTGATATAGAATGAAGGGGTAAGAAAAAGGGTTGAAAATCTAGAAAGCAAACCATTGGTCTAGATTAGAAAACCCCGAGTTAGAGGCTAGTATAATACTGATAAATTTTTGGATGAAAACTTATTTGCATTGTTTGCTATGTATAATAATTCTCATCTGTGGTTTATTGCAAATTATCTAGTCACTGAATAAGTTCCAAGTGATATGACTTATCAGCAAAAGAAGAAATTCTTTGCTGATTTGAAATATTACTAGTGGGCAGTTTCTCTTCTATTTCAAATTTTTGCAGATCAGTTGATCAGAAGAGGTGTCTCAGAAGATGAAGGACACAAGATTTTGGAGCATTGCCCTAAAGAATCTACGGGAGACCAATTGATGGCTATCAACACTGTCCGGAAAGTGTTGAAAGCAGGATCTTGTTGACCCACTATATTCAAGGATTTTGTATATCTGATACAGTCTTGCGATGCTTGCCAAATAATAGGTAACACACCCTTCAGAGATCATCTACCCCAACAAGGTATACAAAGTTTTACAATCTTTTTGATATCTGGGGGTATTCATTAAATCCTTTCTTTTTCTTTCCTTTGAAAATAATTACATCATAGTAGTCGTGGAACACTTTTCGAAAATAGCCTGAACCACAGGCATTACCTACTAATGATGTTAAAGTCATGTGCAGATTCTAGTTGTTTTCCATATTCAGAGTGCCAATGTTTTAGGAAGAAATGTTCAGCCTGTGTAGCAAATCTGTGAATTCTGCTAAGTACCACACTTTAGTAGGGATTGCTATGGGAATGACTGACCATTCCAAAAGAGGTAGGAGTAGGTTATTGCAGAATGCTGCTCCAATGGGAAATGCATAAAATCCCAGCTAGAGGAATCATACGGGATTTAGCTAAGGAATAATTCGGAAGCTGGAAACTTTCAGAAGATACCACCACAGCAAAACCCCTACCCGCAGAATCAATAGATGAGATACTGGCAACAATTAAAGCCAGACCAGTGCAAGCAAGTGATCTACCAAGAGGTAACGAAGGGTCGAAGGATATAGAGGAATTTGGCGTTGTATCAGGAGCATAGCAATGGAGGAGCTTGCATTCCCTGCATACCAATCAGCTGTGAGAAACTTCCCCGAGGAAGTCTCAAATACTTGGGCCCAGATCTACACAATTGGAGCCCCCTACCACCACAACATCGCCAAAACTTCAGGTATCTTTTCTTCCATTCGAGACTTGCATGCAATACCTTTACTAACATTGGCAGGAAGGCACACAAATCCCAAGAAATCTCATTCCTAGACACATTCCTCCTGGACACGTTGCTATGATTGTGAGAAATCTTACAAATAATTCGAGGAAGCAGTCTGTGGGGATTGAGCCATTCCTCAAATGGATATGCCACTACCTGGAGCTCGACAATGAAGGATCGGAGCTGACGTCATCCGTTCCAATATCTAGAGCTTGCAGAGTCAAGAACACCTCAGCAATAGCACATGGCTAAGGTGAAGAGCCAATTGACAGATCAGAGAAGACCCTTCTGCTCGCGACATGAAGGGAGTTTTTCTAATCCTCATATTCCTTTTAGTTTATTTGTTTTGTGTTCTGTTATCCTTCTTGTTTTGTTGCTTTATTTTCTCTCTTACCCTTAGTTAGTCAAATAAGTGTGGGGTAAGAGTTTTCTATTTTGTTTTCATTTCTTCTTATAAGTGTGGGGTAGTTTTGATATGCATAAACACTGAGGACAGTGTCAGACTTAAGTGTGGGGTAGCAGTGCACGGTGCACTATAGTAGTCTGAGAAAATTTTTGCATGCTTTTGCTTGTTTTCCCCATATTTTCACACCATTCCAAAATTTTCAAAATTTTTCCATCTTTCAGACTTCTAAATGCAGTATGATTGGTTAAACAATTGCTTATGTCTATGATATGTAGGTAGTATGTTGTGGTTAGTAGGAGATAATTGATAACTATTGTTGAACCCATTGATTAGAAGTAGGGAATTCCTGATAATTGAGCACAACTTAGTCTGAATTAGAGACCTCAACCAATTACCTTTTCAAAACTTAACTAGATAAAATTAAACCAGTTGCAGGATGCATTGACAATTGGAATGACTAGATGAGACTCTGAGCTAAAAGTGAAAAAGAAAAAAAAGTGAGCTAATTAAAATAGGGTAGTTTGCCAGCGGCCTTCGCTACTCGAGCACCACTCCTTCGGGGAACTTAAAGCCTGATGCCCTAAGGTCGTGTAGATCTGGGAGTCATCGGAGTGGGACTCGCTACATGGGTAGTTGAAGTTGACGTGTTCTAAGTAGACTCAAAATACCCTAAAAAATCTATAAACGAAAGAAATCAATAAATGCTAAATGATAGAATCTGATCACCAAAGCTCAGAACTCAGAAAGTTATGTGTTGTCAGTGTGTCTAGCGATAAGTCGAAGTGTTATCTGGTAATAGTTAAGACAAGAGTTTATTGTGTTGACTATCTGGTCTGGACTAGTACACACACTACACATCAGGATGACCTTATGACTAAAAGAAAAGTTCAACCTAGTTGTTAAGTTACTTCCTGCTCAACCCTAACCAACTACTAGAGACATTTGAGACCTTGTCATAGCAACCTAACCAGTCAGACCAGTGTTAAGAATTGTCTGAAGAATTTTTGGAATAAAAACATGACTGTGAATTTTAAGGGACTGAACATACGGTTCAGAATCACTAACTTCAGGTAGACTTTGCTTGAGGACAAGCAAAAAGCTAAGTGTGGGGTTATATGATACGCGAAAATCGTATCACATTTTTAGCATGTTTTTATATATGATTTAGGGTGAAATTGATAGGAAATCGATCTTAATTGATTCTTATTTACTCAATTTCGCAGTTTTTATGATTTTGGAAGTGTCAAGTGAAAAGTAGACGAAAACAACAAATTTTGGGGTAAAAATGCAATTTTTTGGAAATGTTGACTTGGTCAACTGTCCGGGACGGGCGTCCCGACCCAGTCAAACCACCAGGACGGGCGTTCCAATCCAGGACGGGCATCCCGAAGCACCAGAAGTTGTCCCACATCGAAATTTTTGGAGATTTTCACTCCAAAAAGCTACTATAAATACCCAGGCCTCCAGCAATTGATTTGATTCCTCTCCAGTCGATCTGAGTCATTTAGTAGTTTCCAGTGTACACTTCTCCAGTACACAACTCACTCAGAGACTCGGATCTCAGTTTTCTTTCTTGTTAGTGTTTTGTTTTAGTTTCTGAGAAATAGTCTCAGATCTTAGGCTTACATAGATAGGTTCGTTTATGGTATTCATAGAATACCCGAGATTTCGTTAGGAGATCCTAAGAGGGCTCTAGGCGTTCGAAGAGTCAATCCACATGGCTGGGCTTAAGCTGGGTATTAAGGTAAAGCCCAGTTACTAGGATGAGGAAGCGTCCTCCGATGGTTCTGGCGAGCAGAGTCGGGTCAAGCAATACGGCATATACAGCAGTACGCTCCATCGGCGAGACTTCGTAAAGGGTGATTTCTTTATGGCATCGGTCCCCCTGTCCCTCTCTTATATGTTGTTATTGTGTTTTTCCAAATAACAATTTGAATACCATATTATGTTTTTATGAATATTTGTCATATATGTTGAAGTTATTATGTTTTTCGAGAAATGGCCACCTGCTTTAAATATCCATTATGTCTGCATGTCTATCGCCGTTCTTTTAAACTGAAATTAGGGTTATAGACAATTCCTAACCACGGTCTATTCATAACCTCTTTAGTTTAATAGGCATCAATTAGTATTGATGTCTGTCATACTAGATAAAATAATCTGCGGAACACCCTGTTGGTTGAAAGTAGTCTAGGTAGGCTGAGTAGAGTTTTATGCCGGCGGTTATGAGACGAGCGGTATGATCGCCAAAGTGACATAGGGCGTTCATTGCTGACTTTAGTCCGAGCCGTGAGTAGGGCCGTTACCCTTAACGATGAGGCGGTAGCGTAGAAACTCAGATGTGGTAGCCTTTAGACATAGAACATAATTGCAATCCAGGCCAAGACATGTCTAAAATACTCGAATATAGGTCAATCAACGTATAGTAATAGTATAACATAAAATCAGGATCTCGTCTATAAAATATTTTCAGGTTTAGTTAGACTGAAACCTAGTGGAGAATGAATCACCTTCTCATCAAAATTATTGATGAAGATTGCATAACTGGATTATAAGATAAGAGTTAGGAATAAAGGCTAGTTACTACTAAGCCGTTACCACTTCCCTGGGAGTACGATATTTATTTAATAAAATCGTAGATACTTTCCAACAGACTAGCTACACGATAGGTACCCTGCCTTAGGTTCTGGCTGATTAAGTGACACCATAGAGACTAAATGTGACAATTAGTCAATCACAGTCCTTAATTATTCATAATCAACATAGGGTAAAATAACACCTATTTAGCACATCGACCGGAACTGCATCAATGATTTATGCATATCATTACCACTTCCCTGGGAGTACGATATTTAACTTAATAAAATCGTAGATACTTTCCAACAGACTAGCTACACGATAGGTACTCTGCCTTAGGTTCTGACTGATTAAGTGACACTATAAAGACTAAACGTGACAATTAGTCAATCCCAGTCCTTAATTACTCATAATCAACATGGGGTAAATCAACACCTATTTAGCATATCAGTCGGAAACGCATCACTTTGAATTTCATCCCAACTTTTGCCTTGTGTGAAGGATCCAGTAACAAAACACATACTTCTTAAAGGAAATGTCAAAGATGGCTTGTATAGGTTCAGTCTTTCCAGCCCAGCTCAAGATCATGTTCTTCACTCTCACCAAATAACTAAGAGTGGCTCTAGACTTAGTGCTAGTCTCCTTGAAAATAATAGATGTCAGGATGTTTTTCTTTGGCATAAGAGATTGGGGCATGTATCTTTTGATGTTTTGAAAAGAATTCTGAGTAACTGCAATATGGTTTTTGATCATAATAAAGCACTTCCAGTTTGTACTCCTTGTCAACAAGCAAAAAGTCATAGGTTACCTTTCTTAAATTCCAATACTGATCATTATGACATTCTTGAGGTGATCTACACTGACCTATGGGGTCCAGCACCTATAACATCCAGAAATGGCTTTAAATATTACATTAGCTTTGTTGATCACAAAACTAGATTCACTTGGTTATATCTCCTTAAAGCTATATCAGAAGCTGCTGTTACCTTTATCAAATTCAAAAACCTTGTTGAGAACCTTGTTGGAAAAAGAATCAAAATTCTCCAAAGTGATGGAGGAAGTGAATTTAAACCCTTAACCAAATATCTTTCTGAACATGGTATATTACACAAATTGTCTTGTACTTACACCCCTCAACAAAATGGACTTGTTGAGAGGAAACATAGGCACATTGTAGAAATTGGACTCAGTCTTCTAGCTATAGCTAGCATGCCAAAATCCTTCTGGGAAGATGCTTTTATAACATCTGTTTATATTATAAATAGATTGCTGTCAAAAGTGTTGAAATTCACTACTCCTTTAGAAGCCTTAAGAACTGTGAAACCAGATTATAAGATGCTTAAAGTGTTTGGTTTCCTCTGTTTCCCTTATCTCAGGCCTTATAACAGCAATAAGCTTGAGTATAGGAGTCAACCTTCTACCTTTCTTGGTTATCATGATCAATACAAGGGTTATAAAGTCCTACTCCCAAGTGGAAAAATAATATTGTCCAGACATGTCATTTTCAATGAACTTGAATTTCCTTTCAAAAACAATTTTCCTCATTCTGATAAGGATGCTACCCAACATGAATGGAGCAGTGCTCCCTTTCCAGTCATTTCACACAGTATACCTGATCCTCAACATCCTAATAATACCACAACCTCTGATCACCATGGTCAATGTCCTATCCTTTCCTCCTCTAGTTCAAAACAATCTACTCATTCTCCCATTCCCATATCACATGATCAAACTTTTCATGGGGGTAACATAATAACAGACTTACCATTAGAGGGTGTTCCTACTGTTTCTAACAATACTGATGATAATGTTGAGAGTGTTGCAGGAACTCATGACATGGCAACTAGATCTAAAACAGGAACTCATCACATGGCAACTAGATCTAAAACAGGTCAATCCAGACCCAAGAAGTTTGCCTTGAATGTTGGAACTGAACTGGAACCACAATCATATCAGGAGGATCTACTAATCCCACAATGGAAGGAAGCAATGACCAAAGAGTTTGCAGCCTTGAAGAACAACAAAACATGGACACTTGTTCCTCATCCAAGGGATAGGAATGTTATTCAGTGCAAATGGATCTTCAAGATCAAGAAAAATGTTGATGGTTCAATATCCAGATACAAGGCTAGACTTGTAGCCAAGGGGTTCACACAGATTACTGGACTTGACTACACAGAAACCTACAACCCTGTTGTGAAGCCAACCACTGTAAGAATAATAATTTCTTTGGCTAAAAGTAACTCTTGGACCATGAGACGACTTGATATTGACAATGCCTTTTTGAATGGGGAATTAATTGAGGAACTTTACATGAGTCAAGTACAAGGAGTTGTTTCAAGATCATCTTCAGAAGCTGAATACATGACTGTGGCTGCAGTAACTTGTGAGCTAGTTTGGATTCAAAACTTGCTCTCTGAACTTGGGATTGATATGCATAAATCATATCACTTTTTAGCATGTTTTAGGCACAATTTAGGGCGAAATTGGTGTTAAATCATTATCAATTGATTGTTATTAACTCGATTTCACAGTTTTTGTGATTTTGGAAGTGTCAGGTGAAAAGTGCAAGAAAATGGCAAATTTCGGGGCAAAAACGTGATTTTCAGAAGTTCGGAAGTCGGGATGGGCGTCCAGGACTTGGGATGGTCGTCCTGACCTGGTCAATAGGCCAGGACGGGCGTCCCGAATGCCTGGTCAAAGTCCCACATCAAATTTTGAGAGAAATTCACACAATTCCCCTACTATAAATACCCCAGGCCTTCCTTAGTTGAATTCATTCCTCTCCACTCGATCTGAGTCATTTAGTGACTTCAAGTGTACAGTTTTCTAGAGTATACAAGTCACTTAATGGTCTCAGGTTTCAGTATAGGTTTATTTAGAGTTTTAGAGAGTGTCTCGTGTTCTTTGTTTCTGAGAGTCTGCCTCAGATCTTAGAATAAGAATAGATAGGTTCGTTTTTTTTTATTCATAGAATACCAAGGATTTCGTTAGGAGATCCTAAGAGGGCACTAGGCGTTCGAAGAGTCAGTCAACAGGGTTGTGCTTAAGCTGGGTATTAAGGTAAAGCACAGCTACTAGGCTGAGGAAGCGTCCTCCGAAGGTTCTGTCGAGCAGAGTCGGGTCGAGCAGTCCAACATATACAAGTAGTTGCTCCATCAGCGGACTACGTAAAGGGTGAATACTTTATGGCATCGGTCCCCTTGTCCCTCTCTTTATATGTTTGTAATGTGTTCATCCAAATAAATATTATGAATATTGAATTATGATTTTAAGAATATGTGTTTTGCATGTTGAAGTATTTATATTTTTCCGGAAATGGTCACCAACTTAACTATCATTATGACTGCATGTCTACTGTAGTTTCTTTTAAACTAGATGAATTGTGATGGCTTTCCGACTGATATGCTAAATAGGTGTTACTTTACCCTATGTTGATTATGAGTAATTAAGGACTGAGATTGACTAATTGTCACATTTAGTCTCTATGGTGTCACTTAATCAGCCAGAACCTAATGCAGAGTACCTATCGTGTAGCTAGTCTGTTGGAAAGTATCTACGATTTTATTAAGTTAAATATCGTACTCCCAGGGAAGTGGTAACGGCTTAGTAGTAACTAGCCTTTTATCCTAACTCTTATCTTATGATCCAGTTATGCAATCTTCATCAATAACTTTGATGAGAGGGTGATCCATTCTCCACTAGGTTTAAGTCTAATTAAGCCTAAAAGTGTTTTATAGATAACGTCATGATTCTATGTTATACTGTTCCTACATGTTGATTGACCTATCTTCGAGTATTTTAGATGCATCTTAGCCTGGATTGCAACTATGTTCTGAGTCTAAAGGTGTACCACATCTGAGTAATCTGATAAACCGCCCCATCGCCAAGGTAAACGGCCCTACTCATGGTTCGAGCAAATGTCAACTATGAAAGCCCTATGTCACTTAGGGGATCACGCTGCTGGCCCCTAACAAACAGAATGTTCTGCATGTTATTTTATCTAATATGGCAGATACCAATACTAATTGATACCTGTTAAACTAAACAGGTTATGAATAGACCGTGGTTAGGAATTGTCTATAACCCTAATTTTAGTTTAAAAGAGACTACATTAGACATGCAGACATAGTGAATATTAAGCAAGTGGCCATTTCCGTAAAATCATAAGGACTTCAACATATGCAACAAATATTCATAACAATCATAATCCAGTATTCATAATTGGTATTTGGACAAACATAATACAACATATAAAGAGAGGGATAGGGGTACTGATGCCATAAAGAAATCACCCTTTACTTAGTCTCGCCGATGGAGCGTACTGCTTGTATATGTCGTATTGCTTGACCCGACTCTGCTCGACAGAACCTCCGGAGGACGCTTCCTCAGCCTAGTAGCTGGACTTTACCTTAAAACCCAGCTTAAGCCCAGCCTTGTGGACTGACTCTTCGAACGCCTAGAGCCCTCTTAGGATCTCCTAACGAAATCCCGAGTATTCTATGAATACCAGAAACGAACCTATCTATCGAAGCCTAAGATCTGAGACTATTTCTCAGAATCTAAGAAAACGAAACACTAACTAGAAAGAAAGAAAACTTATACTAAACCCGAGTCTCTCAATGACTTATGTACTCGAGAAAAGTGTACTATTGAAGTCACTAAATGACTCAGATCAAGTGGAGAGGGATGATTTCAACTGAGGAAGGCCTGGGGTATTTATAGCAGCTTTCTGGAGTGATTTTTCTTCAAAAATTCGATGTGGGACTTGGAATTTCTACTCGGGACACTCGTCCTGGATTGGGACGCCCGTCCTGGACTGTTGACCAGGTCAGGACGGCCGTCCCAAGTCCTGGACGCCCGTCCTGGCCTATTGACCAGGTCAGGATGCCCGTCCTGATCTGGGACGCTCTCCCCGAAGTCTGAACTTCTGAAAAATTGCGTTTTTGCCCCGAAATTTGCCATTTTCTTCTACTTTTCACTTGACACTTCCAAAATCTTAAAAATTGTGAAATTGAGTTAATAACAAACAATTAAGACCAATTTGCCCTCAATTTCACCCTAAATCATGCCTAAAAACATGCTAAAAATGTGATATGATTTATGCATATCAGATAACCCCACACTTAGATTTTTGCTTGTCCTCAAGCAAAGTCTAACTGAAGTTAGTGATTCTAAATCATTGTGCAGTCACTTAGATTTCCTAGTCATGTTTTTATTCCAAAAATTATTCAAACAATTCTTAATACAGGTTTGACTGGTTAGGTTGCTATGACGAGGTCTCAAATGTCTCTAGTAGATTGTTATAGTCAAGCAGTTGACAACTTAACAACTAGTCTAGACCAGATAGTCAACACAATATACTCTTCTCTTAGTCACAAGGTCTTCATGATGTGTAGTGTGTGTACTAGTCTAGAACAAATAGTCAACACAATATACTCTTGTCTTAACTACTACCAGATAATATTTCGACCCGTCGCTAGACATACTAACAACAGACAACTTTCTGAGTTCTGAGCCTTGGTGATCAGATTTTAATTATTTAGCACTTATTGATTTTTTTCTTTTATAGATTCGGGGTATTTTGAGTCTGCTTAGAACACGTCAACTTCAACTACCCATGTAGCGAGTCCCACTCCGATGACTCCCAGACCTACACGACCTTAGGGCATCAGGCTTTAAGTTCCCCGAAGGAGTGGTGCTCGAGTAGCAAAGGCCGCTGGCAAACTACCCTTATTTAATTAACTCTTTTTTGTTTCTTTTCACTGTTAGCTCAGAGTCTCATCTAGTCATTCTAATTGTCAATACATCCACAACTGGTCTAATCTTATCTAGTTAAGTCTTGAAAAGGTAAATGGCTGAGGTCTCTAATCCAGACTAAAATGTGCTAAGTTACCAGGAATTCCCTATTCCTAATCAATAAGTTCAAAATAATCCTCAATTGTCTCCTACTAACCATAACATTCTACCTACATATCATAGACATCAGCAAATGTTTACCAATCATACTGCATTTAGAAGTCTGAAAGAATGAAAAATTTTGATTTTTTTTGGAAAGGTGTGAAAATACGGGGAAAACAAGCAAAAATCTTCACAACTACTACAGTGCACCGTGCACTGCTACCCCACACTTAAGTCTGACACTGTCCTCATTGTTCATGCATTTCTAAACTACCCCACACTTATTTGCAAACAAGAAGAAATGAAAACAAAACAAAGAACTCTTACCCCACACTTATTTGACTAACTAAGGGTAAGAGAGAAAATAAAGCAACAAAACAAAAAGGATAATGGAAATAACAAAACAGAACACAAAACAAAGAAAATAAAAGTAAAGGAATATGAGGATTAGAAAAACTCCCTTCATGTCGCGAGCAGAAGGGTCTTCTCTGATCTGTCAATTTACTCTTCACCTTAGCCATGTGCTATTGCTGAGGTGTTCTTGACTCTGCCAGCTCTAGATATTGGAACGGATTACGTCAGCTCCGATCCTTCATTGTCGAGCTCCAGGTAGTGGCATATTTGTTTGATGAATGGCTCGAGCCCCACGGACTGCTTCCTCGAATCATTTGCAAAGTTTCTCATAATCGTAGCAACGTGTCCAGAAGGAACTTGTCTAGGAATGAGACTGAAGCTTTGGCGACGCCGTGGTGGTAGGAGGCTCCAGTGGTGTAGATCTGGGCCCAAGTATTTGAAACTTCCTCGGGGAAGTTTCTCACAGCTGATTGTATGCAGGGGATGCAAGCTCCTCCATTGCTATGCTCCTGATACAACGCCAAATTCTTCCATATCCCTCGACCATTCGATATCACTTGGTAGATCACTTGCTTGCACTGGTCTGGCTTTAATTGTTGCCAGTATCTCATCTGTTGATTCTGCGGGTAGGGGTTTTTGCTGTGGTGGTATCTTCTGAAAGTTTCCAGCTTTCGAATTATTCCTCAGCTAAATCGCGTATGATTCCTCCAGCTGGGATTGTATGCATTTCCCATTGGAGTAGCATTCTGTAGTAACCTACTCCTACCTCTTTTTGGAATGGTTCGTATTTCATTCCCATAGCAATCCCTGCTAAAGTGTGGTACTTGGCAGACTTCACAGATTTGATACACAGACTGAACGTTTCTTCCAAAGACAATGGCACTCTGAATCTGTTATTTGGCAAGCATCGCGGGACTGTATCAAAAATCCTTGAATATGGTGGGTCAACAAGATTCTACTTCCAACACTTTCCGGACAGTGTTGATAGCAGTTAATTGGTCTCCCATAGATTCCTGCAATGCTTCAGAATCATGTAGCCTTCGCTTTCGGATAGAAGAGAAATCTGCCTAGTAGTAATATTTCAAATCAGTGAAGAATTTCTTCTTTTGCTGATAAGTCACGTTACTTGGAACTCATTCATTGACTAGATAATTTTCAGCAACAATAAACCACAAATGAGACTTATCATACATAGCAAACAATGCAAATAAGTTTTCATCAAAAATTTATCAGTATTACAATAACCTCTAACTCGAGGTTCTCTAATCTAGACAAATGGTTTGCTTCCTAGATTTTCAACCATTCTTCTTATCCCTTCATTCTATATCAAATTCAAGTAACAACAAAACTTAACTTAATCAATTATGGTTCAGCATTAGTTTTATTGAACACAGATATCTCTGAGTGATCAGTGTAACCTATTGTTTCTAGACAAGACTAGATAAGATCGGAATTTATCATACATAAACTTTCTTATCATGTTTCTGTCCTAAAACAATTCTTACTACATCATTACATCACATATTCATTCAAAAAGCAGATTTCAATCAGGTGATGTCATAATGGGTGCAGTAATTCCTTTTGGTTTAAAAGATCTCATGCAATTATCAACAAAACAAAAGGAACATCCTTTTTTCAATAGAACATTCAGAGGTCTGGCTATTAAGGGAAAATTATTTCATAACTCGTCCTAATAAAGCCGGTATGACTCTAAGAAAATTCTAAAATGGAATTTCTTCCCGATAAGAATCAAGGCCAAAAACTTTACAACTCAGAAGAAAATATATTTTATCCTCATTTCCATTTTTATTTCTTTGAAATTAAATAATAAAAGAAAAACATGAAAAAGAGCAACAAATGTACAACTAGGAAAACAACTAAGAAAGAACAAGAGATAGGGAAAAGAACAACTTACCATTTGAACAAGAAAAATACAATTTTTTTCGAGTTTTGAATTTTAAAAAAAAAATTTCTTTTTTTTTGAAAGCAGTTAAATTTCTTCAATATGGTTTTAGAATGATTTTCTAAAATTTGATTATTCTAAATGTCTTAATTTTAGATAATGTCTAAAATCAATTAGTTATGATAATCCTATATTTCAGAAAGTGACTGTCTAACTAGCATAAAATAAGTGTTGGGTCTAAGGTCTAGGTTACTACCGTTACCTATCATAAGTTTCTTGATCAGGAATCCTAAGTTCATTATGATATTTCCCCGGCAACGGCGCCAAAAATCTGATGGCTTTCTAACTGATATGCTAAATAGGTGTTATTTTACCCTATGTTGATTATGAGTAATTAAGGACTGAGATTGACTAATTGTCACATTTAGTCTCTATGGTGTCACTTAATCAGCCAGAACCTAAGGCAGAGTACCTATCGTGTAGCTAGTCTGTTGGAAAGTATCTACGATTTTATTAAGTTAACTATCGTGCTCCCAGGGAAGTGGTAACGACTTAGTAGTAACTAGCCTTTTATCCTAACTCTTATCTTATGATCCAGTTATGCAATCTTCATCAATAAATTTGATGAGAGGGTGATCCATTCTCCACTAGGTTTAAGTCTAATTAAGCCTAAAAGTGTTTTATAGATAACGTCCTGATTCTATGTTATACTGTTCCTACATGTTGATTGACCTATCTTCGAGTATTTTAGATGCATCTTAGCCTGGATTGCAACTATGTTCTGAGTCTAAAGGTGTACCACATCTGAGTAATTTGATAAACCGCTCCATCGCCAAGGTAAACGGCCCTACTCACGTTTTGAGCAAAAGTCAACTATGAAAGCCCTATGTCACTTAGGGGATCACGCTGCTGGCCCTTAACGCCGGCATAAACGCTCTACTCAGCCTACTTAGACTACTCTAACAAACAAGGTGTTCCGCAGGTTATTTTATCTAATATGGCAGACACCAATACTAATTGATGCCTGTTAAACTAAACAGGTTATGAATAGACTGTGGTTAGGAATTGTCTATAACCCTAATTTTAGTTTAAAAGAGACTACATTAGACATGCAGATATAGTGAATATTAAGCAAGTGGCCATTTCCGTAAAATCATAAGGACTTCAACATATGCAACAAATATTCATAACAATCATAATCCAGTATTCATAATTGGTATTTGGACAAACACAATACAATATATAAAGAGAGGGACAGGGGGACTGATGCCATAAAGAAATCACCCTTTACTTAGTCTCGTCGATGGAGCGTACTGCTTGTATTTGTCGTACTGCTTGACCCGACTCTGCTCGACAGAACCTTCGGAGGACGCTTCCTCAGCCTAGTAGCTGGACTTTACCTTAATACCCAGCTTAAGCCCAGCCCTGTGGACTGACTCTTCGAACGCCTAGAGCCCTCTTAGGATCTCCTAACGAAATCCCGGGTATTCTATGAATACCAGAAACGAATCTGTCTATCGAAGCCTAAGATCTGAGACTATTTCTCAGAATCTAAGAAAACGAAACACTAACTAGAAAGAAAGAAAACTTATACTAAACCCGAGTCTCAGTGACTTATGTACTCGAGAAAAGTGTACAATTGAAGTCACTAAATGACTCAGATCAAGTGGAGAGGGATGATTTCAACTGCGGAAGGCCTGGGGTATTTATAGCAGCTTTCTGGAGTGATTTTTCTTCAAAAATTAGATGTGGGACTTGGAATTTCTGCTCGGGATGCTCGTCCTGGATTGGGACGCTCGTCCTGGATTGGGACGCCCATCCTGTACTGTTGACCAGGTCAGGACGCCCGTCCTGATCTGGGACGTCCTCCCCGAAGTCCGAACTTCTGAAAAATTGCATTTTTGCCCCAAAATTTGCCATTTTCTTCTACTTTTCACATGACACTTCCAAAATCATAAAAACTGTGAAATTGAGTTAATAACAAACAATTAAGACCAATTTGGCCTCAATTTCACCCTAAATCATGCCTAAAAACATGCTAAAAATGTGATATGATTTATGCATATCAAATGGTTATAGACAACTCCTAACCACGGTCTAATCATAACCTGTTTAGTTTAACAGGCATTAATTTAGGACTTCCCGTCAAAAGTATTAATGTCTGCCATATTAGATGAAATAACCTATAGATCACTATGTTTGTTAAAGTAGTCTAAGTAGGCTGAGTTTGTGTGTTTATATCGGCGTTAGGGCGAGCGGCATGATCTCCTAAGTGACATAGGACTTTCATGGATGCCTTTAGCTCGAACTGTGAGAAGGGCCGTCATTAAGGTAGGGCGGTTTATCATGTAACTCAGATGTGGTACACCTTTAGACTCAGTACATAATTGCAATCTAGACCAAGATATATCTATAATACTCGAAGATATGTCAATCAACATGTAGGAACAGTATAACATAAAATCAGAACATTATCTGTAAAACACTTTTTAGACTTAAATAGACTTGAACCTAGTGGATAATGAATCACCCTCTCATCAAAGAATTTGATGAACGATTGCATAACTGGATCATAAGATAAGAGTTAGGCTAAGAGGATAGTTACTACTAAGCCGTTACCACTTCCCTGGGAGTACGATAATTAATTTAATTAAAATCGTAGATACTTTCCAACAGACTAGCTACACGATAGGTACTCTGCCTTAGGTTCTAATTGATTAAGTGATAGTATAGAGATTAAATGTGACAATTAGTCATTCTAAATCCTTAGTTATTCATAATCAACATATGGTAAAATAACACCTATTTTAGCATATTAGTCGGAAACCCATCATATTTTTGGCTCCGTTGCCAGGGAAATATCATAATGAATTTAGGATTCCTGATCAAAATTCTAGAAGCTTATGATAGGTAATGGTAGTAACCTATACCTTAGACCCAACACTTAATTTATGCTAGTTAGACAATCAGTTTCCGAAATATAGGGTTATCATAACTAATTAATTTTAGACATTATCTGAAATTAAGACAGTTAGGATAATCAAAATTTAGAAAATTATTCTAAAATCATATTGAGGAAATTTAACTGCTTTCGAAAAACTTTTAAAACTCAAAAATATTTTTCTTGTTTTTCTTATTTATCCGTATGTAGTTTTTCTTTCTATTTTTGCTATTTGTTATTTTATCCTAACCAGACTTTACACTCATAGATGAAGAGAACAAGAACAGCTACAAACCAAGCAAAGAAAGTAGAAAACCCTGACACTCCAGGTCGAAAGAAGACGAGATCAGGAGGACCATCTATGCCTGAACCAGAAATACCACGGGAGACCCTCCCTCCACAACCTATATAAATAAACTCAAGCCTAGACACCAGTGATTTAGTGAGAAGATTACTGAACACTCGTGAGCCCAGTCCCACGGAAGAAGATCCTTCTGAAGAAACCTTTCCTCCGAGAGAAGAACCTCAAAGATCTTCAATTCACACTCCTGCCCAGAGAGTTCCTAGAAATCCACCACCCCTTGACCAAACCCAAAACTCACCAACATCTCCTGAGTATACTCCAATGCCTAACGAGGATACCCTTTCATCTGGGGGAAGTACTAACGGTTCTCAGTCAGTTTTGTCCATGCAGATAGACACTTTGACTCACAGGATTACCAGATGGATCAAGCGATCGCAAGCAGACTGTGTCATTCAGAACAGAGCATTCTGAATATCACAGCCAACATGGACCAACTCAGGGCCATAGTAAGCCTCTAGGAAAGCTAAGGTGCACAGATACTACGGGAGTTAGCTGACATACGAAGTGAGCAGGGCATGCAAAGGGAGGAGATGAGAGCGATGCGAGTAGAGATGCGAGAAATCAGAAATAAAGGCCAATGAAAAAGGGAAGATTCTTTTTACTTTTCAGCGACTTAATTGTTTGAACTAAAATTAAATAACTGACACCTACTTTTTATTTTCAAACTTTTTAAAAGAGTCTTTTATTTTATTCAGTAATTTATCTTCAGACATTCTATTTTTCAAATTCTTTATGAAAAACAAATGTGTTACAAATACAGTTTATTTTTCATTAATTAAGTTGTATAAACTTAGTCTTTTGTTTTTCTATAATATCTTGCTGAATAGAGGTTAGGACATGATTAGGGTAGTTATGATTTTTGAAAAAGAGATTGAGAATTTTTGCAAAGAGTTTTTAACAGCTTCTGAATTTGATAGGCTAAACATGAAGACTTGTTAAATATATATGATTTTTTTTGGTGTACTACGATTTTCAGGGGATTATGAAAAAAAAATCTGGAAGTGGCACGCATCCCGAGGCCGCCCGGGACGGGCGTCCCGAAGGTCGCCCCCTTCTATAAAAATGTCAATTTTTCCCATTTCCTCCCAAATCAACTACCAAAAATCATCTCTCTACAAAATTCTCTCCACCTTCTCTCTACAAATTTTTGGCAACCTCTTGAAATTTCAAAATTCGAATTTCCCTCCAAAATTTGAACTTTTGAATTTCCTTCCAAAATTCAAATTTTCCTCCAAAATTCGAATTTCCCGCCAAACCCATCAAAATCCTTCCCTAACCAAAATCCATCCTTCCGAATTCAAATTCACCTCCAGAATTTGAATTTGAATCTTCTTTCCCGCATAAATTCTCAGATTCTCTCGAACGCTCTCAACCAAATGGCTCCCAAACGCGCTCGTATTACTTCTTCCATGACCGTCACATCTGTGGCACATCCTTTCATGCTTTTTCCTTCCATTCTAGCATATCAGGAGAGATGTCATGGACATATCGGACGCAGCGTACTGGTTGGAAGAACGCTTGATTGGGCAGCATTCCAGACACTGGAAGTTGAGCAGGAGATCCGACGCATACTCGACGTACTACCCTACAGTCGAGTCTTCATCGTCACTGAGCCGACCTTCCTAGAGCTGGTATGTGAGTTCTATGCTTCATTTACATTCTAGCAGGAGCACATCACATTCCGTCTAGGCGGAATGGATCGGTCGAGGATCATGGCCGAGTTTGACATCGCCTTGGGTATCTGGCAGAGGGACGAGCGGATACGCCCGCCTACACCACAACAGTTCGAGACTTCACTTCTGCAGACGTCTCCATCGCTTGGGCTTAGATTTTTACGACGAGCGCTCCCTACCAGCATGGCTTTGCGAAAGCCACGGGTATTCATCCTGCTCTTCACTATTTACATGCTATTATAGCACATACTCTGTCAGGACGTAGGGCGGCCCCCGAGAATGTCACCCAGATGGAGACATTCCTCTTAGCCAACATGTATATGGGTTCTATAGTAGAGATGGCTCGACTCATTACCGTCATCATGCGGGGTTTCGCTACAGACACTAGGAAGTAGTGTCTGGGGCTCGGGCCGTTCATCACCAAGATAGTCCACTACTTGGAGTTAGACATCGAGGGCTCAGAGCTGACCCAGGTTGCCTCAACCACCATTCCTACGGACCTTACCATTATACGGAACATGGGGATGGTCGTACGGAATGCAACTGGACGCTACTCCATCCACACGAAGCAACAAGGACAGGTATCGGCACCGGGATCGGTCCCAGCACATATACCTCCGACCGAGACATTCGTTCCACGCACCGACTTTGAGCGACATATGTCACAAGGATTGGCAAAACTCACAGCCCGACATAGCCGGGATATGGAAAACATCGAGAGGCAGATGTCGATGATAGACGATAGAATCGCCATGAACACCAGCAGGGTCGAGGAAATTTTTTAGCAGACTTCCCGATTAGTCGAAGACCCAGAGGTCTACTTTTTAGCAGACTTCCGTCCACCCAATGACGATGAGCCTGGTTCTTAGTTTTTCTTTTCCTTTTCTTTTTCTTTCTTTCGTTGTTTCTGCTTTATGTGTGTGATCATGTTTGGGATGTATGAAATATGAATCTCTGTATGACGTTGATTTATATGACATAACAACATTTGCTTCCTTTATTATATTTTGTTAAATCTGTTTGATTGCTTTATGTTCTCTCTTACCCTTAGTTAGTCAAATAAGTGTGGGGTAAGAATTTTCTATTTTATTTCTTCTTGTTTTCAAATAAGTGTGGGGTAATTTAGATATGTGTTGCGTTGTGTGCATGTGTCACAAATTGAGAAGATAATAAAATAGAATAAATCAACGCAATCTTAACAAGTGCAAGTATACACCGGTCAACAAGTAATATATGTACCTAAGTACAAGATTATCGATCCCACAGGGATTTAGTATGCCAATTATACATGCAAACATGATTTATAGTTGGTTAAAAGAATAAAAGAATAAAGAATGATGAATATTGGGTGGAGATTCGGAGGTTAAGCTACTGCTAAGATATTGCTGCAGCAACGAAAATGCTGCAACATCACCAATGCCGCAGCAATTCTACCTAACTACTACTACAGGTCAGCCTACTGGAAAATCACCATGACAATACAACAGGTAATACAATGTTGTAAAAATCAAGCCAAAAATGCAAATATAAACCAATAGTGAATCCAAGAATACTAAGCATGCTTTTCGGTTTCCAAATTAACACTACAGCGGTCTGGTTCTACCCAGACGACTTAGCCTACTAGTCTAAACCCCCGATAACATCGTCTGATGGAGTACGAAGTATCGTGAACCTAGAACAACACAAGGCAGTGAAATTGGTCGTGTCCCCTGCAATATTGACCGCACGGTCATGCGCCTCAAGCAAGTGCCATGCAATTAACGTGTCAACTAGACCCCTTCCGGTTTGAAAGCCAGATACTAGTTCGATACATAACTTGGACAGTCGTAACCACAAGTTATTCCTAATCCGTCTAAGTAATTGCATGAATAAACTAAGCATGCCTCATACAAGCATCAATAAAGAAAACGATACACAAATCTTATGCATTCTATTCATCTTATGCCACATTACGTTTTTCCACATGTTTATAATTTACTAGACTACAGCACCTTCAGGTTATGAATATATATTTTGCTGAAACGAATCATGAAAGACAAGGATTAAAGTAATAGGGAAAACAGTCCCTAGGTCCATAGTGACACCAGTCAATCCCAAGATGGAAAACATATCAATCCCAAAACATTTTTAATTAATCCTTGAATCCATGTAAATATTCTCATATCACCAAGAATATTCAATTACAAAACAGTAAGCAAATTGAAGAATATTCAATTACAAAACAGTAAGCAAATTGAAGAAATGGAAAGAGGGTTACTCGGGTCGGAGATCACCCTACTGCCCCAAATCGGATTTAATCAAGCTGATGCTGTCCTTCATTTCCTCCGCGTGATGCTGCTGCCTTCGGTTCTGTCCAACTTAAAAGCCTTCAGCAATGTCACCCCAGCCTTCTCAGGTATTTTCCACCCTAATCTAAGCTCAAAAACAACTCCAAAACAAGCTACCTACTGCCTATTATACATGCTGCCCGTAACTAAACACAAAACAATATTTCTCCTCATCTCTCCCGTGAACTTCTTCTCCTCTCCTCTCATATATATATACATATATATATATATAGAAAGTGCAGCTGCCACTGCCCCTTTTCTCCTGAAAACCCGCCAGCTTTTGCAAAGTTATCATCATATGTATGTGTATATATATATATATATATATATATATATATATATAGCAATTGCTGCTGTCACTGCCCCTTTTCTCCTGAAAACCCGCTAGCTTTTGCAAAGTTATCATCATCATATGTATGTATATATATATATACACTATATATATCTTCTTCTTTTTTGTATATATATATATATAACAAGTGCTCCTAT